>OX438707.1:7500000-8750000 GCA_949316375.1 Mythimna vitellina
CCATCAGTGAGACATTTGAGTGAGCATGACAAACTCTCAACTCTCAACTATTGAAATAAAAACGGCTCGAGGAGTCCATTTCAAAAGTATTATTCACCAGACAGGCCTGTTGGTCTAATGTTAAGTAGTCCACAACAAATTTTTGTGTAATGAGCACGATCATTTGTTCTGTGTCTGGGTGTAAATTATCTATAATACATATGTATTTAGAAATATATAAATATGTTTACCAGTTGTCCACTACTCATAGCACAAGCTCTGCTTAGTTTGGGACTAGATGGCGTTGTGTGAAAGATGTAAAATATTCTTGTTTTTATTCATCTATACTTATAATAAATCTGTCACTCGCAGTGGAGTTCACTAAGGGGTGCTACACACGGCTAAGATACTATAATATTTTATCTTAAGATACAATATCGTTCGCCATACAATTCAATAGACACACACGACGAAGATACTAAATAATATTTCATATTTTCGTATCTCAAAAAATCTAATAAAACCATTTCCGTCTTTTACGCGGACGAAGTCGCGGGCAAAAGCTAGTTCTTAATAAAAAAGTTGACAGTCAAAAAACCCATTCGCAAAAAACGGCTACAAAGTTCGAAACAAGACACTTACAACACACTAGACACTGTCTGATACTTGAAACTTAGCACAAATTCTAACCAAAATGGATAATAAAAACTGTCATTATTAGTGATTTGTCTTAGTTAGTGTCAGTCGATGGTGTCAAATCTATGATTTCACTGAAATAAATTCCAACAACTGCATCTTTGGAGGTATTCATTAATCTATATATATAAAAGGAGAAACTGACCGACATATCAAGGCACATCCAAAACTACTGGGGCTGAAATTTTGCACAAGGGTTCCTTTTATGACGTAGGCGAGCACTAACAAAGGATTTTTCAAAATTCAGCCCCTAAGGGGATGAAACAGGGGGTCTAAAGTTTGTATGGAGAAAGTCATGTTACGCGGGTGAAGCCGCTGGCAGAAGCTAGAGAGAATAAAACTCCACATACCTCCGTTGAAAAGGGAGGATCCTCCAGCCAGACTTGTGTGGGTGTTATGTCTGGTTAAGGCAACTGCCCGATAGATGATTTTGGGCAGTTCTATATGTTCAAATCGCGCGAACTAACCACAAACGATGCAGGAGGCTTTCGTAGTTTAGTTTCTATGAGATGTCATAGATGTCGCTACACATCTGACTGCTCAAAGTGACTCGTTTCGAACTTTGTAGTTCTTTTTTGCAGTCAAATTTTTTGACACTATTAAGTTGTTTTTCTAAATGATTATCATAAAGCTATAAAGTTGGCTTGTGTATTTATTTTTATTTTATTTTTTTTAAATTACTCTTTAAAAATGAGATTACTATCTCTGAAAAAACTGACCAAATTGCGAACATTATTTCACTGATAATGCTTCGCTATCGCCGAGTGTTGTTAATACTTCGAGTACGTACTTCTAAACCCGGATAAACAGACAGTTTCTGTGGGAAGGGCCAGTGTCCCCTAAAAGGATCGCAAAAGACTTTTTGATCTCCCGGTCATGACATAGGTACCCCTTCAATCCCATGTCAGTTCTTCACCTCCATCACAATAGACAACAACACCTTGAGTATAACCACCACCATAAACCATTGAATTTATGTCAACCTAGTACTTTTTTACTTACTTTAAGAAATTATTCTCAGTTTGGTTATATTTTTTTCATGTTTGTTACCTCTCTACTATGGTCTTTTAACGAAAAGGGTAACTGAGGAAAGATAGGTGGGTTTTAGTTAGTAAAACTTGACACTCTCTCTCGCTCCAGCCAGGAACAGAAATGATTAATTTGATGATTTTCATCCTCAAAAAAAAGAACTTCCGGCATTTATGAACCGATTTTTCCAAATGAAAAATATTGTCTTTTGTTTGATAGGAACTACTTCCAGATTGTATTAGAATAAATAAAACCCTCGTTGTGATAATATTATACGTGTATAACATATACGTGTATAATATTATACGTGTATAATATTAATGATAAGTATTGCATTTTGAATGTAATCGTGCGATAAGATTCAGTTTTTGAGAAAGTGTATTGAAAATATATTAAAAGCACACTATAATATTTTTCAACGTACTTGCTCAGAAAGTAACTATAATTGGTATTTATTGGTACTCGTAACCAAAATGTGACTTCTTAACAAACTTCAAAAGAAGGAAGTTCTATGTTCGGCTGTATGTATTTTTTTAATGTATTTTCACCGATTTCACGACCTGTAGTCCGACTCCACTTGCCCAGTTATTTTTTTATATTGAAGTCAGTTGTATTTTTTTTGTAAAAGTTTATTTGATTGTCATTATGCACTAGTGCGATAATGTAGTTAAAAATTACGTTAGGTTATTGCATTCAATATTAAAAATCAGTGTGTTACTTGCTTATTTCATTACTACAAGGTACATGTTTGATAAATAAATTGTTCATTCAAATAAAATTTGTTTTTCTTTGTAGATAAGCAACCTCTTCATTCTTTTTTTTTATTAAAGCAGTTTAGCTAGTCTTTGGTCGCCATTTTAAGACGCGTGTGATTTTTTTCGAGTGACGTTCAGTGGCTGTTTTAATTTTTCACTAATTATATCCCAATGGCAAAATGAAGCTGACTGTGTGTCTGCTGTGTGTGTGTGTGTTACTGAATTTTATTGTAGTACATGTATTGACTACCTCAGCACAGCTTGCCCAGAAGGCTGACTCGATACGTTTGCTACCAAATACTGCTAAAATGTGTTGCACCCGCGTATGTCGAGGCAGTAAGGTCTAAAGACCTTAGCCTACTCAAATGGGGCGAAGAAAAAAGTATTAAAATGCGCGCGCATAAGACTTAATTTTTACCGCCATGTCATAAAAAAAATCACAATTACTAGTTTTGCTGTTGAATAAATAGTTAATTAAAATCTTTTTTTTCATGAAAATTTCGTATGATACACGTGAATATTGGTGATTACCGTCCTCAGCTCTCTTAAAATCCTTGACTTCGGCTCGGATCTAAATTCCGCCTCAGCAGTAATCACTAACATTATACACTTGTATCATAATGTACTATTACAGCGATTTTCAAAGAATTCAAAGAAATTCTTCAATTTCTTAATGGAAACACCAACTTCGTATTCAAAACGTATTATTTGATGAAGCGGAACTGATAAACATGGCCACAGATAGCCAACAGAACTTCACAAACACACAGATATCTCGAACAAGATGGTTCAAAAATAATTTTGATTATCAAAAATTTTAACAGTCAAAAGTTCCGAATAACTTCACTCCTTGTTGCCAGAATAATTCCAAATGGAACAATAGAGCTTTAAGCTGATTTTATTACACAGTCGTTAAATAAAACAGTAATATATAAGTTAAGAATTGCTTTATTCAAAGTAATAAGTAAGACTGGCCGTTGTGAAGTGGGTATTAATTGCTACCTGCTTTTGATCTTAAAAAAAATACGTGGAAATTGGATTTATTTGAATCAAAATAGGTTTCTGAAGATTTCGGAGTACCTAGTACAATTGGACACGCCACAATTATGGCGGTAAGTCCCCTCTTTGAGGAGAGGCTGGAAAACCTTCACGGCGTCCTTATCTCCGCATGACGCAGGTTCTCACCGGACATGGTAAGTTCGCGAGGTTCCTGCACTGGATTCGTGCGGAAGAAACGCCCAAGTGTCTCCATTGTGTGGACTGCCCGGAGGACACGGTGGAGCACACGGCGGAAGTGTGCTCCGCTTAGCAAGAGCAACGCCGTGTCCTCGTGGGGCAATCGGCGGCGGCGATCTGTCGCGCCTGGCCTTGGTACAGGCCATGGTCCGGAGCGAGGAGGAGTGGCAGGCGGCCGCCTCCTTCTGCGAAGCAGTAATGCTAGCAAAGGAGGCGGCCGTTAGCGTGAGGCAACGGTCCTCACGCCCCTACCGCCGCCGGGATTCTGATCCCGATTTACGGCCACCGTAGACGCGGGCTTGCGGACGGCGAGCAATGGAGGCTCGCCGTGCTCAAAAAAATTTCAAGTTAAGCTATAACTTGAAATTTTTTTGAGTGAGCCTGGGTCGAGGTTGAGTCGAAGGAAGGAAATTACTTTGGATAAGAATGTTACTGTGTGATGGTGTATTTGTATTGTGTGCATTTTTAGTTTTGTAATTTTATTGTGCTTTTGTGTTTTGTCTGTTCATTTTCTGTGTTGTATCAAATAAATGTTCTATCTACTATCCCAAGTATCAACATAATACCAGAATCTGTGTTTCCTGATGGCTACAACCCGGGAAACATAAATCAAGAGTGAATAGGTTACTTCTAGGTAAGCGCGCTCCATCGTCGACCGCATCGTCGCTTTCCATCAGGTGAGATAGCGGTCAAGCGCGAAACTAACAAGAAAAAAAAAATTGATTAAATATTCATAAAAAATATGAATATCTCTCTCTTCTTACGCCACGAAGTATAACAAGTCACTCCAACTTAAGATTGGCGCATTAAAAGTTACCTTGTTTGTTCCTAATTGAATATTTTCTGTTTGTTTAGGCCCTAAGCCGTGGACGGAGTTTGTTAACATTTTTAATTTCGCTCCCCTCCTCAGGGTTGTCAAGAAATAGTTGACAAAGAATGGTAATGAGATGCTTAAGTAGAAAATTACTTTTGCTAAGCTCTTGTCGCTGGAATATTTTCAATATAAGGAGTTTGACACACTTGGCGCGGTGTGGTGCATTGTTGCGTGAGGTTTTATGCAAGGGTAAAAATGGAACCCTATTACTAGTACTCAGCTGTCAGAGATGATATATTTCTACGGATGTAACAAAAACCATTATTTGTAGCCATTTATATACCTAATAATTTGACCCTTTTGACACATGATGTCCTAGTACAAGAGCCAGGACAGTAGAGATGTATGTGGGCAGCGGGATTGCTCGAAAGAATTACCGCGGCCCTGGAACGCAAAGGGCAACTGAAGGAATACAGGTGGATTTTAGACAGTAAGTCTGACACTCCCTCTCGCTCCACCAAGAGCGCGAGGAATAATTATAACTATAACAATGTTTACAAATAACTAAACCAGCAATGCTCGGTTTCCTTGAAATCATATCCATCAATCATCCAAATCAGATCAGGAATGAAGCTATCCACAGGAGAATAAAAGTTACCGACATAGCCCGAAGAATCGCCAAACTTAGTGGCAAATGGACAGGGTACCTTGCTCGCAGTACAGATGGTCGATGGGGCCGAAAGGTTCTGGAGTAGCGACCGCGTACCGTAAGCATTGCTTTGGAAGACTTCCCACAAGGCGGATCGATAATCTGGTGAAAGTCGCGGGAATCCGATGGATGCGAGATGTACAGGACTAGTCGTTGTGACGACACTTGGGGGAGACCTATATCTATATCATGTATATATACAGTGGATAAGTGGACGTCTCTCGGCTGAAATGATGATGAAACAAACTATTAAAGACATGTCGCCAATCTTTTTAATTAGCTAGCTTCATTGGCTAACTGTGCCTGTGAATTCTATGTCTATGAAACAAAGTAAGCAATGCAAACTCTTTCTCATAAAATTCTCGAAACAATAAATAAATCCAATTACAAAAGACCTAAAAGAAATAGACTACCTACTAACCAATGATGTCCTCGCAAAAAAATACTGAAACCAATCTATTCTCTTTCTGTCGTAGTAAATTTGTGTTAGCTAAATTCCTCCAGATGGTTGCTAATGAAGATTTCTCCTTCAATTCAGTCTGTACCATTGACAATAACAAATCGCACCTGCCGGCTTATTACGTTGAACTGTGACGTAGTCGGAGTTTCTCTTTTTTATTACTTTTAATCTTATTTAGGAGGTTTACAGGCAGTTACTGTTTTAGAATGAAAATTGAAGATTAATTTCATCGTCATGCGTGGCGGCTAGGCGTGGGAAAAGTGTGTCATCTTTGCCATTGGAACATTTGCATCTGAATCACTGAAATGTTCCGAAACAGTGATATGCATCATTTGGAACATCGGCTCTAAAGATACAAACGAAACATTTGAAACATCGGCTCACAAGATACAAACGGATGATTTGAAACATCGACTCACAAGATACAAACGGAACATTTTTTTTTTTTTTTTGTTGGGAAAATCATCTAATGACAAATCCCGCCCTTGGACAAAGCGGGAGATAGTGTCAGACTTTTACTGACTAAAAACCCACTCCTGTTCCTTCTTTGCCTTCATCCCGGGGCCCCGGGCTTTGCTTTCACACTACCCGTGAAACGGAACATTTGGGACAATGACTCAAAAGATATTGCGTTGCGTCATAAACAATAAAACTTTTATTTGAATTTTGATTTGAGAATAATTTAAAGCAGATGTTTTTAGTTCAGGTCACTATTAATATGTACGATATTTACGTTAAAATTTGAATTTTAAAAAGACTTCTGGTCCCTTAAAGTAAAGAGTGTTTCAGTTTTCCAATTGTTCCAAATGATGCATTTAAAACATTACTGATGTTCCAATCTTTCGGAACATTTTAGTGTTCCGAAAGATTGGAACAGTGAGTCGGTTCAGTAAAGAGTTACACACGCCTAGTGGCGATATCTATTTTTATTTTTAGACCTGGCTTAGTACTTATGTTGAGCAAGTATCACCACTTCTTGATTCCTGTTTATGACCTTATTCAGTATATTCTATTCGAGATCTTTTATAAGGTTCTTTGAATTCGCTTTTTAAGAATTTTAATATTGCCTGAGGATGTTTCGGTCAAAAATGTACTTTTAAAGTAAATTTGACACTAGTGACTGGTAGAGCAACTCCACTTAGCGATGTCAGTTATTAACCATAGCAGTCAAATCTATTTTCTTTCTTTCTTTAATTTAAATCCCGTGGCTTCAGAAGATATGATGTGGTACAACGAGTAAAAGGTTCTTCTTACTTACCCCAAAATTAACAATAATAATAATTCTCAATAAACATACCAGGACGTCATAACCCTAAAGTAGTCTACTCAAAACCGTCATAAAACAAAACAGCCTCGAAGACAAATAAATAACATAACAATATTACCTAACACGACCACGAAAATCGATTCAATCCAATTTGATAACATCGATACCTGTTTTACGATGCTCTTTATAGGCGTTTCGCATCGGTTCTGGTTTCCTGGTATCGAATATGGTGTATAATTCGATACTACTCTCTAATAGGGGTATCGCGTGTAGAATCACATGCGAATTACGGCTGAATGTTGACACAGAGTAAGTAGTACAGTAGAGCAATGCTTTGTTGGCTAGTTGAGAGTTTGAACTGTGATTATGGAAGTTTATTGACTTTGTAAACGGGTTGTTCTATTGTGTTAATTTTTTTAGTCATGTTTGCTGAAAATCTTTGGGTTTTCTGTAAAGCTTTGCTACTTTTACAATAGTTCCTCTATTAAGTTGGTACGTATTACATATAAGACAGTAACTATTGTGAATACAATCCACACATTATGGTAATGACAATAATTATGATACAATATAAATCAATTATTACTTGAAAAATTAAATAACCTTACAACAAAGGGAGATCCGGGTTATGTAATCCAAAACAACCAGATTTTAACTAACCAACCAGACTGCAACTTAATCTAGATTTATTTTAAAAAATAATTAGTGTTCCGTACAAAAACAAAAAACATCGTGGTATTGTGAATTGCTGAAGCATTAGGCTGCTTTTTATTATACTCTATAACTCTTGGCTTTTTGCTCTTTGCTTTTTTTCTGCTATAACTCTTTCTTGCGCTTTATGAGACTGTGTGTGACTAGTCAATACACTATGCCAGACAGTTTAAATATGTACTATGACAGGACACACGTAGGTACTCGCACTTAGCAAAAGAAAACTTTTTCTGTCGTACACTTTCATTCTATTGAGAACAATTTTATCCTAAAATCGAGTGTTTTATTCGTTTGATAATTAACTCGTTAAGAGGATCCTTTCCACTACCTATCGTCAACATCGAGCATGGTTTAAAAGCTTGACGCTTCATCTAACGCCATTCACCGCAACGTTTGATGAAAATGCAATGCTAAAAAAAAAGAGTTAAAGCCTGAAAACTCTGTTAGCATTCGGTAATTCGGTGATTTAATCGAATATTTTACAAAACTTGTTCCAGGAAATACGTGTTTTTTTTAAACCCTTAATAGTTTTCACAAAAATTGTCATCATTCAGAATCTTGTGGACCGCCCGGAGGACACGGTGGAGCACACGATGGAGGTGTGCCCCACTTGGGCAGAGCAACGCCGTGTCCACGTGGGGGCGATCGGCGGCGGCGATCTCTCGCGCCGGGCCTTGGTTCAGACCATGGTCCGGAGCGAGGAGGAGTGGCAGGCGGTCGCCTTCTTCTGCGAAGCAGTAATGCTAGCAAAGGAGGCGGCCGATCGCGTGAGGCAACGGTCCTTACGCACCAACCGCCGCCGGGATTCCGATCCCGATTTCCGGCCACCGTAGGCGCGGGCTTGCGGACGGCGAGCAATGGGTGGCTTGCCGTCCGACCGACCCAAGTCATCGACGGCGCGTAATGTTCCACGCGCGCCTCAAGGCGATGTCAGCAAATCGTAGGGGCCCAACAGGGTCGAAGCCTACTGGGGCCACAGGTAGTGTGAAAGCGAAACCCGGGGCCCTGGGACGAAGGCAACGAAGAAACAGGAGTGGATTTTTAGTCAGTAAAAGTCTGACACTATCTCTCGCTCCGCCCAAGAGCGGGATTTGTCATAAGATGATTTTCCCACACAATAAAAAAAAAACAGAATCTCGATTAAATGTGCAAGGTTTCTATTGATGTACTTTTTATATTTTTAATATATGAGTACATTATAGAGGGCCAAAGTTCACGTAAAATAGCAGATTTTCACAAATTTATGTTTTGATTTCTATAGAAGCCTAGATAATATCCACAAGATAGCTGTGTATCCAAAATATCTAGAGAAAGATGTGTAATAACACCATAATCACGTAAGAGCGATTGTATGAAAATGTACCTCGAAAAGGACGCTCTTAAGCTGAAATGCTGATTTTGACTTGCGAGCTTGTTGTTTATTTTGCTTTGTGTCGGCTTCTGCGCTTTCATGTAGCTTTTAATTTTATTTTAAGCGATGAAATAAACATCGTTTGCTTACTTTCTGACGTTTATACTGAAATGTGGACTTGTTATTGGGGATCGGTGTCTAAAAATTATAGGAAGGAGCTTGCGGGTAGAATAATAACAGGCACACGCGTAGTTCTGTAAGACAACGCTTGCAAAGGTCGAACTCAGGATTGGTGACCGTTTGGAGGTATGCGGAACAGAGAGCAAAGTCCCGCAAACCTCCGTTGAAAAGGGAAGATCCTCTGGCCAGACGGGTGTTATGTCTGGTGGGCAACTGCCCGATAGATGATTTCGTGCTGTTCTATATGTTCTAATCGTAATGGTAATCAAAATGTCACAGTTTGATAACGAGTGCCATTATATACCTAAGTGCAGTGCAATAAGAGTCACTTTCTGAGCAAGTGTGTTGAAAATGTTATTTATCTATTTATTAATTAAAACTGAATGCACTAATAAATAACACTGTAAAAAGGCGGCCTTCTTGCCTGAGGTATTTTCTACTAGTCGACCTTAGGGTGGTGCAGAAACGTAATATAGCAGGTATAACTTAATAAATAGACAAACAGAAAATAAATAAGTGCAATAATAAATACATACTTAGATACATACATTAAATAAGCAGTGTTATTGTGAAAAACAAATCCAGCCAATCAATGCTGTGATGATTCTAAAAACTTTTTGCGAATATTTTTCGTGCATTGTAAGATTAGATTCTATATTAAAAAAAAACCGTGCAAGTGCGAGTCGAATTCGCGCATTAAGGGTTCCGTACAAACCGTACCTAAGAAAACAGTTCAATGATGGCGGAATTAAGTCATGCGATTCCCGCGCACACTCTCCAAAATGCTACCAGACTGTTTTAGACTTATTTAAGTAAGTTTATATTGTACACGAGATTCTACCCTCGAATGTCATCTCTCTCAGTCACTCAAAGGTTTGCTGAGAGAAAACTCATTGCTGTGTTATGCTTGCCTTTGTACACGAATTGTCAAATCCTGTGTACTTACTATATTAAGATTTTTGTATACAATAAAGAATTAAAATTGATCTGGTTGACGATGGTGCACGCTTGCTTAGAAATAACCTATTCACTCATGACTTAAAGACCACCAGGTTGTACCTTATTTTCTACGCTTCCATAAAAATAACAAATATAAAAAAAAAGCTGACCAAGTGCGAGTAGGACTCGCGCACGAGAGTTTTCGTACTAACCTTAGCAAAAAACGATAAAAAAAAATCAAGTTTGTTGAATTAGAGCTCCACTTAAATAATTATATTATTCTGTTTTTAGTATTTGTTGTTATAGCGGCAACAGAAATACATCATCTGTCTATCGCGGTTCATGAGATACAGCCTGGTGACAGACAGGCGAACAAAGGTGTCTTATCAATAGGGCCCCGTTTTTACCCTTTGGGCACAGAACCCCAAAAAAAATGTTCAGGTGGCCGCCTTTGAGACTAGTCTTATTTCGTATCGTTTGTTTCAGAGGGTGCTAGAGCCGGCCTCGTTCTCTGTGTCGGCCGACCGCCGGTTCCTCCTGCTCGCTCAGAACGTGCGCAAGATCCACACACACTCGTACCTCGCCAGGTACACCGTCTACGATATACTGACCACGTGAGTTGCTTTAGATTATTTATTTACAGTATATAACAACACCAAATAACTAACTGCGTACTTAATTATAATAATAAAAATATTCTGCAACTTTCTCACAACGCCATCTAGTCTCAAACTAAGCAGAGCTTGTGCTATGAGTGCTAGACAACTGATAAACATACTTATATATTTCTAAATACATACATATAATACGTAAATTTCCGGATAGTGTGTAAGTGAAACCCGGGGCCATGGGACGAAGACAAAGAAGGAATAGGAGTGGGTTTTTAGTCAGTAAAAGTCTGAAACTAAAACCCAGACCTAGGACAAATTTAATGTGCTCATCGCATAAACATTTATCTTGGGTGGGAATCGAACCCGCGACCTCCGGCATAACAGTCAGGTCCACTAACCACTAGACCAACAGGCCTAAAAAAAACAAAAACAAACTCTATATAGAATCTGTCTTAATATATAATACCGCCATCGATCGTTTCGTTTGCGTCGAAGACCTCGAGTAGGCCACGACTCCGATTCCCTTGTTCTAACCACGTGACTGAGCGTTGAGATGACGTCAGAACAAAGGAATCGGAGGCGTGATCTACTCGAGGCGTTCGACGCAAAGGAAACGATCGTAACTTAGCTAGGGGGGCAGGTGGGATCGCAGTCAAGCGTTAGTTTATATCATAAAAAAAAAATGTAATAACTAAAATAAATAAACGTAACCCAATTCAGCCAATAATACTTTATTTTTTCAAATGAGTCACAAAAAATAGTTACATAATAAATGCCTAAATATAACGTAACGTGCCCACAGCTGGGTTGTAAAGTTATTTCTCTGGCTAGACTATTACTTATGCATGACTGGTCCTCGTTAAATCGTATAAAGTTAAATTATTTTGGGTACCGCAAGTAAAGACTGGGCCACAACGGGCGAAAAAAATCATGAAGTGAACGCGCTGTAATTCTCCGAAAAATGTGATTAATTTTATAGAAATTTTCTTTCTTCGTTCTTTCTTTCGTCTTTTTTTTCTTTACGTGTAGTTAACTGTGAAATATAGAATAGAATAGAATAAACTTTATTGAACACCAAAATAGTAAAAAAACTTTAAAACTAACTTAACCTGGGGTTAATAGCGTACAATGGCGGTCTTATCGCTAACTGCGATATCTACCAGACAACCTTATGATGGACTGTAAGAATTTAACATAAAAACGGGGTAGTCTGCGGTGTACTGCAAATTTAATTTGAAATTAAAAATGTATATTAGACTATACATAGATATAAAATTATATTATATAGCTATTATATATAAAAAACAAACTCATGAATATTATATATACATACATATGTTACACATTTTCAAAGAAAGAAATAGAGAAAGAAAACGAAGAAAAAAACTTTTTACAAAAAAAGAAAACCGACTTCACTAAAAAAATACTAAAAGGATCAAAATAACTTTAATTTCGGAAGTCGGTGTTTCTCGGTAAGTATTGTTTGTTTTTTATTTAACACCGACTTCCGAAATTAAAGTTATTTTGATCCTTTTAGTATTTTTTTAGTGAAGTCGGTTTTCTTTTTTTGTAAAAAGTTTTTTATTTCACACTTTTTAGTTGCGATACACTTATAAACAGAGTGCCTATTTCTCATGAAAATTCCAATTAACCCAAACATTAACACCCTAACCGGCCGCCTCCTTCGCTAGCATTACGGCTTCGCAGAAGGAGGCGACCGCCTGCCACTCATCCTCGCTCCGGAGCATGGCCTGAACCAAGGCCCGGCGTGAGAGATCGCCGCCGCCGATTGCCCCCACGAGGACACGGCGTTGCTCTGCCCAAGCGGGGCACACCTCCACCGTGTGCTCTACCGTGTCCTCCGGGCGGTCCACACAGTGGCGACACCCGGGCGTCGTTTCCGCACGAATCCGGTGCAGGAACCTCCCGAACTTACCGACTCCGGTGAGAACCTGCGTCATGCGGAAGGCGAGGACGCCGTGAGGTCTTTCCAACCACGCCTCAAGGAGGGGACTTACCGCCATAATTGTGGCGTGCCCAGCACTGGGTCGTGACAGTCGCTGTCACCATTTCTCCATGAGAACTCGCCGGAGCTCTGTCCGCCATGCTGTGACTTGTCGTGGCAGCGGAGTTTCGCCCCGGCGTTGCTTCTCCATGCGCAGATCGTGCATGAGTGCAAGGACTGTTGCCTCCAGCTCCCATGGTGACTGGCCAGCAAGGAGGCTCGCCGCTTCGCGGGAAATCGTCCGGTATACTCGCACCATCCGTATGGCCATGATCCTCTGGCACGCGTTCAGCCGGGCTGCCGGCTGCTTCCGCAGCGCCGGCGCCCACACCGGTGCGCCATAAAGGGCCATGGACCGAATGATCCCCGCGTAGAGCCTCCGGCAGGAGGCGTCTGGACCCCCAAGGTTGGGCAGGAGCCGCCCGAGGGCAGCCCCAGTCCGATTTAGTTTGGGAGCCAGACGTCGGAAGTGCTCCTCGAAATCCCATCGGCTGTCAAGAACGAGTCCCAGGTACTTCATCGTTGACCCGACGCCGATGTGGACTCCTCCCACCGTTAGCTGGGAACCCGGTGGTGGCGCGTTCCGAGGGCCGTGAAAGCACATGGCCTAGGACTTGTGCAATGCCACCTCGAGTCCCAGCTCCTGGATCCTGCCAACGACTGTCACAACCCCGCGTGTCGCTAGTTCGACCGCCGCCTGGTACGACTCTCCCTGCGCCAGGACCAGCGTGTCGTCCGCGTAGCAGACCACGCTGACCCCACCAGGGAGGTCGCCGCGCAGCACGTAGTCGTAACCGATGTTCCACAAGGGTGGCCCTAGTACCGATCCCTGTGGAACACCGCACGACATCTCTCGACGTTCCCACTCCCCCTGGTGACCAGGGTAGGTGATGTACCTGTCTGACCCTAACGCTAGGTTACATTGTTTTATTATGAAGTTCCTGTGTCTACCTTCCACTTTCATCATCAGATCAGTTCGATAGTATTTTATAGTCAAAGTAAATTTCATGACAATTCTAATAAGTCCAAACACGGCTAGGTTACATTGATTAATTACGGAGTTCCAGTGCCTACCTTCCGGCTCCATCATCATCATCAGATCACTTCAATGCATAACTATTCAGAAACATTTATTTATTTGTATTATCATAGCCGCTTAACTATCTTCATTGGGATATCTATGTGAGTATGAAGTTCCGTGACCATTTCTGGTCTTCTTCATCAGTTTCATTTCATCAAATGTTACTTTTTGACTGTAAATGCTTAAGTTCTTGATGAAAATACCAAAATCACTACATAGTTGCCTATAATTTTTGAGGAGTTCCCTCGAATTCGCCAAGATTCCATCATCAGATCCTGATTTGGTGACTATGGGACCATTTGGGAAGTATACTCTTTCCAACAAAAAAAGAATTTTTCAAATCGGTTGGCAAGCGACGAAGTTATGCGCGAACAAACATAAAAAAAAAAATACAAACATCCGAATTGAGAACCTCCTCCTTTTTTAGAAGTCGGTTAAAAAATACAATAAGGTGAATTAATGGCGAAGGAACTGAATTTGGGTAGAAGTAGAATTAATTACAGTGAAAGGAAATGATCTTTGAATAGGCTTACCTAATTGGCCTGTCAATGTAATATACTTTATTTATTTATTACTCAATTTTTTTAGAGGCTTAAGTCCGCGTGATATTAGGAAATTATCATAAGGAAACTAAGAGATACAAAGTACTGAAATAGTAATACTGTGTGTTATTTCGGGACATGGTCTATTCATACACCAAGTTTCATTCAAATCCATTTACCCATTAAAGCGTAAACGAGTGATAAATTTAATATACCAGAGTCCACCATTCACCAAACACTATTGACTGGGATGTAATACACACAAATCTACTCGCCTTCACTATATTGTTATGATATACATCATCATGCTGATGATTCAAAAATATCTTGAGCTGGACACATACCTTCTCAATTTACAGTTACTTTACTGTAGGTCCTCATGAGGAAATAGGTACCATTCGTGTAAAAATACTTGTATTCAACCGATTAGAATCAGTTAATGACCTAAGAAATACTTGGAAAAACTAGGCAGATTGAAGTGTCTTTCAAACTGGATAAGCAGGCAGAAAGGAGACGAGTAGGTCTATAGATTCAAAGACGATCCGAAGAACGTAAGTAGCGTAGAACCCACATCAAACCAATAGCTAACCGCGAACGTAATGCTCTGACGGGAACCAACCAATTGTAAAATTACGTCTTTAAACCATCATGATTTTGATGTAACAGTGAGACAAAGCTATACAGAACGAATCAACAAAAAAAAAAAAACGCCATCCTTTTTCACAACAGAAAAGTCATAGCATTGGCATGACCTCTTTTAGTTCTTTCAATACTAAAACCCCAGTGTGCCCCAGCCCTTACCAAAACATTATTCGGTATACATACACCACGTCTCAGTATTGTGGCATAATTAATTATTAAACAAAATTAACAAAGAGCTAACGAGCTCACAAAAGTTTAAGGTCGCGCTAAAACTCCCGTTAATTTGTTGCGCTAAGGGTCAACTCAGATCGAAGCACGACGATAAACGAACATTTTTTTAAGGTGGCGATAGATTAGGTATCTAATCGTATATTTACTAATATAGAACTTTACGTGAGACACTCAGAAAGTTTTGAAAAAATAAAAAACTAACTTCTACGGATAAAATATTTTTATTAAATCTTTTCAAAGAACTTTCCACCGGGATGATGATGATGACAATGAATGTGTTCCCAAAACGTTTTTTTCGTACAACGACGTCATCCATGACATGTCTTAAAATCATCATAAATTTTATGCAAGAAAGGGATAGTGCTATACGTGCAGTTTAGCTCCGTCTCTCTCTCACATCGGAATTATAATGATTTTAAGACGTCATAACAGGGCCCTGGGGCAATAACAGGGCATGTTAAATGCCAAGAGTACGAGTGAGAAAGAATGATGGAGCTGTGTTGTATTGTTTATTGGAGTATTTTACGGTTTAACAATGCCACGACACACATATTCGCACCACCAAGCATTTCGAACGCCCTTGCGATCTCGACTGATAGGTGTCAAGTTTTATACATCATGCCACTGACGCTTGAAACAACCAAAACAGTCAATACACCACAGGAGCACCTTATATAGCTCCATCCCTTTAACAGTCCAGTTTAGGTCGTCAAATAAATCGCGATAATAGCTCGTGGTTCTACACCTGTAGTGTGAAAAAAATCCGGCAATTTTGTATTAGGTATGTATAACACTTCTGAATATTTTTTCGCTTATTCACAGATTTCAGACAGATTCTTATTACCCCAGTTTTACCAGCCATTTTAGTAGTAAAAGGGTGGAAATCTGTGCTTTCCTCACTCAGCGTTAACGCTTTTTCGCAAACTGAAATCCAAGTGTTTTAAAAAGGTTTTACGTCATGGGTTTGTTTTTAAAAGATACCTAATAGTGTATCTACATGAAACGAAGCTCACCCTCTCCTTCTGATTTATGTGTTTAAAGTTGAATATTATATTCTGTCTGTCGGTCTGTCTGTCTATCTGTTTTATTCTGGATAATCTATGAAACGACTTAACCGATTTTGACATGATTTTCACTGGTAGATAGCTGATGTTATAAGAAATAACTTAGGCTACTTTTATTTAAGAAAAATAATTAAGAGTCCGTGCAAAAAATTACTTTTTTGAAATTGTGACCAAATTACATTGTGCTGTTTTACGAGCCCGATGCGAACGAAATCGCGCACACCAGCTAGTATTAGAACGAATCTAGTGATTACCACTCTCGTCTTCAATAGTTCGATCAATCTGCCTAAGTTTCTCCCAACTATGTTGGGATCGGCTCCTCAGGTCTCGTCACTAATAGCCGCAGATATAAGCTCCAAACCACCACGAACGCTTCACATCGAATCAAAAAACGACCAGCTTGACAAGCGTGGACAACGGCCGACGCTTGGCAAACGTATAAACGCACCATAAAACCTTCATATTCTTCAACAGTACGATTATAACGCGTATGATATTGCAAACACAATACCAGGGAAACATAAAGTTTCCTCACATGCCTTTAATTTTTAACACATTCACCAACTGGTAAGTTCACTTCGTTCCCTCGGTGTATCTAAGAGAGTTCCTCGCTATGCCTACCGCTATAAAAATTCTAATATTTCAAAATTCATCATCAATTCAAGAGTTTGCGAGCTCTTCTCCCTTGAATTTTGTTTCATTACAAAACTACTATATAATGGAAGATGTGTTTTTGAATTCTGAAAAAAGGATGGATAATGAGAATGTGAGACTGGTTGTTTAAAGTAATTATTGGGAAGAACAGATTGGCTGTACATCCTATGACTAACTGTGACCCTGGTAGATTTATAAATCTCCAGCTTTGGTTTGGAATCCCGATTAGATTTCATTTTATTTTACAATTAGCAGCAATTAGCAAAGTTAACGGACACGGGGGTAAGAGGGGAGGGAGATCCATGTGATCCAAGGAGCTGGGCCATAATTTTGGCGGTAAGTCCCCTCTTTGAGGAGTGGCTGGAAAAACCTCACGGCGTCCTCACCTTCCGCATGACGCAGGTTCTCACCGGACTTGATCAGTTCGGAAGGTTCCTGCACCGGATTCGTGCGGAATAATCGCTCGGGTGTCACCACTGTGTGGATCGCCCGGAGGTCACGGTAGAGCATACGGAAGAGGTGTGCCACGCTTGGACTGAGCACCATCGTGTCCTCGTGGGGGCGATCGGCAGCAACGATCTCTCGCACCGTATCTCAGTACAGGCCATGGTCGGAAACCAGGAGGAGTGGCAGGCGGTCGCTCACTTCTGCGAAGCAGTAATGCTAGCAAAGGAGGCGGCCGCACGCGCCCGCACAAGTGAACGCCCCTCACGCCCCAGCCGCCGGGATCCCGAACCCGATTTCCGTCCACCGTAGGCGCGGGCTTGCGGGCGGCGAGCAATGGGTAGCAAAATATCAGCAAACCGTAGGGGTCCAGCAGGGTCAAAGCCTATTGGGGCCATAGGTTCGCTTCTTAAAGGAAAATCCGGCCCTGGAATGCAAAGCAACGAAGGAACTAGGAGTGGGTTTTAGTCAGTAAAAGTCTCACACGCACTGACATGCCCAAGGGCGGGAGATGTCATTAGGTGACATACCATCAAAAAAAAATGTGATCAAAGGAGTGGTTTTAGTGAGTTAAAAATCCCACACTCCCTGGACTTGTCCCTAAAGCCCCAGCGCATTATAAAAAACAATAAAGATGCTGTAGAGAATTTCATTTATGTAAAATTCTTGTAATTAAGCACATAAATGCGATATCGATCAGTTTTCAGCAATCACATCAGCGGATTAAATCTCTGATAAATTAAATCAAAATATTTCTTTATTTTCATTGTGACCATTCGTAAAATTTTCACAAACAAACAACGAGCAATCCTTTGCTATCAAATAAATCAAGAATATTGAAGCGGCCTATAACCAATAAATCTCTTCGCATTTTATGGAACCCTGGTACCTGGTTACAAATAGCCACCATTATGCACGGGGTAACAATTGAAAAACGTGAAAAATTGACTTCTTTTCGAGGAAAAGAAAGAGCATTGAAAACTGACAAATTGGATTCAATATGCTACGTTGGGTGCGAGATTTATTTTAAAAAAATCTTGAGGGTTCTTACTGCGAACTTGCTAAACGATGACTTTATTTCATTGTAATTTGGTTCTCCTAGTAAGCAGTAAATGTTCACGGCAAGTTTTTTACATTCCGCATGATGAAGAGTCCTCATGATTCGGTTCAAGGTTTTCAGTTTTTGGTTTTCTTGAATTTGAACTGTACCTAAGTGAAGTTATGAACGGCGAGTAATAGGTAACTCACCGTCGGGTAAGGAATAAGTCTAGGTCGACGCGGTGCGTTGTGTTCCAAGCGTGCCTCAAAGAGATGTCATCAAAATGGACCAAGCCAAATACCTACTTTGCCCTGCCTGATAAGGCTACGGGATTTTTCGAAATAGTTATCCAGGATCGCAAAGGACAATTAAAGAAACACAGGTGGATTTTAGTTAGTAAAAGTGAAACACTCATCAACAACAACATCACATAATTATATAATATACAATTATAGATAATATAGATATTTGCCGTGTTTCTAATATTTGGTCTTTACGTACGAAATTGCCGTTTTATAAAACGGGTTTTAAAATATGATTACCTATTCCGTTACATTTATGCAAGCAGAAAAATCAAGGATATCAGGATTTCATAATTAGAACTTGATTTGAAAGAGTTTCAATGAAGTTTCATACACCCTCTGGTCAATGAAGTCTTAGTACGTTAGTTTCAGCTTTCTAACTGATCGGATCCTTGATAGTACTAAACTGCCTGCAAATGCTTTTTCAGTACACTTATTAGAAACCCGCTCTTAAAGTTAAGAGCCTTACCGGGCACGCAATTTTCTGTTTTTCGCACTAGTGTGGAAAAGTGTGCAAGCTCGCCCCAGCGACAATTTATTGTATTTATAGTAGCTAGGCGCTAAGCGACCCTCATGAGTCGCACGTAATCCCCCGTTTATTTATGTTTTCATAAGTGTATACACGTGGATATTTGTCATTGCAACACCCGGCTTTATAACAATTCTGCCTTGGTTGCAATGACAAACTTTCTCCACTTGTATCAAAATGTACTATAGCTGAAATAAACGCTTTGTTTTCGCAAACACTGCCAATTCACAGACAATTGCCATAGGTTCTCATAGCATTACAAACCGCAAACAGGCTAGTCGGTCCCAAATCGATCGGCACAAAACGCAACTCTAATATTAATCCCTGAACTAGTGAAGTCTTTGATAGTCGGTTAGTTTGTCACTACAACTTGATGGCTACAAAGACTTATTGTTTGCCGAATAGAATGCTCGAATTTGATTTAAACTTAGAACCGATTATTGAAGTTTCTTGTTGGGAATATAAATTATGTAGATTTGTACAGAAGGTCAAATCTGTGTTGCAAAGGGAAACGCACGTAGGTACGGCATTTGTTCGTAATGATTTGATTGATGAGTTGATTTTACCCCTTTTTTAGGGTTTCATCCCCAAAGGGTTAAACAGGACCCTATTACTAAGTCTCCGCTGTCTGTGCGTCTGTCTGCCCGTCTGGCACCAGACTGTATCTCATGAACCGTGATAGCTAGACAGTTGAAATTGTCACAAATGATGTATTTATTTATTTATTGTGTCTTTTATTGTACACCAATACAAAAATATAAAGGAAACTGAAAACTAAAACACATACGTTCATACAATGGGCGGCCTTATCGCATTCCGCGATCTCTTCCAGGCAAATCTTCAATTCTTCTGGAATGGACAGTAATTGCTTGGACAAGAAATGGGGCTGTCATTGATGTAACAAAACTAGCATTAAATAAATTATATTATAATAGATACACAGATATATATATACATATGCTATATAATAGATACATATATACATACATAATTATATTAAATTAGATGTATTTCTGTTGCCGCAATAACAACGCGTACTAAAAACCATAATATGCTTGGAAAGGCTACTTAGATTAATTGAGGTTTATTGAGCCTTCTGAACCCATTTATTCTGTGACCTGTATTTGGTTATTTCTCTTTGCCATTGTGATCCACAAAAGAAACTTTTTTATGCTTTAAAAGTATTTCAAAGCCCGCGGTTTCGTGTTTTGTGAATTGCCTTTTTGTATACGATTTAAACCGATTGTTAAAAAGATGCTCGCTATCGATTTGAATTCTGTTGTGAAAGGTAATTACTGAAGTTTGGCTGAATAAAGGTTTACGTTGTAATCGATTATGTTTAGTAATGTTGTTTTTGTAAAGGAGTAAAGATCACTTTGTATAATGTTAAAAGGTATTGAAATTAGTAGAAAAAGTCAACTTTTCCAGCTCGTATAATGAAGATAGACACATGCCTTGTTGGTCAAATAGTCACGAGCGAGACTGCTGAGCGTGGGGTCTTGATTTCCTATTTTAGGTAAAAAGTGCTGTTGGAATCATCATCATCATCATCATTTCAGCCGATAGACGTCCACTGCTGGACATAGGCCTCCCCCAAATGTTGCCACAAAGAACGGTCCTGTGCGTCCCGCATCCATCGGACTCCCGCAATCTTCACCAGGTCATCGGTCCACCTTGTAGGGGGCCTTCCAACATTGCGTTTTCCGGTACGCGGTTGCCAGTCCAAAAGCTTTCGACCCCAACGGCCATCTGCTCTGCGAGCAATGTGCCCTGCCCATTGCCACTTAAGTTTGGCGATTCTTCGTGCTATGTTGGCAACCTTGGTTGTTGGAATATCCTATGGGAATCACTCTTTGACCTTCCAGAGTTTAGAAATTGGTGGATTTGGTGGTTTCCCTTATCTCGGAAAACACGTAAAGCGGTTGGTCCTGCGTCTGATCTCTGTCCGGTCTTATCAAACTACCGTCCGATTGGACTGTAATTGCGCATACACTTGAGCACTATAATATATCTCCTGCGTACCTGGCTAATCTTCGTGGAGATTGGCGTCCACGCTCGGAATTGGGTCGGGAGGATTGTTTATTTTCATTCAGGTAATAAGACTGGACAGAGAATTACAATTAGCAATTTAGGTGCAAATGGCTTGCTTTTTCCGAAAACCTTCTTACAATAGGTAGCTGATTTAAAATGATATAAATGCATGTAAATTCGCGTACATACAAGTACACTAAGCACCTCCTATACAAACAACAGTACAACGCCCGTAATCGCAGGTACCAGGCAAGCATAAAACCTAATATGTTCATAAATCGGGCCTTTAACACTACGTTCGGCGTACTAAGGTATTTTGCTTGAATATTCTAAACATGTAAAGGATTCTCTACTCTATTCTACAGAGATAAAGCTGATAATAAATTGTGATTGTTTATTTACTGGGTTATCTGGGTACATACAAATCTTGTAGTTTGCAGGAAGGTGTATCGTAAGAGATTATGTATGCTGACACACACTCCATATTTTAAAGTCTGGTTTCATGTTTTCACATTTCAGGCTCTTTTCTTATTTTTGCTGAGAGTACAGTTTGGAGAGTATTAGTTTGACCCTTTGATGTGAATTTTGGCAGAAGGAAGAAAAGTCTTTGCCGTTAAAACGTCAAAAAATGTTAAGACAAGAGAAGAAACACCCACACAAACACACACACGAACACGTTGCCTTCTGCTATCATTTTTGTGGTGACATATATAAGTAAGTACATAATCCAGACAGCTAATTCAGAATATCAAACCAAGATAAGTAATGGATAGGACTATTAACTTAAAAGGCAAAGAAAAAGATCTCTATTCATTCATTTTAATTCACAAAGATTACCTAACATTTCTTTAACATTTTCGTGAAATCAATGCCATGTTAAAACATGGCCGAGTAATGTATATTTAAAAAGTGAAAGAGACGCAAAGGCGACGGAACAAACCTTTTGTTCGGCTTTCAGTCACTTCCCTTGGGCCCATTGTTGAACAAATAAAAAAATATTCGACCATTGCGCGGGAAAACACGGCTTTGTGACTAATGTCTTGGATGCCAAAGGATACAAGCTTGTTTATTGAAGCTCTTCGCGAACTTGGGAGCCTGGTACATTCCATGACTTATTTAGAATATGCTAGTGAGGTTGGTATAGCATTTTTGAACCCTATTCATTTTAAATGGGATTAAAGTCTGATTTTATGTTTGATTAACTCCGTAAATATAAATATATTATACTTAGAGTACAAAAGACCACAAATTATAAGAATGTACGAGCAAGAATGTTCCGCTAGGTACGATACAGTTTCCATCAAAGTTAATTATAACAATAACAATGACTATTGAATTTTACCATCTGCCGGTTGTACTATCATTATGTAAAATGTTAAAGTTTTGTCAAACAACGCCCTTACTTGTCACCTACCTTAAACATAACTATATTTCTTAAACACATGAATTTGAGCGGCATTTTTTGAGTATAGCATAGCATAGAATAGTCTGCCTTATAATGTTCCCACTGTTGGGACTCAGGCCTCCTCTCTAGGAGAGGGAATGGGCCGTGATGCACCACGCGTGCCCAGTGCGGGTTGTTGGATGTCACATTTCTTCGAATTTTTGGTTCTAGGACATGCCGGTTTCCTCACGATGTATTCCTTCACCGTTTTGAGAGCAGTAGTGATGAAATAAATTACACAAAGTAATGCGCCTGGCTGGGTTTGAACCCGCGACCTACAAGTCGTAAGTCGGGGCCGTTGCCACTCGGGCACTACTGCTCTTTGTTTTTTCTCTTTTGTTTTTTTTTTTGAGTACTTATTATTAAAATGGTACCTACAACCCGTATACCGCCACTTAATCAGAGATGAAGACGAGAGAGAGAGTGATGGGTAAGAACGGTTAAAGTTAGTCGGTGCAATTCACTCTTAGTTGCAATTGCACCGACTAAGTTCTTATAACTCTTTAACAATTCGGTCACAAAAGAGCTTGCCAAAAACCGGTAAAAAGTCAAACAAAATTCAGCAACAATGCCCAGATTTCCAATTGCATTCTTGAATTGACGCAAATATTTTTACATCATTCAGATTCATATATTCCGATGGAAGTTCACCCAAGCTCAAGGAGTAATGGAGCGGGCGAGGTTTTCTATCAAGTTTGACTTGGCTGCTCTTTCTTTATAGAAACTCTTTTCAAACTTGTGAGCCTGGTACTTTTGAAATACTTTTGTTGCTTTTTTCCGATCCTTTTCAAAACAAATGAATTTCGACAAAATAATTGACCCACAAAACTTATTAAAAATGAGAGAATTGGCCCACTAAAACATAACATACTATGATCATACGTCTATTACCGTGCTAAGAACTTATTTGTATTGAAAAGTATGAGACTATGCCCGTAGTTGGTGTCGTGTTTTTTTCGATAGCACGTTCATGATAAAAGACTAAATATGGGTAGACTTCTTAAAAAAGTAACTAGCCATATCGGTTCAGCTGTTCCCAAGTGAAGTGCGTACCGAATACAAGTAATTTTTTGATTCTAGTATCTTTTGCCCGTGGCTTCACTTACGAGTATGGAGATGAATTTATCAATTCTGAAATCTTCTTAGGTACATACAATTTGTACAGCTTAATCGCAATCTGAAGAATAACAAGAAAACGCTTCAAAAAATAGACAAAAGTACATTTGAAAGCATGTGAGCGAAGATTTTTATTGCAGCAGAGGCAGAATCGACGAATGCCCCTTGTGTATCACGTTAATCAAGACACGACGAAAAAAAACTTTGTTTTTAAAGCAACTTTGGATTCGTTAACAAACATTTAAGCTGGGAGTACACAAAGACACCCAATATCCAGCCTGCAACAATTAGCTGTAGGCCATAAAAATATTTGTTTCGTGAGGAAATTGAATCCGCGGTAGGCAGCAGCCTCAGCTCAAACACTTCTATAAATTTTGTTAGGTATTTTCACGATTTTCAGTGATGACATATGGTTCCGAAACGTGGTCGCTCACAATAGGCCTCATCAGAAGGCTCAAAGTCACTCAAAGGGCAATGGAAAGGGCTATGCTCGGAGTTTCCTTGCGTGATCGAATCAGAAATGAAGATATCCGCAGAAGAACCAAGGTTGCCGACATAGCACGAAGAATCGCTAAACTTAAGTGGCAATGGACAGGGCACATTGCTCGCAGACAGTGGCGACCGCGTACCGGAAGACGCAGTGTTGGAAGGCGCCCTACAAGGTGGACCGATGACCTGGTGAAGGTTGCGGGAATCCGATGGATGAAAGACGCACTGGACCGTTCTTTGTGGCGACATTTGGGACGTCTATTGGCTGAAATGATGATGATGAATGATGATTTTCACGATTTGTAAAATCTTTTTCATAGTTAATTTTTGTTTTGTATGACAGTGAATGTTAGAGATGACGGAGTTAGAAGGGTGATCTTTTTATTTTTCAATAGTCATAGGAAGCGCCAAATCTTTATTAATATTTTGTAGTGGACAGAAACGGTTCACGGCAAAACTTCTTAGCAGTTAGCTCAATCGCTTCCTAGCTTCTACCAGCAACTTTGCCCGCGTGATAGTAGAAAATTATCTCAAGGGAACATAACCCTGGGATAAAAAGTATCACCTGTCATAGTCCAAGACATAGTCTACCCATGTGCCAAATCCCATCCAAATCCATTGAGCCGTTTAAGCGTAAAAGAGTAACAAAAAGAAAAAGAAAGAAAATTGCGTTTATTGGCATTACAAAAAGAAAAAACAAAATACCAAACATATTTAGACACACACAACTTTCACTTTTATAATATAATTGGTGTGATTAAGTGTCTTCACGCAAGCAGAATCGAAAACAGATATGTCAAAAGTCAATCTTAGCGGAACCGGAACCGGCTGCGGAAGTGTTAATACTATGAAGAAAAAACACAATTTTATTCTTTAAGATTTGTTTAATTAAATTTGTATTTTGTACTTTACTTACTACAGTACTCGAAATTTAACAGATGCAAATTATATTTAATAAAAAGTAATTTGGCCGCTTTTACAACTTTGATTCTGTCTCGAAGTTCTTCATATATTAAACCAGCTCCGCTAAATAATTGCTCACTGTCTTCATTTCTGGGGGAAGGGAGCTGATAAGTATTGGCGAATAATAATTGGCAACAGAAGAACACAAGAAACATTAAAAAAAACAACAGAGGGCTTAGCCGAAACGTAACGAGGAGCGGTGATTCGCGAAAAAAAAAAAAAAAAAGAAAAGAACCAAAAATATATAATATATTATTATAAACACCCCCCCCCCCCCTCCTTTTCCGTCGTACCCTGTCGTCTACGGGCCCCCACCCCCGCGCTCCTCGTTGTATTCTTCTTTTATAAAGTTTGCGGAACCAGAAGTAAAAAAACTTACGGACGCAGAGTTCTGTTGCAACACTAGATTGGACTATGGACTGACAGCCAACAAAACATAGTGACGATAATGAAATAAATCAAACAAGGGTGATATTTACTTTGTGAACCTAAAAGCAGTGAAATAAGAGCTAGTTTTCAAATAAGGGTATTAAAAAGAAACCTTACTGTGCATTCGCTAGATATTAGCTTAAGTAATCTTTAGCAACAATGCTTAAAATGAAAATCAATAACATTTTCCCATCATATTATATTCTTGTCAAGCTAATTTCATCCGCTCAAGGAAAAAGCAATGAAACGGGTGACATTTCATAACTATTTTTTTGTAGGCGCTCTAACTTTATTAAAACTCTTTTTATACTTGTGAGCCTGGTAGTTTTGATTTCAATTGGTCATTGAAATTGATGCCATACCAGAAATCATAATTCATCAACCACTTAAATAATTTATCAACATACTGTTAGTCTCTCTCCTACCCCCTGCCGCTGTTAGGTTCGCAGTGTAGTATATTTCGCATAAGTGTGGAAAAGTGCAGCGATCACGATCACGCCCTAATACAATTTATTATATTTATTGCATCAGGCTGGGCACCAAACCATCGCCAGGCTACGGGTCATTAGAAGCCATTGCTCAAAATTATTTATTACTTTTTTTTATGAATTTTTACTTATTTTTTCGAGAAGAGAAGAATGTCTAGAAGGACTTGGGCCAGACAGACCTTTGCCCAGCTGTAGGACAGTAGGAGCTAGGGAAAAAAACAGTTTTGTGAAATACGTCATTTGATACACGTGTACAATTGCCACTACTGTTCCTCTACTCCAAAACGACCTCTCCTTGGACTTGGTCGAATATTCAGCCTTGCTAGCAATGACAAAATTTTTTTGTAATTTGCCCACTGCAGTGGGCAAATTACAAAAAAAAAAACATTATAATCATCATCTATTATTTCAGCCCAAAGACGCCTACTGTTGTAAATAGGCCTCCTCCAAATGTCGCCACAAAGAACGCCAAAACATACGGTAGTCAAAGTTCAGCAGCAATGCTCAATATCAGAATCAGAAATGTTTTCTACCATTCATATTCATTTATTCCCGTCAGACAGAATTCAGGGCTCAGCTCAAAGAGTATCTAATGAAGTGAATGAGGTTTTCTATCAAACTTGTCTCGAGCGCTATGACTTCATAGAATCTCTTTTTAAACTTGCGACCCTGGTACTTTCGGACCCAATTTGTTACGAAATCGTTAAAGAGACAGATGAGAACTTTATTGACCATCCAGAACGTTATATATAGTCAAAATTTAACAGCAATGCTCAATAACAGAATCACAAACGTTTTCTATTAAAATTCACTTATTCCCTTCAGATAGAATTCAGGGCTCAGCTCAAGGAGCATTTAATGAAGCGAGTGAGGTCTCCTATCAAACTTGTTTTGAACGATCTAACTTTATTAAATCTCTTTTTAAACATGCGAGCCTGGTACTTTCGTGCTCAATTTAATACCAAATTGTTATTCCACTATGAAATCCTAATTCGTTCTACCATTTGAAAACAACTTTCTTCTTTGTACCCGAGCCTTCGAACACCTGGAGGTTCTACGTGATAAAGTTGCTAAAAACATTAAACAAACCTTGGGGGGGCAAACCTGATTAAGAAACCTCTTATTGAACTAGCCAAAAATTCATCCACATTCAATATCTAAATAAAATAGGTGGCACCACTAATTATGGCAACTCGTTTTAGTCAGTAAAAGTATGATACTCCCTTCTACACCACCTAGAGCAAAAGAAGTAATTTCATGATTTCCGAAATAAAAAATAATTATCCCCAGTTTTTTTTTTGCCCCAAGGCCGTTGATCATATACCTATGCCACTGCCTATTCTTACTCGTATTGCTTTATGGAGTCAAAATTCAACAAATCAGAAACGTTTTTCCATCCTTCAATTCATATAATTCCTGTCAGACGGAATTTTGGACTGAGCGAAATGAAGCGAGAGAGGTTTTCTATCAAACTCGCCTTGAGGCCAAGTGCGGCCTAACGCGATAGGTCGGGAATATTGCCATTATATCCACTTTCCGTATAGTTAGGGAGGGTCACGGAAAAGTCATTATTTGAGGAAGGTCAGGGATTTTAATAAATGTTACATTATAAAGTAAACGTGCGGCAAGGTTAGGAAGGGTCAGGGTAGTTTTCCGTTAGGGAAGTTTGTGAAAATCATAAGACCTCACGATTAATATCTACTATAATGACGTAAGAAGCCTTTAGGAGTTGGTTGGGCAGTCTATTTAGTCATCACAATAAAAGCGTCTGGACAAATTGACATTCTACGAGTATTAGCGAGAATGGTCGAAAAATCAAAAATCTGTCTGGTCAGTATTCTGTCAAGGCAATGCCATCCGCTGATGTTGCTAAAAAATAGACCCTTAGGTGAGCAGGTAACGCAAGACAAGGCAAGGGCATGTGACGCAAGATAGTGGGTGACACATGGTCTAGGGAGAGACGCCGCTCAAAGACGAATGATCGGATCCTTTGGTGAACCTCCATCTGTTTAAGTTTTCCAGGTTGGCCATAGACCCGCTTGCCAAAGAATTATTTGACTACCATTTTTGCTGAACTGGATCTATTTGGCGCAGCCGTGAGATGCATATTGTGTTTTTTTTTTAAGTTTTCTAAATTTTGTTTTTACAGTGTGTGTGCATTTATGCGTGCCAAATAAAATATTTCTTCCTTTCTTTCTTTATTTAACGTAATTTTAGACTTTTTATTTTGTCTAAGACCAAAGAACGTCTTATACAGTTCATTCACAAACAGAAGAAAACCAACACTGCCGACGACTAGCACTAATCACTCCTCCTTTTGTCCTCAGAGAATCCTACCCCCTGACGCCACTTCCCGACGAAGTCGGAGGTGGGGTCATCACAGAAGGACCTTCACTTCTGCTAGCCACCTGGACGCCGAAGGGACACGGGCTGATCACTGTCAAAGACTATGACATATACTACAGGCCAGCCCCTCGCTCTTCCACGGGATACCGGGTGACCGAATCTGGAATAGCAGGAACGATTCACAACGGTGTTCCTGATTGGTTGTATGAAGGTGAGTGTGTTTTAAATTTGATGTAATTTTCATGTTTTCACTACATAATAAAAAACTTTTTACAAAAAAAAATCAATTCACTAAAAAAACACTAAGGATCAAAATAACGTTAATTTCAGAAGTCGGTATTTCTTGATATAGTTTGTTTTTTATTTAACACCAACTTCCGAAATTAAAGCTATTTTGATCCTTTTAGTGTTTTTTTTTTAGTGAAGTCGTTTACTATTTGTAAAAAAAAAAAAATTCACACTTTTAGTTGCGATACTTATAACCAGAGTGCCTATTTCTCATAACAATTCCAATTAACCCAAACGCTGCTAGGATAAATTGTTTTATTATGAAGTTTCCGTGTCTACCTTGATTAATTACGTAGTTCTAGTGCCTATCTTCCAGCTCCATCATCATCTGGTCACTTCCATGATACCATTTTCAACATAACTATTCAGAACCATTTATTTGACAAACATAAAAAAATGATAATAAAATATACAACCGAATTGATAACGTCTTTTTTTTTGAGGTCGGTTAAAAACAATGTCGCTTTCCACTGTCTGTCTGTCCCTATGTATGCTTAGATCTTTAAAACTACACAACGGATTTCAAGGCGTTTTTTTTTTTATAGATAGAACGTTTCAAGAGGAAAGTTTATATGTATAATACATGATAATACAGTAAAGAAACACTGATCATTTTAGAGGTTTCTAATGTGATGTCGTAAATAAACACATTTTTCTGAGCTTACTTTGCAAACGATGGCTGAACACTACGAGGTAGATCAAATTATTAATACAGTATTGTATACCTTAAAAGGTCTACAAAAAACTCCGGGATGGCATATGTCTATCTCTGAGGGATAACCCACAATAATCATTTTTTATCCTTTACTTTTTACGAGAAATAATGGCTTATTTACGAAGCCATTGGAAATACAGCATTAATCCTTATCCAATTAAGTACCTTAAATACATTGAGCATTTAATATAGATCAATATGACCCTTAAAAACATGCAATTTTAATAAATGTTTTCGAATATATTACAATTTTAAAATGCAGGGACATAGCATTTAAACGCCTACAATTTACAGTAAAGATATCTTTTGCAATGACCATTAATAAATCGTAGGGTCAAACTTTACGGTGGAGCACACGGTGGAGGTGTGCCCCGCTTGGACACAGCAACGCCGTGTCCTCGTGAGGGCGATCGGTGGCGGCGATCTCTCGCGCCAGGCCTTGGTATAGCCCATGGTCCGGAGCGAAGAGGAATGGCAGCCAGTCGCCTCCTTTTGCGAAGCAGTAATGGAAGGCAAAGGAAGCGGCCGATCACGCAAGGCAACGGTCCTCACGCCCCAACCGCCGCCGGGATTCTAACCCCGCCTTTCTGCCACTGTAGGCGCGGGCTTGCGGACGGCGAGCAATGGGCGGCTCGCCGTCTGACCGTCCGGTAAACGTCCAGACCGAGCCCAAGTCGTCGGCGGTGCAAAGAAGCAACAGGAGTGGATTTTTAGCCAGTAAAAGTCTGACACTATCTCCCGCTTCGAAAAAAGGTCAAACTTTCAACATCGCTGGCTTAGATTTTCACATGGCCAATTATATGTCGCTTTTTCAAGAGTAACCTCAAAAGAAAACATGTTTGTATTGTCTAATGACAAAAAAACTGTGAACGTTGTATATAAAAACATTCTGTAGTATATTTAGTATCAGCATTACACTCGTGCGAGTCGCTAGTTTAACAATAATTCTATATTAATAGGTATGAGAGGACAGTGTCATTAATCTATTCTACAAGAATAGAATAGAATAAATATTATTGTACACCAAAATAGTAACAGTAATAGCAAAATAATAATAGTAGTCCCCGAAGCACAATAAAATTACATTAAATAATAATAAACCGTGCACTAGTCCCGTCACACAAGGGCGGATTTAAGGGTGAGGGGCACGGGGGCACGTTTCCCCCCTGTCGGTATTTTTGTGTACTGTGGAGATTCCATCACAGTACATACTTAGAATAAAAACATGTAGAAATAAACTTAAAGTATGATACTTCAAGTTTATTTTTAACAGATATTGTTGATTTTTTTACCCGTCCGCTCCTTGCGCCCAAGAAAAAAATCGCCCTTGCCGTCTCAATACAAAAAACAGCTATTTCTTATCACCATGATCGGCGAATAACATGCGTCGGCTTATTGCGTGAACTCATTAACTAAAATTTTAAATAAATTCTCTTTTAGCTGCTAAAAGTAGCTTTACTCGTATAAAAAGTTTTGTATATGTCAGTTAATGAGTTCTTGCAGTAAGCCGAAGAAACACTTATTCCGCTCATCGTATCCACCAAAGCCTATCCCATAACACCCGAAAATTTTCAAATATTTTCTTCTGGCAAACAGACACTTCAATTTCATGGTCGACAAGACATATCCGTATAATGTTTGCGTCATAACCGTTCGTTTTCACAAAGGAAAATCTGAAAGTCTTTTCGAACACTGAAAGCAGTGTTGCTAGTCGAATTTAATTTTTAGAAACCGATTTTGTTACTGTGAAGAGACCTCTCCAGTAGAACAAGTGCGAGGTGTTCTTGAAATATTTGATTGATTTTTGTTATAGCGCTATATGATGTTGCTTAATATTGGTTCTATTTTTGTGAGAACATCTAGTATATTCTATATACATATTCTTTAGTGTGTGACGCTACCTGTGTCGATACTCTTGCATCATCTCATCTTGTCGTGCCGTTGTCATCCCGTCTTGTTGTCCCAGCCTGTCGTGCTCTGCTGCTACTGCGGACTACTTGCAGACACAGGTGTGGTTTTAGTCAGTAAAAGGCTGACATGCCCTCCCGCTCCACCCAGAGCGCAAGAAGTCATTTGGATGACTTCCCACCTTAAAAAAAAAGCCTCAAGCGACAGAAATATAACAACCTCGTCGGCCAAGTGTTCATACGCTTTTTAAAGAATTATCTAAACACCCACTTGACACTTCGCGTGACCCAAGAGCTGGCTTTTACCTTGGCCAGAGATTAAACATTGCCATACAACGTGGCAATGACGCCAGTCTTTTGGAAACACTTCCAATCGTCAACGATACGAAGGAATTTTTAACACCAAATTTTAGCACGGACGTAGAACGGACGGTCGATGGGGCCAAAAGGTTCTAGAGTGGCGACCGCGCACCGGAAAACGCAGAGTTGGAAGGCCTCCCATAAGGTGGACCGACGAGCTGGTGAGAGTCGCGGGAGTGCGGTGGATGCGAGACGCACAGGATCGGTCGTTGTGTCGTCGCTTGGGGGAGGCCTATGTCCAGCAGTGGACTTCTTTCGGCTGAAATGATGATGATGATGATGAAATTTTAGCAAGGAGCCTTCAGTGTATTACATAGTTTTAATTAGTTAAGTGTATATCTATACCGGCATTTAATACAATCTTATATTAATATTATATTTGATACTAACTGCTGGCAACGGCTTCATCTGCATGAATATAGAAAATTATTTCATAGATATCTTATGTCTTATTCCAGAATATAATAATAATATATAATAATATTCACACAACGCCGTCCAGTCTCAAGCTAAGCAGAGCTTGTGCTATGAGTACTAGACAACTAATAAACATACTTAAATTTAAACACAGAACAAATGATTGAGCTCATCACACTAACATTTTTCCTGGGTGGGAATCGAAACCACTACCTCTGGCAAAGCAGTCAGAGCCTCTAACCACTAGACCAACAGTCCAGTCATAATATATGGTTGTATGTTTTACCCGTCTGGCTTTCATCTAAATCCGTCCAGCTGTAAGAACGTAAAGTAAACAAACAAACAAACATTTTCACCTTTAGCATATTATAGTGTGATTGATTGGGCTGGTTGGAAATCATCATAAATATTTTGAAATCATTACATGAAATCCAGTTTTGTAATTAATTTCATTGTAACTGTAAATGTTCCAGTATACTACCGATATATCAAGGAGACTATCTACTGATTTTTTCTGTAATATTTTTGATGCTCTGTCAAGAGCGAAGCAAAGACGAAGAATGGTGTTTAATAGCTGTTATTGTCGTAATCCTCTTCAACATCTCTTTTCATCTGGTTATACTACCTATCTATCTATACATATAATAAATCACGTAACATGTGCGAAATCAATGTAGATAACTTTTATACATTAAAATTGTGTGTAACTACTACACTATGTGTAACTAAATATTACTTAGGCTTTGTTTCATCGCAATCGGTTGATTATATCAAAAGATACTACATTGATTGACTGTTAGGGGGTATGAAGTTTCCGGGTAACTAGTAATTACAAAAAAGCAAATAATCCTCCTGACCAAATCCGACACGACCGGAAAGAGATCAGACGCAGGACCAACGACATTACGTGCTTTTCGAAGCACGAGGGTATCACACCACCAACTTCCAAACTCTGAGCATAACCTCCTGAGACCCCTGGTATCACCAGTGATACGCTTAGTTAAAAATTTATTTCCACGCCATCTTTCAGAATTCGTTTGTACTTTTTTTTTTCGATGGTTAGCATAGATATTCTTTATATTTCTAGTCACTCACCATTTCTCTAGCTGTCAAATTACATCGATTGTAGTCAGTTTAAAATCGAACATTTTACTGTTACCGACATGCTGACTTTACGTAAAGGTAAATATTTATTTTGATAAGTGATTTGGTGTTTTTTTGTTTTATTTAAGTAATATTATACGTAAACTTTGTATTGTTGTTTAAATGTCATAAAATATCGCAAATACAAACAGTTATTTCAACGTTTTTGTAAAAGTATCGCAGGTGATACTTTGGGCCATAAGTACTTATTTTGCAGGTCATTTGGCTGAAAAGGATATCGTGGAGTGAATTAATTTTGACATATCAGATATTGAAAATGAAGGTAGCGATGATGAAAGCGATCTTCAGTCATGGCATAAAGAAGTAATAGGCCGATAGGAGAGAATGGGAACGAATCTGATGACAAACCTATAGCATCTTCCATGGTCGAGCCCCAATCTTCTCGAAGTGACCGTGTACAATGGAAACACACTAAGAACTTTGCTTTTACTCCTGAGGAAGACCAACTGACGTCCCAATTGATCCAAGCACACGTGTTAAAAGCTCGTACGAATATTTTTTTCAATACATCTATAATAGTCTGTTTGAAACTATGTCTGAGTGTACAAATATTTTTAGAGTAGCGTATTCAGGATAGGTAATTCATTAAATACAACACTTAATGAACTCAAATAGTTCTTTGGATGTTCTATGGCCATGAGCATACTTGGCTTGCTACGATTGAAGACGTATTGAGCATTGGACACCAAAGTAAATTATATAGCCAACACCATCACTCGGAACCGCTTTTTCATTTAAGATCGAACTTAAAGCTGGTAAATGATCAAGCTGTTGATAAAAATACTCGAGACATTGACAGGTTTTGGAAAATACGCCCTCTGGTCTCTGGTGTGGAAAAAGGCTGCACAAAAATAATCGAGACAAGCATGTTGTTACTGATGAACAAATAATACAATTTACGGGTAAATACAAGCAGAAAGAATTGGTCAAAGGTTAGCCAAATCCAGAAGGCATAAAGGTTTTTATAATGTAAAATATCTACATGCAGTAGTCGAATACAAAGTCATAGTGGAAGCTCTCGGAGTAGTCCTAATCCGGTAGAACCAGAAATAATAATAAGGCCAACAACTGCGGGTAGGAAACACAGATTGGTCGTATTAATTCCTCATGCTGCTAAAAAAACAAAAGAAGGAAAACATTTACCAATATGTGCGAAGGGTTCTCAAAACTACAGATCCAAATGTCGCCACAAAGGCTGCAATAACTTGACTTTCGTAAAATGTTTGGAATGCAAACTTTTTTCTTTGTGTTAATGTTAACCGAAATTGCTTTTTGAATTATCATACAAATTAATGCAAGGTACAATAATACACAAACAACAACAACACACAACACAAACAACAACAACACACAACACAAACAACAGCAACTGATTTTAAAATTTTAATTGATTTCATTTTTCTTCTAAAATAATTTGTTTTAGTACCACGTTGAACCCAAGGTATCACTGGTGATACCCTCGCTTACGCTAAATGGGGTTGGGGTAATTTTTTTTTATTTGATGTTTGTTTATCTCTATGTTATACTGAACCATAGAAATTAACTTCCATCAATTAAATATTCGTAAATACGTCCCGGGTCTCAGGAGGATAAGCATAACATAGCATAATCAGCCTTTTAATGTTCCCACTGTTGGGACTCAGGCCTCCTCTCTCTAGGAGAGGGAACGGGCCGTAATCTACCACGCGGGCCCAGTGCGGGTTGGTGGATGTCACATGTCTTCAAATTTTTGGTTCTAAGACATGCCGGTTTCCTCACGATGTTTTTCTTTACCGTTTTGAGAATAGTGGTGATGAAATAAATTACACAAAGTAATGCGCCTGACTGGGTTTGAACACGCGACCTACAACTCGTAAGTCGGGGCCGTTACACTTTTTGCCCGACCCGGAAATCGAATCCAAGGCAAATACGGTCAGCAGTTGCCAAACAACAAGGCAGTTAAAAATCGTACCTAAACTATAACAAAGTTCTAATTAATTCAGTTAACTAAATTCGAACCATTAGAGAACTTACAAATTCCAATTAGAGTAAAATTGAACCACCGCTTCTTGAACTCTGTTATCCTAGTCCAGAGTCCATGAAATCCGATATTTATCGACGATTCTCTTTTTCAATATGGCTGCCGGTCATTCTATTCAATATTGTATGTCTAATAAAGTTCCAGCCAAACGCTTGTCTTTTCTTCCTGGCAAATATTCAATTCAATTTTGAGGGTAGTTGAACGAACTCCGATAAATGTTATTTTTATTGATATGAGGGTAGTTCTATGTTGGTGATAACGTTTGGCCAATATTTGTTGTAATTGGAAAGGATTCTTTGAGAGCTGTCGATTTTGAAGTGTCAAAGTTAAAGGGTGGACCAGACGGTTGCAAACTAGCATTCCCCCAGCAAGGTGTCTGGTCACCCCTTTATGTGTTTTGTTGGTTCCTTTAGACCAGCTTTTTTAGAGGTATCGTACCTGTTAAGTGCCACTAACCTCCATTAAATGGGGACGATCCTCCGACCAGACGGGTGTTATGTCAGATCCGGGCAACTGCCCTAATTGTTGATTATGAACTGTTGTATATATGTTCTAATCGCACGGAGAACTCTGTTTACCGCGATGCAGGCGGTAGCCGGTTCCTATGTAACGACATCTCGTAGGGGCCCAGCAAGATCGAAGCCTACTGTGGCCATCGGTTGTGCGAAAGTGTACCTCGGGGCCATGGAAAGAAGGCAAAGAAGGACCAGGAGTGGGTTTTAGTCATTAAGAGTCTGACACCCTCTACCGCTCCACCTAAAATAGACCTAAAAAAAATGTAGCGACATCTACATAATTATGTCACTAAAATAGCGAAATAGGGTACCTTTTAGGTACCTTTTAGGTACCTTTTAGGTACCCTATTTCAATAGGTAATAGGGTACTTTTTAGGTACCCTATTTCGCAAGAGCACGTGGAGGTATAACCTTGAAATAAATATCGAATAATACTAATACGATTTTAAGGGACTTTCAACGGAGCGTTTTGTTTCACGTGCGCCTCAAATAGATGTAAGCAAGATTGGTCGGGCCAGTTAGGGCCGTTGCCTACCAGGGCTGCAGATTGTTCGAGGGAGTTAGCGTGACCATCACAAAGCGCAAGCTAAAGAAAAGTCTCAAATAGCAACGAAAAAAAACGGTAATTCATGCTGCATATTAATTATCAATAGTACATTTTTATACAAGTAGAGAAAGTTTGTCATTGTGAGCGAGGCAAAATACGCCCGAAACGCAGATGAGGATGCTATGAAACCGAGTACTGCAGTGACAAATTTCTACGTGTATCAAATAACGTTTTTCAATGCAATTAAATAAATAAACTAGGGGTGCCTAGCGTCTAGTTGTGGCTGTTTGGCGACACGATACAATAAGATAAATACAATAAATTGCAGCGGGTCGAGCTCGCGCTTTTTTCCACACTAGTGCGGAAAACAGTTAACAAAAGGGGTAGGGATAAAAGTGGATTTTCGAGTAAGTGTATTGAAAAAAACCTTTCCCTGTGTTTGATAGCAATTTGATAATAGCACGTAAGTATACAGATGTTACACTTGCATCAGCTGCATACCTGCACACTACACAGGGTGTGTTTTCAAATGGTTGAATGTTGTATATCGAATTGTTATGGTCCCATCAGGAGGGATCGCAGTCAAGCACTAGTTCATATTTAAAAAAAAACTGCTATTGCAGGGATATCTCAGTTTCCTACGATAATCTTTGGTTCATATTGGAAGAGCTAATACATAAAGGTAATAGTATTTTTTTCGAGGAGTGAAATTATCAATTTTTTCATGAAATAACCATTCAATGTGGTAAGACGAACTAAGAGGGTTGTATTGATAATTTTAACGATTCATCATCATCATAACAGCCGAAAGACGTTCACTGTTGGACGTAGACCTCCTCAAGTGACGCCATAACGACCGGTCCTTTGCGTCTCGAATCCATCGGATTCTCGCGAACTTCACCAGGTCAGTTCAGTCGAGGTCCTTCCAACGCTGCGTCTTCCGGTACGTGGTCCTCACGGTACGTCTTCGGTACGTGGTCGAGGCCTTCCCATCGACCATGCCATTAAAATGCTAAAGTTTGATGATATTTCAGTCTTCGTTTAGCCTACTTTCTTAAGACTTTTTATTATCATTGAAATCCTATATCAATGATATGGCCAAACGAGGATTGACATGTCATGAAATGTTAACGTTTAAACGATCTGGCCAGTTTTAGTTAGTCTGGCCATTCTTAGATCTGGGCACGACGTATGTATATAAATATAATTAAAGGCTAAAATAAAAGTATCGACTAACAATTAAAATAATAACTTCTAGTAACGTCACCGACTTCTGTAGATACTTATATTATAAAGAGAAAAAATAAACTCAAAAACTATTAGACTGATTTTAAAAATTCTATCACCAGTAGTATGCTATTACAAAGACAAAGACAAAGCATTTTATTTCAAATAAACCATTTACAGGCACTTTTGAAATGTCAAGAAGTCAGTCAGTCAGAAAAAATGATGCTAATTGTACATTCCAAAGCGTAGACCTCTATGGAGAAGAATGTGCAAGAAACTTCATGGACACTCATTTCAATCATGTTTTGCAATTACAAATATCTATATAACATGTTTCTTCGTCGCTATCATGTGAGAACAATGTACATAAAGTAAAAATAAAAAGTAAATATAGATATTAAAATAGCAACTGGCAGCTAAGACATGACCAGTCTCAACTGACAGCGCCCGTTCACGGACATGACGCAAATATTAGCACCACTCAGCTCAACCATTTTAAAGGGAACCGAATGATCTAACACACGCGCCACCATCAGTGAGACATTTGAGTGAGCATGACAAACTATCAACTGCTCATTTATGTCAAACAAGTCTAATAGTAACCTAAAAACCATAAAATAACTTCATGGTACTCACATTTACAAACTTAAAAAAAATGCTTCTACATTATACAATATTAACTATAATAATATTGATTATGATTACTATATGCCACTGAGTGACATAGGCTAACGCGGGCGACGCCGCTGGTAGAAGCTAGTCGGAGATATTGTGAGCTTTGTGAGTTGTGTTCAAGAGGCAAATCTTACAAATGCTTAGAAGAAAATATAATTAAATTTCCTCTAATGTTACTTTGAAATATTCAACAGTCTACAAAAAGTCGCGCAAATATATTATGACGATATTCTCGCTCTCGCGATCTCGGCACAAGTTTTCGCATCATTTATCGATATTTCCCCACATTGCATGTCGACTCGCTCTTTACAAAGTGCACGTTGGAGACCAAGTTCGTAAGTTACGGGTTTAGCAAGTTTCTGTTAGTTCTATGCGTTCCTAGTAGATTATATTTTAAAATAAAAATTGCATAAGTTATTAATATTTTATTGGACTTTAATCATGGATTTTAAGCATGATATTAAATATGAATCCATACAATATTATTCATTTTCGTCATTTCAGCTGAAACACGTCCGCACTTCCGACGTCTGGCTCCCAAACTGAATCGGACTGGGGCTGCCCTCAAGCGGCTCCTGCCCAACCTCGGGGGTCCAGACGCCTCCTGCCGGAGGCTCTACGCAGGCATCGTCCGGTCCATGGCCCTTTATGGGGCGCCGGTGTGGGCGCCGTCACTGCGAAAGCGACCGGCGGCCCAGCTGAACGCGTGCCAGAGGGTCATGGCCATACGGATGGTGCGGGGATACCGGACGATTTCCCGCGAAGCGGCGAGCCTCCTTGCTGGCCAGCAACCATGGGATCTGGAAGCAACAGGCCTTGCACACATGCACGATCTGCGCATGGAGATGCAACGCCGGGGCGAAACTCCACTGCCGCGACAAGTCGCGGCATGGCGGGCAGAGTTCCGGCGGGGTCTCATGGTGGAATGGCGACAGCGACTATCGCAACCCAGTGCTGGGCACGCCATAATCATGGCGGTACTTCCCCTCTTTGAGGAGTGGCTGGAAAGGCAACACGGCGTCCTTACCTTCCGCATGACGCAGGTCCTCACCGGACATGGTAAGTTCGGGAGGTTCCTGCACCGGATCCGTGCGGAAGAAACGCCCGGGTGTCACCATTGCGTAGACCGCCCGGAGGACACGGTGAAACACACAGTAGAGGTGTGCCCCGCTTGGGCAGAGCAACGCCGTGTCCTCTTGGGGGCAATCGGCGGCGGCGATCTCTCGCGTCGGGCCTTGGTACAGGCCATGGTCCGGAGCGAGGAGGAGTGGCAGGCGGTCGCCTCCTTCTGCGAAGCAGTAATGCTAGCAAAGGAGGCGGCCGATCGCGTGAGGCAACGGTCCTCACGCCCCAACCGCCGCCGGGACTCCGATCCCGATTTCCGGCCACCGTAGGCGCGGGCTTGCGGACGGCGAGCAATGGGTGGCTCGCTGTCCGGCCGTCCGGTAATCGGACCGAGCCCAAGTCGTCGACGGCGCGTACTGTTTCACGCGCGCCTCAAGGAGATGTCAGCAACTGTAGGGGCCCAGCAAGGTCGAAGCCTACTTGGGCCAAGGGTCTGATTCTGAAAGGAAGACTCGGCCCCGGTACGTAAGGCAACGAGGGAACAGGAGTGGGTTTTTAGTCAGTAAAAGTCTGACACTATCTCCCGCCCCGCCCAAGAGCGGGGGATGTCATAAGATGATTTTCCCACCGGAAAAAAAAAAAAAAAAAAAAAAAGCTGAAACACGTCCATTGTTGAACACAGGCCCCCAAGCATTGTACACAAGCAATCCTGTGAGTCTCGCATCCAACGGATTCCCGCGACCCTCACCAGGCCATCAGTTCACTTTGTGGGAGGCCTTCCAACGCTGTGTCTTATGCTACACGGTTGCCACTCCGGTCTTTTGGCTTCATCTACCATCTATTCTCATGAAATGTATACAAAATGCCTTTATTTTATATGGTTTATTTTATGACCCCGGTTTTACTCATCTTGCATCCTGGGGTACGTAGTTATCTATACTACTAGTGCTAACCTAAACCTGTTTGTCTATTCTTTGTCTTGAGCAACGGAATGCATAACTTCTTCTGCGATGACTTGATTCCGCCATCGCCTTTCTACCATCGGACAACCCGACGAACGGCGAGTATCCACCCTTACGTTGTTGAAACTTCAACGGTCTGGACTAAGCGTTTCGCTTCATCGTTTATACCGCGTACATCGTAGGACTGGAACCATTTGCCTGGTGCGGTCTTCACGTCAAACTATAATTTAGGTGTCTTCAAGGCTAGAGTGAATAGGCTCTTAATAAACTAGTGCGCCTCACCATCAATGATTGCATCACTGCTTACCATCAAGCGGGATCGCAGTCATGCACTGGTTTATATCAATTACAAAAAACTTTTTACAAAAGAAATATAACCGACTTCACTAAAAACAAAACAATAAAAGGATCAAAATAACTTTAATTTCGGAAGGCGGTGTTTCTATAATAGTTTTCTCTTCGTAATGTAACACCGACTTCCGAAATTAAAGTTATTTTGATCTTTTTAGTGTTTTGTTTTTAGTGAAGTCGGTTATATTTTTAACCGACTTCTAAAAAAGGAGGAGGTTCTCAATTCAGATGTTTGTATTTTTTTTTTATGTTTGTTCGCGCATAACTTCGTCGCTTGCCAACCGATTTGAAATAATATTTTTTTGTTGGAAAGGGTATACTTCCCAAATGGTCCCATAGTCACCAATTCAGGATCTGATGATGGAATCTTGGTGAAATCGAGGGAACTCAAATATTATAGGTAACTGCATAGTGATTTTGGTATTTTCATCGAGAACTTAAGCAAACAGTCAAAAAGTAACATTTGATGAAGTAGAACTAATGAAGAAGATCAGAAATGGCCAACGGAATTTCATACTCGCATAGATATCACAATGAAGATAGTAAAGCGACTATGATTATACAAATAAATGAATGGTTCTGAATAGTTCCGTTGAAAATGGTATCATCAAATTGATCTTATGATGATGATGGAGCTAGAAGGTAGGCACTGGAACTCCATCATTAATCAATGTAACCTAGCCGTGTTTGGGCTTATTAGAATTGTCATGAAATGCACTTTGGCTATAAGGTACTATCGAACTGATCTGATGATGGAGCCGGAAGGTGGAAGGTAGACAAAGGAACTTCATAATAAAACAATGTAACCTAGTAGTGTTTGGATTAATTGAAATTGTCATGAGAAATAGGCACTCTATTTTTAAGTGTATCCCAACTAAAAAGTGTGAAATAAAAAACTTTTTACAAAAAAAAGATAACCGACTTCATTAAAAAAAGCATTAAAAGGATCAAAATAACTTTAATTTCGGAAGTCGGTGTTAAATAAGATACAAATAATACCGAGAAACAAGTTTGGTAAGTTCTCAATGAAAATACCAAAATCACTAAATGTTTTCTTATAATATTTGAGGAGTTCCCTCGATTTCGCCATGATTTCATCATCAGATCCCGATTTCGTGACTATGGGACCATTTGGGAAGTATACCCTTTCCAACAAACAAAGAATTTTTTAAATCGGTTGGAAAGCGACGAAGTTATGCGCGAACAAACATTAAAAAAAATACAAACATCCGAATTGAGAACCTCCTCCTTTTTTAGAAGTCGGTTAAAAAATAATAATAATATGTCAGTCACCAGAAACAATGAATGATTTTTTTTTATGAGAAATCATCAAATAACTTCTCCTGCTCAAGGCGGAGCGAGAGGGAGTATCAGACTTTTGAATAATTAAAATCCACCTGAGTTTTTTTGCGTTCCATGGCCTTCACTCTTTCGAACTATCAACAGCCCTGACAACATTTGTAAGCCCTGTGATCAACATTCAACACACAAAAACGTGGGACAGTTTAGACTGATATTACATTAAAGCCCCACATTTTCTGCAACACGGAAATGTCAAAAACAGATTAAACAAAAGAGAAACACTTTATCTTTTGTGTTTCCGTTGCAGGACAAAACCGTATTATAAGATACTAACAAGTTGTAATTATATTCCTCTCTTACTCGAGTTGTATTTCCGCTTTTTCCCTAATAATAATTAATAATTATTATTTATTTATTTTCACAAAGTTAGGTACAGACTAAACAGTTTACAATAGATCCAATTTAAATGTAGAAGGGTGTCCTGTCATCCTAGCTAGGTTACATAGTAACCTGTATTAAGGTTCGCCAGATGTTAAATGTTTGAAAACTTCTTGTAGTGCGTCTACACAGACTTTCGTTATGTTCTTTTGTTAGGCCTACATGCGCACTTATAAAACGTCAGAAGCTCGTGCACGGTTCCAAATTGGTCGTTTTCTATGGAGAAAAACCGGCAAAAAACTCCAAGGTTATTTAAAAAAAAAAAATGGTTGTTCTTACAATATTTCTTCAATATTAATTTATTAATACCTTTCAATATTAATAGATATTATATAAGAACAGTGTAGACCAGTCAATATTGTACCCAAAAGCACAATAAAAATAATCGTATTAAAAAAAATTGAGTCGTAATAGGAAGTAATCAAGAATTCGTGGAGTCTACAGTGTTCTCACATTCACATTATAAGTATAATCTACATAAGTCTGTAAGTTAGAGACTTACGTAGTCGGTGTGGATACATCATTAGGTTTAAATCGCGTGTTGAGTACTGCAGTCACATATGGGCTGGTGATGCAAAATGCCATCTAGCAGCTTTGGACTCAGTGGATGGCGTGCGAAGAGGCTAATTGGGGATCCAGATTTAGTTAAGTCCAATCTACAAAGCCTCGAGCACAGGCAGCCAGCCTTTCGGTATTTTACAGGTTGCATTTTGAAGAGTGTACGCGGGAATTGCATGATTTGATTCCGCCATCTCCTTTCTACCATCGGACAACCCGACGTACGGCGGGTATCCACCCTTACGTTGTTGAAACTTCAACGGTCCGGATTAAATGTTTCGCTTCGTCGTTTATACCGCGTACATCGAAGAACTGTATCAATTTGCCTGCTGCGGTCTACCCGTCCAATTATAATTTATGTGTCTTCAAGGCTAAAGTGAAAAGGCTCTTAATAAACTAGTGCGCCTCACCATCTATGATTGCATCACTGCTTACCATCAGGTGGGATCGCAGTCAAGCACTGGATAAACCAGTGCTTGACTGCGATCCTTATAACTTAAAAAATAAATTTAAAAAAATTGGAAGTATTATTTTAACATCTTCTCAGTCTCGAAAGCTTTTACAAACAATATCATAAACTTTCATAGAAATGTATCCCTTACATTTCTATGAAAGTTTTGATTCTCTAAGGAACAGGATTGCTCTGGAGTGCAATTTATTAAGTTAAATCTATCTTTTGTATATTTTGTAAGGGAAACAGATGAATCATTCTTATCTAAATATATAAAAGGAGAAACTGACTGACATATCAACGCAAAGCCGAAACTACTGGGATTAGGAGCGTGAAATTTTGCACAAAGCTTCCTTTTATGACGTTGGTGAGAATTAAGATAGGATTTTCCAAAATTTACTCCCTAAGGGGATGAAACGGGGGTCCAAAGTTTGTATGCAGAAACTGACTTTTATACGTGCGAAGTCGCTGGCAAAAGCTAGTCTCTCAATAAATAGAATTATCTCTCACAAATTGCTACTTAAAAGATTTGAAAATGATAAAACATTGATTTTAAGAGTGACCAGTAACTGCGTAAACACAAACACACTCTACAGTGAAACAGGGTGAATAGGAACGCAGGGGTGAATAGAAACAAAACTTTAAAGGGATTTTCCTCATTTTTAAAAACTGGTTTCCAATTCATATTGTTCTTGCATTGTAATACAAAAATAATGGAAGCTTTACTAGAAACCAATTTTAAGAGATATGATTGAAAGTCCTAATTACAGTTTTGTTTCTATTCACCCTTGCGTTCCTTTTCACCTCGTTTGACGGCACCTGTGTTTGTGCACACCCTTGTATACTGTAATAACTCTCATGATGATGACTATTACCTACTCTGTTTTTTTTGAAGTGAAAACTTCTTTAGCGGCGTTGAGCACTTTTTCTGTAATGGGTATAAAATCTTAAACTCGCGTCAGGACACGTGACCTGATCGAAAAAGCGTAAGACGGCCACCAGTCAAATTTTCTCATTCGACTTTGAACTTAACCTTCAACATTTTATGATTTAAAATCATTTAAAGAAATTTTTAAATGTTTCCAATCAACTTTGAACCTAATGCTTTAGGGATAAAGCCAAAGAGATTTAAAGAGATACAATAGAGCGGCTATCAGAAAAAATGTTTTAGAAAAACTGTCATCCTATGGCTCAGTGACGCCATCTGGCTTGGAATAGCAAACAAGCGAATAAAATTTGTCAAAATTTATAATGATTTAACTATCGCTCGATAGGTGGCCAGGGGCCTTACCATGATAATGTTAAAATGATAGTCGTACAAGCGAAAGAGAGTGATAGAGCTATACACCCTATATAGCTCCATCCTTTTAACAGACCGATTGAGTTCGAAAAATTTATCACGTTATAAGCTCGTGGTAGAGCCTCGGTGTGTGATAATGGAAAGGTTAAGCTTTTCAGCAATAGATGGCGTTAACACAAAATCCGAAAATGTTCTGGAACTATTTATAAAAATTATTGAATTCTAATTAAATGTTTCGTAAATACCAAAAATATTTACGAAAATAAACCGAAGTTAGGTCCAGTCATTTTACCATAGCAAGATTTACAATAGTGTAATGCGTAGTTCGGCATATTTTCACAGAAAATAAATAATAGTAATAAATAATAATAAATCTTTATTTACCCAAAAACATACAGAGTTTGACTTACAGTTTGATAAGTACATACATCTAATATTGTGAGTTCTGTACAAGAGTAATACTCTACCTCTTAAGCTAGGGTATACCTGTATTTTAAGAGGTAGTTTGCGGTCTAAGGTTACAGTAATTAGACTTATCGCAAGTGGACTGTGTCATTCTACTGTATGGTACACAAAGAGTAAAAAAATTGTGTGTGTGTTAGTGTGTTGATGTGTTGATTAGTATGGTGTGTGCGTGTGAGTGTGTGTATGTGTGTGAGTCTGTGTGGTGGGTGTATTACACAAGATAGGTAAGTAAAGACTCCGTATAAGAGTAGTCCTTAAGCAGCAGCCATTGTGTTAGTTTGGATTTTAGTTCGTATGAATTAAGATTTATAATAGAGGTGTTTGTTAATTATTTTATAAATATGCGTACTTAGTATATAATATTGACGTTTAGCGAATGAAGTCTTGTGTTGGATACTTGGCGGAAGGTACGTGCGTTTATTGGGAGTAGGAGGTGGACGATCCGCGTGCTTTCTAAGGGTGGATTTAAGCACATAAAGCTGACGAACCGTAAGTACCTTCCAGTCAGAGTACAGTTCCATCGTTGGAAACCTATGAGGTTTTTTGGTCATGACTTTAAGGATAGCTCTCTGTGCTCTTTCCACCCTTAGGAAGCTAGTCTTTGTAGCACAGCCCCATGCAACTATGCAATAACCAATCACTGATTGGCATAGAGCATGGTACACCATCTTAAGTGTTTTCGGGTCTGCGGATTGTCTAAGAGACTTAAATACATGTATTAGACGTAATGTTCTGGAGGTGATGGCGTTAATTTGTTGGTCCCATCTCAGTCCGTCGTCTATTTGTACTCCCAAGTATTTGACGGTTTCGGATCTTGCAAGTGGGGGACAGTTGCAGTTGGTGGGCGGGTTTGTGCAAGAATGGGCAGTTATACTAAAAGAAGGAGATGGTTTAGCGTTACGTCTTAGAGCAAAAGGAATATAAGTCGTTTTATGTAGGTTCAGTGTTAGAAGATTCGAGTTTAACCAGTGCATAACTTTAGCCATAGCCATCTCTGCATTTGCTTTGTGCAAATGATTTTCTTTTAGTGCATAGAACGGATACAAACACGACTTGACGTGTAGGTGTGTCATACTAGACTGATTGACTTATGACCAACGTGGAATAAGTATCGGATCACGATTTTGTTCGCTATGTCCGGTCTATTGGTAGTATATATTGAATGTCTTTGGATAAAGCTGACAAATCTATTAAATAAATTGCCACCCGCCGCGCGCCGGCGCAGCGCCGCGAAACCTAGTCCTCTGGCTATCTTCATCGTCCTTAAGATTGTGATAGAACCGTGGTCTTTGGGGGATTCACACCGTGCTAACTACAAAGGCAATTTACGTACTATTTACAAACGTTACGTACCTGTAGGTATGTTAGTGTAGCTAAAATTCCGTATTTCCTTGCAATTTTATTGATTGACGCATAATGACAAGAGATTCTAAAATCAATAAGACAGTGTTGTCTTTGAGTTTGCAGCTTTCTTAGTATCTAGTAGCTATTAAAAGTACTTGTGAAGGCTTTTAAGATGCAAGCACAATCATGATAATAAAATAAAAAAGGAAATCGTTCAATCGCAATAAGTACCTTCCGAGTATTAAATTGCTAAACATTTTCACTAAGGCGTTTGTTGTTTGGTAAAATAAATTTCAGTTTATTTAAATCTGCTTTAAAAATAATTTGATTACAAGTATTTACAAGTAAGTTAAAAAGCACGAGTGTTATTGGTATAGGAAACCGATAAATTCTCAGCTAATTCTGTAGTAAGATCGAATGTGACGTTCCTGCTTACGTGCTTACTAAGCGCCTGTGAAAAGATGTATCGCACACATTTTTATGTGCGACAGATTACTTCCACACTTTTAATTACAAATTCTTTAGGCAGGATTCAATGATAACATAACATCCTGTAATCCCCGAAGGCTCAGGCAGGGGTGCACCGAATAGTACACCCACATTTCGCAAGTTAAGTCTTTTTATTCATTTACTTCATTTATTTTTGTAATCACTGGGATTACAAAAATAAATTGACATTTTTACTTGAATCTGCAAGAAGTTAAGACTTTAGTTTTTAAATGAATGAATTAAATTTGCGGTATCACAACAATCCGCAGTCTAAACTTATGTGTGTAATATCGAAATTGTCATGTTTGTGTACAATAGCGCAATAAATGAATATTGTATTCTACCACATAAATGATAGTACTTTTATACTGATAAAGCAATTGGTGCAAAATTATTCCCTAACCATTCCAAAATATCAAACATGCTCAACGTTAATAATCAAGTTTTCACTTCTGCCGGCACTCCCGGAGTGCAACCCGTCTTTTTTTTTAACAAACAAGTACTAAGTATGTCTCTCGCACATTTCCGATATTAACAGAGTGAGATGGGCCATTGGCTGAGGTGGGGCCAACGCCTTTGTTCTTGTTTTGAAATTGTTAAGGCCGGTTCATATTGAATACTTCTAAAATTTACTGTACAGTAAATAAATATTTGTAACAAAAATAATAGCCACCAGAACCGAAATTCGGTCTAGAAGACTAATACAAGCGTGATGATGAAATGCTCATTATTTCTCACCAGATTACGAAAAACCCAACCTCGGTAACAGACGTCATTCACAACACCTTATGCCTAACCATTTAATTCCAAATCCGAGCACACCTTCTCTACCAGAAATAACTGCCGAAATTTCGCATAAAACACGTTTCACCCCTCCATCTTTCTCTAGTGGCAACCTGGCATCCGCCACGGAATGTGGCAGACTGGCAACTGGCACAATCTGACAACTGGCACGCAAATGAGTCGAGTGCAGGCGCTCATTAAGATAGAGGTGGCTCGTTTACAAGCCGTCTTACTGAATAAAATGATCATTCCCTCCCCTGGCGGATGTAAAGTTAGAACGGCTTGTGGTTTCGGGTTTTTAGGGTTCTGTGGAGTGATTTGTGTAATTTTGGACAATCTTTAGGCACCTTTTTGCGTAGGACAATATATATATTTATTTATTAAACTTCATGCAACATAAAGTACAAAGGCGGACTTAATGCCTTAGGTATTCCCTACCAGTCAACCTAAGGTGGTGAAGAGACAATATGGTAAGTGCATAAAAAGAAAATCTTATACGAAAAACAAGAGTAAAAAAAAGAAAAGTATACATATAATTAAAGTGCACATACATATATATTTAATATAATATATATACATATATATCAATATAAAGTAACAATAGAAGTTTTGAGACGATTCTGCTATTGATGGAGCAAATGATTCCGCACCTTCCGCTTAAATGCATATCGACTTTCGGCCGTCCTGATATCGAGAGGAAGCGCATTCCACAAAAAGATGGACTTTTAAAATTTAAAATAATACTGTACTATACACCAAAACAACTCTTATATAGACGACACAATCACAGGTACAATGGTGGTCTTGATTAGGGTTCAGTATATCAATTGGCAAAAATGGAACCCTTATGGAAGAGTGACGAGTTGTAGTCCGTCTGTTAAGACTCTTTTTCTCAGAAACACGTGGAAGTATTAAGCTCAAAATTAATATAAAATACTCTAGTCTGCTTTCCTTTCTAAGGTAATGCAATCTAAAGATCGTTTGTGCTTTGTTTATGGCGCATATTTTGATATTGGCGTATATAAATCAAAACCTACAGAGTACTTCCCATCAATCTAGAATCCTGAAATTCGACCAGAAGCAACGTCTCACATCACAAGGAAAGTAAAAAGTTTGAACACCGTAAATTGTAGTTACGTCATCTAACAATTTATTAACTGCTACCATCTTTGTTTTAACATATAATTTTTTTTGTTTCCATCATATTGCTTTTATAATATTTTTTAATTATTTAGACTTCAACTACCTTAAATTCGTTAGTAATTTAATTTGTTAACATCTCATTTATTGATAGTTAGATTACTTCCTATTATGACTCACTTTTTTTTAATATGATTATTTTTATTGTGCTTTTGAGTACAATATTAACTGGTCTACACAGTTCTTACATAATATCTATTAATACTGTAATATGGAAATATTGTAACATCAATAACTTTTTTTAAAAGAGTAACCATGGAGTTCCTTACCGGTTCTTCTCCATAGGAAACCAATGGAGACCTATGTGAATAAAAAATTTTTGATGACTTCTTTTAGGATTTGAAAAAATCTTCGCGACTCGATTCGGAAATTGAACTACTTACATAACTAAGTTGTACAGAATCATCAGTGCGCGAGTCCGACGTGCACTTGACCGATTTTGTTTCATAGTGTACCATAATCAGCCTTATAATGTTCCCACAGCTGGGACTCAGGCCTCCTATCTATTAGAAAGGGCCTCTAATTGAGGGGATGTCACGTCAAATTTTTAGCGTAGTGTTCCACGCGCTCCTTAAAGAGATATCAGCAAACCCAGAGGCCCAGCAGGGCCGATGGCTGCTAGGGCCATGGGGAAAAATATTAAATATGGTCCTGGGAAAGAAGGAACATAGGAATGGGTTTTAATCAGTAAAAGTCTGACACGCCCTCTCGCCCCGTACTAGAACAGGAGAAACCATTAGATGATTTCCGACATTAAAAAAAATGGTGTGCTAGTGCCGATGTTTTAATTTACCATACTTTTCCCCAAATTGTTTTAACGTAATAAAATCAAATACCCCGCTCACTATAGCCTGCCATAATACCAGCTGAAAGATGAAGAGCCCTATTCTGGTCAGCCAGGCATACGTAACACGAACTTAATTGACCTAGGCACACTAGGTAGACCTTGACATTTGGTTCAGATGGATGAGAGTTTTCCACTACATTTCAGTCCAGCCTTGTTTGCTCAAAATCTATATAAATAAAAATTAATAGCTGTTCGTTAGTCTCGCTAAAACTTGAGAACGGCTGGCCCGATTTGGCAAATTTTGGTCTTGAAATATTCGTGATAGTCCAGGGAAGGTTTAAACTGTGAGAAAATAAAGTAAAACTCACAAAAAAAAAATTGAATACAACGTCATCTCTAATTAAACTGTCATTTTAAAATGAATTATGCTGTTATGGTAATACCAGTAGATGGCGTAGTTTAGGGCACGACAGGCGGTACGAAGTTCGCTGGGTCAGCTAGTTAATAAATAAAAAGAAATACATTTTACATAATAATAACTTGTCTATCTGTAAAATAAAAACAGGCCTAAAAATTCGTCAACATCCCTATTGTTTGGATAGAAGGCAGCGTTAAGCTTTGTTACGCAAATATACTTTAGTCTAGACGCTCGGCACTAGACACGCCAATCATCCAGAAAATTAAACAAGAAAATATATAGAAAAAGAGGACCCATCGTCAATGGCATGTCCTCACAATATTCCCCAGGCTTCTCGACTATTTCATAGCTATTTCTCGTAAACACGTCAGAAAGGGCTCCCGGCCTTTTCTGTGAAAGGAACTCAAAAAGTGGAAAGGTTTCGAATTCCTTTGGGAGTGTGTTAAGTTGGTTTTACAGTCGAAAAACTACGCAAATATTCCAGCTTTTTCCCACGACTTTGATCCGACTTCGACTTAATGAAGCGGGCGGAACGTAAACACATGGCAATTATGTTTAAAAAACATCGAAACGAAAATCTAGGTTTTTCTGTGTCCGGTTTTTTCCGGACGCTTGTCGCCGCAGCTTTAGGACTTCACGATTTACGGATAAACAAAAACACAGCTGATTTTTACGTTGTTATCAACATTTCAGCCAAAAGATGTCCACTGTTGGACATAGGCTTCCCCTAGGTGCAGCCATATATACCAGTGTTGTGCGTCTCGCATCCATAGGATTCCCGCGACCCTCAGCAGATCATGGGTTCACTTTAAGGGAGGCCTTCCAATGCTTCATCTTCCGGTACGCGGTCGCCACTCCAGAACCTTTCGGCCCCAATGGCCATCTGTTCTGCAAGCAAAGGCTATGTAGCTGTGGCCCACTGCTAGTTAAGTTTGGCAATTCTTCGGTTATGTATTTAACTTTGGTTCTCCTGCGGATATATTAATAGAATAGAATAGAACAGAATAGAATAGAATAATATTTATTCGATACAAGCAATACAATAGGCAACAACACAAAAACAAAAAAAAGGTACAGATTTACAATATAGTTGCGCTGAGCGTGCTCGAACGGAAATTCATTCCTGATTGAGACCAAAATATTACATAAATATCCATACAACTTATTAAAGAATTTTAAATGTTTAATAAAAATAATTGAAAACATGGGTTCATTTCAACAATTTTATATGTTCTATTTTAATGCGTACGTGAATATTTTGTCCAGCTATTGTTTTTAAATTTATTACAACTCAGTGTGTGTCACCAAAGTAAGTAATTGCTTACGCATCGTTTCGGTCGCCATTATAAAGGTCACATCTAACAAATATTAGCCCCGGAGTATTTCATATTTCATCATTTATATTTTACATAAAATCTTTGTTAATCAAGGTATCATTTAAACTAGCTAACTGAAATAGTATCTATATTTTGATACAAGTTGAAAAAGTTTGTCATTACGACCGAGGCGGGATTTGCCCGAGCCGCGGCGAGGGTGTGACATAAACGGCCGTATCTTTTTTTTTCGTTTCCTTGTTAGTTTGGTTTTTTCATAGCTTCAAAGGACCGCAGATCTGAGTATATGGTTTTAATTTCAACTCGATACCTCTACGCGTTAACGAGATAAAGGGTCTAGACAGACAGACAAACAGACAGACTACAAAGTGAAAAGGGTACCGTTTTCTCCTTTTGGGGTACGGAACCCTAAATATAAGAAATATCTATAGAGTCATCATCTGTTTCCGTGTTACAATTTACTGCGCAGATGTCTTCGCGACACTATCTTATCTGTGGCATGTCGTCGCAACGCCGACGTCTCGTGAGCACGCACCTTAATGATGAAAACTTAAAACTTTTTAATAGAAAGACTCTGGAATGAAGTAAGCTACTGGTTTTATGGGATCAAGGGACTATTCTGGAGCTGATTTAATTTTACTTTAAATTCTTTGATTTGAATCACAAAGATTTGTTTCAAGCCAGATCAAGTTTGATTTGTGTCGCGCGCGTCAAGGAGATGTCCAATGGGCCCAGCAGGGTCGAAGCCTACTGGGGCCACGGGTAGTGTGAAAGTGAAACTCGAGGCCCTGGGACGAAGGGAAAGAAGGAACAGACAGAACAGAGCGCGGGATGTCATTAGATGATTTTCCCACCCGAAAAAAAAAGATTTGTTATGTGTAGTTTAAAATGTAGAATGGTGTAGAACATTTAAAAAAAACGTCTATAATTTGACATAAAAAATACAACTAAACACTTTTTTTTTTGTTTAAGATTTTTTTTAAATAATATTTCCTAGTGCTTGACTGCGATCCCGTCCAATAGTAAGCAGTAATGCAATCGTTGATGGTGAAGAGCACTAATTTATTAAGAGCCTGTTCACTCTAGCCTCGAAGACACCTAAATTATAATCGGACGGGAAGATCGCTGCAGGCAAATTTTTTCAATACTTCGATGTACGCGACATAAACGACGAAGCGTAACGTTTAGTTCGGTCCAGAAGATCTTTGGCATAATAGCTGGGGGCTTAGACAAAGTAACAATTTAAAAACGATAACGAAGTTAGATAAGACTAAAATGTATGGGATTGACATAAGCCGCGTTATGTCACGTGGTCAATCGACATCGTTATCGCAATTTGGTAGACAATCAGATTTACAGGAAAATTAGCACACGGATATCCCTTGTTCTGATGCAATCATTAGGACGTTTTACAAAGGTACACGCATATTTTTAATTCATTAAACCCCGAGCGAACGCCGACGTTCGCTCGGTCATTGTCTTTCTATTGTGTCTCTAATTACGCTACTCAAAAGGTTAAGAGAAACCACAGGCAACAGCTTAGTTATAATATTCTCCCTACTTTATAATTCTACCCTTTTTACCATTAAACACATTTTCCACTCTAATATACAAAGCATCCCTGAGATAAATAATATTTATAGTCCACTACAATCTATGTAGGGTAGCATGCGTACTAGGTCAACATAAACGTGGAGGACACACATCGTGTAATAATAGCACAATGTGGGGAAATATTGCGTATATTATATTTAGAAGCAAAAATGTGTGAAATGATGCGTTGTATTTGTATTGAAACAGTTTTTTTAACTGATAATTTTTATATAACTTTTTATGAACATGGACAAAACCGAAGTCATGGTAAACATCCATGTAGCACCCACTCCTATCAAGACCGGAACCTCTACACTCGAAGTTATGGACGACTACGTTTACCTGGGTCAGACGGTCCAGTTGGGTAGATCTAACTTTAAGAAAGAGGTCAATCGTTGAATCCGACTCGGCTGGGCAGCGTTCGGAAAGCTGCGCGGTGTCTTCTCGTCCAATATACCACAGTGTCTCAAGACAAAAGTCTGTGACCAGTGTGTGTTACCAGTGATGACATATGGCTCCGAAACGTGGTCGCTTACAATGGGCCACATCAGAAGGCTTAAAGTTACTCAAAGGGCAATGAAAAGGGCTATGCTCGGAGTTTCTATCCACAGGAGAACCAAAGTTACGGACATAGCCCGAAGAATCGCCAAACTTAAGTGGCAGTGGGCATTGGCACACATTGCTCGCAGAACAGATAGTCGATGAGGACGAAAGGTTCTGGAATGACGACCACGTACCGGAAGACGTAGCGTTGGAAGGCCTCTCACAAGGTGGACCGATGACCTGGTGAGGGTCGCGGGAATCCGATGGATACGAAACGCACAGGACCGATAATTGTGGCGACATTTGGGGGACGCTTATGTCCAACAGTGGACGTCTTTCGGCTGAAATGATGATGATGATGATATAACTTTGCTTTTGCTTGCTGGTTTGTCTACTATCTGGAAATTTTGGAAGCAGTCGTGTCAAACACTATGTTCTACAACATGACTATTTTATTAATTTTTATTACCTAGAAAATTATCAAAAGACTTCACCTCACCTACTCTGGTTAGAGTGGGAGAGAGTGTCAGACTTTTACAGACTTAGACCCATAGTGTTCCTTCAGTTGCCGTTTTGCGAGGGCCACGGTAAAACCTTCGAACCATCCGCAGCCAAACCAGGCATCGGCCCTAACTGGCCCCGTCAATCAAATATCGATACTACTGACAGACGAACAGAATAACAGACGGGAAAACAATGTGATCATATAAGAGTTCGATTTTTGCCTACTGCGCTACAGAACTATATTTTTTATTACACCACAACTATGCAAGTTACGCTACTAAGCTGCAACCGGCTTTATTCCAGATCCTCTATTTTTTTAATATTTCCAACCCTACTTTGGACTGGCTCCGTCTTATATACTTAAGCCTATTAATGAGTTATTCATAACTAAAGTAGCCTAAGGAAGCTTACGTACCGTGTTCCCAGGAATATTTTATTGTCGGGCCATTTTTATAACGCAAGCATACACCTGTGACTCAGGGTAAATACATGCACATATTTAGGTATGTGTGAAATAAAGGGATTTAGCTTCAGATGACTTTACATACACCTGCTGTTCGGTCTGGAGCCTTGGTACTTTATTTTAAAAAAACTGAGAATAATATGTTTCTTTGATATTTTAAATCTAATCATATAGTTTAAAAATTGTGTATTATATTTATTGATTATTATATATTGGAAGTTGATGTCTAGAAGTATTGATTTCATTACCACAATTCTTAATCGACTTTAAAAAAGGACGTTGTCTGCCGTCTGAAAGTCATTTTTTGTTTGTTGCTCAGAGTTATCTTAGCCAATTGTTAACCAGTTTTTATTTTCATCGAGCCCATCCTTCACTGATGAGATACTTTGAGGTCACTCTGTTTTCCGTCTTTCTCCTCCTGGAAGTTCTATTATCTTCTTAAGTGTATTGGCGATAGGCAGAGCACATTGCTCGCAAAATATCCATTCTGGTCAATGGGGCTGGAAAGTTTAGTTAGAAACCTTTCCACAAGTTTAACGGATGACCTGGTGAGAGTCGCGAGAGTCCGCTGGATGTGAGAAGCACAAAATCGGTGGACATGGCGACGCGTGAGGGTGGCCTGGTCGACAACGACTGATGAATTTAAACTAGATAAGGCCAATTAGTACCCTCAGAAGAAACACCGGAACAAACTCAAAAGTCAAAGTCTGTTTGAAAGTCCATACAGTAAACTTGTAATGGTCAAATCATATGAGAACCATGCAGATAAGTGTTTGAAATGGCAAAAGCTATGTTAATGATTACTACTACTTACCCATTTAAAAATAAGCTTAGTCTCTTTATCGCTATGTTTGTATACACCTACCAGGTTACCATACAGGGTAGAGAGTAGCGAGCAAAGTAAACACTGCTTCTGACCTTTACAAGACCCGCGTACCGTCGGCAAACTCATGGAAATGTTTTATTAATTTAACAAAATTTATGCACATGTTGAATCTAAATGTGGAATCTTGTGAATGGCGACTGGGTTAGCCGACGGCTGAAGTACTAGGAGACCATAATTGAATGTCCTGTTCACGTTTTCGTCGGCTACCGGTTCTTTTATTCTGCATCTAATCAACTGCACGTTCGTGTTGCAATTTTGACCTAGCATCAAAGGCTTTAATTTGGTTGTCGTAGAGGCGATTTTTATGTGACTAAATGTTCAAACGAACCGTTTCTACGCTGACAGCATATATGTTGCTTGTTCGAGCTGTCATGACAGCAGAATCATCTCACGCCTCTTCATGAGCTCGAGAGTTGGATCAGAGAGCCTTTGATTCTTATTTGTACGGTGAGTCTTGAAAAATTCAGACTCGACCGTATGGACATTTTACACGAACCCATCGTTATATTCGTCCACGGAGCTCCCTAGGCACTCGAAAGTCGAAACGTTGGCTGTTCAAGCTGAAAGCTCTCGGATTTTTGGATCTGAATCTGTGCTGGATGGAACGTAGACTTTCAATGAGTCTTTAAATCTAAAAAGAAATCCTTTCCTTTTTTTGTAGTGTTTCAGCCTGTTCGGAATCGCTCTTTATTCTTGGTTTTCTTTTTTGTTTTTCTTTCTGCCATTCTCTTTTTAAGCAGCCTCACTTTGCTAGTCTGTTTTGGCATCTAAAAACCAACAAAATAAATACAAATGAAATTTGATAGTTACCAAATTGCACCCTAATAATAATAGGTCTTACTTAAGTACATAAATCTTAAGATTTATATTATTAATTATACGTTTGCTATTCAAGTCCGTTTACCTTGTAACTTTAATACTGGCTATATAGGTACAAACAATACATACTTAAAATTCGGTGGCTTATTTTCAATTTTGGTGGCGTGAAATCGCCACCAACGCCGACTTTGATTTCGAACTCGTGAATATTAATTATTGCGAAAATAATCAAATATTAAACTATAGTATATATTGGTAGAAATACTTTAAATTTAAATTCAGTGAAATGAATTATACGACAATAATTATACAGAAAAGAAATTTAAATAGGTAGGTATATTAGCGCTCTTCCTCTCTCCTAGCGAGATTTGATTTGAACCGACATTCGCGAGGTCAAAGTCACGGACAAAAGCTAGTACTAGAATTATATGATCGTCAACGGGCGGAAAAGTACATGAATTTGGAAAAAGTTAAAATATTTTTTTTTTGCATAGCATAGCATAGTCGGCCTTATAATGTTCCCACTGTTGGGACTCAGGCCTCCTCTCTAGGAAAGGGTTTAGGCCGTAATCCATCACGCGGGCCCAGTGCGGGTTGGTGGATGTCACATGTCTTCGAATTTTTGGTCCTTGGACATGCAGCTGTCCTCACAATGTTTTCCTTCACCGTTTTCAGAGCAGTGGTGATGAAATAAATTTCACAAAGTAATCTAATATAAAGCTCCTGGCTGGGTTTGAACCCGCCACCTACAACTCGTAAGTCGGGACCGTTAGAACTCGGCAACCACTGCTCTTTTTTTAATCTGTTTTATTTAAAGGATTTTCGTACACTAATGCAACGATGTCAATCCCAGCGTACCTACTATTATCTACACTTTAATAAAAAATTATAATCGACTCTCTCAAATCTATGAAAGAATGTAAAATTTTTACTTCACTAAGTGTAGTGAAGTAAAAATTTTACATTATTTCAGTCAGTCATAAACAAAGTAGTAGTGACTACTACTTCACTACTTTGGTTTCGCTACGATGCCATTAAAAACTTCTACATCTATTGCGGACAATTTCAATGACTTTAAAAGAATGTTTCTGTTGTCTTTGTAACAGTCCCATTCCACCTACTAAAATTATAAGTTTTTAATTGTATACATCATTGTTAATTATAAAGTGTGTCCACTTCCACCGGATTTTACTAATCGATTTTCACATCAAATTCTCATTGACTTACCCAAAGGTACTCACTCTCAAACAAAAGTCCAAATATTAATTAACTTTATGCTGACGCTTCGTTCGCCTAGCAAACACCGGCCCATTCAAGTGGAACTTTTTATGCTGACGTTACAACATCTTTGTAGGTACAGTTCTAACGAGAGGTAGCGTTGGAAAAAACATGGCCGTCTAAAATTATACACCTTTGCATTTACGCGAGCTGTATTAGGGCGTGAACAATGCAATCTTTTTTGCTAACCGTACACTGGATGTTTTAACTTTATAGCATTTTTAGTATAATGAAGGAACTGGCGTGTTCTTTTACATACATGCTGAGTGTAAAAGAATACTCTGGAATAATGAGGGAGAGTTCATATCCAGTGTTATGTATGTTATATGTACTGTGTATCTATGTGGTTCATATGTTATGTGATATTTTAAAAGAGAACAAAAGATAAGTGTACTTAATACTTACTCGGTGTATCGGGTGTTTATTCACTGGGAAAAAAAACTGGCCAAGTGCGAGTCGGACTCGCACAAGAAGGGTTCTGTTGTACAATATTAAAATCGAACAAAAAAAAAACACTGACCAAATAACGTTTCTTTTTAGGGTTTCGAACCTTAAAAGGGAAAAAACGGAATCCTTATAGGATCACTTTGTTGTCCGTCTGTCTGTCAAGACCCTTTATATTGGGATCACGTGGAGGTATCAAGTTGAAATCAAAAACATATACTCAAGTCTGCGGTCCCTTGAAGCTGTGAAAAAATCAAACTTCTAAGTTAAAGGAAAAAAAAGATACAGCCGTTTATACTACTGGCACTTTCTGTTGACCTAGAATCCTGGAATTTGGCATGTGACATTCACCAACCTGCACTGGGCCCGCTAGGTGGATTACGGTCCATTCCCTCTCCTAGAAAGGAGGCCTGAGTCCCAACAGTGGGAATAATATAAGGACGACTATGCTGTGTTATGCTATTGTTGTAGCGACAATAGAAATACACATTCTGTGAAAATTTCAACTGTCTATTTACCTCTTACAGTTTATGAAATGCAGCCCGCAGACAAACAGGTGGACAGACCGACAGACGGACGTATAGCCGAGGCTTAGTAATAGGGTCCCGTTGGCACTCCTCAGATACGGAACACTAAAAACGATGTATGTAATGACCACCTACACAAAAGGCTGGTGGCATTACCACGCTGTATGGAAATGCTTATCCTCTGTCCTGGGTAAAAGTCAGTCATAAACATTACGGGCTGTGGGGTTGTTCGAATGAGTTACCGTGGCCCTGGAACGCAAAGGGCAACTGGAGAAACTCGGGTACCCACCCATGTTCCTTCAGTTGCCTTTTGCGTGTTAAATTTTATTGATTAAAACCTTTAAGACCACCCATTGTACACTTAGTTTTTTACAAATGTTTATCCGGTTCACATTATGAGGTGCACGATATACAGGGTGTCTTTGACATCGACGCACAAGCGAATACTACGGACCCAGTACATATTAATCTGACTTTTAATAATAATAATACTCCACCAATCCCATTGGCGCCACAGTCATCAGAAATTAACATAATAAAAATGTCCATATATTCAAATGAATTCATTCAACTACACACGGTATCTTTGACATCGACGCACAAGCGAATACCACGGTTACTCGTATAGTACATATGATTCTGGCTTTTTCTAATAAAAAAAAATGCCTTTTTTTAATTCAAACTGTGTAAAATCGTTATTCTAACCAATCTCAATGATGTTTTTAGTAAAAAAACAAAAAAAAAATTATAAATAAATTAATTAAAATGTCATCGGGGTAGATAAAGTCGTTATTCTAATTAAGTAACCCCGATGACATTTTTTATTTTAAAAGTAATCCATTCATTTTTTTCACTAAAAATGTTAGAATAACGATTTTATACAGTTTAAATTTAAAAAAAAACGTAAAGCTATTTCTTTTTTGATAAAGAAAAAAACAACAAAAAATTCCACCACTCCATGGTGTTCGTTTGTGCGTCCATGTCAAAGACACCCTGTATAAATAATAATAATAAATAAATCTGACACGTACTCTTGCTCCACCCAGAGCGGAACAACTTACCTGACCTGAAACCAAAAACAAAATCGAACACTTACAATAAACTTAATAAAAGAGTTTTCATAGCCTTTTTATCCCTATACAACAGTTAAGTAAAAGGTATTTAGTGAAACCGAAAACGCAGAAACTTTAACACAAGTTTCTCCGAAAAGGAACAATTTACATAAATAATTAACTTGGTTATTCTTCCGGAACACCGTAACTTGAACCTGTAGAGGTTTCCAACTTATTAAGACAAAAACTTCAGCTAATAAACTAAGACAGGTCCATTTAAACCTGAAGACGCTGTGGTATTCTGTAATGTTCGCTTTGAATCTCATTTATTATTATTCATTTATTTCAGACATAGTCCATACGTTACACTTAAAATTAAAATCAAATAAGACATTAAAATAATCAAATTAAATAACATGAGATGTCATCATACACATAAAATAAAATTCAAATAAAAATAAAATGAATTAAAATACATAATAAATCACAAAATTAGAGATACATAATAATTACAATTATTTTCACACACACAATGTCAAATTATACGAGGAGAGCCACTAACATGAAGCTGCATCTACCCCTGTATCATGGACAGGTCCCACCACTTGGACAACACTCAGGAGACTGTTCGAGCTACTTCGTAGGCGACTTAATAGTGAAGCTCCGCTTCCTTATGATTGCGAAAAAATCATTACCGTGCATCAGCAAACATCGTCGAAGCACAACAAAACCACGGAAGCCCTAACAGTATCCTGAAAGCATTGTAATAATAATAATAATAACAGTCTCCTGGACCGGACGGACTGCACAACTTCTGGCTTAAATGGTATAGCAGCTCACACGCGATTCTGGCATCTCAATTCCAGTCATCCTTAGAGTCTGGGTCGCTACCTCAGGTTTTAACAACTGGTGTCACCCACTTGCTCTATAAGACGGGTAGTCCCGCGGAACCCAAGAATTATAGACCGATTACATGTTTGTCGACGGTCTATAAACTTCTTACATCCATCCTGAGAGTGAAAATTAATCTACACATTGAGAATAATTCAATTATGTCTGCCTCTCAGAATGGATGTAGGAACGGGTCCCGCGGCACTAAGGAGCTACTCCTCATAGACATGGCCATAAGCCAACAGGTTCGTCGATCCCGCAAGGATCTTTCGACATGCTGGATAGATTATAAGAAGGCCTACGACTCTGTTCCACATACATGGCTCATGAGGGTGCTGGAGTTGAATAAAATAGATGCAAGTCTTTGCACCTTCCTTGAGTCATGTATGAGGCAATGGAAAACAGTCCTTCGCTATCCAGGATGTCGACCAATCCAGGGAAATGATGAACCAATATGGATTAAACGGGAAATATTTCAGGGCGACAGTTTGAGTCCACTTTGGTTTTGCTTAGCCCTGAACCCTCTAAGCACGTTGTTGGAGGATTCAGGTCTGGGCTATCGGTTGAGAAGAGGTGGTCAGGTCGTATCTCACCTGCTTTACATGGATGATCTGAAACTGTTTGCCCACAACAATTTGCAACTGATGGAACTACTGAAGGTAACTGAAACTTTCAGTAGTGCCATCAGGATGGAATTTGGTGTGGACAAATGTGCAGTCATGCATGTAAGGCGAGGGGAGATTATGGAATCCAAGGGAATTCAACTCTCGGATTCCATACATCTTAGAACCCTCTCCTCGACCGAAACTTATAAGTATTTGGGTATGTCGGAAGCGTTAGGCATTAACGTCGCCGACATGAAACAAACGTTGAAGGAGCGCTTCTTTGGTCGCCTGAAGAAGGTATTAAATAGCCTTCTGTCAGGCGGAAATAAGGTGCGCGCCTTCAACGGTTGGGTCATGCCGGTTTTAATGTACTCTTTCGGCATACTCAAATGGACTCAGACTGAACTAGACGCTCTGGATAGGCGGGTCCGTACACTGCTGACCGCAAATCGAATGCATCACCCAAGATCATCGATAATGAGACTGTATATCCCGCGGAAGTGTGGAGGTCGAGGCTTTTTAAGCGCGAAGACTCTACACAACCGCGAGGTGTGCAGTCTCAGAGAATACTTTGTTCATACCGATGTGGGTATGCACCGAGATGTGGTCGCAGTGGACAAAGGACTCACCCCGTTATCCATGGCTAAAGAGAACTGGCGCAAACCTGTAGTACTTACTACTGATGACCGCAAGGAAGTATGGAAAGGCAAGGAGCTCCATGGACGCTTTTATCGGGCTCTCCACGAGCCTGATGTAGATTTCTTGGCGTCCGTGGCCTGGCTACGTTTTAGCAACCTTTTCGGGGAAACTGAAGGTTTTGTCTGTGCGATTACGGACGAAGTCATATTGACGAATAACTACCGGAAATATATAATGAAGGATGGGACGGTTGACGTGTGTCGGGCATGCCACCGTCCGGGTGAATCCATCAGACATATTATTTCTGGTTGTTCTCGTTTGGCTAACGGCGAGTATTTACACAGACATAACCAAGTAGCCAGGATTATTCACCAGCAACTTGCTTTGAAGTACAACCTAGTGGATTCTGAGGTACCGTATTACAAGTATGTGCCCGACCCAGTTCTCGAAAATGACCATGTCACGTTGTACTGGGATCGGTCTATCATTACTGACCGGACTATTGTAGCCAATAAGCCGGATATAGTGGTGATAGACCGATTAGCGCGCCGCGTAATGATAGTCGACGTCACCATCCCGCATGACGAGAATCTCGTGAAAGCTGAGAAAGAGAAACAAATCAAATATCTCGACTTAGCACACGAGGTTGTCGACATGTGGAATGTAGACTCGGCTATCATTGTGCCGATTGTCGTGACCGCCAATGGCCTTATAGCCAAAAGCTTCGACGACCATCTGTCGAAGCTGTCGTTACGCAGTTGGATCAAGGGCCTGATACAGAAGGCAGTACTCCTCGAGACGGCTCGCATTGTGAGGAGGTTCCTGTCTCTGGAGCCCTAACCACCGGTAGCTTGGACCCTGCTCCCGACACCGGTGGATTACTATTTTTTATATTTTTAAATGTTTTTTTTTTTTATATGATCTTGTTAAAAATATTAAAAAATGTAATTTATAGGTATATTAAACAAATAAAGAGATAATAATAATAATATATTCCACAACTATGACACAACGCCGTCTAGTCCCAAGCTAAGCAGAGCTTGTGTTATGAGTACTAGACAACTGATAAACATACTTATATATTTCTAAATATATACATATTATAGACAAATTACACCCAGACACAGAACAAATGATCGTGCTCATCACACAAACAATTGTCCTGGGTGGGAATCGAACCCACGACCTCCGGCATAGCAGTCAGGGTCACTAACTACTAGACCAACAGGCCAGTCAAATTGTATACCTATACCTTCCATAATTATTCACAATCAAACAACACACACATGCACACTGTAATAACAGCCACGCCACACACATTCAGACACCACACACATTTACAAACACACTCTTATCCATACCACATACACGTACCACATACCATGATATAAGAACTGGAATTTTACTAATTCTTATGCTGTTTTGTTGTCATAATGGTTGTTAAATTTTACGATTGTCTTTTTTTAAATATAAATTCCATAATTAAGCTGGAACGCCGAAGTCTATCCTCTAGGAGGTGGGCGCTAATGACTGCGACACAGTTTTATTTTAAACTAATTTAGCTGTTAACGAGCACTATGTATTGTAAAAATTGTTGTTCCAATAAATACATTTATTATTTTATTGTTGTACTGCACACGCAGCGCGCTGTACGCCCGCTGCGTAAAGTTGGTCCACGGGCTGCACGTGTCAAACGACTGGCAATATGCTTTAAATATCTATATATAATTTTTTATAAAGCCAAGTATTTATATCGTTACGGGTTCTGACATAGGTAAACAAGGTTACGGACATAACCCGAAGAATCGCCAAATTTAAGTAGCAGTGGACAGGGCACGTTGCTCGCAGAACAGATGGCCGTTGGAACCAAATGGTTCTAGAGTGACGACCTCGTATCGGAAGACGCAGTGTTGGAAGGCCTCTTACAAGGTGGACCAATGAATTGGTGAGGGTTGCAAGAATCCGTTAAATACGAGATGCACAGGACCGTTCGTTGTGGAGACACTTGGGGGAGGCCTGTGTCCAACAGTGGACGTCTTTTGGCTAAAATGTTGATGATGATGATGGGTTTCTTACAAAGGGCATAGTGTGTAAGACACCACGGCATTTCTATGCGAACGCGAACGCGAAGCGATGTGGCACAAATCGAACATACAATTGATACTCTATTGGGGTGGCCTACGCATGTGGGTTTGGTACGGCGACGAGTGTTACGAAGTGGATGCGAGCAGCTGGTCTGATATTTTAACGCGAACTTTTGCGGTGCGGTGACTTGTTTATTTATTTATTTATTTAGTACATAGAGGACTTACAGCTAATAAAACCAGACAAAAATAGAAAACCATAATCATTGAAAAGCCAATTACAAGTCCTCACGTATAGACATTAGAATAAATATTAAAATATAGTGTGAGCACAAAAAAAAAACCGTCGCTTTTTAGTTAAGTAAGATACAGCATAAATAACTAATAAACAATCTATTAAACCTTATGGTACTTAAAGAATTTGAGGCTTAAGCACCTTCTGGCCGAGTTCACACTAATTGTGAAGTGATCCCAACCATATTCCTTGCATATGTCTTTGAAATTACGGCTTGCACGCACGATATAACTGTTCCGCCTATAATTTGAAGACGTACGAGGAACACGTATGGGTGGATTAAAACGAAATGTTTTATTAAAATGGCAGCAGAAACGGCGACTTCGTGCACACGTAGGATAGAGTTGCCACGTCGCGTTGGATTCGCGTGAAGTGCGTGAACTGCATCGAATCGCTTCGCAACAGCAATCGCCTTAATTACCCACGTACACGTTATTTCTAAATCATATATTTCTGTAAGTTGTATAACCATTCAGTTGCATTTTGCAATCTAGGGCCACGATAACTTTTTTTAAGCATCAGCCCTACTGGGCCTTACGAATTTGCTGACATCTCTAGAAGGCGCGCGTGGAACACTACGCGCCGTCGACGACTCTTGCTCGATCCTTACGAACGGCCGGACGGCGAGGTACCTATAATTGCTCGTCATCTGCAAACCCGCTCCAACGGTGGCCGGGAATCACTCTTCGGCTTCCGACGCCAAAGGCGTCTCCTGTGGCTTAAAGTATCAGGCTGACATAGCAGCTAGGCGTATAATATATGCAACATAATAAATGTAGACTAAGTAATTAATGTCAATGACTGCGAGTGGAGACTGCGACCCGTTGCAACACATCTGTGCGGTATTATTAGATGAGGATTAACAGGGTGTTTCGTTATGAACGGTATTTTCTTCACGAATAAGTAAACAAGGAATATGTTCTCGATTTGGAACTGTTGACTATTGTCGTCTCAAAATGTATTTTGCAGAACTACAAATATGTAGTTATATCACACTAATATTATAAAAGGAAAAATTAATATTTATGTGTGTGTATATTCGAGAGTGAATCTCATACGTCTGAATGGATTTTAATGAAATTTGGCACTCAGGTAGCCCGTATTCTGGAATAGCTTAATCCTTTGCATTTTTATCCCGGGAGTATGTTCTCATAGGTCAATTTTCTACCTGTTCTAGGAGAAGTCGAGGGCAGAAGCCATAATATTATTAATTTAAATTACCAGACCCGAAACAATTTTGTGCTTAACACAAACATTAATTACGTGTGGGAATCGATGCCACGCTCCGGAGCACAACAGCCATTCGCTTACCCACTGCGTCAATCATTCCAGTCTATTGCATACTAAATATAAATCCCCCTGTATACACATTGGCACACTGCGGTACGCACTGACGTAGAAATGATGCACTGCTGTCAACTGTGACGTTATGCTTCGGTGATAAGTCTCATGAGATTATTTAGATAATATTGTGTTTTAATTCTATTTTATCTTCTGTTCGTATAACTTCATTTAAAATTATTTATGCACAAGCTTCTGCCAGCGGCTTTGAGAATTATCCTAAGGGTCAAGCAAAATCCCGCTTCACCTGAAGCGTTCTACCCTAAGACAAATGGTTTAATTGAACGTTTCAACAAAACCATTTGCCAAATGCTCTCTATGTACGTTACTACAGATCAACAAATCTGGTGTTATATGCCGCTATGTATATAATTCCAGTAAACAAGCAAGCACTAGAGTTTCACCGAAATACTCTCGGGATAAAAAGTGCTGTTCCAGAACATGGTCTATGGTGGTTTCAACACAGGTGGAAGTAACAACATTCACACTCACAAACTTTCGGGTTTATACGTATAATATTCATCATCATCATCATCATTTTAGCTGAAAAACGTCCACTATTTTATATAGGCCTCCCCCAAGTGTCGCCCCAACGAACGGTCCTGTGCGTCGCGCAACCATTGCATTCCCGCGACTTTTACCAAGTCAACGTACCGTACCATATTAGTGTGAAGAAAAACGAGAAATATTTCTATACTAAATACAAAATCCCTGTATACAAGCGATATACTGACAGTTTGCGGTACGCACTGACGTAAAAGCTATGCACTGATGTCATAATGTGACGGTTGGCTGAAATGAGACTGATTGTAAATAATGAAATGAGAGCGCGCCAAACCCTATTCCTTTGGGCCAAAACAATACACACGATGGAACTGTAGTTTCTAAGTGATGATTGCTGATTATTCTTATTATATGTTATATAAAACTGCACGCTAATTGCATATATGCGTAGTGATACCGTAAACCCACAAATGCCCCATGCCGATCGAACGATGGATCCATAAAACACAACACTGATGCTCTGAAATCGCACGACGGGGTTGCGGCAGACTACGAAGAAGATGGCGGGACGACTTAGAAGTTTTCCTTACGAATTGGCTAGTGGAGTGGCATGGTGGACATCCCAATACGCACAAAACGTTTTGGGAACACATTCATTGTGCTTACAGCTAAGGAGTGGAATTTCTTGCCGGAATCTGTGTTTCCTAATGGCTACAACCCGGGAATCTTTAAGTCAAGAGTGAATATGTTACTTCTAGGTAAGCGCGTTCCATCGTCGACCGCATCATCGCTTTCCATCAGGTGAGATAGCGGTCAAGCGCGAACCTATCAAGAATAAAAAAAAAGAATTGGCAAGTGTGGAATTGTGCGATCTACGTATATACCACTAATTTTTAATTAGTACAAATACCTAAAGGGCTTATTAGAAAAGGTCTTGTTATTATTTGAGTAAAGTTTCAATAAATAATATTCATAAACAGCAAAGTTATTAGAGTTTGTTTATATCCCAAAATGTCACTCAATTTATGGAAACATTGTACAGGCAACAGGAAAACACAGCGCGTAGTGTTTTCTAGTAGTAATTATTATGAATGATTTATTCTATTATGAATTTACCAATTACGACAAATTTTTATGAACAATTTTGGGATTTCGTTTTTTTTTTTACTTTTGACTGCACAAGTATGTTCAGTAAAGTCTAAAAAATAGAGGTGTATATTACCAGGGCTACAGGACTTTTAGAAAGAATCAACGCGACCCTGAAACGCAAATGGCATCTGGATCACGTTTGGGTTGTAGTCAGCAAAAGTCTGACACTTCCTCTAAATTATTTGATAATTTTCCTGACTCAAAAAAATAGCTCTATATTGACATATTATTTTAATACTTAAAGTTCTGGTATACAATTCTGTGTGGACATAAAAAATGCATGTGCATTGCTTCACGTGGCATATTTAATTTGAAAGTCATTTCCAATAGCGTTCAGTTGCAAATAAATAAATATAATACTGAAATGGAAACAGGAATATTTAAAAAGTTATACTCGCTTTTTCTGCTTTAGAATAAAACATTTTGAAGTCTTGTGTTTTATGAGCACTAGGTTTTGGGTATCTTAGCCTTTTTGAAAAAAAAATTGGATATAACCACTCAAACCCCAAGCGAACGCTGGCCGTTCACTCGTGATTTCCCGCCATTCGGTTAAACACTAAGCGAACGCCAGCGTCCGCATAGATTATAAAATATTGAGCGTTTTATTTATAGTGTATGTATTCAAGAACGTAAATAAGAAGTTCTTCATAAAGTAGTCTGTAAATATCGAAAATTAGCAAACATTCCATTATTCCCTATAAGTATATACGAAAGGTTCTCAACTTTTCAGCCCTCGCATATAAAAAGTTATATGCGAGAGCTGAAAAGTTAAGAACCTTCTAGTATTCCAATTTATGCATACCTTTCAATAAAATTGAAGTGTTTGTTTGTAACATCAAAATATTTTTTTTCCAAGTACTATTAGAGTAGTTTTATCAATGTTTTAAAACTCTTTTTTTTTAATTTTGTTACAGAAGAAATCTTGGGCTCTCGAACTGCCCTATGGATGTCAGCAGACGGCCACATGGTGCTATACGCGACCTTCAACGATAGTCTGGTGCACGAACAGAAATACCCCTGGTATGGAGCAGCACTGGACACTGATGATCCTGCCAAGGTAAATTGTATGCTGTCCGTAGAATTTAAAGTTTATTTTGCACTTTACGATAACGTATTATGTTTCTTTTTTTGTACGTTGTCAGATTAATGTAAAAGACTTACACTACTATTAATGCAAATAATATCTCTACATGAAAACTCAACGGAAAAAATAATAATATCATGTTTTTGTGAAACTGATTTCTGTGCCATCTATAATTGTTTTTTTTTTTTTTTTGTTTTAAATCAGTAATCAGAATTAGGTAAAACCAACCTAGTCAGGTGTAAGGGTTCCCACACAAAACTGCGATGCGATACGATACAACGTGAAACAGAAAGTTACGATGCCAATTGCTGCAAAACGATTTCGTGCGGCAAAGCATTTGTTCCAGAGACCAGACAATGTGCGATAATCTATATATATAAAAGGAGAAACTGACTGACATATCAAAGCACAGACGAAACTACCGGGACTAAGAACGTAAGATGTTACACAAGGTTTTCTTTTATGACATAAGCGAGAACTAAGAGAAATTTTTCCAAAATTCACACCCCTAAAGGTATGAAACGGTGGTCAAAATTGTGGAGTGTGATGACATAAAAGTAGGTTTCTCCATACGAAATTATGGAGAAACCTACTTTTATGCAGGCGAAGCCGCTGGCAGAAGCTAGTTTAGGTATAACTAGTATAACTTAATACATACTTGTTTATCAGAAGTTTTTAAAAAACGGTCCTTAACAAGAATTCCAATCAGATTTTCTCATCAAACCTTAATTTGTTTCTACCCAGACATACCCGGAGATCAGAAGCGTGAGATACCCAAAACCAGGGACCAACAACCCTACGGTGACACTAACAGTAGCTGACATCGCAGATCCCAAGCACATACGCACGAGACATCTTACGCCACCAAAAGTTATACTAGAAGAGGGGTAAGTAGACTTTTATTTGAGATGTAATAGAAACTTAATGATGATGAGGAGATTCCTGGAACTGTTCTGGTACAGTCTCTCGTCTAGCAGCTGCTTGATGAGGGTTGCCGAAAATCAAGAAATATAATTATAACAAGGGATTGAAAAAGCTAATGTCAAGCAGTAGACTACTATAATGATAATGGTATATGCTGATAATGGTCACATTAGAAATATTCATAATTATTAATATGGCATTAGTAATATACCTTATGAGGGATTATCGATGATATGTAAGTCTCGTAATGGCCCAGTGGGGACGGTTTCGAGCCCGAGAAAATACCAATGTGAATTTTTCAATTTATATATTATGTACTTTCTAAATTTATCTAAGACATTACTGACACACCGTGGCTCGAAAAGCGCGTAAAGCCGTTGGGGACCAACTGGTTATTCGTAGGTCTTTGGCAGTCATTACGGGTAGACGCTAGAAAGTCTGACCATTAGTCTATCCAAGGAGTATCTTGTTGCCCTGTAACTGTGTTGTGTTGGTCTGGTAGGCAGTTGCTCCATGTAAAACACACGTAGCCACTTAGCTAGCCACATCCAGTTAGACTGAAAGCAGAACCCTAGTTGGGGAAAAACTAGGGAGATTGTGATGACCTTATAATGGATTGTGTGAGGAGTGATATGGAAGAAAAGCCATCAGTGATTATTGTGACGGTTAACAGGACAGTATGGAAGAAAAAACGACCCCAAGTAACACAGGACAAGGGCACAAAGATGATGATAATGAACGAATAGTATAGTATTCAGTATTCATCAGTCCAAAAAAAGGAAGTTTGTTTCATAAAAAAACTGTTGCCAAAAAGCATCAATGATAAACTTATTTCTGTGTCAACCTCCGTGATGTCCGCTTCATTTAAACCCATTTTAGAAGTAGGCGGAATAGGCTGTAAAGTTCTACATATCTCCGTTGAAAAAGGAGGATCCTCCGACCCGACGGGTGTATCTGGTTTGGTTTTAATTTCGGTCTGTTGTTCATGTTCTAATCGCGCAAAAAACTCTAATACTGCTTTGCAGGATTTCGAATTTTAATTCCTACGAGGCATCATATGTAGCTACACTATAATTAGTAGCGAAACTGGTTTCATAAACTAGAAGGAAAGTTATACCAAAGAAAAGTTAAGGTTCGAGGCATGCGGAATATTAGGGTGTGTAGTCCCGCTACCTCCATTGAAAATGTTGACACTTCGCTTGACCCAAGGGCTAGCTTTTGCCTTGGAAAGAGTATATGCATTGCCATAAAGCGTGATGATGAAACCAGTCTTTTGAGCACATTACCAGTCGACAGAATAGCGGAGGAGTTTTCGACGTCACATTTTAGATTAAAGTTTTTAATATAAAACCCTTAAGGTTTTTTTTAGTTTTAGTGCATATATTATATTTTTCCATCCATTAAAAAGGCAGGATCCTCTGATAAGGTGACAATAGTGTCTGGTCTCAGCAACTGCCCGTGTCGCACGGTTACACATGTTCAAATCGCGCTGAAAACTTGATTTGGCGATGTTACCATAAATCCAATCTTGAATACTTTTACTATCAGCAACAATAAGTTAAGTCCTTTTTATAACCCTTGTTCATATGTGAGTGACCCAATATACCAAGCCCCAAAATCTCCATATAAAGCGAAGACCGTGGGGTGATCTCAACTGCTTTAAAGCGATGTAAGCCATAAAGTGAGCATGAGAGAACCCCATAAAATATACAAAGTGGAAGGGTTTCGTATAAAACCTGCAATATTTTGAATCGACCTTTACATTTACATTGTGAGTTTACTGGTGAACGAGCTCGATCGTCTCATATTTTATTGTTTATGGGTAGTTCGAGAATGTACGTTTTGATTCCCTGGTCTTTTAGCAAGTAGCCATGAATTTTGTGAAGGTATATCGTCAGTATTTTATGTCCTATTCAGTTCTACGTATCATAAGTTACCGAACGAATGGGTTTATTCAGAGGTTGCTAACTATAATTTCAATTTGCGTCGGCAAAAATTAGTTAAACCTCAGTTTTTTTTTAATTATTTTTCGGTTCAATTTAATCATTAGTTGTTAATTATTTTTTTGTTAGATAGATAGGCTCGCGTTTGAAAACTATCTTACTTGATGGCCGGTAAGCGATAATGTAGTTGACGATGAATACGCTTGCCTAGATGTAACCTATTCACTCTTGACTTAAAGACCCCTCGGTTGTAGCTATCAAGAAACACAGACTCCGTCAGGAAGTACCACTCCTTTCCATTCAATCTATGAGAATGAGATTTTATGACAGATTTATAATTATCAGCTCGGAAATCCAGCCCCCCCTAGCCAAGTTACAACCGTTTCGTTTCGATTCTCTTTTCGTTGATCGCCTCGAGCTTCCTATTCCTTTGTTCTGACCATGTGACTGAGCGTTGAGATGACGTCAGAATAAAGGAATCGAAGGCGTGGCCTACTCGAGGCGATCGACGAAAAGAGAATCGAAACGAAACAGTTTTAATTTGGCTAGGGGAGGGTGGTATCAATTTCAGAAAACGAAGAAACTGTAATAGTTAGCATTTCTACAAATACCTGTTGTTTACTGGTTTTACATTCCTGTTTCTGTTCCATTTTCTAACAATATCTTAATGCAATTGTATAACTATTCATAACTTAAATTTATTTTTCCTTAAGACTTCTTTAATTATATCATCTGTTACAGTGACTATTACTTCACGAGCGCACAATGGGTGTCCCTCACCGAAGTGTGCGTGGTCTGGCTGACCAGGATGCAGAACTTATCAGTGGTCTCCGTCTGCAAGAGCCCAATGTGGTACTGTCAAGAGGTAAGATAGATATTGAAAAGTTACTTTCTTTAGGTCTGTATCCATGTTTAATTTGTTATTGTGACTTTAATTGGCTTCATTCAGTTGCCTTAAGTCGTCTTGCTACGTCTTTGTTTGTCGGTTTCGCTCCTCTGGTTGATTAACAAGGAACACTGGAAAGGAACACCTATTGTGGATTCAAACGCCGAATTTGAATAAGCTCCTACGGAGTCCTACCAGCCTGGTATTTTGTCAGGAGCTCTTATATCTGCTATATGTCAAATTTTGCAGCGAATACGAATAGTCACATCGTTACTAAAAAAATTACTTATCAAGCTACGATTCATTGAATACCACCATAATACTGCAGCCTTAGTACATCATACTCCTAATGATTTTGAATGCGAGGTAAAAAAAGGTTAATATCTATACATAATAAATCTGTAGAAGTTTTTAGTTGTGCTCGCATCATATAAAATGCACGAAATTGATTTAGATAACTTTTATGTATTAAAATATTATTGTGTGTAACTTGATATATTGCAAGATATACTACATTCATTGACTATTAGGCAGTAAAAATTTCACCAGGTCAGCTAGTAATAACAAATTAATTATTGTGGAATGAAGCGATCATCAATCAGAATTCAAAAAGTATGAAAACAATTGATGGAGTTATAATTATTGCAGTGAAACGGTGTTATTTTACCCATTATGAAAACATCCTAAATGTAATAGTATGTAGGTAGCAGCATCAACTGGGTACCACTCTCACAATATAATACTTACTTTGGTAAAGTAGGTAGCTATTTGATGACGCTGTCCGTACGTAGTAAAAAATTACAATAGAAAACAAAACAGTTGAAATATGTACTAATAAAGCAAGTACTAGCAGCGGATGAAAAAGATTGCATGTAGCGGAGATGAGAATGTTAAGATGGATGTGTGGTGTGACGAGAATGGATAAAGTGAGAAATGAATATATTAGGGGAAGTTTGAAAGTGGCGCCAGTGACTGAAAAGTTGAAAGGGAATCGTTTGTCTTGGTATGGTCATGTGAAGAGAAGGGATGAGACGCATGTTACTAAAAGAGTTATGAGTTTACATGTGGATGGATGGAGAGGGAGAGGGAGACCAAAGAAAAGATGGATGGATTGTGTGAAGAGTGATATGAAAGAAAAGGAAGTTAGTGAGAGCATGACGAGTGACAGGACAGAGTGGAAGAAAAAAACGTGTTGCACCGACCCCAAATAACACGGGGCAAGGGCAGGAAGATAATGATGAAAGCAAGTACTAGCAGCAAGTATTTTATTTCTATCTCTTTTAATGTTAGGTAAACAGTAACACTGACATTAAAAAAAAACACTATCTTGAAGACAATACATACAAGAAATATTCTCAAACAAATTCAACCTGATAATTTGCAAAAGTTCAATTCAAAAAGATTTCTTTTACTATTGTAACTTCATATTCTGAAACTCTTTTTTTTAACGAATGGCGTACTAAAATTTTGTTTTTGTCGTAGCTTTTCAATGTTAAAACCTTAATAAAATTTTATGTTGGGTTAGGGACTGCGGTCGTAAGTTATTTTTAATGCCTCGCAAACTGTTGGATCACCATGTTTTTGTTTTAACTTAAACAAAACTTTTCTCCGTTTTATATTTTAGAACGTAAAACTTTTCGCAGCATTACTTAAGAGTCTTGAGTATAATAATATTTTAATGAATTCTCTTTTTAATAAGCTATGTACGGTACGGCACTGGAGAACATTTGTAAGGTTCAACTCACAGTGGCGCAGAGTCGTACCATCACATTTATTTTCCCACTTTTAAAGTACAAATTTGTGTTATGTAAATATTGAATAGCGCTCACCTTCGCGCGTCGATTCTTGGATAAGAGCTTGTTCTGAAGGGGCGAATTCGTCGCGATACTTTCGTGCGTATCATGCACGACCGACTCGCTGCGTCCGAGCGTACGAACGCGCGCGCATTTGCGGACGAATTTAGTGAGAAACATGTAATTGAACGAAGTGTTCGCATCCACTTTGGAGTTCGCGCGGTGTACGCATCATGGTGTCTCTAGTAACTCGACTCGCTTGCAATACATATGAAACAAGCGCGAGTCGAGAATCTGGCGATGTGTAAGCGATTTACGCGCGTATTTTGAATTTGCGCGATGCATTCGCCCTTTCTGGACAAGCTGTAAACTTAGATGGTTTCGCGCGTTGCCATACATTATCTACTCGCGTGCAGTGACGCGTTAGCTGTCCAGTACGAGCGCCATTCACGAATGTTCAAAAGTTTCTGAACTGGTTTAGCACTCCGAGCACTTTTGCGAGTGTCATCGCGCTACGACACTCATCGACACACGTTGTAGTTGGAAAACTGGACGCGACTTTGCACCAATTTGTGTACTGATTTCGGCGCCAGTTTGAAATTTCCTATTTTCTTTGGATTGAGAATCAATGTTTCTAGTTAAGACCGCGACTCGCGAGAAATTTGGAGACATTGTCTACGTGTTGGCAAGGTTATTTCAATTGGTTATGAAAGTTTCAGAACAACAGAAAAATATACAGATTAGCCCCATCCAGTAAGTTTACACGTATTCGTCACCATTTAATGTTCTACTTCTTCTCCAGGTGTACAGAATATCTTCAGGGTTAGACGGCTGGGTAGAATCAGCTCCGTCCCCGCTATGGTCTGCTGGTGGTGGTGCCCTGGTCACCTTGGCCCCAGTAAGGGACGGGCCAGCGGGGTTGTTCCGACATATAGTGAGGACAGAACATAACTCGCATGGACCCAGGGCTCTGCCGCTGACGCATGGGAGCTTTGATGTCGTACAATTGCTGGCTTGGGATCATGCGAATCAGCATATGTGAGTAATTTTTCGTTAAATTATCTGCACTTACTGGTTTACCTTTTTAACACATTTACTTGAAAACTCACTCCTACCTTTAGGTCTGTATATTTCGCATTAGTGCGGAAAAGTGCGACAGCCAGTCCCAATCTATTATATCATTTTTACTTATACGTTGGTCGTTAGCTGAAATCCGACTGAGATTTGTCACTAAATACAATGTTTATGAAGTTTTATTTACTATTTTAGAATAAAATGTGTAAAAAACTTAATGCAGCAATGACACACAGCACACACATACACACACAAACGCGCGCGCACACACACACGCGCACACACACGCGCACACACACACGCACACACACGCGCACACACACACGCGCACACACACACACACAGCACACAGCACAGCACACACGGCACAGCTTTACGGCTTCAAAACGACCTTTCTTTTCACTCAGTTGTGTCAAACTGTACTATTCCAAGCACATCTCTAGAAGCTCTTAAATAATACAGGATTCAATTTAGGCTTATATAAAGGAAACAACTAAATTCGTTACACTAATATGTCGAGGATCTATTACCCTACTGAATTACCCGCACATACTGACTTGTATTTCTTTTCAGCTACTACTTGGGCATCCCAGAGGGTAAACCAGGACAACAGCACCTGTACAGAGTATCGTCCGAGGCGCCGAGGCCGGGCTCCCCGCAGAAACTACCATACTGTGTCACGTGTAACTCACAGGTTAGTACGGTTAGTAAAATCATTTGAATATCACAGTAGTTTCTTTTTCAATTGACTAGCTCTGCTAGAGCTACTCCACAATCCCATCCCACAGCCTCGGTAGACAGAATTGCGAGATTGCTCGAAAAGGTCCCAGCTATCCTGAAAGGGAAAGGGTAAGTGAAGAAACATCGATGGGTTGTTAGAGGCAAGCGATACAGAGAGTAAACAGGAGGTCTGTCTACTTTGTTGTCATGACTTCGAAACGTCTTTTTTAAAAGACTACAAAAAGAAGGAGGTTCTAGGTTCAGCAGTTTTTTTTTTTCGTTAGTTCATCTCGGTCAATTGTGGACCGATTTTGTTTTTTTTCTTTTAATTGAAAGGTTACGCTTTCATGTTGGTTCCATATTGTTATGATCTGATCATAAACTTCGAAGATATTGAACAGAACTCCTCATAGGATCACGCAGAACTGTATATAATATACGTGTAAAAAAAAACACTGAAAAGTTCAAAATGACTTTAATTTAGGAAGTCGGTCTTAAAAAACGAAGAGACAAAACTATTATAGAAACACTGAAATTTTTTTTTTTACTTTGAGTATATTTTTTTTTTTTTTTTTGTAAAAAGTTTTTTTATTGAGAGTCAAAAATACGGCATCATATATCTGTAAAGTCCTACAAAAACAGCTCTTACATATTCGTAAAATTTGTCATATTTCGATATACCTACATCTCCTTAACAACTTTTTAATCGTTTACCTCACGTCAATGTTTATTTTGATATGCAATGGCTCTATGCCAGAATATCGTAAGTACCAAGCATTTACCGACATCTGTGCTACATCGGTGACTCACGAATTCAGGATGTGACACTCCCTTGCTCTTTAAATGTCTATTTGATATTATTATTATTTAATAAAAAGGTACCATAAATGCGTTCGGATAAGAACGGCATTCGGGTAAGAACGGCGTTCGGGTAAGAACGGCGTTCGGATAAGAACGGCGCTGGGGTAAGAACGAACAAATCAAATATCACACTTGACTATATTTTTTAATGCTAGCCACATTGCGAGCCAAGTTATAACAAGCCATTATGTTCCACTGGCAACTGGCACGAGTACTACGTTCTGTTAGAGAAAACAAGGTTAAAGAAAAGGAAACATCGGATACATTCTTGATTTACACCTTGCTGTCCTGGCAATAGATAAAAAATTAAATTCTTGGCCGAACTTACCCCTTGACGGCCAAATTGTCATTAAATTTTGTCCTGACTTTATAGGATTATAAAAAGTTATAAGGGTTTATAAATAAATTTAATTCAAAATTATGTTGTGTTCAATAATTATTATCAATTTAAACTATTTTTCAAGAATGTGGTGTATACTAAAATAGTGGAAAAAAAATCTGCAATATCCTTGCAATTTTTCGAAAATCACCATCTGTGTTTCCTGATGGCTACAACCCGGATATCTTTAAGTCAAAAGTAAATAGTTTACTTCTAGGTAAGCGCGCTCCATCGTCGACCGCATCGTCGCTTTCGATAGCGGTCAAGCGCGAACCTACCAAGAATAAAAAAAAATAAAACTACTGTTGAATCGAAAAAATCGCGTCAAAAATTCTTTAGCATCTTGTCATTTCTTTATCCTTGATTCTTTTTTTAATCGATTGATTATCTACAAATCGTTGCAACAAACGAGCTGGTGGTTATCATCGAACAGGAGTCGTCTTGACAACTTTTTTTTCATCCGTCTCTTTTCAATTTTCTAAACCTATAAAATTATAAAACCAAGTCCCCCATCACGTCTGTAATTTTGTAAACTCAAAATCTAATACACGGATTTTCATGTGGTATCAACGGACAGAGTGATTCTTGAGGAAACTTTAAATGTGTGGTTTAAGTGTATGCAGAAAAGCCGAAAATTTCAAAGATTTGTAATATCCGTGCGGAGCTGGGATCGGTCGCTAAAAAAATAAAAACGACAACACTTGAATTTGTAATTAATTAGTATTAATTGCCCTGAAAAAAAATCAGAACTAGCACAAACAACCTTAATTAAAAGATTCCAATATTAATAAGATTTTCTCTACTTTGTAAACAAATCTAAAGTTAAGAGAGATGAAATAATACTCAAATGATATAAAGTACCGGATTTTTTCCTCCATTTTCTTATCAATAAGTAATAGGATTGTAGAAAGTTGATGGAGGTAATACGAACACAAATATCACGTTCAAATACTTGTTATTCGAGGAAGCGGCTCGTATTGAAACAATATTTGCTTCACTGGTTTCAAATACTAAGAAAATTGTAGTTTTACAATTTATTGTGGTAGATAGTTGTAGAGCAGTATTTGTGAAGAAGCTCTTCCGTGAAACTAGTACCAGCGAAGATGTATGTATTCCTGGTATTTATAACAGTGTGTCCAGATTTAAACAGAGTGGATGCGGGTACTGGATATAATTTAGGGCATTAATTATAGCTGGCAGATATATTTTAGATGCTTTCTCACAAAATATTTGGTATATGCATATGTGAAAATGAAAAATGGTAGATTTATTTGGTAAAATTTTATTATTTTATTGCACTCACCCCAAATTTGTTTTTATGAAGTTTAAGATTGTAGTGATTGTGTGATTTAGTTTTTGTTTACTTTTATATTTGCACCAAGTGCAACCCCATTTTGTGTCCAGGCAATCTCTATCCATTCTGGGTTGCCTGGAAGAAATCGCCGAGTGCGATAAGGCCGCCAATTTTATGTTTTATATTGTATTACAATTCAATTGGTAAATCTGTAACTTGGTATGCAATAAAGTATATATAAATAAATAATAATAAATAAGATTGAAAAACTGAAACGTGTACTTTTGTATCTTAAATAAAGTTCTATGCTAAGTAATAAAATCCTATTCTTCTGCCAACGGCTTCACCCGTATGACCAGTTCTAAATTATTCCAAGAGAACATATTCCCGGGTTAAAAATCCTGTGATGTGACACAAGAATATACCATGTCCTAAAATATTTTTTTAAAGGGATGGCGCTATATAGGGTGTAGCTCTTCTTTCTCGCTCAAATGACTGACATTAACACTTCAGCCCTAGGCCTTGTTGCGTTGCAGCTCAGTGTGTGCTGACTCTAGTTTTGTGAAATGTCATCTTTACTGATAATGTGTGATAGTTTCAGTCTAAATATGCATGTGCTTAGTCAACAGCCGTTATATCCTATTTACCTTAACATCCTCCTTCTCATTGCGTCGTACTCCTCAATGCTGTGGATTGTGACCTCCCTGCTTCATCACTTTCATTCGAACGATATTCCTCCTTCTTTTTCTGTCTCTGGCAGTGTGAAGGGCAATATATAGCGAAGAGTCAAGAGCGGTGAGGATCTGATCAGACCAACGTATAAATTACCTTAAATAGTTAACCATTAATCCTAACACTATCATTTTACTTCACTATCCATAACGGTGAGTGGCCCTGACATTGTTGATACCTCTACGGTCCGCACTAAGCGTTTCGCCTTGTCGTTTATACTGCGTACATCGAAGGACTGGAATAATTTGCCTGCTGCGGTCTTCCCGTCCGATTATAATTGAGGTGTCTTCAAGGCTAGAGTGAATAATTATAGGCTCTTAATAAACTAGTGCGCTTCACCATCAACGATTGCATCACTGCTTGCCATTAGGTGGAATCGCAGTCAATCACTAATGTATATCAATTTAAAAAAAAAACCGGGTATGTGCGAGTCGCACTCGCGCTCTGAGGGTTCCGTACAAACTTATCTATGATGAAAACAGTTCAGTTCCCGAATTTAGTTACGAAGATTTTTCCGAAACAAACAAGTTGTTTTTTGTGATGTAACTACAAATTTACAGTTTTCAGATTTTTTTCTATACTTGTGCTATACGATCTTGCTTTATGCCAAATTTCAGAATTCTAGGTCAACGGGATGTACCCTATGAATTTTGTTTCCCTTGAGAGTATCGAAATACACTTTTGTGCAACATAAACAGCCGGAACTTTTTTTTTCGTTAACTCAGAAGTATGATTTTTTTACAGCTTCAAGGGACCGCAGACTTAAGTATATGGTTTCAATTTCAACTCGACACCTCCACACGTTCTTGTGATAAAGGGTCTTGACAGACAGACAGACGGACAACAAAGTGATCCTATAAGGGTTCCGTTTTTTCCTTTTGAGGTACGGAACCCTAAAAAACATATTTTTTCGACTTTTTGCTTCCAAATAACCAACATTACTTTAATCCCCCAGCAGCCATCCCAATCAATAAACTTGGAGTACTACGGCAACCTAGCATCTTCTGGGGACAGCACGTGGGGCGACGGCGACTGGGATGAGGAGTTGCCCGCCACGTCGCCTTCTCCCAGCAAGAAAAAGAAGAAGAAGTACCCTGGTAAGAGGATATTTTACATTAAATGCCAGTTACGTGATATCTCGTAGGTGATTTCTTCTCAGATGCCACATAGGAGACGTCCTAGGACCTCTATAACCGTCGACGGCTTCTACTGAAAGTATTAATTACCAGTGTCTAAGTACGAGATATTTCGTGTACGAAATATTTCGTAACTTGATTAATAATGTCACTACGAGATTTCTCGTATATAACGATGTATGGTAACTGCTACATAGTGGCCTGGCATTATGCTGAACTGGACCTATTTGGCGCAGCCGTGAGACACACAATGTTTACGTACTTTTTAAGTTTTAGTATTTAAGTTTCTATATTGTAATCTCATTGTGTGTACCTGTGTGCCAAATAAACGTGTTTTCTTTCTTCTTTCTTTGGTAGGAACGGAATTTAACTCTTTGAATCTTAGTGTTCATTATGTTAATGCTATAAAAACATTTTGCACAAGGATATACAAACACAGATTGATCACGTCGCCGTCACTTCACTTTGATTGTATGTAAAACTGAGACGTGCTGATCGTGTGACATATCTGACGTGAGGGGTTGGTGTCCTAGGAGTTCTACTAAACTTTGAGCCATCTGAACGGAGCGTTTTGAATCAAGAACGTGCAAAAACAATTACTGCCAAATTTTGACCGGTTTTCAAGGTCAAATAGAGATTAGGGAACACTCACCTTCAAGTGCTTAATACCGAAATCAGAGGCCCTGCCACTAGCTCTTGACGCGATCCATTTGACGACCTATTCTGAACTGTTAAGGGGATAGAGCTATATAGGGTTTACTTATAGCTCCATCCCTCTTTCTCGCTCGCATGCTTGTCATTCTAACACGGCATGGTAAGGCAAGGGGTATATTTTTGATGGGTGACGTGAAAAATTTAATTTTTGTCGTTTCTAATTACATCGCCACCATCCAAACCTCCATATACTTTCTCCCCTGTCCACCCAGATGGCGTGCCTCAGAACCTGCCGTGCCTGTACCACGAGGCGCACTTCAGCCCCTCGTCGGCCTACTTCGTACTGGAGTGCCTGGGGCCCGGGGTGCCTACCTTCAGCCTGCACAGGACGGCCCTGCCTGACCCAAGGCTGGTGGCGCATTTGGAGAATAATACTATGGTTAAGGTAAGGATTGTGACTGTTTTTATTGTATCAATATATAATCAGTATTGGGCAGTCTTTCTCAATTCCTTCATCTATCTTTTTTTTGTCATTTTTCCATGGAGTCAAAGAACAAGATAGCGTGGATTAGCAAATCAGAATTATTATTGTAGTTTTGAGGACTGAGGAAAAAAGGATCTTCCGAGAGGGAAACTTAAGAGGAGGGGAGGGAGGGGATCTTTAGGATGGATCTGCTACTTAACAACTTGAGGTGCCAGAGTCGGTTGAGAAGCGAGCCAAGAAGATCATTGGCAATGATGCACTCATAGAGGCGAAGATTTAAAGACTTGAGCATTGACTTGCTAGCCTGTCGGTTTTCTATTATCGTTTACATTTCGGGAAGTGTACAATTTACTTCCGCCAAATCATTTCCATCATCGGACTAATAGACGTACGGCGTTGCGCCACCGGTAATGGTGGATATCCCATTCATATGCACAAAACGTTTTGTTTTGGGAACACATTCATTGTGCATACAGCTAAGTAGTGGAATTCCCTGCCGGAGTCTATATTTCCTGATAGCTACAAAAGGAGTCTGTAAGTCGAGAGCGAATAGGTTATTTCTAGGCAAGCGGATTCATCATTCACCATATTATCGCTTACCATCAGGTGAGATAGTGGTAAAAATCGAGCTCATCATCAAAAAAAAGTCTTCTTTCTTTTGGATTTTTTTTGCCATTTTTACAAGGAGTTGGACAGCATGGGTTAGCAAATCAGTATTATTATTATTGTATTGAAGACAGAGGGACATAAAAAGTTCCGATTTTATGTGACATATCTGTAGAAACAAGCAGTTCTCTGAAATTTTAGAAACAAGTTGGAAAAGAGCTTCTTCTCCGCAAAATATGAAAAACAAGCTACATATTCTTTAGCTAAAAATAAATTACCCCTCGTGGCTCTTTTTTATGGTTCCTTAGTCATACGGCAGATATCCCGAAGAGAAGACAAAGAAAAAGTAAAATTTTCTGCTAAACACTTTCATTTTCAGTGTTTAAAGGCGAAGTTGTTTATGGCCAACTTTTACACATTCCCGAACATAAAACTGCGTCACCAGTTTATTAAACATGTCTGCTCAAAATTTTACAACCCAACCTTTAAAAAGTCGTATAAAGTACTCAAAAAAGCCGACAAATTAAATTTTAACAATAGCCACGAAGTTGTTTCTGAAGAAAATGTATTTAGAAAGACGAGCATAAAATTGAAATGGTAAAAACCTTCCAAGAGGAAAATCCAGCTCAGTATTTATTATCCGGAATAATCTTCACTTTATCACGGATCGATGGCTACAAGAACGTATTGCTTCAAAAAGCTGAAAATTCTTAGACTATTATGTAATAACTGGGAACGGTGAGAGATGTCGTGCGGTGTTTCGCAGGGTCAGCACAGCTGGTCGACACGGTCTTGGCGCAGGGGGAGTCGCACCAAGCGGCGGCTAGTTCGGCCGTCGCCTGGTTGCGAACTCGTGGAGACGATCCGGCAATTGGGACTCGACTCGAGATGTCACTACACAAGACCGAGGCCATTTGCTTTCATGGCCGTCGCAACAAACCACCACCAGTCGACAATGAAGTGCCTAAGACTCGCCCTCGACAACCGGTGGAATTTCGAGCACTTCTAACATCTAGCTCCCAAACTGGAGCGAGCTGGAGCTGCCCTCAAGCGGCTCCTGCCCAACTTAAGGGGTACAGACGCCTCCTGCCAGAGGCTCTACACGGGGATCATTCGCTCCATGGCCTTTTAGGCATTATGGAGTTCTTCTCCTCTGTCAAATACATCCAAAGGTTGTCTGTAAAATATCGCTTTTAGCGATAAGACCGCCCATTGTGACACCCTATTCAATTTAAGCTCCTACTGTATTTTTTTATGATATAGAATAAAAAGTATATCTTTCACCGCGACCCCAACCCTGACTTCCAACAACTGTAGGTGCGGGCTTGCGGACAACGAGCAATAGGTAGCTCGCTGTCCGGCCGTCTGGTAACCGTCCGAACCCAGCCCAAGTCGTCGACGGCGCATAGTGTTCCACGTGCGCCTTAATGAGTTGTCAGCAAAACCGCAGGGGCCCAGCTGGCCCCATGCCTGCTAAGGCCATGGGTCGACTTCTGAAAAGGTTACCCGTGGAGGACCTCGGGTAACCAGTATAAAAAACAAATCTGTAACCTTTCAGAAGTCAATATTCTAGGAGAAAGCAAAGAATAATTGGAGGAAGGCTATCTTGTGTGTGTGAATTTACATATTTGTGAACGCATCCATGGTACAGGAGTAATTCCTAGTATGGGGCAATGTTTAGCGTAGCGTAGTCGGCCTTATAATGTTCGCACTGTTGGGACTCAGGCCTCCTCTCTAGGAGAGGGAATGGGCCGTAATCCACCACGCGAGCCCAGTGCGGGTTAGTGGATGTCACATGTCTTCGAATTTTCGGTTCTAGGACATGCCGGTTTCCTCACGATGTTTTCCTTCACCGTTTTGAGAGCAGTAGTGATGAAATAAATTACACAAAGTAATGCAACTGGGGCAACGTTTATTAAACAAAAAAATTGTTATAAAAATCGCTGCTTTTAAACATTGAAGCAGTAATTTTGTGAAGGGGTTCTAAGGGGTCTCAAAGTGTTAACTGTTCAATCAGTTTCAAGAATAATAAAGCTAACCCATTTAAGGTTTTAACGAACGTTTCGGATAACACTTCGGAACCCCTTACAGCCCCATTAAAAAGGATCATTGCCTTCAAACAGCCTTTTGTAGATTTTCAGAATAAAATAGTAATAGGGTACTAATTTTTTGTTTTTATTAATTATATCAAAAGGTTATTTAAAATCGCAAATAAAAAGATTTTTTTTATTTTAAAATCTGGTGGAAGGGGAAACTATAAAGCAACAGAAAAAGGACCCAAAAATTTAAATGTTACGTCACCACTATTATATTACGCGCGTAGAAAAGAGATGACTTATAATTTAGGTGTCTTCAAGGCTACAGTAAATAGGCTCTTAATAAACTAGTACGCCTCACCATCAATGATTGCATATCTGCTTACCATCAGGTGGGATCGCAGTCAAGCACTGGTATAAATAAAATTAAAAAAAAAAATGCCGAGATGATTATATAAATTAATTTTTAAAGTTACGGAAGAGACTGGATGTCATGACTCACGACACAAGGTATCCTAGTATTGGAGCCAGAGATATATTGTTTTTTTAGTATCTAAGTCAATTGATATAACTAATTTGTATATAATATTTATTGTACTGACATTAGAACAAATAAAAATTATAACTTTTATTTTCACCACTCTCCTACTCTTTCTCATACTAATATTTGAAACGATTATGACTTCTGCTTCATTTTACTTAGATTTTGTTTTCAGCAAGATATTAATTTTAATGTCATTTTTTGGTTAGTATAAAATACTGTACAAAATAAACACAAAAAATTACCCAATTTAATAGTACCTATTTCAATTTTCCAGAGAAAAAAGTCGTACTGTAACGGGTCTACACTTTCTCGGTACAAAATTTCCAACAGACAGTAACTCTATATAATAATACCTAATCTTTTCCTGTTTATTTAACGTATCAATGTTAAGCTTCTCAGATCTACAGTTTCCTTGAAAATCATAATCCGAAACGTTCCGAGATACAGCCGAGATTCCAAAGCTATTAAAACGACACTAAGCTAAGGTCTACTGTCCACGGACGAAGCGACTACGTCGCGTCGTACTGTCGTGTCGATGCCGCTTCATCGACCATGTTTCAGTTTTGTATGTAAGGCCTATCTACTGTCCACGGGAGGTATTTTTATAGACGCCTATTCGTCATTATTATCCTTGGTGTACACGAGCGAGAAGCATACGTAAAAACGTGTGACTGCGACTTTACTTTTTGTTCTGTTCTTGTTTTTCCAGTTACTTTGTTTATTTCAGCATTCTGAAAATCTTGTTTCATACTTTTTCAGCGTCGTTTTTTTTTTGTCATAGTCGGGTTTTAGTTTTTTACTTTATTTTTATTTAAACAATTTTGGTGTTAAATCACTGTGCTTTAATATACTATTTATTTTGGTATGTACAAGTGAAGCCCTTTCAAATGATACCAAACACGGCGTGTTTATCTCCATTTTTATTTTTTAACACTATTTTTTTTCTTTTTTTTCCGCTAGAGTGCGCCATATCGTGTTTTGTAACATGTCACGTAGTCTATGTTCAGCGGACAATTAAGACGGTTCTAACGATACCTCTAATGTCGAGTTCTGATAAGTAGATTAGGAGCTTTAAGGGAACAGATGAACATACTCACATACATACATACATAGACACATAGCCTGTCAAAATCATAACCCTCCTTTGGCTTTGCCGTAGTCGGGTAAAAACTATGAACTTCTATTGACGAAGCGGCAGCATCGTACCGTCCTGTCGCTAAGCGTATAATGACGAATACGAGTCTATGAAGCTACGCGGCCTAAGCTATATTATTCCGCCTCTCTTGTACTAGAGTAGTAACCTTACACTTTGATAAATGAATACTTAAGTCATATACGATTCGTAGAATAGTAAGAAACTTAGTTCTTATGAATGATCTTTGTATTTGAGGAAATATAGGGGAAATGATTGGGCGAGTGTGATAAGAACGTTATATTAATGCGTGTTTTTGTTTGTATCTTAGTTTCTGAAGGAAAACATCGTGAGGAAACCGGCATGTCCTAGAACCAAAAATTCGAAGACATGTGACATCCATCAACCCGAACTGGGCCCGCGTGGTGGATTACGGCCCAATCCCTATCCTAGAGAGGAGGCCTGAGTCCCAACAGTGGGAACATAATAAGACCGACTATGCTATGCTTAGTTTCTGGTTTAATAAAGCGATGTTAATAAAAAATATTATGTTCGTAAATAATAACTATGTCAGACAAAATACGATTTTATAGCATTTCCCTTACATTTAGAAAACTGTAAATTAAAGTGTTTCTTCAAATATCTGGCATTTAAATATGTACTTCTTTTTTACGTTAGGAATCATCAAATGACTTCTTGGGTGGAGGGGGTGGGGGAGTGTCATACTTGTAGATCTGTACTAGTCTTGATGTACCTGAAATGGCATCTCACTAATTTTCTCCTACGCGATAGACTTGTAAAAAGAAAATTGCTAAGGAACTTTCAGAAAAGTTTACTCTCCAGATTACATAGTTTTTCTTTAAAGCCAAAAACAGTATTGTCAAGGTATGTGCAATATAATGAGCTCGATCGCCTTGAACGAAGACGCATTACAATAGTCGACGATTACACGTCTAGCATCTTCCGTACTTTATATAACAACCATCTAACAACTCTTCCTTTCTAACAGGAAAGATTAGCAGCTATAGCCCTGCCAACGCCAAGAACATTCTCGGTGCAGCTCTCCAGCGGTCATGCTGCCCGAGTGCGCCTGTTGCTACCTCCTGGGTTGAGAGAAGACGAGGTCACCAAGTATCCACTGGTGTTGAAAGTGTGAGTAAAAATACTTCTTTAAATCTTCTGAAAAGACTGGCAGTCATAGTCCTGCCGACGCCAAGAACGTTATCGATGCAACTCTCCAGCGGTTATGTGGCCCTGGTACCTCAGCTTCTACGCCCTGAGTTGAAAGAAGACGACGTTACCAAGTACCCACTGGAGTTGAAAGTGAGGGTATAAGTACTTTAAACCTTCTGAAAAGAGTAGCAGCATAGCCCTGCCGACGCCAAGAACATTATCGATGCAACTGTCCAGCGGTCATGCGGCCCTGGTACGTCAACTTCTACGTTCTAGGCTGAGAGAGGACGAGGTTACCACGTACCCTCAAGTGAAAGTGTGAGTATAAAATACTTTTAAATCTTATGAAAAGACTGGTAACCATGACCATGTAGACACCCCGAACATTCTCGGTGCAGCTCTCTAGCGTTCATGCTGCCCGGCTAGCGCCTGCTGCTACCTCCTGGGTTGAGAGAAGACAGAGTCACCAAGTACCCACTGGTGTTAAAAGTGTAAGAACAAATACTTCTTTCTACCTTCTGAAAAGACTGACAGACATGACCCTATCGACGCTCCGAACATTCTCATTGCAACTCTCCAGCGTTCGTGCGTGCAACATCAGCTTCTACGTCCTGGGCTGAAAGAGGACGAGTTCACTACGTACCGTCAAGTGTGAAAAGTGTGAGTACAAATACTTTTTTAAATCTTATGAAAAGACTGGCAGCCATACCCCTACCGATGCCAAGAACATTCTCGGTGCAGCTTTCCAGTAGTCATGCGACCCTGGTACATCAGCTTCTACGTCCTGGGCTGAGAGAGGATGAAGCCAAGTACCCTAAAGTACAGAATAAGAAACAGTATAAGCCTAAATTGTTGAAAATGTGAACTCGTAATACACCTACTTTCTGTTTACGAACTTCTGAAATGACACTTTTTTTATCAAAACTTTCCGCAGTGTCCAAGAAAATTAATCAAACAAATCGTGACAGACCTTGTTAAATATTACCAGGTTATTGAATCCAAAAACAAAAAATATTATAGTTGAAAAATACTTCACACGTCAGTTACTAAGTGGCTAATGGCTTACGTCAAAAGAACTTTCTCACTTCGTATTTTCAATCTTCCTAGCCTTTCCCAGTTATGTTGGGGGCGCCTTCCATTCTAACCAAATGCAGCTGAATATATGTATTTCACATAGAGTGACTATCTGACCTACAACACAGTAACTGGGTAACATGATACCTCTTGGCAAGACTTGTGTCAGAAATCCTAGCTTCTGGGTGTCCGTAACGACTGTCAAAGATCTACAAATTTCGATCAACGGCTTAACATGCTCTCCAAAAGACGAAAGGATCTCGATATATTAAATGGCCACCCATCTACAGACTGACCTCAGCAAGCGTTGCTTAACTTAGTTAATAGTACATATTTAAGTTATAACTTAGCCACGAACTTTCTTACTTCGTTTATAAAGTAAAGAATACACAAAAGAATTATTAACCTTGTAACCTTAAAATTAATCGGTACTAGGGAGGTATAAAATAGTGGAGATGTAAAAATGGCGTTAAAAGATTAAGAAGACGCGAAATACTCAGATATAAAAGTGAGAGAAACTTCCTTCTGAAAGATGCAATATATCGAATTATGGAGTGCCTAAAAGATCCTAATACTATAAAAAACTCTGACAGTTATCGAACTTCTCAACGAAATTCGAAGATCAGAAAGCCACTGAACATGTAAAATATTCGAATACTTCCACAGAATGAAACTGTAAATGTAAAATATATCCTTACTTACTTTTTATAAGTCTGCTAGTCTATTCCTGGCCGCTAGCCGCGCTATTACAGTCATTGTTACAGAAGTAATAAGAGCCTTAATGGCCTGAGATCGTACAAATCATTTAGACAATAGACTCTAGAAAATATATCTTATGCTTAACATTCCTTGTAAGTAATAACAGTCATTTATGGACGGATTTATTACTGTCATTACTGTCTTCAAATAAAAAAGATTTTTTATTCAGTCTCTATTGTAAATTTCAAATCAAAATTCTCGTTTATTTTAGCACCAGATCTGTAAAACATCTCATAATTTTGATACTCAGTCTTTGTGACTCGAATAAGATGGTAATAAAAAATCTGGCAAGTGCGAATCGGGCTCGCGCACTGAGGGTTCCGTACAGACTTACTTATGAAAATAGTTCAATTCCCGAATTGAGTTACGAAGATTTTCCCGAATCGCATAAAAAGTTCTTTTTGTGACGTAACTAAAAATTTACAGTTTCCAGATTTTTTCCTATACTTGTGCTATGAGACCTTGCTTTATGCCAAATTTCAGGATTCTAGGTCAACGGGAAGTACCCTATCAATTTTGATTCCTTTTTTCGCAGCTTCAAAGGACTGCAGACCTGAGTATATATTATGGTTTTAATTTCAACTCGATACCTCCTCGCGTTCCCGAAATAAAAGGTCTTAACATAAAGACCGACGAACAACAAAGTGATCCTATATAGGTTCCGTTTTTTCTTTTGAGGTACGGAACCCTAAAAAACATTTTGAAAGCAAGTCTAAGGATTTGTAATCAATCTCAAGGTAAACTCACCTTTTACAACGGTTTACAAGAAGCGATGCGGTTAATCTAAGCTTCTTATAAAATACCAACAAATTATTATAAAGATGAAAGATTTATATTTTTATATGTAATAAATAAACTTAAAAACTATAAGACCGATTTTAAAAATTCTTCACTAATAGAATGCTCCTTTATCACTGAGTGGCATAGGCTATATATATTTGACTTTCACGTCAGAAAATTCGCCAGCAGAAGCTAGTATGCTGACCAAGGAAGACGTGACGTTTGTACCTAATTTTCTTAGCCATTTGTGAGATTGGCTTTTGAAAAGACTGGATATTGCGCTTGTATTCCATCAAAACCAGCGAATGGTCGATTTGACCGCTACTCACAACAGTAGCTGGTGAAAAAGCAGCAGCTATTCCAATATTCTTTATAACGTGCATCAATAGCATCTTTATCTCCAACAGCTATAGGTACCAGGACCACAGTCAATGGTAGAGCTTCTATACTGTGGCTTGGTTAGCATAGCAGGACGTGCGATAAATGCCAGACCCATTCTAACTTCAATGTTCTTAATGAATTCTTTTTATCTAACAATCACGGCACACCAGGAAATCAACAAGTCACAGAGCATTGAACCTTAGACAGAGAATCATTAGCAGCTAATACGAAAACCATCCCCACTTCAATGTTCTTAATTAATTAATATCTTCTTCTTTCTCTCCAATAGCCACGGAGCACCAGGGACACAGCTCGTCACAGAGCGTTGGGCTCTAGATTGGGGCTCATTAGCAGCTGGTGCGGGGGCTATCCTCGCCTCAGTAGACGCGAGAGGGGCTGGAGGCAGGGGACTAGGGGCTCATCACGCGTTACACCGCCGGCTCGGAACTGTTGAGCTGAAAGATCAGTTGGAAGTTGCTGAGTAAGTAACATTGTTAGTAATAGTAAAGACATGTAATTTCTTAAGAAAAAGAACAAACATTGGATGAAAAGGCTGAAGCGGTTAGAGAAGCAGTAAAAGAGGTGGTTAAAAACATGATTGAGAGGCTATGCTCAGGACGTCGGGTGTCGCAGAACGATTCCCGGCCAACGTAGGCGGGGGTTCTTTTGCGGACGACGTGCAAAGGGTAGCTCGCCATCCGATAAAGACCAGGCCAATGTCGACGACGCATTTTGTTTCATACGCGCCTCAAAGAGCTGTCAGCATAATTGACGGGACCCGCAAGGTCCGATGCCCACCAGGGTTGCGAGATTGTTCGGAAGAGTTACCGCGGCTTTCGAACACAAACGGCAACTGAAGAAACACGGGTGGCTTTTAATAAGTAAAAGTCTGACACTCTATTTCACTTTACCCAGAGCAAGACAAGTTATTTGATGATTTCGGACCCAAAAAACATAATAAGAAAGTTGTAAAAGCAGGCTGTTAGTTAGTTTTATACTTTTGAACTCCAAAATATTTTATTTTTATTGTTCACATTTTAGGACAGCTTACAGAATAATAACAACATAAGGACAATAGTAAATAACTGCCAATTACAAGCTTCCACATATATAATGACAAAAATATTCAAAGTTGGTTTCACAATACCTTAAACTATTAATAACTTTAAACAAACAATAATAATATATGGTTCAAATGCAAAAAGGTGCTTGTTGTTAAAAAAATGGCTTTGCGAAAGCTCTTAGCTTCCTAACTATGCCTGCTTTGGAGCAAAATATGGGGCATATTGGTTTTTAGAATCTCATACCGAAGTGATACAGACAACATTCTTACTTGAGTGATAGTTCTTACAGGCTCTGAAGGTAGCTTACTTCATCTATGATATAGATGAAGAACCCTTCAATTTAGCTCATACCACTTAACCCTGCATTAAAGGAATAATGGGGGTAACAATGCATAAGTTATTTTTTTTTTTGAATATTTTCTTTATCTTCAAAGGGATTTATATCTTTAAAAATACTTAAAAAATTAATAGTTTAGTTTTTTTACAAGTTCGCGTTTAGTGCTTGGGCCACATTTTATTACCGCTGAGTGTATTTAGTGATGTTTACTGCAATATTCTGAAGTTTGAAATTAAAAATACCAGGAAGTTATAAGTGGTATGGAGCTTATTAGTCTTTTCAACATGGCCATGCTTTCTGCACTAATCCTGTAACCTTTATTTTCTTCCACCAGGTACCTCCGCGATTCTCTCCACTTCATCGACGCGCGTCGAGTCGCCGTATGGGGGCGAGCACATGGCGGATTCTTAGCAGCTCTCGCGTTAGCTAGCAAGCTGAACGTGTTCCATTGCGGGATCGCGTTGACGCCTATCGTACGCTGGCGGTACTATGGTCAGTAATATATTGCAAACTGTGCGATTGGCTTAATAGAAGGCGTGGCGTAGGGATGGGATTCTTAGCTTAAGTCCTGGTACGAGTGATGCTTCTAGCAGCCCTTGCTTTACCCAGCATACTGTACGCCATCCATCGCGGGATCGCGTTGACGACCATCGTGCACGGACGGTACTACTATTGTGATATAGTTATGTAGTAATATATATGGGTTCCTAGTACCTCTTACATTAGTTAAGATAGTGTAGTGGTGGTAACCAGTAATTGTAACAGAAAATGAGTACCTAACTAACATGCTAATGTGATACTAAATTGTATTTCAGACATTCTACAATTTTATACGTGGTGATATTTACGGAACACAAAGGTACCAAGGCGGACTTAATAATATAATAATAATAATTTTTATTCAGGTCAAATATACCCATTTACAGAATTAAAATATATTACAACGCAAACAATACATTAAAATCAAATAAAATAATATCAAAATGAAACCTAATTAAATACAAATTAATGCCGTTCATTTTTTATTTCATTTCTTTTTCCATTGAATTAGTTTCTTCATATACGAGGTAAACTCACTTAATTTTAAACTCATACAGAGTTTATTACTCGGTATTGCCCTGTCAAACAATCTAGATCAGAAACAATCTGAGCCGGATTCTTGCTTCTTTACAATTTTTATTTATTTATGTAGACATTCAAAAAGTTACAAACCAAAATTATATGTTGAAAGACGATAACAAAGATACTTTTGATTTTAAAGAAAACATCTTCCAGCGGACCTGCGACAGAAGTGTAGGCTATAATACAAAAGACCTCACGTACAATTTTCCTAATACTAAATAAGTATCTTCTAGTTGTCGAGGAGGAGTGGCAGGCGGTCGCCTCCTTCTGCGAAGCAGTAATGCTAGCAAAGGAGGCGGCCGATCGCGTTAAGCAACGGTCCTTACGCTCCAACCGCCGCCGGGATTCCGATTCCAATTTCCGGCCACCATAGGCGCGGGCTTGCGGACGGCGAGCAATAGGTAGCCCGCCGTCCGACTGTCCGGTAACCGTCCGGACCGAGCCCAAGTCGTCGACGGCGCGTATTGTTCCACGCACGCCTCAGGGAGATGTCAGCAAATCGTAGGGGCCCAGCAGGGTCGAAGCCTACTGGGGCCATGGGTAGTGTGAAAACGAAACCCGGGGCCCTGGGACGAAGGCAACGAAGGAACAGGAGTGGGTTTTTAGTTAGTAAAAGTCTGACACTATCTCCCGCCCCTCTCAAGAGCGGGATTTGTTATTAGATGATTTTCCCATCCAATAAAAAAAACTTCTAGTTTTTCAAAACATTCAAAAACTATCTAAAATTAAAACATTGCAACCTGTCTCTCGATCTATATACCAGGACGACATAAGAACCGGTGACACCGTCAACTTCAAAATAAGGATACGTACTTATTATTCTCATCCCTAAGACAATATTGAGCAGTTCACATTTACGCCAAAATCTTCGCATCATAAAGCACTTAGTGTCTCTTAATTGTACACAAACCAAACAACCACAGAATTCCTTCATTAGAAGCCAGACAACAAAGGAACTCAAATAGTAATCGAAGGACGAATGAAATTGTTATAAATACGGCAGTATAGTCTCGTCTAATGGACCCTAATGTTATTTTAATGGTGGTACATGACAGCGCTGCTCAAGTAATCTATTTAAATTTGTAGGCTTTTGTTTTAAAAAGTATACTGCTTGCGGCTTAGCCCGTGTAAGGGTTATATATACAACGAAGGCCTTAACCGTAATAAGGCCCTGGGCGGCAAATCTTTATGAGGCCCTTGTCCTTTTTGCAAAATATGTGAATCAAAACTTTGTATCTCTTATGATTATGGTGACTTGGTACTTCAAAATTTATGAAAAGGTATTTCATGAATTTAGAGTTTAAAATATTATTTTAAAAGAATAATTATAAATACGACAACGATGATAAACCTTGGTACTAACACAAAATTCGTACGGATTTGAAAATTATGTTTTAAAGTGTTTTACATTAGTCTAGTAAAGGGACTACATTATTTTCATTAGAAGAATAGCCTAACCGATCTCGTGTTATCGAATTTGAGAAATTAGATATTTATCTTACTAGTAATATAAACTTTACTATAAAAGGTGTATGTAGGATAAAATACAAAATTTCAAATACTAGATTAGAAAAAAACTTATATGCTTTTTTTTAATCTAGTTGTTGCATGAGGCCCTTACAGGAGCGAGGCCCTGGGTGCTTATCCTGCTCGCCACCCCTTAAGGCCGCCGCTGTGTAAATATTCTACAGGAATTTAAACCGAGAGTATGACATACGAGTGTCATCAGGATTCCGTCATGAGAAAAAGACAGTGCTGTTCGTCTGTATGGCTCTGCCTCTCTCTCACAAATAAATTACGATTGGATTGACAGATGGTAGTAGACCCTAGGTCATGGTCTACCCATATGCCTAGTTTAATCCAAACCATCCAGACTTTGACATTGTAATAATAACACAAGAAAACATTTGTATCAACATTTGAATCATTTGCATCTACACTGTATACTTTAATATTATAAAGAAGCTGAAAGTTTTGTTTTTTTTTAAAGGCGCTATTCGCTGAACTGTCAGCCGGATTCGATCTAGCACATTTTGATAAGAGTGGAGAAAGTTTGTCCACAATTTCCACGTTTATTCGCCGTTTTTCAATACACTTACGAAGAAACAACTAAACTTGGGTTGATGCGCGACTCGTGGGGGTCGCTGAGCGCCCAACCTGATATGATAAATACTATCAACTGTAGTGGGGCGAGTTCGCACACTTTTCCGCACTAGTGCGGAAAACCTGAGTTTACAACTAAGTGTATTGAAAAATTATTTCTGTATAAGGTAGTCAGATTCATGACAAATAGTATAGGCTGTAACATCATGCTAAGACCCACGAAAGCGAAGCAGTAACTAAAGCTGTGGATGAAACCGCGGGAGACAGCTAGTGTTTAATATAACTTCCTAAAACTATTCGTTAAAATACTTTTCACAATAAGGACCTAACGCTCCCAAAAGACAATAGTCTGATAAAACTTTACAGATACATTTTCTCGCCTTTCTTAAAGCAATTCTTGAATTAATAATGTTACTTATATATTGATCCCCGAACCTTTTAAAGTTAATGTTGCTGAAACAACTCTCTCTTGAAACAAAGCTTTTATTGTCTGAATTCTAAATCCCAAGCCAGAAAGAGACTAGAAACTACAAAACTGATAAATATCTACACTATATCTATTTCTTTTACCAAGCAGTTTTTTAAAGAGTTGCTGACAATTTGGACACAATATATTCGAGCACAGTGTCCAATTCGACAGATTTTTATTTCAATATTTTTTTCACTGACGGATCGGCCACACTTTTTAGTACAATCAAATAAAAAGCTTTAAAATATAATATATGGGGAAACAAAGAGTTACCAAAACTATTTTAGGCTAGGTGGTGGTTGGTGGCAACTTCGGGTAATAAACTTAATATATTTTAAAACATTTTTTATCTGACTTTACTAAACAGCTTCAATAAAGGTGGTGTCCGAATCGTCAGTAAAACATATTAAAAATTTAAATGTGTCGGTTCACTGTGTCCGAATAAATGGTGTTCGAATCGCCTGCAATTCTTTTTAAAGAGTATAGGTGCTGATCTAGTTACAGACGAAGCTTGGCTTGGGAAAGTATTCTTGTATCAAGGTCTGATGATCTTGTGCTTGCTTTACCTTGTTGTTTATGGATATCTGGAGTACCTACTACATAAGTAGGTATTCCAGATATCCATAATCTGCGTGACTGCCTGAAGATATATCTTTATAAACTATCCTCCTCTTCAACAGCATCCGCCTATGCGGAACGCTACATGGGTTTCCCGAACGCCACCGGCAACTACCGAGGGTACGCCGACGCTGACGTCACCAAGCAAGCAGCAGCATTGCACGACAAGATGCTGCTTCTTGTGCACGGGACTGCAGACAATAACGTGCATGTGCAGCAGAGCATGGCGCTTGCTAGGGCGCTTGCGGACCAGGGGAGCATGTTCCGACAGCAGGTAACAGAGATTTGAAAAGATTCCGTTTGTTATTTTTTTTTTCTGAAGGGAGCTAGGTCGGTATAGTTACTAGGACGACATGTTTGCATAGATGATGTACAGTTGTTGAACATGAAGCAAGTAATGTTGATAAATGACAAGCAAGCTGTTGCTTCTAGTACACGGGACTCCACACAATAACGTGCATGACTGTGACGTTGGCGGACTAAGGGATCATATTCGGACAGCAGGTAACAGAGATCGGAAAAAAATAATTCCATCATTTTTTTACTCTCAAATGGAGCTAGCTGGTTAGCAAGTTACTAGGACAACACATTTGCATAGAAAATGTAAAGATTTTTAATGCTAACAACATAAAGCAAGCGGCAGTGTTGAACGTCTGGATGTTGCTACTAGTGCACGGGATTGCAGCTATAACGTGAATATGCAGGAAAGCATGGTACTCCCAAGGGCACAAGGGCAAGGGCACTGGCAGACCAGGGGAGCATGTTCCGACTACAGATAACAGAGGTTTGAAAAGACTCCATTAACTGGTTATGGGTTCATAGAATTATCTGGTATTCCGCCATCAATATAGTGAAATAAATAGTACTTGAAACCAATCCCTACATATTTGTAGGGATTGGTTTCAACTACCATTTATTAGTAACTGATACCTAAATAATGTGTGGAGAAAGATAAAGGAAAACAATGAAACAAAACTTATCAAACAATAAGTTAGGCGAAGATCCTAACAATGTTAGTGTTACTGATATTCTTTACTTTTATACTACTAAGCTTACTTTGCAATAATACATACAAAAAAAACAATATACTTTGCACCCCACACTGGACCCGCATAGTGAATTACGGCCCACCCCCTCTTCTAGGGAGTAGTTTTCCTCTCCTAGCATTACGAACATTAGAAGCTGTCTACTACTAATTCCATACTCTGTAATGGTAAAAAAAATCTTCGTTCTTTTTTAGGGTGTCACACCTCAAAAGGAAAAAACGGAACCCTTATAGGATCACTTTTTTGTCCGTCTGTGTGTTTGTCTGTCAAGACCCTTTGTCTCGGGAACGCGTGGAGGTATTGAGTTGAAATTAAAACCATATAATCAGGTCTTTTTTTTTCGGTGGGAAAATCATCTTATGGCATCCCTCGCTCTTGGGCGGGGCGGGAGATAGTGTCAGACTTTTACTGACTAAAAACCCACTCCTGTTCCTTCGTTGCCTTTCGTACCGAGTCTTCCTATATAATCAGGTCTGCAGTCCCTTGAAACTGAAAAAACCAAACTTCTGAGTTAATGAAAAAAAAAAAAAGATTCGGCCATTTATGTCGCAAAAAGCAAGGGAATGAAAATTCATTCATATTTTCGGTTGACCTAAAATCTAAACATTTTGCATGAAGCGAGTTCTCATAGCACAAGTATAGGGAAAAATCTGAAAATTGTAAATTTATAGTTACGTCTAAAAAAAACTCATTTTGCTATTCGGAAAAGTTTTCGTAACTAAATTCGGAAATTGAAATGTTTTCATAGGTTAGTTCGCACGGAACTCTCAGTGCGCGAGTCCGACTCTCACTTGCCTGGTTTTTTTTTAATATGTGTAATTCCATTTTCCCTTTAGATCTACCCCGACGAGGGCCATAGCCTGGAAGGTGTGAAGCGGCACCTGTACCGCACCATGTCAGCATTCTTAGACGACTGCTTCCGCAAACAGGTGCCCCCCGAGACCAAGGCGGGGCTGCGGAACGGTGGAAACCTAGACTGAGACACGTGGAAAGACGAGGAGTTGTGCTCTTGGTGAGATGTGTGTAGTTGTGCTGTTTTTTTTTCTTTTGCACTTCCATAAACCTTATGAGAGCCTAGTCTTGGCTGTGATAAAACTTTGCGACCAACTTACGCAGAAGCAAAATTTTACTTTAAAAAATAATTTGTGTACTATTACAATATTATATTTATTTGGCATTAATTTAAAAGCTATTGACAATTTTATAACCACCATATTTTATACCATTTTTTAACAGATACTACAATATCTATAGATAGATACTACAGTATTAAAACTGCATAAATAAGCAGTGTCTTAAGATGCCGCAGTTATAAAAATAAACAAAATAACAATAATACAAGCAAAAAATAACACAAATTTAAAAATAAGGAGGTACTACTTAATGTACCAAAAACTAAAGGTTATATAAAAATAGACTTAGAAACCTGACCAAAAAACATTAATCATTCAATTGCTTTCAAGCTTAGCTTACCAGACAATACGACAGCAATAATGCGTCAAGTGGAATAGTACCAGGAATACATAAGTTACGAGGAGGCCGCCAGTGCCCCGCATCAATGCCTTGCGGTCCGCACACAATGGGAAAGATATATATGTGCTCTCATACATGTTGCAACTGCGGCTTGTTGTAATCCGGTCGGAGAATAATCCCGGCCTAAATGTATGTCAGACGGATCTTATATGTATATGATGGTAGAATGTCTTTGTATAATATTAATGCAGTAATTATTTCACGCGCACCCTTAGAATGAAAATGATTTATTTAAAAAAAAAATTAATTTGCGGGAAATAAACAAGAAAATCTTCCAAGTTTATTGTGTGAAATGAATTTTAAATCTATCTCTCTCGTGTTTCATCTCAGGGTTTCAAAATAGACTTTTTAACGGCAGTTTATAGCAAAATCAGAAATTACAGGAATTTGGAGTCAGATATTTTAATTTATGTATGCGATACTATTTCTACACACTTTAGTCTACATCTCTCCTTTCGCAGTTCTGCTGGAAGAAATTTCTTTTTGAAATAAGCAGTCCCTTTGTACAATTTTTTTAAATTAAGATAAATGTCTTCATCTGTGTGTTTGTGTGTACATAAATAAATAACCAAAATATTTATACTATAAAAACTTAACTAAAAAGATTCTGTATCCGAGCAACAAGCATTAATCAAACGAATAAATGACAAACTGAAATATAATCACGAAAAAATCCTTTTCTTATCCTTGTCCTCTATGAGATTTCTAATTCTAATCATAATTATTTAAGATAGTTTGGTAATTTAGTTTTTTTCTGCATTTTCTGGGTATCAGACGGGTATGATTCTTTGTAAAACTTACAATAGCGCAGTAATTTCCTAAAAATTACCTAAATGTGTACTAGAATATTTATTTCTACTAATAAGATTTATTATTTTATTTGTTGTTATTAGAGGAACCTCACCTTATACTCAATGGTTCTGGTTTTTTTTACTAAAATCAAGTATTTTTTTCTATTGAATTAAACACAACGTTTGAGAAACCTTAAAAGTACTTATTATATCTGTTAATGTTCCTTTGTATTTGCTGACAGCTCACCAATACGAGCAGAGGACAACTCTGAGCCAGAAGACTCCGACGAGAGGTATGTAAAAGCTATTTGTAGTTATCTATGCTATCCTAGTACATAAATAAAAAAATTGTGAATATATTTAGGGCCAATATTGTTAAACTTGACATTCTTTAATATATTTGAGATATAAAAATATTATAATCTTAAATTAATCTGTTGACAGATTTTCCTTGATCTTCTTCAGCATACGTGTGAAAGAGACTTAAAATTGCGTCATCATTAACTCTCTTACAATCTGACAATGGCAATATATCTAGAGTTGTCACGATAATTTCGTTCTAGACTATTAATTTTCTATAGAACTTTGTTTTCGGGAGGAAACCTTCAAAAGACGCCCACACTTTAGGGATAAGTCTGGAGAGTGTGGGATTTCTTTTCTACTTAAATCACTCCATCAGCATAAAGAAAGGGGCCCCGTTTTCTCTTAAACGTCGATTCTGAAACCCCCTCTTTGCAACGCCTGTCTGCTGTGGCTGTCTGTGTGTTGTCTTTGCACATCACTGAGGAGGCTGTAATGTGGTCATGCTCACTGTGTACGTCAGCACGTGATCACTGTTCCACCGTCTTCCCTGAAAACACTTGATGGACGAACAGAGTCCCCAGTCTAAGCACTAGTAGAATCCTGAAAGCCTAGTACAAGCATTAATTTATAATCGAACTCGTTGACGTAAACTCTTATTAATTTAATCGTCTATAAATGTATGGAATTATTTACCATTTGATATTGTCACCAGACGATGTTTATCCGGTTTTGGTAAAAAATTACAGTCGAGTAAGTAAAAAAACCTAGCCTTAGGACAACGTTCAATTCAATAGGCGTTTAGTTAATTGTATTTCCTTTTGTTTCAGGTAATAATAAATCAAACTTGGACTAGCACCCGAAGAGAGAGTGTAGTGATAATCAAATAACCCGTAGTACAACTAATTCCATATCCAACGCGTTCGAGAACTGCCACCGTCATAATTATACAGATTTTATGTCATCCTAGTCATGGACGCAGCCAGGATATCTTCACTAGCTAAAAACATTTGATGAAAAGTCATTTTAAAAAACGGTCTGAAAAAGAAACTAATGCTTAGTTTTCTCGCAGAAAAAAATCTGTCCTTTTATCCTAGAAAATGGTTCTCTGGCTACACATTACTTACAGATCAAGGTTTAAGATCCTGAGTGAAGTAGTCCTGGCTACGTTTATAAACTCATGAAATAATTGTATTGGATTATTTATAAAGACTTGGTCACATTATTGTAACAGCGTATTATTATTCGTATTGAAATACTGGTATCAATGAAAGGCACGGTATACATGATTCGAATACCATTATGTTTGATGAATTGGCAAAAATAACTGTGAAGTGATAAAGGCTGGATTAAATATGAGTGAAACTCACTTTTAACTATATGTTAATCAGTTGTTTAATAATACGCCATTCCAATAGTGTGACCAAACTAAAGACAATCATGCGAAGTTTCTTATTATATAAAACATACCATAACATAGCACTAATTTTTAACCTCAAATGAAAAATAACGCCAACTATATTTAAGTATAAACGATATTTACAGCAGTAATTTTACACAAACAACATATCGGTAAATTCCAAGATTTCTGATTATTCCTATTCAAAACTCAAAAAGAATTAAATATCTATTTTTAAAGTTTACTATATGCTGCCTTATTTTCTGCACAGATACAAGATTCTTCCATTGTAACCTTCTGTGCATGCATGATACGCGTCTTCTCCACATTTAGCTTATAAAACGCAATACTTCATCTAGCGACTAATAAAGGAATTGATAAATAGTTCTTTAGTCAATCAGTTTGTGATCTAGTAGTTAAATTGTTATAACTAGTGGTACCTTGTCATGTATTCATTGTCATGTACGCTCGAGGAAAAGTTCCTTGAATAATGTAGAATTTTCGTTGATCGAAAATGTTTGGAAGAGCTGTCTGTTTTTGATAAGGCAGGTTCAATGCTTGGTGTTTTGTGCAATTGTTGGAAAATGCTAGCTTAATCAGGATTGTGAGTATATCTGTATAAGAATCATTGGCTGGTACCAATATACGTATAGTGTACTACTCGCAACATAATGTGACGCTATAGATATTTTCACTGACTTCTGTATTTTTATTTCAAAACAAATACATAGTTGTGAAACTAAAGTTGTCATTTTAGTTGAAACTTCGGTTTGCTGTTATTAGAATAGTTTTCAATTTGTCTAGTACGTACTTATGTAGATGGAAAGTTTTCAAAACTAAATTATAATGACCATCTTCTGACATCATCGATAGATTTTTTTTTTTCAAAATTAAATACTTTAAGAAAAATACATAACGATTTAATAATAATAATGTATTTGTCTCAGTTACAGCAGATCCATATTTTTATATGTTAGTAAATACTTAAAAAATTATGTTAGTAAACTAAAATTAACTACGCACATTAGTTTTTGACACGCATCTGTTTACAATGCCACATTATTGGGCAGTCTAATTGACCGGCCACAACTCTAAGAAACTCAAATATATATCAAGTAAAATGAGTGCATTTTCCTACTATTGCTACTCCAACCAGGGCAAGGCCCAAAAGATACTCGAGTCCGCATGAATCATACTTAAAGCCATTGCAATATTTTGCAATGTGAATAATTTAATCATTAATTTTAATCGCATACGATGATGATGGTAAAGTGTAATTTCTAAATGACAAATAATTGTACAGATATTAATATAATATTTCCCATTTATATTATATAATACGCTTCTTGTGTATTTTGAGAATTATATGGAAAAATCATGACGGAGAGATAATTCATCATGAACTATAAGCAATCATGATGATAATATGTGATGTTTCCATATAAGTAACAAAATATATTTATTAAATAAAATAAAAAAAATATCCAAACATTTGATCTTTAAGTATAAAATTGCTCACTCTCATCAAGTTTTGCATGTTTCTAGTCACTTCATTTATAGTATTAATAGTATTTAATATTAAATTTTATTAAAGACCAATAGTACGTTAAAAATATTTTAATAAAGAAAATAAAAGTTTTAAAAACTAATTAGTGAAGATTTTGAAAAACTAGTAAGTTTTAGTGCATTAGTTACCTTAGTGAAAGTTTGAAATTAAAAAGTTTTATTGAAATGTAAACTAATATAGCAATAATTTAATAGATAAATACCTCCTTTGTACGTAAGCACTCTTCCGATAAAGCACTTGTATAAAAGGAATTTTGAAGCGTTAAACATTATGAAGAAATCTATAGAAACGAACAATTGGTTCCCTTGCACATACAACTGGGATTAAGCCGGGTACAGACATAAACAGTTGAAATGCTCTGTTCGCGCGCGTAGTGTGCACGGTTTGCGCGCATAGTGTGAATGGTTCCCGCGCGCAACGCGTCCTCACTATGGGAATTATACTGCCTGTCACGCTACAGCAATCTGTACCAGGCTCAATATTTTGATTACATGATGTTTTTGTGGACGAAGACCATTTGTTCAATTCTTTAGTAAAAGTATTTGCACTGGAAAAGAAACGGAGTTCTTATCTAGTCGCTGCGATTTTTACTAAAAATAAAGACCGAATGATGCTCTTTCACAAAATTTATGTGCAAATCCAGCCTTCTGTGCGAGCTTCCTAAATCTACACTGTAAAAGAATACTTTTTTGTAGCCGCGTACTATTGCGAAAATAATACGATAAAAAAATAATACGCCGTTAAAAAAAGTAGTTCTCTATTGTAGGTTGAATGTTCCAAATAATAAAGTTGAGTGAAGCAATGCTCGAAAAAGATTGTTCAAAAGAATAAAGGAAAAGACCTAAGTGCCAAAAGCGTCGTTTTATCTCGTACGTTTCTGTAAGTAATTATTGTAAGTACATTAGATTCATACGGAAAATTCGATTACATTCTCACGTTTTATTTTATTTTTTTCGTCATTGACTTATTATTCTAGTCGAATACGCGGTTCGTCGGTAACGTTGACGTTTTGTTAGATCTTTTTTTTATTGAAACTTGAATGTTATTTTACTTTTTTTTGTAATATTTTACAGTAATTTTCGTCATTAATCTTTGTTACATGAGTAACTTTATAACTTACTTTATAAGCAAATTGTGTTTGTATGATTTAAGTTGAATGTATAAATCCTATTGATCGAATGTATATAAATTAAATAATACAAATTCATTTGTTTGAATGTGTATAAGGACGCCATCACATCTGGGGTAGGTTAACGCCGCGGTAGCGCTACGCTAGCGTCACGTAGACGTGATTGTATCAAAATAATGTTGCGTAGACGGAGCGTAAGAGCTCATGACACATGAGCGGGATGTTGCCAACTTCAGAGGCAATTGCAGCCGGCGATAGGTCGGCCGGCAGCCGTCGCGTCGACCTACAGCGACACTCGCAGTTGTTGCGCACCGCATCCGCCATTTTTTCATTTGACTGCAAATGGTTCAAGAATGCTTCAGAAATTAGTAAAATGAGTTCTAGTGACAAAATTGATTTCAACATCAAAGTTTCTTCTTCAAAATCCATTCTGCAACTAACTCCTATACTATGTGAGCTGACGACGGCTGCCACTGGTTTTCAAAGTTCGAATGTCGACGGTCGCCGTCGGCGCGTCGCCGGCAGTCATTGACGTGTCGACGGCTGCCGCCCACCCATGTCGACGGCTGCAGTTACTTCTGCCGTTGACAACATGCTGCTCGTTTGTACAAGCTCTAAGCATCACAAGAACGTTTGACGCTAGATGTGTGAGGTGCCTTACCTGAGTGTACAATGTTAAAAATTGGCATACACTATCACGTTCGAGTTACACAAATAAAAACGCACAGATTGTGATTTTTGCCTTATCGGTGTTCTCGCTGTTAAAGTTTTTGGTTTAAAGCAACCATTTTGTTTTGATTGCTGAATATAATAAAAAAGAATGTATCGTAATTAAAATGCTTAAGAAAATTTCATTCTTAATCATCATGTTACTTATATAGCTATAGAAAATACTTACATAAAACCAAATAACATCGAGGTCCAATCCGCTGAGTGCGAGTTGTTCTTACGTTAATGTTTACCACGTTTAGCTCTCTGATTGGTTAGAGCTTGGAGCGAACCAATCGGAGCGTCATAAACGTGTCGATCGCATTAACGTAAAACAAACTCACACTAGGCACTCTGATGAGATCTTCGTTGGGGCGAGCCGGTCAGAAAGCCCAAAAAACGCGTATTCCCTCCTGTTTTGAAGGCTGATGGGCTGATTGATATCAACAGAGTTTAGAATAGGTAGAATATACTTAAAATTCATGGAGATAAGTAACATATAGGTAGTTGATAATACCTCCTCAAAATCCCAGAATCATAAACATGACGATTAAAATTTGGGATTTTGAAGTAAATGATTAGATTTATATTCAAGAATCTTATTGTTTTAAAGTTGCGTACTAAAACTGTTAGATTTAAACAAATCTCTATAATTTGAAAGTTTTTGTACAGAAATCAAAAACATAAGACTCTTTAATACAGTAATTTATTTTAAATGTGAATACATTACAAATTACTTATTGCGCTTTGAATAAAACGCAATAAGTAATTTGCAATTCATAAATCCCTGGATTTAATTTTCATGCTTATGATTCCGGGTTTTTGGAGTAGGTGTATTGTATTGTTCATTGGAGTATTTTACCGCTCACTAACTCCACGACACACATATATTCGCACCGCACAACTGCTCCGGTCGACCCGAAGGCGACTGACAGGTGTCAAATACATCATGTCACTGACGCTTGAGTCAATCAATACAGACACTACAGTAGGTATTATCAACTCTATGTTACTTCCACGAACTTTAGGTATATTATAATTATATTCTACCTATTCCAACCTCTTCAGAGATCTAAGAAAATTATTATAAATATAATATTAGTAGAATTATATTCAGCAATACAAATAAATAAAAGGCAATGGTGCAATCGCTTTGTGATTACAATTTATAATAACTTTAAAAATAGTTTTAAGCTGTTTGATTCGGGGCTGGGTGTTGTTAAATGTAGTTATTTTTCAACCATTATCGTACATTTAATTAGGAAATAATTGAAGTACAACGCTATATTTTTATTGAAATATCTCTGATTCTATCTTATGAGTGCGGTGTAGTGCAATGTTAAAGAAGCGAAAAGGGAACAAATTAATATTTGACAGGCCTGTTGGTCTAGTGGTCGATGACCCTGACTGCTATGGCGGAGGTTGTGGATTCAATTCCTACCCAGGAAAAATGTTTGTGTGATACGCACGAACATTTTTTCTGTGTCTGGGTGCAATTTATCTATAAGTATATTTATCAGTTGTCTGACACAAGCTCTGCTTTGTTTCAACGCCATCTAGTCCAGATGGCGTTGTGTGAAAGTTGTGGAATATATTATTATATTTATATTTAACGTTTGAAAATGTTTGCAAACGACTGCACATAAACATGGTGGGCGACTAGTGAAGTCACCATACACGCAGCGCGGCAAGTTAGGAACATTTTCTTCGCTACACACACCAAGTGAAGCGCCTCCTGTCATGGCAATTTTGGCTTTAGACAAATGAGGCTTTAGTTGACCTATCAATACGCCACTGACACCATATTTATGCTGTGTCGAATGATGTGTTATCTATTCCTAGCTTTAAGCAGTCAGTCTAACAAAAGTCTCCCAAAGGCTACAACGAGCAGTTCTTGTTTCCATATCATTTAGAAACTGTGAAGTTAATGAGATAATGAAAATAAAAAAACTTGCACACAAGCTATGAATTATATGCTGAAGCCGGAGGTAGAAATTGTCTACAAACTCAATTACTTTTTTTGCTTTATGGAAAGTTAGGCTAGAGTGAATAGGCTCTTAAAAAACTAGTGTGCTTCACCACCAATGTTGCATCACTACTTACCATCAGGTGGGATCGTAGTCAAGTACTAGTTTATGGCAATTAAAAAAAAAGTTAGTCCCGTTTCTAAAATTCAAAAAAATCTTCTCAACCTTATATGTGTCGGATGCCGTTTATAATATTGTTCTTTAAAAAAAAAGTCATAAAAAAAAATTTTAAACGTCAGTCGAAGTTCATAGGTTCGAACTACTCAATCACCATGGCTCCCTGGTACTTTAGACTTAACACTCAAGGCGCGTTAACATTTCATTACACTGCACTCCTCTATATAATTCTGTACGATTCAAATCTAGACTTAAATAATAATTCTCTATTTATTTTCGCTTACCTACAGATTTAAAATCGATGCCAAAATGATTTATTGTATTTAGCAGTATCGAATTTATGTTATAATCATAGTTCGACTGTTATTTGATCAGATCAAAGTATTATTAGCTATTTAATATATTGTAAAGTTAATTATTGTGGGTACTGTTGGTCAGCGAGACAACTGGAAATCTTAAAATATTATGTTTTTTATTGTCCTCTTTGGCAACTGAGCTGATGACGTTTCAGTATTTTCAAAATACTGCACCGATGAATTGGGGCCCAAGTCTGCTATTTTTATAAATTCGTCATTCCAACACGATCCCATTGTCATTTTGCTAAAAGTTGGTAATCTACTAATTTATAATGATCGATCAGTGATCGGTCAATGGTCTCGTACTAGAGTTGTGGTAGAATGACGATATTGAGCCTATTAAAAGCAATAACTCCAGTATTACGTTCTAATGGTAGATCACTGATCAAACGAACTGTCAAAATTTTAGCAGATTACCGCATACGTCAGATATTCTTTTGTCAATATGTACGAGATTACCATTCTATGCCACTTTTTTCAATGGAGTGACAGTGGTTGACCATTGGAAAGTCATAATGACGCCATTATATTAGTAGATTACCAAACTTGGTCAAAATCAACAATTATGAAATCAATGAGAGACCATTCTGACACTATTGTAATAGCAGACTTGAGGGCCTGATCTACCACCGTGAACATGACGTACCAACCTACACGGGTAGTGTGAAAGCGGAACCCGGGGCCCTGGGACGAAGGCAACGAAGGAACAGGAGTGGGTTTTTAGTCAGTAAGAGTCTGACACTATCTCCCGTTCCGCCCAAGAGCGGGGATGTCATGATTTTCCCAAACAATAAAAAAAAAACCTACTTAAACATTTTTCTTTTTCTATACATACTATATAGTTCAATTTTGCTGGATTGTTTAATACTTATTAATGTTATCATGCAGTCATAGTGTTCTACAGATCCCTGCTGCATTATTTCAGAACATGGGTTAAGACCTGTACCATGACGTTTAAAGTAAGATTGTTTCATTCTTATTTCCAGTCCCACACTGAAATAAGAATGAAACAATCTTATTTTGAACGTCATGGTATCTCCGTAAATATATTGTTATGACAAGACTTTAAAAGCATTCATTTGAAAACGCAGCGCTTTTAAAAAAAGTTGTCGATACAAAGTATGGCACTCACGAAATTTCAAATACACATGACTATATTAATTATTTAACAAAATGAGTGCCGTCCCGCTGACTATTATTATTTAATTAAAAAAAGGGACAGCAATGACTAACGATTGTGACTATCGAGACATTCTTATCCTAAATAAATATTCATAAATCAATAACAAAAAAAATATCAACGCGATAATTGAAGAATAAAAAACGCGCGAAAATTTTCGATATCCACCCCGGCACAGATAAAAAAATAAATTTCCTTTTTACTGATTCGTTATCTTTTGCGGAAATATTGACCTTTTGTCGAACTAATGAACAGGATGCCAATAAAGGTAAAAACTGAATAAAAACGAGAAAAAGAAAGAAAGACGTTACTTTCAATATAAATTCTTTAGTGTTTCAGCAACTCGGAATCTCGAACTCAACCCGTTGAAATAACAAATGTGTATAAAATGCTAATTCTTTAAAATGAAAACCGGTTCGTTCCAGTTGATTTAACTTTTTTCGTTTTCCTTTTTTAAAGGCATCGCGGACCTGTAAGCTAGGTTTGCTAATTACCAGGAGTTGGAATTCAGTAAAATTTATTCATGTACTTGCATTAAAATGTTGATATTAATATGGATCTTCCCGGGATTTCTAATGAAAAATCCCGTGTGGCCAACAATATTAAAAATAAATAATAATAAAAAAAACGTAGACAAATAAAATAAAAATAATTAACGTACAAGTTTTTATTAGTAGGTATTTATCATTGAAAAAGATCTCTCTACGTCAAGTGACGTGAGGTTAACTTTATACACTTCCTCCTAATCGTCATTACTGCAGGAAGAAATTTCATAAAAAAATAAAAGTCAGATCTTGCAATTTGTATTTTACTTTCATAATTTTAAAAATCTAATATCCGTAACTGAAACTAATCAAAACTAACGGATAATCCAAAATAATTTCGTATCCGTAACTGTATCCGAAATCGGTATAATATAATTTTTATATCAGTATTTCCATGTCGAAATTTCATATACATAACATTCCTGGTAGCTTGGTACCGCCTTTTTAAAAGAGTTTGTTATAGAAAGGATATTGCCTAGCGAGCAACAGCAAATTGCGTGAATTTAGTTAGCAATGAAAATAAATTGATTCAATCAATTTCCTGCTTGTACCTGCTTCAAATTGAATCACAAATTATTGGCTAGTTGATACGGTTTTAATTAGTCGTTTCCTATGGAGAAGAACCAATGAACACACACATTTAAAAAAAACTGGGCAAATGCGTGTTGCACTCGTGCACTACAGGTTTCGTACAAATTTACTATATACTTAATATGATAGGTACATGGTTCAATTCCTGAATCGAGTCTGGAAGATATTTCCGGTTGCAATTTTTTTTTTATGTTTTAACTACAAATCAGTTTTCTTATTTATCCCTTTAGGTACTTGTGCTATGAGACCTTGCTTCATTGCCAAATTTCAAGATTCTAGGTCAACAGGAATAAAATTTCCTTCACTAAGATCTGTAACTGATTTTGGTAACTAGTCATAAAAGGGCCAAAAGTCCTAAAAAAAAAGTATACTTATCGATTTCTTTGAATATGTTTCTAAAGGATTCGCGGGGCTTTAAAATTACCCGGATTGCCCTTTTATGTAATATGAAAATTGAATCTACGCCAGCTGCAGATCTAAACAGCAAAATGCCTGACATAATTATGTAAATAAGCAAAGTAAACTAATCTAATAGTTATCTATCACAGGGATCTTTTGAATCAATCGTTATATCTAAAAATACAGTTTCCGCAATAATATTAAGTTTTTGGTCGTCAAGGATTAAATTGAGGCCAACTTGGGACATATAATTAAAACGTAAAACATTTTGTTTTGTTCGCATCAAGTGAGACATTATTAGCTGCAAACCATTTTGAAAGAAAATTAGCGAATAAAATTATCTACCATTTTAGGAAGTTCATTAATATAAACAAGTCTAAGACTTGAAACCTGAGACAGTTAACTCAATTAAAGTTTTCTAAAATAACGTACACCAGGTGACAGCTCAGCCCTGCGTTCAAAAATGAGGTTAGAGTTAACTCTAATGACGCCATTACAGTAGATACTTGACGCTCACATTTTTGAACTCTTCAAGAGTTCAACTGTCAATGCCAAGCAACTGTCATTCCTGCCGTTTACACCAACCTTCCCTGCTCGAAGTTAAGGGTTAGTTGGGTCAACTCTATGGTAGCTACTCGAGTTATATAAAAGAACGACCCTGGGTTGCAACTCGAAGTATTTTTGAACGGTTAGAGTAACGACCCTAACCTACTCTGGTTCTTTTTGAAAGCAGGGCTGAGGCATCAGATACCTACAGACAACTGTCAAAATGTTTTTTTTTTCAGTAGTTAAATTGACGTAGGTAATATCATGTTTACGATAATTCGTCATCATCAGTTGGGACGCTCTACTTTTTACTGACATTCGGAGGTGTCTCCTAGTCTAATTTGTCACGCAAATTAAAAAAAAGGAACAAATTATTTCCTGATTACTTAGTCTTGAAAATTAGTGTATACTAGCTGACCCGGCGAACTTCGTTCTAACAATCAATGAATGTAGTATATCTTTCAATATAGTCAACCGATTGCGATGAAACAAAGCCTAAGTAATATATCAAATTACACACAATTTGAATGTATAAAAGTTATCTACATCGATTTCATACATTTTACGTGATGCGCGCACAACTAAAAACTTCTACAAATTTGTTATTATATGTATAGATTTTACTAATAAACTTTAAACTAAAAGAAAATTTTCAAGCGTATAAATACGACATAAATTATATTATTTTTCGTGGAGGCAAGCGACTGCCGGTAAAATAAAACGTCATAATTACATTTTTAAAGTAGAAGACCTCTCGCTCCTGGCTACATTTTGCTGAAAACCCTCACTATCTAAGTAAACGTTGTATTACATAGTTGTTTCGCTGACTAATACTAAACACTAATCTATCTACTCTTAAGTATGTTATTGCTGCAAATTTTATTTACTTACTGTTATCAATCTATTGGATGAAACTCACTCACTTCATCGAGACTTATCTATTGTACTATGAAATCAATAAATAGATATCATAAATGCTTCTTGGTTTTATTTCTATACTAATAATAGTCCATCATCAGCCCCCTCTAGCCAAGTTACGATCGTTTCGTTTGCTTCAAATGCCTCGAGTAGGCCACGCCTCCAATCCCTTTGTTCTGACCACGCGTTGAGATGACGTTAGAACAAAGGAATCGGATGCGTGGCCTATTCGAGGCGTTGGACGCAAACGAAACGATCGTAACTTGGCTAGGGAGGCAGCCCACTAGACGTACGGCGTCGCACCATCGGTACATTGTGGACATCCCACCCATACGTACAAAGCGTTTTGGGAACACATTTTTTTATGCCTACAGCTAAGGAGTGGAATTTCCTGCCGGAGTTTATGTTTCCTGATAGCTACAACCTAGACCCTAGGGGTCTTTAAGTCCAGAGAGAATGGGCTACTTTTAGGCAAGCGTGCTCCATCGTCGGCCACATCATCGCTTACCATCAGGTAAAACGCAAGCCTATCAATAACAGCGTAATCAGCCTTTTAATGTTCCCACTGCTGGGACTCACGCCTCCTCTCTAGGAGAGGGAATGGGCCGTAATCCACCACGCGAACCCAGTGCGAGTTAGTGGATGTCACATGTATTCGAATTTTTTGTTCTAGGACAGGCCGGTTTCCTCACGATGTTTTCCTTCACCGTTTTGAGAGCAGTGGTGATGAAATAAATTACACAAAGTAATGCGCCTGGCTGGGTTTGAACTCGCGACGTACAACTCATAATGCTACCTCTGGGCCACCACAGCTCTAATAATAGTAATAAATATCTATATATATAAAAGCGAAATACCACTCACAGATTAATCACGAAATCTCAGAAACTATAACACCTACATACTTAAAATTTGGCAGGAAGGTTCCTTATAGGGTGTAGACATTCGCTAAGAACGGAACGAAACTCCACCCCTAAGGGGCTAAAACGGGAGTTGGAAGTTTGTATGGAGACACCTACTTTTACGCGGGCGAAGCCGCTAGCAAAACCTAGTTTATTTGACTGGCCTGTTGGTGTAGTGGTTAGTGGCCTTAATTGCTATGCCGGAGGTCGTGGGTTCAATTCCCACCCAGGTCAAATATTTGTGTGATGATCACGATCATTTGCTCTGTGTCAGAGTGCAATTTATCTATAAGTATGTTTATCAGTTGTCTAGTACTCATAACACAAGCTCTGCTTAGCTTGAGACCAGACGGTGTTGTGTGATAGTTGTGGAATATTATAATATTAAAATATTTATAAAATATTGCCTTAAAACTAAAACCTGTATGAAAGCTGGAGTCTGAACTAGGTTCGAGACCTGTGTGTGTAAAAAAATAGGTCAACCACGTATGTTGTTAATCTATTTTTATATCTGCTATGTAGCTAGATTACGGGATGCGGGATACTGATGCTGTCTGCTGCAGTGGTGAGGTAAGGTTGTCCAAAATAGGAATTTCAAGTAAGAAAAAAAGCGGTAACTGAAAGAGCACTTGGGTTTTAGCCAGTAAAATTCTGACACTCCCTCGCGCTCTACCTTGAAGCAAAAAATCTGGGCAAGTACGAGTCGAACTCGTGCACTGAGTGTTCAGTACAAACTTGCTTTTGTAATAAATCAATTCCAGAATAAAGTCCCGAAGATTTTTCCGAATCGCAAAAAAGTTTTTTTTTGTGACGTAACAACAAATTTACTGTTTTTAGATTTGTTCCTATACCTACGCTATAAGACCTTGCTTCAAAACAAATTTCAGAATTCTGGGTCAACAGGAAGTACTCTATAAATTTTGATTCTTTTGAGAGTGTCGAAATATATGTTTTTTGCGACATAAACGGCCGTATTTTTTTCGTTACCTTAGAAGTTTGTTTTTTCCACAGCTTCAAGGGACCGCAGACGTAAGTATATGGTTTTAATTTCAACTCGATACCTCCACGCACTCTCGAGATAGGGTCTTGTGACAAACCGACTGACAGAGTGATCCTATAAGGGTTCCGTTTTTTTCCTTTTAAGGTACGGTAACCCTAAACAGGTTGCTATGATGAAACAGACTTGGGAAGAGAATTCAACATATTCATTGTTCATATAAATATAACGTACCTGCCTATTTACCATTACAGTATTACATACTGGCGATGCACTCACATTCAGTCGCACGACAATTTCCGGTGTCTGCCAGCACTTTAAGTTAATTCCACTCGCAGTCGGTACTTAGGTAGGAACCACTTATAAATGTACTGATAGCGATATAAAGATATACTTATCATCATCTCATCGCCTTAGAACACACAAGCAACCCGGCCGGTTTCGCATGGTTAGCAGAGTGTACCTACAATTTTTTTCGTCCGTATTAGCTTTTCGGTCTTACGTAGGCTACTCAACGCGGTTACTATCACGAAGCGACGCGGCGCGAACAGAACAAACAATCGATACTCATGACGGTTGCGCACGTGGGTGCGGTGCGGCGATGACTGAAGCGAAGTGGTCGCGACCAATTGGTTTGATATTTTCGCACGCACTCTTGCGGTGAGGAGACTTCGCGCGCACGTAGATCAAAGCTGTCACGTCGCGTTGTATTCACGTGAATCGCATCGGATCGTTTTGCAACCATACAAGTGGGACACCGCGATAGTATGTGAATTACTGCTAACTAAATCATCATCATCATCATCATCCACAGCCCGATTTTGCCCACCGCTGAGCATAGCCCTCTCTTTTCTTATGCCAATCTCTACGTTTCTGTGCCAGTCTCATTCAGGTTATACCCACGAGGTCTATAATATCGTCTGCCCATCTCACTGCCAGCCCTCAAACCAGGGCTTGTTAACGTTACCAAATTCACACTATAAGTTTCTTTAATTAACGTTATTTTCATAAAGTTAACATTTTAACGGTAACACGAGTAACGATACCTTGGTATCGAATCTATAAAATAACGTTACCAATTAACGTTACAAGTATCGATACTTTTATCGTTACTTAATGCATTGTTGTCAACCCGCGCAACCAAAGCGGCGCGGCGTAGCGCGGGCGGCGGCGCACTACGGAACGGCAACATCGCCAGTCAAACGATACTTGCTAGTTGCTACTAAAATCTAAACTAAATATGGTACGGTTTCACAAACGAGGCGTGCGGTAATTGTAATTTTGATTAATTACTCATTCGCTTAAAAGTTTTTCAGAAAAATTGGCGTCATTCAGAATCTCATATTAAATGTGCAAGGCTTGTATTGTGTACTTTTTTTAATGAGTACATTATAGGGGGCCAAAGTTCACGTAAAATAGCAGATTTTCAGAGGTCTTTTGCTAAATTAGTTTTACACAAATTTATTAAAATAAAATTACTTTGTATTTTTTTTTCTTGAAGTAATATAGAAAAAGTTCTTAATTAATAACTAAAACTTAAGGGTTTATTCCCACTACTCACCTTCCAACTATGGGTGGTGAGAGTCGGGCCCCGCTTACTTAGTATTTTCTTTTCATTTTACTCCTAACATTAAGTGATTTGATTTGTAACGAGTATCTGTACCCTTCGCCTGATAAACCACGCCTTATTACGAATCGCATTTCGAGGTTACAGATCCGATTAACATTGCTGAAAGGGCTCAAAAGCCTTAACATATATTAAAAAAAGAAAACTAACAATGTTAATCTCTCACGGCTACGCCAAATAGGTCAAGTTCAGCAAAAATGCCAGACAACTACTAAAACAACTAGTTGCCTGACGCTGGTTTTCAACTGAACCGTATTTGTATGTATGTATGTACGCGTATACATAAATAAATACATAGATAGAATAGATACAAAGATGCATATATAGACTGCCAAAAACGACCATTTGGCATGCGAAAAGATCAAATACAGATAAAAGAGTGCAAAGGTCCTGCTTATTTCTAACGAAATTTCTTCCAGCAGACCTGCGACAGGAGAGTTGGATGAGAGATGTAGACGCAGTGTGTATAAAAATATAGAGAAGAATTAAATAGACCATATTATCTGAATTAAATCATATAATACATACATATTTAACAATAGCAGTAAATAAATAGATACAAACATAAATTGAGTGAACGAAAAACGATCACGCAAGTAGCCAAGATAAGCAGGGTTAGACACACAAATACATATAAAAAAGTGAAGCTAAACTGCACGTTCCAAAGCGTAGATCTTTATGGAGAAGAACGTGCATGGAACTCCATAGACACCGTTTTAAGTCACATTAGTCGCTTCTATTATGTGAGCACAATGTAGGTAGATAAGTAATGAAAAAAAAAATTAATAAAAAAATAGAAATTAAAAAAACCAGTTAACTGACGGCGCCCGTACACGAACATGACACGTGCATCAGCCCCACTGAGCTCAACCCTTTTGAAGGTCCACCAAATGACCCAATAAAACGTACCATCATCAGCGAGATATTTAAGTGAGCATGACAAACTCTCAACTGCCATGCTCATAATGTCAAACAAGTTGTAACCTCATAAAAATGCTCCAGGGTACTTCACATTCTTATACAATGCTATTGTTTTTAAATACAAAAAGTAATAAATGAGCACATAATCATCATTTTAGCCGAAAGACGTCCACTATTGGACATAGACCTCGCCCAAACGTCGCCACAACGACTGATCCTGTGCGTCGTCATCCACCGCATTCCCGCGACTCTCACCAGGTCGTCGGTCCACCTTGTGGGAGGCCTTCCAACGCTGCGTTTCCGATGCCCGGTCGCCACTCTAGAACCTTTCGGCCCCAGCGACCACCCGTTCTACGAGCAATGTGCCCTGCCCACTGCCACTCAGGTTTGGCGATTCTTCGAACTATGTCTGCGACCTTGGTTCTCCTGCGGATATCTTCATTCCTGATGCGATCACTCAAGAAAACTCCAAGAATAGCCTTTTCCATTGCCCTTTGGGTGACTGTAAGCCTTCTGAAGAGGCCAATTGTAAGCGACCATGTTTCAGTGGCATATTTCATCACTGGCAACACGCACTGGTCTCAGACTTTCGTCTTGAGACACTAGTATGTTGGTAGAGAAGATACCAGCCGAGTCGGATTCGACCATTGACCTCTTTCTTAAAGTTAGATCTACCCAACTGGATTATCTGTCCCAGGTAAACGTAATCGTCTACAACTTCGAGTGTAGAGTCTCCGATTTTCGTCGGAGTGGGTGCTACATAGTTATTGACCATGACTTTGGTTTTGTCCATTTTTATTTTAAAGCCCACTCTTTCGGAAGCTCTACTAAAGTAATCGAGCATTGGAATGAGCTCCTCCGTAGTCTCAGCCATGACTACTATATCGTCAGCAAACCGAAGGATGTACTCGCCATTGACATTAATGCCTAGTCCACTCCAGTCCAGAACCTTGAAGACATCCTCCATTGCAGCCGTAAACAGTTTCGGAGAAATGACGTCTCCGTGCCTCCACCATCCACCATCTGGTCCTGAAGTCGGACTGACATTGTGATGTTTCTCGTACGAACACTTCAGCACTTCGACGCACCGATAGTCAATCTGGAACCGTTGGAGATTGCAGTACAGCCCAAGTCTCGATCGAATCAAAGCTCGTAGTCCACGAATGCTAAGCAGAGAGGTTCATGATATTCTGAGAATATCTTGATGATATTCTGAGTATAAGATACGCCACCCTGGTTGACACACTCTCGATCCTCACCACATTGTCCACAAGGGACCTGTGGACGATAAACCTAAAACCATCCTGGGACTGCTGGTCATCTCCCCCGGAAATAAAGCAGGTTTCCAAATTTGAGAATTATCGATCCTCCTCCTGTCCTCAGACTTCAGATAATCCCACAAGACTCTATCGTAACCTGCTCAATTTTTCTTAAAGTTCGATGATCTTCTCGTCGAAGCGGAGTGTACGCGTGCTATATGTTGTCAGGTACGGTCGTTGTTTTCTAAAGGGGTAGCCGGATCCCATCCGGAGATTCTTCGCACGACTTGCTTCGCCATAAGGTTATGGCGAAGCAAGTTGATCGCTACCGGAGTTAAGGGTAGTGAGGCTGCCGCCCGGCAGTAGTGACCACTAGGACCTATTCCTTTTGGTTGTGCTTATTATTATGGGGTTTTGCCATAATCGCCACGCTTAACATGCCGATTGGCGATCGCAGTGTGGATGTTGCAATGCACAGAGAATGCTGCTGCCCATTATCTGGTGTGTCCTTTAGTCACCTCTTACGACACCCTCGGGAAGAGAAAGGATGGTGTTATTCTTTACGTCTGGACACCATACAGAAATTTTCACAAGCTCCTTTAAAATAAACAGATAAAATAAAAAGCACCATTTCGAAAACAACAATACAAAAAGGGCAGTAGTATCTCCTCCAATATTTATAAAAATATAAAAGAAAAAAATATTCCGGCATTTAGCCAAACATTTTTATCAAGGATATAATCCTCCAATGTATAATATGCTTGCTTGTGTTATGTACACTTTTTTCTTCTGTCCGTACAATTAAACTGCTAGTTCAAAAAATAAAATAATTACAAATTAATTATAAACTGACGAGACTGCCTTAAAAGCCTTAACTGAAAAGATACTATACATTAACTACTAAACAACAGTTGCTCATGTGTATCACAAGCCATAAACACACACAAACGCTCGAAATATATTACCCTCCTTACTGCCGTTCATTAAGGGGGAGATTATGATTATTGATGATTTTAAATCCAACAGCACGTCTAAACGGCTAGTCGTATGTTTTGAAAAAAATATATGTTAAACTAGACTACTTGCCTAATAATTTGATATACGAATATTTAATTTTTTTTCGTAAAACTTCGTGTGCTTTATTTTCAAAGTTATGTCTAACACACACAAAAAAACGAAGATCAGGCAAAAACCGTCACGTGTATTTTTATGAAACTTTCTCACACTAAAAGATAATTTAATTGCCAATCTTTTGATATACTGTTTTTGTTCATATTGTGTTTAATAAATGAAGGACATGTTATTATTCGAATAATCTTGATGGGCGGTGAGTGACGCTAGGTCCTCTTTTGTTCGCTCAAGGTCGCTGGCATTTAGTGTCCCCTTAACTAATAGACCGCAAAGCCATAAATATTAAACATATGAGCGAAAAATGTATGACGTATGTCACGCAATCGAAGGTTAGAGAAAGATTTAGGTAGGTATAGGATTTATTTATCTCTAGATACTGAATCAGATCCATTATTATCTTTATATAAACCCTGAAAATCGTCACAATGATGGCGAAAATAATCTTCAGTATCCGTTTTAAGTTCAGGTACAAAATTACGTAGCCTTTTTTCATTTGAATATAATAAATGTACGTAATTCCTATTTAAAATGAAAAATGTTGCGCAGCACAAGTGTTTTTGATTTGTATACCTACGTGATCAAACCAGTACTGCATTAATGTAGACGAAAAAAAGAGATAAAAGAAAATAAAGTTATTTAACGGTACTTTTCGTATGTATTTGGTAACGTTATCAGGCCGTGGGCCATGGTAACGTTACTATTTTTCGGTAAAATCATCGATAACGTTAAGTCAGTTTACCGGTAAAAGTTGTACCAAGTATCTTTACCAAGCATAACGTTACCTCTGCTAATAACGTTACCTTCGTCCGATGAAAGTAACGATACCAAATTTTTAACGTTATTCAAAGCCCTGCCTCAAACCTTTGTTAAAATGGGAGGATCCTGCGACCAGACGAATGTTGTGTCTGGTCCGGGCAACAGCCCGGTAGTTGATTTCGGTATATTGTATAATATGTCCAATTCTGAATATTATGGTTCCTGCGTGGCGACATAGACTTACATACATGTATGTACATCATATAGTTGAATAAATATAGCTCGGGAATGTCATTTTGATATTTTTTATTTTATTTACATTTTTCCAACATCTCATTTCTACCATCGGACAACCAGACGAACGGTGAGTACGCCCTTACGTTGTTGAAAACTCTACGGTCCGTATCAAGCATTTCGCCTCGTCGTTTATACCGCGTATATCGAGGAACTGGAACAACTTGCCTGCAGCGGTCCCTAATAAATAGGCTCTTAATAAATTAGTGCTCCTCACCATCAACAATTGCATCACTACTTACCGTCAGGTGGTATCGCAGTCAAGCACTAGTTTATATAAATAAAAATATATATCCAAAGGAAACACGTCTTAATTTAACACAAAAATTTTAGTAATCTATAACACCATAGGAACCTCGAAAAATTCGCAAGTGTCTTTACACGAAAAGCTCGAAAGTAGCATTTAAAGTTTTAGCGTTACAAAGGCATCGTTTATTTATTACATAAGACATTTTTTGCCAGTTTCTAACCCACTTCTCCCCCTATGTAAGCTAAATTAAGAATCCGCCGACCTCCTCTGTTTAATATTTATAACGTAAGAATCTAAAGGAATAATTAAAACACAGGTTTGTTTAAATCTTTCAAAGAAACAAATTTTTTGGAAAGTTTGTTTTGCACATTTTTTTTTTGTAATAGTCTACTTCGGTTTTACTTTAGATCTTCCCCTGATCGACGCTTTCACTGTCGGAGTTTGTATTTCCAATCCTGACAGCTACAACCTGGGGGTCTTTAAAGTCAAAGTCAAAGTCAAAAGTTTTTTATTTCACATAGGCCTACCTATTTTTTTTTTTGTGACGTAGATTACCAAACAAGGTCTTATAGCACACTATAAGACCTTGCTTTATGCCAAATTTCAGGGTTCTGGTTCAACGGGACTCCTATATATTTTTAATTTCATCTCAATATCTCCACGCGTTCTCGAGATTAAAGAGCAGACAGACAGACAGACTTAACAGACAGACAGATGGACAACAAAGTATTTCTTTTTCTTGATAGGTTCGCGCTTGATCGCTATCACACCTGATGGAAAGCGACGATGCGGTCTACGATGGAGCGCAGTTACCTAGAAGTAATCTATTCACTCTTGACTTAAAGATTCCCGGGTTGTAGCCATCAGGAAACACTATAAGGAAATTCTATAAGGGTACCGGTTTTTCCTTTTGAGGTACGGAACCCTAAAAAGATGATTTTAAAATGTCATGGCAGGGGCAATTTAAAACTGAAAAGCCCAGTACCCTCCTTCAACACCTGAAGCAGTCGGGTACATACTAGACAAATCGCTCGTCTGTCCAGTAAATTGTCCAAATGAGTTCTGAGTACGGACACCTAGTTAGGTTTTAATTCACTATGTTCAGAAAGTAATTTATCATTTTCGCAGAGAAAATAAGATGAATCGGTTTATTTTATCACGATTACGAAGGTTCGCTAGAAGTTTGTTTGTTGAAATTGAATACGAAGAGAAAGTTTCTGTAATTATTTGTCTATTTGGGATAATTGGGTATTTTTCCTCTATCTATTTTTGTATAATATTTTGTACTAAACACTTTTTTTTTTCATTTAAGTAAAGTAGTGCTTGACTGCGATCCCACCTGATGGTAAGCAGTGATGCTATAATTAAATGGTGAATCGTACTATTCACTGTAGCCTTGACAACACCTAAACCATAATCGGCCGGGAAGACCGAAGCAGGCAAATTATTCTAATAACCTGTCTAGTGTACAAACCGGCCTGCGCAGGCAAGACTGTGGTGAAGCTTGTGCGTGTGATAAGCCCATTAGATGTGAAAGTCGGTGGCCCTACCAAAAGCTCCTAATGCGATCCATTCGACCTAAACTGTACTGAGAAAGAGGGATGAAGCTATAAACCCTATATAGCTCCGTCCCTCTTTCTCGCTCACACGCTTGACATTTTAACACATCGTGGTATTTTAACGCCCCTCTAGCCAAGTTACAACTGTTTCGTTTCTATTCTCTTTTCGACGACCCCCTCGAGTCGACCACGCCTCCGATTCCTTTGTTCTGACGTCATCTCAACGCTTAGTCACGTAGTCAGAGCAAAGGAATAGGAGGCGTGGCCGACTCGAGGCAATCAACGAAAAGAGCATCGACTAACTAACTAGAGGAACAGACCTGAACGGCTTCACGAATTCGTATGAAATTCGGAAAACGAGTAGGTAATAAATAGATCATATCTTAGTTATTAGGATATAGGCTTTTTTTAGGACCTTAGAATAATCAATAAGCATAGCCTACAAAATAATCCTTTTAACCCTCAACAGATTGACCTTGACCTGTCAGCTGTAGGTCATGGTGTCAAATTAGGTGTGAGAATAACTAGATGTGACCTGTGTTGGCTCTGTGCCTATGGCGGACGCTTGAAAGCGTTCGGGAGACTAAAGTAAATGAGTACTGGTGAGAGCAGAGTGAATTCGTTTTTTTTTTTTTTTTTTAATTTGATATAAAGTAGTGCTTGACTGCGATCCAACCTAAAGGTAAGTAGTGATGCAATCGTTGATTGTGAGACGCACTACTACGGATTGCGATCCGGATTCTTCGAAATTCGAAAATAATTGAAAAATCAAGTTTTCCTTGACATTTTAAAATCCGGTTTTTGGACTTAAATTCGATTTTTTCGGATTTTAGTCAAAATTGAGTTTAACGAATAATATTTGCAGCTATCCACAAATTTCCATTAAAAGTAGTCCAAAGGATATTTTAATTGGTAGGATTAAGTGTAGTGTAGTGTATTTGGGCGAATTTGGCTCGCCACAGAGATGCCATTATTTTAAAGGCCGATATAGCTTTTCAACTTTTAATAAAATCATTAGACAGCCAAGACACGATATCTGCAAAGCAATTGGCAAATTCAAAACGAGAATTAAAGAGAGACGGCTCTATACTGTTGTCGGTGCTTTACAATATTAACTCAACCCTAATGTTTTTTTAAATTAGTTTATGTTGTTATCTTAATTATCGAAAGTTTATGTTAATGTTATATTAAAAATGATTACGCGAATTTATAACGGGAAAAATGACTGATGCCTAAAAGTTTTGTGGATTATTTTAGTTGATTTTATTCTGTCGTGCTGTGAATTGAGCGAATGATACATATTTTAAATTATTTATGCTATTTATTTCAGTTATATCATATTAACTTAAAATACTCAAATATTCGAAAAATCCGGATAATCCGGTTGTTTTTCGGACGAGAGTACATAAATTCAGATTTCCAAAAAGTCCGGATTTTGCAATCCCCACGCACTACTTTATTAAGAGCCTATTCACTCTAGCCTTAAAGACACCCAACTTATAAACGGATGGGAAGACCTCAGCAGGCAAATTGTTCCAATCCTTCGATGTACGCGGTATAAACGACGAGGCGAAACGCTTAATCCGGACCGTAGCGGTTTAAACTACGTAAGGGGTTGATACCTGCCATAAGTCGGATTGTCCGATGATAGAAGTGCTATAGCACGCTAGCTAGCCTTTCTCAAAACGTATAAGGAAACGGCAATCGCTTCCCCATTCCGTTTTTAGTTTTCTTTGGTTGTGTATATTGCGTGACATGTGTGTTAAGAATTATAAAAAAAAAAACTAGCAACTGAAGAAAGTAGAAAATTATCCCAAGGGAACATTTTTTTTTATTTAGGTGTAAAAATCGTCCAATGACATCTCCTGTTCTTATCATATCAGGGCCGAGTAGGCTTCGACCCTGCTGGGCCCCTACGGTTTCCTGACATCTCCTTGAGGCGTCGACGATTTGGGCTCAATCCGGACGGTTACCGGGCGATCGAACGGCGAGCTACCATTGTTCACCGTCTGTAAGCCCACGCCTACGGTGGCCGGAAATCGAGATCGGTATCCCAGCGGCTGGGGCGTGAGGACTGCTCTCTCGCGCGTGTACGTGCGGTCTTCTCCTTTGCTAGCATTACTGCTTCGCAGAAGGAGGCGACCGCCTGCCACTCCTCCTCGCTTCGGACCATGGCCTGTACAAAATCCCGGTACGAGAGAACGTTGCCGCCGAACGCCCACACGAGGACACGCGGGGCACACCTCTACCGTACGCTATACCGTGCCCTCCTGGCGGTAAGGGGATATAGAATACAGTAAAATGTATTGTACAACAAAATAGAATCAAAACTTTTACTCACACTTATATCTCTAATCACACAACACAAATTTCATCCAAATCCGTTTAGTTTAAACGCAACAAACATACACAAACTTGCACTTTTGTAATATTAGTATGATAAAAATAGAAATGCACTCCTCATCATCATTTGTCCCAATGAAAAATTTAAACAATAAACCCACCACCAGTAAAAAAACCCAATAATAAGAATAAGTTCCAGCTCAGATCCGGGCCGGTCCTATCTACCCGAATTTTTTTTTTTTTTTGTATACTGCTTTCCTCCAACGTTATCGGAGTCATTGCTATGCCTCATATTATATACTCATTTATTCCAGTTCTCGCTCTCATGCCTCTCGTACTTTTATTCTTCATACTATATCTTTCTTTTATCCATCATATCTTTCTTACTCGAGGTCGGGATAGACCATCTAGCCTCTAACTTATTCTATCTTTATTTTTCGTACGACACAGGGTAAATAATTTCTTTAACGCAATATACAATTTAATTAACATTATAAATACATACAAAACAAATATATTTTCAAAATAAAGCAGCCCTCACTGGGCGTGTATCTATAGCTATGCAGCTACTCTCCATACACGTAGTTGTCTTGGCTCCTTATTTCTGGCAATGCATCTTTTGGCAATCGCTTTGCGGTATTTTATAAATATTTCTCTTAATTTCTTATCGCTCATTATCTGGCTGAAGTTGTCTGCCCTGACCACGGTTTCCATTTCTGCCTCTACCTGTAGCCTATCGATGCCATTTACAGGGCACTCGATTAATAAATGCTCCACATCTTCTATCTACCCGTATAGCATAGCATAGTCAGCCTTATAATAATAAGAATAAGTTCCAGCTCAGATCCGGTCCGGTCCTATCTACCCGTATAGCATAGCATAGCATAGTCAGTCTTATAATGTCCCTACTGCTGACTGGGACTGAGGTCTCCTTTCTACAAAAGAGAATAAGCCGTAATTCTCCACGCAGGCCCAGTGCGGGTTGGTCTCTCTCTCTCTCTCTACCCGTGTTCCATTATTATTCAAATCCGTTCAGCTGTGAAATGAAATGAATAGAGTAAATTAACAAATACTCAAACTTATTTTTATAGTATTTTGTCACTGAGTGTACAACACGACAGAGCGTGTCTGCACTGTCTGTCTATAGATATTCGCTCGTTCAGGTCGATTCACACTCAGCCGTCGAGATATTTTGGGTTCTAGTAAAAGAATGACCTAATGAAGTGAGATGAATGATCCCTTTTTTGAAGTGGGAAATCATCAAATGACTTCTGCCGCTAAAAGGAAGCTAGGAGGGCGTGTCAGACTTACTGACTAAATAATAATAAACCTTTATTTCAGACCACTTAGATCCAATATACAGCCTTTAAACATTAAAAAATAAAATAAAAAACAAAAAAGTACATGAACAAGTCCTAATTACACAAAAAAAAAACAACTACCTAATTATTTTAAAACAAAATCAATAAATTAGGTCAAAAAAAAATCAAGTATACAAATGTCAAAAGTTAAAAATTGAAAGAATTGAAAAATAAAATAAAAACGTAGTCAAATTTCTAAAAAAAAATAATTCATTCATTCATTCATACTCACCTGTGTCTTTCAGTTACCCTTTGCGTTCTAAGACCACGATAACTGTTTCAAAGATTCTCGCAGTCGTAGCGGGCATCGACCTACTGGGTTACCCTACGTTTTTGCTGATATCTCATTAAGGCGTACATCAAAGACCCGGGCTCATTGCTTACCGGACGGCCAAACGGCAAGCTGCGGCAGCCTATTGCTGGTCGTCCGCAAGTTCGCACCTATTATGGCCTAAGCCGTGTCCTCGTGGGAGCGATCAGCGGCGGCGATCTCTCGCGCCGAGCCTTGGTACAGGCCATGGTCCGGAGCGAGGAGGAGTGGCAGGCAGTCGCCTCCTTCTGCGAAACAGTAATGTTAGCAAAAGAGGCGGCCGATCGCGTTAGGCATTCTTACGCTCCAACCGCCGCCGGGATTCCGATACCGATTTCCGACTACCGTAGGCGCGGGCTTGCGGACAGCGAGCAATGGGTAGCCCGCCGTCCGACCGTCCGGTAACCGTCCGGACCGAGCCCAAGACGTCGACGGCGCATATTGTTCCACGCGCGCCTCAGGGAGATGACAACAAATCGTAGGGGCCCAGCAGGGTCGAAGCCTATGATTTTCCCAACTAAAACAAAAACCTGTTATGCTCGGGGATCACCCCGTCTTCTGACGCCCGGGGCGTCAGTAGTGGCTGTGGCATGAGGATGCCCATTCCCTCATGGTTGCAGCCATTTCCTTTGCACGCGCTATTGCTTCGCAGAAGGAGGTGACCGCTTCCCATTCCTTCTCGCCCCAGAGAAAGGCCGGGTGCGTGAGGTTGCCGCCGCCAATTCCTTCACAAGGACATAGGAGTGCTCCGCCCAAGCAGGACAGATTTCTACCGAATACTTCATTGTGTCCTCCATCCTCTAACACTGACTTGATAAGTCTAAAGGTAGATACACGCTAGAGTATACCTGACAGGTTTGCCTGTACAATTCAGTTATACAGGTAAACCGGAGCGTGTATGTTGCACAACTGCTTACCTGACAGGTATAACTGTACAGATAATAAAGCTACCTTAAGACAGAAATAGTAAACCTTCATTGCACTTACATGTATAAGTGCCTACCAACCACAAATTAACTAAGAACCTACGTAGGTTCTTAAAGTTAAGTTCTTAGTGAGATAGGTAGATACGTACCTACCTATCTCACTAAGAACTTAACTTCGTAAAATAATCACAAATGTAATAACATTAGCAGAGGCTTTCAAGAAGCTTTTAACCCATTTCCTCCCATTTGTAGTACAAATAAACATTACGTAAGATTAGGTATGTATTGATTTCCGGCGTTTTATGGACAATGACAATAATAAGACATTAGGAACCAAGGGGGATCCCATCATACTAATATGTATTATATATAGTGTGTGAGTATGTTTACAATAAAAATGTTTAAAAATGAGATTTGGACTGACTAAATCTCATTTTTGGTTAGTCTAAAACTGGTTGGTCGTGGTATGCCGGAGGTCGTGACCCAGGACAAATAAAGTTTTATAAGGGAGTTGTTTATGTATAAAACTGATGTTATTGAAATCGTTATAAAACAAGCTAAGCATTTAAACATAGATTTAATTAGGTTTTCAATGTAAAGAATTATTTATTGGAATTTGAAATAAGGACGAGCGAGATTTTGCTAGTGTACTATACAAAAATCATTGTATTTAATAAAACGTATCACTATTTCAAAAAACTTTTATTTTATTTACATTTAAATACCTTAATTTACAAAAATAACACACCATGCCATACATATTTTTCATCCGACATCTAGACCTGAATTTTTAAATTTTATCATCCATAACCGAAACTAGCGAATAACCCGGTTCAGTGTGACTCGTCCTTTATACAGACTCGTCTCGCTAGTTCAAGGTCGCTTCGCCGGAAAGTGGATGACGTCATCATACCTATTCCCGCCACATTTGCTTTATTTCAACCGATCTTAGGTTCACATTGAGATAAGTGTCTCGCTTGTCTAGCGTTTTGGTAAAAGGTAATATAGAGGCAAAGATAACAACATTTTACGTACCTATTATTAATTGCTCTGAATAAATAGGTATTTTTTGTTTTTCTGGCTACAATATCATAGCCAAATCAACTAAACTGATCCATACAATATTGTATGTTGTACAACTCTCATATTTATCGTACACAATTATCGTTTCATTTCCCTTGAAATGAAAAATATGAAAAAAATCACTTTGGCGTGAAAAATTTCAAATTAAGTGAAAAATATTTTGCTCTATCAAAATCTGAACTAGTGTGATTTTATGCATAATCTTAAAAAATAAAATAATGAACGTTATGTTAACGATCATTATTTTATTCAAGTTTTATCTACTTAATATTTTTTTTTTTTTTTTTAGTTCATTATTTATGCTACTTTAACTAAAACAAAAAATAGATTATTTGAATATTGTTGTTTTTTTTATTCAGCCTTTTCAACTGCCGGGTAACCTGCCTCTCTGGTTAGTGTTTGTGGACTACGAGAATGTCTTTGATACCATCGAGACTTGGCTATACTGCAGTCTCCACCATTGACTATCTGTACATCGTAGCACTAAAGTTTTTGTACGAAAACACTACCATGTCAGTCCGACTTCAGGACCAGACCTCCAAACGGTTCACGGTCGCAATGATGTTATTAAAGTGCTGGACTGGAAAGGATAAGGTATTAACGTCAATGGCGAGTAGGTACCTACATCATTCGCCTTCGATTTATCTACAATATAGTAGTCATGACTGAGACTATAGAAGAGCTCAGTACAATGCTCGACTTCCGAAATAGTGGGTACTCAAGCAAATAGTCACTTGAAGTTGTCTTGTTGTAGAACAGACAGTCTGGTTAAGTAGGTCTAACTTCGAGAAAGAGTTCAATGGTTGAACCCAACTCGACTGGGCAGCGGCACCTATCGGAAAAAAAACGGCCGTTTACATCGCAAAAAACCTTTATATTTCGACACTCTCAAGGGAATCTAAATTCTTATGTTACTTCTTTTTGACCTAGAATCCTGTAATTTGGTATGAAACAAAGTCAAAGTATGAAGCAAGTGGTATTTAAAAAGTGTAAATTGGTATTTACCTCACAAAAAACACTTTTTTGCAATTTAGAATTGAACAGAATGTTTTCATAGGTATGTACGGAACCCTCAGTGCACGAGTCCGACTCGCACTTACCCGGCTTTATTTGTTGATTTTGCTCAATTGTTGATATTTAAGCAATTACACGCATAATAAATCACAAAATTGGTTTATTTAGAATACAATTCAAGTTCACACTTCAAAAAAAATATTTTTCACCCCTTATTGAAATTCTTCAACCAAAAGTGAAATTTTTCCGAAAAATTTCAATGGTTGAAAAATTTCATGGAAATTGCCCATCTTCTAGTTCCTTCACGCGTGCGGCCGTCTCATATCTCTCCCATTAGAACTTGTTCAGAATGATGAGAGAGAGAGTTTTCATTTATTGTTATAGTCGTCTCTTGGCACGAATTACACCCATGTGAAGCTGAAGCGGATCGCCTATATTATAAAAGTCGTGGAGTATTTGAAGGTGAAGACCAACTGGACTCTGAGGGTCCTAAGGTTGGAGGCGCGCCACGACGTCAACTTCAAGTCGTTCGTGGTACGAGTTCCAACCCAATAGCTACAGACCTTCTTAAAAGAGGGCTTCTGGCCGAAAGGTGTCGTATACCGACGTTTCCGAGGACGGTTATGCGACACCACGCAGCGCAACACGACGCCGACTACATTACGTGTTTAATTATAGTTAAATAAGTTTTGTTTTTAACCGACTTCTAAAAAAGGAGGAGGTTCTCAATTCGGATTTTTGTATTTTTATAATACGTATTAGTTTATTATTGTTTAAGATTATTTTATGTATTTTGTCTATGGGCCACTGATGCCTGAAAATAAAATGATTATTATTATCATTAAATAAAACACATGTTACATGTTCATAATTTTATTAGTCCGGCATTAAAATATCTACACAATAATCATTATCAATTTCTTCGCATTCCATAGTCCAGCCCATTCATATACGCAATATGAAAAACACTTGTAAAATAATATTAAAATCTATCATGATGCGGATATATCAGTATAAAAATATTGTCTAGTTGTCTTGTCGAGATCTCTGGTCCCGCCGATCATTGTCGATGACTTGGTGACCTGTAAAAAGGAAAAAAGGTTTCACGGTATCTGTCGTGAGTAGGGGATTTGGGATTTTTTTACATGATTTTTATTATATAGCTAGTCTGTATTATTATCTTCATTCTTTTCAACGATCGCGGTTCCTCGCTTTCTCTTTCCAATTCTAAGGCCCAGCGCCCATTATCGGCATCAGCAAGGAAAAGGATCCTTCGGCATCCCTACATGCATGCCAAGGCATAGTTTCTGACAGTGTGCGCTTACATGTAGTAATGCCGAAGGCTTATTTTCCTTGCCGATGCCGATAATGGGCGCAGGGCTCAAGTAGGACTTCCAGGAGGTCCCGTCATCTCCTTCGTGGTCTGCCGCCAGTGTTGGAAAATATGTAATCTAACTACTGATTAATAACTACGACTACATATTGTAGTTAGTAATCACAACTACAAATTACATAAAAAAATCGTAACATGTAGTTAAAAATTTTGATTACTAACTACAAATTGTAGTTGATTACAAGACTATTTTTTAAAACTACATATTTAATGGTTGATTTATTTATTACTTGTCAATCAACGCAATAATAATATGTAATAAATATTAGTACATAATCATCTACGACTTGCATTTAATTCATATTCACGAAAGTAAACATAAGTGATTTTTTTACACAGTTAAGATTCCTTTTTTTAAATTATATTTTAGAGTCAGATTCCGTTTTGATAAATCAATAATTCTAAAACATTACATGTTTATTTAATTGCAAAATATAGGTTCTGAGTACTGAAATAATCAGTAGTTATAACTACCAGATTGCAGCAATCAAATTAACAACTACAACATGTAGTTTGATTGTTGTAGTTAAGTTACAAGTAATCATAACTACTTGTAGTTAACTACTTTTAGTTGTAATTTGTAATCTGATTACAAAATAGTAGTTAACTACGCCCTACACTATCTGCTGCAGCCCCGACTAGCTGTGTCCGCGCACCAATCCTGTGTTTTACGTGCCCACAGCTCGTTAGACATGCGGCAATGTCCTGCCCAATCCCATTTGAGTAGCCTTTTGAGCCACCTTGATTTTGGACTTTTGTATGTTAGTCAAAGAGCAAATCTATGCACAGACTTGGTCTTTCATGATTTATATTTTTTTAAGTCAACGGCCTGCAATTCTCCCCAGCCCTCTTCCGACACTTAATGCTTACCATAAGCTGGTGTTAGCTCCCCATGCTGGTGGAAGTGGTACTCTTGCTCATCAACTTGGCGACCATTTCTTGCACGCGCTTCATCTCCTCCAGCTGTGTCGTCAGCTGGTACAGGCGGTTCTCTCGCTCGAGAACCGTCTTCTCTAGCTGTTTTATTGTCTGTAGGGATTGAGAGAAAACTTACGTTAATAAATGCGTCCTAATCCTAACTTTGCGGGGTTGTTACAAAAAGTTAGCGCGAACGCAAAGGCACACAGAAGGGACTTAAAGGTACAACTACACTGAGCCCTCGTGAACCACGTACGCCGATCTGGGCGTGTCGGTCTTCATACATTTTATGCGACAACTAAATGAGTAGAACTACATTAGACCCCTTCGCTGAGATAGTCAACACTATAATAAAATTCTCAGGTCCATTTTACAGAAATCGCGTCTGTTTTAATGATTCCACATATTGTCCAGTTGCGCAGACACTTGAAATACAAAACTACACCAATTTTACATGAACATTATAAAGCCGATTATGCCATGCTATTGTGCATGGCATAGTCGGCTTTATAAAGTTCACACTGTTGGGACTCAGGCAGCACCCTAGGAGAGTGAATGGGCCATAAACCACCATGCGGGCCCAGTGGGGGTTGATGCACGTCTTCGAATTTTTGGTTCTAGGACATGCCGGTTTCCTCACGATGTTTTCCTTAACCGTTTTGAGAGCAGTGGCGATGAAATAAATTACACAAAGTACCTAATCTGCTCGGCTGAGTTTGAACCCGCGACCTACAACGTGTAAGTCGGGGTCACCACTGCTATTATTTACTTACTTTACTTACATCACAATATGCACTAGGAATCAATTTGCGAATAATTAAAACAGCCACTGAACGTCACTCGAAGAAATCCCGCCCAAAAAGTTGAATTGTATTTAGAGAGATGAGAGAAGCTGGTGAGGTACGTACCGTGTCTCTCTGTTCGATCTCCCTGCGCAGCGCGGCGTCGCTCCCGGCCGCCTCCTCGAGCTTCTTGTCTCGTTGTTTGACGCGTTCTTCAAACTTTATGAGTACGCCCGCCAGTTCGCTGTTTTTACTCGTCTGTTAAAAAAAGGTTTAGTAAGTATATATCTATATATATAAAAAGAGAAACTGACTGACATGTGTGTCACAGTTCATACTAGTACAGTCGTCAAAGTTATCTCTTAAGCAGTTTGCTATTAATAGACTGTGAAAAATTTTAGATTAAGAGAAATATGAGAAATTGAAAATGTTGAATAAATTATTATTATATCAACACACAGCCGATAGTCATAGTCATAGTAATTTATTAGTCAGGGATTCTTACAACATTTATTTGATATTACTGGAATTAGGAGCGTGAAATTTTGCACAAGGTTTCCTTATAGGACGTAGGCGAGCACAAAGAGAGGATTCTATAATTCACTCCCTAAAGGGATGAAACGGGGTTCCAAAGTTTGTATGGGGAAACCTACGATAACACGGACGAAGCCGCTAGCACAAGCTAGTATTCTAAATCTAGAAGAATTCGGAGCAGCAAACCATTAAACCAAAGGCTTTTTTCTGTTTTTTTTTTCTTGTTGGTATATAAAGGTACGGTCGTCAAGAGTCTGTGATAGCGTGACGATTGATAGGACAGAATGGAAGAAATAAACGTGTTGCGCTGACTATTTAGCAAATTAGGGAATAAATTATATTCTCACTTGTTGTTCCAATTTCTTCTGTATAGCTTTGTAGTCAGCTTCGGCGGCTTTCAGGCGTTCCTCGAACTCACGTTCGCGTACTTTCATATCATTTTCGAGACTCTGAAATAGTAATAAACATACATAAATAGTTACATGCATTGAAAGTTAGTAAAAAGCATGTCAAAAATCAAACATTAAAAAAAATTTTTGCCTGTTTTCACAAAATTGTAGGGCAGCTGAACAAAGAAACATTTTAAACTCGAACTTCAGTACTGATGCTAAAATATATTTACAAAATTGTTAAATCTTTGTTTTCAAGATATTTATAAATTTTACCTATTTTGCACTGTAGGTGGTGATTATGTATTTAAAAAATAAAAAGTGCCCACACTTAGAGTCTACGCTGCGTTAAGCGGCAGCCAGCGCGTGCGCCCGCATGTGTCGTGTGCTCGGCTCCCGTCGCGGATACCGTATTATTACCTGCGCAATGTCGCTATTTCAACTTTAACGGTGTGCATGTAGTCGCGTTGATGGAGAACTTTAATATATTATAACGTAGCAGCACGGCCTGGGGCGCGACTACCCGCGACGGGTGCCTGCGCGGCGAGTAGCGACGGAGCACTTTTGTAGGAGACCGCGCGGGCGCCCGCTTAAGGCAGCGTCGGCCCTTAGAACTACTTTACTCCTGTATCGGAGATGCGTTCGCAAACAAGTGAACTCACATACACAAGACACTCAGACCCGGAACAACTTTAGGCCATACAAACATGTGTTCCGTGAGGGCATTAAACCTACAACACGGACCGCAGTAGTCAAGCACTCAACCACTGCGCCAACCACAGCGTGTAAACTTTTTACAATACATACAGCCATTTGCGCGCGCATTTCTTTATGTAGATTTTCCTTCTGATTCTCTTTATCCAGTTTCTCAGCGGCCAACTTCGCTCGGAAGCCACGCAACGTTGTTTCTGCATCCTCTAATTGTTTATGGAGATCCTCTATAGTTTTCTTGTGCCTGAAGGAATAATAAAAAACACAAATAAAGAAAAAATCTAATGTAACTGATGCTTTACACCATTGCAAGAAATTAAAGCCGTAACACGTTGGGGCCGAAAGGTTCTGGAGTGGCGACCGCGTACCGGAAGACGCAGTGTTGGAAGGCCCCCTACAAGGTGGACCGATGACCTGGTGAAGGTTGCGGGAATCCAATGGATGCGAGACGCACAGGACGTTCTTTGTGGCGAAATTTGGGGGAGGCCTATGTCCAGCAGTGGACATCTATCGGCTGAAATGATGATGATGATGAAGAAATTAAAGTGGAATTTTCCGGGCATAGGGCAAGAATGGCGGCACAGAAATGGACAAACTCTGTCACAGTATGGAGTGGACCTACAGGGAAAAGGCAAGAAGGTAAACCACTGGAGAGATGTGAAGATGAAATAAAAAGAATTGCGGGAAGCGGCTGGATGACTAAAGCAAGTAAAGCAACAGAAAGAGACTAATGGAAAATCTTTGAGGAGACCTATACTCAAAATTAAGATCAATGAATTATGAAAAAAAAATTTTTTTTAGATAAAATTTGCATAAAATACTAAATATATTGTGTAAATATTAAGAAAACAAAAATTAAAATAACAAAAAGCATATTGCATCGGCCGGGAATCGAACCCGGGCCGCCCGCGTGGCAGGCGAGCATTCTACCACTGAACCACCGATGCTTATATGTTAACGTTTCAATTTGCGGAGTATACAGTATCTATTTATAGTTTACGTAGATGAACTCGGACATTCACCTCTTACATAATATCGCGAATCAAGCTATTTATAATTATTCATGATGTTAACATAATAGTAATGTACGTTCGGATGTGCCAATACTAATAAGTGGTTAGTTTATTTGCGCTTTTTGATTCGTGTTTTATATTCACGCTTTATAACAGTTCTGAGTTGCGCAGATTTTAAAGTAACTTTGCAAAGAATCGAATTTACTTGTTTTCAAAACCATAAATTGTACATTATGGAAAATGCAACGAAAAATAAATCAAATCGGCAAAAAGTAGACTATTTTTTAATAAAAAAATATTGACGTATAATATTATCATTAGATAATAAGAGAGAGAGATAGAGAAGTCATTAGACTTCTCGCGCTCTAGGGTAGAGCGAGAAAGCGTGTCAGACTTTTACTTCGTACGTCCTCGTACTCCGTCCGTCCGTCATCGTAGCGGTGGACGAAGGCAAAGAAGGAACAGGAGTGGGTTTCTTTTTTTTTAATTGATATAAACCAGTGCTTGACTGCGATCCCACCTGATGGTAAGCGGAGATGCAATCATTAATGGTCAGGCGCACTAGTTTATTAAGAGCCTATTCACTCTAGCCTTGAAGACACCTAAATTATACTTGGATAAGAAGACCGCAGCAGGCAAATTGTTCCAGTCCTTCGATGTACGCGGTATAAACGAAGAAGCGAAACGCTTAGTCCGGACCGTTGAAGTTTCAACAACGTAAGGGTGGATACTCGCCGTTCGTCGGGTTGTCCGATGGTAGAAAGGAGATGGCGGAATCAAGTCATGCAATTCCCGCGCACACTCTCCAGAATGTAACCTGTAAAATACCGATAGGCTGGCTACCCTGCGCCTGTGCTCGAGGCTTTGTAGATTGGACTTAACCAAATCTCGTCAAATCGTTCTTAGTTAGTAAAAGTCTGACACATCTCCCGCCCCGCCCAAGAGCGAGATTTGTCATAAGATGATTTACCAACCCAAAAAAAAAGTACATATATATTAATGTAGAACTATATTCACCTTTCATTTTGCATCTGTGTGGTGTAAAGTACATCTTGTTGTGACGAGTTGGTCGCTTGTAGCATCGCGAGTGCGTGCTGTAGTGACGCCATGTGTTCACTAGCACCCTGAAAACAATATCAAAGCCAGATTATTATTATTATTGATAATTTTATATCTTTTTAGAGCGTACCACAAAAGGAAAAAACGGAACCTTTAAAGGATCACTTTTTTGTCCGTCTGCCTGTGTCTGTCAAGACCCTTTACCTCGGGAACGCGTGGAGCTATAGAGTTGTTGTTGTCTGCAGTCCATTGAAGCCGTGGAACAATCAAACTACTGAGTGAACGAAAAAAAAGTTCACAAACATTTTTCCGAATCGCAAAAAAAAACTTTTTCAAACCTTCCAGCGTTTCCGTCATAAAGGGTCTTGACAGACAGACGGACGGACAACAAAGTGATCCTATAAGGATTCCGTTTTATCCTTTTGAGGTACAGAACCCAAAAAACAATTTATTGAGCTATTGGCAGTATAGCGCGTAATGCCTTCTTATTACAAATCACAGAGCATTTTTTTGGAAATATAATAATATAGTTTTTTATGAGACATATCATCAAATAACTGGTAACGCTCTGGGTGGAACAAGAGGGCGTGTCAAACTTTTACCCACCCATGTTCCTTCAGTAGCCCTCTGCGTTCTAGGGCTGCGGTATCCCTTCTAAACAATTCCGCAGCATTGGCAGAATAATTTTAATGCTAGGTTAATCATGTTTTAGTGAAAGTTAAATTAATTTTGACTGGCCTGTTGGTCTAGTGGTTAGTGGTTCTAACTTCTATGTTCTATGGTCGTGGGTTAAATTCCCACCCACGACAAATGTATGACACAATCATTTGTTCTGTGTCTGGGTATAATTTATCTATAATATGTATGTGTTTAGAAATATATAAGTATGTTTATCAGTTGTCTAGGACTCATGGCACAAGCTCTGCTTAGCTTGGGACTAGATGGCGTTGTGTGATAGTTGTGGAATATTATTATATATATGGTATATCGTGGCCGAATACTGGGCCATACAAGGAATTTGACTAGTTTTGCCATCGATACGCTAAGAAGAAGAAGAAGAAGATATATATGTTTACCTGTAACGCTACAGAGTGTGAATGTAGCCTCTGTTCTAGACACGTCATCTTGTAACCGTATAGCTCCATCACGCTTGAGGTCGCGATGTCGGATATCTGAAAATAAACCCTGTATTAATCTTGGGACAAGGGCAGGAAGATGATGATTAATCTTTTGAGTCAACAGTTTTTGACTCGCTACCCCGCTGGCCACGACGCCGCAAGCGCAACTACTGAGCGTAGGGTTCTGAATACAAATTCAGATTCAGAAATCAGGCAAAAAGTGTCATTGAAGTTTTTCCATAAAAAAATACTCAGTAGCAACGCCGAGTTTGGAAGTTGATTTTGCCCGCAGCTTACCCCGCGTAAAAAAAATATAGCCTATATCACTCAACTTTCCCGTCCCTCAGCTTGTCAGTGAGCGTGGCCACCAGCGTGCCGGACGGGAACGCCGACACTATATGATGGTTACCTTCCCGTCCCTCAGCTTGTCAGTGAGCGTGGCCACCAGCGTGCCGGACGGGGACGCCGACACTATATGATGGTTACCTTCCCGTCCCTCAGCTTGTCAGTGAGCGTGGCCACCAGCGTGCCGGACGGGGACGCCGACACTATATGATGGTTACCTTCCCGTCCCTCAGCTTGTCAGTGAGCGTGGCCACCAGCGTGCCGGACGGGGACGCCGACACTATATGATGGTTACCTTCCCGTCCCTCAGCTTGTCAGTGAGCGTGGCCACCAGCGTGCCGGACGGGGACGCCGACACTATATGATGGTTACCTTCCCGTCCCTCAGCTTGTCAGTGAGCGTGGCCACCAGCGTGCCGGACGGGGACGCCGACACTATATGATGGTTACCTTTCCGTCCCTCAGCTTGTCAGTGAGCGTGGCCACCAGCGTGCCGGACGGGGACGCCGACACTATATGATGGTTACCTTCCCGTCCCTCAGCTTGTCAGTGAGCGTGGCCACCAGCGTGCCGGACGGGGACGCCGACACTATATGATGGTTACCTTCCCGTCCCTCAGCTTGTCAGTGAGCGTGGCCACCAGCGTGCCGGACGGGGACGCCGACACTATATGATGGTTACCTTCCCGTCCCTCAGCTTGTCAGTGAGCGTGGCCACCAGCGTGCCGGACGGGGACGCCGACACTATATGATGGTTACCTTCCCGTCCCTCAGCTTGTCAGTGAGCGTGGCCACCAGCGTGCCGGACGGGGACGCCGACACTATATGATGGTTACCTTCCCGTCCCTCAGCTTGTCAGTGAGCGTGGCCACCAGCGTGCCGGACGGGGACGCCGACACTATATGATGGTTACCTTCCCGTCCCTCAGCTTGTCAGTGAGCGTGGCCACCAGCGTGCCGGACGGGGACGCCGACACTATATGATGGTTACCTTCCCGTCCCTCAGCTTGTCAGTGAGCGTGGCCACCAGCGTGCCGGACGGGGACGCCGACACTATATGATGGTTACCTTCCCGTCCCTCAGCTTGTCAGTGAGCGTGGCCACCAGCGTGCCGGACGGGGACGCCGACACTATATGATGGTTACCTTCCCGTCCCTCAGCTTGTCAGTGAGCGTGGCCACCAGCGTGCCGGACGGGGACGCCGACACTATATGATGGTTACCTTCCCGTCCCTCAGCTTGTCAGTGAGCGTGGCCACCAGCGTGCCGGACGGGGACGCCGACACTATATGATGGTTACCTTCCCGTCCCTCAGCTTGTCAGTGAGCGTGGCCACCAGCGTGCCGGACGGGGACGCCGACACTATATGATGGTTACCTTCCCGTCCCTCAGCTTGTCAGTGAGCGTGGCCACCAGCGTGCCGGACGGGGACGCCGACACTATATGATGGTTACCTTCCCGTCCCTCAGCTTGTCAGTGAGCGTGGCCACCAGCGTGCCGGACGGGGACGCCGACACTATATGATGGTTACCTTCCCGTCCCTCAGCTTGTCAGTGAGCGTGGCCACCAGCGTGCCGGACGGGGACGCCGACACTATATGATGGTTACCTTCCCGTCCCTCAGCTTGTCAGTGAGCGTGGCCACCAGCGTGCCGGACGGGGACGCCGACACTATATGATGGTTACCTTCCCGTCCCTCAGCTTGTCAGTGAGCGTGGCCACCAGCGTGCCGGACGGGGACGCCGACACTATATGATGGTTACCTTCCCGTCCCTCAGCTTGTCAGTGAGCGTGGCCACCAGCGTGCCGGACGGGGACGCCGACACTATATGATGGTTACCTTCCCGTCCCTCAGCTTGTCAGTGAGCGTGGCCACCAGCGTGCCGGACGGGGACGCCGACACTATATGATGGTTACCTTCCCGTCCCTCAGCTTGTCAGTGAGCGTGGCCACCAGCGTGCCGGACGGGGACGCCGACACTATATGATGGTTACCTTCCCGTCCCTCAGCTTGTCAGTGAGCGTGGCCACCAGCGTGCCGGACGGGGACGCCGACACTATATGATGGTTACCTTCCCGTCCCTCAGCTTGTCAGTGAGCGTGGCCACCAGCGTGCCGGACGGGGACGCCGACACTATATGATGGTTACCTTCCCGTCCCTCAGCTTGTCAGTGAGCGTGGCCACCAGCGTGCCGGACGGGGACGCCGACACTATATGATGGTTACCTTCCCGTCCCTCAGCTTGTCAGTGAGCGTGGCCACCAGCGTGTCCACCGCATGCTCCTGCGCCGGCGCCAGGCGGGTCGCGCACCACGAACCTTCCGCACAGCCGCCCAGCATGCCGGACGGGGACGTCGATACTGACACGTCTGCAGTAGACTCCGATAGGCCTTGTAAGGATTCGCCAAACACCTTGCAATGAAGACAGAATTAAATTAAATAAAAACCTAAACTTGAAACTTCGCGCGCCTTATTCATAAGATACACTAGTCGCAATGTTATCCAATACGCAAAATTGCCGCTCAGCACAGCTCAACATAAAAATTTTTAGCTTAGCGATCTCCGATCTCGCTCTAACATTTAAAAAAAGAAAAAGATGAACACTAGTATTTTGCTTTCTCAATCGACGTGTTGGCCTTGGTACCTGGCTTATCTGCTGTCTCTATTGTCCCAATAAAAATATAAATAGTGTAAGTACTCATTTCGAAGCTTGTTTTATTATTATGCCTGGCTTTGGAAAAAGTATGAATGAAATGAAATGGTTCGTGTAAGTTTACGGAAATTACGAAAGCCCTCTATGACCCGCGCAGTGAAGTTACAGACAAACGCCGAATTTGAATAAATGATGCTGACTTCTGACTAGTTCAAAGTTTTGCGGCTACTGTTATGTGTAATTGTTTTGATATTTTTTTTTAGATTTCAGTCATTAAAAAAAAATGTGATTAGTTATTGCCGTAACTTACATGGTTTTGAAGTGATTAAAGTTTATTATCTTTGAAATTAATTCGGAAACGCATACAATTGTTCCATGAGAGAGTTTTAAGACATTGAAGCGTGTGCAATCGTTACTTGATTTGGCATACTTTCAATTTAAGAGATAAATATGATCTCGTAGCTTCACCTAAACCTACCCCTGATTTGTATATTAAAAAAAACTAAAGGCCCATTTAGACAGGGAGAGTTTCTCGCACGTTTCGGTTCGAGAAATCGTACGCAATAATTCAAAGCAACAATTTATTTATTATTTATTTATTTAAACTTCATGTACAGTGGTGGTACATAGGCGGACTTAATGCCACAAAGCATTCTCTACCAGTCAACCATTGGGTTAAAAAGACAACACTGTGGTAGGAACAATCGACATAACATGATGATACAATATCAAAATGTTTGCATAAAAGCAAGAAATAAATTCTCGCCTACAATTACATCATACGAGATTCACGAACACAAGCAATATTCTATTGCGAGGCGTTTCTCGCCAGAGCGGACGAGCGAGAGATATGAGTGTTTAGACGAAGAAACTTTTTTTTATATTCTTTCGATTATCGTATTTTCGTTCGAGACGAGAAACTCGCACCATCTAAATGGGCCTTTAATCACATAATAGGCAGTTTCATCGTTCACTTTACTACTTAGCTTAGTCGGCCTTATAATTTTCCCACTGTTGGGACTCAGGCCTCCTCTCTAGGAGAGGGAATGGGCCGTAATCCACCACGCGGGCCCAGTGCGGGTTGGTGGATGTCACATGTCTTCGAATTTTTGGTTCTAGGACACGCCGGTTTCCTCACGATGTTTTCCTTCACCGTTTTGAGAGCAGTGGTGATGAAATAAATTACACAAAGTAATGCGCCTGACTGGGTTTGAACCCGCAGGAGAACCAAGGTTGCCGACATAGCACGAAGAATCCCCAAACTTAAGTGGCAATGGGAAGGGCACATTGCTTGCAGAACAGATGGTTGTTGGGGCCTAAAGGTTCAGGAGTGGCGACCGCGAACCGGAAGACGCAGCGTTCGAAGGCCTCCTACAAAGTGGACCGATGACCTAGTAAAGGTTGCGGGAATCCGATGGATGCGAGACGCGCAGGACCGTTCATTGTAGCGACACTTGGGGGAGACCTATGTCCAAAAGTGGACGTCTTCCGGCTGAAATGATGATGATGGTGGTGATGATGAAAGGCATCTAGCATACCACTACTGTGTTCCTACAGTCACCCTTTTTGTTCCAGGACCACGGTATCTCTTTCAAATATTTCAACAGCCCTTGATAATCCCCTTGGACATCCGGGAAGGTAAGTTCAATACTACTGTAAGCTGAGTCTTTACTGTAGAATGAAATAATACCTGGTTCATCTGATCAGAAGGGAAGTAATGGTGTTTGACTAGCTGCAGTATCTGTCGCCGTCTTGGTCCGTTGGTGCTCGTTAGACCAACGCATAGGAGCTTTCTAACCTGTGGAACAAATGTTTATTAAAATCAATATTAAGTATTGATTCACTATAAGTTAAAATGAGAGCAAGAGGATGAAAATACATTGTCCGGTATGAAAGTTTGAGGTTATGAGGCCGAAATACACATGACTGTAGCTGGCACAAAAGAATGCAAGTAGCTAGCATGACATAGTGAGATTCATCAACTTGCAAACTTGTGTACTTGCTACAGGCGGATTTATTTCGCCTTTATTTGTAGCATTAGCAGTAAGGTCTCGTTTACGGAGACGCGCGCGTGTTGCGTGGCGTCCGACGTTTTTGATATTTTAATTAAAGAGAGGCGGCGCGTGCGACGGCCCGCTACACCACACACACAGACACAAACTATGGCAATGTGACGCTGTTGTTTAAGAAGATACTTAGCGTGAAGAGTAAAAGTATAAAAGTATGACTACTGACGTGTAGCTGAACGTAAGTCGATCACCTAAAAATAGACAAACCAACTATTTAAAACAAAATTTAAACATTAGATATAAAAAATGTCAGGTAAGTGGGCAGGACACATTGCTCGCAGAACAGATGGTCGATGGGGACGAAAGGTTCTGGAATGGCGACCACGTACTGGAAGACGCAGCGTTGGAAGGTGGACCGATGACCTGATGAGACTCACGGGACTCCAATGGATGCGAGACGCACAGGACCGGTTATTATAGCGACATTAGGGGGCGGCCTATGTCCAAAAGTGGACGTCTTTCGACTGAAATGATGATGATTATAAAAAGTGTCTTCCTGACCTGATGGTGAGCTAACATGCGTGCTAGCGCAGACTCCCATTGCCTGTCTAGCGGTGCCAGTGTGAGCGCAGTACGGCATCCTACTACCACGGCCTGTTGAGACGCTTCGGCGCCAACCACACCATTCTGTAAACATGCAACAATAAAACATTTGACTTCTTGATGGAAATATTATTTTTATTATAATTGATAGGTTTGTGGTTCTCGACGGTGGAGCTCGCTTGCCTAGAAGTAACCCATTCCCGCTTGACTTGAAGAACCCTAGGTTGCAGCTATAAGGAAACACAGACTCCAGCAGGTAACTCCACTCCTTAGCTGTACGCACAATGAATGTGTTCCTAAAACTGTTTTGGGTTTATAGCAGGGATGTCTATCATGTACCGGTGACGCATCACCGTACGTTTGGTAGTCAGATAATGGAATAATAATAAACTTAGAAAAATGAACAAAATAAGTATCTTGATTTGGCTCTCAAGGTTGTCGACATGTGGAAGGTGGATACAGCAGTCATTGAACCGATAATCGTGACGGCCAATGACTTATTAGCAAAAGCCTGGACCAACATTTAAGGAGGCTCTCGATGGACTTTCAGGATCAAGTTCTTGATCCAGATATAGTCGTACTCCTGGGACATACTCGTACGTAGATCGTAACATGTTTTTTTTGTAATTTATTTCACTTCTAGTTTTATTTTGTATAAATAATACAAAAAAAAATAGTGTTCTAAGAATAAACCCGACCGTCTAACGAAGAACGTCTTTTATTAATATGTGGGTTATAATGTAATATGTACCAGTATTTTGCGTTAACTCCTTCACATACTTTTACAATCCCGCAACCTTGGCAAGCATCGGCCTAAGCGAAAAGATCGTGGACCATACTGAAGTCTATGTTTCGTGAACCTTACAAAAGTTATAACAATGTTACCTGAGAAGTATATTGTAGTACACTGTACAGGGTATCTTCGAAGGCGTCCGGTGTCACCTCTTGCAAGACTCGCTCTTGTGTCTCGACTGACTCGCAGAGTGCACCAACTACTTGCAACTGTGAATACGCACGATATTAATGACATGAAGAAATAATTTTAGAGGTAAGTATGGTGTAAAGTCACTCAACTCTCGGTTGAAAAGGGAGGATCCTCCGACCAGACGGGTGTTATGTCTGGTCCGGGCAACTGCACGATAGTTGATTTCGGATGTTGAATATACTCTAAAACTGTGCTGTAAACGTTATTTCGGACGTTGAATATACTCTAAAACTGTGGTGTAAACATTATTTCGGACGTTGAATATACTCTAAAACCTTGGTGTAAACGTTATTTCGGACGTTGAATATACTCTAAAACTTTGGTGTAAATTTTATTTCGGACGTTGAATATACTCTAAAACTTTGGTGTAAATGTTATTTCTGACGTTGAATAAAACTGTGGTGTAAACGTTATTTCGAACGTTGAATATACTCTAAAACTGTGGTGTAAACGTTATTTCGGACGTTGAATATACTCTATAACTTTGGTGTAAATGTTATTTTCATGCATAAGGCAGACAAAGTGGTACCGCGTGCCTGTAGTCTATTTTAAATCTCTAAATAGTATTTTAAAAAGATATAAGCAGTTCAAAGTACAAAGTAAGGTATCTATTAGTGTATGTAAACATGTGTACATAAATAACAAAATAAATAATAAAGCAATTTTCGCGTCATCTATTTATCTACTATGTCCTTCAAAACCCAGTGGGTTTGATGAGATATTCACTATTATAAATTTTTGGAGGAAAATTTTTGTAGAGTTTGCATCCGCACGAAGCTAGGATGGGTCACTAATGTTGTTCTAAACAAAATATCACATCATCACAGGATTAATTTAAGTATGTTTTACTTTTCTATTTATGGATGGAATGTGTGAACAGTGATATGAAAGAAAAGGAAGTCAGTGATAGTATGACGGTTGACAGGATAGAATGGAAGAAAAAAACGTGTTGCGCCGACCCCAAATGAGATGGGACAAGGGCAGGAAGATGATGATGATGTTTTACTTTTCTATTTATAATAATAATAATCATTTTATTTTCAGGCATCAGAGGCCCATAGACAAAATACATAAAATAATCTTAAATAATAATACACTAATACATATTGTAAAAACAATGCTTATTTAACTACAATTAAACACGTAATGTTGTCGGCGTCGTACTGCGCTGCGTGGTGTCGCATAACCGTCCTCGGAAACGTCGGTATACGACACCTTTCGGCCAGAAGTTCTCTTTTAAGAAGGTCAGTAGCTGTTGGGTTGGAACTCGTACCACGAACGACTTGAAGTTGACGTCGTTGCGCGCCTCCAACCTTACAACCCTCAGAGTACAGTTGGTCTTCACCTTCAAATACTCCACGACTTCCTCAACCTTCGTGTAGTGATGCAGGCGCGAAATGGCTGCGTCGTAGGCACAGCAGGACGCAGCAACATGTTCGGACCACTCGATCGATTCATATGTTTGCCATTAAGTTACACCTATCATGTCATTTTTCAGCTTAGCAGCTAGAGCTATGCTATCGTGGAGCCTAAAGCTCAAAGTCCGCTTTTTTATAGTGTTTACTAGTAGTGCAAAAACAATAAACAAATTAACGAGAGATGTCAACTTACCCACTGCAATCCAGCTTTCCCCGGCTCCAATGAAGGCGGCACGAGCAGTCCTGGTAATCCATCACTTATCACTGTTATCAACTCCTGAGGCAAGCGACCCTCATCTGTAACACACGATTTTTATGTGCAAATGTGGCTGATTCCGAACTAGGTTGTCAGCTTCCAGACTAACCGGACGCGACTGAATACCCGTGTTTTACATGAAGCGACTGACAGACCATCAGACCTCCTCAGCCCACGTAGTGGGCAAAACGATACTCCTTGAATAGACTGATAGACAAACTTTTTAGTGTCTGACTACCATAACAACTGTCAAATAGTGTTCGACCAAAACTGGTTTTACGACCTTTCGGTCGTAAAAATCCGAATCCGAATTTCGGCAGCAGTCTCAGTTTCGGCCGAAACCGAATTTCGGCAGCAGTCTCAATTTCGGCCGAAACCGAAACTTACTAACAAAGATCATGTTTGAGAGAAAAATAAAGGAAACGTTATTATAATCAGTCAGTCTTAAATTTTTGTTGTTTACTACCTACTCTTTTGCTATATCACTTATTGAAACTTACGGAAATCAAAATAAATACACGAAAACTCACAACAAACAAAACGAACTACAGACTAAACCCAGTCACGATTATGATTAGGCACGTGGAGGCGGAAAATGTCTTCGTCGCTCTCGCTTGGATGGAACTGAATGCACCAAACAGGATCGATCACAGCGTGAGAACTCCCGAATGCAGTTTCGACAGGTATGCCGCCGAAACCGAAAATCGTTTTTTGCCGAAACTCAACCGAAACCGACACAGGACTTTCGGTCGGACACTACTGTCAAAGATCTACGAATGACAACCGGGACTAACGGCTTTACGCGCTTTCCGATGAGTCAGGCCATGACCTACTAAATGGCTTGTGTAGGTAAAGTATAGGGAGTCCAGAGTAACATTGCAAAACAAAAATGCGATCTGTCTTCGCTTGACCAATTTTCTAATTTCATAATAAATAGGCTACATAATTTGATTGGATATCACATCATTCATTGTCACAAGGAAGAGAGGACTTAGCCAAGTTGATAATCTACAATCGTTAACGCTAGTAGAAAAACTTCAAATGTATGACATATAATTATGGAAATGACATCAACACAACGCTTTGTCACGTGGTCAAAACAAAGGAATCGGAGGCGTTGCCGACTGTAGAAGAGATTCGAAACTAAACGGTCGTAACTTGGCTAGGCCTGCATCACATCCAAGATGTCCAATGTGGGCAGTCAGTGACGCTCACTAACACACATCGCTCACCTAGCAATATATTGGCACATCTACATTTTTCATATTTTACAGATACAAGGGTCAAAGATTGCACAAATATTAAAAACGAAGTTTTGAGTTCATTTTCATTTTATATCAGGAATTGTGATGTTGGCTAATAGCAATTTTAAACACTTAGGCCGTTAAAACTTAATTTCGCATTTACTGTAGATGTGTCAATATTTTACTAGGTGAGCGACATGTTTTGTATGAAAAATGTTAATATTGCAGTTTCCGGTGGCGGCGTTGTCCATGATTCTAATCTTACTTACCCTTAAACTACCTCATTGATCTCGTGGTATCATTGGTAAACGCGACCGTTGAACGTGGGTTCCAGGGTTTTATTATTCCCGAGTCGGGCAAAAAGGTTATTGGATTTTTCTTACAAGAATTCATTTGTTGAGCAGCTTGGAGTTTGGAATTACCTCTATATTGAGACACGATAGCGGCGAACAGTTCCAGCGACTCCGGTAGACAAATGCGACTGGCCTTCATACATAGACACACTAGAGCGCCGTGGTGGCAACGCAGAGAGTATAGATCTGAAAACGCAATTAAGCATAAGTATAATTAACCTGAGATCAGTGGCCCAGCGGTAACGGCCTCGGCTTACGAGTTGTAGGTCGCATTAAAACATTGCCAGGCGCATTACTTTGCATAATTTATTTCATCACCACTGCTCTCAAAACGGTGAAGGAAAACATCGTGAGGAAACCGGCATGTCCTAGAACCAAAAATTCGAGGACATGTGACATCCACCAACCCGCACTGGGCCCGCGTGGTGGATTATTATTTTTTTTTTTTTTTTTTTTTTAATTGATATAAACCAGTGCTTGACTGCGATCCCACCTGATGGTAAGCGGAGATGCAATCATTGATGGTCAGGCGCACCAGTTTATTAAGAGCCTATTCACTCTAGCCTTGAAGACACCTAAATTATAGCTGGATGGGAAGACCGCAGCAGGCAAATTGTTCCAGTCCTTCGATGTACGCGGTATAAACGACGAAGCGAAACGCTTAGTCCGGACCGTTGAAGTTTCAACAACGTAAGGGTGGATACTCGCTGTTCGTCGGGTTGTCCGATGGTAGAAAGGAGATGGCGGAATCAAGTCATGCAATTCCCGCGCACACTCTCCAAAATGTAACCTATAAAATACCGAAAGGCTGGCTACTCTGCGCCTGTGCTCGAGGCTTTGAAGATTGGACTTAACCAAATCTGGATCCCCAATTAGCCTCTTCGCACGCCTTTCCACTGAGTCCAAAGCTGCTAGATGGCATTTTGCAGCACCAGCCCATATGTGACTGCAGTACTCCACACACGATCGGACCTGTGCTTTATATAACATTAGAAGCTGTCCCGGTGTGAAGTACCGTCGGACCTTTGCAAGAACGCCTAGTTTTCTAGCAGCTACCTTAGCTTTGGACTCAATGAACCGCCCAAAATTGAGGTCTGAGGAAATTTCAACTCCTAAGAGCTGAAGGCGGTCGCTGCACTCCAGGGATACATTCTGAAAAGCAGGAGCCAAGGTGAACGGACTCCTCTTAGCGGTGAACAGACACGCTTGTGTTTTGGCGGCGTTGAATTTTACCAGATTGGTTTCGCCCCACTTGGAGACTGCCTGAAGTGAGACATTCGTACGCTCTACCATAGCCTCTCGTTCGGACCGGATTAGCTCCTTACTAGCCCGGGGACCTGGCAGGTATCTCTCTACAACAGTGCTATCGTCTGCATACCCATAGATACCGGGCATCAGCAGATCGTTTATATGCAGCAGGAAAAGAGTTGCAGAGAGAACTGACCCCTGAGGAACTCCGGCATTAGTCGTCATGGGCTCTGATGAGCATCCATCGACAACAACTCGGAGAGACCGTTCACTCAGGAAGTCTTTTACCCAGTTAATCAGACCAGGGGAAATGCCGTACGCTGGAAGCTTACTCAAAAGGCTGGCGTGCCATACCCTGTCGAAGGCCTTCGAGACGTCTAAGGAGACAGCCATCGCTTCTCCATTCTTCTCGAGGGCCTCGCCCCACATGTGAGTGGTATACACTAGTAGGTCCCCAGTAGACCGATTGTGGCGAAACCCGTATTGTCGGTCACTGAGGAGATCGTTACCTTCCAGGTACGCCAGGAGGCGCGAGTTCAATACACGCTCCATAATCTTGCAGAGTATGGAGGTTATTGAAATCGGCCGATAGTTGGCAGGATCGGCACGACTGCCCTTTTTGGGCACGGGCTGCACGTTGGCAAGCTTCCAGGACTTGGGCACTATACCAGTCCTAAATGAGAGGCGATACAAGCACGTCAATACAGGAGACAACTCGGGCGCACATGCCTTGAGGACTATTGCTGGTATACCATCTGGTCCACTAGCTTTATTCACGTCTAGACGACACAGTGCTCTCAAAACTTCTCTGTTCCTTATGCAAATCTCGGGCATTGAGGTGTTGCAGTGTGGTAGAGTAGGTGGAGTAGCACTGCCAGTGTCAAGACGAGAATTGTGGGCGAAGAGAGCTGCAAAGAGACCTGCTTTCTCTCTCGCCGTGTGAGCCAGTGTTCCATCAGGTTTAACCAGCGGAGGCAATGTGGGTCTACAGAAGTTCGCTTCGACCGATTTGGCAAGGGACCAGAATGCTCTGCTACCGGACGGCTGTGCAGAGAGCTTTGCGCCAATATGTGTAATGCGGTCGAACCGAGCCTTCTTCAGTGCCTTTTTATAGGACTTGGCAGCATGGTTGAAAGCTCTCTTCTTTGAGCTCAGATCCGGAGCCTTGCGATCACGAGCGTCAACCCATGCTAGAAACGCCGAATGCTTACGCTCTTCAGCTTGAACGCAATCGGCGTTGAACCATGGTTGAGCTGAGCCTCCGATGGGTACGTCTCTATAAGGGATGAAAAACTCCATAGCTTGACGTATCACATCGGATATGGCATCTGCGCAGCTCGACGGACTTTCAGAAGAGAAGCAGACCCGCTGCCAAGGATAGGACGCAAAAAAGTGCCGCATCTCATCCCAATCTGCGATTATGGCCTATTTCCTCTCCTAGAGAGTAGGTCTGAGTCCATTCAGCAGTGGGAACATTTATAAGGCTGATTATGCTTGTCTTCCTATTTTTTCAGTTTCAGTTTCTACACGGTTCACTAGTCTTGTGAGTGGTGATAAAATAAATTACAGAAAGTATCAGCCCGGGTTTGAACCCACGACCGACTCGTAAGTCGAGGTCGTTACCACTGCGCCACGCTCCCAAAACACATGTTATTTATTTATTTTTGAATTAACAAAAATAATTATAAGCATTAGAAATAATGTATAAAGAGGGGTAGACTATAATTTCTAGTAAAGAATGAGACAAAAGTGATGTCATAGTGACCTCACTTTTGTAAAAAATTTGGAATATTCGCACAGAAGGCCGCGTTCCCACTACGTCGTAACTGTTAATTTATCGTCAGACGACTGTCGTCTCTAGCTGTTTCCATTATAAAGACAGTTTATCGTGACCACGACAGATAGTCGTAAAAACGTCACATTTCGTTTCCTTTTATTTACCGAGACGCTGACATATTTTTATCGTTTTACGTCTGTGGTGCTAGCCGTTTCCACTATCATAACAATCTGTTATCACTGCATAAAACTCGTAGACGTCAGTTAATAATGTGGTCCTATATATGAACACCTACATTTAAATATATAAGCCAGGACACACATGATTTTTGTGCACCTAACACATCTCTTCACCATCCTAGGTTGACTGGTAGAGAATGCCTAAGGCATTAAGTCCGCCTTTGTACTTTTGTGTTGCTTGAAGTTTTAATTAATAAATAAATAAATGACTCTTGAAACTACACGACTATATGTCGTCACGACAAAAGGGGAACGCGGCCTAACTCTGTCACCCTCTGGTACAAGTAAATCAAATTAAATATATTTGTCAGAATATGTACAACTGATGTTACAATTTTGGGTCCAGCATATCCTGCTATACTATCGGATACATACCCAAGCTAACCAGAACTGTAAGGAACTTCAGCACATTACGAAGGCAGTTGGTGGCATTTTCAGGTTCACCCATATCGTCCGGCGCCGCCTGGCAAAGGTCTCTCACATCCTGGAAGTTGCATTTTGTTATAAAGTATCTTCTAGTTATATTCTTTTTAATTATTATTTATAGGCTTATGTGCAGCGGCACTCTAATGTCTTCTCTTACGAGGAGCGATGGAGCTCCGGGCGGGTCAGACTTTTATTGACTGAAACCACACCTATATTCTTTCCATATTCCGATCCTGATTTCCGGCCACAGTAGGCGCGGGCTTGCGGACTGCGAAGGCTTTGAAAATAAACGGAGGTCGGAATTACACCAAAAAAGCGACAACCTCAAAGCTAGACTACCAACCAACAACTACAATTTATCATTTCGTTAATGGTGTTCTGACACTTCCATAATATGGTATGCATAATAATGACGAATACGCGTCTATGAAGCTATGCGTCCGTGTACAGTAGATCTCATCATCATCATTTCAGCCGAAAGACGTCCACTGTTGGACATAGGCCTCCTCCAAATGCCGCCACAATGACCGGTCCTGTGCGTCTCGCATCCGTCGGATTCCCGCGACCACACACACATATCACACATCACAGTAGATCTAATTGTAATCAATTGTTTGTGTGTATTTTTTACCTTGAGTGCATCAGTGAGCGCATTAACGAAGTGTGGGTAGGTGAGCACGTAACTCCTCAAGTTGCTGTCCGAACACAGATCGTTGATAAACGTGTACGCGTGAAGCAGTTGGGTCGCGTCTCCTTCACTGGAACACACATGGTTGCGGTTATTCAACACGGTTCGGCGCCTTTGGCGTAAAGGTTGTGTGATTGCAATTCCCGCACGGAACATGTATTTGTATGGCCTACAGATGGGTGTTCAGGGTCTGGATGTCTTAGGTTTTTAAGTTTACATGTTTGTGAATGTACCCACAATTGAGAATTAATTACTAGTGTGAGCAACGTTTTATGAAAATGAAAAAAAAAGAACTTTTTTTTTAGTTGGATATCATCAAATGACATCTTCCACTCTAGGGTGAAGAGAACGCGTACTAGACTTTTTGTAACTAGAACCCAGCTACGCCTTCAATTGCCCTCTTCGTTCTAGGGCCATAGTTACTCATTCAAATGTTCCCTCAGCCCTAGCAAGCAGCATGAGCACAAAATATCATTTGTTCTGCATCTGGGTTATCTGTATACGAGTATGTATTTATTTAGAAATATGTGTATAAGTATGTTTATCAGTTGTCTAGTACCCATAACACCAGCTCTGCTTAGTTTAGGACTAGACGGCATTGTGTGATAGTTTTGGAAATTGGCACTACAGAGTTCAGTTTTGCTGACATCTCTTGAAGGCATGCATGGAACAGTATGCATCGTCAACTCCGGCTAGATCCTTACTGGACGGTCGAACGGCGAGCTACCCATTGCTCGCAAACTCGGAAAATTAATCCATGCTATAGCCATTATACTACTTATTGCCACTGGTAATGCATGTGCACAAGTGAATGGCTGTTGATTTTCAATTTATTTTTTTAATATTTAGAAAATAATATAATTAGCCAAATTATATTATTTTCTATTAAGAAAACATTTAATATATCTGCTCTTATAAGTAAATTGAAGGGCTTACTAACTGAAAGAGCATATAACAGTATAGCAAAGAGCATATTACAGTATAGCAAAGAGCATATTACAGTATAGCAGAGTTTATGAAAGAGGACAATTTTAGAGGAATATAATTTGGCTGCAGCTTACCTGACTGCCTTATTAAAAGTGCGCATAGTACAACACAGATAACTGTGCACGTCCGGCTGTCGAGTCGATGCCGCGCCCCTCGTGGCTCCAGACAGACACAGAAGTAGTCGGCATACCTCTACTCCACCGTAACCGCCATCCTTGAATGTTGAATTGTTGATTATTGAAATGACTTGTTTATAATTATTATATCTAGCCTGTCTCACTACCTGTCTCACTACTAGGCAAAGACCTTGATCCATTCCTACCATTGTTTCCTGCTGTGTGTCACTTTCTGCCAAATCTCAAGGAAGACACCAAAGTTATCCCAGAATCTCTTTCGAACTCATGGCACCATTATAATATCGATAAAAATCGTAAAAAAATTGAAATTTATTCATTCAACCTCTCACGCGGAGCCGCGGCGTTTCGATTTTCGAATTAGACAAGAAAAATTTCAAGGCTTAACCAATTTCATGTTTAGTTAGGCACACTTCTTCTTGAGAGAGAAGAAAGATTTAGCTCCTCCGTGCTCACACTAAATCCTTTTATAATTCTCTATCCCCTCGACCACCCTCTATTCTTATCCCAAAATGCCTTAGAGCTCATACACAAAAACTGTGCTTTGTCGAAAATTGAAAGTGCCTGCAACCTCAGCAATCCGGTTTGTGAGGCATCTCGGACAGGACCACAACAGCCCGGAGAATAGCAAAGCACAATTTTGTGATCTCCTGGTATACCTTACCTACCTACGGAAGCACAAATGATAATTAGTACTTCATCATCATCATTTCAGACGAAAGACGCCACTGTTGGACAAAAGCCCCCAAGCGACACCACAATGACCGATCCTGTGCATCTCTCATACACCACACTCCCGCAACTCTCACCAGGTCATCGGTCCACCTTGTGGGAGGCCTTCCAATGCTGCAATTAGTACTTAATACAAAGAAAAACAAAGTGTCTTACCTTCAAACTAATAAGATGTACTACAAAATCCTTAGTATCAACGGTCCTCATCAACGCATAGATTGCAGGCAGGTTTCCATAGCATATGTTGACAAGTACAGTTAGAGACTTGTGGCCAATTGTACGGTGTTGGGCCTCTGCCATTGGTTGGGTGATCCATTCTGTGAGCTGTTTCATCAGGTTGGATAGGTAGGACTCTTGCCAACTGATTTTAATGCCGTAGGATATTTCCTGCAATAGAACAAAAAGGATTTAATTATGTTTAAGGAATTACATATTTCATTTCCCAGAAAAGAATAAGGCTTCTTTATCCTTGTCCTTGTCTTTGAAAATATAAGTAACAACTCTGAAGTCAATTTTCTTCTCTAATATTTAAATAAATAAATAAATTATGACAACTGAAAATCTGAAAAAAAGTCTGAAAATAAAATTTACTGAAGAGAACAGCCTCACCTGCATAACTGAGAGTAGTTTAATTTTCTTGTCATTTGATATTGAGTCAGATAGTAATCGTGCCAGGATTGGCATGAACCTGAAAATTGTAACAATTTAATTTTAAATGCATACTCTTTGATATTTCTTCAACAAAATAGAATATAAAAGAAATATACACCCCTATTTTTTAATTAAAACAAAAAAGAGCTCTATTTGTACCCTGTTACTGATCACGTTTATGTAGTCAAAAGTAAAACAAAATAAATCACAAAATTGTCCACGAATATTTGTTATAATTGGCAAATTCACTAATCAATTATTCAATAGTAGAAAATACTATGTGCAGTGTTTTTCCATTGTTTTTCATTCATAATCCTGCCTGTACAATATTTCCATAAATTGAGTGACATTTCGGGATATAAACAAACACATAATAAAATATTTTTTATTGAGAGTTTACCTAAATAATACTAAAAACCTTTTCTAATAAACCCTTCCAAGTATTTGTACTAATTTAAAACTAGTGGTGTATTGGAGAAGTTGACTTAGCAGCAACATACAAATACAGATTAGGACCTCCAGTGAATCTATGAAAGTGTACTGTAGATACAGGAGAATGTTGGAATAGCATAAAGGATCAACTGGAAACCAACTAATAAACAAAGAATAGGACCAACTTGTAAGTATGAGTCAAGGCATGTCTAGCACTGGGCTCAATAGCAGCCCTAGCCAGAACAGCCACGCCAGCCCAGTGTGGGCTTCGTCCATCACACATCACGCGCCATAAAGAACTGAAGAACGCACACACTTCGGAGCGTCCCGGCGAGAATATCGAGAGGTCGCATGATGAGGCTATTAGCTGCAAAAACAACAACATAATATAAGTCTATCGGCCAGACACTTGCCATCCATAAACCAGCAATTCAATAACCAACTGTAACAACAGTCATTCATGCAGTCTAGTACGGTAATTTCTGTATAGTGGAATGCCTATTGTAAATAAAGTTTAAAACTCACCCCAAGGTACCGTGTCATCAAATTCACAGCAGATTCGCTGTGCGTTGCCTCAAATTCACGAGCAGCAGTCACAAACGCTTTCAAGTTGCAGAACTTTCCACCTTCAGATGGATTACTGATATTTTCGAACCCGTCAACTTCCATGTCCACCATACCATACGGGTTTCAGAAACTTTTAAAATAATAGTACTGATGTGATTAACAACAGCTAATTAATACGACCACCAAAAATTGTCCCCTAATTTGCCAAAATAATACCGATAAAACTAATACAAAGATAAAAAAACTTATTTCCACCGCAAAATTCAATTTCAACTGTTTTCTGTGTCAAATCCTGTGCGATAGACATTTTCCTTGTTTATAAATTGACGCGTTTTGATTGGACGACGCCGAATCATAAACAAAATTAAAATTAAGAGATGGTTATTCTCGACATTCTCTACTGTTGGAAATAGTAGAGGTCAGTGTATCTGGGCATACGAGATCCGTATCTGTTTACACGGTAATCCTTATCCTCTGGGTATACAAGATTGGGTTTACAATGGGTATACAAGATTTAGGTGTACAAGATCGTTAACCTGTGATATTTACGTTTCATGCCTGATGGCGGTACAACTTGAGATGAGCAATGTGTTATTTCTAGTACCCATCGAGTATTTACCCAGTAATTATAAACAGGTTATTTAATTATTAAATAACACATACATGCTCTCCATTCGCCTCGCCACCCGCTCGAATGTGTAAATGCTGCTTAAGGCTGTATTACAGAATACATTGACCTAATCTTTTATCCCTATAAAAAAAAAGAAACTTGACGTTTTCGACTTGTATTGTTATTTTTTTACAAACAACTTTTATTTATCCCCGAAGAAAAGTCTTCTACATTTTCTGTATAACAATAATTATTCCAAACTAACATGGGAGTAGATGTAGAAACTCTTTCACCGGGCGATGGTACGTTATTTATTAACAAAACGTATCCACCCTTCCAATAACCTCAAAAGATTTCTTTGATTTAATATTTACGTATTTTATAACGTATTTATAGGAACTACATTCCCGAAGCCGGGACAAACTGTAGTGGTTCACTATACTGGGACGCTACAGAATGGTACGAAGTTTGATTCTTCAAGGGATAGAGGACAACCGTTTAAGTTCACCCTGGGAAGAGGCGACGTGATACAAGGATGGGACCAAGGTATTTGTAGGGTAAGCGAGTCTTTTATAATACATTCAAGGTTCCCTTGGTATCATTCCCTATTGTGTAAAGAGTATCATGGCTTATCGTCCAACTGCCGTAATTTTTCAGCAACCTTAAACATAAACATAGCATAGGAACAAATATTTGAATGGCTTACAGACTCCTATTTTGGTTCTGGAACTTTTTCTCGGTAATTTATGGAAAGAAAATGGACAAGACAAATAGCTATAAAACAAACAATATTAATTTATTTATATAAATAGGTTAAAACAAATGTTTAAAAAAGACCAGTGCAAGACCAAAAAGGCCATCTCAGCATATTCTGTAATATTTAAAACAAAAAAGTAAATAGTGCAACAATTTGGATTTTTTAATGGATGTGCAATATGTTTAGTACATTTTACATAAATGTCCATATATCAATGTCTGAAGAAATCTTAATTTCTTGCCAATTATTTGCTCTCAGTATAATAATATAAATCTAATTTTTATTTTCAGATGTCCGTTGGTGAACGTGCAAAACTAATTTGTTCTCCAGACTTTGCATATGGTTCGAGAGGCCACCCTGGAGTTATCCCACCAAATGCAACTTTAATATTTGACGTTGAACTGATACGAGTTGAATAATCTTTACAAAACAACCATGCAAACCTTTGATAGCCATGTTTCATAATATTGTTGAAAAATCTCATTAAATGTTTATAATCATTGTTTATGACAGTATTGGGTTTGTGACTTACTTGTGATGTTTATATTAGATCTAAAGGTAGGTCTATGCTAGGGAAGCCGAGCATGACCAGTACTCCAATTTATATTGCTAGCAATATATTGGCACATCTTATCTTATCTTGTTGTGGGGCTGGCCCTAGGCCAGAGCACTTCGACCCTTCTGGTTCTTTTGTGCTGTTCCCCTCCTGTCTACTCAACCCCTAGCCCTCCGTGCACCTTCTTCATGAGTCCCAGTATGGCTTTGATGGGGCTGAGCCTGTAGTCCTCTGGCTATTTTACAGATACTAGGATCAAAGATTGTAGAAATATTTAAAACAAAGTTTTGAGTTTATTTCATTTCAGAAATTGTGATTTTCGCTACTAGTGTAGACCATAATATATATTCAAGGATATAAATTATCCACTTTTAAACAATTACTGAATTTTGCATTTATTGTAATATGCAAATATTTACTAGGTGAGCAATATCACATCACATGTGCTCGGCTCCGCTAATGACGGTCCACACAACACAAATTTTGAGTTCGGCTCATTCTCTACTTATGCTCGGCTCCTCGATTGTAGACCCACCTTAATAATGTACAAATACTCTGCTTATAAGGATTTTTTAAGTGTAGTTTGCTAGAGTATTTAAGAATATGCAAGTTGGTGTTGGAAAAGGAAGCTGGTTTGGTAAAAATGATAATATAGGGTATTGTATTGTACTGGTGTATGTATATGACTCCTCAATAAGACACTTGGTCGCAACACTGGCATAGCTACCAAAGGGCTAGACAGGCAGTGCCCCTGGGGCCCCAAACCTGGTTCACAAACCTCTAATTGAACCAACGAAAGATTTTCCCACTTTCTAAATCTAAATAAAATAGCAACATTAATAATGGCAACTCGTTTTAGTTAGTAAAAGTCTGGCACTGCTCTCTCCACCCAGAGCTAAATTAGTTTTTTGATCATTTCCCACATAAAAAGGGGGCCCTCACTTTTTTTACCCAGGGCCATTGGTTGTCTCACTAGGCCACTGAATCGCAACTGGATCAATTGCCTTAAAAATTTAAAAAAATCTTTTTGGATTCATTGTATGCCAAATATATGGATTTGCAAACATTGCGTATGGTGAAAATTGACAAAGGCACAAGAATAGATATGAAAGAAAGGTGGCTACTGCTAGAATTTTAATTATATTATATTCAAGCTAAGATGTCTGAGATCATAGTTATTTGTAAAAGTTTTTATTGTACCCATAAATATTGAGGAAGAGCATTATAACTGACAGTTTGTGCTTTTTGCAGGACGGGGTATTTTATTTCCTAATTTGAAAGTATTTATGTATTGTTCTAAAAATGTTAAGATTTGTTAATTATAACGTAGCATAATCAGCCTTTTAATGTTCCCACTGCTGGGTTACAGGTCTCTCTATGATGAGGAATGAAATATTTAACCTTTGAAGGGCCTGGAATATTTAACCTTTTGTCTGCCTACGTCGGATATACCCGACAAACACTCGCGTTTATTCCGCCAGGGTCTTACATCCACGACTAAAATGTACTCCATCTGGTCAGCTCTTCTGTCACCTATGTGGATTGAAGAGCTAAACGAGATGGAGTATCCAGCCAGTCGCAATCAAGTTGCTTGAACAGATTTGTCTTGACAGTTGAAACAGCTCTGTGTGCCTACTTTTTACCAAATTTAGAGCATAATATTTTCGATCCGATTTGTGGTAAGGGCACTTGTACATTTGACTATTTTAAGAATATTGTGGTCATCCTGAGATGAAGCTTTAACACGTTCAGTGCCAGGAACATAGGTACAATAATTTGTTTGTGTGCCCTGTACGACCCGACACTGAAGGTGTGGCTTTTTTCAACTCACTATTTCTAATAAATTCTTGAAAAACTTGTTCAATTGAAGGACCCGAAATATTTACTTAACCTTTTAACGGCCTACGTCGGATATATCCGGCAAACACTCTCGCGTTTATTCCGCCAGGGTCTTATATCCACGACTAAAATATACTCCATCTGGTCAGCTCTTCTGTCACCTATGGGGATTGAAGAGCTAAACGAGATGGAGAACCCAGTCGCAAACACACGACCCTGACGAATAGCGCTAATCCGACGAAAGTGGTTAAAGCATTAAATTTAACAACATATGAATACATATTTTGTAATGCAATTATGTCTAAGCACAAAAGTTCTTTGTATTGGATCATAATTTGCCTTCTGCTTTGTTGAAGTTGTTATCATGTTAATTTATTGAATGTAATAAAAGTTAATAATAATAGGCACTTAAACAACTTACGAATACCTATTGCAATATTATCATAAACACTAAATCCTGTTCCTGCAAAAATTGCAAATTATTGCTTACAATGTTCTTCTTGAAAAGGCTTGATCTTATAAAACAAAGTCCCCCTCTCACCGCATCTGTATGTTCGTAATAAAATCAAAAACTACTGAACAGCGTGCCTATTGCGAGTTAGTTTTACGTTAACGCGATCGACTCGTTTGTTACGTTTCGGCGCTTCGATTGGTGAGTGGTTCAGAGCTTGGTGCTCCAAGCTCTGAACCACTCAGAGAGCCAGACACGGTAAAGCTTTCGAACTCGCACTACTTTTCATATTGTTTTCACCAATAGACAGAGTAAAAGATGCACCAGACGGTTGCAATCTAGCGTTCTTGGTTTGTGTTGCAGCTACACGGATTTAATCCACATGGCAACACGTTCTCTAATCAGTCGCTGTGGCTGGGAAAACGCGTTTCCCATGAGCGCGTTTTCCCAGCCACAGCGACTGATGAAGGTCACGAATTACTGCTACTGACTACACGGATTGAAACGTTGTTGGAACCTTGGATTACAACCGTCTGGTCTACCTTTTATTAATGAGAAAAGTTTAGGTATATCGTACATGTACCTATAATTAATATAATAGAGAAAAGCTGGGACGGATCGCAAGTACCTTGACTCTTCAATGTGGTCATGCTTTGTGATAGCAACAGATTTAAAAAAAAACTTAATGTTACCGGCCTATGATAGTATCTGTTACTGTAGGGAAACGAGATATTGTAATTTATAAAGATGAAACGAGTGTTGACCAGCTTGTTCATTTTACAGCATTTTTTTAATATTTAACTAATAATACTACATTGTTTCATGTTTAATAATGTTGAACTTTTATGTATATTATCTGTATCTATACTTTTTTTTTCTTAACTTTTCAAATTAACTTTGTGCTTGACAAGTGGCCTATTTTTAAATGTAATGAAATCAATTAACTCTTAAGTATTCTCTCTGTATAGTTGTGGTTTACGTATGTTTAATGTTTTAATTAACAATTATAATATTTATGTGTTTTTATTTGTTTGTTTCAGTCCAATAGGTACTAACCCATCAAGTTTAACTGTATCAATCGAAGAATTTTGATATACAGTTACTGTCCCTTTCCGTATTCTGAAAAAAAAAAAAATACACGCATTGCTTTTCTATTTTACTTTAGACATTGGCAGTATAGTCGACATCGGCACTACTTGCCATTAATAAAGAATAGAATATATATTTTTCTAAGGTAGACTCCAGATAAACTTGGAATAACTTTCATTGATCTTCCTACATTTGTTGACATTATTGATTTCAAAAATAGAAATAAAAACAAAGCTGTCTTGAATTGGCATCTATCGTGATCCTTTTAATTTTTTTAAAATGAAAAAGAGTTAACTGTTTGTTATTCGGGTTCCTACGCAGAAATATTACGAAAAGGTCAATGTATTTTATTTCACTTTTATCTGGCATCTTGTATAGTAACAAAAATGTGTAAAATCATTGAATTTTGTAATGAATATGCAATTACTATGAACAAGTTGCTTAAACTAATTTGTCTTGACAGTTGAAACAGCTCTGTGTGTGTGCCTACTTTTTACCAAACTTAGAGAATAATATTTTCGATGCGATTTGTGGTAAGGGCACTTGTACATTTGACTATTTTAAGAATATTGTGACCATCCTGAGATGAAGTTTCGACACGTTCAGTGCCTGGAACATAGGTACAATAATTTGTTTATATGCCCTGTACGACCCGACACTGAAGGTGTGGCTTTATTTTTAACTCACTATTTCTGATAAATTCTTGAAAAACTTGTTCAATTGAAGGACCCGAAATAATTAACCTTTTAACTGCTTGCGTCGGATATATCCGACCAACACTCGCGTTTATTCCGCCAGGGTCTTATATCCACGACTAAAATTTACTCCATCTGGTCAGCTCTTCTGTTTCCTATGGGGATTGAAGAGCTAAACGAGATGGAGTATCCAGTCGCAAAGACACGACCCTGGCGAATAGGACACAAAAACAGTCGTCGGACTAATCTGACGAGAGTGGAAAAAGGGTTTAATTTACTTATGAATACATATCGCACGCTTAATCAAAAAGAGAAGTAACTCAAAAAAGAGTGTATTGAAAATTGAACCTTATATTTGAAATGTGTGTTTTCAAATTCAAACACCCTGTTTTTGAATTAGGTCTTTTTTGAGTAAGCATGCGATATTGCTTACCAAGTAAAATATTGGCACATCTACAATAAATGCGAAATTGAGATTTAACAGCCTTAGTGTTTAAAAGTGGATTATGTATATCCTTAATTATACCTATTATGGTCAACATCCCAATTTATATTAACAATGATATAAAATGTACTCAGAACTTCATTTTAGAGATTTGTACAATGATGGATACTAGTTTCTGTAAACTAAGAAAAATGTAGATGTGCCAATACATTGCTAGGTGAGCGATATGTGTAATGCAATTATGTCTAAGCACAAAAGTTTCTTGTATTAGATCATAATTTGCCGTGTTTTGTATCGCTAGATTAGCTTTCTACTTTGCTGAAGTTGTTATCATTTTAATTTATTAATATTAAATGTAATAAAAGATTTTATTTAAATGAAAAACTTTTTTATTATCACTTTGCTGATAGTTGCCCGTCACCAATAAATTATCTAGTATCTATCTTAGTTCATAATAACAAAATAAAAAGACATTTTGTCTTATCACAGATGTATTAACTGATAATAGATATTACAAGGGAAAATTATAAATGTAATTAAAATTTAGCCACTTTTAGCAACATAAAAATATATTTTCAGAGTATTTTTTCAAAATGAACAACATTCTTTGGTTAAACATCTCCTAGCATAAATTTTCCCTTACCAAAATAATACAACAGTTATTTAATAAATAAAGAAACCAATTATTAAAGAAGGTCCTTTATCTGGGAGTATGGTAGTGAACCCGCCAAGACAAGCAAAAAAAAAAGTGGCAAGATTACCATCTCATTTTTCTCGAAACAGTTCAGGCCATTCCTTCAGTCCTTCTACTCAACCAAAACAAACTGTCTATGATCATTCTGGAAAATAATTCATCAAAGGAACAACACAATTTTTAGTGAATGGTGTGCGGCATAATGCACAAGTTTCCAGTGCCCCATAGGAACAATTCATGCAAAAAATATGGCCACAGGGTAAGACACAAGGCTGAATAATCTCTTCTAAGCAGGCTACACAAGATTTGCTGCTGTCTACTTCATTAGGGATCTCTTTCATTTGATCCATGTGTGTTTTTGCTCTGTATATAGTCTGACCACAAGAAACTAAAGCATGTAATAGTGTTACTACACCAAGCAGTCTCAAATGGGCATAGTAAGCTGCAGCCGCTGGCCTTACATGCACATAGTCTATTCCAGTCACTGTTTTACCTACTTGCAGTGGCCCGCCTTTGATGTAAGCTATCCCTCTATGAATACTTTGAATCTGTGGTACTATACTACTCAAGGTCTTCAATCCAATTAAAAATAAATTCTGTGCTTCTATAGTAAGGGATGCATTTTGCTCAACACGTTTTTCTATACATTGGAGTAGATGTCTAGTGATGTTTTCACCAAAAATTGATAGAATGATGCTGAATAGTCGGCTGTAGTAAGATGGTAGCTTATTGTAACTTTCGTCAACTTGCACGATACCGGAGTATTCTTCTCCTAGAGTTTGAAGGTCCTTTAGTGTTGTCAGAGACCTGTACAGCACAGAAGATATTGGTATGGCCTTGGAGGCGTTTCTTGCTGACATCAGTTTAGATAAAGATTCCGCCAGCTGCTTCTCGTAAAGATCATCCTTTTGCCACGCTCGAAGGACTTCAGCGGGTTGGGCAGTAGGTAGAGCCATGATTTCTATTAGAGAATACTCACGATAGAGTCAATTATAATAATTTTACAATTTATATTACCCGATGACAAATTTTGACACTTTTGACATGTAACATGATTGTAAACATGTCACGCCGCGTTCCGGATTATGCAAAATCGCTTTTTCTATAAGCCGTTCCGAACTTCGAGTGACCGTAATGAACGTCAACCAGTCTTTTAATCTTTTTGTGTTACAAATTAAACATATTTGTTTATCACTTTCCCACATAACTCTAATTAGACATTCTCACAATAGTAAAGTCAACAAAGTTTATTTAAAACAAAATAATGTAATTAAACAGTAAAAAAAAAAAACAAATATATACTCGAAATAGTCGCCTTCCTGTTTTAAATTATTGTAAATTAGCATTTTAATCATTTCGAGTTATAAATTAAACATATTTGGCCATCATTTTCCCATATTACTTTAATTAGATATTTTCACAATAGTAAAATCAAGGTTGTAAAACAAAGACATTCAATATATAATAAAAATATACTAGTCTCCTTCCTGTCCGAAATTATTATTACGAAAGGCCATCCTAATAAAAGGACTGGAAGGAGTTAAGTGACATATTGATTGAGATTATTCGAAATCACTTAAATTACTATAAGTATTAATTATGGGAATGGGAACCGTTCCTGATATTGTGTTGTCACAATATTTTTGGTATTTTCGCAGTAATTAATTAGAATGCAATCATTAATATAAATAGTTCTAGAACATTCGCTGATTTTGTTATAACGTCATCTGTTGCTGAAAAGCTTAACCTTACCTTTATTACACACTGAGGCTCTTCCACGAGCTCATAACTAGGTACGCAGTGTCGATAGGTGTGTATCTAAAGACATTTTCCTCCGTGAGTGCGACCCGTATAGGCCTCTACACACCAAAGCCGCAAAACAAGCCCGGCGGTAAAACCACCGGCGCCGGTGTAGAGGAATTATCATAGCGATGTTGATTAAATAAGTCCATGCGTGTTACGCGGAGACGGGCACCAGAGCACGGGCGTGGACGATATAGCACTTTTGTATGGGACTGCGCGAGCGCCCGACGCAGCGTCGGCTTTAATTTCTTCGGCAGCTATGACATCACAACATAGCGTAAAATCAGTCGTATTCTTATTTGGAATGTATTGTACTTCATCATCATCTTCCTGCCCTTGTCCCATCTTATTTGGGGTCGGCGCAACACGTTTTTTTCTTCCATTCTATCCTATCAAAAGTCATACTATCACTAACTTCCTTTTCTTTCATATCACTGTTCACACAATCCATCCATCTTTTCTTTGGCTTCCCTCTCCCTCTCCACCCATCCACATGTATACTCATAACTCTTTTAGTAACATGTGTTTCATCTCTCCTCTTTACATGACCATACCAAGACAAACGATTCCCCTTCAACTTTTCAGTCACTGGCGCCACTTTCAAACTTCCTCTAATATATTCATTTCTTACTTTATCCATTCTCGTCACACCACACATCCATCTCAACATTCTCATCTCCGCTACATGCAATCTTTTTTCATGCGTCTTTTTCACAGCCCAACATTCTGATCCATACAGTATGACAGGTCTTATCACGGACTTGTAGATTTTACCCTTCAACTTGAGGGGCATCCGTGGGTCACAAATTGTTCCAGTGACCTGTCGCCATTTCATCCATCCTTCATTGATCCGATGTGATACGTCTCGGTCTACCTCGCCATCTCCTTGGATAAGCGACCCGAGGTACCGAAAGTCGGAGCAGATTGGTATGGGCGTTCCAGCGAGAGCTAAGGGCATAGGACCGGAGAGACCACCGAAATCGCAGAACAAGTATTCCGTTTTGGTTCTACTCAATTTCAGGCCAACACTCTCCAGTCTGTGCCACCACACCTCCAATCTGTTCTGGACCTCTAGGCCACTCTCGGTAACCAACACAATGTCATCGGCAAACAGCATACACCAGGGAGCCTCTTCCTGAATGTCCGACGTCAGAGCGTCCATTATCATCAGGAAGAGGTAAGGGCTGAGAGCCGACCCTTGATGTAGGCCGACCGCCACATTGAAGCTGCCAGTGGTGCCCACTGTAGACCGGACTTGGGTACTGCATCGACTGTACATCGCTCGGATCGACTGCACATACTTCCCAGGCACACCTTTCTCCTTAAGGGCCCACCACAGAACCTCACGAGGTACCCGATCGTATGCCTTTTCGAGGTCGATGAATACCATGTGCAAGTTTTTATGCGCACCTCTGTATTTCTCGCACAGCTGGCGTATAGAAAAAATGGCATCCGTTGTACCCCGACCAGGCATAAAACCGAATTGGTTCTGTGAAATTTCACTCTCTTCTCTCAGCCTTCTTTCAATAACTTTCTCCCAGGCTTTCATAGTATGTGACATTAGCTTTATTCCTCTATAATTGTTGCATTCAAGCACATCACCCTTGTTTTTAAAGATGGGCACCAGGGAACTGTTGCACCACTCATCAGGTATGGCTTCTTCCCGCAACAACTTATTGAAGAACAAAGCTAACCACATCCATCCATCCACTCGCAGCAACTTCCACACTTCAACTGGTATTCCGTCTGGACCAATTGCCTTACCATTCTTCATTCCATTTACTGCTATTCTGACTTCATCCATACTAATCATTCTCACTAGACCCAAATTCACTGGTTTGCTCTCTAAAATCCCATTCCAGTTATTTTCCTCATTCATCAGTCTTTCAAAATAGTCCTTCCACCTCTCTTTGATTTTTTCATCTTCTGATAGAATCATTCCAGTTTCATCCCTTATACATCTTATCTGACAAACATCTCTCGCATTTCTCTCTCTTGCTCTAGCAAGCCGATATAGATCTTTCTGGCCTGCCGGACTATCCAGTGTATCGTATAATTGGTCCTGTGCTTTTGCTTTCGCTATTGCCACGGCTTTTTTGGCTTTTTTCTTTAAAGCATCATAATCACTTTTTTTCGCAGACTTTAAGCTAGTGTTTTCCGGATCTATACGCTGCCACTCCTTAAATTTCCTCTTTTTTTCCTTCAACACATTCTGTATATCTATCGACCACCACCATGTATCCCTATCTATTGTACCCTTTCCTCTCGTCTCTCCCAAAACATCTTTCGCTGCCTGTCTAATACACTCAGCAATCTCATTCCAGCTTTCATTTATACTTCGATCATTCATGTCTCCCATCTCTATCATTCTGTCCACCACTCGCTCCCTGAACTTCTTCGCACAGTCACTCTTCTCAAGCATATGCCATTTTATTTTAGGAGGGGGACGCTCTTTGCTTTTTTTGTTATGGAGCTTGACTACTGACACCATAACCAGGAGCCTGTGCTGTGAGACTAGGTCTTCTCCTGGTAGCACTTTACAGTCTTTGACGTGCTTTAGTTGATTACGCCTAACCAGAAAGTAATCGATTTGCGTATTGTGGTTACCGCTTTTGTACGTGACCAGGTGTTCGTCTCCTTTCTGAAACCAAGTATTTGCTACTGCCAGGTCAAATGCAGTAGCAGATTGCAGCAGCGTCTCCCCTTCACTATTCGGACTTCCAAAACCCCATCCCCCGTGTACTCTTTCGTAAATACCTCTCATTCTTCCCACATGTCCATTAAAGTCACCTCCAACAATCAATTCCTCATGTACAGGGATGGCCATTAAAGCTCTATCAAAATCCTCCCAAAACTTCTCTTTCACCGTTTCATCGCATCCTACTTGTGGTGCATACACACTAACTACATTCAACATTACATTCTCTAACATAGTCTTTACAACTTGGAATGTATTGTACTTATTATTATAAAATTAAAGACTTGTTATAGCTTATTGTGGTTGAGTTATTAAGTTGGTTATTTATAATGTCGGTAGAAAGCCTTAATGCATGCTATGGCAGCTTTCAATAATGTAGACTATACTCCATTTATTTAGGTAGTAAACTAAACAGTCTTGATATTTGCTTTATTAAAAAAAAATTGACGTAAAACATACAAAGATTATTTAAATTTAATTAATTACCCAACATTGGTTTAGATAAATAACAAATTGTAGACATTTTTAGATAAAATTTTTAGACAACGTTTAGATAAAAGACATGTCAAGATTGTTTAAATTTAGTTATTACCTAAACAGATGGATTATAGTTATACGGGTTATATAGGTAACTAAGAAAACAAAATAATAATAACACACGATTAATATTACAAATTTTGTATTTTCTTAAAACTAATACAGATTACATACACAGTAATCCCAAGTCAAGTCATACAACATTCAAGAGTCAACACCAAGTCCACGTAATATAGTTCAAATGCATTTTATTGGAAAAAGGCAGTCCAATTACACAAATAGAACCACCGTTAAGGCCTGGGCCAGGGCAAGGAGCTTGTGCGGGTGTTACGGCGGGCGAGAAGCTTCAAACACTCTTGACCAATGCCTTACAAGAAAAATTTGCTGACAGCGGCAGAAGGACCCACCCTTCTCCCCCGGCCTGGAGGGGTACCCCACCAGGCTCGCGGCTGTGATTGTCAGAAGAAGTGGTGGTAGGTGTGCTTATGCGTCTGTCAGGTTCGTCGGCGCTTAGCGGGTGTTGTGGCTGGAGGAGTGGATGTGTTCGCTCTCCGGCGACCGCGGCGGGAACCACCGTCTTCGTCTATCAGAGGAGAATCCCATGCTGTGGAGTGTTTTTATTGTTAGTATGTAAGAACTAGTTATACTTTGCATAGTGGAAAGACTAGCTTTTTGATTGCTTTTACCATTTTCAAAAACATAGGTACCTATTAAAATTGTGAGGGATAAACCATTTAGTTCAATGAAAAGCGGAGGCCTTTTCTAAAGTGAGCCAATGGTGCTTAGTCGAAAGGCTAGAACCTAAAGGTGTGTAAAAGTACAATACTGAAATCGAGTTGTTAGGAGTAAGTTAAACGCCCGATTTCTGATTTAGGGCAGAATTTACCAATAAAACGTTTTTTTTTATTAACGTTTGGCTCGCATAATCGTGTTTAGCCGCTATCACTAGTGTCAATTGTCTGTATTTTTACAAGTGACACTAGTGACAGCGGCTAAACGCTTATTGGTGAATTCCGCTCTTAAATATTTGAATTTGAGTATTTCTCAAACTCTATTTTAGCTCGGAAACCTGTCAAAATTTGGTATTTTAAGTAGTGCTTGAATACTTAATTTAGAAACCCGCTAAACGAAATATTTACTTTTATATAAATTGGTGAGAGATTTCTTTTCTAAAACAAAACTAAATAGCCAAAGACTGAAAAAAAGGCTCAACCTACATAATTTAAGTTTTTTAAATTAAGCTAGCATGAAGTTGAAAAATATTCTACCTACGATATTCCTTACCTGCCACTGAGCTAACTTTCGACTTTGACACTTTATCTCTCTGTGATGTAGATTTTCTACTGCTGGAGCTGTCTCGGGGGCCAGACGCGTTTGAGTCGCGAGAGTCTCTTCTTCGGTCTGGGAATCATAAACATTAAAAATAACTGTTACTTGTTTTTATTATTTGTTAACCATGGTTTAGGTGAAAGCGCTCGGGTAGTCCGCAATTTTTAAAAAAATATTTTTTGTATTTGGCAGTCCGAGTCAAATTGAACCTTGAGCCTCTTAACCGCCCGCGATGGATTGGTCCGTCAAGTGTTTTCGCGTTCTATTCGCCAAGGTCGTGAGTTTGCGTCGCGACTGGGTTCTCCATCATGTTTAGCTTTTCACTCCCCAGAGGCGCCAGAAGACTGACGAGAGACACAGTATTTCGTCGTGGATGTGCGACCCAGGCGGAATAAACGCAAGAGTGTTTCTTGGATATATCTGATGTAAAAGGTCAAAATATGATTCGCGGCTAATTCACGTAAAAGTCATTCAATAGGGTCATACGAACTGAGAGCGCATTTCTTCCGTCTGAATCCGACACAATAACCTCCAGAACTTGCCGTGTCCGGTGGGGACCTGAGTCATGCGGAATGTGAGAACGCCATTGGGCCTCTCCAGTCACTGCTTAAAGAGGGCAATCGCCCCGATTGTGGCGTGGTCAAGTTTGTGAGAACTAAGACTTTACTTACAAGCTACCAATCAGAAGGTTGCGTGTTCATATCACGTCAGGCTCACAACTTTGCTGTTGAGCTATTTATTTTGATTATCAGAAGGTGTGGTAATTGGAATATGCTTTTAGTTGAAGGTTTACTGAACAACTGGCGTTATCACAGTTTAAGAGGACTAAGGATGTGTTTCCTCTGAGGCGGAGTGGAGAGGAGCGGACCGTGAATTGGCCAATCACTGTGCTTGAAATCTCGACTCCACATTAGTAGAAACAGGGTAAGTGGAACAGAGTGGGGCTGAGCACACTTTAAAAAAAAAAACAAATAAATGATCACGTGACTTCGAGCCAAACATAATGGTGTGGGGTGCCGAGCAGAGAGCACGAAGCAAAGGGTAGTTCAGATCCACTCCACTCCCCTCTGCTTCAATGGAAACACTTGCCACGTTTTACTGCTCTTCTCCGTTCAACTCCACCTCCATCCAGAAATGCACACTACAAATTCATTTATGATCTTTGTCATACATTACTACCATGTATTTACAGGGATTACATATTCCAAACAAAATTTTATTTTTGTTTAGATTTAGATGGATTGATCTAGAAATATTGGTCAAATAAAACATCCTCACCATAATCTTTTTCGGACTTGATGCTGGGTGTATCGGTGGAGGCATGGGAGCTGCCACTCTCCTTGCGAGTCTTAGTGGCCAGTGCGCTTACACTGTCCTTGCGGCTGCCTGGTCAGAGTAACTTACATGTTAGATTTGTATAAATGCATTAAAATAGACAACAATAAATTATGACATTGAAACCATAAAACGGGTGCATCTGCCATTGTGTGCAAAATTGGGTTATCTTGTTTACCAGATTATATGTGATTATTTATGTAATAATCAAGAAAACATGGCACATCATAAATTTTATTTTTTAACAAGTTTCTGTTTTACTTAGACAAGTGATTTTTGTCTTATTATTTCGAACCTTTTGAGTAACGTAATTAGAGACACAATAGAAAGACAATGAGCGAATGAACGCGAGCGAGCGAACGCCAGCATTCTCTTGGGTTTAATGAATTAATAGGCTTGTGCTTGACAACTAGCTCATCTGTCCTTAAGCGATGATGTGGTCGTTATTGGAGCATTTTTGCTTAGAAGTAACCTCTTCATTCTCTTCATTCAAGAATTCACTCTTGATTTTAAAAGCCTGGTTTTGGTCAGACACACCCTTTATGATGATGATAAAATAAACAATTATGATCTTACAACAAAGTAAGAACAGGACTGACCTTTAATGATGTTAAACAATCTTCACTTGAGACATCACATTCTTTTACAAATCTTAGAGATACTATTTTGATAACTAAAACATTTCAGTATAGTGATCATGAGAAGTCAATCCCAGTCTTATCTTCATTTCAAAGTAATTTTCTGCAGACAGTAACAAAAGTACAAATTAATTTTAAAGTATTTGCCCTTCCATACCACATCACTAGCTACAAACACCATAAACCACAACAATAAAAAAAAAACAATTTGTAATAGACAAGTTCTACCTTTGGGTGTACTATCTTTAGACGCAGTGCCCCTAGAACTGCTTCTAGGTGTCGAAGGCTTAGGTGAAGGGCTCCTCCCATCTAGATGTTAACAATTGAATGCATTATAAGCGTAAACATGATGGCCCATGCAGGCCATGCCACTGAAATAGCAAGAAACGGCGGCAAACTAGTATTTTAATATTAGAACACCATAGATTACCTTCACTATCATCAGCTAATATAGTTTCCTTACACTTCTGCTTCATGAGCGGACCGAAGTCGCTTTCGGGCAAACTGAACGGCGCTTCATCATTCGGAAACGGTATTCCCTCCGTCTCTTCCAACATGTTCAAATCGTACAGACTTCCTATATGCTTCCATATGTCTTGAGTTGAAATCTCTTTTGTTATAGAGTTGGAAAGCTTCTCCCAAATGCAGGCCATGTGAAAATGTTTGTTTATGCCCACCGGCTTGTGGTTAGCCATGGCGTAAAACAATTGAATCTCCATGTCGACGTCCCATGTTAGTGGCTCGCTGGTTTTCACTTCCGGCTCTTCCTCGCTAGAAACCATTTTATTTCGATACACCAATCACATGAAAGTAGTGAATTTCCTAAGAAATAATAATTGCACTGTTTACAATCAAACGTGCGTGACGCCTCCAGAATAAAAATCACATTACTGACAGCTGTGACAGTGACGTCAGTGACAGCGCAGCAGCATCAACAGCAGTTTTTCTTTGTTAATGTTTTTGGCTTGGGTACTAAATCTTTTAAGTCTTCGTATGATTAGTTCACTTGTTTACTATTAGAAAATGGATGTGTAGTTGTAAATGTATCAAGTCACCCTTCTCGGTTTTGCTGAGGTATGTAGTCAAAACTACAATAAAATTCTCAGCTCCATGCACCTGTTTCAATGATTCCACATACATATTGTCCAGTTGCGCAGACACTTGGAATACATCAATTTTATATCACAATATTCACTAGGAAATAGGAATCATATTTGCAAATTAATTGAGATAGCGGTCAAGTGCGAACATATAAAGAACTCGAAGAAATCCTGCTAAAAACTCGGCAGCAGTTTGACCGATTTTCTGCGACATTCTAAAACGGTGAAATAAAAAATTCTTTTACACAGAAAAATATGGAATGGACTGGTGGAATAACTGAGAATGTTGAATAGATAATATTTAAGAAAGTGTTACAAAATGGAAGGAATTCCATAATAACTGACATCTCATGAACGCGTCGAAATGTTCTATTGTCTTTGTCATAAATGTGTCAAATTTGACAACGATTAAATTGAGCGTTTTGGTGGTTCTTTTGATGTCTTGGAAATATTGTTAAATCACGTCCTAATGCCAATAAAATCTGTTTAATTACAGCTGAGCCCCTAACATTAGCCATGGCTAATCACTATGAGGTGCCCAGTTGGTAAGGGATATCTCTTTTCTTGTGATATCGGCACACATTGAAGGGCAAGTTCGCCGGTCATAAATTTTAATTTTCTTTTAGGGCTGGAAAACCTCCTACTGGGCTTCACTTGGACGTTTTAAAGGGCGACAAATTGATACAGAAACTGATGATTGATGAGAAGAAGTGTTATTTGTTTGGTCGGAATCCGCAGATGAATGATTTTTGCATTGACCATGCGAGTTGTTCTAGAGTGCATGCCGCATTTGTTTATCACAAACACTTGAACAGAGCATTCTTGGTTGACTTAGGCAGCAGTGAGTATGAATCATAAGGTCCATCACACTCTGTTTTCATGAAACCGAAACTTATGTGTGGTTATGAATTCACATTTTCTAGCTCATGGGACCTTTATTGGACAAATGCGTTTGGAGTCCAACAAGCCGACGCAGCTCCCCATAGATTCAAATTTTCACTTTGGTGCTTCTACAAGAAATTACATTATAAGGTAATGGAAATTTTTATAAATAAAACTGAAAAGATAAAAACAAGTTCAGTCCAGTACCCCAATCTAATTGCAATCTAATTGTATTTAAACACATAAAATAAAACAAATAATAAATCCCACTACGGAACATATAGATTGCAACAGTGGGGACCCATATTAGAAAGATTTTAGTGTAGATTATTTTAATGGGTCCCGACTGTTGCAGTCAATATGGTCCATGATATAAAATTCAACTTAGATTCTTATATTCAGATTAGAAATAAATAAACCTATAGGAATTGAATAATTTATTTTCACTGATACATTGATTTGTGTACTGACAACCTACCTCCTGAGTCCTTGTTTTACATAGTTAGTGTTGACTTGTGCTCATGTTGGTGTGTGCTAGTCCAACTCTAAGTATGCTTTTCTTCTCATGGAGCTTCCATCACTACATGATACTGGCAGAATAGTTGACATCTGCTCAGTAGCCAAAGAGAAAAAAAGTATGCTTAGGGCGGAATTCACCCATAAAACTAATTGCGTTTTAACATTTGGCTCACATAATTGCGTTTAACTGCTGTCACTAGTGTCACTTGTGTGTATTTTTCTTTTGTTGTATTTTTACAAGTGACACTAGTGACAGCGGCTAAACGCGATTATGCCTTAGAATACATATTTTTTTAATAAATTTCAATTATAGCATGACATGGCTCCCAGGTGCATGGAATAATTATGTTAACTTGAGTTGTCTGTTAAATTTCTACGAAAAGGACTATACTATGAATATTCACATTGATTGTTAATTATGATCATATTCATAGCCATTATGAGGCTATGTTAGCTGAACAATATTATGACAAGGACAAGCAAAAAATTTGTTGTTGTACAGTAATTATATTCTCTTATAATATTTTCCATACAGAGAGCGTCCCACAGGCAATTCTAGAGGTATAATGGAAGACTTACCGAACACAGAACAGGAAGGTGCCTTACTGGGTCTGCCGGAAACACAAACTGAACTAGATGTGAGTAGTAAGAGAGAGTCTTTGATCCCAAAAGATACGTATTATCAATCCCACATATTTAATATACCCTGCACAAAACGTTTTGGGAACACATTCATTGTGCGTACAGCTAAGGAGTGGAATACCCTGCCGGAGTTTGTGTTTTCTGATGGCTACAACCCAGGAATCTTTTTAATCCCCATCATCAATCGCATCATCATTTTCCATCAGATGGGATAGCGGTCAAGCGGCAACCTATCACATCATCATAAAAAAAATGTGTCTCTTGAGATCAAAGAGTCTCAAATGTAGAAGTAGACCAGCCTTGGTAAACCATAGCTGTGGCAATAAGTCCCCTTTTGATTGTGAATGAAGTGGTTTTAGAGGTGCTATGAATTCTTACTTTCGGCCTGATGCAAACCAGTAGAGCATTTGGATGACATTTGACAATTGGATAGACCATGTCTGGGAATAGCTCATAGGATACTTTAATCCCAGAATTATGTTTCCTTGGGATAATGTTTTACGTTCACAAGGGCTATGCCGCTGCCTACAGCTAGTATAAGATAGCAAAGGACACATACATATTAAAACTCTAACTTTGGGCCAATCTACTTGACATTAGTCCAAATTGGCCTTTCAATATGCTCATTTAATGAATGCGTTGTTTCCAATAAGAACAATAAATGTATAATGTTATGAAAAATTCCAGAATCTTACAGAATTCAACACAGCACACAACAGAAGAATTTCCATGTTGGGTATATCAACGGAAGATGGCAGTGATGTTATAAAGGTAAACTCTTTTTTTTTTTTTCATTTACAATTAGCCGTCCAGCTATAATGAAATTTTTTCTTATCACATCCAATGATGATGATGATGATGATAATGATGATCTCATACAGAAATTATCTTCAGATTGAAGACTAGTTGTCCTTCTCAATCAGAATACGCAATGATCAGTGTTCATGAGTACTTTCGTTGGTTTTTGTGGCATTTTAGTCTTTGCTTGTAAGCTTTACAGGACTCGTTTTTCTGTTCTTTAGTAGTAGCCATTTCTATTGTATTCTTTGTAAACCATGGGACATCTATTCTATCTATTTAGGTATGGTTTCCGCACTTAGTCCTGTGTGGTCCATTGTACATAGGCCACGGCGGCCATTAAACCATGGGACATTAATTAAGAATTAATCGGAGGTAAACTCTGACCAAAGAAAGAGTATATTTATTTATTATATACGATTTTACGAAATTCGGAACTACTACTTGAAGTTCTCTCAATCTTAGTTCGATCTTCGTCATAATTACTATATTTTAAGTTCTCTTAATTAGAATGTTTTCTTATGTATCATAGTATTTATTAGTTTATTATAAGCCACTTAATTTAATGATACTACATTCTATTTCAAAATATCTGTTATTTATTTATTGTGCACACCTACCACAGTGTTGTCTTTTTAACCCAATGGTTGACTGGTAGAGAATGCTTTGTGGCATTAAGTCCGCCTATGTACCACCACTGTACATGAAGTTTAAATAAATAAAGAAATAAATAAATATACTTTATTGTACACCAATACAAACATTAAAGGAAACTAAAACTAAAACACATACGTACAAACAATGGGCGGCCTTATCGCATTCCGTTTCATTTTTTTAGAGTAATTACTGATTAAAAAAAATCTACTAAACACTTGCCTTTTTAGCCTCCAACTGGCACAAAACGGTCTGCCTCTATGCCTGGTGGTATTGCAAAAAAGATGAAAAGAAATGTGTCGTTCAATGAAGAGGTGGACATCATCAATCCTGAGGATATAGACCCGACTATTGGAAGGTTCAGGAACCTGGTGAAGTCTACTATAGTGCCGAATCCTAACAGTCAGCCAAAGAAATTGAAGTTACAGAGTGCTGATGACAGTAAGTATCTTCAATATTCTGTTACGTATTCACAAAACCCAAAACAAAATTGGTCTCCGGTAATGAGGATCATTCATGATTTTTGTGAAGTATGCGGACTTTGAGCAGTGGTGGCCAAGTGGTAACGGCTCCGATTTACGAGTTGTAAGTGGCGGGTTCAAATCCAGCCAGGCACATTACTTTGTGTAATTTATTTCATCACCACTGCTCTCAAAACGGTGAAGGAAAACGTGAGGAAACCGGCAGGTCCTAGACCCAAAAAATTCGAAGACATGTGACATTCACCAACCCGCACTGGGCCCGCGTGGTAGATTACGGCCTATTCCCTCTCCTAGAGAGGAGGCCTGAGTCCCAGCAGTGGGAACATTAAAAGGCTGATTATGCTATGCAGACTTAAAAAAAACCAGTAAATACTGTGAAGAAATTATTTAAATCGGACCAAACCTGTGGTCATAGAATGCAAGGGCTACTGAAGGACACAGGTGTGCTTTTGGTTGGTAAATGACCAACAGTGGACATCTCGTCTAGCTGGTATGACGATGACGAATCAGATCCAAAATGGGGCCCAAGCCGTCGATCGCGCGTGGTGTCCCACGCGCGCCTTAAGGAGGTTTCAGCAACCGCAGTGGCAAAGAAGGAACAGGAGTGAGTGTTTAGTCAGTAAAAGTCTGACACACCCTCCCGCTCCGCTCAAGAGCGGGGGATGTCATTAGACGATTTTACCTAAAAAAAATCCTAAATGGGGGAACCTTTATTTTCCTTTTATTAATCATTAATTTGTGCAGGTAATCACCATCATTCACTAAGACTGCAGGAGATATCAAGAGGTAGCAACTTGTACTCCGACCTGCCGGCGCCTAGCTCGCATCTGAGTCTAATTGGAGCCAGGTTTGTACTTTTTTACTCTAATTATTTGCTCTAGCGTCATCTAAACTAATACCACCACCATCATGGCCCATCGTCGACCATATCGTTGCTTTCCGTCAGGCGAGATAGTGGTGAAGCCTATCAATAGTAAAAAAACCGGGCAAGTGCGAGTCGGACTTGAGCAATGAGGATTCTGTACAAATTTACCTATGAAAATAGTTCAATTCCCGAATTGAGTTACGAAGATTTTTCCAAATCGCAAAAAAAATTGTTTTTTGGCGACGTAACTACAAATTTACAGTTTTCAGATTTTTTCCTATGCTTGTGCTATGACATCTTGCTTCATGCTAAATTTCAGGATACTAGGTCAACGGGAAGCATGAATTTTGATTCTATTGAGAGTGTCGCAATACGTTTTTTGCGACATAAATGGCCGTATCTTTTGTTTTTCGTTAACTCAGAAGTCTCATTTTTTCACAGCTTCAAGGGGCTGCAGACTTGATTATATGGTTTTAATTTCAACTCGATACCTCCACGCGTTCCCGAGATACAGGGTCTTGAAAGACAGACAAGAAAGTGATCCTATAAGGGTTCCGTTTTTCCTTTTGAGGTACGGTTGATACTTGGCTGTAATGTCGATGTTCGCAATCTTGAGCATCAGGGCCGAAACCCTAGTAGCAGCATTGTGTCGGCATCTCTGCCATTTATTTATAATTGATTGCAATTTCAGACTGGGCCTATCGCTACCGAACCCTGCGCCTGACGTGGAACTGGAAGGTCCTGAACCCCACCTCAGTGTTCATCCTCCTCTACCACATACAGGTAAAGTATTCTATAAAGTTATTTATTTTTCATTGGACATACTTTGTGTAATTTATTTCATCACCACTGTTCTTAAAACGGAGAAGGGAAACTGGCAAGTCCTAGAGCCATAAGTTCGAAGACATTGTGACATCTACCAATCCACACTGCGCCCGCGTAGAGTACGGCCCACTCCCTCTCCTAGAGAGGAGGCCTGTGTCCCAGCAGTGGAAACATTATAAGGTTGATTATGCAGGTGACGCTACTGTAAAAGGCGTCATGTGTACCTAGGCCTGTGAGCACCGAAGCCAGGTGGGTTGCTGTGAACACAACTCCTATAGAGGCAATTTGAACAATGGAACCCAGCCGCCGAGACCCTGATACCGACTACCAGTCACCGTAGGCATGTATTTGCGGACGATGAGCAATGGGTGGTTCGCCGTCCGGCCGTCCGACAACTGTCGGAATTCCGACAACGTCGACGACACGTAGTGTTCCACGCGCGCCTCAAAGAGATGTCAGCAAAACCGTAGGGGCCCAGCGGGGTCGAAGCCTACTGGAGCTATGGGTCGACTTCTGAAAGGGAAACCCGTAGTCCTAGGGAAACTGAAGGAACATAGGTGTAGTCTTAATCAGCAAAAGTCTGTCGCCCTCCCGTTCCGTGAGAGAAGTTATTAGATGATTTTCCACACGAGACCTTTAGGAGGCAAAAGCAAACACGGTCGACGTGGATAAATTTTAGGGTCTTCAATAAGATGAAGAAAAATAATGTAAACAAAAAGGAATAATATATTTCTTTCTTTATTCAGCACCAGAAGAGGCGGGCCCATCCAGCGAGCCAAGGAAGAAGAAGTACGCCAAAGAAGCCTGGCCCGGACGCAAACCTGGCCTGATACCGGGTGTATGAGATTTGTACTAAGCGTCCAATTAGACTGGCGGCGAGACAAGCGAAAATGCGTGTTATGTTAGGCACAGAAAGTCTAATATTGGTAGTTCTGTGGCTAGCCGATAGGTCACTTTGCATCCTGATTGCTTAACACTCAGAAAGACAATCCCTTTTGATAACTCATAAATATTACATTTGTAGGCGAATTTTGCCATTACGGTCCAGTTAGATTTCGAGAGTACAATGACTAGCGCACATTTGTATTAAACGACGTTTTTCAACACGAAGTTGAAAAAATAATTCTATACAATAAATAAAAATAGTACTTTTGTGGGCAAATTTTGCCATCTAAAGCCCAGGTGGGATTCGAGAGTATAATGACTAGCGCACACTTGTATTAAACGATTTTTTTCAACACAAAGAAAAAAATCTCATACAATGAATAATATTCTTATTTGCGTACGTTGTGTTGAGAGCCTAAAATCGGTGTAGTAAGAACCGGTTTTCGAGTGTGTTCAAAAATACATTGCTTGGGTACAAATACATTTACAAATTCGAGTTTTTTTTTCAAGACAAAATAAACGCAATGAATACTTTTTGTTTGATTGGCAAAATAGTAGTCTTACGCAATTAGGGTGTATCATCCTACTATCTATCGACAAATTAACCGCCAGTGTAATTAGACTCTTTAATGACATTATAGTGACGCGAATGCCGCTAGTGATGTGCATACGATGTACAAAATACAGTAGTACAGTCAACGCCATTGGTATGTTATATTTAATAATGATAGATTAAATAAAAACTGTTGGTGACATAGTAAGGACGCGCGGTTTTCTGACGTTACGATTTGATCATACATTTTTTAGCATGATGACCAATGGATGCTATCGCTACAAAAACTGATTAATAGTCAACAGTATTCTTGACAAAGTACCGACCATTTCCACCTCATACCTTGACTTGGCAAAATCATCGGACATTCGTCGATGGAGCCATACACTAAAAATTGAATTAATTTGAATCATATTAGACCGAAGCGTACCCACTCGCCGTGGGGTCGGCTGCGTTCGGCTGTCGTCGGATACATTCGGCTATCTTCGGCAGCCTTCGTATGCGCAAGACCTTCAAAACAAAATGCCGCGGTTTCGTGTGTAATAGTGAAAATTTATAAGCAAATATTTGTATGACCGTATCTTTACTAACAAAGAAATAAAGTCCAAGTTTTGCTTGGTATGCAATAAAGTATATATAAATAATAATAAATAAATAAATTATAATCGTTAATCCTGTCATACTGTATGGATCAGAATGTTGGGCTGTGAAAAAGACGGATGAAAAAAGATTGCATGTAGCGGAGATGAGAATGTTGAGATGGATGTGTGGTGTGACGAGAATGGATAAAGTGAGAAATGAGTATATTAGAGGAAGTTTGAAAGTGGCGCCAGTGACTGAAAAGTTGAAAGGGAATCGTTTGTCTTGGTATGGTCATGTGAAGAGGAGGGATGAGACGCATGTTACTAAAAGAGTTATGAGTTTACATGTGGATGGATGGAGAGGGAGAGGGAGGCCAAAGAAAGGATGGATGGATTGTGTGAAGAGTGATATGAAAGAAAAGGAAGTTAGTGATAGCATGACGAGTGACACGGCGGAGTGGAAGAAAAAAAAAACGTGTTGCGCCGACCCCAAATAACACGGGACACGGGCAAAAAGATGATGAATCGTTATGTAAGAAGGCCAACATATACAGTTACGATCGAAATGATGATAATAAATCAATGCATGTTAAAATAAATATACATAGAAAATTGTATATAAATGTTTTGTTATACTTAGGTAAATGTTATCCAGCGTAAGGAATTGTCAATTAATTACGGTATTCAGTACCTTTAAGTCGAAAGTTAAAATAAAATTGCATGTGAAGTTTAAATCAGTGTATGAAAACATTTTTAAAGAGTCTACAATAAGCGTTGAATTCGAAAAATAAATCATTATGTAAATTCCAACAGATTTTAGTGCAAATTTTGCTCAAGTATAAATAATGAAGGCTGTAGGAATAAGTTAAGAAAAAACTAAAATAAAATCTGATCTAAAATATTGCAAGTGTTTTTACACAAGATAATTTAGGGATATTATGTTATCTTACTGGTATTAAAAAAGGTGAATTACTGCATATGTTAAAGATGCCCAGCCCTCCTAGCCAAATTACAATTGTTTCGTTGGTGCCGAACGCCTCGAGTAGGCCACGCCTCCGATTCCTTTGTTCTGACCATTTGACTGAGCGTTGAAATGACGTCAGAACAAAGGAATCGGAGGCGTGGCCTACACGAGGCGTTCGGCGCGAACGATACGATTGTAACTTGGCTAGGGGGGCTGAACATACAATCAGTTGTTCCTGTATCTTCAAACTTATGTCGGAGGTACTAACAAATTTACAATGGTCGCGTGGGGAACCTCCCTCCTCCGTGCCTTCTGTCGATTACTCTTCCACTTGTTGTTTTATTTCGCACACGGAATCTTGTTCGCTCTTAATTTTCACTTAGTCGAGTTTTTGATTAGTTTTAATAGTGTTTCATTTGACGCTTCTGCCTCCGCCGCCGATTCCGACAAACCAGTTTCAAAACTCTGCTTTGGAATTCGATTCCGATATAATAATTTCCATTACATCCCTACTATACGTAGCGAATTTTGACCTGTGGTCCTGCCCAGGGTCTGATTAGTGAGCCTAAATCTAAGTATGCTTATACTCCGTTCGCAGTACAAAGGCATTTAAACAAACGTGTTTCACTGTCCGTTCAATTGATTTTGACTTCTATTCCCTAGGAATAAGGATGGCATTCAAAGCAAAAAAAAAGTGGTAACAATGTTTTTTTTTAACATTAATCCCATGTCTAATCTTGTTTCGAATGGAGTATAGGATACTTATTTTTTTTTTAAAGATAGTACGATTTTATTTTGGGTTCTTGATACGAAGTGTTAATCAACGACGCCTCAACAACCGCTAGGTTAGGACATAGGATACTGTTCATCCCGTTAGTAAATTAAGTTTTCTGACAATCACGCGGGCGAACCTGTAGCCCTGCGTTCAAAAATAACCAGAGTAGAGTCGCAACTCCAACCGTTCAAAAATGCTTCGAGTTGACCCAGGGTCGTTCTTTTATTACTCGAGTAGCTACCCTAGAGTTAACCCAACTAACTCTAACTCAGAGCAGGGTAGGTTGGTCGGCACTAGCCGGGGATCATGGATGGCGTATCAGCTCCCACGATCCCCGGTCAAGTGTGAGAGGGAACACCGGGGTGGTTTTTAGTCAGTAAGAGTCTGGCAGACCCTTCGCCTGCCCCAGGCGAAGGTCATCCATGAGGATTTTCCAACCCGGTAACAAAAAAAAAGGGTAGGTTGGTGTAAGCGGCCATGAATGACACTTGCTTGACATTGAGTTTTTGGACGTGAACGTAGAGTACGTTCGCGTTCACAAATGCGAGCATAGAGTATCTACCCTGATGACGTCATTAGAGTTAACTCTAACTTCATTTTTGAACGCGGGGCTGCTAGAGCCAGTTGTAGTATAAATTGATAATTGCATCGGTACTAAATACCCGTCCGCCTTATTAGTAAATCCAAAATCGCTTTATAACACAAGTAGTAGAAAGCCATTCTATTTTGGACCATATGGCAATACACTTAAGTCACTAGTTTCTATAAAACGCTAGAAAGAATTATTATTATTATTTCCTATTAATAATATTATCCTATTATAGTATTGTTATAAATTTGGTAACATATTTTTGGCGTTGACTGTACTTATAAGAAGTTGCTCATAATGGCAATTACATTTTCACTTTTTGAAGTACATTATAATCTAATGTAATGATTTAGTAATAAGGTTACTTTTAAGAAAATTGTGGATGAATTATAAGAGAAAGTAATATGTCAATAATTGTATTATTTTACCTTCCTTGAATATCTGTACTTGAATTTACATTTAGATAATTTCAATACATCGCAACCAAATTATGTGAACTTTTTGTATGAATCTTCAAAAAACGTATAGATTACAAAGGAATGACACACTTTGTCGTAACTTCAAATTCCTTTGTAATCTATACTTTTTTTTAGTACATGTAGCGACATCTATGGCGTCACATAAGACCTAATCCTGCATCGCACAATTAAAGTTCTCCGCACGATTTGAACATATAGAACAGCCCGAAATCATCTATTGGGCAGTTGCTCCCCAGACATAACAACCGTCTGGTCGGCCTTTTACATCAGAGGTTTGCGGGGCTTTACGCTCTGTTCCGCATACCTCCAAACTGGTGACTCTCGATAATGAACGTCAGCGCAGCCTTCGTGCAGCTAATACTTCGTGACGTCATCATCACTTCCTCACGCTTTCGAGCAGCGAGTCATACGGCCAGCACCCACGGCTTCAAAGGGTATCCTGACCACCAGCATGCCTACCTGGTCATGCCTGGTCATCAACCTCAGCCTCATCGCCTCATCAGCGACCTTGGCTATGCACACCGTACCTTCGGCCAGTCACATTAAGATCTTTAAAAAACCTCTCCAGGTCGACGCTAGCATTCAAGCCCTACGTGGCACAGCACCGCTCTGATTCACTGGAGCCTGCAGCATCATCACAACTTACTGGGACATCATCATTCCTACTCATTGGGGCATCATCCCGACTCATTGGGACAACACCACCCTGATTAACTAGAGTATCACCGCAGACAGTTCCGACTCACCGAGAACTATGCGGTATTCGGTTCCGACCCACTGGAACCAACCTAAAACTGGCCTGGCACGCATCGAGTGATGTAGCGACATCTATGGCGTCACATAAGAATTAATCCTGCATCGCGCAATTGTTCTCCGCACGGTTTGAACATATGGAACAGCCCGAAATCATCTATTGGGCAGTTGCCCAATAACACCCGTTTGGTCGGAGGATCCTTCCTCCTCAAAGGAGGTATGTGGGAACTTTCTCTGTTCTGCATACCTCCAAATGCATTTAACCAGAGTGAAGCTGTAAATGTATCTATAGTCAGTCTCCTCGGCAAGCTTTGCTGAGGTAGTAATTTAGTTCCAGTTTACCGAGAACGCCCTTCAATGATTCCCCATAGTGTCCGGTTATATTGACTTACAAAACTACACCAATTTTACGTCGCAACATCCACTAGGAATCAATGTGCGAATAAATAAAACAGCCTCTGAACTTCACGCGGAAAAAACCTGCCTAAAACCTTTTTAGTTAAACTACTAATTAAATATACCAGTTGTAACCTCGGCTAGGCCAGATATACATACATGAGACCATAAACACAATAATATGAAATACAGATTGAAGAGCACAAAGGTCCTGCTCATTTCATGAGGAATTTCTACTAACAGACCTGCCCCCCCTAGCCAAGTTACAACTGTTTCGTTTCGATTCTTTTTTCGTTGATCGCCTCGAGTCGGCCACGCCTCCTATTCCTTTGTTCTGACCACGTGACTGAGCGTTGAGATGACGTCAGAATAAAGGAATCGGAGTCGTGGCCTACACGAGGCGATCGACAAAAAGAGAATCGAAACGAAACGGTTGTAACTTGGCTAGGAGGTCTGCACTCAGGATCAAAAAGACCTGCTATGAACGTCACAATAACTTGGAATCGGTAAAATATTCTTTATGGTCAGCAGTGAATAAGTTTTCAATGGACATAGTGTGTACAGAGATAGACGCGTGGCCTGAATGCTTAAAGGCCTGTGTTTAAGACTGCGAAGCAGTACCTAATGCTAGTTAAAGGAATGCACGCGTGAGGGAACGGACATCCTCATGTCCTACCCACCGCGACCCGAACCCGACTACCCGCTTCAGTAGACGCGGGCTTGCGGACGACGAGTAATAGGTAGATTAACGTCCGGTAACCGAACCGAGCCCAGTTCGTCGAGAGCGCGCAGTGTTCCACGCGTTCCTCAAAAAGAATTCGGTAAACCGTAGGAGCCTGCTAGGGCTATGGGGATTTTTTGAAAAGGAAACTCGTGGTCCTAGAATGCAAAAATAAAATAAGTAAAAGTCTGACACGCCCTCAACGTCCACCCTAGAACGGGAGAAGTTATTGGGTGATATCCCATCTCAAAAAAAGGCTGGAAATTTTGAGTAGAAGTTTCCAGCCTTTTTTTGAGATGGGATTCTCTACATACTACATGTAGGTACAAAATTATTCTAAGAATTACATTCGTTTTTATGAAGTAATGATTTTTTTTTCTTTGTAACAGAATTTATGGCCATATATTATGGTATATAACATATCGATAGATTATTCTCAAAAACTCGATGTTTAAAAAATAAAATATTAACTATAATGTGGCGATGGGAAGAGTGGAAGGTGGGTAGGCCTCTGGTGTGGCACCTGTGTCGACGCAACCCTTGCGCCATCCCATGTTCTTAGTTCGTCGGGCTGTGCCGGCGCTGCCGCTGCGGCTGCTGAGACCCTCAAACGGCGCAAATACTGTAACCTTATTGGTAATTACAGTTTTCAGCCGTTTGGGGTCGAAACGCTTGGGTCATGGGGTACGAGTGCGCGACTCCTTTTCAAGGAAATTTCACGCTGTCTGATCGACACTGCGTGACCAGAGGGTTGGCTTGTTCTTCGCGCAAAGAACTGTCATTCAACGTGGCAATGCTGGCAGCCTTCTGGGCACATTTCCGGATGACACCGATGTGGAGGAGTACTTCGACGCCTGAGTGTATTTAGTGTCTTTGTATTATATGTACATAGTTAGCTTTAGTATAAAAGTGTTTATAGTTAATATTTTATATAAGATAGATTCAATTGAATAAATCCAAAAACCATCAGCCCAGCTTCCCCTTCGCCCTTTTCACACGATCTACAGTCCAAAGAATATATTCAAAGTATTTCAGCTTACCTTTTCAACTCTGAAAGCAGGTGTAGGTACGTACTCATTAATTTGAACACGCTTGAGAGCCTCTCACGGAGTTGAAAAGCTCCTTTTCATGCAATGTCTATAGGTGAAATCTTTTGACGGCGTGTTTGACGCTCATTACCTTGAGCTGATTTGAGGAAAACTTATGGACGGTATGTTCCTCGTGGAGGCGATCGGCGGCGGCGATCTCTCGCGCCGGGCCTTGGTACAGGCCATGGTCCGGAGCGAGGAGAGTGGCAGGCGGTCGCCCCAGGCGGGCGCGTGGAACACTATGCGTCGACGACGCGAGTGTTCCACGCGCGCCTCAAAGAGATGTCAGCAAAACCGTAGCGGCGGGTGACGGATTCGACTCCTACTCGTGTCTGTCCGTAGCCATCTTTTTATCTTGTTACCTACCAAAAGTACCTATAATCATCATCATCATCTTCCTGCCCTTATCCCGTATTATTTGGGGTCGGCGCAACACGTTTTTTTCTTCCACTCTGCCAAAAGTACCTATAATATTTACTACAATTATGTTTCAATCATGTTTTCATTTTTTTATTACAATCATGTTTCGAAGGTCGCTCCAAATAAAACGCAACTCGCGTTTCAAACGCATTTCAGTAAGTCTTCTCACAAAATTAAAACCCATTGACCGGCACTGCGGAGCGTTCCTTTCTAAAGGATGCTTTCAAGCTTCACTTTATTACTGTAAATTCTATACAATCTCGATTGCGAAGCGTCCAACTGGAAAATAAAGTAGTGCTGGCATTGGTATTGCTTCCTTTTCGGTTATATGTGGAAATTTGGGTCATATGGTACCTATAACCTATGTACTGTGGAGTGGGAAAGGGAAAAAGATAGTTTTTAGGATTCCGTTCCTAAAAAGAACAAAACGGAACTATTATAGGATCACTTTGTTGTCCGTCTGTCTGTCTGTTTGTCTGTCAAGCCCCTTTATCATAAACCTATTGCAGATTGAGAAAGAGAAGAAAAAGTAAATAAACCTTTATGCTAACCCCATGAGCTCCATTTGAAATCTGACTCACTTATTTTGACGTGGGAAACCGTAAAATGACTTCTCTTGTTCCGGGTGGGGCGAGAGGGAGAGTCAGATTTTTACTGATTAAAATATCCTGTATTCCTTCAGTTGCCCTTTGCGTTTTTGGAGGTATGCAAAAGAGTGTAAAGTCCCGCACAACTCTATTGAAGAGGGAGGATCCTCCGAAAAGACAGGTGTTGTGTTTGGTTTATTTATTTATTTCCTTATTGCACACCTTAATTTATTACAGGACAGACATTTATAAAAAATAAGTGTACAATGTGCGGCCACAAATTGCCCTGTGCAATATACAGGGCAATTTGTACCATACTACCTTTGACCGTAAGTTGAATTCGGGTTTATTGTTCTAATCGCGCGGAGCTTTTCATTTTTAGTTTCTTTAAGACGGCATAGATGTCGCTACATGTACTAGGGTGGTAACTCTTTCGAAGTGTCGAACATTCCCACAGCCTAGATATGAATGGCGGTAACCATTTATAGGGGCCATTTATTTATTCCGTGTAAGAAAAAATAAGAATAGACCGACCCCTCCCCCTCTGTTTAATATTTATTACGTAAGAATCTAAACGAAAAAATGAATGTACGCTTGGTTGATTTTTATTTTTAAAAGTAATAATTTTCAGGAACGTTTACAAGTGTGTCGTAAATAGTTTACCTATAGGTACTCATCAGAGCGCACATCGGCACTCGTGCGGTTGCACGTGTTTTTTTATAGCTTAACTTTACGTATTTCTGTGACCTTACGTAAGAAGTATCAAGACTCCCTCCTACCCCTTTGTAAGAAAAAACAAGACATGGTCGACTTCGAAATCGTCTTACGTAATAAATAAATGGACCCCTAAAGAACGCATCATCGCGCAGTTTATGATGTACCTATTTGTTGTTGCTCCGATTTTCTCATGTTTCGAGACTGAACCAGAACATAGGTAGGTACTACCTCAGATGTCCGATCCGAATTCACGAATAAACCGGGATTCTGCCGGATGCAAGAACAATGCTTGTCCGGTTCAGACGTGTCCGGTTCAGACGGATTTTGTTGTAGGTACCGAATCATGATGGCGACGGACAGCTTGATGAAACAAACGAATAGACAAAACCGGCCAAGTGCGAGGTGGACTCGCAAGCGTAGAGTTCAGTACGATAAAAGTTTGTTTTCTGACGCTTTTTTTATTAAGTAATTTTGTCTCTAGGGATCTTACGGGCGTTCCCTCTAGAAATTTAATTTGAATTTAGAACGACAAAACCTTTAAAAAAAAACTTATTAAGCGAATTTAAAGTTTGTTTCAAAAATCAAACTGGCCATTAACAAAAAAAAAAAGAATGAAATGTCTCTAGTAAAAAATTAAAGAGCTTCGGGAGCGTTATATAAAATTAATTCATTAAAACCCAAGCGAACGCCGGCGTTTGCATCTCATTATCTTTCTATTGTATCTTTCTCTCCCTCTACGACATTCGAAAACTAATTTTTATTTATTTAGTTATGAATTTTGTTAGTTCTAAATCTCAAAACATGTCGAGTGATAATTAATTAACATTAACTTTTAAAAAATATAATTATTAATAGTATTATTTACAAGTTAATCTTAACTATCACTCAACATGTTTTGAGATTTGAAACAAACAACTCTAAGATTCTATAGTTTTCATTTTTTTTATAACACTCCCGCTATTACTTTTTTTTTTAGAAACTTGTCAGTAACTACGTTTTATTTTGTTTTTTTTTGTTAGTGGCCAGTTTGAATTTTGAATAAACTTGTTTGATGCACGTACATTTTTAATCCACTTAAAAAGGAGGAGGCTCTATTTTCGGTTGAATGTATTTTTTTTTTTATGTTGACGGCTTTTGACGTTCCAAATTCAAATTTTATCATCCCACAGGGATCACCCATAGTGCATAATCTCCCTAGGGACAAAATTACTTATATTAAGTGATGGTTGTATGACATATAAAAGGGCATTATCAAGCAGGTGGTGTAAAAACGTACATGTACAATGTATATGTATTTTACAATGTATATGTTACGGTCAGAATACGGAATACGCGCATTAACTAGGTAATCTGCAAATTGTTTTTTCCACTTTAACGGACTCGATCAGATAATCTGCAGATTAACAAGTTAGTCTGTACTCTAAATGATTTACGCACATTAGTGGTAACATATATACAAAAACAAATACACTTAGCGTCAAAGTACTCCTCCACATCGCTGTCATTTGAGCACGCCTGGCATTGCCACGTTGAATGACAATGATAACATTTATTTAATTTTTTGGCAAAGAACGAGACAGCTCTCATTAATGCGAGCATGTATAAAAGCGCGTGGATTTCCCATGCGTCAATAATTTGTGCCACGTTTACATGATCGTAAAGCAAGGGTTCATACGTTTACACGTGGGATTCGAAAGTCATTGCTGTATCGGCAAATTAATATCGCCGAATTAATTCGATTTAACGGTAGTTACATTACCGATATATAAAATTGATCGCAGCTCTAATTGTAGTCGTGACATTGTATCGATTTTAATATTTACTTATATTGTTTTTTTTTTTAAGGTGGGAAATCATTCAATGACTTCTACAGCTTTGAGCGGAGCAGGAGTTAGACTTTTACTGACTGAAAACCACACCTGTGTTCTTCAGTTGCCCTTTGCCTTTGCGTTCTAGAACTACGGGTTTCGTTTCCTTTTAGTAAATCCCCGCGGTCTAAGCGGCATCGGCCCTGCTGGGCCGGCTGGGACATCTCTTTGAGGAGCGCGTGGATCACTACATTCACTACACGCTGTCGATGACTTGGGCTCGGTCCGGTCAATTACCGGACGGCCGGAAGGCGAGCTACCCATTGCTCAACGTCCGTAAGCCCGCGTTTACCGTGACTGATAGTCGGGGTCAGAATCTCGGCGGCTGGGGCGTGAGGACGTTTGTTGCCTGACGCATCCGGCCTCTTCCTTCGCTTGCATTACTGCTTCGTAGAAGGAGGCCTCCTCCGCCTGCCATTCCTCCTCGCTCCTGACCATAGCCTAAGAGGGCCCGGCGCGAGAGGTCCCTGCCGCCAATTACTTCTACGAGGACACGGCAGTGCTCCGCCCAAGCGGAACACACCTCCGGAGTATCCTCCGGGTGGTCTACAATGGTAACACCCGGGCGTTTCTTTTGCCTGAATCCGTTGCAGGAACCTCTCGAACTTGCCATATCATGGACCTGCGTTATGCGGAAAGTGAGGACACCGTTTTGCCGCTCCAGGCACACCTCAAAGAGGAGACTTACCGCCATAATTTTAGCGTGCCCAGCCCTGGGTTGCGACAGCCGTAGGTCGCCATTTTACCTGGGTAGAACAAGACTGACACAGACCAGGAGAGTATGATACATAAGGACACCTTTACTCAGCAGTGTGTGGAGCAAAACTCATACGGACCAGAAAGCGTGACACGCAAGGAGACTTAGACTTAGCAGTGGGTGGAACAAGACATATACCTAGAACAGGGACGCATGACACACAAGGAGATAAAGATTCAGCAGTAGGTGGAAAAATATTTACATAGTATTAGGGCAGCATGACAAACATGAAGACCTTGGCTCAGTTGTGGATGGAACAAGATTTAGACAGACTGGGGCAGCATGACGCACAAGCAGACCTTTAACAAATTGGGCGGAGTAAGAGTCACACAGATCAGGAAAGCATGACATACAAAGAGACCTAGACTCTGCTGTGGTTTGAAACAAGATTACACAGACTAAGGAAGCAAGTCACACAAGGAGACTTATTTACACTCAGCAATGGGTGAAACAAGACTCACACATACCAGGGAAGCATGACAAACAAGGAAGCCTATAGCATAAAAAACTGTTATATCTAACCCAACAACGTGTTGCATGGCAGTCTGATGAAGATAATGAACAGTTTCAAGCCGCAGTGAAAAATTTGCCATTTCCTTTAAGAGATTTGATTTGACCCAAGAAGGACTATGCTCACCAGTGGGCGTAAGGAAACTAGCTGATGAGGAAAAACAGTTTCAAAATTCCACTAGCTTGATAAACTTGTTCAAGCCAAAGTCTAAAATTAAGCCTTTTTCACAAAAGAATTAAGTTTGTTTGTTGCAAAAGTTTTACAATTTTAGTCTAAGCCTGAATTATTGTTATCTTCATCTATATTGTTACATCTGTCTCAAAAGTTTGAATTTTTTGGACACAATCTCCAAATACTTCGTATTTTGTACTGGGATGGTACTTTCTCAAATTGAAGTCGCGTATTGTGTCCAAAGTTTTGATTGAGTAGACAATCTAAGCTTTAGACTGAGAAGCTTTAAGTTGTCGACTGAAAAACAAAAGGTAATTTATTTAAGTTCTTTGGAAATCCACCACCTACTTCTTTTGTTTGGATTTTATCAACCGATGCGTCATCATTTACCCTCTTTAAATTCATGTCGCCCTAGTACCTTTAATGTAAACCTCAAGACGTCATGAGAAATGCACCATATCAATTATACAGCCGTCTGTGTATAAAAAAGTTTCTAACCATATAAATACATAGCTAAAACATATTAGCATATTTGAATTTCAGATTGAGTCTCTTGTGTGTTTTAACTAATATATAAAAAAATCGTCTTATAGTGTTTGTTATCGAACTCCTCCGAAACGGCTTGGCCGATTTTTATGGAATTTTTCGTCTATGTTTGACAGGTCTGAGAATGGGTCGTAGGCTAAAAATAGCCTACTTTATACATAACTAGCTTCTGCCAGCGGCTTCGCCCGTGTAAAAGTACGTTTTCCATACAAACTTTGGACTCCCATTTCATCCCTTTAGGAGGTGAATTTTGGAAAAACCTCTCTTAGTGCTCGCCTACGTCATAAAAGGAAACCTTGTGCAAAATTTCACGCTCCTAATCCCAGTAGTTTCGGCTATGCTTTGATATGTCAGTCAGTCAGTTTCTCCTTTTATATATATATATAGATATACCCTCCTACCACCTATGTTTTTTATTACATCTACACTAATATTATAAAAAGGTACCTATAGTTTGTTTTTTTGTTGTAGGAGGTAATCTTTGAAAGTACTGATCCGATTGCTAAAATTTTTTCACCGATAGAAAACTGCTTTATTCCTGAGTGAACTAGGCTATATTTTATATACGCGGGTGAAACCATGGGCAAAAGCTAGTCATTTAAATGGCAGAACAACGTTTGCCGGGTCAACTAGTATAATTATAATAATAATTTTTAGAAAAAAAATCCATAATAATCACAAACTCGGTTCTTTTCTGGCGGGATTTTTTCGAGTGAAGTTCAGTGGGTTTTAATTATTGGCAAACAGATTTCTCTTAGAATTTGTGATATAAAATTAGTGTAGTTTTATGTCTTAAGAGTTTACAAACTGGCCAATATGAGATATCTTTGAAACAGACCCGATCATGGGAAAATGGTGCTGTAGTATTCATTGCCGTGAATTTGCTGTCAAATACTGCTAAAAAAATTCACATTTGTGACATCCGCATTCTAATAAAAAACAAAGTGACTATACCTATTCTGTACTAAACCAAAATACTTGACACTGGCCAAATGCACAAACCCTACGAAGCAAAAAGAAAAAAAGAAACACAAACTCGTTCAACAAACAAATAAAATGGCGAATAAACAAAACATCATCAATATTGGCATTCGATTGCAATTAAGCGCTCATTTCCCTACAAATAACAAACATTGGATGAAATAGCTCGCAGTTCAATAAATTGTAAATAACAATTTGGTAAAATCTTTTCTGTAACCCTAGTACTCCTAATAATTCAGAAATATTGATATTTAGTCTTCTGGCCACGTCTTCCGACGCGCGACGGCTATCAATGACCTCAGCATGAAAATCAAAAGGATTCGCTATTCCTTCGTGTTTTCGCTTCATTTTCTCCACACTGTTGTGTCCCAGTCAGTCGGTCCCGGACCGTTGCGCTGAACGGTCGTGTTTCGTGTCCCCGTGTGTACCAAAAACATTATTGTGTATGAAACATAAATATTGTGTGACACAGTTATTGTGTCTATTGTGAAATTTTTATTGCTGTTTTTTTGGATTTTGCTATCGGTAAGTGTAATTTAAGTTACTTTTCTTCTTATTATCGTGTTTTTGCTACGGTACCTGTTGATTTTCGGATGGTGGTAACATTGAAGTGGAGATTGAAAACAATACATTAGGATAAAATTGTGAAGCACAAAGATTGATTGACAACGTTTTAAAATGTTTTTCTTATCTATGATTTGTTGCAAGATAACTTTTTAAATGTTCGTGATGCAAGCTTATCTCCGATATTGATCCATTAATATTATGTTATTATTTTTAGGGATCTGTAGTGATGTGTATTAAACCATTGACTAGATATTATTAAGACTTATAAGGATCTAACATCACTTGTTTATTTTGTGATATCTATTTTAACTCGCAACTCCATCGCTTATACATCTTACCTACTTACTTATTAATTTTCGCGATCATTTTATGTAATTAGGCAGGGGGGTACTTTCCTTAACAAAAGATCGTCAAATGACGACAGAAACCGACGAGGTTATTGTTTGAACTTCGTTTTAATATCGTTCGTCGATGAAGAGCTTTTTCAGTTCTATTTACTTATGGAAAATAGAACGACGAATAAATAAGAAAATAATTTACTTTGATACTCGTATATGAAATTTGATATCTAAATAATTTGATATTGATGAAAAAAGAAAGAAATACGTTTATTTGAGATTCGTACAAGACAAAATAAAAATGTTAACTAAATAATCTTTATTATATGCATAAGCATAATCAGCCTTTTAATGTTCCCACTGCTGGGAGTCAGACCTCCTTTATCTAGGAGAAGGAATGGGCCGTAATCCACCACGCGGGCCCTATGCGGGTAGGTGAATCACATGTCTTCGAATGTTTGGTTCTAGGACATGCCGGTTTGCTCACGATGTTTTCCTTCACCGTTTTGAGAGCAGTGGTGATGAAATAAATTACACAAAGTAATGCGCTTAGCTAGGTTTAAACCCGCGACCTACAACTCGTAAGTCGGGGCCGTTACTCGGCCACCACTGTTAACATAAAGTAACTACAATATAATAAAAACGTGTACGAGGCCAAAAATTTCAGTATTTTAAGCTTAGTTAAAAACAAATTTAAACAACGCAGCGCTGATAAGCATAAGCATATCATGATATTCTGATCTATTTTTAAGGTCTTTTATTCAGCAGAATAAATACTTCATTGTATTTTTGCTCTGCACGTCATTTTGTTATAACCACGTCTCCTAACCTTACCTTACCATTTCACAATGTCAGCAAACCGTAGGGGCCCAACAGGTTTGAAGCCTACTGGAGCCATGGCTTGTACGAAAAAGAACCTCGGGGCCCTGGAACGAAGGCAAAGAAGGGACAGGAATAGGTTTTAGTCAGCAAGAGTCTGACACGCCCTCCAGCTCCGCCCAAGAGCTGGAGATGTTATTAGATGATATCCCACCTAAGAAAAAAATCACATAGTGTCCATCCCACCCATCGTCATCTTCCTGCCCTTGTCCCGTTTTATTTGGGGTCGCCGCAACACTTTTTTTTTCCATTCTGTCCTGTCACCGGTCACGCTATCACTAACACCCTTTTCTTTCATATCACTTCTCACACAATCCATCCATTTTTTCTTTGCTGTCCATGGCAACCATACGCACAAAAAGTTTTGGGAACACATTCATTGGACTGGAGAGGCTGAGGAATGGAATTCCCTGGCGTCTGTGTTTCCTGATAGCTACAACCTGAGGGTCATAAAGTTCCGAAGCGAGGAGGAGTGGCAGGCGGTCGCCTCCTTCTGCAAAGCAGTAATGCTAGCAAAGGAGACAACGGTCCTCACGCCCCAACCGCCGCCGGGATTCCGATCCCGATTTCCGGCCACTGTAGGCAATGAAAAATTTTTTATGTGGTGTAAAATAAAGAATATATATTAATATTATTTGAATTTCATACGTCTCGGGAGTTTGCATAACACTAGATCATTCATGCGTTCTTGGTCCTTCCAGTATTTTTTTTAATTTTAATAAAATGTTTCACAACTTTCACCCAACACCTAGATAGTCCTAAACTAAGTAGACTTAATGCTATGAGTACTAGAAAACTGATACACATGCAAATAAATTTCTAAATACATACATATTATAGATAAATTACGCCCAGCACAGAACAAATGATCGTGATCATCACACAACGATTTGTCTTGGGTAGAAATCGAACCCACGAACTCCGGGATAGCAGTCAGGATAGTTAACCACAAGACCAACTGGCCAGTCAATTCCATAAACATTGACAATATCTTCAGCTGACACCAGTATCACTAGTTTTTTTTTCTTGCTGTTAAGTCTCGATGTGTAGTCGGGAAAAGCTTGGTGGATTGATTGCCTGGTAATAAACGTAAATAAGGAACAGTGTGTCTAAGTAGTTTGTAGGCAATCGATAGATGAGAGTTTTTACGTTCAACAGAAGCTATAAAAAGCATGGAAAATGGATTAGAATGTTGTTACGCGAGTAGCTAGGAAATACTGCTGTAGGGGAAAAATACGAGGGGTTATGTCTATAGGATGGGACGATGAAGTATCCTTTTGGTCGACATGAACGAATTGTTATGTTTTTTTTTTGATACCGGAGGACCGGTCGGGTCCTCTGGTATCATTGAAGTTTATTTACTATTTTTAGGTTTACTCGTATAATGATTTATTTGCCCCCCTAGCGAAGTTACAATCATTTCGTTCGCGTCGAACGCCTCGAGTAGGCCACGCCTCCGATTCCTTTGTTCTGACCACGTGACTGAGCGTTGAGATGACGTCAGAACAAAGGAATCGGAGGCGTGGCCTACTCGAGGCGTTCGGCGCGAACGAAACGATTGTAACTTGGCTAGGGGGGCTGGAAATAATTTATTATTTTCCTACTAGTGATCCATTTTCGTTACCTTAATCATTTGTTTCAGTAATATTCAAAGTGAAATATTTATTTGGCTAGGTTATCATATTTTAATCAAATTCATGAAACATTATATGTGTTTGGGATACGCAATATTATAATTATTTGATATTCAAAAAAATTGTACGTTGGACCGTTAGCTTTTTTGCCTCAGCATGACTAAATAGAAAGTCGTGAAATAAAATATTGGTAACATCTATTTAGCGATATTATAAAGTATTTAGTCTGAAATTGACTTTAAAGGCGTTTATAAATCTTTATGGCATGGAATAAAAAGAAAAAAAAGATTCATTTCTACAATACAAACGAAACAAAATTTGGTGAGCATTTATCCATTCTGGCAGGTATTTCAAATTTTTGGTAGTAAAATAGGTAATTTTCTGGTAGGCGTTTAAACACAAGCCATTTATAATTACTACAAAAAAAAAATGGGGATTTATCCGTACCCGTTACTAATCATATTTTTGTAGTCAAAAGTAAAAAAAAACAACGAAGTCCCAAAAGTGTCTACAAAAATTTGTCATAATTGGTAAATTCATAATAGAATCAATCATTCCTAACAATTGCTACTAGAAAATATTATGCGCAGTGTTTTCCATTTTGATCGTCATTTATTCAGTCATAATCAATAGCCTGTACAATGTTTCCATAAATTGAGTGACATTTTGGGATATAAACAAACGCTAATAACTTTGCTGTTTATGAATATTATTTATTGAGATTTTACTTAAGTAATAACAAGACCTTTTCTAATGGGCCCTTAAGGTATTTATACTTATTAAAAATTAGTGGTGTATAATTATTCCTCGAAGGTTTAGACAGAGGTGAAACATCTAAAGAGCGGTCACTGAACCCTACTCAAACCCAAGATTAACCTGGTATTTGTGTTTGGTTTACAGCTGAGTTTGAGAGAGATTCAGTAACAGGTAGGTAGTTTTGTAAAGTAGCTCTCCTGGGGAACTTCGTAACGCCCGAAAATCAATACCTAGCTATCAAGGATTTTTTTAACATTGCATGTCTTTTTTGGATTAACCATCCGTTCACGTGGCAACATCAAAAATCCGCTCCATGAGAATTTTTTTTTCTTTTAAATTGATATAAACCAGTGCTTGACTGCGATCAGTGCGATCCCACCTAATGGTAAGCAGTAATGCAATGGTTGAATGTGAGGCGCACTAGTTTACAAAGAGCCTATTCATCTTAAAGATATCTAAATTATAATCGGGTAGGAAGACCGCAGCAGGCAAATTGTTCTGTTCCTTTGATGTGCGCGGTATAAATGACGAAGCGAAACGCTTAGTCCGTACCGTAGAAGTTTCAATAACGTAAGGGTTGATACTCGCCATACGTCGGGTTGTCCGATGAAAGAAAAGAGATGGCGGAATCAAGTCATGAAATTCCCGCGCACACTCTCCAAAATGCATCCTGTAAAATACCGAAAGTCTGGCTACCCTACGTCTGTGCTCCCGGCTTTGTAGATTGGACTTAACCAAATCTGCATCACCAATAAGCCTTTTCGCATACATGTATGATAAAATAAATTTTCCATACTTATGTAATATTTTATTAAATTCTGCTATTAGCAGATACCCGGTACAGCTACTAAGCATTTTTTTAAATGCAATATTTTAATGATCTAAAATCATCTTCGTATAATGAAACCGGTGCAGGTGTGTTGTTCCAAATAAATTCATTTTCTTTTTTTCTTTTCTTTCTTCCTTCCGGTTGAATGGTATCAAAGTCTTAACGGTCATAGGTAGAAACAATTTTTGTGTTTTATATTTATATTCGGAACGTAGACGAATCAAACATCATAAAAATCAACCAGTTTTTCTGAGTTATAAATGGTGTTGCTTACCTGCCTTTATTTTATAATATACATATATTTATTTTTTAAATATACCTATATGCTTTAATTCTTTATTGTACACTATAGCAACTTATAAAATATGTGGATAAGATAGACGTCCTCTGCTGGACATAGGCCTCCCCCAAGTGCCGTCACAATGAACGGTCCTGTGCGTCTCGCATCCATCGGACTCCCGCAACAGTTTCCAAGTCATTGGTCCACCTTGTAGGAGGCCTTCCAACGCTACGTCTTCCGGTACGTGGTCGCCATTCCAGATCCTTTCAGCCTCAACGGCCATCCGTTCTGCTAAGTTTATGTACACTTCTTCTTTATTATACACTTTATTATAAAACAGCATAAAGCATATTTATGTGTATTAATTGTCCAATTATATTTAAAAAATGTAACGGTAACATAATAAGCGCAAATCTTTTAGCTATTTTTAAAATAGGTTTTTTTATCCTAAAAGAATCAAGTATTATTTTATTTTCTTAATTCTTGATAAATCTTGATTACCTCACTAGTGTGTTTGTGTTTCACCAATTTAGTGCGTCGATGCCTCTATTTTTATTATTTATCTACGGTTAGGATAACTTATTTCTTAAAAAAAAACTACCTAAGTGCGTTTAAGTATAATTTCAGTGCTTAAATTATGATTGTGAATTAATTTTCTAATTGGGGTGCAATAAGGGCGTGCATTATTCCAGTTACATGTTGTATGTCACCGTAAAATTGTTAATACCGTTAGAGTATAATAGGTATATCTCGCGAGATTGTAATTATAATAAAAAACAGGGCAAGTGCGAGTCGGACTTGCGCACTGAGGGTTACGTATAAACTTACGTCTCAATTTCAACAATAACAGTTCAATTCCCGGATTGAGTTACGAACATTTTTCCGATTCGCAAAAAAAGTTTTTTTGTGATGTAACTACAAATTTTCAGTTTTCAGAATTTTTCCTATACTAGTGCTAGGAGACCTTGCTTCATGCTAAATTTCAGGATTCTAGGTCAACGTGAATCCTATGAATTTTGGTTCCTTTAGGAGTGTCAAAATACACGTTTTTTGTGACATAGATTTGATAGTTCAGAAGTTTGATTTTTTCACAGCTGACCGCACCGCAAGGACCGCAGACTTGAGTATATGGTTTTAATTTCAACTCGATACTTCCACGCGTTCCCGAGATAAAGATTCTTGACAGATAGAAAGAACGACAGACGGACAACAAAATGATCCTATAAAGGTTCAGTTTTCTTCCTTTTGACAGCGAAATAACATCCTTCATCGCTATCCGTACGAACCCAAGCCAAAACCATATACATATCTCACTTGTGTAGACAAGAAGCCACAGGTGTTCTTAAAGATATGGACACATAAGTAAGTATATAAGGTTAATAGCGCAGAACACTTTCTACACCGGTGCATTTTATCATATCAGCATTTTTCACTTATCTCGTTTTATAAGAGCGGGGTGGGAAAATGAGACGTTTTTTTTTTCTGTTTGAATTTGTAAAGAAGGGATCCTGGAAAGCTTTGCAAGGTTTCACCGTCTTGGCAAATGAATGAGTTTTCTTTATCATTAACATGTTATTTAAAAACAGGCTAAGTGGGAGTGGGACTCGAGTTCGAAGGGTTACGCACCGTCCGTAGCAAAAAACGACCAAAAAAGTCACGTTTGTTGTATGGGAGCCCCCGTAAATATCTATTTTATTCGGTTTTTGGTATTCGTTGTTATAATGACAACCAATAATTACTACGGTAAGCGTGCGAGACGATGGATTGCACCTACACTTACTAATGAGTTACCTGACGAATTAATAAATCGAGCCAAAACTAGAAACCAATTAAAAAATGTTCTAATGAAACATTATCTGTCTATGTGTTCATAGTTGCTGCGGTATGTTGGTCTCAGTTGGTTAGTGTTGTGGTGCTGCATCTGTTTATCTCACAACGAGTGGGTACCTACCTGCAAACTTGGGGGTGATCAGAAGTGTTCTTAGTTATAAGCGAAATTCACGAGAATTTACTGCCGACAAAGTGCTATGCAGTTTGGCAGATGTTATAAATGATTCTTGATGTAACAAATTTGTAAAAGAAAAAAAAAAGAAATACATCAGCTGTGACAATTTCAACTGTCTAACTATCATGATCCATGAGATACAGCTTGGTGACAGACGGACGGACAGCGGAGTCTTAGTAAGAAGATTCCGTTTTACCTTTCGGGTACAGAAACGAATGTTTTATATACGCAACAGTTCTGAAAATTCCCAAAATGATGGTGAAAACCGAAAAAACTCCGATCCGTAGTAACAGCAAATGCACGTCATACTACATGACGCTAAAGACCGACACAGATGGCTAGACACCCATCAGTAAGAAGCTGATTTAATGAGAACTTCACGACCTTCAGTAAAGAGGCGCGGGCTTGCGGACGATGAGCAACGGGTAGCTCGCCGTCCGCCGCTCCGATAAGAGCCGAGCCCGAGTCGTCGAGAGCGCGTAGTGTCCCACGCACACCTCAGAGATGTCAGCAAACCGTAAGGGGCCTAGCAAAGCCGATGCCCTCTAGGGTCACGAATTTCTGAAAAGGAAATCCGTGGTCTTAGAACGTAAAGGCCAACTAAAAGGCCATAGGTTTTTTTTTATTGGGTGGGAAAGTCATCTTATGATAAATCTCGCTCTTCGGCGGTGCGGGAAATAGTGACAAACTTTTACTGACTAAAATACCACTCCTGTTCCTTCGTTGCCTTCTTCCCAGGGCCCCGGGTTTCTCTTTCACACTACCCGTGGCCCCAGTAGGCTTCGACCCTGCTGGGCCCCTACGATTTGCTGACATCTCCTTGAGGACGTGGGTTTTAGTATTTAAATGCCTGACAAGCCCTCTTGCCCAAACCTAGACGTCGCTAGATGATTTCCTACCTTCCCAAAAATAATAAGCTCCTCATGTATCAAAACATGATTTAAAAAACATATCTTAATAGAATTCCTTTGAAGCAAAAAGCGATAAAAATTTCACAGACAAGTAGGTACTTCGAAAGCGGAACCTTGCAATCGTCCGTTTGTGTCCTTGACTGAAAATATCAGATTCACAGCATCAATTTATTGAAAGATCGATTAATCCCTGTGTAAATATCTGAGCTTTTAAAACTTGGATCAAGATGAATCATAATCCTATGGAAGTTAATGAATAGAAGTAGTTTTTGTTAGTTGGGCTAGCTTTGCTTTGTATTGCTTTTTTTTAAAGGTGGGAATGTTTTTTTTTCCGAGAGAGCGGAAGGGCGTGTCAGACCTTTATTGGCTAAAACTCTAACGTCTCGGACGGTAAGCTACTCATTGCTCGCCGCATTGCAAGGCGAGCAATGAGTAGCTCTCTCAATAGGAGGCTCGCCGCTTCGCAAGAGACTGTGTGGTAAATTTATTGAAAGATCGATTAATCCCTGTGTAAATATCTGAGCTTTTGAAACTTGGATCAAGATGAATCATAATCCTATGGAAGTTAATGAATAGAAGTAGTTTTTGTTAGTTCAGCTAGCTTTGCTTTGTATTGCTTTTTTTTAAGGTGGGAATGTTTTTTTTGTCCGAGAGAGTGGAAGGGCGTGTCAGACATTTATTGGCTAAAACTCTAACGTCTCGGACGGTAAGCTACTCATTGCTCGCCGCATTGCAAGGCGAGCAATGAGTAGCTCTCTCAAAAGGAGGCTCGCCGCTTCGCAAGAGACTGTGTGGTAAATTGACGCTGAGAATCTGATATTTTCAATAATTACTATTTTAATTAATTATTATTTCAATATTTTCGTCAATTTATTGAAAGATCGATTAATCCCTGTGTAAATATCTGAGCTTTTGAAACTTGGATCAAGATGAGTTATAATTCTATGAAACTTAATAAACAGAAGTAGTTTTTGTTAGTTCAGCTAGCTTTGATTTGTATAGCTTTTAGGGTGGGAAATACTTCAATGACTTCACTCACTTCACCCAGAGCGTGCGAAGTCGTTGGAGTATTTCCGAGAGAGTGGAAGGGCGTGTCATACCTTTACTGACTAAAAATCACCGTCCTGAAAGGCCTGTCATATCCGAATGGGGTAGACTGTTGTAACTAAATATGTAATTTTTATATAAATAAGAACTTAATGAACACAGTTACGCAATAAATATATATTTATCTTTATCTTGTCAACCCAAGCCTGATTTTTATTGGATGGCATGCTAGTTATTGCTCGCCGGCTACCCATTGCACGGCTAGCAATGAGTAGCTGTCTCAATAGGAGGCTCGCCGCTTCGCAATCTCTTACAAATCGTGTGGTATCCATACACCTGGTAAATATATAAATGAGCTATTTGTTTATTTATTTACAAGCACTTGTACAACGTTACAGAGAATGTCCAAGGCGTTGTACAGTAGAAACTTACAAACTAAAAAAATACATTTAATAAAAACAATAATAACCTAATAACAAATCCATACACATTGAAGAACATATAATTTAGAAATAAAAAGAAAATACCACTAAAATAATATATCCCTCAAAACAAATGAAACAATGTTAACTTATTTTTTTATGGAAACTAACAGGTTGCAATCAGCTTAAAAGTGGAGGGAACTCCCTTTTTTACCAGAAAAGTAGAAAAAAAACTTTGCCAGCATCCTCAGTAATTATTGCAATTTTTTTGGCAAAGTTAATAGCTTGTCGTCCTCGTAAGTTGCAATCGACATGTGTCTGCATTTTCCAATTTGATAGAAAAAATAATAAACTTTAAATGAAAAATGAAAATTGATTATGAACAGAAAATTGCCTATCAAAATTGGATAACGCGACGGTGTTGGTCGGTGACGGAACTTTGCCGAAATAGTGTGCCCGTAGTTATAGTGCAATTATTTTCAATCTCACTTGTAAATAATTTATTGAATTCAAATGATGTCATACAACACCAATTTTTTTTTAATTCTTGATATGTTTGCGCTTGACCGCTATCTCACCTGATGGAAAGCGACGATGCGGTCGACGATGGAGCGCGTTTACCTAGAAGTAACCTATTCATTCTTGTCTTAAAGATTCCCGGGTTGTAGCTATCAGGAAACACAGATTTTGGCAAGGAATTCCACTCTCTAGCTGTACGCACAATGAATGTGTTCCCAAAACGTTTTGTGCGTATAGGTGGGATGTCCTCCATGTACCGGTGGTGCATTGCCGTACGCCTGGTGGTTCGATGATGGAACGGGCTAGGCGGAATTAGGTTATGTAATTCCGACTCACACTCCCCGAAATGCAACCGGTAGAAAACCGACAGGCTAGCAACTCGGCATCGATGCTCAAGACTTTGAAGCCTTGACTCAACGAGTGCAACATTGGCACTGATCCTCCTGGCTCAACTCTCAATTGCCTCAATTGCATCAAGCTGGTATCGGGCAGATCCATCCCAAAGACGAGGGCAGTACTCCATACACGATCGAACTTGCGCTTGATAAAGTTTGAGCAGCTGTTCCGGCGTGAAGTACTGTCTGACCTTCGCGAAGATTTCCAGGTTTTTTGCTGCCAATTGAGCCTTTGCTTCGATGTATGGCCCAAAGTTGAGTGTTGACGTCAGCGTAACACCACACAACACTTCTTTGTCCGTATGACAAGCGAATGATACGCGGGTATTATGGTCACTAACCGGTTATACACAGTATGATTCGTTTTATTGGATACAGTTTAAGTTTAAACAGACTCCACACCCAAGTTGGGCGCAGCAAAGACAATCTCCACAGATGGGGGTTCTCGGACGGTTCCGATCTTCAGTGTTTGTGCGGCGTCTCTCCGCAGACCATGTCCCACCTTCGATCCTGCATCACGTGCCCGGTTACCTGTTCACGTAGGGACCTAATGACAGCATCAGCGGACGGCACAGCCGTGGCCGAGTACTGGGCCAAGCAAGCAATTTAACTAGTTTTGCCATCGATACGCTAAGAAGAAGATTGGATACAGTAGCAGTGTCGCGTTTTTTTCCGTGTATGTTACGGTCATGGTTAGATACGGTGTAGTAGACAGAATCCTTTAAGATTTGAAGATGACATAACATTAGGATTATTACGAGTCTAGATATCTATCTTATTTTTGCGTTGACATTGACGATATGGAGATTGAGATAAAATATACATTTAGAGTAACACTAAAAAAACATTAGACCTCTCTTCTCTGAGGCTTAGACCCTCTGTCTAAACTACACTGGGTTGCAGAAATAACGGGTCACATAAAAAACTATGATATCTCTTAAAGTTATGTACATAGATCCCTTTTATACAAGGGAAGTAAAATAATATAAGCCGATTAGTAATGCTTATTAAAAATCCTCAATGAAAGTTTAATTTGGTATAAGTTACAGCTTAAACAACACAAATCTTCTAAATTCTGAAAAATAATGAAATATAGAAGAACATTTTTTGTGCTAACGCTTTGAATTCAAACTTAGCTGTCAATTTGAGAAATTTCTTGGATTGTAGTTTTTAATGAAACATCATGTCGTTAAGACCTGAAGAATGTAAGTACACGAATTATTACCATGGTACAAGAACGAAGAGTTAACGTAGTGCTGTATCGGGGTGTTTTTTTTTTATACTCTTTATTGTACACCAAAGATACAAATTACATTAGGAACTTAAAATTAATAGGGGGTCACAACGGGCGGTCTCATCGCTAAAAGCGATTTTTTCAGACAACCTTTTTCCTATGGATGGATTTGACAGAGAAGGAGAAAAAAGATACGCAGGTGGTTCGTGGTGTACTATTTACATATATACAATACATAAACTAATAAACTGCACATAATACAAACAATATATAATATATATATAATTATGAAAGCAAAGAAATGATGTACTGAATGACGACGTTCAAAAGGAAAGGTACTGATTCTTAACCATATTTTTAAAAATTGTGAGTGTTTGAGCTTGCCTTACCGATACGGGCAAAGCATTCCACAGCCGCACTGTTTTAACTGCAAACGAATTGTCATAAAAATTGGTGGAATGGCTTGGAATCTCTAGCCTTAAATTTTCCGATATCCTACCTACGATCTACGATCCAATGAGTACTGTAGCGATTTCAAGAGACGATCTCTTCAAATCATGACACGCGGATGCTGCGGTCACTAAACCACGTACATATTGTATACATAGGTTGATTGATGTTAATGCCTCTGGAACATCACAAGACGGAAGGTAATAGCAGGCCAAGGTGCAGAACGATGGCATCGGTTCGATGAATCCATTTTAAGCAATATTGTAAGAAATTGACATCTTATGCTGGTTCAGGTCTGAAACAGTTTCTAAGAAATTCACATCTAATAATTAATTATCTTAATTCGTAATCAGTCCGACATAGCTCGATGAATCGCCAAACTTAAGTGGCAGTGGGCAGGGCACATGCACGCTGAACAGATGGGGATGAAAGATTTTGGAGTGGCAATCACGTACTGGAAGACGCAGCGTTGGAAGGTCTCCCACAAGGTGGACCAATGACTTGGTGAGGGTCGCAAGAATCCGATGGATGCGAGACGCACAGGACCGGTCGATGTGGTGACACTTTGGGAGGCCTAAGTCCAACAGTAGACGTCTTTCGGCTGAAATGATGAATTAGTCATCAACAATATATTTGAGTTTCACGAATCTATCATAATGCATTTAAGAAACTATCACACTATTTACTGTCGACCCGGATTTTTTGCGGCCCAGAGTTGAAAACTCCAAAAAAAAAACTGTAGTTTTGCACAACATAAGCTTCTAACGTAACATCCAATAAAAACGCTCTCTAGCAGATTCAATATTTGTTGACAATATTTGTTCGTACAAATATTGGAACACTATGTTTTTACGAGAGCTGTCGTTTCGTGAAAGCTTTTGATGTAGGTAGGTACTAAGTACTTACTATCTACTTCAATGCCAATTCTCTTGCTCACAGACAACTTTTTTATACTGCTAGGACTTTTGGGAATACTACAGGGATTGTCGAATTATTAACTCATTGAAAACATTCCGGTAATCACCATCTGCATAAAGAACCGCCCTAGGGCCCCAGTACATCTTAAAATTCTACTTCTGTAGACAGACTATCTAGGGTTTATCTTTGTCATTGGAGCTCTCAATAAAGTATTAAAAAGAAAATCACATACATTTTAGTTACATAATAAATTATATCCTAATACGCCATGCTCTTTGGCGAAGAGGTAATAATGTATACAATAGTCCTTGTTTTTTAGGGGTTCTAAATCTCAAATGGAAAAAAACGGAAGCCTTGTAGGGTCACTTTGTTGTCCGTCTGTCTGTTTGTCTGTCTATCAAGACCCTTTATCTCGGGAATGTGTAGAGGTATCGAGATGAAATTAAAGCCGTACATTCAAGTCTACGGTCTCTTGACGCTGTGAAAAAATGAAACTTCTAAGTTAATGAAAAAAAAAAGATATGGCCGGTTATGTCACGAAAAACGTATATTTCGAAACTAACAAGGGAATCAAAATTCAAACGGTACTTTTCGTTGACCTAGAATCTTGAAATTTTTCTTATAACACAGGCATAAGAATAAATCTGAAAGCCGTAAATATGTTGTTGAGTTACAAAAAAAAATATTGTTGTGATTCGAAAAAATCTTTACATAGGTAAGTTTGTACGGAACCCTTAGTGTGCGAGTCCAACTCGCACTTGCCCAGTTTTTATTGAGCAAGTAAGCTTAAAATCAGCCTGAGTGGAGATGTCGTGTGCGGCGGCACGTACAAAATAAAAGGAGGTTGGAATTAGACTAAAAAACGCGATGACCTCAAAGCTAGACTACAAGTATCAACAGCTATAGTTTACCTTTTCGTTAATGGTGTTCTGACATGTCCGCCCTGAGCTCGGAGTTTGTCGGCCAAAGTTGAATATGCAAGTCACACCAGGGCACATAACAGAGCAGCACATCTGAGCTCCCAACTACCATGAGGAGCCAAGCAATGCGGTCGCTGTGGCCGAAATCGGCTAGATGGCATCATGAACTCTATCGAACTCTTTCGAAAACCTAGTACCAAAAAGGCCATTGTCCAGATTTAAGAAAAAAGGATTGAGAATGACGTCGTTGTTTCTTTACTTAGTTTGCTTTGTCTATGGCATACAAAGCAAAGTAAAGTATAAGTATATTGACAATCCATAGACTCCAGGATTGTCACGTCTGTAATGTGAGGCAAACTTGCTTCTTTCAGGATAAGCATATTTTATGTTACGTAATGTACAGTCAAAGCCAAAAGTGTAGTTGTACTCTACCAATGCTAAAGTGTCTGTATATTTATAGAAGAGGATCCATGATTCATGATTGATTTAATTTGTAGCATAGAATCTACAGTATTGAATGAACTAGTTGTGCACCATTAAACTTCAACTACAAAGTTTAAGGCACTTTGGTTTTGGTTGAGTGCAACTGCACTTTGAAACCCTGCCCTCCTAGCCAAGTTACGATCGTTTCGTTTGCGTCGAACGCGTCGAGTAGGCCATGCCTCCGATTCCTTTGTTCTAACGTCATCTCAAAGCTCAGTCACGTGGTCAGAACAAAGGAATCGGAGGCGTGGTCTACTCGAGGCGTTCGACGCAAACGAAACGATCGTAACTTGGTTAGGGGGGCTGATTGTACATATATCTCTGTCTAAAATAAAAAAAAGTAATTAGTAAGTAGTATAAGTATTATGCAAATAAATAATTTGATTTGATTTGATTTTAAATCTTCAGGGAATAGATGCGTGATGTTTTACATAATATGTAACAATACATTGTGATTATTATTTGTTTACCTCCCTGCCTCCCTGGTCCTTCTTGTCTGGTCCTCAGAGATAAATTATTCAATCCCAAAATTACTACAGAACATTAAAGTTTCACCATTATTTAACTGTTACAAGCATTAGCATTACATTTATTATTTAAACTAAAGTGAAGCGTTTATAAATTCTGTAACTAGAAAACATGTACATTATATATAGGTTCTGTGTAACCTACTTACAGAGCTTTTAGTGCTTTTGAAGACTTTTCCAATAAGGGTTTTGTAATATATTTTGTAACATAAAAAATAATTTGATAAATTATAGTATATTTTAAGTGTCTTTAAAGCTAGAGTTAATAGGCCCTTAGTAACTAGTGCGCCTCACCATCAATGATTGCATCACTGCTTACCATCAGGTGGGATCGCAGTCAAGCACTAGTTTATATTATTATAAAAATATGTATATACATATATTTTTATTATTTTATTTGATATAAACCAGTGCTTGACTGCACAGGTTCATATCATACATAACATATCATCAAATGTTAACGTTTAAACGACCTGCCCAGTTTGGTTGGCCATATCATGAAGTGATCAATTCTAAAATCTGGCCACGATAGATATACCTGTACTTTGTGATAAAGTTGGTCTAAGTCAGAAAAGTTCTAGGAAAAAGGGATGTTTTAACAAAATTGTAATTTTAGGAAGTGGTCCTTCTAAGAAGTTGGTGTAGCCTTTTCTGGAAGCATCGAGTGTTTCTATAAATTGACACTTCCATGCTATTACAGCCTGTGTCCAACCATATTTAAACAAATATTTTAAACAACTGGCCAAGTGCGAGTCGGAATTGCACGCAAAGGTTTCAGAACGAATCCTATTTTTTTATTATTTCTTTTTAAATCATAAACTAGTCTTATGCTTCGATTTTAAATCTGGAAGTACTGATTAGATTTATACGTAAATTCACGGTTAAACTGCTTAGCCGATTTTGATGAAATTTCAAGAATAAAAAAAAAAAAAAAAATTGAAAAAACAGGACCTATTTGAAAGTATATTGTTTCAGTAAAAAAATAAAATAAAATATATTGTATGAATGTCATTTCTCGATCACGGATGCGATTATTCAAATTGGTAGATCACTGCAGATGTGTTGGAGGATGCTGGCAATTGGGTAATGGACCTATTGTGTAGCATTCAAATGTTGCACAATGTATTTCAATTTTTATCGTATAATATTTCCACTGTGTCGTTGGTGTAGTGCCCGCAAACGCTACTGCTGTGCATGAGATCGCAAGATCGATTCCCGGGTTTTTTTTTTCGTTGGGAAAATTATCCAATGACATCCCCACTCTTGGGCGGAGCGTGAGATAGTGTCAGACTTTTACTGACTAAAAACCCACTCCTTTTCCTTCTTTGCCTTCGTTCCAGGGACCCGAGGTTCTCTTTCGCATCACCCATGGCCCCAGTAGGCTTCGACCCAGCTGGGTTCCTACGATTTGCTGACATATCCTTGAGGCGCGCGTGGAATACTTCGCGCCGTCGACAACTTGGGCTCGGTCCAGACGGTTACCGGACGGTCGGACGGCGAGCTACCCATTGCTCGAAGATCGATTCAAGGCTGGGGCAAAATGTTCAGGTTTAGTAGCTCAAAGTCTGGTTTTGTCTGCTTGTACAAGAATATTTATTATTTACTTAGGTCACCATTCTTGGCAACTTTCAAGCATTTTAGCTCTAGAAATAATATTTTGCATACAAATGAAAGGTCCCTTAAAAGTTGAATTTCCGAAAATCCCCTCGTAGTATTCGACTATATTATAAAAGGAAGCTCTGTGCCAAATTTCATGTTCCTATTCCCAGTAGTTTCGGCTTTGCATAGATATGTGAGTCAGTCAGTCAGTTTCCCCTTTTATATTAACTACATAGTGTAAAACAAAGTCGCTTCCCGCTGTCTGTCCGTATGCATGCTTAGATCTTTAAAACTACGCAACGGATTTTGATACGGTTTTCTTTAATAGGTAGAGTGATCCAAGAGGAAGGTTTATATGTATTGTTACATATAAAAAAAAAATGTGTGTGACAATATAAGTTAGAGGGTCGATGATGTACCAGAAAAATAAGAAATAGGTAAAAAATTCGGAATTACTCTAATTCAGAGAGAATGGACTTTGAATCTGCCAGCGGGGGGAGGGGGGGGGGGGCAATGTAGAAATAAAATAAAACGAAACTTCTGTCTTTTATTTTCCGGCCCGCAGTTCATGACCAGGTTCAGTAACTAAGGAGATATTATTCAATGTGATATTGTTGCATCTTTGTTGTTTAGTTAAATAAAAAAATAAAAAATTAAGGAACATTCCGACGATCAGACTTTCCCTCACGGAGACTCCAGGCGAGGAACTCCGAAACAAAACTCCAAAAGAAAAGATTCCAAAATTCAGAAAAGAATAAAATAAAAAAAACCCCGGTCGGCGTCTTTTCCTTGAAAAAAGGTCAAGTGCGCCGCCAGACACAACGCCAAAATAAACAGGTGGGCGAAGAATTACTTCAATAAAAAAATTATATTGCAATCCTCTTATGATATAGAGGTTGGGAGGTTGGGTTGCTCCTAATCCCTTTAGGCCATTTTAGCGCACAAATTATCGGCGATTAAAGTCGATTAATAAGAATTAAGTCAAATTTTAACAGGAATAAAAAATTGCTGCCTGCTAATGCAATGCCGGGTTAAAAAGTAAAAAAAAAAAAACAAATCAGACTGCTCACTTTTTAAACGATTTCTTTACTTACCGTTCGGAAATCGCCTAAAAGCGAAACATGTGGCGAGGCGATTTCGACTCGTTACAGTATAATACATGCATAATACAGTAGAGACACTATAGGTAAGTACTTATAGGTCTCTAATGTGATGTCGTAAATAAACACTTTTTTTTCTCTTACATTGCAAACGCTGGCTGAACCCGACGATATAGATCAAAATAATGTACTACAGTATTGTACACTTTAAAAAGGTCTACAAAAAAGTCCACGGTGGCATAGGTCTATCTCTTAGGGATAATCCATAATAATAATATTTTATCCTTTATTTTTTTACGAGAAATAGTGGCCTTTTTAGGTACGTAGTGATTTTAACCAATACAGCATTAATCCTTATCCGATTAAGTACCTTAAATACATTGAGAATTTAATATAGATCAATGTGGCCTTTATAAAATAATAATAATTTTAAATTTTACTAACATAGTTATAAGTTTGTACTAACAAAATATGGACTTGTGTCATTACTCGGTCTGAAATAAATATTTTCAATTTCAATTTCAATTTATGAATATTTTCGAAGATATTACAGATTTAAAATGTAGGGACATAGCGGTAGCGGTGGTAACAGTATTGCACCCGTGCGAAACCGGGGCGGGTCGCTAGTTAACGATAAATTAATAACCCTTCCGACCGAATTTCGATCATGGTGATCATTCTCAACAGAGCTTAACCAAGTACGCAGGAGATAATTTAGTGCACAAGTATGTGTTTTATGGGCGTACCACACTCACAAGCTTCATCATAGTTTTATCTGTGCAGGTCGGTTTGTACACGGAACACTGTAAAACTGTATGAGCTTTACCAACCACACGTACTGTGGTGAAGCTTGCGCGTATTGTAGGCCTACACTCTCATGGTCTGATGGGATGCCAATCTGGATAAGACTGGGAAGAGACTAGGCGCGGCATCACTTTCCATCTGTAGGACTAAGAACTAAGCATTTCGCCTCGTCGTTTATGCATCGAAGGGCTGAAACAATTTTCCTGTTGTGGTCTGCCCGTCCGATTATAATTTAGGTATCTTCAAGTGTGAATAGGCTTCTAATAAAGTAGTGTACCTTATCATCAACAATTGCATCATTCCTACTGATAACTAGGCTTGGGCCACCAAGATCAAGGCTGTGCTTAGTTTGGGGCCCACAGCCACCTTGTTGTGTTTTTATTTATTTTCTTCATATTTGTATACTTTTTTCAAACGCGTGTGTGCTAATAAATTATTAAAAAAAAAACCAATTGCATCATTGCTTACCACCTGATGGTAAACAATGATGCAATGGTTTTTTTTTTCGATCGCAGTCAAGCTCTAGTTTATATTATTTAAAAAACGGAACACACAGTGACGAGACTCGTTCAATCCCATTTGAATCTAGCAGCTATTTTACCCATTTTTTGAAAATCGAATTAAAAAATTAAAACGAAATAATCTTAATTGTCGCCTTGAGCGTTAAAAAACCTTTTTCGAATAAAATTAGAAGCGCAAAAAACTTACATACATTTGTCAGTTTTTTTTTTCGTTTACTGGATCCTAATATCACTTAGGGCGCTTGTACACGCTAAGAAATGTCACCGTGTCTGCGGCAGATAGCACCAATTCACCACACGATAAGAATTTTGTCGGATCTAGGCACGAAAATTTATCGTGGCACCCCCCACTTACCCCGCCCTCCTACCGCATCACGCGTCGTGTCTAGTGCAGACAAGATTTTTTTCTTGGTCAGCGCCAAAGTAGTACTCAGTACACTGCACTGAGTTCGTGTGTAGAAACGTCAGGAATTCTTGCACAGGCCTTGCGACTTTTCGTTACGTGTACAAGCGGCCTAAGGGTACATTTCCTAAATTGATCCTTTTAGAGCAGGCCTTTTCTCTTCAGCTTATACTGAAGGGGCTGAAATACTTTTTTCTTTGTTGTTGGCAGAAGTCTAGAAAACAACTTAAACGTATGTTGACAATAAAATAATAAAAATAAGATTATTAAACCATTGTTATAAAAGTTGCCTTAAATTAAAAGGTCTGTAACTATTGGCGAACTTCGATTGTGCTGTTTATATGGTGGTCCCCAAACTCAGCGGTGCCTATATTTATTTATTTATTTAGTATATACTTTATTGTACACCATTACAAATACAAAAGAAAACTAAAACACATACATACAATGGGCGGCCTTATCGCATTCCGCGATCTCTTCCAGGCAACCTGGAATGGACAGTAATTGGACCTGGACAAGAAATGGGGCTGTCAAAACCTTATCTTGGGGACCGGAGTTGTGATCTAAGTGAAATTGCTTTTTGCCATCAGTTGATGTAAAAAAAGTAATAAAGATAAAATTAAAACAAATTAATAGGTATCATAAATTCAGCATGTGTAGCACAACCTATTATTATAAAAAAACATTAATATAATATAATATTCCACAACTATCACACAACGCCGTCTAGTCCCAAGCTAAGCAGAGCTTGTGTTATGGGTACTAGACAACTGATAAACATACTTATATATTTCTAAATACATACATCTTATAGATAAATTACACCCAGACACAGAACAAATGATCGTGTTCATCACATAAATATTTGTCCTGAGTGAGAATCGAACCCACGACCTCCGGCATAGCAGTCAGGGCCACTGACCACTAGACCAACAGGCCAACATTATACTTCTGATAGAACCATAAAAAATAGTTCGCATTACTTGGTTCGAAATTTAAAAATAAAATTGACTTTTCGAGGACCATGTATTAGCTTTTACGTCCGCGGCCCGCAGGTTGAGACTCACTGGCCTAGATATAGTAACTAGACATTAAGTGAGCCACAAGTGGCTCATGACGATACGTTTACGACTGGATAGTTACTATTTAACTCACCGACAGTTAGTGGTTGTAATAGTAATTTCAATCATTAACTGTCGGTAAGTTTCATTTCGTGTTTAATATTATTTATTCGTGTGTAATATTTACAACTAATCTAGAGAATAAACTTAGTGTCGTGTAGCGTCACTGGCAGCTGATTAAAAATGTCTTTTATTTATTATAATCGTAATTGTACACTGCACAAAAAAAAGTACAGAACGAACGGGTTCCTATCATAAGTCGAAAAATATTTGACCGAATTTCATTTCACCTAAAACTTTTCAACTATTTTCATTTCAAGTTTCAGAGTTGAAATTAAAATTATTTGCTCCGGTCTGCGGTCACTTGAAGATTTGAAAAAATCAAACTTCTAAGTTAACGAAAAAAAAAAAGATACAGCCTTTTATGTCCCAAAAAACGTATATTTCGAAACTCTCAAGAGAATCAAAATCCATACGGTACTTCCCGTTGACCCAGAATCCTGAAATTTGGCATAAAGTCTTATAGCACAGATATAGTGTGACTGTTCCTAAAAGACCCTAGGCTGATGAAATTTTCGTTTTTCCTGAATTCTGAATTTCCCTACATGAAGGTATGAAGGTCGGTCCCCCCCCTAGGGAGGAGAAGGTAGGGCCCCACCATTCGCCCTACCCTGTGGTTCTCATCCTAATGACTTGGACAAACCTCCACCGACAGTAATGGATTCCCTAGTAATACATCACCTTGTCCCGACTTAGAAAGCTAGGGGACAAGGAGGGGATGGAGAAAACAATGTTAAAACAATTAGGGTTGGAAATCCATTGATAAGGAGATAAGGAAGGATAATCTACTTCTCTTTTGAGTTATGAAATTTTAAGAGACTGAGAGGGCTACAAAAGGGAATATGACACGTGCCGCTTGTATTTGCAAATTAACTTATTTTAGAATTACTTTATTCCTTTTCGCCCGTGTATGTCCTGACCAATCCTAAGGCAAAGGGTTGTGAGGCCTCTGCCATTGGATAAGACACACTTTCTATAATAATTAACTCCTTGTAACGGCCTACTCACCCATCACCAATACAATACAAGACTTAAACAAGCGTGACGCATCGTCAGTCGTCGTAGAACTATTTACAGTTGCCTCGCTAGACGCCGAAGTGGTTTATAAATCGACACTTCTCACTTCCTTACAGCCCCAGGGTGAGGATATCATAACTTCCAAGCCTCCGAGCTACGTCTAGCTGCGGGACTTTTCTGAAATGAGTCCCAATTACGTGTCTCGCTAAATATTATATTTTTTTGTATCAGTAAGAGGCCTACGGGGGCCGGGTGTGATTTAACGAGATACGTTCTCTAGCGTTCCTTAGAACGACTACCAATGCAGTCCAGGGTACTTGGCGGTGACTACCCCCATCTCTCTGGAAGTGTGCGCATATCAAGAGCAACGTAAAGTATTCTACTGTCAGTCAGTCCTTAGGGGGAAGGTAGCCGTTGCTAACGTTTGGTGGTTCGTATATCATTATAGCTCACATTGACTCTAGTATGTAACGAATAAATATTCGGTTCAGCCTTCAATCGGCAGTGTTTTGGTCAAGGTCACGTCAAGTACGCCGGCCGGCAAGAGTCAAGTCCACCCCAAAGACAGTTAGTGTGAAGGTCACCCCAAAGGAAGTTAGTGTCAAGCCCACTCCTATGAAAGTCAGTGTTAAGTGCCAAAGGAAAGCTTTCTCCGAGTCCCTAACACCAACCGCAAGCTCAGGTCACCTTGTCATAGAATGGAATAAGGAAGGATAAAAGAGTTAACACTCACCCATTCAGACACCAACACAGTCGCTGAGATTCACTCGCGTACTTACAAACTACTTACGCACAATCAACGCCCATCCATTCGTACTCCAACTCCCACACACAGATCTGTATTATAATTATTATACAAGCCTAAACTGAACTTAATCCACTTGTATCTAATACTGTATCACAATCCTAGCACTCCTAAGAATTACAACGGGACATAGCCCTATGGTATCTACTGAGTCAGCTAGCCTAGCTCGCTGCTCCTGCTAGACGTCCGTGCCCTATCCTGCCCTGAAGCCAAGTGTCTTATCGTCGCCGAGTCAACACTCACCACCTTACGGCCCAGCATCCCTTCGCCGTTCCCACGTTTAGCTAACAAGCTTTTTATTGCTTTGTTTTTGCATAGTCTTTTAATTGTTTCTAAAGAGGTTTGGGACGATTCGGGTCTCAATGACTCGTCTGACTTGCACATGTGCAGCCTTTAGAAATTGCATAAGTTACTCGTTTCCATAGAATTCTGTCGGCCCTTTCATTAAAAGGACAATTTATGAGGGTCCAAGTGGCCTAGCGCCATTCGTGGTGTTTAAAGATAAATATAATATTTTGTTATTAATTTGAAGTAAGTGACAGACAGTCACATTCCCCCCTCTGAAAATCAGACGCGTGACGAAGTACAGCGGATGAGCTTTCACAATAGGAGAAACTTTTCATTCTCATTAAAACTAATATAGAATCCTATTCTCATTTGGTGGGTTCTAATTTCTAATAGTCTATTAATCTAGTTGGACTGGTACCTACTTGATTCCAATAAGATAAAATGTCTGCTACGATTTCCTATCGTACTAGACGTTAACAAGGAAGCATCTCTCTAGTGATTACATTGACTGAATCTATATCAATCATAATACCTTAAAATTGGCACATTATAATACCAAATTAAAATACATGTATGTCTGTAACTTTGTTTTACATACATGTTATTATGAAATAGGATTAAAATCCAAAGGAAACATTTGAAAATCCAAAAATTTTGTATTGTAATAAAACAAATACAGAATCCTATAGAGCTTTACCCTTCTGGTAGATTAAAATAATTAAATCATTATAATTATTCCAGTAAAAGGGGATGTCGGCTATAATTTGGCAATATGTAGCAGCTGCATCCACAGGTTGTTACACAACCGCTTTACGTATAGTTCATCAAAATTACTAAGTCCTCACTCTTTATCCTAAATCAGCGTGCCAACTGTTTGCAATCGTGGTTTATTACCAAGACTTTTTTCAGTAAGCTCACTTAAAACCATGAGCATGTGCTCAGCCTCGATTGTTTTATTGCCTCTTTAATTTTAGAAAACTTTAGTGCAACCCTTTTTTTTTGTTCTTTAAGTAAGGGTCGGCCACATTGTGACAACTAGAATTTTTTCTTTACCATAATGCGCGACGGGTCATTTCGTTATTGACTTTAGAATATGGAGGATCTGGCATCTCAATTGACATAAATTTATTGCTTTCGTCTGATGGCAGCCATAAGTGTGGGTTTTGTTTCCCATAAAACTTAGGCTAAATGAGTTTTAAGAGGTCCAATATTATGTTATGCCATTTTAAAACTGATAACATTTTTTGTTATTCTTAAACTAATTGACAGACTGTCAAGTCGTAAAATACACACTTAGGTACATTTAAGTGGCTCGATGTAGACGCTACATGGTAAATATAATTGGTCGTCATGAGTAAATTATATAGTGATAAAACCTAGTCAGCGCTAGAATTTCTATGTAAATGTCCTAAGAAACTAATACCTAAAATACCACGCGGTAGGTACGGCAGACAAAGCTAATAATCATAAACATTCGATCTGAAACCTGAATCAATTAAGATGTTCGTATATATAATGTCAATTATCATTGCATGATGTGTCGTAGAACCATCTTCAAGAGATACACTGTAGTTCTACATATTTCAACACCTAGTTCTTTAAAACGTTCTTAGGCCCATCTAACGTTCATTCAATACATAGCTGGTATATCTAAACTAGTTTTACCCAGTTGCCATAAAGGGTTATTCTGAATAATACTGATATCCCTTGTCACTCTGAAATTACATGTTTTTATGAGACCTGTATGCCTATGCTTTTATTTTACACCAGTGTCTCATCTAACCTGTAGTCGGCGCTAACTACTATAAAGGGAATTTTTCTGCGACATAGTTTTTTTTTTCATTTTTCAAACAACTGCATTTCAGTAGACCTGTGCATGCTTATAGTTTAATTTTACATACCAGGGTCTCTCCTAGAGCTATTCGTGTGGTACCTACGGTGCTCGCTCGTTCTAAACTCAGCCTATCGCAGTTGTCGCAGGACAAAGGCCATTCCTTACGCACCTCCACGCTGAATCAGCTGCTGAGGTCGACTCCAAGAGTAACTGAAATAGTTCGCACATAGGAATATTAGATTACATTTCAAAGATGCAATGACCCCCCTCTGATTCTAGAGGTTTATAATAGTTCTAAAATGCAACAAGTGTTATAAACTTACTGATACTGATTCTGTATGAATAGATAATTTTAGATATACTAGAAAATTCTGGTCGAGTAGGTACTCATTAGACAACTTTAGGTCAACTGATATATTTGTTTTCTTTAGACGTTGACACTTTGAGACATCTGATAATGGCTCCTTTATTTATATAGTGTTAACGAAATTATGGCTCTCCACAATCCTAATCAATAGTATTTAATGTTATGATAAAGATCATAAGCGAAGTAACGACAAAAGTCTAATAAAAGTGAAACTTAGCTTCGCAACAGAGACCGCGCTACAGCAATCACTGGAATCAGGTGGTGTCAGCCATCAGATGAACTACAGGCTAAGCGCAACGCAGTAATGTGAAGATATAAATATCCTGGAATTTTTATTAAGGCCACACAAGTATCTATTCAAATAATATAACATACGCTGCCGAGTTGGCAATATTTAGAATGTCCTTCTATAATGTAGTCGCTGATCCATATACCTACTACTGTTTTTGTAAGCGAGTTGTCACTGTGTAGATAATCTACACGTTTGTTAGACCTAGGTACTAAATTATATTTCATGTCCATTCCTTTCACTTAACACACATACATATCTCAAGCTCAAAACCATATTTCTTTTCACAAATATTCATTCAGATTTAAAACTTATGATTGAAGGGACTCGAACCCATTCTGACATTAGCTCAGGGCCCTATTACAGTAACTAGTAACTAGGTACATATCAAAACCTCCTTACAGAAATATGGGGATCGAACCCATTATTAGTAGCATATTAACACAAACACACACCCTCATGCACGCTGTAATCTACTTACAAACATTTCCATGTCCATGGGAATCGAACCCTGATAAACACAGAAATTAAATCAAAATAAATCATTATAACTCAAGTGGGAATTGAACCCACTACCGTGACACAGGAACTCCAGCACTTATCAACCAATACATCGATTGAGAATCGAACCCAAAATTCATGATAAATAAAATTATATACTCAAACTAACAAATCATGCAGGGATCGAACCTGCTATAAAAATATATATTTAAAGCAACAACTGATACAGGAATCGAACCCGCTTACTTTTATATTCATGTAAGTAGTTGAAGAATGCAACTACATACAAAATTCAGATCTTTACCAAGCCGTTGTAATTCTTTTTATTCCTAACTTATCCTAACAGTTTATAGCACTAGAAAACTACGTTGCGTTATTTTAGTAGTAACCCATATTTTATCACTTCTCGTTGTATTGAAGTAAGTTAATACATTTAATGACGAGAATCCTGGTCACGGCACCACATGTGACTGTTCCTAAAAGACCCTAGGCTGATGAAATTTTCGTTTTTCCTGAATTCTGAATTTCCCTACATGAAGGTATGAAGGTCGGTCCCCCCCCTAGGGAGGAGAAGGTAGGGCCCCACCATTCGCCCTACCCTGTGGTTCTCATCCTAATGACTTGGACAAACCTCCACCGACAGTAATGGATTCCCTAGTAATACATCACCTTGTCCCGACTTAGAAAGCTAGGGGACAAGGAGGGGATGGAGAAAACAATGTTAAAACAATTAGGGTTGGAAATCCATTGATAAGGAGATAAGGAAGGATAATCTACTTCTCTTTTGAGTTATGAAATTTTAAGAGACTGAGAGGGCTACAAAAGGGAATATGACACGTGCCGCTTGTATTTGCAAATTAACTTATTTTAGAATTACTTTATTCCTTTTCGCCCGTGTATGTCCTGACCAATCCTAAGGCAAAGGGTTGTGAGGCCTCTGCCATTGGATAAGACACACTTTCTATAATAATTAACTCCTTGTAACGGCCTACTCACCCATCACCAATACAATACAAGACTTAAACAAGCGTGACGCATCGTCAGTCGTCGTAGAACTATTTACAGTTGCCTCGCTAGACGCCGAAGTGGTTTATAAATCGACACTTCTCACTTCCTTACAGCCCCAGGGTGAGGATATCATAACTTCCAAGCCTCCGAGCTACGTCTAGCTGCGGGACTTTTCTGAAATGAGTCCCAATTACGTGTCTCGCTAAATATTATATTTTTTTGTATCAGTAAGAGGCCTACGGGGGCCGGGTGTGATTTAACGAGATACGTTCTCTAGCGTTCCTTAGAACGACTACCAATGCAGTCCAGGGTACTTGGCGGTGACTACCCCCATCTCTCTGGAAGTGTGCGCATATCAAGAGCAACGTAAAGTATTCTACTGTCAGTCAGTCCTTAGGGGGAAGGTAGCCGTTGCTAACGTTTGGTGGTTCGTATATCATTATAGCTCACATTGACTCTAGTATGTAACGAATAAATATTCGGTTCAGCCTTCAATCGGCAGTGTTTTGGTCAAGGTCACGTCAAGTACGCCGGCCGGCAAGAGTCAAGTCCACCCCAAAGACAGTTAGTGTGAAGGTCACCCCAAAGGAAGTTAGTGTCAAGCCCACTCCTATGAAAGTCAGTGTTAAGTGCCAAAGGAAAGCTTTCTCCGAGTCCCTAACACCAACCGCAAGCTCAGGTCACCTTGTCATAGAATGGAATAAGGAAGGATAAAAGAGTTAACACTCACCCATTCAGACACCAACACAGTCGCTGAGATTCACTCGCGTACTTACAAACTACTTACGCACAATCAACGCCCATCCATTCGTACTCCAACTCCCACACACAGATCTGTATTATAATTATTATACAAGCCTAAACTGAACTTAATCCACTTGTATCTAATACTGTATCACAATCCTAGCACTCCTAAGAATTACAACGGGACATAGCCCTATGGTATCTACTGAGTCAGCTAGCCTAGCTCGCTGCTCCTGCTAGACGTCCGTGCCCTATCCTGCCCTGAAGCCAAGTGTCTTATCGTCGCCGAGTCAACACTCACCACCTTACGGCCCAGCATCCCTTCGCCGTTCCCACGTTTAGCTAACAAGCTTTTTATTGCTTTGTTTTTGCATAGTCTTTTAATTGTTTCTAAAGAGGTTTGGGACGATTCGGGTCTCAATGACTCGTCTGACTTGCACATGTGCAGCCTTTAGAAATTGCATAAGTTACTCGTTTCCATAGAATTCTGTCGGCCCTTTCATTAAAAGGACAATTTATGAGGGTCCAAGTGGCCTAGCGCCATTCGTGGTGTTTAAAGATAAATATAATATTTTGTTATTAATTTGAAGTAAGTGACAGACAGTCACAATAGGAATAATAATAATAATAATAAATTATTTATTACTCAAAGAAAAGAAAATACATGACATGTTACATATAAGTTTAAGCTCATTTTTTACATGTTTTGTGAATAATGTCCCCTATGCTAGGAAAGTCCTGTGTTATAGGAGACAACTATTCGTCCATTTTTTACAATAACTAGAATTTGATGAACCAAACGTGTAACAATAACAATAATTTATGTACGTGTGAGTACGCATGCTGGAGTAGTATGTATTTTCTTTTCTTTGAGTAATAAATAATTTATTATTATTATTATTATTATTATTATTATATAGGAATAAATTTGAAAACAGTAAATTTGTGGAACCGTTATAAAAAAAAAACTTTTTTGCGATTAGGAAAAATCTTCGAGACTCCATTCGAGAATTGAATTATTTACATAGGTAAGTTTGTACGGAACCCTCAGTGCACGAGTCCGACTCGCTCTTGCCTAGTTTTTTTAATATTCATCCTCTTGATAATACAAAGAGAGGTCTTAGATGAAACCAACCGAAATGGTGCAGAACAGATGGTTTGACACCCTTATAAAGTAAATTAATTTTGACTAGTGAGGCGCATCTTCTTAAAACATCGATGTTTTAATAATTTAAGTATTTCAATCTTGAACCATTTTTCAATAACTAAGGGCCTGCGCACACTTGAGACAAGACATTCTTATACAGAATTGTCTACGACGTGACAGACTTGTCTGCGACAAGACTGTTTTGTCTACGTCACAGCACACACTATCAAGACAAAACAGTCTAGCACTGTACGGCCAGTGTTACCAACTTAGTGGATTTTCCACTAAAACTGGTGGTTTTAACCCACCATTTAATGACACTAGTTAAAAAAAAAAGAAAAAAAAAGGAAAAAGGTATAGCTCTTTAGGTTTAAAGTTTGTGAGTGTGTACGTTAATTACTTCTTCATACTCGAACGGCTGCATGGATTTGGAGGAAATTTGGCACACGGGTAAACCGTGTCCATTACAGAAGTATGTTTACTTGGGACAATTTTATACTATTACGTAAGTAAGTAAGCAACAGCTAGGCTTCCATAATTATTTTTATAATGTTTTGCTTAGCCTTTTTTGGTGAAAAACTCCTTCAATAACTTCCGCTTCTATACTTTACCACTAATAAGGGGCCGTTCAAGTATTAAGTTAGCAGATATTTTGCAAATATTAACCCCCCCCCTTTGTCAACAACAGTAAACAAAGCTCTCACCACCCCCCATTCCCCATGCTTACCTAAACATTGGTACAAGTATTTGTCAATGTGTTGGTTTCGTTATTAATTTATGAGCAGTACTTCACTTAAACTTTTGACATATTCATTCAAATTAACAGTCCTCGGTTCATGATACACGAATCCATGACTCTAAATCTTCAATGATATTGGATGTTTGCTGCTCAGTGATGTGGATCTACTCACTTTTTTGAACATCGACATCGTTCTCTTATAAAAACTAAAAAAAATATGTATACTGCTGACGTAATCACCATCTAGATCCCTCATTCCCCGTGTCATCAAAAATAAACAATGCAAATTACCCCCCACCCCCAGTAGTGTTTACGTAATACTTGAATGGCCCCTAAGCAGGTAGGTAATGTACCACACTAACATATATTATAATGAGTGATCTAGTAAAGCTTAATTAATTTGGCCTTTATGAGGGCAGATATTTATGAATAATTTAGATCAATTTCAATATTGACTTTAATAATCAGTTCACAGTCGATATGTTTACATTACCTAAGTATTATAATTATATCCCGGTCCCCAAGATACAGGCACCGCCTAGTTTGGGGACCATTGTAATAATTCTGGTAAAATATAACTCCTGTTACCGATATGCAAATATGTTATATCTATGTTTAAGAATATACTTTTAATAATGGTTAAATAAAGTTATTATTATTATATATCTATATTGTTAGTTATATAAGTACTAATGTATTAACTTAATTTAGCTCAAACATGCTTAATGTAGATAGATATTATCTATTGATCAATGCCAAGTCGTTACTTAATTTTATTAATGTAGTTCAATATAATATCTAATAAAATTTCTTTAATTTATTATCTATACTGTAATCATTTAAATTAATTCAATAATACTTCTATGGCTTAATGCCTGAAATAAACAATAAATAATAATAATATTGTTAAAAACCAGCCAGTCAAAAGACTTATCGATACTTTTTTTCCCCTCTCTAATTTTATAATCTTTCTCCGAAATTCTCCATTTAGAGTGATTCAACAAGTAATTACTGATTCATTCGCAATCACGGTCGCTGTAGGTGCACCCTTTGTACCGCTGTCGGTCATGTTGCTAATTAGGTAACTAATTAGCCGTTTATATTGTTGCCAACATAATTTATAATCTCTGACAGGCTTTGTTCGATAAAATAAAGGGTTTCTTTTTGGGAATTTTGGAACTTCGTAATTAGAGAGTTTGATTGAAACCAAGGTTTTTGGTTTAGTTCATTTTTTTTTAATTTGGAATTATTTTTTTATCCGTAATCCTTTTTTGAACTAGTAACTTTATTATATCTATTACCAGCGATCCACATTAGTTTCGCACGGGTTTTACAAGCAGGGCCTTGGTACAGGCCATGGTCCGGAGCGAGGAGGAGTGGCAGGCGGTCGCCTCCTTCTGCGAAGCAGTAATGCTAGCAAAGGGGGAGGTCGATCGCGTGAAGCAACGCGCCTTACGCTCCAACCGCCGCCGGGATTCCGATCCCGATTTCCGGCCACTGTAGGCACGGGCTTGCGGACGGCGAGCAATGGGTAGCCCGCCGTCCGACCGTCCGGTAACCGTCCGAACGGAGTCCAAGTCGTCGACGGCGCATATTGTTCCACGCGCGCCTCGGGGAGGTGTCAGCAAATCGTAGGGGCCTAGCCGGGTCGAAGCCTACTGGGGCCATGGGTAGTGTTAAAACGAAACCCGGGGCCCTGGGACGAAGGCAATGAAGGAACAGGAGTGGGTTTTTAGTCAGTAAAAGTCTCACGTTAGCTCGCGCTTCGTCCAAGAATTGTCATTAGAAAATTTTCCCACCTAAAAAAAAAACGGGTATTATCTTTGAAATTCTCGGCCTTACTATTAAAGCTTAGGTATATGCATAGTATATACCTAAGCTTTCTTCATGAATCATATTGATACATTGGTAAACCGCATGAAAATCCGTTCTTTGATTTTGATTTTATTACAAACAAAAAGACATAGACACGGTGAGCGACTTTTTTTATAATATGTCTAAGGAATAAGCTCAGATTTCTAAGGATAGAAAAAAGTGGAAAGAATGAAGTAAGTGTAGCTTTTAACAAACAAACATGTTTACTTCTTAATAGAAATATTAAAAGATCAACGCGCTTAGATTTGAGTTTTGCAATAAGTAATTCATTAGATCTCTCGATTAATCGCTAATCGCTGTATATTTTGATAAATAGGCTCATCCAACCACCTTGGCAAAGAGTAAAGTTATCTATGGGCGATTATTGAGTATGGCGTTGAAAAAAATGGTTACTGATTTTCTGTCGCTTACTTTATATTGGTCGCATTAGATTTCTCCATTAGGCACGGGGAAATCTCGGTATGCCAATCTCAATCATTTTAAACTCCACCAAAATGTCAAACGTCAGATTGTCAATCATTTTGAGCTCTATCAAAATGTCACGTCTCAATTTTAGCTTAGTGTTCAGCTGTTGGTTACTACTGTCATTTGTAGCTCATTGACAGTCGTTAGGTACTGGTAGTTAGAAACCAGGGAATCTAACAGCATCCTTGCTAGGGGGTCAGGGGGTATCGTGTTAGCCTGTTACCTGAACAGTCAAAGGCCTAAGACGGCGGTGCCATCTTCGTCGCCGCCGTTTATCTTCCTTCGTTTCTAGAAGCATTGTAGCCGTATGCGGTAGCAGAGAATGTCGAGTGTCGGGATGATGCTGATCAATAGTCGTGGAGTCCGTGTCGATATACAAGTCAAGTACCCAGCGCCACGGTAGTAGCTGCAAACACCGTGTGGTTTAGTTAGTAAGGCTTTGACAAACCTCTACACTCGTCCCGGGGAGGAAATCATCCATGAGATTTCCACGTCTCAATCTCGATCATTTTAAACTCTATCAAAATGTCACGAGTCAATCTCAATCATTTTGAACTCTATCAAAATGTCACGCGTCAATCTCGATCATTTTAAACTCTATCAAAATGTCACGCATCAATCTAAATCATTTTGACTCTATCAAAATGTCACGCATCAAACTAAATCATTTTGAACTCTATCAAAATGTCACGCATCAAACTCAATCATTTTGAACTCTATCAAAATGTCACGAGTCAATCTCAATCATTTTGAACTCTATCAAAATGTCACGCGTCAATCTCGATCATTTTAAACTCTATCAAAATGTCACGCGTCAATCTCAATCATTTTAAACTCTATCAAAATGTCACGCATCAATCTCAATCATTTTAAACTCTATCAAAATGTCACGCGTCAATCTCAATCATTTTAAATTCTATCAAAATGTCATGCATCAATCTAACATTTTGAACATTCGATAAGCGTTTTCGCGGATACAATGTCACTTTGTCTTAAGCCCAAGGAGACTGAAATATTATTACACTAAAACATAAATAATGGATTTCTGTCATAGTCTAATGTTCACCTTTTAGTTAAACGACGCCCACGCGGCCTGCGGGGTGTCATTGATTAATGAAAATTCTTTGATCCGGTAAATTGAGGAAACCGGGAGATATTGTGCCTTCACTTGAACGGTAACTTCTACTGATTGCATCTCTTACCTAAAAGATTTTTGCATTTTCGCTAGAAAATAAAGGCTGAAATACACTGCTTGTAACTGGCACAAAAGTATGCAAGCTAATTGCATACTTTTTATACCTGACAATGAACATAACAAGTTCTGATTGGTGAATGTTAGTATGGCATGTGTATTTCGGCCTTATCTTTAAATAATAATATGACAAGATACATGAGTACATGTATTTAAAGTATTTAAGTACATATTTGTATAAAATAGAATGTGTTACAAACAATATGTAATGCTTAATATTGCACCTACCACAATTTGTCTCTGCATCACATTAAGGTTGACTGGTAGAAAATGCCTTAAGGCATTAAGTCCGCCTCTGTACTTTTGTGTCCATAAAGAATAATAAAAATAAAAGTAACAAAAAAAATATTATTAGCTTAGTTCAAAAAGTGAGTCAAAGACTCACAAACTGAGCATTGCTCGTATCTTCTTAGTCGGTGGTCCACCGTTTTATTAGTGTTATAGAATATTATCACTGTTCACCATAATTATGTAGGTTATAATTATGTGTAGGTTAGTGCATTATAAATAAAAAAAATAAAAGGCAACGCGAAAAAAGAGAGATAAAGTCTGAAAATTCTATTAGCATTCGGTAATTCCGTGATTAGGAAATGTCTGTTTTTCTAAACCCTTAAAAGTTTTTGAAAAATTTTTTTTTTTTTTTTAATTGATATAAACCAGTGCTTGACTGCGATCCCACCTGATGGTAAGCGGAGATGCAATCATTGATGGTCAGGCGCACTAGTTTATTAAGAGCCTATTCACTCTAGCCTTGAAGACACCTATAAAACCTACCACCAAAAACCACCTATAAATTGTCGTCATTCAGAATCTTGATTAAATTTGCAAGGCTTCTAATGTTATACGTTTTTGAATATTAAAATTTTTGAGTTATGTAGTGTCAAATTTCATGCTAAATAGCAGATTTTCAGAGGTTTTTACGCAACTTAGTTACGCAACTTAGATTAGTTTTACACAAATTTACAAATTGATTTCAATAGAAGCCTAGACAATATCCACAAGATACCGTGTTTCCAAAATATATAGAGTGGTTGTATGAAAGACAATGAAAATGTATGTCAAGTTGCATGCCCTTAAGGATATTGATTAGTTCTTCAGACTCGTTGTAGTTTAATGACTTTAAAAACAACACTCCGTTTTTGGAACAGTCTTGTCAAAAGCCTCGTGTGCTGTAGCTGTAATTGTAATGACGCTTGTATCTACGCTGGACACAGCAGTAGGTATAGTAGATATCAGAGAAACTCATTTAACCACATCAACATTTTTTTTTTTTTTTTTTATTGGGTGGGAAAATCATCTTATGACAAAACCCGCATGGGCGGAGCGGGAGATAGTGTCAGACTTTTACTGACTAAAAACCCACTCCTGTTCCCTCGTTGCCTTTGTCCCAGGGCCCCGGGTTTCGCCTTCACACTACCCGTGGCCCCAGTAGGCTTCGACCCTGCTGGGTCCCTACGATTTGCTGACATCTCCTTGAGGCGCGCGTGGAACAGTACGCGCCGTCGACGACTTGGGCTCGGTCCGATTACCGGACGATCGGACGGCGAGCCACCCATTGCTCGCCGTCCGCAAGCCCGCGCCTACGGTGGCCGGAAATCGGGATCGGAATCCCAGCGGCGGCGGTCGGAGCGTAAGGACCGTTGCCTCACGCGATCGGCCGCCTCCTTCGCTAGCATTACGGCTTCGCAGAAGGAGGCGACCGCCTGCCACTCCTCCTCGCTCCGGAGCATGGCCTGAACCAAGGCCCGGCGCGAGAGATCGCCGCCGCCGATTGCCCCCACGAGGACATGGCGTTGCTCTGCCCAAGCGGGGCACACCTCCACCGTGTGCTCTACCGTGTCCTCCGGGTGGTCCACACAGTGGCGACACCCGGGCGTCGTTTCCGCACGAATCCGGTGCAGGAACCTCCCGAACTTACCGTGTCCGGTGAGAACCTGCGTCATGCGGAAGGTAATGACGCCGTGAGGTCTTTCCAACCACGCCTCAAAGAGGGGACTTACCGCCTTAATTGTGGCGTGCCCAACCACATCAACATTAAAATATTATCGTGTTGTCTAGTAACTGGGTTGTGAAGGTCTGATATTCTGTCATTCCATGTAAAACACGCGTATTCGGGAGCAAGCTAGTTAGGAAAAGGCTAGGCAGATGATGATGAAATTTATTTAAAGAAAGAATAATTTTGTTTTGCAATGATTCATCGCACAAAGTGGTGCTGTTCCGGTTTTTCGCACTTGCATTCATTCGAAATTTCGTATTTCGTAATCTTGGTGGTCCTTGAAATTTTTATTGATGCATTTTGGTATCCAGAAGACGGCAGTGGGTATTGTACTAGAGAAACTCTTTTAAAAGAAACACCATTTTGTCTTGTAATTATTCATCGCACAAAGTGGCGCTGTTCCGGTTTTACGCACTTGCGATCATTCGAAATTTTGTATTTCGCAATTCATGTGGTGCCTGTAATTTTTATGATGCATTCTGGTTATCAAAACATGGCAAAAAGTATTAAATTAGAAAAGAAATTAAAACTAATACTATTTTGTCTAGCAATGTTCCTTTGCACAAAGTGGTGCTGTTCCGGTTTTTCGCACTTGCATTCATTCGAAATTTCGTATTTCGCAATCTCGGTGGTACTTATAACTTTTATGACGCGCTCTGGTTATTGAAAGCCGGCAGAAAGTATTGTAACAGAAAAGCACTTTAAAAAGGAAAACCGTTTTGTCTTGCAACGATATGCCGTCGTACAGAATGGTGTTATTCCGGTTGTCGCACTTGCGGTCATTCGAAAATTTGTATTTCGCAATCGCGATAGTACCTACCTGTAATTTTCATGAAGCTCTGGTAACCAGAACACGGCTGTAGGCATACTGGGGAAGGTGTCTTGCAATGATTCGTTGTACAAAGTGGTGCTAACACGGATTTTCGCACTAACGTTCATTTGAAATTTCGTGTACAAAGTGGTGCTAACACGGATTTTCGCACTGACGTTCATTCGAAATTTCGTAATCCTATTCTCGTAGACCTAGGTTTGAGTATTCGACGTCTGTCACATTTCTGTTAATGCATAAGCAAATTCGCGAGCTGTTTACATTTCACCTCTAAATCTGTTCGATAGTTCGTTAATACCCTTTCATAAACGTACAGTAATAGGATCACAATGTCTATATTTACCGGTTTTATTGCAATTGACGTAAACTTTGACGTTCGTAGTTAGTATTACCACTTAAATAGTTGCATAAATTGTGTGGGTTACAAAGTATTTCGCTTAATCAATGTTTGCGGAAGCAAGCATGGCGGAAAGTGTGATTTAGAGGAATGATTCATGTAATACATTTTTGAAAATGTTCGCGATATATAAATGCGACACATATATATAGGTATATATACACACTATAAAGACGAAAGTGTGTGTGTATCGGGTGAATGAATCTTAAAGGTGTTTTTAAGACTAAAGTGAATAAGCTCTTAATAAACTAGTGCGCCTCACCATCAATGATTGCATCACTGCTTACCATCAGATGGGATCGCAGTCAAGCACTAGTTTATATTATTAAAAAAAAACATTTCTTATAGAGCGATTTTTTTATGTTATCACGAGAACATATTGACTTATTTCAAGGATTTTTAAAAAAAAATTAAAATGCAATGTTAAAAAATCTTTGATTGCTAGGTATTTATTTTGTGGCGATACGAAGTTCGCCAGGTCAGCTACAAAGCTACCTGGTTTGAACTTTGACATGACCATGTACTAGAATAGCATTATATACTTGCCTTTTATTTCGGGACTATGTTCCCTTTGGATAATTGTTTTCTCTCACGCGAACGAACCAAAAAAAAATTTATTTGGTTTTGTAACAACAAATTTACTGTTTTCAGATTTATTCTTATACCTGTGCTATAAGACCTTGCTTTATGCCAAATTTTAGGACCCTGGCTCAACGGGATACTCTATGAATTTTGATTCCCTTGAGAGTGTCGAAATATACGTATTTTTGCGACATAAACAGCTGTATTATTTTTTTCATTCACTTAAAAGTTTGATTTTCTTACAGCTTCTTAGGACCGCAGATTTGTTTATATGGTTTTAATCTCAACTTGATAACTGTACGCGTTCCGCGGTCTTGACAGACAACTCTAAAATGGTGTTTTAAGTTCACACAAACAATGGCAGATTTTGTAAATTTACCTCTATATCCTTATCTCTTCTGTTTACGATATCTTCTAATAATAGCTTGCCACTGATATGAGGCTAATGGCTAGATAACCCGTCATGTTTGAATGATCGCCTCTTTATTCTATTTTTACGAATATCTAAATTATATTTATTTATCCATACTTATATACATATAGAACCCAACTGTTACTGATTGACCGATCTATCAATATAGATCTAACCTCTGAATGGATCACGCTAAGGGCTTGTGCACACCACATTTTTGACACGCCTTTGTAGCGATACAGACGTGATACGCACACGAGTCAGGTGCAGCCTGTAGACCTAGGATAAAAGCGCGCCGTCCACGAACGTTTCTAAAACACGCGTCAACGGTGCGTTTAAAAAACATGGTGTGCACAGGCCCTAAAATTCACGTAGATCGTTATTATGATGTAGGCATTCGCTAAAAGATATAGTCCAAAATTTACCAATAAGGGGACGAAACGGAGGTCCAACTTCTAAAGTTCGAAAAAAAAATTGTAATCGGACCAGTAATATAAGAAAGAAAAAACAAAAAAAACAAACTTTACCTCTTTGTAATATCATATACATATATAGTGTAGAAGTGTAGATTACAAGTAAATAATGTACCTAGTTCAATTTAGTTTGATACATTGATACAGCATTTGAAAACTAAGTTGGATATAATTCTTTTATAATATTAGTGTGATTCCATCCTCTTTTAACTGTCCCATGATCCCATCCATCAAAAATCACCCTTAAATCTTAAATTCACCTGTACAGGATCACAAGACCTGTTGAATATAATTATTCAAAACATCAAAACGTACCTAATTAAAAAACCGATTTGCATGAAAAATAACTTAGCTGAGAAAAAACGCGGAAAACTGTTTGTTTTGCAGTCAACGACCGATTACCTTCGGAGCTAAAGTGAATTATCTCTCTACGTTTCCGCCGTGTTCTTTAGTACCTAGCTGTACTTATGTTACATAGAACAAGAATGAATAGAAGTGAAATTCCTCACGTGTCTTCGTATCAGGAGTTTCCTTTTACTGAAGTAGGGAAAAGGTGAGTGAGAGTGAGTGAGAAAAGTGAGTGAGTGAGAGTGAAATGTTAAGTGGCAATGGGCAGGGCACATTGCTCGCAGAACGGATGGCCGTTGGGGCCGAAAGGTTCTGGAGTGGCGACCGCGTACCGGAAGACGCAGTGTTGGAAGGCCACCTACAAGGTGGACCGATGACCTGGTGAAGGTTGCGGGAATCCGATGGATGCGAGACGCACAGGACCGTTCTTTGTGGCGACATTTGGGGGAGGCCTATGTCCAGCAGTGGATGTCTATCGGCTGAAATGATGATGATGATGATGATGAAGTAGGGAAAGCCACTGCGGGATTGTTTACGAGACTGTCTGCTTCGTCTTAATATCAGCAAAAAGTACGGGACCCATTAAGACAATGCCTTTGGACGGTGGAATTGTTCGAAAGAGTTACCATGGCTTTGAAACGAAAAGGGTAACTGAAGGAATACAGGTGGATTTTAGTCAGAAAAAGTTTGACATGAAAAAAAAAATCTTTTTTTTTTTTAAATTGGTATAAAGCAGTGCTTAACTGCGATCTCACCTGATGGTAAGCGGAGATGCAATCATTGATGGTCAGGCGCACTAGTTTATTAAGAGCCTATTCTCTCTAGCCTTGAATACACCTAAATTATAGAAGGACGGGAAGACCGCAGCAGGCAAATTGTTACTCTGAGTGTACCCAGGAAAAAGTAGTAAGTTTACGTATTGTTATGCAGACCATCATGTTGGGCGAGTGTAAGACGCTGCAGGTCACTTTATCACCCTATCAGAACTTCTCCCCTTGAATTGTAGTGGCGAACCTGGGAATATCTTAACCGATTGCGAACCCAGGTTGACCGCTGCAAAAACAATTTGGCCAAATGGGGTTTCCACGACCCATCCCTAACACAGTGGCAGTGTGGAGCGGCTGCACAGGACATGCATCACCTGCAATGCTGTCCATCCTGCACAACCAAATGCATTTTCAGGATCTATACGAGGCCAATAACAGAGCTGTACAGGTTTATTTATTAAACTAGGTTCACTAACGATTGTAAACGCTGAATATAGCGTCATAACACATATATAAAATTAAACTTCAGTGCAATAATCACTTACAGATAAACACCACATACATGAAACAATAAATTAGAGATTAAGCTACAATAAAAGATCATTCAACAAAAATTTTCATTAAATTAAATTGTTTTGATTTAATTTGAACATAGATAGAACAAGAAAAATAAAAACACTTAACCAATTAAAATTACTTATACACACCTACCTAAAATATGGCGTCAAAAAATTCCTCGGCATCTCTGTCGACTGGAAGTGTGCCCAAAAGACTGGCGGCAGCCCTTGGGTCACGCGAAATGAAATGAAATTAATAAAAAATAAAACATAAATATATCATAAAAGTTCATAAAAAGGCATAAAAATGCACATCCATAAAAGCTTGCCAAATACGGGTCAGAAAAAAAAATTTGTCCATCGACACGAAAAGAACATGGTGACTTTTATGTCAGCAGTGAGCAATGTCGCACACCCAAACTGAACAACAAGAGTTTCGCTTCCATTCAGTTTTATTATTCCACAACACTTACACGCTTCGTCTCCCCCACACATTCCGGGTGGAAGCCACAGGTAGCTATGACGTCATCGTCAAACGTACGAAGTGAAAACATACCTACAGTCACCAGCATAAATACTTTACACTTACGGAAAATTTAAAAGAAATTTATACGAGTATGATACGGTTTATTTTAGGAGTAACTTGGCTACTTCTACTTTTTTAACAGAATTTGAGTTCAGACTAAAACACACAAATAAGTTTGTCATTAGTTACTATGAGTTTGTCATTATTACTTTACTATATTTCATTAGACCCGGAATTAGTGTTGTTTTGTTGTGGGCAACGGGAAGTATCGAATATAATAGCTAAGCAGTGGGATTCCCTGCCGGAGTCTGTATTTCCTGATAGCTACAACCTAGTGGCCTTTAAGTCAAGACTAAATAGGTTACTTCTAGGTAAGCGAGTTCCATCGTAGACCACATCATCGCTTACCATCAGGTATTTTTTTTCGTGCGAAAATCATCTAATGACAAATCCCGCTCTTAAGCGGAGCGCCTTATAAGCAAGCTTGCGCCTACGGTAGCCGGAAACCATGATCAGGATCCCGGCGACTGGGGCGTGAGGGCCGCTCCCTCGTGCGTGCATGTGCGGCCTCCTCCTTTGCTAGCATTACTGTTTGGCCGAAGCAGGCGACCGCTTGCCACTTCTCCTCGCTCCGGACCAGGGCCTGTATCAAGGCCCGGTGCGAGAGATCGCCGCCGACCATCAGGTGACAAAGTGACCAAACGCGAGCCTATTAATATAAAAAAAAAAAAATTGAGATGACCTTATTCATGTGTGTAGTATGATTCTGAAAATACTGTATCTTCCTATACCTGTGTGAGTACACACTCACACTACCAACTTTAGGAGACACTTTGGAATTTCATATATAATAGTAGTAGTACCTAGTCACATATTTGTGCTCATGACTGTACATATGAGGTGGTCTGAACGTACACGATCCCCTTTTGTGAGGTAGCTTGGAGTTTAAGTTAGTGTTGGCTGCTGTTGACAGAGTTTGCTGATGCTGAAGTTTAGGTAATACAAACTTCTACCTGCGGCTTACCCCGCGTGAAAGTAGAAGATTATCCTCATCGGATCATTTTCCCAGGATAAAAAAGTAAAAAACTAAAACCTGACTACGACAAAAAAAAACGACGCTGAAAAAGTATGAAACAAGATTTTCAGCGGCGGAGGTGAGAGGGTGGCATCGGTACGCAGGCCCGCGGCACTATGAGCCGTGAGCTTCGAACATTTTCATATTTTTCATCTAATCGCTCGCACCCCGCGCTGTGGACGGTAGCTAACTACCGTCCACAGCGGCAATGTCGTGAACGTGGATCGCTCATAACGCCGAGCGCTCGCGTACCGAAGACCGTCCGGACCGAGTCCAAGTCATCGACGGCGCGTACTGTTCCACGCGCGCCTCAAGGAGATGTCAGCAAATCGTAGGGGCCCAGCAGGGTCGAAGCCTACTGGGACCACGGGTAGTGTGAAAGCGCAACCCGGGGCCCTGGGACGAAGGCAACGAAGGAACAGGAGTGGGTTTTTAGTCAGTAAGAGTCTGACACTATCTCCCGTTCCGCCAAAGAGCGGGGATGTCATAAGGATGATTTTCCCACCCAATAAAAAAAAAGTCGTGAACAGGCCGGTGACATGACGCGCGATAAATCACAACGGGTGATACTGTTTTTTTTTTTTAAAGGTTTATTAAGAGCGTCCTTCCCAAGGAACATTTTCATACAACCGCTCTGGATTACGTGATTGTGACATTATTACAGATCTTAGTCTAGATATTTTGGAAATAGATATTTTGTGCATATTATCTAGGTTTCTAGTGAAATTTGAAATCAAATCTGAAATTTGTGTACGACTAATTCTGTCCTTGGAAAATCTGCTATGTTGCGTGAACTTTGGCCACTCATAATGTACTCATAAATTAAAAAAAAATATATAAATATAGAAACCTTGCACCTTTGATCAAGATTCTGAATGATGAAATTGTTTTCTAAAAACTTTTTAGGTTTTCAAATAAACACGTATTTGCTGGAACAAGTTTTATGAAATATTCGATTAAATGTCGAAATTACCGAATGCCAACAGAGTTTTCAGGCATTATTTTTCTTTTTTTTGCGTTGCCTCTTTGTCAAAAATTGCATTGGATGAATCAACGTGCTTTTTAACCATGCTTGCGTTGACGATGGGCGTGTGGGGAAAGGCCCTCTTGAGAAAGTTAATATAACTTTATAAATAACACTCAAAATTAAAGAAAAAGCGAAATTAACAAATATTATTGATGTTATTGACGAGGTATCGTATTTTTTATACAATTATTTATGAGTTTTATAACAACCTCGTGTTTTGCACAATTTAAAAGGTAACATAACAGATGAACATCCGTTCTATTTGATGAATATTATGTATAAACTCAGGTAACGCCAGGGTGGGCTCTAGTATTTAAATCTAACATCTATAAACTACCAGGGCGTCAGTCCGCACAAGCAGTGTAGCGGAAACCGGACATATAACGCTATCTGCCCGATGCGTCATGCCAGGTGATGTGATTTATACGGCTAATATCGCGCCCATACATTTAGAGTGGCTATTGGAATATGTGGGTTTAGATGGAAACGTTTATTTATCGTAGTTTTTTTTTTTAAATATCGCACGGTACAGTTGCAGCAGGTACATTTATTTTTTGTTTATGCCGAGTTCAGACCTAGTCGTCGTCTGAAGTGACTACATGAATTCAAGCAACACGTTTTTTTCTTCCATTCTGCCCTGTCACTCGTCATGCTATCACTAACTTCCTTTTCTTTCATATCACTCTTCACACAATCCATCCATCTTTTCTTTGGCCTCCCTCTCCCTCTCCATCCATCCACATGTAAACTCATAACTCTTTTAGTAACATGCGTTTCATCTCTCCTCTTCACATGACCATACCAAGACAAACGATTCCCTTTCAACTTTTCAGTCACTGGCGCCACTTTCAAACTTCCCCTAATATATTCATTTCTCACTTTATCCATTCTCGTCACACCACACATCCATCTTAACATTCTCATCTCCGCTACATGCAATCTTTTTTCATCCGTCTTCGTATAATAAAAATACACATGCATACAAAAATAACAATAAATTAGGTAATTAATAACAATAAATTCATTATTTGTTCATAATAAGAATAAAGATAATAATAAATAGTTCATCACACTTAGAAAATTAGAATTGAATTAAAAAATGTTGTTCATTCAAACGAATATTATTTATGCAGCGATTTTGCTCCTTGTTTACCAATTTTACTAGTAGATTTTGTAATTAAATTCATCTTATTTTTTATGGTTTATTGTTTTATATATTGGTTGGGTACTCATTCAAGAATAATTCCACACATAAATAAATAGTGACGTTTAGCGCAAAAGCTCACAGTCAAAGATGACAGAGCAGCTCTCAAGTTCTAAAGTTGTATTACTAGAGCAACAAACTTCATAATTATGCGTCACAGAAAACGCAGCTTCACCTAGTGACTTCAGATCACGCAATCGTAGCTTTAGAAATACTTGTTCTACACTAAGCGTTATGAACGCAAAAATAGTAGTCTCTTCTCTCTCTCTTCTTGAATACACAAGTGACGCAAGTATGATGGCGGACGTTGATTAGACAAAGACAGTGTTCCTTTTATTAGTTTTATTTTTTATTTATTGCAACAAGAAAGTGAGAATTTTGTGAGTAGATTCAATGACTGCTCGCGCTCTGGGTGGAGTGACTAAAACCACACGTGTTAAACAAACCGAGCGGTTTATTTATCCCCTCGGATCCACGGTGGGTGAAAACCACATGAGAAGATCAGTATACCCTCAAATTATAATAAAAAATGAAGAAAAGTAACCTGCACTGGGCCCGCGTGGCCCAATCGCCATATTATCTCCTTGTCCCGAATCCGAATGCCACCACGCCATTGTTTTAACTTTCAACCCATATTAAAAATCCAATTCGTAGGTTTTTACAAGTTTTGAAACCTTAGGAACACAACACAGGTCTTAAAGAAACTCCTTATTATGTGAGAAATTTCAATTTCATTTATTCTTGTTCTAGACAGCCATATTGACATTTTGAGCCCCTTGTAAAATGATGAGGGGTTCAAAATGTCAACATGACTGTCTTATGAATTTATCTACGTTAAAAATATTACAGGCCTGTCTAACAGTAGGTAATTGAACCAGAATTAACTAGTAGGTGGTGAAACAGACCAAAAATTAAGAAAATACAAGTAATATCATATTTTCCACGAAAATTTTGTCTCCTATTCTATTATCGTAGGCGTCATAAGATAAATGAAGTAAATATTTTTATCACAGACACCCACTGCCATTGTAACCTACATTTTGACCAAAATGTAGGTTACAATTGAACTTTTTTGGTATTTATTTAAGTATGTTCTTAGGTTATGCGAAATATAGTGTGTTCAGAATTAGTAACAGAATTGATTCTAATAATTTTTACACTATATTATATTTTTTCTCAAAAATATTTTAAAAGGTCACGGAAGGGTACCAGGCGCCAGGGCACCGTTGGATGCGGGAGCAAAACAGCCCCTCAGCCACCCGGATGGTCCGGCGACCATGTATTTGTGCGGACAACCTGGTAACATAACAAGCTTATAACTTTACATATGATACAGCTACGAAATTTTGAACGTAGATTCTTCACATGAAAATACTAGACACGTGTTTAGAGTTTTGCGTAATATACTAAACTTATGTTGTGTAGGTAGAACTAGCAACTTATCCCTGCTTCGCACGGGTGTTACAAATCTTTGAAATCTTCGGCTTTTCTGTACTACACACTACAATATGCACGAATTGTACACCTCTTAAATTAATATTTATCTTCCTCATTGGGCACGCCAAAATCATGGCGGTAAGTCCCCTCTTTGAGGATTGGCTGAACAGACGTCATAGCGTTTTCACCTTCCGCAGGTCGCACGTCCTCACCGGTCATGGTAAGTTCGGGAGGTACCTGCACTTAGTTCGTGCGAAAGAAACACCCGGGTGTCACCATTGTGCATACCACCCGAAGGATACGGGGGAGCATACGGTGGAAGGGTGTCCCGCTTGGTCACCAACGTGTCTGTAGGGGTGATCACCTCGATCGGCGGCAGCGACTTCTAGCGCCTGGCCCTGGAACAGGCCATGGTCCGGAGCGAGGAGGAATAGCAGGCGGTCGCCTCCTTTTGCGAAGCAGAAATGCTAGCGAAATGAATGAATGAATGAGGGAACTGTTTTCCTCACGCCCCAGCCGCAAAGACCTAGGCGTGGGCTTGCCAACAACGAGCAATTGGTAGCTTCGTAAAGTTAAAACTTAAATAGTGTTTTCGTACAAAGAATGTTTTTTTTTTGCTCGATTTTAATATTGCAGTACGCAACCCTTCGTGAGCGAGTTCTTCGCACTTGGCCATTTTTTTTTTACTTAACCATGAGCACCTCAAGTTTTCTGATAAGTTAATCTCAGTAAACTGTATGCTCCTCACAAATAGATTCGTTTTTAATGAATACTAACTACAATATCGATCCGCGCATAATTAAAATAGGGAACGTTTGACGAGGAATTATTCATAGCGGCACTTTGACGCAAGGGTTAATCTGTATGGATATCAGGTGGGTTTTACATATTTTTGTATGTGTTGATCATCAACTATACAGGTCAATAACATTTTCTTCCCAACATTTATCGCGACACACAACTACACTACACACTGTATTTTTTTCCTTATATAAAAAAAAAAACATTTTCTTTTTTCGACTATCACACAACGCCATCTAGTCTCAAGCTAAGCAGAGCTTGTGTTATGAGTACTAGACTACTGATAAACATACTTAAATATTTCTAAATACATACATATTATAGATAAATTACACCCACCCAATATTGTAACTTAATTTAATGATACTACATTCCGCTTTATTCCACACAAGGTGGACCGATGGCCTGGTGAAGGTTGCGGGAAGCCGATGGATGCGAGACGCACAGGATCGTTCATTGTGGCGACATTTGGGGGAGGCCTATGTTCAGCAGTGGACGTCTATCGGCTGAAACGATGATGATGATGATGACTTTCCATTTGATATTTATCTGTTATTTATTTATTGTGCACACCGTGTTGTTTCTTTTAACCCAAACGGTAGAGAAAGCCTTGTTGCATTAAGTCCGCCTATGTACCACTACTGTACATGAAGTTTAAATAAATAAATAAACATTTTTTTTTGGGGAAATCTTCTGATGACTTGGCGCTTTAGGGTGAAGCGCGAAGGCGTGTCAAACTTTTACTGACTAAAAACCCACTCCTGTTGCCTTGCCTTCGTCCTAGGGCCCCGGGTTTTACTTTCACACCACCCGAGGCCCTAGTAGGCTTCGATCCTTCTGGGCCCCTACAGTTTGCTGACATTTCTTTGAGGCGCGCGTGGTACAATACGCGCCGTCGACGACTTGGCCTCGGTCCGGATGGTTACCAGACGGTCGGATGGCGATCAATCCATTGCTCGCCGTCCGCAAGCCTACGCCTAAGGTGTCCGGAAATAGAAATGGAACTCCATTCTTCAAATATACACATTCCGAAAGTAAATCCAGTAGTAGATCATCATAATCTTCCTGTCCATGCCGTTGTTCCGTTTTATTTGGGGACGACGCAACACGTTTTTTTCATCATAATGGACGAAAAAAACGAGTCCAGCCCGTGTAGTAGTATTTTCTCTAAAATACCTACTGATATGGTGTTAAAATATGGGATTGAACAGGTCTTTTCTCTTTGTTTGTTTTATGTCGTTTATCGTGAAGCCTTTTAACGCAGTACTGAACAAGTCTGATTGGTTTCATCAACAGTAATGTGCTTTAAGCTTTAATTTAGAATTTAGCCTACGTGTAGGGTATTTGTGTAGGTGACTGTACCGCGCAACACCGCTTACCGCTTGCATACTTGTAGCATCGCATACCTCGTAGCAACGTAGGTGAATACCGCAAAATGCTCGCCTACCTGAGTAGCGGTATGGAGCAAATTATGTTACCTTCGAGCACAAACTAAGACTGGTACAGACGAGGATACTAGTGTCTCACTATATTCATCATCATCATCATTTCAGCCGAAAGACGTTCACCGCTGGACATAGGCATCCCCAAAGTGTCGCCACAATAAACACTCCTGCGCGTCTCGCTTCCATCGAATTCCTGCAACCGATACCAAGTCATCGGTCCACCTTGTAGGAGGCCTTCCAACGCTACGTCTTCCGGTACGTGCTCCCCATTCCAGAACCTTTCGGCCCCAACGGCCATCCGTTCTGCGAGCAATGTGCCCTGCCCATCGCCACTTAAGTTTGGCAATTCTTCGCGCTATGTCGGTGACCTTGGTTCTCCTGCGGATATCCTCAACCTGCACTATATTAGGACGGTACAATTGTAAAGCGTAATAAGGAGTCAAAAAAATTTCTGTTCCCTAAGTTTTGTTGGTTTATGCTAACATAAAAGATAGAAGATGATACAAGGTGGACAGATGACCTGGTGAGGGTCACGGGCATACGTTATAACGTTACAAGCGAGACTCACAGGACACGTCACTTAAAGGAGGCCTATGTCCAACAGTGGACGTCTTTGGACTGAAATGATGATGATTATGATAACATAGGCGTTTCAATATCGCGATTTCTTATTAGTCCTATATTAAAAATAGTATACATTTTGAGGATAAATTAGAGTTCAGTTTTCTCACTCACTGCACAAAAACACACTCGAACATACACTGTCCTCTATTTCCACACAATACTAACCAGTATTAACAGTATACAGAAGTTACAACGTATGTAAGAAGAGAATCAAACATTCTTTGTATTGATCGTAGTAAAACAACCCTTCTACGTAAAAGCATTTATCGAATGGCTCCACTTATTTTCAATAAAATTCCACGACAAATAAAGAATCTGAATAATAGTATGTTTAAAAAGAAACTGAAACAATTTTTAATACATACGAGTAAATGTTACTACTCCACTGCTGAATTTGTGGAAGACACCACTGACATTTAGCTTATTACGTTTAGATTATTATTATTTTACTTTGACTCTGAAACCTTACCTATTATTACGTACATTTACAATTAAATTTGATTTCACTGATTGAGTGTTTATTAAGATGACATGTTAGTTGTTAATTTGTAATAATTTTGAATTTGTAATAATTTTTAATTTGTAAAATTTTTAATTTATAATAATTTTTAATTGATAATTATTTTTAATATAATTACTCTTTGAGAATTTGCATGCCGTAAGGTAGAATGTAGCGGAAACCCTCATCTATGTATCATCTTATGTCTATACTTACATTGATAGCAAATAAATATATCTGAATCTGAATCTATATACTCTTGACTTAAGTCGTACATAGTTCTTTAAACATCTGGCCGGGTAGAGCCCCGCTGACCTTTTAATCCATTTTCTTTGCGAAATATTGATTGATTTACATATGCTATGTACATTCTGAAAAACACTTGACCAGCAATGTTTTTGTGTAACAAATTTCTAAAAATCAAATCCGTTTGAAAGGAGTAGGGAAAACAAACGAAAAAAAATTTAAAAAATATTATTTTGCCAAAATATTAGTCTTACGAAAAAATCATTTGTTGATAATGTTGTATATGAATCTATATCTATTCTTATAATAAATCTGTAGAAGTGAAAATTCTGTACATTGAAAATATAAGAAAAATAAATGGCAGGGGGTGTTACTAGACCGACACCGAACCCAAAAACCTGATTAAAAAAATTTTTGTCTGTCTGTCTGTTTGTTCAGGCATCACGCAAAAACTACCGAAAATAATAAGTTGGTCGTAGGTTACGTCACCCGCAGTGGAGTTCACTAAGGGGCGCTGCACACGACTAATATACTATCATATTTTATCTTACGCTCGCCGTACAATTCAATGGACACACGACGAAGATAATAAATAATATTTCATATTTTCGTATCTCAAAAAGCCTAATAAAACCATTTTCGACTTCTACGCGGACGAAGTCGCGGGCAAAAGCTAGTCTATAATATATACTTTTTCAAACCTATTGACCTAGCTGTTACCGAGGAGTAGGCTTCAGAAAGTCACTGTTTTATAGCACTGCTTGGGAGTTAGGGCCTTAACCAAGGTTGTAGCTACTCGTATCAGGAAACACAGACTCCGGCAGGGAATTCCCCTCCTTAGCTGTACGCACGATGAGTATGTTCCGAAAACGTTTTGTGCGTATGGATGGGATGTCCAGTATGTACCGGTGGCGCGTCGCCATATATTTGTTGGTCCGATGATGGATTTCGATGAAACTTGGTTCAAGGACATAGTCTATCATGTCCTTGAATAGCACATAATTTTTTATCGTGGCTGTATGTTCCCTTGGGATAGTTTCTACTATCGTGAGGACGAATTTGCTAGCGGCAGCTAAACTAACGTCTTCGCTCTGGGTGAAGCGAGAGAAAGTGTGATTTTTACTGACTAAAATCCACCTTTGTTCTGCTCTTTCAGCTGCCATTTGCGTTCTAAGACTACGGGTAATTCTTCCGAACAATGAACAGCCTACACATTACCCCGACACGAGCTACCGCGTACGCAATTTCTGACCGCGACAATGATTTGTAACGCTGGGAACGCTTCTTTGTACGAAATTAGGTTTCTGTTTAAATAAATACTAGAAAAATGTCGACGTCGATATATTCCAGCGAAATTTTCCCCTGTAGTATTGAAGCTCGTACACACGTTTCTCGCTTTAACTCCTTTCTTCCTGGCCTCAGAGAACTTTCATGCTCCGACTTCAATCTCTTAGGATCCCCTATCTTCCTTAGTGCAGTACCTGCTAAGGCATGTAAGGCTGCTAAGCCATTACATCTTGAACTCGGCTCCTCCTTTCTGCTCACGAGCGTCTTAAAGATCTTTCCGCGCACGTTGCGATTGTCCTATTGCGCATGTGCTTCGCTCTCCCAAAAATCACATATCTGTTGCGGACCACCCCTACTTGGCTATGTCCCGAAGAAGTTTCCTCGTTTGACGATGCCTTGAAGTTGGTGGTGGAGTCTGTTCTCAATGTCTCCCTAGATGGGCCCCAGTGGAGGCAGGCAGCTCTACAACAATCATTTGTAATGCTGGTAACGCTTCTTTGTACGAAATTATGTTTCTGTTTAAATAAATACTAGAAAAATGTCGGCGTCGATATGTTCCAGCGGTGAGTTCGTTTCAAGTGACAGATTCGATTTATTGTGACCCACAAACTATTACACGTAAATCGAGGTGAAAGCGAATTTATTGGACAAAAATGGACCTTGTTTTCTGAGAATGGACTTTAATGTCATTTCATTGGTTTTACACCTAAACTGTCTTTTTTTGTACAGTTTTTTTTTTGAGGTGGGAAAACACCCAATGTCTTTCGCGCTCTAGGAAGAAGCGTGAGGGTGTCTCAGACTTTTGCTGACCAAAACTTACCTGTGTCTTTCAGTTACCCTTTGGGTTCGAGAACCACGGCATCTCTTTCAAAAAATTTCGTGGGCCCACCGAGCATCTGCCATTGGCTTAATTTGATATCTAATGTTTTAATTGATTTTTTTTAATTATTATTACTTATCTACATTGTGCTCACATATTAGAAGCGACAAAAAATATGTTACTAAGATTTATGAAACTCATAATATGATTTAAAAGAGTGTCCATTGAGTTTCTTGCACGTTCTTCTCCATAGAGATCTACGCTTTGGAACGTGTAATTTAGCTTCACTTGTTTTTTTTGAGTGACCGACATTTTGACAATTCAATAGAGCCTGTAATTGATCTATTTGAAATAAACGTTTCTGATTTCTGATTTCATCGATCCTGCTAGCCCCCTACGATTTGCCGACATCTTTATGAGACGCGCGTGGAACACTACGCTCCATCGACGAGTCAGACTCGGTACCGGGCGGCTGGATGGCGAGCTACCTATTGCTCGAAGTCTGCAAGCCCGCGCCTACGGTGGTTGGGGATTTTATCAGGACTATCATGACAGGACTAAGATAACAACATTTCTTCGTGAGAAGATGAGAGGTCGTATTTGTCTCAAAAGAAAGCACAATAAGAACGTTGCTGTCAGTCTGACAGGAACATTAGTATGACTACAGTAGGGAAATGTATTTTCCAGGAAGAACGAAGTTTATTCTTTTGTGATATCCTATTCAAGGAAATAAAATAACAATGTTACGGGTCTTCTTTCTTTTGCCATTTAACCCATTAATCGCTTACGTCGGATTGATCCAACGAAGGTTTTTGTGCCCACTTCGCCAGAGTCGTGTATTCGCGACTGGGTACTCCATCTCGTTAAGCTCTTCAATCCCTATAGGTAACAGAAGAGCTGACGAGATAGAGTATTTAGTAGTGGATGCTGGCTACACTTGTTTTCTTTGGGCCAACTTGGAAGCATAACCTTACAATCAAAAAAATAATTTTCAAAATTGGTCCACAATAAGACCGTGATATCTGTGAACATACATAAAATAACTCTTCTAGCAGTCGGGTAAAAAAAAAATTACTTTCAGCCGAACTTACTGTCTGAATAGGATTTCAGTGATTCATTTATCTGAATCACTGATATGTTCCGAAATCCGTAGACTAATTTTATATCACAACTAGATGACCCGGCAAACGTTGTTTTGCCATATAAATAATTTCCTAGTATCGACCGGAGAGGAAAAATGATTAAATCACTAAAATGGCTATTAAAAAATAAGGGTTAATCTTAGAAGGGTGAAAATTGAGGATTGTATGTATTTTTGTATGTTGTATCATAAAAAAATAGAAATTAAAAATTTTGTCTAAAAAAAAAAGAAAATTAGGGGTGGACTACTCCTAATATTTAGGGGGATGAAAAATAGATGTTGGCCGATTCTCATAGATACCGGATAAGCACAAAAAAAATCATCAAAATCGGTCAAGCCGTTTCGGAGGAGTATGGCAACGAAAACTGTGACACGAGAATTTTATATATGAGATATCCACTAGAAATCAATTTGCGAATAATTAAAACATCCACATGCAGGATTTCACGAGAAGAAACCCGCCAAAAACTCTTATCAATCATTTTAACGGTTAATAAAGTTGACCTCACAGACTCCACAAAAAAGAAAGGAAAAATCATTTTTATAAACACCCCCGCCCCGGTCAAGTGCGGCTCTGACACTGCAGGTACCGTAAAGGACTATCGAAAACCCACAAATGCTCATTAAAGGTTCTTCGTAAGGTCAAGCATCGTTTGCGCCATAGTTGCTCGATTCGAGAGCACTGGGGTGCTTCAGAAATGCTCTTATGCTTCCCTAATAAGGGCAGGAATGCTTCGTGCCTTGTGTTTTGTTTAGATTTTAGATTTACCTTTTGTCTTTTGATTACGTGGAGTGGAACTTGGGATGCCAAAATAATGAAGGGTGAAGTAACTGGAAAGACAATTTCATCTTTTTTTGAGGTATATTTTTTAATGATTATAATAAATCATTCATTACTACAGTACAGACTAACATATACAATATTAGATTTAGTATATGCGAAACCCGAAACATGTATTTTTATATAAAAAAACTATGTGCATAACTAAAAAAAACTATCTCATAACTGTATCATAAAAATCACCAAGTTATAAGCTTGTTATGTTACCTGGCTGGTTTAATAAAGTTGACAATTCGACATATATGGCAAAAAGTGACATGATTGTAGAATTGTCGTGATTAAGCTGCTTAATAAAAGTGACAAGTATGTCAAAAAGCGACAGGTGGAATCTTGACATAATTGTCAATTAAAAACGCGTTTAATAAAACTCGACAATTGTCAAAAAGCCACAGTTAACATATAACTGACAATTATTATCAGGCCACCATCCCCACGTGACACTGGCAGAATAGCTGCAACAGGCTCAATTGCCAAAACAAAAAATAAATATATTATCAGTGACAATTTTAGCATGTTCGCGACAGTTATGTGGACTTTTGACATATCTACAAATAATTTTGTTTTAGGCGCGAAAGCGACACTTTGATCAACGATAAAGCAAGCTTGCCTAGAAGTAACCTATTCACTGTTGACCTAAAAACTTTTAGGTCAAGAGTGAATCATCTCTATCATCAAACACAGACTTTGGCAGGGAATTCTACTCCTTAGCTGTTCGTACAATGGCACAATGAATGTATTCTTAAAACGTTTTGTGCGTATTTTTCATTGTTTCAAGGGGTAGCCGAACTGAGTATTTCATATCAATTTTTGCTTTATACCTCCATGCGTTTCTGTGAAAAAGGGGCTTGACAAATGGACAAACGAACAGATGGATAACAAAGCGATCGTATAAGGGTTCCGTATTTGCCGACTGAGGTACAAAACTATAAAAACGACGGCTCAAAGCTGCATACTACACAACAATCTATCAATATTGACTTATTCGTGTTGTACAAATGTACACATAAAGTACAAAATAGCTATACAACGAAAATAAATTAGCAACGGATGGCCGGGTCGATATAGCAGGACGAGGTCAGCCAGGGTCCATAAAGGGTTCATTCAAAAGGGTCCAACATAACTACAAGCTACTAAAGACAATCAATTTGACGACATAATCAAATTTGGTCGGTCAACATTTTAGAATTGATGTTTCAATGGAGGATATGAAAAAGGTTGGGATTGGAATTTCAGTTATACTGAAATTCCCAATGAACTCAGTGTCGAATTCCTGGGAATGATACGTGTTTGTTGCACTCAGGAATTCCGCTTTTGTTTTGTTTCACGAAATATCGGTACTGGAATCATTAAATGATGGTATTCATAATGATTGTTGTTGTTGATTTGCCTGTGTTTTAGTTATAACTGAAACACAGGCAAATCTTTCAGTGAGTTTCACATTCTAATAACAGACTCAATGTGATAATTATATTCCTACTTCTAACTAACACACTTGTTTGTTCACCATTTAAATGGCATGGGGAAGCAGTGGTGACTGAGTGGTAACGGCCCCGACTTTCTAGTTGTAGGTTGCGGGTTCAAACCCAGCCAGGCGCATTACTTTGTGTAATTTATTTCATCACCACTGCTCTTAAAACGGTGAAGGAAAACATTGTGAGGAAACCGGCATGTTCTAGAACCTAAATTTCGAAGACATGTAACATCCACCAACCCGCACTGGGCCGGCGTGGTGGATTACGGCCCATACCTTCTCCTAGAGAGGAGGCCTAAGTCCCAACATTGGGAACATTATAAGGCTGACTATGCTATGCTATATAAATGGCCAAATAAAAAAAGTGGAGGGTTGAAGGTAGGAGGGTGAAAAATAGCCTACGACCTATTCTTAGACCTACAAATTATACACAAAAAAATCATAAAAAATCCGTCAAGCTGTTTCAGAGGAGTTCGATAACAAACACAATGACACGAGATTTTTATGGGTCTACCTTTTATGGCAGAACTTTTTATGTCATAATATAATTTTGCATAAAAACGGATAGCACAAGCTTCATTTCGCAGAAAATTGTTTGGCATAATCGTTTGTATTTATCATACATACAAAACTCATAATTTTGTTAGGCAAAATCATCTTTAGGCATAAATTTCATATCCATAATAACTAAAACGTAGAACCTATCGTCTATCATATCGCAGAAATTTCACAGTCAGAATCGTCTTTCGGCATACATTTTATATCGATAGTAATGCGCAACCTAAATATTAATTACAAAACACTGTTTTGCTTGGATAGGGTAGGGGATAGGGTCGAAGAACCGATCCATAAAAAGCTACGGTAGGGTAGATGCAGACGTCCTGCGAGGACCTCCTATTTCTGGGTAGTTGTAAAAAAAATAACCACGAAAACTAAGGCGGGAGCAAAGCGTAGTGGAGCTCCCGCCTTAGCCTTCTAACTATACTGGGGCAACGGGTTCGCTTCTGAAAAGTAAATCCGGCCCTGGAATGCAAGGCAACGAAGGAACATAGGAGTGGCGTTTAGTAAGTAAAAGTCTGACATGTCATCCCGCTCCGCCCAAGGGCGCGAGATATCATGATGATGGATGATTTCCCACCAAAATAAAAAAACCTTCTAACCTGATATCGGGGTGCCTTAAAATTCCGAGCTCGCTATGCTCGCTCATGGGCACTTTACCAGTAGATATATTATTTTTCGATGTTCACATATGTACCCATACCAAATGGGTTCTTCTATTTGGCAGAATCTTGATACTCCGAAATTTATTTCAAATTATAAAAAAAATTGCAAATTATTTTTAAATAATGATGAAACAAGCGAATTGATAACATCCTCCTTTTTATTGAAGTAGGTTAAAAAGTTCTCCTATAAAAGGTAGACCCATCCATGGTCCTTGTTTTTGACATTGATTTCGACTTGAATTTAAACATTATTTAAGTACAAAAACTAAAAAAAAATCGTAAAACTGCGACAACCAATAGCTAAGTAAAGTTAGAAATGCGACGCCATTTTTTTTAATATTAAAGTTTTTGAATTTCGAAATAAAAAAATACACATCAAGCCGCTGCACGTATCACCATGTGCTATGGATAAAGATTAAATGGATGGAACGTCAAAAAAAGTTACAAAACCAGTCCGTGCCATGCGTGTCCATTAAAAAAAAAAACGTCCACCACAAGCCGGCAACGATGTAGTTTTTTTTTTACATTTTTAAATTTTCCGATAGATTGTACAGAAAATAGAAAAAGGCTGCAGAAATATGCTTCGTGTTTTTTTTTTATTTTGAAGGGATTAATCTGATTATTTTGCGCTGGGCTTGATGTTTTTTAAATATGTATTTCTTTGTGCTAGTTAGAAATCATGAAGAGTCCGGAGTCTGTGTTTCCTGATAGCTATAACCTAGGGTTCTTAAGGTCAAGAGAGAATAAGTTCCTTCTAGGCAAGTGTGCTCCATCGTCGGCCACATAATCGCTTCCCATTTGGTGAGATAGTGATCAAACACAGTATAATAGGAAAATATATCATCGTCATCTCAGCCGAAAGACGTCCACTGCTGGACATAGGCCTACCCAAGTACCGCCACAATGAACGGTCTTGTGTGACTCGCATCCATCAGACTCCCGCAACCGTTACCAGGTCATCGGTCCACCTTGTAAGAGGCTTTCCAACGACATGTCTGCCGGTACGTGGTCGCCATTCCAGAACCTTTCGGCCCCAACGGCCATCCATTCTACGAGCAATGTGCCCTGCCCATTTCCACTTAAGTTTGGCGATTCTTCGTGCTATGTCAATGACCTTGGTTCTCCTGCGGATATCCTCATTCCTGATTCGATCACGCAAGGAAACTCCGAGCATAGCCCTTGCCATTGCCCTTTGGGTGACTTTAAGTCTTCTGATGACGCCCATTGTAAGCAACCACGTTTCAGGTATATTATTTATAGACATTCCTATAAGTAACTATAACCATTTACTGCGTCGTGTTTGGAGTGAAACCGTCTGGGGACAGCGCCTAAAATAAATCGCTGCCTGGCAATATTTCCAGCCCGACAAAATGGAGGCACAAATAAATATTCTAAATCCGGGAACAAAGATCGATTAAAACACGTGATACTAAACAGTGATCCCACAAAATTAGATGCTTCTAAAATGTATGGGTTTAATGTTCTTTGCGAATTACAGTAAAACACTAAAAAGTGCTAAACAACATATCGGAAGTTTGTGTTAAATAACGAATAAATAAAACCAGAAAACACCGTTTTTTTTTGTCTTGGATTTGGTTGTAAGCATAAACATACATCACCAAACTTAAGTGGCAATGGGCAGGGCACAGGCTCTTAGAACAGTTGGCCGTTGGGGGCGAAAGGTTCTGGAGTGGCGACCGCGTACCGGAAGACGCAGTGTTGGAAGGCCCCCTACGAGGTGCACCTGATGAAGGTTGTGGGAATCCGATGGATGCGAGACGCACAGGACCGTTCATTGTGGCGACATTTGGGGGAGCCCTATGTCCAGCAGTGGACGTCTATCGGCTGAAATGATGATGATGACACCTAAATAGTAACAATTTAAATTTAAAAATACATACTATTCTAATAATAAATTTTACAGTTTGAAAATTAACTTACACCGTAAAACACATTACCTTCATGCTGCAAAATTCCATGCGTCACATTTTTTTAATCTTGTTTATCAAGATAATGAACCAACATGTTGGCACGTCATACGGAGGACGCGCAAAAAGGAGGTTTTTTTTTTTATTGGTTTCACACGGTTTGTAACCATTTATGAAGTATTTCGTTTTTCAAACAGAGTACAGTGTTTTATTTTTCATTGGAATGTGGACGTAACACATTTTAATGCAAATAAATCTAGTCGGCTTTCTAGGCAAGATTCACTGAGGTAGTCAATCAATACTGCAATAAAATTCTCAGCTCCATTTTACCGAGATTGCGTCTGTTTTAATGTTTCTTTGACGCTTGAGATTTAAAATTACATCAATTTGACATCCTAAAATGGCTGTTATTTGCAAATTGATTACTAGTGAATAATTTGTGAATAGTTGGGATGGTTTTAAATTTAACTACATTGGGATCAGTTGAAGGTTCAACAATGCAACCACACGGAACAAATATTTGACAGACATAGGTCTACGGCACAAAATAGATAGGTTAAGAAGTCAATCCACACCGCTCGCGTATCTCGGCTCAATTCAGCTCAATGCGAGCTCGAGTGCTATCCGTTTGAGACACGCGTCTGTGAACTTTTTTGTGGAAAAATTGGCCAACAAAAAAAAAAAAAAGTTATTCTAACTGTTCAGTGGACGGTTGAACAACATTAAACAGTGAATTGACGTTTTTTAGGCTACCAGTTGTTTCAGAGAGGTAAGTAGATATTTACTTGAATTTTGATGGTTTGTTTTAACGTAACACAGAACAGGCCCGCGTCGAGAAAGAGCAGATGATTTTTTGGCCATGTCATATTTTTACAATCCAGATTAGGTAGGCATTTGTCACCACGCCCGGTCGCACTCGGACAGGGGCCTAAATATGCTATTTTTATAAATTTGTCATTCCAACACGATCCCATTGTCATTTTGCTAAAAGTTCGTAATCTGCTAATTCATAATGGTCGGCCAATGGTCACTTATTAGAGTTTTGGTAGAATGACAATATCGAGCTTATTGTAAGCAATGACTGCACAATGACTTTATAATGGTAGGTCATTGATTGAAGGAACTGTCAAAATTTAGCACGTTACCGCATACGTCAGACATTCATTTGACAATATGTACGATATTACCATTCTATGCCACTTCTTTCAATGGAGTGTCAGTGCTTGACCAGTGGCAAGTCATAATGATGCCATTATATTAATATATTACCAAACTTATCCAAAATCAACAATTATGAAATTCTGACACTATTGTAGTAGCCGACTTGAGGCCCAGTTCGGCGCCATGCGCTGACCGTAGCACGATCGCCGAGCGTAGGTATGAAAAGTGAAGTACATACATGAGATTGACTTCTGTAACTATCTATTTTGTGTCTACAGATAGTAATTCCTGGTTTGGCTGACTTTTGATGTGAGTTTTATATGTTCGTGAACGCACCATGTGAGGGCCGCGGGAATCCGATAGATGCGAGACGCACGGAACCGGTCGTTATGGTGAATCTTGGGGGAGGACAATGTCCAACAGTGAATCTTTCGACTGCAATGATGACTATGATAAACGCACTGACGATACAAGACGATGGTGAAGTGCCAATAACTCCAAACTGTCGAAGTCAAAAATCTTCTGTCTTAAAAACATCAGGAGGTAATACTATGAATTAACATGCTGGTTAGTTAAGAGGTGTTTTCACAATTTAATTTGATGCAGTAGCAACTAATATTCGCTTCAAGAGATTTCACAAAAACATGCAGAAACACACATTTGAATTAAGAGCGCAAAAATTAATTATTTGGAAAAATGTCAGTTAGGAGGTATTGGCACTTCACCGTCGAAGAGTAATTCTTAGTAAGGAGAGAGATTTCTTTATTTATTTACTGTTCCTGTTTCAGTTTGTTATGTTGTAGAACATCAAAGTGAACATAATACCACCTGAACGGCGCTGCTCGTGTTTACGGCGTTGTTAATTACTTGAGTATTGTTTTAAGACGTTCGCCATCTTGCAAACGGCTTATGAACAATGATAGCTTTTAGTTTCTCTTGTAGGCTTTTAGAACTTATTTTGTTTACTCGTTAGTGGGGAGTGTTATGAAGTGGTTGTGGCTTTTGGGATTAGAAGTTGTTTCGTAAGCAGTTTAAACTGAAATACTAATTTATTTATTATTATATACTTTATTGTACACCTCATTATGTGGACAGGATAAACGTTTACAAAATATAAATTAAATATAATATTGTTTTTAGGGTTCCGTAGAACAAAAGGAAAAAACGGAGCCTTATAGGTTTACTTTGTTGTCCACCTTTCTGTCTGTCAAGACCCTTTTACCTTCCTATTACTATTTCCTATTCTGATAAGCCTATGTCACCCGATAGGTTCGGCGCAACGCAAATGGCAACTGAAGCACAAGGGTGTGGTTTTAGTCAGTAAAAGTATGACACGCCCTCCCACTCCACCCTAGAGCGGGAGAAGTCATTACATCATTTCTCAACTCAAAATAAGGGCCATCGCAGGAATACTGTTGGATTTTAGTCAATAAGAGACTAACATCTCGCTTCACCCAGAGCGGGAGAACTTATGTGATGATTTTATCACCAAAAAAAACGTAAGTTTGAAGACTCGGAAAACTTAACTTATAAAGTTACATTTGTTTCGCCCCTTCATTTATTTAGAAAACTATGCAGGCTTTTTGTTAAGGGTATCCATCTCAACATACATTTTCACTGTTTTTCATATAGCCACTCTTACGCGATTATGACATTATTACAAATTTTTCCGTAGATATTTTGGAAACACAGTATTTTGTGGACATTATCTATGCTTCTATGAAACTCTTGGGCCGTGGGGTCCGAGTGCTCATAAGCTTTTCAAAGAATTATACAAACTCGTAGTAGACACACTTCCAGTCGACAGCGTTGCGGAGGAGTTTTATGACGCCATATTTTAGCTAGTAGTTTTTGATTTTAGTGTATATATAGTTTTAATAAGGTAAGTGTTTTATAATTTAATTATATAATACGATATAATAAATGTAATATTCCACTTTTGTAAGTAGGTTTAAAAAATGCTTCCATTGAACTCAATTTATAAATTCGTGTAAAACTAATCCAGTAAAGACCTCTGGAAACTCTGCTATTTTGCATGAATTTTGACACTTCATAATTTACTCAAAAATTAAAAAAAGTCTTAATAGTATAACAATAGGTCTTGCAACTTTAATTAAGATTCGGAATGACGACAATTTTTTCAAAAACTTTTAAGGGTTTATAAAAATCAAGTATTTCTTGAAACAAGTTTTGAGAAATATTCGAGTAAATCACGAAATTACCGAATGCTAACAGAGTTTTCAGGCTTTATCTCTCTTTTTTCGCATTGCCTTTTCGTCAAACATCGCGTTGGATTGCATTAGATGAAGGAACAAGCTTTTAAACCATGCTCGATTTTGACGATAGGTGAGTGGAAAAGGACCCTCTTAAAGCTGAACAATTCAATCTATAACATTTTGTAAGTTATAACGAGTACTAAGTTATGTTCGAGTACTTTGACAGTTTGAGTCCTCCAAAGAATGTTTTTATTTTGTATCAGAGTGCTCTTCGTAAGTTTGCTCTAGACAACTACGTTAGAACTTTCGCGGAGCATCGTTTAAAGAATTACCTCTTACAGTTTTCTGAGACCCTGGTCAAGGACTTTGTGAACATTACCCATTTTCAAGTTTTTTTTAAGCTGGGAAATCATCCAATGACTTTTCCAGCTCTAGGTGGAGCGAGAGGACAAACTTTTACTGACTAAAACCACACCTGGGCCCTTCAGTTGCCCTTTGCCTTCTAGAACTACGGGGTTTCTTTTTCATAAAATCCCCGTGGTCCTAGCAAGCATTGGTAATGCTGGGCCCCTACGGTTTGATGACATTTCTTTGAGAAGCGTGTGGATCACTACGCGCTGTCGACGACTGGGGCTCAGTCCGGTCCATTACTGGACTGCCGGACGGCGAGCTACCCATTGCTCCATGTCCGCAAGCCCGCGTCTACCGTGGCTAGTAGTCCGGGACGGGGTCTCGGCGGCTGGGGCGTGAAGATACCCGTTGACAGTGTTGTGGAGGACTTTTTTTATTTTCTTTTAGCTTCGCTGGGTTTATGCATTTAATGGGCCTACCACACGCATAAGCTTCTATAAGCCGGCCTGCGCAGGTAAAACTGTGGTGAAGCTTGTGCATGTGGTAAGCCCATTAGAAAGACTTTTTAGTAGATATAGAATACAGTCGTTTTGTGTTCCATTACATTGTTTTTGAAGCATTTGGCAGCAAAAATATCGAGACAAGCGGTAGTGGAAAATTTCAATAAAATTCACAGCTACATTTTATCGAGGTCGTGCCAGTTCCACATGTTATGATTCCACACGTTGTCCAGTTTTACATCACAATAATCACTAGGGATCAATTTGCGAATAATTGAAAAAGCCACTTAAATTCACTCGAAAAAATCACGCCACTTAAAGACCTTTAAAATATTTTCTGCGGAAGAGTTTATTTTTAACCGACTTCAAAAAGAAGGGGGTTCTGTACGACTGAATATTTTTTTTTTATGTATGTTCACCGATTTCTCGGTCAATTGTGGACCGATTTTGAAAATTATTTTTTTAATTGAAAGGTTATGTTTCCAAGTTGGTTCCATAAAAATTTTGTTATGATTTGATCATGAATTTCGAAGATATGGAACTGAACTCCTCATAGGATCACAACAGAACTGTCGTAACAAGTAAGATTGCTTTATTTATACGTGTAGTCGATGACTGCCTGAAAGAATAGTGGGAATTATATATCGAACTGATCTGATGATGAAGCCTGAAGTTAGGCATCGGAACTCTGTAATAAATTAATGTAATCTAACTGTGTTTGGTATTATTAGATTGTCATGAGATGCAATCTTGCTATAAGGTATTTAAGTATGGCTGAGAGGTACTTTTTAGTAGTGGTACCATAACTAAAAAGTTTTAACAAGTAAAATTGCTTTTTCTATACGTGTAGTCGATGACTGACTGAAAGAAAAGGGAGAGAGAATATATAACTGATCTGATGATGAAGCCAGAAAGTAAATTAATGTATTCTAACCGTGTTTGGGATTATTAAAATTGTTATGTGATGCACTCTGGTTATAAGGTATTTAAGTTTGTCTGAGGGGTATTTTTTAGTGGTTGTACCATAACTAAAAAGTGTAAAATAAAAAACTTAAAAAAGATACAACCGGCTTGAATGTACCTAAAACAGAGTTTAGTGTTTTTTTTTACATTGAAGTCGGTTTTTTTTTTAAAATAAGTTATTTATTCAACTCTAAAATTGATGTCACCATCCTACATGATGAGAATCTCGTGAAAGATGGGTAAGAGAAACAAATCAAATATCTCGACTTAGTACACAAGGTTGTCGAAATATGGTACGTGGACTCGGTTGTGATTGTCGTAATCGCCAATGGCCTTATAGTCAAAAGTTTTGACGATTATCTTTCGAAACTGTCGTTGCGAGGTTGGATCAAGGGCCTGATACAGGATGCAGCTACTCCTCGATACGGCTAGCATTGTGAGGAGATTCCTGTTTCTGGAGACCTAACCACCGTTAACTTGTATTCGACTCTCGACACCGGCAGACAACTATTTTATAATATTTATAAATGTTTTTTTTAATGTGTGTTTTAAAAATATGTGTGTAAGGAAAATGAATATACATAATGATATTGATACTAAACTAAAGCCAAACCGAAGTTCTGAATACACACAAACCGCATTTTATTCAAAGCAGATCATTATTTATTAAGTAGGTACCGGGTAGTGACGCGAATACCTTAATATCGGCCGTATCTCAGCGCACTTATCTCCTGATAACGTTATTGATTATTTTGCCAACGCGTAAAAGCCGACTTTAAGTATTTTAGGACGCTTGCAGGGGATTTATAAATATATTAAAGCACGCCTTACCATGACGAGTTATAATGTCACCGTATACAATATTTGGGGCCATGGGTAGTGTGAAAACGATTCCCGGGGCCCTGGGACGAAGGCAACGAAGGAACAGGAGCGGGTTTTTAGTCAGTAAAAGTCTGACACTATCTCTCGCTCCGCCCAAGAGAGCGATTTGTCATAAGATGATTTTCCCACCCAATAAAAAAAACCCTATACAATATAAGTTTTAGTATATGCGAAACCTGAAACACATGTCTAGTATTTATTTTATGTAAAGAATCTATGTGCAAAATTTCATAACTGTATCATGAAAAATCACAAAGTTATAAGCTTGTTATGTTACCTGGTTGTTCGCACAAATACATGGTCGCCGGGCTATCCGGGAAACTGAGGGGTTGTTTTGCTTCCACATCCAGCTGTGCGCCAGTGTCTAATGTCCGCTATAACCTGCCGTGATCTGTGTTGTACTTGGTGTGTGTGTCCAAATTGCGACTCTTTAAAAATATATTTGGAAAAAAATTAAACATTCTGTAAAAATTATTGGAATCGATTCAGTAACTGATTCTGAACAAACTATATTCAGGTTTCGCATATATTAACAATAATGTTGTATAGTTCCATCGCTTTAACAGTTCAGTTTTGGTCGTAAAATGGATCGCTGCGTGATCGAATCAAAAATGAAGTTATCTGCAGTAGTATCTGCTAAAATCACCGACATAATCCGAAGAATCGCCAAAGTTGTGGCAATGAGCAGGGCACATTGCTCGCAGAACTGCCCCCCCAACCAAGTTACAACCGTTTCGTTTCGATTTTCTTTTCGTCGATCGCCTCGAGTCGGCCACGCCTCCGATTCCTTTATTCTGACGTCATCTCAATGCTCAGTCACGTAGTCAGAACAAAGGAATACGAGGCGTGACTGACTCGAGGCGAACAACGAAAAGAGAATCAAAACGAAAATCTCTGATTATTTCTTAGTTATGTTATTATCTGGGCGTCTGGGGTTCTACTTGTATTATTATTTGGACAGGTAAAGTCTCGAGAAACTCTGTATGATAGGTGAAAAGACAGGTTTAAAGTATTGGGTGAATCTGTGACGAAAAATGATAATGTTCATCTTAATCCTTCCATCTAATCTTAATAATTACGTACCTATCATAAAATGAAGTCCCCCACCTCGTCTGTCTGTCTGTATGGACGCGATAAACTTAAAAAATACTGAATGAATTTTCATGCTGTTTCCACCACTAGACAGTGTTTTATGAAGAAGGTTTATATCATATAACTTTTAAACCATATATTAAATGCATATTATACATATGTACAGACAAGCCTAGAATTTCTAAATCTATCACTCATACGAAGTTAGGGAGAGTCGTCTAATCTTCATAAATATAATTCTTCTGTAAAGAAAGAAAGAAAACATGTTTTTTATTTTCTTGCGTTTGTTTCATTTTTTTGTTTGTCTGTAAATGTGTTTGCCACCTAACTCCTCCTTAACGGCTTAACCTGTTTGGATGAAACATTGTGTGAATATTTGAGTGGATGGTTTTGAAAATACAATTGAACCCGCAGTGGTGCTGCAATGGGGTTCTCATTTTATTTCTGACGAAAAGTAAATTTTTTGGGTTAGAAAACGTCTGTCTGGACCGCTAGTATTATAAATATTATATGTATACCTAAATTGTACATAGGTACATACCAATAAAAAGTTTTTGAAAATACTGTTGACTTAGGAATCCCTGGCGTTTAAAATGTTTATAATTTGCAAAATGTCGGTAACGTCAAATTATAATGAGTCGACAACAATCAGCGCATTCCGATAAAATTTTATTAATAACTTGCTAAGGTTCGGAAATTTCAAACAATGCTGAAAATAAAACTGTGTTAATGTGTCGGCACGTAATTTCAAGTTTATTGAAATTACGTAACACAAAAACCTTATTTTAATTAGAGTTAAAATTAATTTCATGTTCAATGAAAAGGCTCTCACAGACTGAATCGACAATGCTTGCTCTCAGAAACTGTTCTACGTGTGTACGAATACGAGCTTTTAATACATAATTGTGCACCACCCTAAGGTCGACTGGTAGAAAATGCCTAAGGCATTAAGTCCGCCTTTGTACAATGTTTCATTAGTGCATACAGTTTTAAATAAGTAAATAAGTGTGAAGCTTGTCAATATCCATTGTCTCTGTGTTCCGTGAGGGTGTCCGTAGCATCACCAGACCCCCCCTAGCCAAATTACTACCGTTTCGCTTAGATTCTTTTTTCGTCGATCTCCTCGAGTAGGCCACGCCTCCGATTCCTTTATTCTGACGTCATCTCCGAAAAAAAAATCCCTTTTGCTTTTTGGGATAAACAAATCTAACTTTTATATTTGCGCCCAAATTTATTTATTGGTGTAAATTGCCACCAGTAAATCTCTCCTTTTAACTTTTATTAGCGACCCGCAATTTTTGCGGTCAAGTGTATTATCGAAACATGTCGGCTTAAAACATGTTTCATGTTTTGTAGAAAAAATAGATAGTCGATAATGGTTCGAAGTCTGTTAAAACCACAGCCGGCTTAAAACCACTAATGTACAGTATAGGGGAGACTTACTGGCAGACTAAGGGGAGTGCGGCATGGGCAGTACTCCCCGGGTCCCTGGTACCGGGGGGGCCCGGTGGAAGCTTTTAGTTATAATTTGACTTTTTTGTTTTTAAAAGACATTACATATGTATTATTTTAATTATTATTTTATAATTATTAAATGAGTATATTAGGGGAAGTTTGAAAGTGGCGCCACTGACTGAAAAGCTGAAAGGGAATCGTTTGTCTTGGTATGGTCATGTGAAGAGGAGGGATGAAACGCATGTTGCTAAAGTTATGAGTTTACATATGGATGGATGGTGAGGGAGAGGGAGGCCAAAGAAAAGATTGATGGATTGTGTGAAAAGTGATATGAAAGAAAAAGGAGTTAGTGATAGCGTGACGAGTGACAGGACAGAGTGAATGATTCTGATTCTCCAGTTTTTACTGGAGGAGTCAAAGTAAACTGTCAAAAAATAACCTAACCTTTGGATACTTTTGGTATTGATATAACTTCTCTTTGTTCTCACTCTTACTATATTACCTTATTATTTATATTCACCTGTTTTTCCCACTTTCTACGTACAACGGTGAAGGCTCTCGACTTGTTTTGTTGCTTTAGCCCCCGATAAACTTTGCGCCAATTTCATCAATAAAACTTGATCAGTATCATCTAAACAGAGTTTAGCAAGAGCCGTCACTATCATAGGTGCTCCTGTTCAAAACATGAGCCAAGTATTAGAATGCCCCAAGTGCCTATATACCTGCATTTTGGAGGAGTTGATGAGTGCTACCAATGCTGCTATTAATGTAGCCACCTATTGGGACCAAACAGTTTAACGAGTTTACCATCGAACCGAAAAGAAGAAGAAGTCATTATCATCATTGTTATGGAATTTTGACGTTGAGAACTCGCGAACGGAATTTAAATTGTGCTCATAACGTTCCATTTATTGGTGGAACTCGCCTTTAGTCCGGCCCTGTAGTGACTTTATGTAACTTATGAGGTTGTGGCCACAGACAAGTAAATGTCGATACTCGCTAGTACAGACCACAGCATAAGCTTCGATATTCTGTGGTTGGAAAGTTCGATGAACGAAATGTAAACGTATTTTGTGGAAGATCAAACTCCCTGTCAGGGTCGAGAGATTGTCCGAAAGAGTTACCGCGGTGATACTGAAACGCAATAGGCAACTGAAGGAACTAAAGTGTGAGAAAAACATTTGACTCTTTCGGAATTATATGTCTTAATTCCGCCATCGCCTTTCTACTATCGGACAACCCGACGTCCGGTGAGTGTCCACCCTTACGTTATTGATACCTCTACTATCTATCTGGACTAAGGGTGTTTTTAATATCGTGCGGGTTTCATCACGCATGCGGGATTGCTCCGCACGTGTAACCCCCGCAAATGTCCTTTTAATATAAGTGTTCTTATAACTTATCGTAATGCGTGTAACACGCACGCGGGGTGCGGGGCATGATATAGGGCGGCAGCTCCGCATGCGGAGCAAATCCGCATGCATGATGAGATCCGCACGATATTAAAAACACCCGAAGCGTTTCGCTTTGTTGTTGTTTAAACCACGTACATCGAAGTACAGCAATATGGTATGGTACAATGAACTTGTGAATAGGCTCTTAATAAACTAGAGCACTGCACCATCGACTATTGCATCACTGCTTACCATCAGGTGAGATCGCAGTCAAGCACTAGTGTCTGTCTAAAAAAAAAAAACAATCCCGCTTCACCCAGCAGGAGAAGTTATTTCATGATTTCCCATAAAAAGAAACAACATTAAATATAGAATTTATCTATAAAGAAGTTGTTACTGTACCTTGTTGTTTACCTATAGATTTACTAGCTGACCCGGCAAACTTCGTACCACATGAGTAGATAAACGGAACAGAGGCAAAGCTTCCTAAGAACGTGCAATATTGTTACCTATTTTGGTAGGGTTGTTACATTAGGTGAAAATAAATTAATTAAAAGATTTGTAAAATTGTTTTATTATTCATCATCTTCCTGCCCTTGTCCCATCTTATTTGGGGTCGGCGCAACACGTTTTTTTCTTCCATTCTATCCTGTCAACCGTCATAATATCACTAACTTCCTTTTCTTTCATATCACTGTTCACACAATCCATCCATCTTTTCTTTGGCCTCCCTCTCCCTCTCCACCCATCCACATGTATACTCCTAACTCTTTTATTAACATGTGTTTCATCTCTCCTCTTTACATAACCATACCAAGACAAACGATTCCCCTTCAACTTTTCAGTCACTGGCGCCACTTTCAAACTTAACAGTATGATATTTTACAAATTACTTACTCTAATAATTTTATTTTTATAATTTTTGTTTTTTAATAATTTATTATTTTAATAATATGGTAAATTCTGAATCTAACAAAAAGTTTTTTGCAAGAGATCTAACGGGAAACACTCACATGGCATATCAAATTTACAATCTTTAATACGTTTAAGTTTTTCGTTGCCAATATTGACAATATTTATTTCAAGATCGAATTATTCGAAACTTTCTCGAGCAATTCAACAAATGCGATAAAATTATCAGTACGTATAATTAATAAATCCAATTATACATCACCTTCATTAAAATCATTGTAATGGCTGAATAAAGAATCTTTGCCCATATTTATAGGTTGTTCATATCTCTTAACGTACAGTTTTATTTTTAGTATGATATATTTTTACTTTTTATAGTATTGTTTATACACACAGTAAAATAAACCACCATTATTGATAATAAAATACCACGTTTTTACGTTAACATTTTTAACATGTACAAATAAAATAAACAACGTAAGTCGCACAGACCCTAGACGAGTCCACTGACTGAGCCTGCGTTAACCGGTTTTTTCCAGTGTCGTCGCGTACGCAACAAGAGGACAGTGGACACGCACACATTCCCCGTGTGGTTGTAGTAGTGCAACCGATTCGCGCGGTTGTATGAAGCTTTATCTCTGTTCCGTTTATCTACTCTTGTGTTCGTACCGCCTAATAGTCAATGAATATTGTGATACCTTAGCTAAACTGTCAAAGGATAACACCATCTTCTGGCATTACCAGAACCAACTTAATTCATTTTATAATGACATTTTAATTAGAGATGGCGTTGTATTCGATATTTTTTTTTTGTGATTTTTTCCATATTTTCACACCATTTAAACCTTCCCTGCACTAACAAGAAATATTTCAAGACTAAAATCAGGCCAGCCGTTCTCGAGTTTTAGCGACACCAACGTACAGCTATTCATTTTTATTTACATAGAAGATCAGATCATTTCGAATAGTATAGTTAATTGGAACTCGACCCTATTTCGTCCTACCATGGCTTAGTGATAAGCTGCCTCTATATACGAATATATATATTGTCATTTCCAAGAACCCAACCAAACTAATAATACCTATTGGATTAGTCCATTACGTAATGAATAGCTTTTTCGTATTTTTATGATAATAATATAACGAATATTAGTAGAATCCTGTCCAGTGTAGGTAAGTAGAAATACTTTCCTGTCTTGTTATATTAGGGCCTGCGCACACTTGACACAAGACTGTCTTAGACAGACTTGTTTACGACCTGTTTTGTCTACGACACTGCGCACACCATCAAGACAAAACAGTCTAGTGGCGTACGGCCAGTGTTGCCAACTTAGTGGATAATCCACTAAAACTGGTGGTTTTGACCCCCCATTTGCATTGGTTTTAGTGTGTGTTAGTGTAATGGTATTTTGATCAACTGATTGTTAATTTTTATCACTTATTATTAAAGGAAACTAATAACCTATATGCCTACTTCTTTTATTTCTTACAATACACTTTTTTTTTGTGTGAATTGTTTGGGATTTAGTGTGGGATAATTTTTTATAATTGGTTTTCAGGTAGTTTTAAAAGTTGACTCTAGTGGGAAGTTAGTGTAATTGTTGACAACACTGGACGTCTCAAAACAGTCTTTTCGCAGACAAGTCTGCGGTGTCGTACACAAGTTTGTCTTTTTGACAGTATTGTCACAAGTGTGCGCAGGCCCTAATTAGAATAGAGAACTTAAAGTATGAATTAGAAAAGTTCTGTAGAGTATTTATTTGTTTAACCGTAAGGAAAAAAATCTAATTATATTGATTGCATTAGATACAAATTATGGTAAGTACTAACTCAGTCTTCTCGAAAGTCACCAGATATTCAGTCAGTATTTCCTTCCATTCATCAGCGAACACATTTTATCCAGGACTGGATTCAAGGAGAGCGTTGAGTGCATAGAATAGCATGGCATTATCAGCCTTATAATGTTCCCACTGCCGGGACTCAGGCCTCCTCTCTAGAAGAGCGAAGAGAGTGCTAATAACATTTGCAGAATGGGTGACATTCGTCACGCAACTGTACTGCATCGTGGCACCATACATTATTTATGCCATCTTGCCCAGCTATAGTTATCAGGAACAAAAATTTTACACAGCTCGCCATGCAAACAAGACGAGATGATTCTGTGACGCAACTCTGAAATGGTTCTGTGCATGATCTTGCAGACAGTTACAAGATGATCAAAAGTATGTTTTTCCGATGTAGATATCGACATGACCATGACATTTTGAGCGCTGTTTCTAATTCTGTGGCTACGTTATCGGGATTAAGCGAATATTCATAGTATCGCGACATATGTGACTAAGTAGTTCGTAGAATCACGAAGTATTCGAGCTGATGTCGGTGTTAATGTAGACGAAAACATTACGCGCGTATACCCGAATACGATATTTTTATTGCGACAGCGCGACACGAATATTCACGCGATAATATTCGTGTTTTATGTTTTATGAACTAAAAAAGAGACTTTTAAGCGCAATAAATAAAACTATTTCATATTATTCAAACGATGTAGAAGTAACGATAAGTATTCAGTGTATTAAAGTAGGGTACCTTGTGTAGTTTTTTTATTCCATGCTCTTGGGCGGAGCGGGAGGGTGTGTCAGACTTTTACAGACTAAAAACCAACTCCTGTTCGTTCGTTGCCTTTCATACCAGGGCCAAGTCTTCCTTTCAGAAGCAGTCATTTGGCCCTGCGTAGTACATTTAATGGGTTGTTTATTGAGAACGGGCCCAGCAAGGTCGATGCTAGGGCTGCGGGATTATTTGGAGAGTTACCATGGCTCTGGAATGTAAAGGGATACCCAAATATTTGTTCCTTGCGGGAATAAAACCCGCGACAGCCAGCGCACTATCCAGCAGTCGTGCCGTCAAAAATCAACATTCTATGCGCTCTACACATCCTTCATACTCAACCGCTCATGTCCATGTTTGCTTACTTACAAATATAGCAACCGTTCATCTCTAGGGAACCATAATAACGCTTAAGGTACACTGTCAGAATTTCTGTAGTTCCTGTTGACTCACAGGACGGACCCTTGGTCTCCCAAAGGTCTCGAGACGGGGTGTTCTCGTAGCAGATAAGATATACTAAAGCGGATAACATCGGTACAAGTTTTGTGTCATAATAGGATTGGGGATGTAGGTTTTGTAAAATGAAATGTGACATTTTGTTTGTAGTAAGTATTTTTCATCCAAATCCGAAGTTACTTTAAGATATACGTGCGTCACAGCGGGGTGCCAGCTGAAAATCAGCGCTGGGTGTCTGACGCCCAGCAATTGCTGAGTTGGCGACCCTTTCGGTTCGGGCACGCTCAGCGCAACTAAAAAAAGTACAGATTTACAAAATCTGTACTTTTTTTGTGTTGTTGCCTATTGTATTGCCTGCCTCGAATAAATACTATTCTATTCTATTGTATATGAAAATGCACATCATATCTTGACATGACTTGAGCAGGGATCGCTTTGCATATCGTACATATCGGCGAGCCAATCACTGTACAAGGATTGCACTCCCCGCCCTCGCATCTCTTTTCGTACCACTAAAGAGACCCGATATTTCACCTCTGTGTGCTTCTGCGCAAGTAGAACTGTAGAAGTCAGGGCTCAAGATCCGTGCCGGTATCTGTACCGCATGTCATACATGGGAGCGTATATCGAGCGGAAACACGTTAAAGCTAGAACTACACTGCGCACACGTGTGCCACACACGCCGATCTGGGCGCGTCGATCTTCTTAAATTTAAATGGGAATTAGATTTGTAGAGCTTCACTTGACCCACGCCACGCGAAGTCGTTCTATGTACAAATCAGGCGTGTTATACGTGTGCGTCGGTCTAATGTAGTTCTAGCTTTTAGGTTTTGTAGAACTGGCGAGAACGTCTTCGTCAACCGATGACATTGTTACAAATTATTGGAAACTTATTCGTGTAATACGCTGCTCAAGTTGCCTGGCGTATTTTGAAGCGCCTATGAAGCTACGCTTCTGTGGATAGCCCCCCTAGTCAAGTTACTACCGTTTCGTTTTGATTCTCTTGCGTCGAACGCCTCAAGTAGGCCACGCCTAGGATTCTTTTGTTCTGACATCATCTCAACGCTCAGTCACGTGGTCAGAACAAAGGAATCGGAGGTGTGGCCTACTCGAGGTATCGACGCAAGAGAATCGAAATGAAATGGTCGTAACTTGGCTAGGAGAGCTGTAGGCTTGGGCGTTTCGCCTCGTTGTTTATACCTCGTACATCAAAGGACAGAAACAAGTTGCCTATTGCGGTTTTCCCGTTCGATATTACCTATAATTTAGGTTAGGAAAAGCAAAGAATTTCAAAAATTTGTAACACCCGAAGCAGGGTTGGGATCGGTCGCTAGTTGGTTCATAAAATATGAATCAAGGGCCGTTAGCAAAAAGCCAATAAGCCAAAAACTGAGGAGTGAATCACGTTCGCAACTAATATAAAAGTTTGGCACTTGACGACGGGAAACGAAAACGACGGAATTATGTCAATTTGCGGAATAAAATGATTCATATAATTTATTGAGTGGAGTAAACTTGAGAGTACTGTACCTTTGCCTGACGTAATCACACTAATATTATACAAGAGAAAGTAAATGAGTGAGGGTGTGTGTGTGTGTAAGTTTGTTTTGATGAAATTACACGGGTTGACCATTTCCTGGAATAGAATTTTTTTTAAGGTGGGAAATCATACAATGACTTCTCTCGCTCTAGAGCGGAGGATGAGGGCGTGTCACTCCTATGTTCCTTCTTTGCCTTGCGATTCAGGACCAGGTTTCCCTTTGGGAAGTCAACCTATAGCCCCAGTAGGCTTCGGTCCTGCTGGGCCCCTACGGTTTTGCGGACATCTCTTCGAAGCGCGCGTGGAACACTACGCGTTGTCGCTGACGGATACCGGACGACCGGACGGCGGGCTACCCATTGCTCGTCGTCTGCAAGCCCGCACCTACGGTGACTGGAAATCGGAATCAGGATCCCAGTGGCTGGGGCGAGAGGGCCGCGCCCTCGCGCGTGCAGCCGCCTCCTTTGCCAGCATTACAGCTTTGCAGAAGAAGGCGACCGCCTGCCACTCCTCCTCGCTTCGGACCATGGTCTGTACCAAAGCCCGGAGCGAGAGATCGTTGCCGCCGATCGCCCCCACGAACCGTGTCCTCCGAGCGGTCCACACAGTGGTGGCATCCGGGCGTTTTTTCCCCACGAATTCGGTGCAAGAACCTCCCAAACTGACCATGTCCGGTGAGAAACTGCGTCATGTGGAAGTTGAGGACGCCGTGAGGTCTTTCCTGCCACTCCTCAAAGAGGGGACTTACCGACTGAAATAGTGCGTATGATACTATTCATCCCGTGCAGTGGTGGCCGAGTGGTAATGGCCCCGACTTTCGAATTGTAGTTCACGGGTTTAAACCCTGCCGGGCGCATTACTTTGTTATTTCAGCACCACTGCTCTCAAAACGATGAAGGAAAACATCGTGAGGAAACCGGTATATTCTAGAACGAAAAATTCGAAGACATGTGACATTCACCAAACCGCGCTGGGCCCGCGTGGTGGATTACAGCTCATTCCCTCTTGAGAGAGAGGAGGCCTGAGTCCCAGCAGCGGAAACATTAAAATTGATTATGCTATACTTATGCTTATATATGATCCCTTGGGATAATTATCTATTATCACGGGCGAACCTGTTGCCAGCAGCTACTTAGTAAAATGGCGCGTGTATGTAATTATGTTTGTAAAATGTAATCAATCTCTGGAAGTGGGTGGGCTATGATCCACTGTATGTCGTAAGTTATATGTTATCCCGGAAGATCCACGGTTCCTGTTCCGGTTTCATGTTTTCTAGGCCGCAGGTAAAATATTTACCTCATAAATTAGTTTTTGTTTTAGTTTAAAAAGTTGAGTTGGAGTTTCACAGGTGATCTGTGTTACAAATTATCACCATTAATTTATTATATTTAAAAATAGTCTAGAGCAATGGTGGCCCAGTGGTAATGACACCGCCTTATGAGTGGTTCATATCACGAGACAGGTGTATTATTTTGTGTAATTTATTTCATCACCATTGAGAAACTGATTGACATATTAATGCACAGCCGAAACTATTGGGACTAAGCGCATAAAGTTTTGCATAAGGTTTCCCCTCGCGTCTTTTCCTATGTGTCCACGTGCCCCTCGCCCCTGCGCTCCTCGCTGTATTCTTCCGTTCAGAGTTCTGGTATAAATTTTGCGGAAGCAGAAGCGAAAGCGGAAGCAGAGTTCTGTTGCAACACTATTTATGAATTAGGCAAACACTATGAGAATTTTTAAAAATTCACTCTTTAAAGGGATGAAAGGGAGTCAAAAGTTTTTATGGAGAAATATAATCACGCGGTCGAAGCCGCTGGCTGAAGCTAGTTCACTATATTATTTAAAAACCGTCCATAGCAGTGTTGGCCCAGTGGTTACGACGCCGCCGCGATGACTGGTTCAAATCTAAACAGGTGTATTACTTTGTGTAATTTATTTCATAACCACTGCTCTCAAAACGGTAAAAAAAATCATCGTGAGGAAACCGGCATGTCCTAGAGTTAAACATTCGAAGATATGACTGTGACATCTACCAACCTGGTTGTCTGGCATTTTTGCTCAACTGGACCTATTTGGTGCAGGCGCAAGACACACAATGTTAGTTATTTTATTTTCTTATCTTAAGTGTTTACATGTTGTTTCTACATTGTGGGTATCTGTGGACGTGTGCCAAATAAAATATTTTTCTTTCTTTCAATCCACACTGTGCCCGCGTGGAAGATTTACGGCCCATTTCCCCTTCTAGACCAGAGGCCTGAGTCCTAGCAGTGGGAACATTATAAGTCGGTCCAAATATCATTGCGTCATTCAAACCCTATCTATTTATAGTAGAAGGTATTTTAACTATATGTGTTATTTGATACTTTAGTTTCAGATTTTACACATTCTTCTTCTCTTGCTTTCTACATATTATTGTCTACATTTCTTTTAATCTCTCCTTGCTCAGGTTTGCTGGAAGAAATGGAATTAAGCAGTACCTTTGTATTAATGTCTAGTAATAATAGTATAATCAGCCTTTTAATGTTCCTAGTTCCTAGTATAGCATAATCAATTTTAATGTTTCCACTGCTGGGACTCAGGCCTCCTCTCTAGGAGAGGGAATGGGCCGTAAACCACCACGCGGGCCCAGTGCCGGTTGGTGAATGTCACATGTCTTTGAATTTTTAATTCTAGGACATGCTGGTTTCCTCACGATATTTTCCTTCACCGTTTTGAGAGCAGTGGTGATGAAATAAATTACTCGTAAGTTGGGACTGTTAACACTCAGCCACCCCTGCTCTACTAATGTCTATTATGTACCTATTATCTTTTTCTGTTAAATAGTAAAATAAATAATGTTCCACAGATTCAATTTTAATTTTGGCCCAAAATTTTCCTTTTAACAATCGGGCTTGTGATCTAAAAGGGTGCTAATAAGTCGGTGTTCAAATTAACGACTGCTAGACAGCCGGGGCAAGCCGTAGGCGTTATTAGAGTGAGTGGAATACATTAATGAACCCCGCCTCGCCTTAGACTAATTTTAGTCTAGGTGACTAATACTGGCTTTTACTGAAGGATCTATGACTTACTTAAGTACAAGTAGAGGTCTTATTTGCGTCTTATTTTTTTCGGAGCGACTTTTACTGACTAAAACTAACCAGTGTCCATTTTTTTTTAATCGTTGTAAATCAGTGCTTGGAAGGCCCCCCTACAAGGTGGACCGATGACCTGGTGAAGTTTGCGGGAATCCGATGGATGCGAGACGCACAGGACTGTTCATTGTGGCGATATTTGAGGGAGGCCTATGTCCAGCAGTGGACGTCTATCGACTGAATGATGATGATGATGAAACCAGTGGTTAACTGCATTTAGTTGCCCTTTGATTTCCTTGGCCGCAGTAAATCTTTCAAATATTCCCGCAATCCTGGTTTGTCTATGTTTATGCGGTTAAAACTCTGAAAATGACTAAAATTAGGCTTTAGTTCGTTTTTTTTAGCAGTTACTTCGGCTTAGCTTCAGAGACTATATCCCCTCAGAATATTGGTTCTGTAGTTAAAACCTATAAATTAAAAAGGTATTTAAGTAAATGTTAGGTGATTATTTGCAGAAAATATGTAATTCCAAACAACACGAGAAACTAAAGATATTGTATATTCCGATACTTTCCTATTCATCTTTTTATAGATTTTGCTTTCAGTTTTACCACAGTCAATCTTTTTATTGACAAAACCTACCGTCTAATGCGATGATTGACATTTGCATGATACTGACTAACGAAAACCATCATTCATGATTGATGGAATTGATTGACGCCTGCATGACCGTGTACCAGACGCCTAAGGATAAGTTATTTTTTAGTAAGACCACTGTGACATTTCTTTAAAAAAAATATAGAGCCTCAAAACATCGATTAAATTGGTAAATGGAAACGAACATTTGATAACAAAAAGTCCTTACAAAAAGTCCCCGAACACGACACTTGAGTGTCTCGATAAAACTTAAAAAGTACAGTTAAGGAGAAAAATATGTGAGCACTTAAGAAATATGCAGTAAAAGACAATAAATTCAAGAATTAATTTCTCCTTAAGTATTTATCTGCCTAGCCCAGAGATTCCCAACCCATTAGTGACACATATTTTTATAAATAAATTATTATTATTATTATTGACCTAGTACCACTTTAGTTTCTTTGTTTTCCAGAAAGTGTCAATCTCAAATAAACTTTAGTAAATTAAAACTTTAATTAGCATAGGTTAAACTTCAAAGTTACAATTAATTTGTCATATTAAATACAACATTTTTTAAGGGAAACTTAAAATCAGTTCACATTACTACTTACCGTCTGTTTCTTTTCAGCTGGAAAGTTTGAAATTTCAAACCTTTTTTGGACCACATTTTAGGTTTTGCGGACCACACTTTAGTTTTAGGGGACCACCAGCAGTCTGCGGACCATAGTTTGGAAATTACTAGCCTAGCCTTATACCAATTATGGTAGGGTTGGCCTTCACTCTAGCCGGATGAATTGAATACTAATATTTTACATGAGGCGACTAGCTAGTTGAACCTTACTAGGTTACCTTACTGGGTTACTACCCAGTAACCCTATCTTTGGCTGGACTGGGCTACATTGACCAGACTTTCGGATATCTTAATTTTTTTTCCAAAATTTTTTAAGGGTTTAAAAAAAACATATATTACCTAGAACAAGTTTTCTGAAATATTCGAGTTAATAATGAAATTGTTGAATGCCAATGATCTGTCTTTTCATTATCAAACATTGTCTCTTTATCAAACACTAGCTTCTACCAGCGTTTAGTTTTAGGTTTCTCCATACAAACTTCCAACCCCCGTTTTACCCCCTTAGGGGTGGAGTTTCGTAAAATCCGGAAATTCTTAGCGGACGTCTACAACCTATCAGAATCAGAATCAGAATCAGAATCATTTATTTGTAAAACATAGGTGAAGAACATATATACATATATACACCTATAAGGAGCCTACCTGCCAAATTTTAAGTTTGTAGGTGTTTTTCTGAGATTTGTGATTAATCAGTGAGTGGTATTTCGCTTTTATATATATAGAAGATTGCGTTGTATTGCGCTGGATGAAGCAACAATTTTAAACCATCTTCTCAAGGAACTAGGCCCTCTTAAAGAATTTTCAAACAGGTGTGCTTATAGGATTGAAAGTTGCGTACGCAGTTTTGTAAGATCGAAAACGCGATGTTGAGTTTTGCAATGTGCGTAGAACATATTTTCGCTCTTGACTGTATTTACGTCATAAAAAGTTTACACCCTAATGGCTTTGATGAGATACAAGTAGGAGTATCGAGGGGGGGGAGGGGTATGACGTAAGAGGAAGATAATATCAAGGTTGTATAAGGACGTTTTTTTAAACGACAATTTTGTGTTGTAGGTATCTTCTTGTTCGTCAACAAGAAAATAAGTGACGAGTAAATCGAAAACTAGCTTGCACTGTTAGCAGTTGCTAATCAATTCAGTTTGAACTGGATTGATTAGCAAAATTGTAGAGATTAACATTAGTTAGTAGGAGTAGCGTGTAATGTATAAAAAGGAGGAGGCCGCACGTGCATGTGCGAGGGAGCGACCCCCACGCCCCAGCCGCCGGGATCCCAATCCCGATCCGAGCCTAAGTCGTCGATGGCGCGTACTGTTCCACGCGCGCCTCAAGGAGATGTCAGCAAACCATAGGGGTCCAGCAGATTCGAAGCCTACTGGGGCCAAGGGTTTGTTTCTGAAAGGAAAACTCGGCACTGGGACGAAGGCAAAGAAGGAACAGGAGTGGATTTTTAGGCAGTAAAAGTCTGACACGCCCTCCCGCCCCGCCTAAGAGCGGGGGATGTCATTGGATGATAATCCCACCCACAAAAAAAAGCATGTAATGTAAAAGTCTACATTAGAAGTACAGTAGGAGTATCAGGCCATGCGGGACTGTTCAAAAGAGTCGCCTTGGATTCAAAGGGCAACTGGGCCGGGTCGACGGCGCATCGTGTACCGAGCGAGTCTCAAAGAGGTGTCAGCAAAATTTATGAGATCCGCTAGGGCCGATACCAGCCAGGCTGTGGGAATGTTTGAAAAAGTAACTGCGGCTCTGCCCCCTTAGCCAAGTTACAACCGTTTAGTTTCGTTTCTCTTTTCGTTGATCGCCTCGAGTCGGCCTCGCCTCCTATTCCTTTGTTCTGACCACGTGAGTGAGCGTTGAGATGACGTCAGAGTAAAGGAATTGGAGGCGTGATCTACTCGAGGCGATCGATGAAAAGAGAATCGAAACGAAACGGTTGTAACTTGGCTAGGGGGGCTGGAACATTCGGGTTTGTTCAACTCAAAGTCTGAAACTTCCTCGTACCACCTAGAGTGCAGGAGTTATATGACGAATTTCAACTCCACAAAAACTAGGAGTACGATAGGATATGATGCAACTTCGTCCACAGGTCTTGTTTATTATTCACTTTAAACGTATTTAACGTAACATGTGACATATATAACATCTAGTAGCTGTAGTTTAACTTTACGAACTTTTCTATGTCATTTCAACTAGCTTCAGGAGTATATATTTAAACTTTAAAAGCAACTGCTCGCAGTTGCATTTACAGCGCAGCACTAAGAATACAGTAAGAAATAAGTTCTTTATAAGTAAATAGAGTTTCTGCAATTCTTAAAATAAATTCTTTATTCTTTATTATTCAGCTCTATTTGCAACAGAATATAACTCCAACATATTAGTGCTTATAAACAACTAACCGTTATTTAAAACTAAACTACCTATACTATATTAACATCCTTATTCCCTTCGTGTTAGGTTACTTTAAAACCTGCAGATAGAAATAAGACGACCTCACGGGAGGCTTCCGTTGACCCTACCCAAACTTTTTTGGATCGGGTCACTTCGATCTAAAAAAGATCATTTCGACAAAGGCGAAGCCGCTGGATAAGTATTCATAAATGATGAATGATGGATGATGAATTATATATGATGAATGATATATGATGAATGATAAGTGATGAATGATGAATGATAAATGATGAATGATGAGAATAGAAATATGAAGTATAATATGATGAAATAGAATTTCTTATTGGAAATAAGCAGTACCTTTGTACAATTTTATTAGAATGTATCTTCATTCTTTATTCATGTGTGTTCATAAATTATAAAATAAATAAATAGAATGATTCACGATGAATGACGAAAATTGAATGATGACAATTCTGCCGTCATAAGAAAGAAGGCCGTAACTGACACTTTTGTCAAAAATTAGTTATTAACACATTCGGAATCAGCAAAGAAAATGCCATCTTAATCTCATTTCTGATAAAATTGTCAGTTACGCCATTCTTTCTTATGACGGCAGAATTTTGCAAATAGGTTTTTAAAAACATTTTTACAGGTCAATTTTTTCGTCTATTTAAATCAGATGACGTTGCACGGTGGTGTTTCTTAGTTGACTACTTACCTTAAGAAGAAACTCCGGGGTCAAAGTCTCTTTAAAAGTTCATGCAGCAAACATGTGATGGTCATATCATATGAGAACTATGCAGATTGGAGTCTGAGATGGTCTTTTGAGGAGTTTTGACTTGACTTCACGTTCTATAATGGTCGACACAGATCTGAGTGGACCTGAGTGGACCATTATAGAACGTGAAGCCAAGTAGGTACACGCGTGTAAAATAGACGTACATACTTTAATACTTAAACATCGAAACAATAACATAGTAGTAAAGCTTTGTATTATCTAAATTAAGTCTCAGAAAACAAGGTCCATGTTTGTCCAATAAATTCTCTTCACCTCGATTTACGTGTAATAGTTTGTGGGTCACAATAAATCGAATCTGTCACTTGAAACGATCGAGCTCACCGCGGGAACACCGACGCCGACATTTTTCTACTATTTATTCAAACGGAAACATAATTTCGAACAAAGAAATGTAACAAATCTTGGTCGCGGCCAGAAATTGCGAACGCGGTCGTCCAACTAGTAAAAAATGTGTAAAACTTTTTATAATTTAACGGCCTGTTCACGACTTCGGTCTTAGCGGCAAGCGGCACGGTGAGCGGGGCGGCATCGGTAAGCGAGCGCGCGGCGCTATGAGCGGCGTCTCGTGGCGTGCTTTAAATATTTTCATACTTTTGATTTTCCGCTCACCGCGCCGCGCTTAGCTACCCCTCACAGCGGCAAGGTCATGAACGGGTCTGCATAACAAAGACGACGTCACTAGGGCTTGTTTTGCGTCTATCAAACCTGGGCTAGCCTATCGGTAATAACCCTACAGGTGAAACCGGTATGACTTTGTTGTGTAAAAGCCTTTATGCCATAATAATATTTATCTGGAATGGCGACCACGTACCGGATGATGTAGCATTGGAAGGCCTCCTACAAGGTGGACCGATTACCTGGTAAGGGTTGCGGGAACCCGATGGATGCAAGACGCACAGGAGCGTTCATTGTAGCGACACTTGGGGGAGGCCTATTTCTTACAGTGGACGTTTTTCGGCTGAAATGATGATGATGATGATGAACGTAACTTTATGCCCTCTTTTACAATAACTGCGACCAAAATCAATGTCTAAATATGAAGTCTACCAGTTGTTAATAGCGGCTTTGCTTGCGCGAAAGTAGAAAATTTTCCCTAGGGAACATACTTCCGGCATGAAAAGTGTCATAATTGCTATTCCAGGACATGGTCTACCATGAACCAAATTTCATCCAAATCCATTAGAGCGTGAAGAAGTAACAAAATATACACACACAAACTTTCGCCATTATAATATTAGTGTGATAGACTCTTTAACCACTTTTTTTGAGGTGAGAAATTTAGTCAACTCCTACCACCATAGGCGTGGATTTGCGGACAACGAGCAGTGGGTAGCTCGCCATCCGACCGTCCGGTAACCGTCCGGACCAAGCCCGAGTCGTTGACAGCGCGTAGTGTTCCACGCGTGCCTCAGAGATGTCAGCAAAATCGTAGGGATCTAGCAGGGCCGAAGCTTACTAGGGCCGAGGGTCGACTTCTAAAAAGGAAACTCGTGGTCCTAGAACTCAAAGGGCAACTGAAAGAACATAGGTGTGGTTTAAGTCAGTAAAAATCTGATAGGCGCTCACGCTCCGCTCTAGAGTGCGAGAACATATTAGATGATGAAATAGCCTACGACCCATTCTCAGAGATATACAAAAAAACCATAAAAATCAGTCAAGCCGTTTCGGAGGAGTTCGATAACAAACACTGTGACACGAGGTTTTTTTACTTATATTAGACAAGCTTCTGCCAGCGGCTTTGCTCGCGTGAAAGTATATTTTTCCCTACAAACTTTTAACCCCCGTTTCATTCCTTTAAAGGGTGAAATGTGGAAAAATTCTCTCTATACACTGAGCACACGTAACCTATTTATTTTGGTTTTATTATTATCTGCACGCTTAGCGCCAAGACTTAAAGTAAGTAGGAACTACATTGGGATCACGTGGGCCATGTACGCCGATCTGGATGCGTCGGTCTCCATACATTTTATACGGCTACTAGACTTGTAGAGCTACATTTGATCCACGCCACGCGACGCCATGCGATGTTGTTCTACGTACAAATCAGCCCCCCTAGCCAAGTTACAACCGTAAAGTATCGATTAAAACAAAAAAAAAAGATTTTTGTTTTGTAAAGGGTGTGAGCCTGGAGATCTGTCATACAAGTCTCGAACTTAGTTCAGACTTCAGCTCTCACAAAGGTTTTTAGCTTTCAGGCAAAATTTGTAAAATAGACTTGTTACTTGTTTTGTTTTATTCTCTTTTCGTTGATCGCCTCGAGTAGGCAACGCCTCCGCTTCCTTTATTCTGACGTCATCTTAACGCTCAGTCACTTTATCAGAACAAAGGAATAGGAGGCGTGGCCGACTCGAGGCGATCAATGAAAAAAGAATCGAAACGAAACGGTTGTAACTTGGCTAGAGGGGCAGGCGTGGTCCTAGTGTGCGTCGGTCTAATGTAGTTCTTGCTTAATGCTCGTCTACATCATAAAAAGAAACCTTGCGCAAAATTTCACGTTCCTAGTCCCAGTACTTTTGTCTGTGCGTTCATATGTCAGTCAGTCAGTTTCTCCTTTTCTATAAAATAGATTTTATAAAAAACAAATCTTCTGAGTTATTAATACAGTTAATAACTCAGAACAGTTAAATAAAAGAAAAATTAAACGCCAGTAAACTGAACGTACTTGTAAACACGGAGTAATGAAAGAATTTCTTCCACAAACTTCGCTTTACAAACAAAATTAATTTCATAGCATTTAGGGGAGAAAATAATGCCTTTGTTAAACAGAAAGAGAAATATCAAATTGAGCAAATGTTAGCTTTCCTTGCTGAAAGTTCACTGAATGACGTCACATTTCTTTTTGTGTACGCAATGTTGCCAGTTAATGAAAGTGAGTCTTAAAAATTTGTTCACAAACTGTAGAGGTAATTTTACTGAAGTTAAGTACCTATTTATTTTTATTAGTATGCGGACATGATTTCAAGAGGATTTTTTATTATTATTAATATGTTTTTTTATTAGCGGGTAATCAAAAATTTACTTTTACTCACTAAAACCCACCGGCTCAGTTCCCCTCTTATGAAAAATTTTTCAGCCTTGGCAGGCATCGGTCCTGCCCTGGTGGGCCCCATAAATCTTGTTAAAAAAAGTAAGGATTAGAACATTTTGGATAGAAAATGAACGAATCATAAAAAAACTGTAAAATATGAACTTAGAATATTGTTTATATCTATGTATATAAAAATTAACCCTTTTTTCTCCTGATCACGCTATAACTTAAGAATGGCTGGACCAATTTTAATCATTTTTTTTTGGTTTGTTCACCAGCGTACAGGGAAGGTTCTAGGGTAAGTAAGTAGCGTAGTGTAGGTAGGGTAGAGTAGGGTAGAGTAGATTAGGGTAGGGTAGAGTGGGGTATAGTAGGGTAGAGTGGGGTATAGTAGGGTAGAGTAGGGCAGAGTAGGGTAGAGTAGGGGGGAGAAGGATGGAGTAGGTTGGAGTAGGGTGGAGTAGGGTAGAGTAGAGTAAAGTAGGGTAGAGTAGTTTAGAGTGGGGTAGAGTAGTCAGTTGACGAGAGCGAAGCCGTGGGCAAAGGCTAGTGTACCCATTTAAAACAATGGTGTAATCAAAGATAAAAAACATAGTCGTGCCCTTGACAGTGATAGAGTCATTCGAATATTCCCTGCAGTATTTCTATGCTGCCTTTACTTTATTATAACATAAAACAGTTTTTGCCCAACTGCTGGGTATATATAATTATACCAAGATATTTCGCATTCCAAGGTTGAAATAACAATAGGTCCCTTCTAGTCCGATCGTTCGTTGACTCTGAACAATCTATGAGAAGGACCTACTTAAATTCGATCTTGAACTGTCAGAAGTTCACGAACGAACCCTTGAACTAGTGAATGATGAATGAATGTACTAAATGCGATGGGCGACCAGCCTATGAATCTCGTTCTAACAATAGCTTTGTTTTGTTTTGGGTAGATGGATTGGTAGACGGTTATTACTGCGGCTGATCCAATTGTTTGAAAATGAATGTGAAGATTTATGTACAAATGTGGGCTTAACATAAATTGAGATTTTTTTGTAAGTTTGAAATCAAAAAATAACATCTCCCGCATCGGATGAATTGAGTGGGCGTGTCAGACTTTTACTGGCTAAAACGCATCTTTGTCCGTTTAGTTGTTCTTTGGGTTCCAGAACCATGGTAACTTTCGAATTTTCCCTCAGATCCAAACATTCCCGTGGCCCGTTTTACGTACCTAACACACCTGCCTTGTGAGAGATAAAGATATATAAGGCAAAATACTGATGACCCATTCCGTCTTTTTAAAATTTCGAGTCCTGTTTGTCATTGTTGAAGGAAAGCATCGCAACACGAAAGAAACTACGCGACATCAACCAACTTGCACTGGGTTTTCATGATGGGTTCCATGACAGTAATTTTGGTATTTCCGGATTCAATTAAATATTGCTAATGTTGGTAGTGTTCCTACTCAATTCAAAATTTAAAGGAAGGTATAATGTTCTGATTCGTCGTTGGGTTGTATCAAATCGTGATTGTGTACCGTTAAAAAAATGAAGAATATAATATTGCTCATTTTAATACAATTCCTACCTAAGTTCCATATTTTTTAATAATCTGTCAATTCCAGAGGAATGTCCATATTAATATATACATTTCGGATCAATGACCCCAATTCAATCTACCTAATCCGATCCATGGTGATGAACTTTGATGTCAAAGACCACGTCGGACTTCTCTTTCTCATTAGCAGCTTTGATGCTTTATAACTTCGTTGAAGATGAAGATGTTTTATAAATTCTTATATATTTGTTTGTTAGAGCTCAAAATAATATAATTTAACAAATAAAAAAATATAATAATTATGCATGCTTATTGTTAAAAATGTCATTCGAAAAAACTATTTTAACATTAGAGCTCTGGTAACCCATTGAGGTTCAAACCCAGCCAGGCGCATTACTTTGGGTAATTTATTTCATCACTACTGTTCTCAAAACGGTGAAGGAACACATCGTGAGGACACCGGCATGTCCTAGAACCAAAACTTCGAAGACATGTAACATTCACTAAACCGCACTGGGCCTGCGTGATGGGTTGCGAACCATTCCGTCTCCTAGACAAGAGGCCTGAGTCCCAGCAGTCGGTACATTATAAGGCTGATTTTGCTATTTTTTTTATTAGTACAGAAAAACATGGGGCTCTATACCTACTTAGCTACCCGTTACTGATTATATTTGTGTAGTAAAAGTAAAAACCTGGGCAAGTGCGAGTCGGATTCGTGCACAGAGGGTTCCGTACAAACTTATATGTGTAAACTTCAATTCCCGAATGGAATCTCGAAGATTTTTCTGAATCGCTAAAAAAGTTTAAATAAATAAAGTTTTTTTTTAGTGATGTAACTACAAATTTACTGTTTTCAGATTTTTCCTATACCTGTACTATAAGACCTTGCTTTATGCCAAATTTTAGAATTCTGGGTCAATGGGAGCTACCCTATGAATTTTGACTCCCTTGAGAGTGTCAAAATACACGTTTTTTTTTTGCGACAGAAATGACCGTATTTTATTTTAGTTAACTTTGAAGTTTAATTTTTTCACAGCTTCAAGGGGCCGCAGATCTAAGTATATATTTTTAATTTCAACTCGATACCTCCACGCGTTCTCGAGATAAAGGGTCTTAACAGACAGACTGACGGACGGACAACAAAGTGATCCTATAAGGGTTCGAAAAAAACCGAAATCCCAATATTGTTCATGAAAATTTATCATAATTGGTAAATTCATAATTGAGTCAATCATTCATAAAAATTGCTACTAGAAAATAGGTACTACGTGCAGTGTTTTTTTTTATTTTGATCGTCATTCATTCATTCATAATCAATAGCCTAATATAAACAAACGCTTATAACTTTGCTCTTTATGAATATTAATTATTGAGACTTTACTTAAATATAACAAGACCTTTTCTAATAAGCCCTTTAAATATTTGTACTAATTAAAATTTTGTGGTGTATATTTTAACTTTCAAGGTTATCAGCATGCTCAATGCCACTCTTCTAAAGACCACATCGTCCACATACAATCTACTGCAAATACACACAATATGACGCTCAATAAATCCAAGTTCACTATAACTGCGTCTAAATGTTGCCAGCACCGAACTGTATTGAACATAAATAAACTGCGTGCGCCTCGAAGCGGTGAAACGCGCCGATTTCGATCAATCACTATATTTGTTCTGTTTTACGTAACGCTATGCTGTGTTAGGGCTCGAGTGTACTAGGGAGTTATGGAGAATAGAATACAATAGAATAAACTTTATTGTACACCAAAATAGTAACAATTTTAAAGAAACTTAAATCTATGGGTATTGTTATGTATGTATAGTCTTAGATGTGGCTGCGCCGCATAGTAAGGGCAACTGTCTAATACATCAGTGCGAATCATTCCGTCTTTGTATTCACACCTCCGTAGCTACTTACTATGCGGCGCACCCACATCTATAACTAAACCTATACATACATAACAATTTTCCCCCTTTTTAAAACAGGGTAAATAGAGAATAACAATGAGAACTCACACACTAATGAACTTAACTAATAAAACTTTTTATAATCTATAATCGGTCTATTTCTTCGGGCACGGACAGGCGTGTGGGTGATATCATCATCGGCTGGTGCCGACTGTGGGGTACTGAATGCAGGACATGACACAATGGCAGTCGCTGACAGCGATATATTTCATTAAACCCCCCCCCCCAAGCGAACGCCGGCGTTCGCTCGCTCATTGTCTTTCTATTGTGTCTCTAATTACCGTATTCAAAAGGATATACCAGAGAACCTTAGGATGGAGTATAAGAACTTACTGAAACTAAAACCGCTGTATTCTGCGGTGTACGGCTAGCAGATATTAATCAAACTTGCGTACTAAGGGTTCTGTACAAACTTACCTATGAAAATAGTTCAATTCCCGAATTGAGTTACGAAGATTTTTCCGAAACGTAAAGAAAGTTTTTTTTTTGTGAGGTAACTACAAATTTACAATTTTCAGATTTTACCCTATATTTGTGCTATAAGACCTTACTTCTTGCCAAATTTCAGGATTCTAGGTCAACGGGAAGTACCTACTCTATGAATTTAGGTTCCAGTGTACTAGCTTCTGGCGTTTTATAAGTGCCCATGTAGGCCTATGTGAAATAAAAAACTTTCGACTTTGACTTTGATTCAGAGTGTCGAAGTACACGTTTTTTGCGACATAAACAGCAGTATCTTTTTTTTCTTTAACTCAGAAGTTTGATTTTTTCACAGCTTCAAGGTGCCGTGGACCTGACTATATGGTTTTATTTTCAACTCGATACCTCTACGCGTTCCTGAGATAAAGGGTTTTGACAGATAGACAGACAGACAGACGACGGACGGATAACAATGTGATCCTATAAGGGTTCCGTTTTTTCCTTTTGAGGTACGAAACCCTAAAAATACATTTAAAATATACGAATCGCAGATAAAATATATAAATACAGGTACAAAAGATAATACATAACATATAAATATATAAAGGTACATTTACATATAATTATGTGTTACATAATTAAAAAATGTAGTCTACTGACTGTATTTTATAGTGATGATCTTTATAATATTTAGAGGAACTCGTGGCTAATAAAAGCCACATGATTCAAGGTTAAGCAACGGTTGTTGAAATCAGCGCGTGAATGGGTGACCATCTCAACGTAACGAGACTTCTGCACGGTTGTTGGAAAGTGTTACCGCGGCCCTAGGAGGTAAAGGGCTACTGAAGGAACACTGGTGGAAAAAAGGAGAGGAATACTCTGCCGGAATCTGTGTTTCCTGATAATAATAATATTCCACAACTATCACACAACGCCGTCTAGTTCCAAGCTAAGCAGTGCTTGTGTTATGAGTAGGTATTAGACGACTGATAAACATACTTTTATATTTCTAAATACATACTTATCATCATCATCATTTCAGCCGATAGACGTCCACTGCTAGACATAGGCCTCCCCCAAATGCCACAAAGAACGGTCCTGTACGTCTCGCATCCATCGGATACATACATACTTATATAAGGTGTTAAAAAATTAACTAAAACTTTTTTTTCCGCTATTTCAGGTTTGGTCCCATAGTAAAAGTTGTTCATAATGAGGAGTACAATGTCCCCTCGAAATTCTTAAAGTAAATTTTTTAACGCCTTATATAGATAAATTGCACCCAGACATAGAACAAATGATCACTAACCGAGATCATTTGTCCTGCGTGGGAATCGAACCAAAATGTTGCATTATGGCTGTAAACCAGTGACAATTGTCTACTAAACAAAGATTGCAATGTATTATATCAACATTCATACTACCCTAACAATCGCAGATCTAAAATTTCCCATGTGTCTTCAACCTTACCCTACATTCTTTACCAACGTCATACCAATCTATCTCTCCCCTGATTTATCAAATCCATCTTGACAGATTATGCCCAAACTTTCTGGCTCACCCATTGACTCCATTGACAGGCTATTTCACAACACTTAAAAGGGGCCAGAGTATTAATATAGCAATTTATTACCACTGGGTTTGACTGGTAGATGGAGTATTTGGGTCAAAGTTGTCATGAAAGGAATGCGATTACAGGTGACATTTTGTAATGGATGGCATTCTGATGTGACTTGTGTTGATGTTGAACAGAAATCAGTCCATTTTTAGGGTTCCGTACCTCAAAAGGAAAAAACGGAACCCTTATAGGATCACTTTGTTGTCCGTCTGTCTGTCAAGACCCTTTATCTCGGGAACCGTGGAGGTATCGAGATGAAATTAAAACCATAAACTCGGGTTTGAGGTCCCTTGAAACTGTAAAAAAAAATCGAACTTCTGATTTGACAAAAAAGGATACGGCCGTTTATGTCGCAAAAAAGGGTATCAAAATTTGGTGCTTCCCGTTGACCTAGAATCCTGAAATTTAGCATGAAGCAAGGTCTCATAGCACAAGTATAGAAAAAAAAAATTGGAAACTGTAAATTTGTAGTTACGTCACATAAAAGACTTTTTTTGCGATTCCGAAAAATCGTCGTAACTCTATTCGGGAATTGAACTGTTTTAATAGGTAAGTTTGTACGGAACTTTTAGTGCGCGAGTCCGATTCGCACTTGACCAGTTTTGTTTTTGTTGTTAGGTCGCTCTTTAGTGGTCAACACTATTGCACCTGATGTAAGCGATGATATGGCCGACGATGGAGCACGCTTGTCAAGAAGTAACCTATTAATTCTTGACTTAAAGATACCCAGGTTGTAGGTATCAGGAAACAAGACTCCGGCAGGGAATTCCACTTCTTAGCTGTACTCACAATGAACCAAAACGTTTTATATAATCGCGTTGTGATTGGTGCATTATTGGAGTGGTTGTCACGTTGAAAGGTAATGCTAATTCTTTGGGCAGAGAACGACTTTCATGTCACGCAATGTTGATTATTTAGTCGGTGTGAAACATCTAAAAAGGGACATGCATTTGGACTTTACGGTCTACGCGTTTTGACCCCAACCGGCTCAAAAATATACGGCACCTATTTACTTGCATATTCTATAACTACATTAAACAAAATATTGTAGCTTAATAGGTACATATATACAAACTGAAAATTAGATTTATTATTATTTTCAGTCAAACGGGTAGAAAAGAGGAAAAAGAAAAGAGCAGTGGTGGCCGAGTGGTAACCCGACTTACGAGTTGTAAGTCGCGGGTTCAAACCCAGCCAGGCGCATTACTTTGTGTAATTATTTCATCACCACTGCTCTCAAAACGGTAAAGGAAAACATCGTGAGGAAACCGGCATGTCCTAGATCCAAAACTTCGAAGACATGTGACATTCACCAACCCGCACTGGGCCCGCGTAGTGGATTATGGCCTATTACCTCTCCTAGAAAGGAACCCTTAGTCCCAACAGTGGAAACATTATAAGGTCGCCTGTGCTATGCTATGCTATGGGTAGAAAAAGAAGTCATTCATCATCATCAAAAAATGTATCCACATCGATGTCAATGGAAAAAGTGCTCAGAACTAACTAGCATTCCCACGTTGGAAAACTCAATGCTGATTCGTTGACCGTAGAAAAGCCCAGCCTTCTGGTCAGGTGCAGAGTTGATCAGCAGTTCGCTGATATCCCGAACAACTCGATGAGTGCTCTGATCACCTATAAAGGTATTTAGATATTTGTAGCGACATCTATGGCGTCACATAAGTACTAATCCTGCATCGCGCAGTTAAAGTTCTCCGCGTGATTGGAACATAGAACAGCCCGAAATCATCTATCGGGCAGTTGCCCACCAGACATAATACCTGTCTGGTCGGAGGATCCTCCCTTTTCAACGAAAGTTTGCGGGAGTTTACTCTCTGTTCCTTATACCTCTAAATATTTATTAGCCCATATTGTGATTAAAATGTGTTGTAAACTGAAAAATAGAAAAAATAAGAAGACTTGTGGTTGAATGGGTTGGCCATTGATTCTTCAACTGTATCTACATATTTCTTTACTTACCAGCTTTCTATAAGATTTACAGTGAAGGCTTCGAACGAACTGAATTTATGTTCATGCAAATGGAACTACATGCGGCATTGGTAGTTATATATACAGCAAGATGGCACTCGTGACAGCTCGATGTATTACGCCTAATGTGTCTTTTTGCAGGGTTGCCAGTATAATAGTAGATATATTACTATATATATAAGGAAGGCAGCTTTTACTGTGAACTTCGATCAAAATATAAAATCCAAATTAAAATGTTTTTTATTCCATACTACTTGATCAGGCGTACTTCATACCGTCTAACAATCAATGAATGTAGTATATCTTTCGATAAAGTCAACCGATTGCGATGAAACAAAGCCTAAGTATTGTATTAAGTTACACACAATTTTTAATATATTAAAGTTATCTACATAGATTTCGTTTATTTTACGTGAGGTACAACTAAAAACTTCTACAGATTTATTAGATATATGTATAGATTAGTACAAGCCGTCCCCTGTGGTTTTAACCGCGTGTTTGGTAGCTATCTGAGTAGTAAAATGTACAAAATCGATGTAGATAACTTTTACACATTAAAATTGCGTGTAACTTGATATATTACTAAGACTTTGTTTCATAGCAATCGGTTGACTATATCGAAATATATACTACATTCATTGACTGTTAGGCGGTACGAATTTCGTCGGGTCCACTAGTAGTAGTAATAATATTTGAATTAAGTATATTTAAGATTAGGTTATTGAGGAAACCGGCATGTCCTAGAACCAAAAATTCGAAGACATGTGACATTCACCAACCCACACTGGGCCCGCGTGATGGATTACGACCCATTCCCTCTCCTAGAGAGGAGGCCTGAGTCTCAGCAGTGAGAACATTAAAAGGCTTATTATATTATTAAGATTAGGTACGTATAAAAATTAAATAAAAACACCTTAGTATATCGTAAAATAATAAACCATTGAATATAATGATAAATATCAAAAAGTTACGCAATGCTGCCAGCGTTCTGGGCACTTTTCCCATTGACATCGATGTGGACGAATTTTTTGATGCCCTATGAGTTCTTTTTTTACCAGTTTGTACATAATATTATTTTCAATTTGTTTAAATATTTATTAAGTTATAATATTTATTAGTTAAGATGTATAAATACCTAAATAAAAAAACTTTATAACATATATGTACAGTCAGGGGTCAAAAGTGCAGTTGTACACACATTAGTGAGTACAACTGCACTTTTCGTTAAAGTGTCTATTTTTTTTTGTAGAAGAAGATTCTAAGCTATAAATTAAATCTGTAATTAACGATAGAACCTCTTCTACGAAGAAATTTTAGACACCAGCATTTTTTGGAGCTTACTGCACCCTGACTGTACATACATCATATCAAAGTCAAAGTCAAAAGTTTTTTATTTACCATAGGCCTACATGGGCACTTATAAAACGTCAGAAGCTAGTGCACGGTTCCATTGGTAGTTTTCTATGAAGAAGAACCGGCAAGAAACTCCAACTCTTTTAAATAAAAATTGTTGATACAATATTTCCATATTACAGCTTATGTAGATATTATGTAAGGACAGTGTAGACTGGTTAATATTGTACAAAAAAGTACAATAAAAATAATTATAATAAAAGTAACCTAAGAATTCGCGGAGTCTACAGTGTTCTCACATTCACATTATAAAAAAGAGGCTATATAAATAAAAGCAAGTAAAATAAATAATTACAATTATCAATAAATGATACGTTAACAATATAAATAATAATAAAAAAATATTGCAAAAGCAATGTGTAAGAAAGAAAAAAGTATATATTACAACATGTATCTACATAAAGATTAAATTATCGATTCATTTCATGATCGATTTGTTTGATCGATTGATTGACATGCGAACTAATAAATCAGATGAAGATTAATAGATGACGGCTAATTTGCCATCGTACTGAATTCTTTTTCAATAAATGAGGACACCAGTACCAAAAAGTTCATTCCTCTCTTTTAGAGAGGAGGTCAAGGTTTTCGCAATTTTTTTTTTTATTTAGTGCATCATCAAATAACTTCTTCCGCTCTGGTGAAGTGGGAGGGAGAGTCAGACTTTCAATCACTAAACACACCAGTGTGTTTCAGTTGCCCATATTTTTTTTTTGCACACCTTACCTTGTTACAGGACAGACATTTATAAAAACTAAGTGTAAAATAGGCGATTTATTGCACAGGGCAAATTCTTTCAGACAACCTTTGGATGGACTGAAATGAAAGGAAAAGATTTGGGGCTGTCAGTGTACAACAACATAAATAATGTACAAAAAAAAAGAAAAGTTAACAAAAATACAATAAATTATATATACATAAATAGGTACATTACCAAATAATAAACTAATAAATATTAAAACATACGATAGAGAAAGGAGAAGAAAAATTAAAGCGCTAGGTAAGCTCCTTCACCATCTTTTTGAAAGTCGGTAGCGTTTGGGCACGCTTCACTTCTAAGAGTAATGCATTTCACAAACGCGCTTCTTGTGTCGTGAAAGATTTATCAAAGAATGAAGTGGACCCATACGTTCTAGGGTTACGGTCACTATCAAACATTCCCGCAGTCGTAGCAGGCATCAGTTCTGCTAGGCCCCTTCAGCTTTACAGGAATCTCCTAAAGAAGATGTCCACTCGGGCCTGGTCCTAACTAGACGCGTGGTCGACGAGCTACCTATTACTTGTCTTCTGCAAGCCCGCGCATACGGTAGAAAGTTAAACATTTGCCTTTAAACAAAGCCAGACAACGCGGAATTAAACTAAAAATAGACAGGCTATAAAATGGCTCTTCCTGATTTCCCGCTGACATTGAAGGTCCACAAAAGGTTACACTATAAATAGCCGTATCCCATGAGGACGAGATAATGTCATCAAAGTCAAACCATAAGAACACGACAAGTTTGAAATTCAGTTATTCTTTGAAACTGATAAGTTGATGTTCGTGTTGGTAGGAATTAGACTAGTTTTGCCTTGATTTTTTTTTTGTGTGGTCAATCATCAAATATAACTCCCACTTCAGGTGAGTTGAGAGAGAGTGCAGATTTTTAGAACTTAAGAAACATTTAATTGCCCCCACTCTCAAACTTCTCGCGCCATAATCATGGCGGTGAGTCCTCTCTTTGAGGAGTGGTTGGAAAGTGGTCCCAGCGTCCTCACCTTCCGCATGACGCAGGTCCTCACCGGACATGGTAAGTTCCGGACGTCATCTCAATGCTTAGTCACGTTACAAAGGAATGGGAGGCGTGGCCTACTCGAGGCGGTCAACGAAAAGAGAATCGAAATGAAACGGATGTAACTTGGCTAGGGCGGCAGCACTCCTAGCCAAGTATAATTTGCAATCGTTAACGCTAGTCGAAAACAAATATTTGATTAGTTTTCGACGTATGGGAATGACGTAATCTCAACGTTGTCAGAACAAACGAATAGAAAATTCGTAGCCAAGTCACATCGTTCAAAATGCTAGAATGATTTTTTATCGTTTCTACAATGCTCAACGCTACATCCTTTGTTATTGTAAAACTACATTGTAGAAAGAGCGACCGACTCAGGCGCGTCAACATGGCTACAACTTATCATTTTCTACAATTGCTGACACCGAGGCGTTACCGATTGGAGAACGGGATTCGACACGAAACGGTTGTAACTTGGCTAGGAAGGCAGGCGTGGCCCAGGCGTGCGTCGGTTTAATTTAGTTCCCGCTTTAGTAAAAATAACTGGGAAAATCTGTTTATTCTACTTACTAAAGAAAACTCTATTTTAAATCTGGACACAACCGTAACATTTACAAGATTTATTGCCTTATAAAAGGGAATTTTAAATAGACAAATGCTGGCAACCCTGACCTCTATTACATTTCAGTGTGCCCCATTCGCTCTCCCAGTCAAGTGCATAGCACACAGTCACATCAAAAGTCACATCAACTTTCCTTTATCTCTTAGATTCGAAGAGAACTCTATTTATTTATTTCTATTTTATTTAATTTACTTTATCAAAACACGGTCAAAGCCCAATTATATTAGTTAAAGACTTGATTGATCTTTTGTTCATGTTTTATATCTAACTGTGAGAACACTGTAGACTCCGCGAATTTTTAGGTTACTTTTTATTATGATTATTTTTATTGTACTTTTTAGTACAATATTGACCAGTCTACACTGTCCTTACATAATATCTACTTATGCTTACTTACTTATGTTATATGGAAATACTAAACAACATTTTTTTTTAAAAGAGTAACCAATGAGTTTCTTGCCGGATCTTCGCCATAGGAAACGACCCATTTGGAACCGTGCACTAGCTTCTGACGTTTTATAAGTGCCCATGTAGGCCTATGTGAAATAAAAAACTTTTGACTTTGACTTTGACTTAACTAGCGATCCGCCCGGGCTTCGCACGGGTGCAATGCTGAATACGTCTTATAAGGTAAAAAAATAACTTTTTATTTGCAATGAATGTGTTTATTTACGACATCAGATTAGAAACCTCTAAAATCATCCATGTTTCTCTACTATATTGTGCATGTATTATACATATAAAGCTTTCTCTTGAACCACTCTGTATATTAAAAAAAACCGCATCAAAATCCGTTGCGTAGTTTTAAAGATTTAGATCTTTAAAACTACGCAACGGATTTTGATGCGGTTTTTTTTAATATACAGAGTAAATAAGTAAATAAGTAAATAAGCATACATAAGGACAGATAGACACGAAAAGCGACTTTGTTTTATACTATGTAGTGATATGTTGATATAAAATATGAACAAAATAATAATGAGATATATATACTACACGGTAGTCATAAATTCATCTCACAAAACTCCAGACCGACGGACAAGATGTTCCTTCATTCATTCGCTAACACAATCTTACTTATCAGTCATTTGGGACTGTTTATCTCTCAGTTGCCACGTTTTATTTTTTACTTTATTTGTTTGTTTTTTTTACTCCAGTCGCTTTTTATATGAACGTCTTTTAACATCGTACTCACATAATATGTAAGTTCTATAATTTTGTAACTATTTATTGCTTCTAAAAAACTGGGCAAGTGCGAGTCGGACTCGCGCACTAAGGGTTCCGTACAAACTTGAAAGGTAAATTGCGGTTTGCGATTTATGACGTATTAAAAAAAAAACTACTTACTAGATCTCGTTCAAACCAATTTTCGGTGGAAGTTTGCGTGGTAATGTATGTATATATCATATGTTTTTTTTTAGTTTTATTATTCTCTTATTTTAGAATTTACAGAGGGGGGACACATTTTACCACGTTGGAAGTGTCTCTCGCGCAAAATATTCAGTTTAGAAAAAAATTACATTAGAAACCTCAACATCATTTTTGAAGACCTATCTATAGATACCCCTCACGTATGGGTTTAATGAAAAAAAAAAATATTTTCAGTTCTAAGTATGGGGAACCAAACTTTATTGTTTTTTTTTGTGTGAAAATCTTAATGTGGTTCACAGAATACATCTACTTACCAAGTTTTAACAGTATAGCTCTTATAGTTTCAGAAAAAAAGTGGCTGTGACATACGGACGGACAGATAGACAGACATGACGAATCTATAAGGGTTATAGGCCCTAAAAAGATTCTCGGAGTTTCTTGCATATTTTTTTCCATAGAGAAATACGCTTAGGATCGTGCAAATAGCTTCATCTTGTTTGTGACTGATCCTGAATAACTTAAAAGTAGCTGTAAAGGTTTAATAGAAATGCTTAAACGCTTTAAGTTGCAATTTGAGTTTTTATTTTATTTTTATTCGGGATAAGTTCGCGCTTGATCGCTAACTCACCTGATGGAAAGCGATGATGCGGTCGACGATGGAGCGCGCTTAACTAAAAATAACCTATTCACTCTTGTCTTAAAGATTCCCGGGTTGTAGCCTTCAGGAAACACAGATTCCGGCAAGGAATTCCACTCCTTAGCTGTACGCACAATGAAAGTCTTGAAATGCTTGCACCATGTCATTATGAATCGTAGTGTAAACATCGCGTTTTGAGCATATACACATCTTTCCAGCCATTCCCTAAAGGAACTTAATTATGGTTATTATTAAGTTCCTTTAGGGAATGGCTGGAAAGAGGTGACGTCGTCCTCACCTTCCGCATGATGCAGGTCCTCACCGGACATGGAAAGTTCGGGAGGTTCATGCACCTGATTCGTGCGGAAGAAACGCCCGAGTGTGTCCATCGTTTGGACTGTCCGGAGGACATGATGGAATACGCTCATCGTGACCGTGTGTGTAATTGATTTCTTGATAGACCTAAAATTAGTCTAGGTAACACCAGCGCAGTGGTAGCCTAAAGCTTACGCTGCGTTTTAAGCGTTTACTTGGCGTTGAACACTGTTTATTCATTTATTGAAACTTCTTTAAAGTACAAAGGCGGGTTTAATACCTTAGGCATTCTCTACCAGTCAACAAAAGGTGGTGGAGACACAATATGTTTGTACATACAATTATTACGAGGGTATTCGTTGTGCAAATCACGGAGAAAATCAGTCTGTTTATCCCGCAAGACGTAGAATCAAAATCAATTTGGACATAACCATAAAATTCACAAGATTTGCAGCCTCATAAAAGTTTTAATTAAAAGAGATAAATGCTGGCAACCCTGAACTACATTACCTTTCAGTGCCATTCGCTCTCTCAGCCAAGTGCATTGCACACATATTGCGGTGGCGTGCTCCTGGCTCTTACGCCAATAATATGTATAAGGCCTACTGCACACGGAGGCGTAGCTTCATACGCTTGGTGTACGCCTGCGTAAAGCTTACATACAAAACTATGAAACTCTGTTGACGAAGCGGCAGCTTCGTGCAGTCGTATCGTTACCGCTACTTCGACTGTTGTATGGAAGGCGAACTACGAACGCGTAGGCACATAGGCTCATAGGCGCGTATACGCTTGGTGTACGCCTGCGTGAAGTTTACGTACAAAGCTACGAAATTCTGTCGATGAAGTGGCATCGCCGTGTCGTCGTGTCGCGTCTATGCGCCTCTACGCGTCCGTGGACAGTTGGCCTAAGTTTCACGCAGGCGTACACCAAGCGTATAATGACGAATACGCGTCTATGAAGCTACGCGTCCGTGGATAGTAGGGCTTAAAGTGTTTGCTTACGTGACACGTTTCTAAAACCAATATTTGATTTGAAGATAGATTTTTCGTTTAAGAAGCAGTTTAGCTTTTATTTTCGTAGATTGCCGAGTTTATTTTTGTTTACACTCGTAAAATGTTAATTGAGGTCGATGTTACGTTGAATAGTAAGATTTGTTTCTTTCAATCTTCGCTTGTTTTCTTTATTTTTTTTAAACGTTCTTATTTTGTTTTTGCCTTGTTTCTTTGTATTTAGAATTCTTGTAGAATAGTAATTCGAAGTATATTGTTGTGTTTATTGTATTACTCTGCACCATCGGCTGTCATAATCATAAATTACTAATCAGAAAAGTTCATTTTTCATTATCATCATCATTATCTCAGGACATAGGTCTCCCCCAAGTGTCGCCACAACGTACGGTTCTAGGCGTCTCATATCCATCGGATTCCTGTGGCTCTCACCAGATCATCGGTCGATCTTGTGAAGGCTTCCGACGCTTCGTCTCAGCGACTTCAGAAGTTTCGACCATCTATTCTGCGAGCAATGTGCCCTGCGCACTTGAGTTTGGAGATTCTTCAGGCTATGTGGGCAACTTTGGTTCTCCTGTAGTTATCTTCATTTCTGATGCGATCACGCCACAAAATTCAGATCCCTTTGATTGCTCTTTGGTTTACTTTAAGAGTTAATTATTACCTACTTCTTAGAAATTGTATCAGAGTCACGAATATTTGTAAAAGTATCCACGCTACAGGAAAAATCTAGTGTTACCCCATTTTATAAACAGAGGGATCCGCCAAATAGCCAGCAAAATTCATTTTTTTTTAAGTTTTCTGCATTTTGTTGTATGTTAATGATAATATGATTGGCGGCCAATCCATATTTATTTACGGAATCCGTAGTTCCCTCATCCTGTTGAATGGCTATTTTATGAAAGCGTAATTCAATCAGGTAAGGCGAATTGAGAGGGTTATATTGATGATTTTAATAATTATAATTCCGTATATAAATACCTATTACGTCCGCCAATCATACGTTATTAAAATATTTAAAAATGTAACTTATAATTATGTATGGTGGGGGGGTGGGGTGGATGGTGAGGTATACCGGGACGTAACACATCAGATCAACGCAGGATGGATGAAATGGCGACAGGTCACGGGAACAACCCACGGATGCCCCTCAAGTTGTAGGGTAAAATCTACAAGCCGGTGATAAGGCCTGTTATACTGTATGGATCAGAATGTTGGGCTGTGAAAAAGTCGGATGAAATAAGATCGCACGTAGCGGAGATGAGAATGTTAAGATGGATGTGTGGTGTGACGAAAATGTATAGAAAAAAATGAGTATATTAAGGGAAGTTTCAAAGTGGCGCCAGTGACTGAAAAGTTAGAAAGGGTATCGTTTGTCTTGGTATGGTCATGTTAAGAGGGATGAAACGCATGTTACTAAAAGAGTTATAAGTTTACATGTGAATGGATGGAGAAGGAGAGGGAGGCCAAAGAAAAGGGAGTTAGTGATAGCGTGACGAGTGACAGGACAGAATGGAAAAAAAGATGCGTGGCGCCGACCTCAAATGAGACGTGACAAGAAGATGATGATGATGATGAATGAATGAAAGGAATAATAATAAAATATTAGTTTGTATGTGTGTGTTATTGAGCGTGAGCCTAACTCTTTAATGTTTTTAAGGCAAGCGATTTAGATCAGACATAGCCCAAAGAATCACCAAACTTAAGTGGCAGTGGGCAGGGTACATTGCTCGTAGAACAGATGGTCAATGGGGACGAAAGGTTCTGAACTGGCGACCACGTACCGGAAGACGCAGCGTTGGAAGGCCTCCCAAAAAGTAGACCGATGACCTGGTGAGGGTCGCGGGAATCCGATGGATGCGAGACGCACAGGACCGGTCATTAAGGCCACATTTGGGGGAGGCCTATGTCCAACAGTGGACGTCTTTCGGCTGATATGATGATGAGACAAGCGATTGTGAGTGAGTGTTTTTTTGTTACTTCTTCATGTTCGAACAGCTACACGTATTTCGATGAAACTTGGTACATAGGTATCATGTCTTGATCTAGCGTCAGTAGCGGCAAAAAATCAGGTTTTTTGTATGGGAGCCCCACTGAAATATTTATTTTATTCTATTTTTAGTATTTGTTGTTATAGCGGCAACGGAAATACATCATCTGTGAAATTTTCAACTGTTTAGCTACCACGGTTCATGAGATACAGCCTGGTGACAGACAGACGTACAGCAAAATCATAGCAATAGGGTTTTTATCTTTTTGGGTACGGAACTCTAAAAACACTCTGTATGATTACCAAAGAATTTAAGGACACGTTGTATATTTACGTAAAGTTGTGGCTAGCAACACTACCCTTTAAAGCAATTGGTCCTTCGCTCACAGTTCAAGGACATAGTTATAAGCATTCCCCTGACGTAACCCTTTGGCGCACTTCCCATATGACGCCCGAGGGAAGGAAGGGGAACATTCGGGGACGTCTATTTATAGCGAAGGACGTAAGGTCCACTTGGCTTAAAGGACGGTTGGGTTAGGAATGTAGGTTTGTGTTGATTAAATTAGCCTTTTAGTTGTTAACCTTTCTGAAATTCAGAGCGGTTAAACTACGTCGTATGTTCGTCTTCATATTCGGAGGCGCCGACTCCGTGGGTGCTCGGGGGCTCGAGCACCCATGAGAAATAAACAGTTGGTGCCGAACACCCCTGTGAATAGACATCAAGAAACAGATCAAACAGTACATATTACAGTACACATTGTGTTATTTATTTATTTACAAGCACTTGTACAACAGAGGATGTCCAAGGCGTTGTACAGTAGAATCTTACAAAATAAAAAATACATTTAATAAAAACAATAATAACCTAATAACAAATCCATACACATTGAAAAAAAAAAAAAAAAACTAACTTACTAACATATAATTTAGAAATAAAAAGAAAATACATATACTTTATCCGTCAAAACAAATGAAACAATGTTAACTTATTTTTACTTATTATATTGTCTTGTGTTCATTTAGTACATTCAGGTAGGTTAAGTATAAATTATAATATTTCTTGATAATAAAAACTAGTTTCATTTTTATAGAATGGTTTCATTTTATATTTTTATCAAACATAATTAGTAATTAAGTACGCAGTATGTAAGTAGGACATTTATTTCATTGTTGGTCGATCAGTGTGCATTTCTCTTCTCACACTTCGCCACTTTTTCGAGTCATCAAATGAGCTTGAGCACCCATGAGGTTTTCTAAAAGCCGGCGCCCTGTTCACATTATAAACATAGAGTGAATTTAATATTAAGTCCCGTATTCAACATGAATTTAAAATAATTAATACAGTGACAATATTTATTTACTAATACAATAATAAAATTTATTATTAGTACAATGTCAATATTTATTATTCATAAAGTGTCAATATTATCGATTTAAAAATTAATTAACAGAATAGAAATTGTTATTATATATTTTGGGTTGAATAGCATAAAAAAAAAACTCCTTCACTTTAGTGGAAAGAGAGTGAGCTTGTCAGAATTTTGCTGAGTAAGACCCACCTGTGTTCTTTCATTTGCCCTTACTCTCTTTCGAATAATCTATTTGTGCGTTTAACAGATTTGAATGTCTGTATTTCATTTATCTAGCTGGTTATCGCATCTCGTTTGCATTCAATTCAATCATTTGCTATCAGCGAGTGTTCTATCGGAGTACGGCTGTGATTGCCAATATTGTTGCATTCATTTGTGATCAAAGGTCCTTTGATGTTGCAATATCACAGATAAGTATCAGATTCATCGGTTCCGCTTTAGTGGAGATCGAAGTACACGATTCTTTAGTTGTTTGGCAAAATGTTTTTTTTTTTACATGACAATTATGTTTATTTATTTATTTTATTAACACATAGCATAATATAGCATAATAAGCCTCTTAATATTTCCACTGTTGGGAATTAGGCCTCCTGGAGAGGGAATGGGTCGTAATCCATCACGCGAGCCCAGCGCGGATTGGTGAATGTCACATGTCTTCGAATTTTTTGTAAAAAGTTTTATTATGCTTTCAGTCAGTCATCGACTACACGTATAAATAAAGCAAATTTACTCGTTACGACAGTTCTGCTGTGTTCCTATGATGAGTTCTGTTCTATATCTTCAAAGTTCATGATCAGATCATAACAATATTTCTATGGGACCAACCCGGAAGCATAACCTTTCAAAAAAAATAACAAAACAATTTCAAAATCAGTCCACAATTGATCGAGTAATCGGTAAACATACACAGCCGAACATAGAACCTCCTCCTTTTTCGAAGTCGGTTAAAAACTACACCAATTTTATATCATAATATCTACTAAAAATCAATTTGTGAAGAAAGATCGAATCTTCGACAGTTGCGGCAGATTTCTGACACTCTGACCTGACTCTGGCCAGAAATTCTGACACTAGTCGATGCCGAGAGATAACGTGTTTCCTCGTCAATACGTTGTGGATATCAGAAACCCTACCACGAGCTATTAACGTGATCTATTTTAGGACTTAATTGAACTGGTGAAGGGGTGGAGCTATAAAGGGTGCACAGCTCCACCCCTCTTTCTCACTCGAAAATTTGTCGTTTTTACACGTGACACTCTCTGTCTGGATAAGGCAACCCGTTACTTTACGTCAAATACTGGTTAGCTGCATTCGACTGGAATAAAATCCAACCCTAAAATAATTGAGAAATTAACAGAAAATATATTTACTGCAAAACTTGGTGGAAGTCAAATGATTTAATCTCTGAATGATTTTGTGGAAATACGGTTAATTTTGTAAGCTTTCATTTAGCTGTCCCTGTCCCGATGTTTGTTTGTCTGTAATCAAATCATGCAAATTAAATTTGATCCACTGCCCGGTTACCGATTGACCTGATTGCATGCATGTGTAAATCAGATGACAATGCAAAATTATTATGAAATGGAGCTGGGCTTAAAGTCTGCTATTACAATAGTGTCAGAATGGTCTATCATTGATTTCATAATTGTTGATTTTGACAAGTTTGGTAACCTACTGATATAATGGCATCATTATGACTTTCTAATGGTCAACCACTGACACTCCATTGAAAAAAGTGGCATAGAATGGTAATCTCGTACATATTGACAAAAGAATATCTGACGTATGCGGTAATCTGCTAAAGTTTTGACAGTTTCTTTGATCAGTGAGCTACCATTAGATCGTCATAGTGCAGTCATTGCTTTTAATAACCTCGATATTGTCATTCTACCACAACTCTAGTACGAGACCACTGATCGATCAATGATCAGTCATTATGAAATAGAAAATTACGAACTTTTAGCAAAATGACAATAGGATCGTATTGGAATGACGAATTTATATAAATAGCAGGCTTGGGCCCCAGATCTGATGATGGAACTGGAAGCTAGCAATAAGAACTCAGTAATTAAACAACATAACCCTATCGAGTTTGGGTTCGTATGATTAATCTTAACGAGTATATTTGTGTTAGATGGTGACCAGGGTCTCATAATGGAACTGAAAAATGGCCATAGGAACTCCGTAATAAGCGCAATAAGATTATAGCGATATCTATGACGTCACATAAAAACTAATTACGCGTCGCGCAATTAAAGTTCTCCGCGCGATTTGAACGTACAGAACAGCCCGAAATCATCTGCCGGGCAGTTGCCCACCAGGCATAATACCCGTCTGGTCGGAGGATCCTCCCTTTTCAATGGAGGTTTGCGGGACTTTACTCTCTGTTCCGCATACCTCCAAAAGACAGACGGAGTGTTGTCTTTTTAACCCAAAGGTTGACTGGTAGAGAATTCCTTGTTGCATTAAGTCCGCCTATGTACCACTACTGTACATGAAGTTTAAATAAATAAATAATAAAAGACAACCTATCGTGTTTGAACTTTTTGGAATGTTTTTGAGAGTATTATTATATATTTAGGTATATACCGTGCTATAAAAGATTGCAATGAAAAAATATATTTTCTCTGAAAACTTGTTTCAGGAACAAAACTGAGTTTATTTCGATTAAGTGGAAAGGCACAAAAAATATTCCTACTGACACATTCCATTTTATTTTTAAAACCGGGTGTTGCTTTTAACACAATTGTTTCAACATGTTTCTTCGAATACATCGGATAATGGTTTTCGAAAATATTAATGGTCCTTTCATATCCCAAACAAATTTGTACAATACGCTTTTTTTATTTACAACATAATTATAACTACAATATACATACTTACACATAACTAAACCTTGTTAAAAAAATAACTAACTAAACGACTTATGTATAATATATACTTATTTATAATAATTTTGTCGTAGGTTACGTCACCCGCAATGGAGTTCACTAAGGGGCGCATACGTCTAAGATACTATAATATTTTATCTTAAGATATAATATCGCTCGCCATACAATTCAATGGACTATCACACACGACGAAGATAATAAATAATATTTCATATTTTCGTATCTCAAAAAACCGAATAAAACCATTTTCGACTTTTCGACGCGGACGAAGTCGCAGGCAAAAGCTAGTATATTTATAAGATACTAGCTAACCCGGCGAACTTCGTACCGCTATACAGTCAATGAATGTTGTGATACCTTTTAGCTGAACTGTCAATACATAACGCCATCTACTAGCATTACTGGAACCAGCATAATTAATTTTAAGGTGATATGTTAATTATAGATGGCGTTGTATTCGATTTTTTTGTGAATTTTTCCATTTCTTCTCACCGTTTATACCTTCCCTGGACTATCAAAACTGTTTCAAGACCAAAATTTGCCAAATCGGTACAGCCGTTCTCGAGTTTTAACCAGACTAACGAACAGCTAATCATTTTTATTTAAATAGTGATTTATATGGTAATTTCCTCCATTGCGGCCGTGAAAAGTTTCGGAGAAATGCTCTCTCCTTGTCTCACACCCCGCAGCAAGAGGATAGGTTTCGAGGTCTTGTCCTGAAGTCGGACTGACGTGGTGGCGTTATTGTATAAACACTTCAGCACTTCGATATACGGATAGTCGAAATTTCAGCTGAAAGATGGCCACTGTTGGACATATGCCTCCTCCAAGTGTCGCCATAACGAACGGTCTTGTGAGTTTCGCATCCATCGGATATCCGCGACCCTCACCAGTCATCGGTCCACCTTGTGGAAGGCCTTCCAACGCTGCATCTTCCGGTACGTGATCGCCACTCCAGCCCCCCTTAGCCAAGTTACAATCGTTTCGTTCGCACCGAACGCCTTGAGTAGGCCGCGCCTTCGATTCCTTTGTTCTGACCACGTGACTGAGTGTTGAGGTGACGTCAGAACAAGGGCGTGGCCTACTCGAGGCGTTCGACGCGAACGATACGATTGTAACTTGTCTAGGGGGGCAGAATCTTTCGTTCCCATCGACCATCTGTTCTGCTAGCAATATGCCCTGTCCACTGCCACTTAAGTTTGGCGATTTTTTGGGCCATGTTGGTGACCTTGGTTCTCCTGATCGTATAATATAGGTAGGTAAATAATAAAGATTCAATATTTAACCGTTTTCATGCACTGTGAGCCACAGTAATTACTCTCATTCATTCGTGTATTGCTCATTGAAACGAAAACAGAATGGTGAATGTGAAATGTGTTCCAGGATTAATTAAAATGCGAAATATTCAATGCAAGCAATTTTCACAATGGAGGCACGATTCGCAGTTTTTATTTTTGCTCTTTAATGATCTATTGTATTATTTATCGTCAGTTATTATGTTTTTTGCTGGTAGATCAATATAAAAATAAACACTACTAACTATCGTGGCTTTAAAAGGGCTATTCAATACTAAAAACGCGTTTAACCAAACTCTTCAGTTGTATAATAATAGGTAAAGATCCTACCTACCTAGTCTCTGATAGTCATTTATATAAAAATTTTAACTAACTAACCCATACATGTATATTTACATACATGTATAGGTACCTATTCTTAAAACCAAAATTCGTAACTAATATATTAACACCGGGATTCCGATCCCGATTTCCGGCCACCGTAGGTGCGGGCTTACGGACGGCGAGCAATGGGTAGCTCGCCGTCCGACCGTCTGGTAACCGTCTGTGCCGAACCCAAGCCGTCAACGGCGCGTAGTGTTCCACGCACGCCTCTAGGAGATGTCAGCAACCGTAGGGGTCCAGCAGAGTCGAAGCCTACTGGGGCCATGGGTGATGCGAAAGGGATCCCCGGGGCCCTGGAACAATGTCAAAAAAGGAACAGGAGTGGGTTTTTGGTCAGCAAAAGTCTGAAACGCCCTCTCGCTCCGTGCAAGGGCGCGGGATGTCATTAGATATTTTTCCCACCCAAAAAAACATTATCTATAAAATCCTTTTTTACACAATTTATTTTATTCTGTTTTAGTATTTGTTCTTATAGCGGCAACAGCAATAAATCGTCTGTGAAAATTTGTGATAGACAGACGCACAGTGGAGTCTTAGTAACAGGGTCCCGTTTTTACGCTTTGGGTACGGAATCCAAAAAAATGAAGTCGAAAATTCCTCCACATCGCTGTTGACTGGAAGTGTACTCAAAAGGCTGGCGGCATTGTCATAATGCTTTATTTCTAGCCGAGGTATTAAAAGCTGGCCTGCCCCACGCCTCCGATTCCTCGATCTCGAAACCATTGTAACTTGGCTAGGGGGCTGGTTACACGAAGTGTCAATCAGGCGTTTAAATATATGTGCGTTTCGTTTCAAAGAAGCAATATTGGGAGTAGATAGGTAGACAAGGTTTCTTCAAAAAAAATCAACAAAAAGAAACCTAAGCCTATTTTAAAAAGTCTTCATGGAATCCATTACGTTTGTAGATACCAAATTACCCCTTCAAATGTAATCTTACTTCAAAGCTTCAACACAAATATCTCCAACCTCACGAATTCATAACTTAATCTCATCACGAAAACGATATCAATCCGTATTGACTTAGATGCCGACACCGCCCCCGACGCCGACGTCACTCCACGCCGACTGAATAGACGCCGATTACTTTGATGTGGCTGACTCCATTGAAAAGTAACGACGCGGCGCAAAGCACAAATTACGAGACACCCTCCGGCCTTCACTGGCTTCAGTTTACGGCGGACGGACAAAACTGGTCCGTTTGACATAGTGTACGAATGTACAGAAGGTCTGTTTTCAATCGTCAAGTCGACTTCGCGCCAGTGGCCCACTTTATATTGAGCGATGGTTATTATTGGTTTGGTGGTTTGATGGTTGTTGCTCGCAGAACAGATGGTCGATGGGGACGAAAGGTTCTGGAATGGCGACCGCGTATCGGAAGACGCAGCGTTAGACGGCCTCCCACAAGGTAGACCGCTGACCTGGTGAGGGTCGCGGGAATCCGATGGATGCGAGACGCACAGGACCGGTCATTGTGGCGGCATTTGGGGGAGGCCTAAGTCCAACAGTGGACGTTTTTCGGCTGAAATGATGATGATGATGATGGTTATTATGCTATGCGCAAATGCGTGTGACGTATTTTAACCTTTTAAATAGCGTAATTAGAGACACAATAGAAAGACAATGACCGAGGGAACGCCGGCGTTCGCTCGGGGTTTAATGAACTAAGGGTTCTGTACCTCAGTCGGCAAAACGGAACTCTTTTAGCATCTCTTTGTTGTCCGCCTGTACGTCTGTCAAGATCATTTTTCTCAGGAACGTATGGATATCAAATGGTTACATTAAATATATTAATACGGGCTGAGTATTAATATACGAACGATACGTGTTTGTTGCACTCAGGAATTCCGCTTTTGTTTTATTACATGAAATATCGGTACTGCCCCCTTAGCCAAGTTACAATCGTTTCGTACGCGCCGAACGCCTCGAGTAGATCACGCCTTTGATTCCTTTGTTTTGACCACGTGACTGAGCGTTGAGATGACGTCAGAACAAAAGAATTGGAGGCGTGGCCTATTCGAGGCGTTCGGCGCGAACGAAACGATTGTAACTTGGCTAGCGGGGCTGGTCTGCTATCCATTGGAGCAATAAAAAAATTACTTTTAAGTCATTGCAATCCAAGAATAAAGGCCGTGTATGAATAATTTGACGCTCGTAAGGAAATCAAAACCAATAGGGTACTTTCGTTGATCTTGATCCTGAGGCAACATAGCACAAGTAAAGGAAAAGTCTGAAAACCGTCAATTTGTAGTTACATCACAAAATATCTACATTTTTGCGATCTTTGAGACTCGATTCGGGAATTGGACTATTTAACTCGGTAAGTTTGTGTTTTTAGTGAACCCTGGGTGCACGTGTCTGACTCGTACTTGATTGGTTTTTACCTTATTTATGTTAGTTTTGGTTTTTACTGTATGCGTCGTGCATTGCGCAAATCATCCGATTTTCTTTCAATTTGGTGAACAAATAAGATCTGAATTTTAAGAGTCAAAGTCAAAATCAAAGTCGAACATTTTTATTTTACATAGGCCTACACGGGCACTTTTAAAAGGTCAGAAGCTAGTGCACGGGTCCAAATTGTGCCTTCTTTGTCAGGAGTGGCAAGAGCATCCTTACTTTACTTACTTGAAGTCCTACCTGGATAAGGTTGTTAAGGGAGGTACCTGTTTCGGATTCGGTGGCAAAAAACACCCAGGTGTCGACATTGTGCAGATCACTCGCAGGACATGGTGTAGAGCAAGACAGGGTCTTCGTAGATACCATCGGTGTCTGTAACCTCTCGCGTTCGGCCTTAGTTTAGGCCATTGTACTGAGAGGGAATGGGAAGCAGTCACCTTCTTCTGCAAAGCAGTATTGTGAACGAAGGAGGTGGCTGAAGCATGGCGGCGATAATTATGTATTTAAGGTATGATTGTTTGCAAGAGTCACCGCGGCCCTGTAGCGCAAAAGCCCGAGCAAGCGTTGTTTGTTTTTCCTCTTGAGAAGACGTCATCATCATCAGCTTTTAATAATCCATTGCTTTGAGAAGGTACCGTATTATCTATTTCACTGTTATCCTACACCCCTATTTTTTAATTGGTACAAAAATAAAATTACTCGCTAATGATCATATTTTTGTAGTCAAAAGTAAAAAAAGGAAATTTCAAAATTGACCCCGAAAATTTGTCATAATTGGAAAATTAGTAACGAAATCAATCATTCATAACAATTGTTACTAGAAAATACTACGCGCAGTGTTTTTCCATTTTGATCGTCATTTATTCATTCAAAATCAATAGCCTGAACAATATTTCCATAAATTGAATGACATTTTGCTGTTTATTATTTATTGAGACTACTTAAATAAATAACAAGACCTTTTCTAATAAGCCCTTTAAGTATTTGTATTAATTAAAAATTAGTGATGTATATGTCGGTGTAGTTAATAGTATGGAAGCTTGAGAACGAATGAACGAGCAAAGTGATGGTGACGTCGGTGGATACGTTACTTTGACAGAATTCAGCCTGACGTTTGCGCGAGCTGAACCGATAAAAGTTCATCGACTGCACCGACATCGTATGCGTGGCTCTTTTCTCTGTCGGTAGCCGTGTGAACAACGTCTAGTCTGGGAGCTGTCTCACGGTTCGTTGTGATATGAATACCTAAAGCTAACATCATAATAAATCAGTTTCGTGATCTGGAATACTTTGTTTACTGCTCGTTACCCGCTCATCACTCACAAAATAGAGTCGATTAGCATCCTTTACCGACATATATTTATTGTGTTTTTAGGGACAATATTGACTGATTTACACTGACCTCTCATACCTATTAAATAATTAATATTGTAATCTGGAAATATAGTAAAACCGTTCGTTTTTCTTTATTTGTATGTATGTATCTAAGTATATATTTATTATTGTTCTTATTTCCTCTCTGTCAGTCTTCTTTTAAGTTGCACCTGCCATGTTATGTCTCTGCACCACCCTAAGGTCGACTGGTAGAAAATGCCTAAGGCATTAAGTCCGCCTTTGTACAATGTTTCATTAGTGCATAAATAAATAAAACCTTTTTTTTTTTAAACAGTAATCATGGAGTTTCTTGCCGGTTCTTCTCCATAGGAAACGACCAATTGAAACCGTACACTAGCTTCTGACGTTTTATAAGTGCCCATGTAGGCCTATGTGAGATAAAAAGATTTTGAATTTTGAGATCAGCTGCACCGCGACGATACTGACAACAATGTTTATAAGATAATTTTGTATAAGTTTCATACTGACCCTTTTGTATCATCCTATTGTATGTAAGTGATCTCAGGCCCAACTCGTAAACCGACCGGTGATAAAAATTGTATAATAAATGTATTGTATGGGCTGACGATGTAAAGAGATGACTTCCTTTATTTTCAAGTAGTAAAACCTTGCTCGAAGGGCGATGTTGTTTTAAGGGTTTGTCATTTCGGGTGACAATAACCTGTTATATTCTTGAGTTTCGAGAGGTCAAATACTAGATGCAGGTACTGCCGAAAATGTTAAAGTACAGTATTGAGACTTATTTCTAAAAGTTACACATAGTGTAACTATGGAGGTACCACAGCTGTGCATAAAGATTAAATAAAAGAATAATATAAAAAAAAAAAACATTAAATAAACTAAAAAAACTGGGCAAGTACGAGTCGGACTCGTGCACTGAGGGTTCCGTACAAACTTACCGATGAAGACAGTTCAATTTCATTTAGATTTAGAAGGCAATGTAGATTTTTAGAAGCGAATTATGATATTAAATAGAATTCGGTATAATTAGCACCTGAAAAATAAAAAAAAATACACATTATAATCGAAACAAAATCTGCGTACAATCTGCGTTTTATAATCCCTCATATTTCGGGCAATTGAAGTTATTAATGGGCGCTCAGGGACTATTATAACCTCAGACGGACGGTAATGGCCGCCAAACTATGGGTTTTATAAGCTACACATATTCACGCCTCCTTTTATTGAAAACTAGCAAAGGTGTATACATTCTGCGAACTTTTATAAAAATCTTTTCAGTTATCGCGTATATTAGTATCTAAACATGGTCATTCGAGCCGGATTGCTATCGATGTTATTAAATTTTATTGTAAGTAGACACTACCTTTTGATCAACTATCACACAAAATTAAAAAAATAGAAAAACATTATACTCAAACATAATAATTTATTTAATAAGTTCAAAAAATTATTTGAAATGAAATTATTGTCAATTTTCACTATAGGACCTTATAAACTAGCTGTTTCTTGCAATTCCATTCTCGTAGTCTATTTTACAGGAACGGTGCATTTTTCTTTCCTGGTGACTACACTTGGCCATAGCGCAGCTTTCTATCAGACAGAATCTTTGAAGTCAGATCAGTATTACAAGAGATTTATTTATTAAATGCTTTATGCACATAAAAGTCTGTACTTTTATGTGCATAAAGCATTTAATAAATAGGCAGGCAGACTTAATGCCTTAGGCCTTAGATTTCCTCCCCTTAACAAATGACCGTTCTTTTTTTAGGGTTCCGTACCTCAAAAGGAAAAACGGAACCCTTATAGGATCACATTGTTGTCTGTCCGTCTGTCTGTCTGTCAAAACCCTTTATCTGGGGAACACGTGGAGGTCTCAAGTGGAAATTAAAACCATATACTCAAATCTGCGGTTTCTTGAAACTGTAAAAAAATCAGATTTCTAAGTTAACTGAAAAATAGATACGGCCGTTTATGTCGCAGAAAACGTATATTTCGACACTCTCAAGGGAATCAATTGAGAAGAATTCATATGGTACTTTCCGTTAACCTACAATCCTGAAATTTGGCATGAAGCAAGGACTCATAGCACAAGTATTGGAAAAAAATTGAAATCTCCGTAACTCAGTTCGGGAATGGAACTGTTTTCTGAGGTAAAGTACGGAACTCTCAGTGCGCGAGTTTGACTCGCACTTGCTCAGTTTTTAAATTACTTAGTTGTCATTTTGTTTTGGTATATAAACAGTATAGCCAATTTAACAAAATTATACCCTAAATCAAAAGCAAAGTCAAACAAACTTATCTTTGGTTCCCAACACCACGACGTAATTTATTCGAAGGCGTGTGGGCGCCGATTTTTTTGATGCGATGAGACGTGGGTGTACTGAACACCCTTACTTTACTTAGAGCCATAAAGCCATGGCCAGTAATAATAATATCCTTGCTTGGTTACTGAGTATTCAAGTTTCTAGTTTTATACACAATAAAGTTATAGGGCGTCGAAAATGGCCTGAACTGTTTCGAGAAAAGGATGGTACGGCCGTGCCACTTATTTGCTCGCCTTGGCTAAGGCACTGCAGTGCCCCCTAATTAATATTCCACAACTCACACAAAGCCATCTAGTCCCAAACTAAGTAGAGCTTGTGATATGAATACTAGACCACTGATAAAATATTTATATATTTCTAAATACATGGATAAATTACACCCAAAAACAGAACAAATGCACGATAATTTGTTGTGCATCTGGGTGTTATTTATCTTTACGCAAACATTTTTCCTAGGTGGGAATCGAACTCACGATCTCTGGCATAGCAGTCAGGGCCACTTACCACTAGACCAACAGGTCAGTCAAAAAAAAAACGTGGTGACATAGTGTACCTACATTGCTTGTGGCAGTCTACGTCAACGCGACTCTACGGGGAATAAGGGCGGAGCTTCGTTAGGTGTGAAATTATACTGTATGGCTTAATTGCATAACTCACTAGTCTACTTACTTCGACAACATTCTTAACTTTACTGATTCATTACTTTCACTGGCTGACGACGCATAGCCTATACGTCCATTAGCTTGCCAACTTTACAGGAAACGAATAAAACTGTGCGGTGTTGAGAGGCCAGCCGACTTGCACGCTATCACTACTTATCGAATTATGGCTTCTGATTGGATGAAATCTATATCATGTGACCAATGGTTAGACGCGCAATGAGCAGCTCCATCTAAAGGCATTTAAATGTGAAAACCGCCAATTTTTGACTTGAGCAGTGTTGTAAGCTAAGAGACGTATAGTCGGTGGGTCTATAAGCATGGTAGAAGAATTCCTTATATCCCTAATGAATGGTTTACATAGGACGCACAAGTTTGTATGGAAGTAGGTACTTAATATTTGCTGACGGGAAATTCATCGGTATTAAGTCGTTAAGTCACAAAGTAAACGTTCCTTAAGCCTTTTGGCGTTCTTCAATCATGGCAGGTTTGAACTTTAGCATCGTTTATATTTCAAAGTAATAGTTGAGAGAAAATCGCTAAAGATTCTTTACAGATGATCTAGTCCTCATTATGAGAATCGGAAACAGGAGACGCTTAAACGATATCAGTTTTCTCACTCGTGCTCAAATACTTGGTGCTAACGACAACAAGTTTCAGTTCCTGTTTTTAGTTAAAGACTTGTAATAGGTAAACCCTTTCACAAAGCAGCTAGTTCAGAATATAACACGTTTAAAAAACTATTAACACAATAAATTTTGTGGTTTTATCTTCACTTGAACGCTGGCTGTCTTCTGTTAGGTATCCGGGTCGAAGGACCATTTTTTTTATGTATTTTGTGATCGACTAAACGATGATATTTATGTGGTTTGGGAAGATAGGTAGCGAGGTGATTGCCTTGATATCCACCATATTAGGTACTCAATAGGTGGTAACTTGTGATGTTTTTTTACTGTTTTTAACTTAAGGCAGCCAAACTAATAAATTTAGTTAAATGCAAATCAGAATCAAAATGTTTTATTTATAAAAATATGTTAGATTACAACAGAATGTGAGGTGTTAAAAATAATACTATTTTTTTAACTTCTATATTTTGTCAATTGTAAAGTTTTAAGACACATTTAATTTTTATTATATTGTAAACTTTCATATCATTAATAAAGATAATATTAATAGGAACTTGCATACCATTACAAAATAAACAAAGTAATTCTCAATAAATGTCAAATAGCGAGAAAGGCTACTTAAAACATGTAAAAGCACAAAAAAAACAACACTAGTAGCTACATAAAAAAGATATTCCTTCAATAAAAGTAGGTGTTATACACTACACCTATTACCTATTTACAAATTCAACGTTAGGGACCTTATCCTGAAGTAACATTACTCTAATGAGTACACAACCTATTCACTCTCAAGAATATTTCTTTAACCCGTGAATGGCCTCGAACCCTTTTAAATAATCACCCGAATGCCTTCCCCATCAAATTACTTACTTCAACAGTCTTTGACATAAGTACAAGAACCTTCGTCTTTATTCAGATAGGAACATGAATACTTCGTGATATGGGTAGATACCACAAATTATTTACGCACCAATAAGTCAACTGATTTAAAGCGTGAACCACACATATACAATCCAGCTTTCCAATAGAGGTCACCTTGCTGGGAATTTGGTTTATAACCACGGGTTCTGTTCGCGGATCTAATCCACGTGCCAATATGTTCTCAAATCAGTCACTGCGGTCGAAGCAGCGGTTGGAAAAATGCACCCGAATTGTCCAAATTTTGATATGAATAACAAGGACGTTAAAGGTCACATCAAAAGGATTACATCTGCCCCCCTAGCCAAGTTACAATCATATCGTTCGCGCCGAACGCCTAGAGATGGCCACGCCTCCGATTCCTTTGTTCTGACGTCATCTTAACGCTCAGTCACGTGGTCAGAACAAAGGAATCGGAGGCGTGGCCTACTTAAGGCGTTCGGCGCGAACGAAACGATTGTAACTTGGCTAGGGTGGCAGCTGTCTACACGGATTGCAATAAGCAAGGTCACCTCTGTTGGGGCGCTGGATCACATCCGTGTGGCCTATGCTTTAAGCATAACATCTAATATTGTATGCTTCGCTGATCAAACCATTTAATTTAATCATTTATGTTATGTAATATTATAATTTGGTTTTGATTGAAAGCCAAGTGATATTATGAAGGGAGAGTTTGTATGTATAGATGTGTGTGACTGTTTTTGCGTTTGTATAATTATGTGTTACTCTTTAAGCCTTAAAGAGTAACCAATGTAGCTCAACTCTTTAAGTTTAAGGGTTGAGTCACGCTGAATCACACTTTCGTATGCTATCTTTTTCTGCCACTTAGATCCGTAACTTTCTAAAGCGTGAAAGAGAGCGGGAATGCAATCGCATGCGTCGGATTCGATGTGGCGGTCGGGAACCCTTACGATCAAACTGCTGAACGGATTTGAACAAAACTTTAAAGTAATATAGATTATACATCAAAATAACATATTAGCTGTAATTTATAATGAGAGGAATTATTAAATCCACATGGCCGAATCCGGGCAAAAGCTATTGGGCTGACATGCGAAAGTTTGTGAGGGTATGTATATTTCTGAGTTCTTCATGCTCGAACGGTTCCATCAGCTAGGCGCTAGCTGTTTAAAAATCCTAAATAAACATTGCAAGTTAAATATAAGCTTGTAAAAAACTAATTTAGCTTTCAAAGCCTTCTTTAAACGACTAAAAAGACCAAATTGTGGCTTATGATTGAGACGCATTATAGTAGCATAATATACACCCTTTGATTTTAATTAGTACAAAAAAATTGTGATCTATCCGTACCTGTTACTGATCATATTTTTGTAGTCAAAAGTAAAAAAAACAACTAGATCCCTAAATTTTCCACGAAAATTTGCCATATTAATTGCTAAATTTATAATTGAATCAAACATTCATAACAGTTGCTACAAGAAAATACTACGCGTAGTGTTTTTCCATTTTGATCGTCATTTATTCATTCATAATCAAGCCTGTACAATATTTCCATAAATTGAGTGACATTTTGGGATTTAAACAAACGCTTTTATGTTTATGAATATTATATAAGGAGACTTTACTTAAATAATAACAAGACCTTTTCTAATAAGTATTTGTACAAATAAAAACTAGTGGTGTATATATGTGCATCTATAAAACCAGACTAGAAAAAAAATCACCGAGATAGAAAAACTGGCATTTACACAGGCAGCCGTGCGGATTCATTTCACATGAAAAGCATTGAATCGACACGCCAGGTGGCTTGTCCTATTGCATTTGCATCTATACCAACTATAGCAATAGAGTTCGTTTTTTAAAAAAGTGAAGCTGAAATCGCCACGTCAGGTACAAATCCGAAGAGGGATGTTGAACAGTGCCGCGGGTAAACTTAATTTCAGGTTGTATTCGTCCTTTTGCACGTTGATTTAAACGAGTATCAACGAAATTTGAATTGGATAGTGTTGCTTTAAAGAACAATCGCGAACTCGTGAACCAAATTTTGTTGGAATATTTTTTCTAGCTTAGAGTCTAGCGATGAAAAATATACAAAAGTAGGTATATATATATATAATTTAGGAACAATTTTAAATAAGACATTACCATTAATAGAAGTTTGGAATTAAAGATGTTATTGAAGTATTAGAAATTATGAATTTTACGTCAAAACCTACGTACCTAAACCAGATAGCTAGCAAGACCCCTGTCTTTAAGTCAAGAGTGAATAGGTTACTTCTAGGTAAGCGTGCTTAATCATCGTCTACATCCTATTAGATCAAGATCCCAGAGCTATCTGTCATAACTTATTTTCACATGGATGAAACCTTAGGTCTTCTCAGTAGCGTCTCATGTACTTTGAATACCTGTGTGGAGCTCCTCCTAGGAGCCCCTGGGCAGGTACCAGGTGAGAAAAGGAACTAAAAATATGAGTAACTTAACTTAATTTTTCATGGCTGATTTTTATATATGTTTTGTAGAATATTATTCTAAAGTAGTATCATAAGTTTCAGATACTTTCCATGGACCAAAACTTCGGTCAGACACTTTAAAACTCAAAAACGTTTCTCGGTATTATTTGTATCTTATTTAACACCGACTTCCGAAATTAAAGTTATTTTGATCCTTTTAGTATTTTAATGAAGTCGGTTATCTTTTTTTTTGTAAAAAGTTTTTTATTTCACACTTTTTAGTTGAGATACACTTATAAACAGAGTGCCTATTTCTCATGACAATTCCAATTAATCCAAACACTACTAGGTTACATTGTTTTTATTATGAATTTCCTGTGTCTACCTTCCACCTTCCGGCTCCATCATCAGATCAGTTCGATAGTATCTTATAGCCAAAGTGCATTTCATGACAATTCTAATAAGCCCAAACACGGAACTATTCAGAACCATTAATTTATTTGTATTATCATAGTCGCTTAACCATCTTCATTGTGATATCTATGCGAGTATGAAGTTCCGTTGACCATTTCTGATCTTCTTCATCAGTTCCACCTCATCAAATGTTACTTTTTGACTGTAAATGCTTAAGTTCTCGATGAAAATACCAAAATCACTATGCAGTTGCCTATAATATTTGAAGAGTTCCCTCGATTTCGCCAAGATTCTATCATCAGATCCTGACTTGGTGACTATGGGACCATTTGGGAAGTATACCCTTTCTAACACAAAAATAATTTTTCAAATCAGTTGGCAAGCGACGGAGTTATGCGCGAACAAACATAAAAAAAAATACAAACATCCGAATTGAGAACCTACTCCTTTTTTAGAAGTCGGTTAAAAAAAAAATGAACTTTACTTATTTTTACATGTCTGATTTTTAAATATGTTATTGAGGTAACTATTACAAAGTTATATTTCAGTAGTCAGACTAATTGTAGTGACCAAACATCCCCTAAAAACAAAAATTATTCAGCCGAGAGTATGAGCGCGAGAGCACGAATGCGTTTCAGAGCGAGTGAGACGATTTCATGCACTGACTGGATGTTTGGTCACTACAATTTGTCGAAGTTCGCCAGGTCAGCTAGTTAATAATAAAAAAATCTATAATGTGTATCAAGGTATGTTTTTTTTTTTTATTGGGTGGGAAAATCATCTTATGTCATCCCCGCTCTTGGGCGGAACGGGAGATAGTGTCAGACTCTTACTGACTAAAACCTACTCCTGTTCCTTCGTTGCCTTCGTCCCAGGGCCCCGGGTTCCGCTTTCACACTACCCGTGGCCCCAGTAGGCTTCGACCCTGATGTGGACTCCAAACAGTTTAAAACGTAGGACACTGAAATATTGCGGGTTTCTTTGACAGAGTTTCCGCGGCTTTGGAACGCAAAAGACACACGTGAGTAATCAGTAAAAGTCTGACACTCTCTCGCTCTACCCGGAAAGGGAAAGTTATTTGATGATTTACCACCTCAAAAAAAGTCCACCGAAATATCCTTTTTTAAAGTGTGGAAATCATCTAATGACTTCTCTCGCTTTAGGGCGGAGCGAAAGGGCATATCAGATTTTTACGTATTAAATCCACACCTATGTTCCTTCAGTTGCTCTTTGCGTTCTAGGACAACGAGTAACCTTTTCAGAAATTGACCCATGGCCCTGGTTTCTTTAAAGCGCGTGGACGACGAGCAATGAATAGCTCGCCGTCCAGCCAAAACCCATGGCTACGGTGGCTGATAGACGGGTTCAGGGTCTCGGCGGCTTGGGCTTGAGAATATCCGTTCCCGCATGCGTGCGGCCATCTTCCCCTATAGCATTACTGGTTCGCAGAAGGAGGTGATCGAATTACCTATAAAAGGTTATTTATGACGCGAAGACTAGAAAATAACTATTTCCAAACATTACGAGTGAAGCGTGAAATTAAAATCGATACTTTAGTGCGAATGCGTACATCACTAGTGTTGGCCTTACTACGTAATGTCAATATTTTACCGAACGCCCAATGCTAAAACTTCATGTATGTTTTTGTACTAAATGTAACTAATAATATTATGAAGGGTGTTCTATTTGGAAAGGATCCTGTAAATATTCGTTATTGAATAGGTATATAATACTAGATGTTACCCGCGACTTCTTTCGTGTGGAGTTTAATAGTATTATTTTTCTTTTTTGAGGCTTTCGTGTAAAATAATTAAGTGTTTCTCCCTTCCGTGGATGAAGTCCAGAAGCCAAATGTACAACTGTTTCGAAGCCGTAAAACAAAACTAGAAATCGCGGGGAAATAAAAAATTAGCCTACATTTTTTCTTGTAACATCGGCTACCCATCACTCCTGTTAAAATCGGGCCAGCCGTTTTTGAGATTAGGAAACGAAACAAACAGACATACAGACAAAAATGTAAAAAATTGCGTTTGCTATAGATATCAAATATACTTTCAATATGCATTTAGAAAAAAAAATTATTAGCGATAGACACTTTAATTTTATTTAAATGTATGTATAGAATGTATAGTGTATATAGAATATATAATATATCATCACTAGTTCACACAGAGAATAGGGAATTGCGTCATGAGCTATGTGCTCGGTTACATAATTGAAGAGTTGGTGTTTAATTTCTAGTTCTTACGTAGCGTGAGTTTATCGTTTGTTCATGTTATTAATCTACAGTGGCGGCTGGTGGGTCATAGAAGTGGTGGTGCACTTTACCAGCTTATTATGTATTCGAATTCACAGGTCCAAAAAAAAAAAGCATTATGGATGCGCAATATACCTACTAATGTAGTTATGTAGACTGTATTTGCGAAATTAGTTAATGAGATAATTGCGTGAAACCTTTATTAACTTATTCGTTAAATTTTATTATATTGGTTCTGTAAACAGAATCTAATTGGTTACGAATATCTACGGTGCCCAACACAAACAAATTTGATGCATCATGTATTTTTTTTATTCACTTACCTGCGTAAGAGAAACTTACCTTACCTTACCTTGGGAAGAGAAAAAAGCCACAAGGATTAAACTCAGGTGAATAAGGAGGCTGGAGAGTGATTTTGTAAACATTTTTGAGCAATTTTTTCTCATCCCCAATTCATCGATTAAAATCTGATGAAAGGTGGTGTGAATCAAATTCAAGTCTTCTCCGATCATTTTGACTGTCAACAGATGATCAGAACGCACAAGATCCCGGTTTTTGTCGACATTTTTATCGGTTTTTGAAGATGAAGGCCTTCCGCTTCGTGGTAAATCTTCAATCGACTCCCTTCCTTCTGAAAATGCCTTACACCACCGATAAATCTGGGCTCTTGTCAAAACACTGTCCCCGTAGGCCTGCTGCAGTTTAGCAAGAGTTTTCGTTGCACTGTGCCCAAGTCTGAAGCAAAACCTGATAGGTCACTATTGCTGGAAATTGATGTCTAATTTTTTTAACACAATCGAAAAAACTGTTTCGCAAAAAAAAAAACGATACTGACAAAAAAAATGATTCGAGCGAGGAGGAGCGGCAGGCGGCCGCCTACTTCTGCGAAGCAGTAATGCTAGCAAAGGAGGCGGCCGATCGCGTGAGGCAACGGTTTTCACGCTCCAACCGCTGCCAGGATTCCGATCCCGATTTCCGGCTACCATAAGCGCGGGCTTACGGTCGGCGAGCAATGGGTGGCTCACCGTCCGATCGTCCGGTAACCGTTCGGACCGAGCCCAAGTCGTCGACGACGCGTACTGTTCCACGCGCGCTTCAGAGAGATGTCAGCAAATCGTAGGGGCCCAGTAGGGGTAGTTTGAAAGTGAAACCTTGGGCCCTGGGACGAAGGCAAAGAAGACACTATCTCCCGCTCCGCCAAAAAGGCGGGATTTGACGTAAGATGTGTTTCCTACCCAATAAAAAAATTGGAGGATTTGAATAAGGACTGAACAAATTAACCGACTTGGTATTACATGGATCTCACAATTTTTTACGGTAGAAGAACTGAGTTGCGAGCTTTGGTTTTTTTACATGTTATGTTTTTGATGGCATATGTATGTGTGTATTTGTATGTTAACAGCACTCACAATGCTATCGTCGCAAATACCGATGAGCTGACCGAATTTTGTTTGACCGAAACAACAAGGAAGTTTTCGTCGTCTCGGAGACTGGTCGTGCACTAAACATCGTAAATACCAAGTTTAATCTAGTGTGAAGTAATGACAGTCTTACTCGTAAACATGAACGGATGTCAAGATCACTGTGATGGTCAACTAGGCGTGTGCTCGTCACGGTAAAGTTTCTGAATAGGCTATATACTTTATTTCATTACTAGAGAGAGTAAGCAATGGTTAGACCCAGGGGCGCCGGCTTTTAGAAAATCTCATCGTTGCTCATGTTCATTTGGTGACTTGAAAAAGTGGCGAAGTGTGAGAAGAGAAATGCACACTGATCGACCGACAAATAAATAAATTTAATAAATAATAATAAATTTTAAAAAATCACATGTATTGTCCTGGTTTTACCTTGTACTATGGAAACCAGGAACAACGAAGGTACCACAAACACCCAGACCCAACATAAATATCTGTTTCATCAAGAAACATTTGTGTTGGTGCGGGAATCGAATCTGCGACCCTTAAATTGCGTCTCAACCGGCGCTCTAAACCACTGCGCTAAACAGGTCGTCAGGTAATAAATAAACGCCCATCTCTAAAAGGCGATTTACAGGGGTGCTCGGCACCCACTGTTTATTTCTCATGGGTGCTCGAGTCCCTAAGCACCCACGGGGTCGGCGCCCCTGGTCATCTCTTGAGCTCGGAATTGAATTACAGATAATTTTTCTAGCAGTTTTTTATTATAACATTGTTGAGTATTATTATATTATTTTACTATTAATTGATATTTGTTTTTTTTTTGGATGGGTTACTATAGTCTATTTTTTTTAATGGCAATACCGATTCTGACTTTTATTTCGTTGGTGGCATGACAAATGGCGCCTGGAGTAAATAGTTGGTATTGTTACCACGTTTTGCTTTTTATGCTATCCTCATGTCTACGGAATAGAAGTCAAAATCGGTTGAAGGGACAGTAAAAAAGGATTTTTTAATTGTCTAATCTTATTGCGAATGAAGTATAGCTTCACTGATAGTTTCATGTTTGCCTCATGGAAACATACTCCCGCTTGTGGACGGCGAGCAATGGGTAGCTCGCCGTCCGACTGTCTGGTAACCGAACGGACCGAGCTTAAGCCTAAGTCGACGGCGCGTACTGTTCCACGCACGCTTTAAGGAGATGTCAGCCAACAGTAGGGGCCTACTAGGGGCCAAGGGTCTGCTTCTGAATGCAAGACTCGGCCCTGATATGAAATGCAACGAAGGAACAGGAGTGGGTTTTTAGCCAATAAAAGTCTGACACTATCTCCCGCTCCATCCAAGAGCAGGTGATATCATTGAATGATTTTCCCAACGAATAAAAAACCTAGACGCGTTCGAACGTGAAGAAGTAACAAACTTCGCCTTTATGTTGCTAGTGTGATGTGATTTTCTAAAATAGTTTAGTACTTTCATTGAGCAAGTATTACATGTGTATAACGATACTTCCAGGAATATTCTGAGCTCTTCAATCGTGCTCAATATCCCTCATACTTCCGAACATCAAAAGTATCACGGATATTTCAGCAAGATTTTCGTTACTTACATTTCATTTTGATACACATAACATTTCCAGATATAACTTGATCTGTCGACGTGTTACGAGTACTTACAATAATATCTGTTTCTACGAAAACATATTTCAAATCTTTCGCAAAATATTTTCTGTACGTGTTCCACATATTTTGTATATTCATCTCCATTCACAAAACAAAGATCAAGGCTCTCCATACACTCGAATACAGCAAATATTTATGTGGGTAGTTACGAAGACCGTCTCATGCTACCGCAGTGGTGGGGGGAGTAGTGACCGCATTAATGGCATTAACTGTCGGGACGGGCGAGCGAGCGGTCGCGTCGCATGTGTGCGGATTATCACGTAGATTAGCTGCAACACTCGACAGCTGACGTTTATTTAATCAAGATGAGGAAAGTATTAGGAGTTAATGTTAGTGGGATGTATATAGGGTAATTAAATAAGCAATGGTTTGTGTTCTTTGATAATAATTGGTGAGTCGGAAGGAGTCCCTAGGGGTCGTGTTTCGGGCACGCCATAATTATGGCAGTAAGTCCCCTTTGAGGAGTGGCTGGAAAGGCAACAAGGCGTCCTCACCTTCCGTATGACGCAGGTCCTCACCAGACATGGTAAGTTCGGGAGGTTCCTGCACCGGATTCGTGCGGAAGAAACGTCGGGGTGTCACCATTGTGTGAACCGCCAGGAGGACACGGTGGAGCATACGGTAGAGGTGTGCCCCGCCTGGCCAGAGCATCGCCGTGTCCTCGTGAGATCGATCGGCGGCAACGATGTCTTGCGCTGGGCCTTGGTATAGGCCATGGTCCGGAGCGAGGAGGAGTGGCAGGCGGTCGCCTCCTTCTGCAAAGCAGTAATGCTAGCAAAAAATCTTCTGGGGCCATGGGTAGTCCGAAAGGCAACCGCGGGATCCTGGAATGCAAGGCAAAGAAGGACCAGGTGTGGTTTTACTCAGTAAAAGTTTATCACACCCTCTCGCCCCACCCTAGACCGAAAGAAGTCATTGGATGATCTCCCACCTTAATAACGGTTTATCCGAAATAAATACTTTGATTGATGGAATATATTATTAAAAAAAAAAACGGAATAAAATGATTGGAATTGGTTCACCACTATTCCGTACGAGTGGTACTTGCGTTTATTTTATTATATTCTCTTTACGGATATTTTATTTTCCAGATAAAATATTTTTACTCAAATAATATATCAAATCAAGTTTAATAGCCCAATCCATCAGCCAGGATTAAGATTATCAATCATGCGTGTCTAGATATCAGATTGGCTTTCAGTATTGCTACAATAAAAAAATAAAAGCAACAAATAAATTCTTTATTAGCTAAGCACACAAACTCTTTTGAGATTTATTACTGTTACTTTTAAAGTCTATGAAGAATATTCTACATATTTTTAACAAAAATAATGTATACAAATAACTCATCTCAAAGAAACAAAACAAAAAAAAACTTGTGAATTTTCTCTTTGAAATAAGTTTTATACCATCCTTCGAGTGTCTTCGGAAGTTTGCCAGTAATTCCCGGAGAGACGAACCGGCGTGCCGGACCGTATTTAAACTTAGCCTTAAATACGGTCCAGCACGGCTTGACACAGAAGTTCTGTTTGTATTGACGGGCACACGGTTTCACTTTGAGTGTGCAATGTTGTAGATATTCTTGGTTCCATATTGGTTTGTTTCTGTTTGTTAAGGGGCTTAAGTTTCGTTAGGGACTTAATGAAGTTTGCTTGCTTTAGAAAACCTTATAGTATACATACTACATTATTATCTGCCCTCCTAGCCAAGTTACTATCGTTTCGTTTGCGTCGAACGCCTCGAGTAGGCCACGCCTTCGATTCCTTTGTTCTGACCACGTGACTGAGCATTGAGATGACGTCAGAATAAAGGAATCGGAGGGGTGGCCTACTCGAGGCGTTCGACGCAAACGAAACGATCGTAACTTGGCTAGGGAGGCTGTTCACAATTCTTTCTATTAGTGAAAACCGCAATCAAATCCGTTGCGTAGATTAAAAAATCTAAGCTTACAAAAGGCGACTGTCCTTTTGTAAGGAAGCGAATTGGTTTTATACTATGTACTTAAAGAATTCACAAAAATACTGCCGTAGATATATATACGTTGAAAGAGTATAGCCTTATATTAATATCAACCTCTCTTTCTTTCCAGATGAACAGTGAAATGAATGCCAAGTGAAAGTTGAAAGTGATAAAGATGGCGGTGAACAGCCCCGGAGGTTATCCACCACTTTCTCCCAAGCCACACACTCCAAAAAGTCCTCGCCATTTCATATTCCCTCAGAAAAGTCCTTCTATTGCATCCAGCACTTCTTCATCAGGGTACTACACGCCCCAGTCTGGTTGTAGTTATGACAAGCATAACCAGCCCCCAAAGTCCCCGATAGCCCATGGGCACAGAAGCCCAATGTCTCCCAGGCACTTTGCCTTCCCCCAGAAGTCCCCATCAGGGAGATCCAGTCCTTGCGTGGAAAGAACCAGCCTGCACTATACCACGTCTCTAAAGCACAGTCGTCGGGAGAAGTCCAGGTCGCCGAAACCGCCTCCTGTGCACATTCACACGAACCCTGGCTATGTATCCCCTAAGCATACGAGGAAACTATATGGTTCTACTTCCACAGTGAGCTCACCGAGGCTGGTGACGTCACCGAGCATAGTTTCCAGTCACACTGACGATTCTACAGACGCGATGCCAGGAACGCCTTCAGCGATTCTTCATGATGCCGACGATGAGTGCACAACGATCTCTTCGAAGATATGTCGAAAATCGACATCTGATTTGACAGATATGACAGATGATACCCCTCACACTCGATCCACAAGCATCAGCAGGCCATGCTCACCGATGCGTAGAGGTTCGATGAAGGGTGGCTTAGCGTATCTAGCAAGTAGACGAGGTTCAAGAGAATCTACCATGTCAAATTGCGATTCTGTCGAAGATATTGGGCCGCTGAATTTTCAGAACACTGTGAGAGGTCGACAAAGGAGAACGTCAAACTTTTTGGAGCTACCTGGTGAGTACCTTTATCTAATCTGTTACCGTTTGATCGATGAATGAAAGCTGTTCGATGCTCCGGCAGGACTTTGACGAGGGTTCGTATTGATTCGAACTGATTAATTATGTATTTTTATCCTTAAAATGGGCGGCGTTAATTTTATATTAGATTTTAACCGCTTTGAGTTGTCAGATAAACTAAGGGAAAACAGAAAATCCATGACCCTCTTCACCTGTGTCATTTATAGGGTTCCGTACCTCAGTAGGAAAAAACGGAACCCTAATAGGATCACTTTGTTATCCGTCTGTCTATCTGTTTGTTACGACCCTTTCTTTGTCTCGGGAACGCGTGGAGGTATCGAGTTGAAATTAAAACCATATACTCAAGTTTGCCGTCCCTTGAAGCTGTGAAAAAATCAAACTTCTGAGTTAAAGAAAAACAAAGATGCGGCCGTTTATGTCGTAGAAAATGTATATTTCGACACTTTCAAAGGAATCAAAATTGTTAGGGTATCGCCCGTTGACCTAGATTCCTGAAATTTGGCATGAAGCAAGGCCTCACAGCACAAGTACAGGAAAATATCTGAAAAATGGTAAATTTGTAGTTACGTCACAGGAAAACTTTATTTTTTGCGATTGGGAAAAATCTTCGTAACTCAATTAGGGAATTGAACTGTTTTCATAGGTAAGTTTGTACGAAACCCTCAGAGCGCGAGTCCAACTCGCACTTGGCCAATTTTTCTGTTACCACGTCGGTTTCGGTATCGGTTTCGACCAAAACTGGTACAGGAACCGAACATTCGGTTACGGTTTCAGCAGCAGATTGTGTTTCGGTCATAAAAAAAAACCAACTTCACTAAAAGTCACTAAAACGATCAAAATAACTTTGATATTGGTAGTCGGTGTGTCTCGGTATTGTTTGTTTCTTATATATCAACATTTCCGAAACTGAAGTTATTTTGATCGTTTTAGTACTTTTTAGTGAACTTAGTTTTTTTTTTGTAAAAACTTTTTTTATTTCACAATTTTTAGTTGCGATACACTTATAGCCAGATTTCCTTTTCTCATGACAATTTCAATTAACCCAAACACTGCTAGGATAAATTGTTTTATTATGAAGTTCCCGTGCCCACCTTCCACCTTCCGGCGACATCATCAGATCAGCTCTAAATAAGCTCAAACACGATGACAATGTTCTAAATCCTAGCGATTTAGGACATTGATTAATTACGGAGTTTCTGTGGCTATCTTCCGGCTCCATCATCATCATTAGATCCAGAACCATTAATTTATTTGTATTGTCATAGTCGCTTAACTATTTTCATTGTGATATCTATGTGAGTATGAAGTTCCGTTGACCATTTCTGGTATTCATCTCCAGCTCCGCTTCATCAAATGTTACTTTTTTACGTAAATGCTTAAGTCCTCGATGAAAATTCCAAAATAACTTTTGGTTGCCTATAATATTTGAGGAGTTCCCTCGATTCCTTATTGATCCCATTATCAGAACCGGACTTTGAAAAAAATGGAACCAATCTGGAAGCATATCCTATGAGAGGAAAAATAAATTGCAAATCGGTCCATAAACGACGGAGCCCCACGTTAAACATCTAGGTACAAAACTAGAAGAAATATTAGAACAGCTAGATACACTTGAAGCAAAACGCATAAAAAGAAGTCTTGATGGTCTTGGTTCAGTCATAAAAAGTATTTCTGGCAATTTAGATTACACTGACGCAGTAAAATATGATAACGCTATTTCAATCTTGAAACAAAATGAAAATAATTTAGCATCTGAATTAAATCACCAGATAAGTTTAAGCAAGCATGTGAAGAGGAGGGATGAGACGCATGTTACTAAAAGAGTTATGAATTTACATGTGGATGGATGTAGAGGGAGAGGGAGACCAAAGAAAAGATGGATGGATTGTGTGAAGAGTGATATGAAAGAAAAGGAAGTTAGTGATAGCATGACGAGTGACAGGGCAGAGTGGAAGAAAAAAAACGTGTTGCGCCGACCCCAAATAACACGGGACAAGGGCAGGAAGATGATGATGATGATGATAAGTTTAAGCAAGCAGTGGGTGACGCTAATCTCCTACTTGATCCCTGTGGTGTGGAAGCTCAGTAACTCTTTGCGTTTCAGGACCTGGTAACTCATTCGAACAATCCTGCGAACGTGGCAGAATTTCGTCAGATCTGTTTATTGAATTTAGGACTCCAAGCTCAGTAGTACCGCTAACAAAAATTATGTAAACGAGGCAATCTTGCCAGGTATAGATAATCAGCTTTTCATAACTTGATATAATAACAATACAAAGTGTACAAACAAAGTTGACTTGATAAGAATATCGCAAAGTAAATCAGAACCATTCTTCAATGTAAGTCAATATCAATATCAATTTAGATTTATGATTTAAATTGGATCACGGTATTACCGAGAATCTCATGACTAATATATTTATACTGTTGTTGTTTTGTGAAATTTGGGAGTTGGAATTTATTTGAGCGGCCAAGTTTTCACAGTACTGGCTTAATAAGTGTTAAGAAATTTATTTAATTCGGTTTCTATAATTTTCTACAATGTCCATCGATGACCGAATTTGTCGTCGATGGTTTTAAGCACGCGGTGGTGCGCGGCCAGCGGCTCGATCAGCTTGACGCCTCCGACCGCGCGTCTCCGCCGCTGCTGGTACACGCGGGTGTTGCGTGAACATCCTCCGGCGCGTTGAAAGCTTAGCTTTCAAATTGGAGGAGGGCGCTTTAATAGTATTTTTCTGTTAAGTGTTTTCTTTGAATTATATGTACCTACATTGCGTGGGTTGGTACAGGATATAGGTGAGGAAAATATACGAATATATCCGAAACCAACTACCGGGACATGTCCTGGAATAGCACATAAACTATTAGAAAATATACTATATGAAACTAGATTTCTCCATGCAAACTTTGGACCCCCGTTTCATCCCCATAGAGGGTGAATTTTGGGAAATCCTCTCTTAGTGCTCGCCAAAATCATAAAAGAAAGCTTTGTGCAAAATATCATGCTCCTAGACCCAATAGTTCCGGCTGTGCGTTGATATGTCAGTCAGTCAGTTTCTTCTTATATATATATAGATAGAAAATTGTCCAAAGTCAACCTTTGGAATATTGTTTTTTTTTTTAATTGACTATATTTGATAGTCAATTAAAACAAGTCCTGTTACTATTTTGGTGTAGGCATCAAAATAGTGTCATGACTTACATATAAAATTAAATCTACGGATACAATGGTAGTCTTGTTGCTATTATACATTCTCTTTACTGGTACCTGGTCTAGTAGACCTACTAATTCAATTTCAAAAATAATTTCACTGATAGGATGCTATAGGATTGCGGAGTGCAATAGGCATCTTTAAGGCCCAAAAAAGCGCATGCCTCCTCTGTGATAGACCACGTGAATGAAATATAGCATATCCGCCAGCTTGCGGACAGCGAGCCATGGATAGATCGCCGTCCAAAAAGGACCAAGCCTGAATCGACAGCAAGTTGTTCTTTAAGCGTGTCTCAAAGAGCGTTGCGGGATTTTTTGAAAAAGTTACTTTGGCTCTGGAACGCAAAGAGAAATGAAAGAACACATTATGAGTTTTAGTTAGTAAAAATTTGAAACTCCCTCTCGTTTCACCCAGTGCGGGAGAAGTCCTTTGATGAGTTCTCACCTAAAAAGAAGTGAAATACCTAGTCTACTGATGCTCTGGCTTTGTTATATGGCCTTGAGCTGGTCCATGTTCATTAAATGAAACGGGTAATGGCTCTCCAATTTTTAGGGTACCGTACCTCAAGAGGAAAAAACGGAACCCTAATAGGATCACTTTGTTGTCCGTATCTCTGTCTGTCTGTCAAGACCCTTTTTATCTCGAGAACGCGTGGAGGCATTGAGTTGAAATTAAAACTGTATAATCAGGTCTGCAGACCCTTAAAGCTGTGAAAAAATCAAACTTCTAAGTTAACGAATAAAAAATTGTCTCAAAAAACGTATATTTCGACACTCTCAAAGAAATCAAAATTCATAGAGTCCCCTTCCCTTCCCTAGACCCCCCTAAGTTCCCTTTGACCTAGAATCCTGAAATTTGACATGAAGCAAGTATAGGAAAAAATCTGAAAACTATAATTTGGTAGTTACGTCACAAAAAACACCTTTTTTTTGCGATTCGGAAAAATCTTGTAACTAAATTCGGGAATTGAATCTTTTTATAGGTAAGTTTGTACGGAACCCTCAGGGCGCGAGTCCGACTCGCACTTACCCAGTTTTTTATTCTTTATACTCTTTCCTTCAGACTAACAAGCCTGCTTGTACGTAATCTTGTTGATGATGTTATAACTCTTTCATTTTAAAGATGAAAACATTAAACATTGTTACTTTATGATTGGGTAAAACATCCATTTTCAAGACTGAAATCGGTGTTATTTTGAATCAACAAAATGATATAAAAACTAGACTACAACTGGACCGTCGGTGACCTCTTGTGTCGGGGCCTGGTTCAGGCGATGGTCTGGAGCGAGAGGAAATGGAAGGCAGCCACCTGCTTCTGCGAAGCAGTAATGCTAGCGATGGAGACGGTCGTAATGCGTGAGGGAACGGACATCCTCACGCTTTGGCTGCCACAACCAGAATCACCCCGGGCGTTGGGAGTTGCAGGATGATTACCGGCCATGGTTATGGCTTGCTGACAATGAGCAATGGGTAGCTCGCCTTCCAGCCATCCGATAACCGTTCGGGCCGAGCCCAAGTCGTCGACGGCGTGTAGTTCACGCATACCTCAAAGAGATATCAGCACGAAGCAAGAATACAACTGTGTTCTTCAGTTATCTTTTGCGTTCTAGAACCACGGGTTCCTTTTTCAAAAAAAATCCGCGGCCCTAGCGGGCATCCACCCTGCCTGGACCCCTATGGTTTTGCTGAAATCTGTTTAAGGTGCGCGTGGAATACTACGCGCCCTCGACAACTCAGACTAATCCTTACCGGGCTGCCGGACGGCGAGCTAGCAGAGGCCGGGAATCGCTCTGCGACTACCAATGCCTGTCTCCTGTGGCGGCGGCTAGGACGTGAGGACATCCGTTAGCTCACTTTTACAGCTATCACCTTCGCTAGCTTCACTGCTTCGTAGAAGGAGGCCACATTTCCTCTCACTTTCGACCTTTGCCTGAACTACCTTCAGTCCTTCACTCTAGTTGTCTCCCCATTATTTCACGTCACTCGTGTCACGACAAGCAACAAGTCATTCCCAGGTAATGTCTTTTAGGGTCGCCGCACACGGGCGACCAGCCACAACCACAAAACGTCGCCACGGGCATATACCCTGTAGAATTCGCCGCATACGGTGGCCGCCACACGCTACAAATCGCCGCTGCTCGCTTCTTGTGGCCCGCACTGGCCACTAAACGCCGTCACACGCCACTCGCGCATTTAAACCTTCTTCGTCAGAGTCCATTATGATACTGCGCGTAAGGGTTAAAAAAAGTAGCAGCTATCGGCCACAAGTGTCAGTCGCGCGCTTCAGCTTCCTTTGTAGCCGCTTCTAGGTTCTCGTGGCATCGTTTGTGGCTGTGGCATGTGGCTCATGTGCGATGACACTTAGGGCGGCCATTATAGCTTATTACGGGTTCAGGTGTGAAATAAAAGTGCCACTAAAAACATCATATACTGAGGGAGACAGTAATCTGCTGTAAAAGCGTGTTGAGTGGTATTATGTGCGGAGGGGAGGATAATATGCGTGGTTTGAGTAGATTTTTATAGGTAGGTCAAAATATTTATTTAAGCTTTATTGAGGTACCGTAGTGGTGTATAGAGAGGCTTAATGTAATAAGGCGTTCTCTAAAAGTAAACCTATGGGTTAAATAGACTACAATTTGACTGGCCTGTTGGTCTAGTGGTTAGTGGCCCTAACTGCTATGCCAGAGGTCGTGGGTTCGATTCCCACCCAGGACAAATATTTGTGTGATGAGCACAATCATTTGTTCTGTGTCTGGGTGTAATTTATCTATAATATGTATCTATTTAAAAATATTTATGTATGTTTATCAGTTGTCTTGTACTCATAACACAAGCTCTGCTTAGCTTGGGACTAGACGGCGTTGTGTGATAGTTGTGGAATATTATTATTATATTATTATTAATGTTGTAGTTTTTTTTATAATAAACTAGCTTCTGTCAGCAGCTTCGCTCGCACTTTTCTCCATACAAACTTTAGATCCCCGCTTTATCCCTTAAGGGCTGAATTTTGGAAAATCCTTTCTTAGTGCTCGCCTACGTCATAAAAGGAAACCTTGTGCAAAATTTTACGTTTCTAGTCCCAGTAGTTTCAGCTGTGCGTTGATATGTCAGTCAGTTTCTCCTTTTTTATATATAGATAAAAAATTAATAATAATAATATTTATAATAGAATTAAGTTTTTTTTTGTGTTCCATACCTCAGTCGGCAAAAATGGGACCCTTATAGTATCGTCGTAGACAATGCAGTTGGGTTTGATGACAGATATGCCGCCGTTTAAAAAAAAACGTATTTCCTGGAACAAGTTTTGTACAACATTCGAGTAAATCACGGAATTACCGAATGCTAACAGAGTTTTCAGGCGTTAACTCTCTTTTTTCGCGTTTCCTTTTCGTCAAACATCGCGTTGGATTGCTTTAGATGAAATAACATACTTTTAAGGGCGGAATTCACAAATAAAACTAATCGAGTTTAAACGTTTGGGTCTAATAATCGCGTTTAGCCGCTGTCACTAGTGTCACTTCTAAAAATACAACAAAAGAAAAATACAGACAAGTGACACTAGTGACAGCGGCTAAACGCGATTATGCGAGCCAAACGTTTAAAAGCGGTTAGTTTTATTGGTGAATTCCGCCCTAAACCATGCTCGATGTTGACGATAGGCGAGTGGAAAAGGACCCTCTTAACAAAGCAACGTCGCCTATCGCGCTTTGTGATTCAGTTGTATAAGGCTCGGATTAGATTATTTTATTTACATTTTATTTTATTTAACACAATATTTCCAAATTTTGTTTACATTTTGTGAGTGGGCAATATGTACGAGCTATACTCTACATTGGCTTATGTGTTTGTTTGTCCGTTATACCAGTGACTTGCCTAGGGTTTCAAAATAAGGCAAGCCCAATAAAATTTTAACCAATTTCAAAAAAAGAAAGTTCAGTTTTCGACTGAGAATGTAGGTACCTACGTATGTATCATCGCAATTTTCTCATAAACTACTGGTTAGGTACAATAAATTAAAAGTGAATTCATCCATCTTCTTCTTTCCTCTTCTTCAATTTCACTCTTGCTTGTAGTGCGGTGAATGTGGTAACCAAAGCTCACTGAAAGCATGCTAGTGCTAGATTGAATATAATAAACATATCTGCAATTGCATACCTCCGGTGGCTTTAAAAAAAGCCGTTTGGTTTGCTTCATTGCTTGAGGGAACAAAGTTATGGCAAGTAGTTGCTTGCTTTGTAACAGGACTAACGGGTTACAGACAAAAACAAAACAGAAAGTTACAAAACGAGAGTTAAAAAATAGTTAGATAAAATGTAATAAGGAATTTAAATGAATTATTTATATTCTAATTGGAATCGTCTATCTTTATTAAGAAATGATTTAATTACATCAGAGTAAAATGTTGGTGATCGTTTTAATTCTACCAACAACTGTTTTTCAATAGCTATCATTGATAATTCGGAAAGACGCTCTTGACCTTGTGTATTTCTCATGGAAACGTTTAAGAGACGAAAAAGCACGTTAAAATAGTTACAACAAGATACGCTAACTTTAACAGCTTGAATAAATATGCAGCACCAGCAATACAACTTAATAGTGTGCGAACAGCCAACAATCCAACTAGTTTTATACACTGATCTATTTTTCGTTTATGCGATTTACTAGTCTGAGAAATACACAGATTAGGCGTCGTTTTTAATGAAGAAATTAACTGTTTTTTCTGAGCAAAGTTTAAAGATTTTACCTTATCTTCGCCAATCAAAACTAGAACGCATTTTAAATCCTCACAAGGTACAATTGCCTCCATTGTTGTAGGTAAGTCACCAAAACAACTGTATCACTGAGAAAATCTAAGAAAACACGAAAAACAACAAACAACAAAAAACAAAAAATCTATTTTCCACTCAAGTAAATAAAACTGAAGTGAGTTGCAAACAGAGTTGCAGTGTTGTCATTTAGGCAAAAAAAAGTCGCCAGGTATATGAAAAATCTAGCAAGATGTCGCAAATTTTTTATTTTTAAGTTATTGCTTGAATATTTAATTTCATTGTTTTAAAAAGTTGCTAGTTTTATTGTTGCTAAATCTTAAAAAAAGTTTCCAAACTCGTTAAAAATCTCCAAGATCTCACAACGTTGCTAAAACGGCAACACTGCAGAGTTGGCAATGTGACGAGGTCACGCATACGCGAGCAACTTCATACGAATGCCCGGCTTAAATCTTCCATACTGATCGATTTGTAGACGCAAAAGGCCCTAACTCGTTATACGGCACGTCGCCATAGGTGCGAAAGAGACAGATATAGTATTTGAAAGCCCGGCAAAAGCCGGTGCGTGTAAGCGAGATAGCTATATGTAGATGCTGCAAATGCGAAACTCTGCGCGCGAACAATCGCGATGTGTAGTAGTGTGGCATAGGTAGATTCTTTGTGTTATTTTGATAAGAATTAAGCGCGCGAACTTTTAAATAGTTCGGGTTTGATATTGATTCTCTATCGAGCATTTTAGTAAGGCTTCTCGGCATGTATGAAGAAACCGCCACAGCGTTATACCCATGAATGCACATATTGTTTAGGTTTTAAACAGCTTATTTGTTATTGTAATTAGATTAATTAGTATAAAAAAAAGTTTCTTTGGGAAAGTTGTTTGTAATCATACAAAGTAAACCACGAGTACAACCACGTGTTTCAGTATCGGTCATTAATTACCAGTCACCCTATATATCTCCACTCAAGCCAGTCAATAAAGGCAAGAGAGAGGTGGGAGCTCTGTTCCTCGTCAGTATTCACTACGGCCGGCCAATAAAGGTAAATCGGAGATGAAACAGACAATCGTTTAAACCATTACGCCATCCTTCTACTTCTTCGTAACGTAACATTCTCACTGTTGGGAATGACAACCCCAACACCAATAAATAAATACGGTCCTTACGCTCCAACCGCCGCCGGGTTTTCGATCCCGATTTCCGGCCACAGTAGGCGCGGGCTTGCGGACGGCGAGCAATGGGCAGCCCACCATCCGACCGTCCGGTAACCATCCGGACCGAGCCCAAGTCGTCAACGGCGCGTATTGTTCCACGCGCGCCTCAGGGAGATGTCAGCAAATCGTAGGGGCCCAGCAGGGTCGAAGCCTACTGGGGCCATGGGTATTGTGAAAACGAAACCCGGGGCCCTGGGACGAAGGCAACGAAAGAACAGGAGTGGATTTTTAGTAGTAAAAGTCTGACACTATCTTACGCTCCGAAAGAGCGGAATTTGTCATTAGATGTGTGTCTTTAAGGCTAGAGTGAATAGGCTCTTAATAAACTAGTGCGCCTGACCATCAATGATTGCATCTCCGCTTACCAACAGGTGGGATCGCAGTCTAGCACTGGTTTATATCAATTTAAAAAAAAAAAAACATTTTTCCACCTAAAACAGAAAAAAGAAACCCTAATAAATAAATAGGAAATCATTTAGCGCTGGAGTCAATCAACTTAACTAACCTTCGGTATTGTTTGGCTTAGTACTAAGGCAAACAATACCGGCATTATGTTACAACTTAAGTGGATAACTTTATAGCTCACTTTACAATTTGATTGGGAGTACCCTTTTAAAATGGTTAAGTACTGTGATACTTTGAAACCGAAGTTTTCCAATCATTTAACTTAACTGTAACTTTATTTGTGTTTAACTTTATTTTTGGAAATAATGAAAGATATATAGGTAGGTAATTACAAATATTTATAATTTGTTAGACGCGACAAGAAATATGTCAACCAAGATTTATAATATGTAACTAATAATATGATTTAAAAGAGTGTCCATGGAGTTTCTTGCACGTTCTTTTCAATAGAGGTCTACATATCTACATATCTTATATTCTATTTAGCCTGCATAGACACTAAGTATATACAGGGTTAATTGTAAAACACTAACCGTCCGGTAGTCCGGGTTTCACAAGGACACTTAAAAAATCCCGCCCGGACGCCCCCCGGACACTCTTCAAACTAGGACAAATCCGGGGAAACCCGGACGGATGGCAGCCCTAGTTATATATAAGCACTCTCTCATTTAAACCGCGGCCATCGAAGGACTGGAATCATTTGCCTGCTACGATCTTCCCGTCCGTTTATAATTTAGGTGTCTTCAAGACTAGAGCGAATAGGCTCTTAATAAACTAGTGCGCTTCACTATCAACGATTGCATCACTGCTTACCATTGGTGGAATTGTAATCAAGCACAATTTTATATCATATCATCATCATTCATCATTTCAGCCGAAAGACGTCCACTGTTGGACATAGGCTTTCCCTAAGTATCGCTATAATGAACGGTCCTGTGCGTCTCGCATCCATCGCAACCTTTACCAGCCCCCCTAGCCAAGTTACAATCGTATCGTTCGCGCCGAACGCCTCGAGTAGACCACGCCTCCGATTCCTTTGTTCTGACATCATCTCAACGCTTAGTCACGTGGTCAGAACAAAGGAAGCGGAGGCGTGGCCTACTCGAGGCATTCGGTGCGAACGAAACGATTGTAACTAGGCTAGGGGGGCAGGTCATCGGCCCACTTTGCAGGAGGCCTTTCAACGCTACGTCTTCCGGTACGTACTGGTCGCCATTCTAGAACTTTTCTGAGATGTCATATAAAAATAACATTTGATTGTTTCCCAAAGAAAAAAAAAAGATATAAAAAGCAATTGTTTTGTAGATAAATAATGTTGGATATTATGTGATGTGATACTTTCATATCAAAGTTTCTCAATCGTTTAACTGAAGTCTAACTTGTAAGACTTCAAGTTCTGTCACTGTGTAACTTTAACTTAGTTTTCTTGTATCGTGTTTTTTATAAATTTTTGTCAATATGGGATGGCGAAGATGAAAGGTTCTAGAGTAGCGACCGCGCACTGGAAAACGCAGCGTTGGAAGGCCTCCCACAAGGTGGACCGACGACCTGGTGATAGTCGCGGGAGTGCGGTGGATGCGAGACGCACAGGATCGGCCGTTGTAGCGTCGCTTGGGGGAGGCCTATGTCCAACATTGGACGTCTTTCGGCTGAAATGATGATGATGATGATGATGGGATGGCGCTTTTTATTTTGCTTTATATAAAAGAATAAGCTATTGCCAGCGGCAAAATTATCCCAAGGTAACATATTCCCGGAATGACCTCTCGCTCTAGGTGGAGAGAGAGGGAGTATCAAACTTTTACCAAATAAAACCCTCTAGTGGTTCTTCAGTTGCACTTTGTGTTTAACGCCGTTGTAAGGCCTTGTCCATGGACGCATAGCTTCATGGACGCGTATTCGACGTTATATGCTTGGTGTATGCCTGCTCACAGCTTACATACAAAACTATGAAACTCTGTCGACGAAGCTGCAACAAAACGACGTTGCCGCTTCGTACACGCGTCTATGAAGCTACGCGTCCATGGACAGTTTTTTTTTTCTTTTAGGTGGGAAAATCATCTTGTGACATCCTCGCTCTTGGGCGGAACGGGAGATAGTCTGACTTTTACTGACTAAAAACCCAATCCTGTTCCTTCGTTGCCTTTCGTACCAGGGCCGAGTCTTCCTTTCAGAATCAGACCCTTGGCTCCAGTAGGCTTCGACCCTGCTGGGCCCGTCCATGGAGAATACGCCTAACGCACCTATGGTGTCTACATATTTACTACCAAATACAAATCCGTTTTACTGTTTGATCATGAAAGAGCACCATCAGCACACAACTACACATACACATGCATAGTCGGCCTTATATTGTTCCTACTGTTGGGACTCAGGCCACCTCTCTAGGAGAGGGAATGGGCCGTAATCCACCAAGCGGCCCCAGTGCGGGTTGGTGGATGTCACATGTCTTCGAATTTTTGGTTCTAGGACATGCCGGTTTCCTCACGATGGTTTCCTTGACCGTTTTGAGAGCAGTGGTGATGAAATAAATTACACAAAGTAGTGCGCCTGGCTGGGTTTGAACCCGCAACCTACAACTTGTAAGTCGGGGCCGTTACCATTCGGCCACCACTGCTATCCACACACACTTACACATACATACAAACCTTTTTTGCCTTTATATAAGTTTGATTCGTTGAATGGTCGATTAAAATGGTTTAATTGAAATACCTCCATAAAAACCCGGAATTCGAATTGGTGGATAGTCATTACTTAATTGCAGAAGAGCCGCTTCCAATCACATAAACTATGACTTCAATAGCTTAATATGGGTATACTGTAATCCCCTGCATGTTGTTATATTAACTTACTTTGATACCGAAGTTTTTTAATCATTTACCTTAACTCTTACTTGGTAGATTTCGAGCCCGGTCCCTGTGTAACTTTTACTTAGTTTATATGTATTGAGTTTTTTATACACTTTTGTGAAATGGAATGGAGCTGTGATGTATGGTTTAATAATTCTTCTGAAAGCTACTATCTTCTGACTAGTGCACTAGCTTCTGACGTTTCATAAGTGCCCGTGTAGGCCTTTGTGAAAAAAAAACTTTGCCTTTGACTTGACTATTTTTTTTTGTGTTAAAGAAATTGAGAGCAGTGGTGACCGAGTGGTAACGGCCCCGACTTACGAGTTGTACTATAGGTTGCCGGTTTAAACCCAGCCAGGCGCATTACTTTGTGTAATTTATTTTATCACTACTGCTGCACCTGTGTCCTTCAGTTGCCCTTTGCGTTCCAGGACCACGGTATCTTTTTCAAAAATTCCCGTGGCCCTAGCGGGCATCGAGCTTACTGGGCTCCTACAGTTTTAATGACACCTCTTTGTGGCATGCATGGAACACTATGTTGATGTCTTGGGCTCGGTTCTTACTGGACGGCCGGACGGCGAGCTACCAATTGTTCGTCGTTGGCAAGTCTGCACCTATAGTGACCAGGGGTCGCCCGGCGACTCCTGACGTCCGGACATCTCCTGTAGCGGCGAGTAGGGAGTCAGGATGTACGACGCTTGTATTACTACGTCGCAGAAGGAGGCCACCGCTCCAGACCATGGCCTGAACCATGCCGGGTGCGAGAGGTCACCTGCCGTCGATCGCCTTCGTGAACGCGATTATAGTTTACATAAACTTATTAATACTGGAACTTTTTAGTAAGTACAAAGTTTTATAAAGAAATTCCAAAGTAATTTCATATTTCAAAGGCTTTTGAAAACATAGTAGAAAAAAAACATCTTAAGAAAAGGGCTTATTTAGGTATTGAAAAATCAGACAATTCCTTCTTTTTCGGGTTCCATAGCCAAATGGCAAAAAACGGAACACTTATAGATTCGTCATGTCTGTCTGTCTGTCTGTCTGTCTGTCCGTCCGTCTGTCACAGCCACTTTTTTCTGAAACTATAATAACTATACTGTTGAAACTTGGCAAGTAGATGTATTCTGTGAACCGCATTTTGATTACCACACGAAAATAGAAAAAAAAACCAATAAATTTTGGGGGTTCCCCATACTTAGAACTGAAACTCAATTTTTTTTTCATCAAATCTTAGGTCTTCAAAAATTATATTGAGGTTTCTAATATCATTTTTTTTCTAAACTGAATAGTTTGCGCGAGACACTTCCAAAGTGGTAAAATATGTCCCCCCCCCTGTAACTTCTAAAATAAGAGAAGATAAAACTAAAAAAAATATATGATGTACATTACGGTGCAAACTTCCACCGAAAATTGGTTGGAACGAGATCTAGTAAGTAGTTTTTTTTAATACGTAATAAATCGTAAAACGCAATTTACCTTTCAAGTTTGTACGGAACCCTCAGTGAGCGAGTCCGATACGCACTTGCCCAGTTTTTTTATATATACTTTATTGAAGAACACGTTTGCATGAACATCAGAATATTTACAAAAGTACCGAAAATTAATAAAGCGGTAAGCATCACGTAAGCATGGACATACGACGGTAATGCCGCGTGTTTTTTGGACACACTTCCAGTCAACAGACATGCAGAGAAATTTTTTGATACTATATTTTAAGATATGTAGTCGGGAGATTTTGTGAAGTATAATAGCATATAGTTGTTGCCCAGTAAGTGAGTTGTGGGAGTTCTGATAGACAGTCACTTATTAAATCTAGTTAGGAATAGGGCTAAAGATATGATGGTATAGTAAATATGGGACGACTGGCCTGTTGGTATAGTTGTCCGATTCCCATCCAAGAAAAATGTTTGTGTGATGTGCACGACCATTTATTGTGTCTGGCTGTAATTTATCTGTAATACTCGTAATATGATTGTATTTAGAAATAATGGGCCTCATCAGAAGTCACCCAAAGGGTAATGGAAAGGGCCTATGCTCGGAGTTACCTTGCGTGATCGCATAAGGAATGAAGATATCGGCAGGAGAACCAATATCGTCGACATAGTCCGAAGAATCGCCAAGCTTAAGTGGCAGTAGGCAGGGCACATTGCTCGTAGAACCGATGGTCGCTGGGGCCGAAGGGTTCTAGAGTGGTGATCGCGCACCGGAAAACGTAGCGTTGGAAGTTCGCCTACAAGGTGGAAAAATGATCTGGTGAAAGTCGTGGGAATGCAGCGGATGTGAGACACAGGACCGTTTGTTGTGGCGACACTTAGGGGAGGCCCATGTCCAACAGTGGACGTCCTTCGGCTGAAATGACGATGATGATGATTTAGAAATATAGGGCACGAGTAACCCTACTACGCCATAGGGGCTTGCGGAGGGTGAACAATTAGTAGCTCGCCGTCCTATAAAGATTTGGCCCAGGTCGATGGCATGTTGGGTAAGTAAGGGTATCAGATGTTTAGAAGCTCTGCTTAGTTTGGGATTAGATAGCGTTATGTGCAAGTTGTGGAATATTATTATTATAATATTGTCAGTTAAGTTTATATTTAGTACTAAATAAGTTTATTGTAGTTAGAGTCCTTTGTAAATAAATAAGATTCTTAAAAAAAAACAATTCACTAAAAGTTACATTTTTATGTAAGTGCTAGGAAAGTATAACCTAAAATAAATACCGTTTTTCTTTTTCTCAAACTTTCTCTATTTCACGAAGAAAATATTAAAAGAATTTTTCACTCATTTCATATTTGGATTAGATTTATTTCGACATCTGACTGAGTATCATTTATAAATAATTCAACTTTGTTGACGCAAATAATAACGTCTATTGAAACATAAAATTTGCTACGTCTTATCTGTCTAGACTGGTTTGTGAAATTATTAAAAAATGCTGACTGGCTGGTGAAATATATTGAATGAACTGATTAACAATATTATTGAAGTTCAGGTCAAAGCAGTCTGCTACAAGATTTATAATTTAGTACTATTAACCTAAGCAATATTCAACCTGAGATTTTTTGTGTAAACGCGGTCCTGGAACGCAAAGGGCAATTGAAGAAACACGGTGTGTTTTAGTCAGTAAAAGTCTAATATTTCTTCTAAAGATGACGATTAAAAAAAATCGTTTGTTCCCTTTCTTCTCCATTTAGAGTGATCTACACTTTGGAACGTTCTAAATTTCCGTGCAATTTCTTGCACGTTCTTCTCTATGGAGTGACCTACTGTTTGGAACGTGCTAAGTTTCCGTGTAGTTTCTTGTACGTTCTTCTCTATGGAATGACCTACACTTTGGACCGTGCTAAGTTTCCGTGCAGTTTCTTGCACGTTCTTCTCTATAGAGTGACCTACTGTTTGGAACGTGCTAAGTTTCCGTGTAGTTTCTTGTACGTCCTTCTCTATGGAGTGACCTACATTTTGGAACGTACTAAGTTTCCGTGCAGTTTCTTGCACGTTCTTCTCTATGGAGTGACCTACTGTGTGGAACGTGCTAAGTTTCCGTGCAGTTTCTTGCACGTTCTTCTCTATGGAGTGACCTACTGTATGGCACGTGCTAAGTTTCCGTGCAGTTTCTTGCACGTCCTTCTCTATGGAGTGACCTACACTTTGGAACGTGCTAAGTTTCCGTGTAGTTTCTTGCACGTTCGTCTTCATAGAGTGATATACACTTTGGAACGTGCTAAGTTTCCGTGTAGTTTCTTGCACGTTCTTTTCTATAGTTACGGTTTGGGACGTGTTAGTTTACTTTCAAGGGATATTGATAAAGTAAAAAAAATACAACCACTAGCATATTGTATGTACCACCTCGTCGTTTATACCGCGTACATCGAAGACTGGAACAATTGCCTGAGTGGTCTTCCCGTCCGATTATAATTTAGGTATCTTCAAAGCTAGAGTGAATAAGCTCTTAATAAACTAGAGCGCTTCACCATCAATGATTGTATTAGGTACTACTTATAATCGGGTGGTATCACAGTCAAGCACTAGTTTATATCATTATAAAAAACTGGGCAAGTGCGAGTAAGACCCGCGCCCTGAGGGTTCCGTTCCAACTCACTTATGTAAATAGTTCAATTCTCGAAGACTGTTCCGAATAGCTATTCTTTTTTGTGTCATAGGTAACAACAAATTTACGGTTTTCAGATTTTTTCCTATACTTGTGCTATAAGACCTTGCTTTATGCCAAATTTCAGGATTCTAGGTCAACGAGAAGTACCCTATGAATTTTGTTCCCTTGAGTGTGTCGAAATACACTTTTTTTGCGACATAAGTGGCCGTATCTTTTTTTTTTCAGTAACTCTGAAGTTTGATTTTTTCACAACTCAAACTTCTGAGTTACTGAAAAACGCGCGTTCTTGAGATAAAGGGTCTTGACGTCAGTCAAGACAAGATAGACAGAGAGACGGACAACAAAGTGATCCTATAAGGGTTCCGTATTTTCCTTTTGAGTTATGGAACCCTAAAAAATAGAGTATATTTAGTTAAGTTTTAAAATAATACCTTTTATTACTAAGTAAATCTTGTATAATGGTTTTAATATATCTAAGTATCGGTCTATCTACAAGTAGGTCCGCGGTTTTGCAAAAACTGTCCATACCAACAGGAAGTACAGAACATGGTCGCAGGAAATAAAGGCTCTCAATATTTCCGATCAACTTCGTTTGTTTCGCATATGGCAATAAATGTGAGCAACATGAACGGTACAAACAGTAATAATCATTACATATCAATTGTTCCTGATATTGATGGGTATATTTCCTGTTGGAAGGAAGGTATAGGAATAAACTGTTATTATTATAATAAAAATGGTCAAATTTATTACTCATAGCATAGTCGGCCTTATAATGTTCCCATCGTGGGATTCAGGCCTCCTCTCTAGGAGAGGGAATGGGCCGTAATCCAGTGCGGGTTGGTGAATGTCACGTCTTCGAATTTTTGGTTCTAGAACATGTCGGTTTCCTCACGATGTTTTCCTTCACCATTTTGAGAGCAGTGGTGATGAAATAAATTACACAAAGTAATGCGCCTGGCTGGGTTTTAGCGACCTTCAACTTGTAAGTCGGGGCCGTTACCACTCGGCCACCACTGCTCCCAATTATTACTCAATCCTTTGAAATGTCAATAAATCAGTCAGTCAGAAAAGTGAAGCTAATTCTAAAACATAGATCTTATGGAGATCTCTCCCCACCAACGTCTATCGTGAACAGCTTACCTATTAATGGTATTAGAATATTAGTGCAATTAGCATCATTTTTCTGACTAACTGACATCTTGACATTTCAAAAGTGCCTGTAAATGGTTTATTTGAAATATAATGCTTTGAATCTTTGAGTATGTTGTCGTAATGAATATCTTATTTTTTATCAAAGAGATTTTTCTGCAGGGGCTTATATTATTAAGAAATTCGTAACAAAAATTACTAGACAATATTTTTAATTAATTAATATATTGGATAATGTAATAAAATTTACATGTTAGTGATCGACCAAAACACAATTTACTGCCGAAACCGTAACTGAATGTTCGGTTCCTCTACCAGTTTTGGCCGAAACCTATACCGAAACCGACGTTTTAACAGAAAAATCGGCCAATTGCGAGTTGGACTCGCGCACTGAGCTTTCCGTACAAACTTACCCATGAAAACAGTTCAATTCCCGAATTGAGTTACGAAGATTTTTCCGAATCGCAAAAAATGTTTTTTCTTTTTGTGACTCTTCTTCAAATTTACAGTTTTTAGATTTTTTCCTATACTTGTGCTATGTAACTGTTTTTCATGCAAAATTTTAGGATTCTAGGTCAACGGGAAGTACGCTATGAATTTTGATTCCCTTGAGAATGTCGAAATATACGTTTTTTACGACATAAATGGCCGTACCTTTTTTTTTGTTAACTTGGAAGATTGATTTTTTCACAGCTTTAAGGGACTGCTGACTTGAAGATATGGTTTTAATGATTTCAACTCAATATCTCCACGCGTTCCCAAGATAAAGGGTATTGACAAACAGACAGACAGACGGACAACAAAGTGATCCTATAAGAGTTCCGTTATTTCTTTTGAGGTACGAAACCCTAAAAATTGACAAAAAATAAAAATAAAATTCAATACACTTATTCTTACTCTATCTCTATCTGTACTCGTTACTGATCATATTTTTGTCTAGTCAAAACTTCAAAATTAAAAAATCGAAACCCCAAAATTGTCTACGAAAATTTATTATAATTGGTAAATTCATAATTGAATCAATCATTCATATAACAATTACTCCTAGAAAATACTATGCACAATATTAGATTCGGCCAATAAGGGGCCGAAACCAGAATTTTTGGCCGAATCCGAAACCGTACCTTCGGTAAGACTCTACATGTTATGTTAGTCAACCTACGTGCTCTTTTATTGAATTAAAGAATGTATAATTATACATCAGCAGTGCCCCCGGCTATGTTTACTTAACATCTTTTATCCAAGATTTTCTTTTGCAATATCCTTCTTATTTACATAATACAGCTTTTGCCAGCGGCTTCTCCCACGTGATAGTAGATAATTAAAACACTCATGATATGAAAGTAATGTCTTGAAAATATAGTCTTTTAGACTTAGGTATAGTGCAGCTACCACATCTGCTGGATTACCACATAGTCGGTGGGATCAAAGTCTGATAAGCTTACACACGTTATAGGCCCCAAAATATTCAACAAACTACCTTCGTCAGTTACCTCCGCTACGATGAGATCTAGTTTTAAGGTCTCAGAAAGCGTTATATTCCATAGAGGAAATGCTAGTAATAAAAATCATTCACTAATGATAATGACTAATAATTTGAATCTACTAATTTCAATGACAATCAATTTTTTTTAAATCATCATCATCATTTCAGCCGATAGACGTCCACTGCTGGACATAGGCCTCCCCCAAATGTCGCCACAATGAACGATCCTGTGCGTCTCGCATCCATCGGATTCCCGCAACCTTCACCAGGTCATCGGTCCACCTTGTAGGGGGCCTTCCAACACTGCATCATCCGGTACGCGGTCGCCACTCCAGAACATTTCGGCCCCAACGGCCGTCTGTTTTGCGAGCAATGTGTCCTGCCCATTGCCACTTAAGTTTGGCGATTCTTTATGCTATGTCGTCAACCTTGGTTCTCCTGCGGATATCTTCATTTCTGATTCGATCATGCAAGGAAACTCCGAGCAACTTCCATTGCCCTTTGGGTGACTTTGAGCCTTCTGATGAGGCCCATGGTGTGGTATTTATTCTTATTTTATATTTTACTATGATTTGATTAATTTCAATGAAATGATGATTCAATGGTTGTAATTTTACGTTATTAATTATTTTATTTATTTGATGAATTATTGTAATAGTTCACACAACTAGGTACTACTTCATGTAATTAAAATATATTGTGACCTGTAAATGTAATTTTTACCAATAAATATGTTTATTTGAATATTAGTGAAATATTTTTCAGAACTTTATTGTTCAGTTACATTATATTTGCTTTTGATTATACAAGAAGCTTTTGAATCTGCAAATAAAATAGGAAGCAGTTATATGAGTGATATTATAAATATTTTTATACTAAACCTATGTACATATAATACAAAAATAAAAAAATATACTCAGGCGTTGAAGTACTCCTCCACATCGTTGTCATATGAAATGTACCCAGAAGGCTGGCAGCTTTGCCACGTTCAATGGCAATATATACTTCTTTGGACGAAGAACGAGCCAGCCCTCTGGTCACGCAAAGTCTCGATCAGTCAGCGTGAAATTTCAAGTGATACTTGACCCGAAGGGCACGCCACAATTATGGCGGTAAGTCCCCTCTTTGAGGCGTGGTTGGAAAGACCTCACGGCGTCCTCACATTCCGCATGACGCAGGTTCTCACCGGACACGGTAAGTTCGGGAGGTTCCTGCACCGGATTCGTGCGGAAACGACGCTCGGGTGTCGCCACTGTGTGGCACACCCGGAGGACACGGTAGAGCACACGGTGGAGGTGTGCCCCGCTTGGGCAGAGCAACGCCGTGTCCTCGTGGGGGCAATCGGCGGCGGCGATCTCTCGCGCCGGGCCTTGGTTCAGGCCATGCTCCGGAGCGAGGAGGAGTGGCAGGCGGTCGCCTCCTTCTGCGAAGCAGTAATGCTAGCAAAGGAGGCGGCCGATCGCGTGAGGCAACGGTCCTTACGCTCCAACTGCCGCCGGGATTCCGATCTCGATTTCCGGCCACCGTAGGCGCGGGCTTGCAGACGGCGAGCAATGGGTGGCTCGCCGTCTGATCGTCCGGTAACCGTCCGGACCGAGCCCAAGTCGTCGACGGCGCGTACTGTTCCACGCGCGCCTCAAGGAGATGTCAGCAAATCGTAGGGGCCCAGCAGGGTCGAAGCCTACTGGGGCCACGGGTAGTGTGAAAGCGGAACCCGGGGCTCTTGGACGAAGGCAACGAAGGAACAGGAGTGGGTTTTTAGTCAGTAAGAGTCTGACACTATCTCCCGCTCCGCCCAAGAGCGGGGATGTCATAAGGATGATTTTCCCACCCAATAAAAAAAAAGTGATACTTGACCCGAATCAACAATAAAGAGGATGAATGGATATATTTTTTTTGGGTCTACCTTTTATAGCAGAACTTTTTACGTCATAATATTGTTTTGCATAACAACGGATAGCATAAACTTCATTTCGCAGAAAATCATTTCGCATACACTCAGTTGTCATACATTCAAAACTCATAATTTTGTTAGTCAGAATCATCTTTAGGCATAATGTTTATATCCATAATAATTAAAAAGCAGAACCATCATATCGCAGAAAATTCACAGTCAGAATCGTCTTTTGGCATACATTTTATATCGATAGTCATTAAAAGGCAGAACTGATTTTTTTTAAATAAGTTGTTTTTTTTCCTTGTAAGAAGCATTCAAACATGCAAACAAGAATACACCATGATATTACTACTAATATCAAAACGCTAACCTAAATGCTAATTACAAAAATATTGTCGGCTTGGATGCATGTAGCATGCAAACAGGCATACAACATGCAAGCAGGCATGCAACATGCAGCAAGCATTGTTTCTGTCACGGCTCCGGCGCTGCGGGGTTTGGGCGGCGCCATGCGAGCTTATCGTCACAGATGGTTTTAACGCTCACCACCGCAGCTTCGGCTTGCTGGCCGGCTTCGCCGGCCGGCCTCAGCCGCGGTGGCGGGCCTTCAAACCACCTGCTCCTCAGCTCGCGGGCCGCCCTACCCCTCCGCGCCTACGCGGGTTTAAATTACACTCTAGGGGTAGGGCAGACAAGACTGCGTAAAGTCGGTTTCGCAGCGATTCGTTTCTGTCACAAAATTTTGCAGCACAACGTATTGACTTTTTATGACACAAATTTAATTTAATATTGAAAATGCTACCAATACATGCTATATTTAGAACATTCTATGTCACTTTTGCAGACCATTCGATTTTAAATACATTGCACGTAGGTTATCTAACCATTCGACAGCATTAATTTACTTTATTTAAATTATCAGTTTTATTCCATATATTATAAGTTTTTGATATTTTGAACACTAATTTTTACAAGAAGATACATCTATTTTAATTTTTGATGTTCAAATATGCACCCATACCAAATAATCGTATCTCTAAATAAATGTTATGCTAAACAAAATTATGCATAATATTAATTATGGCAAAGGTAATTATGCGAAACAAAATTCTGCCAAGATAAAAGTATGCCATTGTAAAATCGGACACGTCAATATTCTGCCAAACAAAAGTTATGCTAAATATTTTTTATGCCTTAAAAATATTCGATTAAATAAGATTATGCCATGTGAGTTATGCCAAATAAAAATCGGAGTATCAAGATTCTGCCAAATAGAAGGAACCCATTTTTTTTAAGTTTTATTATTATTTATGAAAATCGGTAAAAGCCTTTCGTAGAGTAAGTGGACGGAGCCTTGTATAAGCTTCGTACTCATGCACACAGTGACTTGACTAGCGATGAATCGCACGGGTGATTCTGTTTTTTTAAGAGGTTTATTAAGATAATATTCTTAAATAACAAGTATTATTGACTATTGACCAGGTATCGTATTTTTATACGAGTCACTCGTCAGTCAGTCAATTATTGTCATTTTTTGATGAATTTGGATTTTTGTATTTTTTTACGTGTAAATTTCCGATATTTTAATAATAGGGGTTAAATTATGACGTCATCTTAACGCTCAGTCATGTGGTCAGGGCTTCAAGTCTGCTATTACGATAGTATCAGAATGGTCTATCATTGACTTCATAATTGTTGATTTTGACCAAGTTTGGTAATCTACTAATATAATGGCGTTATTATGACTTTCCAGTGAACCACTGACACTGCATTGAAAGAAATGGCATAGATTGGTAATCTTGTAAATGAGGACAAATGAATATTTGACGTATAACTGTCAAAATTTTGACAGTTTCTTTGATTAGTGACCTATTTTTAGAATATCATTGTGCAGTCATTGCTTTTAATTCATTTCATATTGTCATTCTACCACAAGACCATTGACCGATCAATGATCAACCATTATGAATTATCAGATTTCGAACTTTTAGCAAAATGACAATGGGATCGTGTTGGAGTAACAAATTTATAAAAATAGCAGACTTGGTCTCCAGATAGGAATCGGAGGTGTGGCCTACTTGAGGCGTTCGACGCAAACGAAACGATCGTAACTTGGCTAGGGTGGCTGGCCAGTTTTACTTTGCTATATCATGAAGAGATCAATTTCTAAGATCTGGCCACGACATATATAGATTTACGACTTTTATAGCAACCTCCTGTAGATTCTAAATTATACATTGTATGAAGTAGTTAGTATCAGTACGGTTCTATGCTTCCAATTATCGCTAATCTATCAAAGCAAATGGTCCATTCATGCGTTGTGCAGCATTAGCATCACAATGGAGCCATCAGGTCATCATAGTAGACTTGTTATCGAATGCACTGACCCTGCTGATAAGATCATATCCTTCGTTGAGTCCAAGATAATATGGTGCTTTCATCAGATATACTCGTAATTTGTAATCCTTGTTTTTGGGGGTGGAAATACATGAATAGAGGGAGGGTCGGATTTTTATTGCCCAAAACCTACCCGCATTGTTTTAGTTGCTTTTTGCGTTCTGGGGCCGCGGTGACTCTTCTGATAATCCTGTGGATGTGGTCAGCAAAACCCTTGCATTTTGATTCTTTGAAAATTATTATTTATTTATTTAAACCTCATGTACAGTAGTGGTACATTGGCGGACTAACTGCAACAAGGCATTCTCTACAAGTCGACCTTTGGGTTAAAAAATACAACACAGGTAGGCTTGCACAATAAACAAATAACAGATACTTCAAACAGAAAAAAAATAAAATAAAAAATAAGTTATTTTTAATAATAAAATACATATATTTGCTAAAATTATAAACTAATAAATACTCGGTACTATGAAAAATATCAAATCATTAAGAGAACTTAATAATAAAAATTTAAAAAATATATAATAGTGTAGCACTTATTCTACAAGCCCATATTTTTGTTTTTTGGCGTTCCGTACCTGGAGGGAGCCAACGGGACCCTATTATTAAGCGTCTGCTGTCCGTCCGTCTGTCAGCGGTTATATCACACAAACTATGAGAGATAGACAATTCAAATTTTCACAGAATGTGTATCATAGTATTATACAACAATAAAAAAATAAATAAAGGGGTTTCCCATACAGGAAACGTTATTTAAGCGGTGTTTTTTTTTTAATATTGCGATTTTAATATTATATTACGGAAAGAAGGGTTCCGTTCGTTATGCGAGTCCAACTCACACAACAACTAGGACTGATTTTAATAATACCTAAATGTCTTTATTTCTTACTAAAGAGATTTCTTTGTACCACTTGTAAATATTCTCAAGATCTTTTTAGAATATCTTTTTGGTTAATAAATTCATTCTCGCTTGGTTCATTTGTCTATTCACACTAACATTATAAATGCGAAAGTATGTTTGTTACTTCTTTACGCTCAAACGGCTGAAAGGAACTCGATGAAACTTGGCACGTGCGCAGACCATGTCCTGCAGTAGTACATGTGATATTTTTTCACCCAGGAGTATGTTGCCTAAGGATAATTTTCTATTATCACGCAAGCGGAGGCAGCAGCTAGTTCGTCATTATCATTAACTTTATGATCGATCTGGTCCAGTAGGGTCATCATACTGTGTACAAGTAAATGTCAAGTGAAATCTTGTGACATTCAGTAGCTTTAGTAATGTCATAGAGCAAGGAACGCGGCCACTGATAGCGACTAGACGCCATAACTATAAATATTCGTGGTTACGTAATAGCACTTCTACAATAGCACTTATTATGCACTATACTTACATACTACTAGCACTATAAGTATACACAGACAGAAGTATATATATTGTTAATGTAGAAGTTTACATTAACACTGTTACACTAGCACTTCCCTCTCCTAGAGAGATGAGGCCTGAGTCCCAGCAGTGGGTGTAAAAAACTGGTGAAGCTTTGGTTAAAAAAATATATCTTAATTTAAACTTGTATTTTTTTTAATTTGTTATAAACTAGTGCTAGATTTCGATCCCACCTGATGGTAAGCGGAGATACAATCGTTGATGGTGAGACGCTCTATTTTATTAACAGTCTATTCACTTTAGCCTTGAAGACACTTAAATTATAGTTGGACGGGAAGACCGCAGCAGGCAAATTGTTCCAGTCCTTCAATTTACGCGGTATAAACGACAAAGCGTAACGTTTAGTCCGGACCGTTGAAGTTTCAACAACGTAAGGGTGGATACTCGCCGTACGTCGGGTTGTGTGATGGTAGAAAGGTGATGGCGGAATCAAGTCATGCAATTCCCGCACACACTCTCCAAAATGTAACCTGTAAAATACCGATAGGCTGGTTACCCTGCGCCTGTGCTCGAGGCATAGGCATTCTCATAGGCTTTGATGCGCTGAATCCAAATTTGGTCACAAGTTAAAGCCACGTACAGTTCTAGGGCTATCGCTTTACACGTACAGTAACCGGTACTGTCGTAATATAATATATTGCTCCGTGTATTGAAAAAAAAAAAAAAGCAAGGGTATTCTACCCCAAGCCGTCGGACGGCGCGTAGTGTTCCTCGCGCGCCTCAAGGAGATGTCAGCAAACGTATTGGCCCAACAGGGACGAAGCCTACTGGGGCCATGGGTGATGCGAAAGAGATTCCCGGGGTCCTGGAACAATGGCAAAGAAGGGACAGGAGTGGGTTTTTAATCAGTAAAAGTCTAACACGCCCTCTCGCACTGCCTAAGAGCGGGGGATGTCATTAGATGATTTACCAAACAAAAAAGCATATAATAAAGGTATGAATCGTTTACTCCTAATGTTATACGTTATGCCCATTTATTATGCTATACGGTCAACATAACAAATAACTTTGTTGTTCAAGACGAAAGTCCTGGGTTTCGGAGCTACTCGGCGTTATTCGGCTATTTTCGGCAGTCATCAATAAAACATTATGATGAAACGCTTACATTGTGATATTAAGCAGTGATTTATGATTATCTACTGTTTTAGTTGTAAATTACGAGTGACCCGTATCTTTGTAGGGTATTTTCTTTGATGATCTTGTAAGTAAAACCGGTTAATACAGATTACCTTAAGAAGTTTTTGTTACTATTATGGTGTACAATAAAGTTCTATTCTATTTTATATCTATATACTTTATTTTTGGTGAAAATAAAGAATATATCTATATCAAAGGACACACAAATGTACACCATGGATCCAATATAAATGTTTTTGGATCTACTACCGACGAGAATAGCAACCTAGCTATTCTCGTCGGTAGTATTCTAAATAAAAAAAATCTTTACTTTTTTTATAAATTGTATAAAATCGTTTCCCTAATCAACCTCGATAAATTTTCAAATTAAAAAGTAATTAATTCGGTTTAGTTAGAAAGTAATTATTTGCTATTTTTCAAGGACTTTCAATTGGGTAACAACATCTGCATTTTTTTTCATTTTTGTACTGATCGATTGTCGGCAAAAAAGAAGAACGTCTAATATATAAAACGTACGTATTATAAAAAAAAATTTCAAGGCGTCAAATAAAATAAGAACTCCGTAGCACTAAGCAAAATAAGAACTAGGTAGCACAAAACAATATAAGAACTTCGTAGCACTAAACAAAATAAGAACTAGGTAGCACAAAACAATATAGGAACTTCGTAGCACCAAACAAAATAGGAACTTCGTAGCACAAAACAAAATGATAACTGCGTAGCACTGTCGGCGTAGGCTAATGCTACGGCGTAGCAGTAGCCGAAGCACGAGCCTACGTCTGTCACAAAAATTCATAAAAATCTTGAAAGCATGTGACACAACCTAAATCCAATACGATAAGCAAATAAGCTCGTCTACCAACCCTAGCAAACAACTTTGTATTGAAATTTTGGTATTATAAACAACAAATTGCGTAGTCGCTTCATCGTAGGCGGTATCACTACGTCTGCTACGAGTCGTAGTAAATCACTGATTTCTTCATGCTAAATGCTAAGTGAATTCTGTAAAGAAAAAGGCGGCCGCACGCGTGAGGGAACGGACCTCATCCCCCAGCCACCGGGATCCCGACCCCGATTTCCTGCCACCGTAAGCGTGGGCTTGCGGACGGTGAGCAATGGGTAGCTCGCCGTTCGGCTTTCCGGTAACCGTCTGGACCGAGTCCGAGTCGTCGACGGCGCGTAGTGTTCCACGCGCACCTCAAAGAGATGTCGGCAAAATCGCAGGGGCCCAGCAGGGCCGAAGCCTACATGGGTCGTCCGAAAGGGAACACGAGGTCCTAGAACGCAAAGCAATGTTCCATCATAGGAGTGGGATCTAGTCAGTAAAAGTCTGACACGCCCTTGCGCTTCATCTTAGAGCGAGAGAAGTCATTCGATTAACTCCCACTTAAAAAAAATTGTAAGTGAAAAATCAACTACGTTTTGTAGAGCTCACATCGGTGCGATTATCTGACGCTAGTTCATTTTCTAAGCAATCGTGCGTGAAAGGCTGCGTTGAGCTGCGACACAAGGAGAGGTCGTGGTGTCTCAGAATAGTGTTGATCGATCCTCATTGAAGTTCATTGAAGCGGCATAAATTACTTTAATAGAGGCATTTTATACCTGATTGTTTCAGAAAGGTAATGGTTTAAGACTGGTTATTATGTATTTACCTATGATATTACTGTTTTTAAAACGAGTTGCTTTGAAGTGTTATATCTTTGGATTGACTTGGAATTATAAGTTCAAATAAACTTTATATTAAAGGTACATAATTTTTTTCCGATATTAGATATTTATTGGTTTCTTTATGTTTTGTATTTTCTGTAATATCACAGTTCTTATAACCATGAAAGCTAATAAAAAAAGTTTTTTTCATATTAAGAGTTCCAATGTAGAAACTATGCATTTTAAAGGGCAAGCAATATCAATTATGTATACCTACGACTCTCTTCTAACAAAAGAACTTTGTGCTCTTGGTTTAATAGCTTTCGTTTTGGAAATTTTGTCATGTTGCCGCACTGAGGAGAAAAGTTATACTTGAGATAAAATTTCCCACGTGAAAGTGATTAAAACAAAAATAGATATCCCATTCATTAGCAATTTTAAGTCCGTATACCTCATCAACATTACATACCGCTTGAAACACATGGTTTCCACGGTAGTACACTCATATTACAAAATAATGCAAGTTTTCTTATATTTCATACCAAAATAGTTACAAGTACTCACTTCACTTCTTCTTCTTCGTCACTTTAAAGCAATCCGTTTTAAAAAACGGCAATTTCATACCTCTATTATATTATTACATTGGCATTTTTTTTAATGATATATACCACCTAATGGTAAGGAGTGATGCAATAGTTGATGGAGAATCGCACTAGTTTATTAAGAGCCTATTCACTCTAGCCTTGAATACACCTAAATTATAAACGGACGGGAAGACCGCGGCAGGCAAATTGTTCCAATCCTTCGATGTACGCGGTATAAACAATGAGGCGAAACGCTTAGTACGGATCGTAGAGGTGTTAACAACATAAGGGTGGACTTTCACCGTACATCGGGTTGACTGATGGGAGACAGGTGCAGGCATGCCTTGCAATCAGTGTCATAGACTTTGACAATTGCGATAATTTCGTTTTAGTTGTGGTGTGTATCCTTAGTGACACTAGTTATACACATTTTTTTAATTAGTACAACAAACGGGGCTCTAAAATTGTCCACAAAAAGTCATAATTGTTAAATTCATAATTAAATCAATTCATAACATTGCTTCTAGAAAATACTTCGCACAGTGTTTTCCCATTTTCATCGCCATTTTTTATTCATAATCCTGCCTTTTTTCTGCTACCAGCACCGATGAGCACGATCATTTGTTCTGTGTCTGGGTGTAATTTATCTATAATATGTATGTATTTAGTTCATCAGTTGTCTAGTACTCATAGCACAAGCTCCGTTTAGTTTGGGACAAGATGGCGTTGTTAAAAAGTTGTGGAATATTACATTATTATTACTATGTCATCACCACTACTCTCAAAACTGTAAAGAAAAACATTGAGAGGAAACCGTCATGTCCTTGAACCAAAGATTCGAAGACATGAGACATCCACCAACCCGCACTGGGCCTGCTTGTTGAAGTACGGTAAAATCCCTCTCATAGAGGCCTGAGTCCCAGCTGCGGTCTACCCGTGTGCCGAATTTGATCCAAATCTGGTCAGCCAAGTATATCCAAGTTATAACCACACATAAACTTTCAACTTACTTACGTTATTGGATAATTTCCCACCCTAAAGAAAAAGAAAATAATAATATTAGCGTGATACTTTTCTTGTATTTGAACTAACCCTTACGAGAGCCCTAAAGTGTACACGTGCCTGACTTTCAGTACTTGATAACTTATTAGATAATATTATTAGGATAATAATTAATTATGATACTCCTACACGAAATTCGAAAGTTTTCTCGACTGTATAACACAATAATAATATATACCGACATTTTTGTGAGTGTGTTGGTTATCTCTACACGCTCGAAAGGCTTAAGGGCGCCCTTCCCTGCTCATCTATCGTCAACATGAGCATTGTTTAAAAGCCCCTAGCCAAGCTACGAAATGACGTCAGAACAAAGGAATCGGAGGCGTGGCCTAGTCGAGGCTTTCGACGCAAACGAAAAGATCGTAACTTGGCTAAGGGGGCTGGTTATTTAATTCAACGCAATACTTGTAAAAAAAATGTTTCCAGGAAATACGTGATTTTTTTAAAACCATAAAAGTTTTTGTAAAATATTTTCGATAGTCATAATTTCGATTAAATGTTCAAGGTTTCTAATTATATATATATTTTTTTACATTTTAATTTATGAATACATTTTAAAGGGTCAAAGTTCACATAAAATAGCAGATTACTGAATTAGTTCTGGAGTGTCGACCACGTACCGGAAGATGCAGAGTTGGGAGGCCTCCCACAAGCTGGATCGATGACCCGGTGAGGGTTACGGGAATCCAATGAATGTGAGATGCACAGCACCGGTCATTACGGTAACATTTGGGAGAGGCCTATGGCCAACAGTGTACGTCTTTCGGCTGAAATGATGATTAAATTGAGGAAAGATTTCAATATTTAACCGACTGCAAAAAGAAGGAGGTTCTATGTTCAGATAAATGTTTCACCAATATCTTGGTCACTTGTGGAGCGATTTGGAAATATTTTTTTTTATTGAATGGCATTGCTTCCAAGTTATGCCCATAGAAATATTGTTATGATCTAATAATGAACTTCGAAGATATGGAACAGAACTCCTCATAAGATCACAGCAGAACTGTCGGTACAAGTAAAATTGCTTTGTTTATACGTGTAGTCGATGACTGACTGAAAAAAGGTATATTATATTAGGTATTTAAGTTTGGCTGAGAGGTAATTTTTAGTGGTGGTACCATAACGAAAAAGTGTAAAATAAAAAACTTTTTACAAAAAATTTACAACCGACTTCAATGAAAAAAAATAACACTAAAAAGTGCAAAATAATTTTAATTTCGGAAGTCGGTGTTTTAGAATAGTTTTGTCTCTTCGATATTTAACACCGACGTCCGAAATTAAAGTTTATTTTCACTTTTTAGCGTTTTTTTTACACTGCAGTCGGTCGTATTTTTTTTGTAAAAAGTTTTTTATTTTGTTATGTTTGTAATGAATAAACTCAACGAATGGACCGATTTTAACAATTCTTTAAGCAGTAGTATGCTACTATATTACTGAATGACATGAGCATATATTTTCCACGATCACGCGAGTGAAACCACTGGCAGAAGCTAGTATGATCATGATACAGCTACATGAAATTGGAAAGCTTGGTTGGCTATATCTTCCATATCTCTAATGAACACGTAATGAAGTTGGTTTATAATTAAATAAACTAACTTACACGTGGTTCAAATATCAAATGTCAAGGGTTTGCTCCCAATATTACGTACCTACTTAGTGATGAGAATTTTCTTGAAAGTGTTGTTTCCTTATACGATTATGTTTATTAGAGAGCGGGAGAGAAAGTTCCTTTTAAAAATATCCCATTCGAAGGCCGATTGTACATACGTCTGTACAACTTGAATGACCTTGAAAAACGCTTAATTGTCGTTGTGTACACACGTTTGTAAGGTTTTTTTTAAGCCAAAAATTTTGGTTTCTGTTTCTTTGTTTTTAGAACTTAGTGATAGTATGACGGTTGACAGGATAGAATGGAAGAAAAAAACGTGTTGCGCCGACCCAACAAAGTAAGATGGGACAAGGGCAGGAAGATGATGATGTTTTTTTGTTTTTCTTAGAAAAATCCAGAAAAAGTTTTTTTTTTTATTTAATTTTTTACTTTTTTTGGTGATTTACGTAAAAACGCGCAATTACGTAATAATACATACCCCCCCGGGGCGCCCGAGGGGCTATTTATGCTAGCTTAGGCCGCGTTCCCACTTTGTCGTGACGACAGATAATCGTGTAGTTTTAAGAGTTTTTTTTTTTATGTGGGTCATCATCTAGTGATATCGGAGCCCTTGGGCTGAGCGAGAGGGCGTCTCAGACTTTTACTGACTAAAACCCACTACTGTTCCTTCTTTGCCTTCTTTCAAGGACTCTGGAGTTCACTTTCGCACTACTCATGTCCCCCGTAGGGACATCTCCTTGAGTCTCGCGGGTCCGGACGGTCAGATGACAAGCTACCCGTTGCTGGCCATCCGCAAGCCCGTGCCTACGGTGGCTGGAAATCGGAATCGGAATCCTGATGTCTGGAGCGTGAGGGGCGTTCCCTCGTGCGTGCGGCCGCCTCCTTTGCTAGCATTACTGCTTCGCAGAAGGAGGCGACTGCTTGCCATTCCTCCTCGCTCCGGACCATGGCTTGTACAAACGCCCGTCGCGAGAGATCGCTGCCACCGATCGCCCTCACGAGGACTCAGCGGTGCTGTGCCCAGGCGGGCGCACACCTCCACCTTATGTGGAGCATACGGTAGAGCCGTGCCCTCCGAGTGGTCCACACAATGGTGATACTCGGGCGTTTCTTCCGCACGAATTTGGTGCAGGAACCTCCCGAACTTACCATGTCCTGTGAAGACCTACGTCATGCGGAAGGTCAAGGTTGCAACAGCCGCTTTTTTTTTCCCTAGAAGTCGGTTGTATTTTTTTAAAGTTTTTTATAACTGGGTAATACCTTTCTATGTATCTGCTTTTTTTTTAATTTCTCGAGCGCCGATCGTACATACGTTTGTACAAATTGAATGACTTTGAAAATCGCATAAACGTCGTACTATTCACACGGGTGTACGAAGTTTGTTCGGCTTAAAATTTTGGAAAAACTTGGTTTTCAAAACTTAGTTAAAATAATGATTATTATTTTAATTCGTTTGTAAAATAATTTTTTATTGGCGATTTAAGGAAAAAACGCGTAATTACTTAATAATAATATCCCTCTTAAACCCCCGAAAGGATGGTATATCATCCAATGGCTTCTTCCGTTCTAGGTTGGAGCGGTTGGGCGTGTCAGACATTTACTGACTAAAACCACACCTATGCTTCTTCTTTGTGTAACGTTCTAGGATCCCAGGTATCCCTCTTGGAAGTCCTACTGGGGCCATGGGTTGGCCCCAGTAGGCTTGGGCCCTGCTTGTTTATTTATTTATAACTTTATGCACTAATTATTAAACATTGTACAAAGGCGGACTTAATGCTTTAGGCATTTTCTACCAGTCGACCTTAGGGTGGTGCAGAGATGTAACATGGCAGGTGTAACTTAATAGAAGACTGACAGAGAGGAAAAAATAACAATAATAGATATATACTTACCTGCTTGGCCTTGGAGCTGCGCGTGGAATACTACGCACTGTCAAGGACTCGGACTTGGTTTGGACGGTTACCGGACGGCTGGACAGTGATCTGCCTATTGCTCGCCGTCCATTAGGCTACGCTTACGGTGGTTGGAAATTGGGATCGGGATCTTGAGAATGTCCGTTCCCTCACGCGTGCGGCCGCCTCCTTCGCTAGCATGACTGCTTCGCTCCGGTTATGGCCTGTGCCAGGGCCTGACCCTAGCGGGCGCACTGGGTGTATCTGATAGATTTGTAGCTACAACACCGAGCTGTATTCCCCGATTTTGTTATCAATGGGTTTTTGAGCTGCTAACTACTATGGAAGTTATTTAAAAGACGTATTTACGTTAAAAGATAAAAACATATATTTAAATCAATAACAGCAATCAATATTAAAAATTTGTTTTCCAATTATTTTATTTCACTAAAAGTGAAAACAATTGAAATAATTTTCTTCCTTCCTGTCTCCAAGGCTAAAGTGAATAGGCTCATAATAAACTAGTTCGATTCACCATCAACGTTTATATCATATAAATAAATGATATTTATTTTGTAAGTAGGTTTAAAGATACACTTTTACACGTCAATTTTTTTTCGTTACTTTAAACTAGATGAGACCGGTGTTTCCTAGCTGACTACCCTGAGAAGAAACACCGAAACAAACTCAATTACCTATGCTCATAAAGGTTCTTCAAGAAGAGATATACGTATCAACTTTTTCAAAACTCTATGGAGGGTGTGTGTAAAAGCTTCAATATTTGAATAACCTTTGAGAGTCGAAACAGTAGCCAAGACAAACCATTTTGTCTAGACCTAGATAATGCATTGTCTCTATAGATTATATAAATAGAAAAGGCGAGGTAAAATTAAAGCTAGACGCGTAAACAAATTAACTTTCACAAAGGGGCGTCAGATATTATTAACACAAAAGAAAAATTAAGTATAAATTTTCTATAAAGAGAGTCAATCCTTTGAGTACTTCATAAGTTTTATTGATAAAGCCTAAAGAGAAGAAAAGAAGAGCTTTCTTGCACATTCCAAAGGTAGGCTTTGGGATATGCGATTATCATCATTTTTAGGGTTCCGTACCTTAAAAGGAAAAAACGGAACCCTTATAGGATCACTTTGTTGCCCGTCCGTCTGAACACGTGGAGGTATCGAGTTGAAATTAAAACCATATACTCTGGTCTGCGGTTCCTAGAAGCTGTGAAAAAAATAAACTTCTAAGTTACCGAAACAAAAAGATACGACCGTTTATTTCGCAAAAATCGTAAATTTGACACTCTTAGGGAAATCGAAATTCATAGGGTACTTTCTGTTGATCTGGAACCATGAAAGGCATAAAGCAAGATCTTATAGCGCAAATATAAGAATAAATCTGAAAACTAGTAGACGTAGTTACAAATTTTCAGTTATAGCATAAAACAAAACTCTTTTCTACTCGGAAAAATCTTCGAGACTCGATTCGGGAATTGAACTATTTACGTAATTTAATTTGTACGGAACCCTCAGTGTGCGACTCTAACGCGCTGAAAAAACTGGGCAAGTCAGTTTTTTTTCATAGACTTACTTCTTGACAATTCAAAAGTGCCTGTAAATGGTTTATTTGAAACTAGCTTTTGCCCGCGACTTCGTTCGTAAAACTGTACAATCACTCTGTGCTTGCAATTAATTCCGAAAGTATCGCAATAATTTATTGTACTTTAACATAAAACGGTTCAAGGTAAAAATATCCGAATTGACAATCTCCTTCTTTTTTAGAAGTCGGTTTTTTTTTTTTTTATTGGGTGGGAAAATCATCTTATGACAAAACCCGCTTTTGGGCGGAGCGAGAGATAGTGTCAGACTTTTACTGACTAAAAACCCACTCCTGTTCCTTCGTTGCCTTTGTCCCAGGGCCCCGGGTTTCGCTTTCACACTACCCGTGGCCCCAGTAGGCTTCGACCCTGCTGGGCCCCTACGATTTGCTGACATCTCTTTGAGGCGCGCGTGGAACAGTACGCGCCGTCGACGACTTGGGGTCGGTCCGATTACCGGACGATCGGACGGCGAGCCACCCATTGCTCGCCGTCCGCAAGCCCGCGCCTACGGTGGCCGGAAATCGGGATCGGAATCCCGGCGGCGGCGGTTGGAGCGTAAGGACCGTTGCCTCACGCGATCGGCCTCCTCCTTCGCTAGCATTACTGCTTCGTAGAAGGAGGCTACCGCCTGCCACTCCTCCTCGCTCCAGAGCATGGCCTGAACCAAGGCCCGGCGCGAGAGATCGCAGCTGCCGATTGCCCCCACGAGGACACGGCGTTGCTCTGCCCAAGCGGGGCACACCTCCACCGTGTGCTCTACCGTGTCCTCCGGGTGGGCTCCACAGTGGCGACACCCGGGCGTCGTTTTCGCACGAATCCGGTGCAGGAACCTCCCGAACTTACCGTGTCCGGTGAGAACCTGCGTCATGCGGAATGTGAGGACGCCGTGAGGTCTTTCCAACCACGCCTCAAAGAGGGGACTTACTGCTATAATTGTGGCGTGCCCAGCACTGGGTCGCGACAGTCGCTGTCGCCATTTCTCCATGAGAACTCGCCGGAGCTCTGTCCGCCATGCTGCGACTTGTCGCGGCAGCGGAGTTTCGCCCCGGCGTTGCATCCGCATGCGCAGTTCGTGCATGAGTGCAAAGACTGTTGCCTCCAGCTCCCATGGTGACTGGCCAGCAAGGAGGCTCGCCGCTTCGCGGGAAATCGTCCGGTATCCTCGCACCATCCGTATGGCCATGACCCTCTGGCACGCGTTCAGCCGGGCCGCCGGCTGCTTCCGCAGCCCCGGCGCCCACACCGGTGCGCCATAAAGGGCCATGGAACGAACGATCCCCGCGTAGAGCCTCCGGTTTTAGAAGTCGGTTAAAAACGCAAATTACCTTCAGGAAACATGTTATGTACTCGTCCAGATCCAGATGTATGACCATCAATGAATAGAAAGAGCATGTATGGGTCATAGCAGTTGTCATTTCTGACTATCCCAGTGGAAAAGGCATATGTATGCATGGGTATATGTATGTTTCTGGTTTATGTTCTGGTAAAACAACATTGTATGATTTTAACCCCTCGTCACAGTGAGCACGCCACAATCAAATCGCAGCGGTAATGCCTGTCTTTGAGAAGTGTCTACAGAGGCGTCACGGCATCCTCTTTTTGTGCGTCGAATTCAGCGGGAAGAAACACTCGGGTCTCACCATTGTGCGAATCCCGGAGAATACGATGGAGCATACGGTGGAAGTCAGTCCCGCTTGGTCGGAGCGCCGGCGCCGCCTTGTCCTTATGGGGGCGATTGGTGGAGAAGTTCAGTGAAGCACTAAGATCAAAGAAGGTGGCTGAAACTATGAGGGATAGCACATCCTGACTCCTCAGCGCAAGGCAATTCCCAGCCATCGCAAACACGGGATTGCGGTGGTGCTGTCCGGCCGTCTGGTCAAAGCAGTCCTGAATCGACGGCGCGTAATATTCTACGCGTGACTCAAAGAGATTTCAGCAAATGGATAAGGCCCTTTAGGACCGATGTCTGCTAGGGCTGCAAGATTAATCGAAAGAGTTATCTCCCATAACAATTTTCGCCTCAATAACTTTTCACTGAAGAGTTTAAGCAGTTAGACAGCTTTGGTAGAGGTAAACGAAATCGGGACACCGACCTTCAGCTAGGATAGCAGGATAACGTGCACTGATAGTGAAAAGCCTTAAGTGAATCCAAAAACTACCATCATCATCCGGCAGGCGTTAAGTCCGCCGCTGTACATTTGTGCATAAAGGATTAAATAAATAAATCATCAACTATCTTCTTCCACAACAGTACTTATTAAGAATTTGCGAGAACATGCTTGCATTGATTGTTGCAGTTTGATCATTTTAGGCGTTAGAATTACTTGTTCATTTACCTAGGATATTTTGGTGTGTATTTAATTGACATCCCCGTATATAAGACAAATGTTTTTTCCATAGTGGGAACTACCTTATGAAGAGTCTCCAACTTATGAATGAACTTCGGCGAAACGTTGTGCGCGTGTATTCTCGTTCAATCGAACTCGCATATTGATGGCCAAACCGAGAAATTACTGACACCGATTGCCTCTATGAGGACACGGCGGTTCACTCAAGATGGATAGACCTCCACCGCATGCTACACCGAGTCCTCTAGGCAATTCTCAAAATGGTAATATCAGGGTACTTTCAACCGAACCCAGAACAGAAACCGTTCGAAACACCCACAAAAGTCCTGAGCTTATCCATAAAACAATGAAATTACGGTTAACAAACGTAGCAGTCGATAAGTGTTATCCCTGAGACTGGCCTCCCTTAGAGGGTTGTTCCAGTGTTGGTCACCACTCACTGCAAGGAGGTAACGTCCAGATGTCGACGTAAGGCTGCAAGGAATCTGAGATACATCATACGTTGTCGAACTGTGATCAGAAAAACACATTCGATCCCGTTTTATATGAAGCAGTTACTGCAAATAATAAAACACACCATTATTAATCCGCAAGGTGCCATCATGCCGGAGTAAAAAGTGGAGGTGTGCCCTGCAAGGGCGGAGCACCGCCGTGTCCTCGTGGAGGCAATCGGCGTCAGTGACCTCTCGCGCCGGGCTCTGATCCAGAGCGAGGAGTAATGGCAGGCGATCGCCTCCTTCAGCAAAGTCGTAATGCTAGCGAAGGCGGAGGCCGCACGCGTTAAGGAACGAACGGCCTCACGCCGAGCCAAGATTCCGACCCCGACTAACAATCACGGTAGACGCGGGCTTCCGGACGTCGAGCAATGGGTAGCTAGCCGTCCAGTAGTTGACCGGATCGAGCCCAATCCTCAACAGCGCGTAGTGATAGACACAGGTGTAGTTTTAGTCAGTAAAACATTGACACGTCCTCGCGCTCCAACCAGAGCGGGAGAAGTCATTGGATGATATCCACCCTTAAAAAAAGAAAAAAAGGTGCCACCATCATCATTATTATTTCAGCCGAAAGACGTCCACTGCTGGACAAAGACCTCCCCAAGTGTCGCTATAATAACCGGTCCTGTGAGTCTCTCATCCATCGGATTTCCGCGACCCTTACCAGGTCATCGGTCCACCTGGGGACCATCCAACGCAAGGTACCCTGTAAGCCCTTCCGAAAATATGGCCGTGTTATTTTAAAGTGAATAATTAAATACATATAGGTATTTACTTTTATCGTTTTTGGATGGTATCCCTTGAATAATCACGGTCAATTAGCTTGTTACAATAATGGGAAAAATATAATAAAAATAAGCAGTAGGATTGTTAAAAATGCCTCCGTCTAACATCAGTTTAACCATAACTGTAAACGTGGGCGATGGCCATTCTTCTGCCACTCAGAAAATTACGTAAAATACGCAATGCCATCTATCAAATTTAATATGAAATTCAACCGTCATTGTCATCATTATTTCTAGTTTGAGTCTTTAGATGGCGTTGCGAGTATCTGAATTGCGTGTGGTGTCATATTTTACTTCTGGATTTTTTTTATATTTCATATGCTTTGTTTCATTGCGATGAAACAAAGCCTAAGTAAGATAATTATCAAGTTCCACACAATTTAAATGTATAAAAGTTATCATCGATTTCTAAAATTAATAATACGCACTTCACTAAAAAATTCTACAGATATATTATATACGTATATTTATTTAAAAAAATTGTAAGCATGCAGAAATATGTAAAAAAATCTTATTCACGATGATAAAATAGAACAAAAATTTCTCCCTAGAGAGCCGCATGAGATTTGAACCACCTTCACATTACATGAGAGTCTAGATAAAAAACCACTGCGCTGCGGTCTTCGATGAATAAGTTATAAAATAGACGTTCTTATATAAACGTCATAATTGACTGGTTGGCTCCCTAACGATGATAGCGTGATGATTTTCGTTTTAGAAGTTAAATTTGCAGCTAAATAGAATAATGTAACATTATAGTACGTGATTTTACTCGCCGCTTTAGTTTTATTATGTGTTTTGATTAGTTTTTACAAAATATTTAGAAGATATCGAATAGAAATGTCAATTTAATTTTGAAATAATGATAAAAGTTATTTTAATACAAAAAAGTAAGACAAAATAATGACAAAATTTTTAACTGTAGCTGGGAATTGAACTCGCGGCAAATGTCGTTCAATACCTACATTTTGGATTATTGCTCACCCCCCATAGCAAATAGCGTGATAGTTTATAGCCTATCAGTTGCCCTGACCTATAAGGATTGTGTATGCAAAATTTGAACAGGATCGGTTCAGTAGTTTTTGCGCCAATTAATACCATCACAAAAGAATTTTACTGTTTTATTATATGTATAGATAAATGCTTTGATTTTTCGACTGATCCTTTGAAAAAAAATATAAGCATAAATATATATACAAATAATTAGCATTGCAAGGTCCTCACTGCTGGAGCTCAGGGCTTCTCGACGCCTGCCAAGGCTGCAGATTGTTTGAAGGAGTTACCGAGACCCAAAAAAGGATAACAAAAGAACACTATGGGCTTTAGTCATCAAAAGTCTGACACTCCCACTCACTCCAGTCCAGAGTTAGAGGAATTATTTGATGATTAGCCACCTCAATAAAACTAGACTCGTCTCTCATCAAGAGTGTATAGTATACACACCCTATCTCAACAAAAATCCAAAAATAGTGACACTAATCATAGATGGCTTAGCACTTAACAATGGATTCAACAAGGCAGCCAACAATGCTGATTTCCAAAACCTTTTTCTTTTCTAACACCCTTATATATTATCTGTTCATTATTCTGTTCTTGTTATTATTACCCTTGTTAGCTGCTTCGCTATCTCTGATCTAGCGGTCTCAAGCGCGTCTGCTGAGCGTGGGGTCCTGGGTTTGATTCCCGGGTCGGGCAAAAAGTGCTATTAGGTTTTTCCATTAGGAATTTGTAGCTGTCCGGAGTTAGAAAGTTGGTGGTTTGATACCCTGTGCCTCGGAAAGCGCGTAAACCTGTTGGTCCTGCACCTGATTTCTCTCCGATCGTGTCGGATTGCCGTCCCATCGAATTATGGGAAAAAAAGTTAAAGGAACAGAAAGTGGACCTGTGTTTGCGCACACACTTGTGTACTATAATATCTTCTGCGTACTTGGTTAATCTCTGTCGAGATTGGCCACCTTGATCGAAATTCGGTCGGGAGCATTATATTAGCATAAGCATAGCATAATCAGCCTTTCAATGTTTCCACTGCTGGGACTCAGACTTCCTCTCTAGGAAACCACGCGGGCCCAGTGCGGGTTGGTGAATGTCAAATATCTTCGAATTTTTGGTTCTAGGACATGCCGGTTTCCGCACGATGTATTCCTTCTCCGTTTTGAGAGTAGTGGTGATGAAATAAATTACACAAAGTAATGCGCCTGGCTGGGTTTAAACGCGCGACCTACAACTCGTAAGTCGGAGCCGTTACCACTCGGCTACCACTACTTCAAAGATTATATAACCTGTTAATAAAATCTCTTTTCTCTCTTCCACAGTCGTAGAACACTCCCGCCCCCGTGTCTGTTCGCTACCAGAGAAGCCGTATAACCCTCGCGTGTCAGATGACCTATACCGGCTGCGAACCTTCAGCATCACCACGAAGGGAGGCGTCGTCAACTGCGGGGATTCCATTTGTAACCGCCGGAGTCGATCCAACACCTCCGTCAATTCTACCAACAGCAGGTAAGACTTTTCACCAAGTATCGTGCTTCTCAATACTTTTTTTTTTGGTTGAGAATTCATCAAATAACTCCTGGACAGAACCTGGTACAGACGGTCTAGTTGGGTAAGTTCAACATCGAGAAAGAGTTCAATCGTCGAATGCGATTCGAATGGGCTGCGTTCGGGAAGCTGCGCGGTATTTTCTTGTCCAACAACGTCTTGATACTCTGTGGTAACAGTGTCTGAAGACAAAAGTCAATGACCAGTCCATGTTGCCAGTGATGACAATATAATTATAACTTTATCAAGAAGGCTTAAATTCACCCAAAGGGTAATGGGAAGAGCTATGTTCGGAGTTTCCTTGCGTGATCGCATCAGGAATGAAGATATCCGCAGAAGAACCAAGGTTACCGACATAGCCCGAAAAATCGCCGGGTTTTAGTAAGTGAAATTCTGACAGTCCCTCTCGCTCCACCCTGAGTGGGAGAAGTTATTTGATGATTTCCCACCCCCACAAAAAGTCTTTATACCACGAGTTTTAGTAAAGAGAAAAGCTAAATACCTGAATATTATTTAATTAAAATAATTCATGAGGAAAATGAGAACTGACAAAGTTATACACTAGTTCTGTACCGCGCTGAGGGCTTATGCTTTTTGTAAACCAAAATTATTCTAACTGAATCTAGATTACAATGTTAAAAAAAACTGGGCAAGTGCGAGTCGGGCTCGCGCACTGAGAGTTCCGTACAAACTACGATTCTCGAACGAAGTCTTGAAGATTTTCCGAATTGCAAAAACAGATTTTTTTTGTGACGTAGACAATAACAAATTTACCGTTTTCAGATCAATTTTGATTTACCTGTGCTTATAAGACCTTGCTTTACGGCAAAATTTCAAGATTCTTGGTCAACGGAAAGTACCCTATGAATTTTATTTTTTTTTAAATTGATATAAACCAGTGCTTGACTGCGATCCCACCTGATGGTAAGCGGAGATGCAATCATTGATGGAAAGGCGCACTAGTTTATTAAGAGCCTATTCAGTCTAGCCTTGAAGACACCTAAATTATAGTTGGACGGGAAGACCGCAATTCTTTTGAGAGTATCGAAATATACTTTTTATCCAACATAAATGGCCGTATCTTTTTTCATTAGGTAAAATAGAAGATTTTTTTTTCACAGCTTCAAGGGACTGCAGACTTGAGTATATGGTTTTAATTTCAACTCGATACCTCTACGCGTTCCCGAGATAAAGGGTCTGATGAACATGCTTATATATTTCTAAATAGCTACTACTGCATAGTCAAGGCCGTTGCCACTGGGCCACAACTGCTTAGTCAAGGCCGTTCCCTTTGGGCTACAACTCCTCAGCCAGTCAGGAGCCATTACCGCCACTTATCTGTTCCGTGGCCACCACTGCTTTAAATGATATAGGCTCTTCTTTATCCCGGTAAAATGCACAGTTATTGTAAGATAGGCCACAGAAGTGAAAACGCTGGAAAAACTAGTACACAAGTTTTAAGCCACAGTCGGCAATAGTAGGGTCGCGTGTTCGAAGCTATCATGACGTTCTTCCGGCGAAGGAAAACATTTTCAGTAATGACACTGATTACTTGGATTATACCGTGGTTTATATAGAGCTATTTCTTTGGAATGAGTACTTAAGATTTCGAGGATACTGTCAATAGCAGAAGAGTTTTTTTTTACGTGGGAAATCATCAAGTAAATTCTTTATCTGCGTAAGCAAGGGGTTTCTTCTTCATCATCATCATCATCATTTCAGCTGAAGGACATCCACTGTTGGACGTAGTCCTCCTCCAAGTGTCGCCACAACGAACGGTCCTGTGCGTCTCACATCATCTCACATGTGTATGACGAGCAGCAAAGCAAATATATATCCTATGATATATACTCCGTTTGAGAAAGATCGAGGAAATATCATTTCGCCAAATAGTTTGTGCAGTAGCAAAAAAAAAATCCATATTGTGTAGTGCAACAGCAAAAGTTAAATCCATATTGTATAGTCTCAATTAATAGGAGTGAGAATATGGTCAGTTATTGCCGCAAATCTGACTTAATTACAAAATTTTCAGTAGCAGTTTGGAATGTAGAAATGCTGTTTGAATTTACTAATACCGAGGTGGTCTAGTGGTAACGACTCCGTCTTACAACTTGTATGTCGTGGATTCAAACCTAGGCAGGCCATTGTGTATGTGTAATTTATTTCATCACCACTGCCCTCTAAACAGTAAAAGATGCATGTCTTAGAACTATAAATTCGAATACGTGACCTCCACCAACCTGCACAGGGTCAGCACGGCCCAGTCTGTCTTCTAGAGAGGAGGCCCGAGTCCTTGCAATGATGGGACCATTATAAGGCTGATTATACTGTAGCTTTTTAATGATTATTTTAGATTTAATATATTTATTGTGATTTTAATTTATGATTTGATTCGATTTATTTATTATGTTTTCTTTGTTTTATTTTGATTATAATTTCATTTTATCCTGTTTTTTAAATATGAGACTAAGCTATGGACTCTTGTCTGATAATAAATTATTTAAATTTGTTTTTTTTGTATTTATTGCTCGCATTGCCTGACCTCGGTATGAGATGGTAATGAAATGCTGTGCGGATTAATTGTAATGCTACTACTAATTTTACACTTGCGAAAACTGAACAGATTAGCTTTTCAGTTTTCGAGATGCCGAAAAATCAAAGTATGTAAAAAACTCAAAGACAATAATTAAACCATCCATCAAACCTTCGATTACATCCCTTTGAATGAACATTTTCTTATTACACGAGGTCATCAATAAACAGGCTACCCACAGATAATATACGATACAACATCACGCCATGACGAAGCACAGTAAGACAATGCAGTAGTCACCCACAGTTCCACAACGAACAGACGGGCGCTGTCTAATCAGATTGAAAGAGATTTGTAACTGATTATCGCGTTGCGTGACCGGGATAGGGTTGGCACTTGTAGTGACCCATCTTGTAGATATAGATTTTTTTTGAGGCGCGAAATTACAAAACAAGGTCCTCTCACTTTGTCTGTCTGTTCGCGATACAATCAAAAACGACTGAATGAATTTTCATGTGGAATTAACCGATAGATAGATTGATTTACATTTTTATTTTTGATATTTGTTAACATTATTTTTATTGAAATGACATTTTTACTTCTGATCTTTGTAGTATTTGTTTTTTTAAGTTAGGAAATCATCCAATGACTTCTCCCGCGCTCTAGGGTGGAGCGAGTGAAAGGGTGTGTCAGACTTTTACTGTCTAAAGCCACATATGTGTCCCTTTAGATCAAGGACCACTAGTTTCCAGTTTTGTATAGGGTCGCTTCTACTTATGTTTTCGAGTCCCCACCGCTTACGATTGCCTTGCGGTAGTAGATGTATTTTGTACTTAGTAGAATGACGTTATTTATGGATGCATTATTCACCAAAATCACAGCTCAAAAACAGTGCAAATAATTACTAACACTGCGGCTAAAAAGGTACGATCACGCGCGATATATTACGTTATAACTTTTTTCAATTGAATGTTTTTTGTAATCGGCAGAATACTTCCACAGATTTTTTTTTATTGTGACCGATAATACTTTCGGTTTAGTTTCCTAAACTAATTTTTAAATAACCGAAACTACAGCTGGAACCAAAACTGATAGCGTAGGTCTAGTGGTTGAAAGCATGCCACGAGAGTTGCCGCCTGAACGGTACACATGCGATACGAATGGCTATTTTCCACTGCAGGCTGTTGATTTTAGTCCTGCAGCGTTGGACACCTGGCAGTCGTTTTAGCCAATCAGGTGCCCCATACAGGACCATTGATTGGACGACGCTCGCGTAGAGGTAGTGAACTTCTTTTCTGAGAACCCTCGAGTTGGAGCTACCTATAGCACGTGCAATACACCCTCTGCTTTTCCAACGCGTAGGACCAGGCGCTCAAAATGCTCTTTGAAGCCCCACCGATCGTCCAGCGTTAGGTCGAGTTATTTTATGTATTAACTCACCTGAAATAGTTTATCTCCAAATGTCAGTGTTGAACTGGGTGGTTCTCTTCTCTTCATCTTAATCAGGGCAATCTTGTCAGAGTGGTCGTGGCTGTTGATGATGTACAGGACTGCAGTGCGCCGCCGTCGTTTGCCTCCAAGGCTGCGGCATGTTGAGCGAAATCTGGACGGCGAGCAATGGGGGACGGCGAGCAATGGGGGACGGCGAGCAATGGGTAGTTAGCTGTCTGACCGTCCGGTTACCACCGGTCCAGACCGAGCACAAGTCGTCAGCGTCGACAGCGCGTAGTGTTTCACGCGCGCCTCAAGGAGATGTCAGCAACCCTAAGGCCATGGGTGATGCGAAAGCGAACCCCGGGAACGAAGGCTAAGAAGGAACAGGGGTGGGTTTTAGTCAGTAAAAGTCTGACACGCCATCCCGCCCCGCTCAAGGGCACGATATGTCTTTGGATATGATTTCCCACATTAGAAAAAAAAACAAGTCGACCGATATCTCTCCATTTCTGGTGGTTGTTGCCATTACGGGTGGTTCTCTGGTCCTCGGCAATTTTTGGAACCACTGTACCTTAGTTTTATGGTGTTCTATCTCCAAACCCAGCTCGCGTATCGAAGTCCCAACTCTTGCTACCAACTCGACACCCCTAAGCACGACCTACTTATTCGTTCGCACCCCTTACTGATTAACGCGCGGTCGACGAAGCGACGTCTCATAATAAGACGACTAGTAATGGACTACATAATGGAGAACTGAGCCTACTAATATACTTGTTTTGTAGGTAATATTATGTAACCGAGGGTTTCTTGCCCATTCTTCACTAAAAGAAACTATTGGGAAGTTTTTCTTTTTTTTTTTGACGGTATGTTTTGTACAGCAGTTGAGCTATTGGCTGGTGCGATTCGTGTCGTAGCTTTAATTCCCGCACGGAACAAATTATTATTATTATTATTTATTCTGGATAGGTTCGCGCTTGACCGCCATCTCACCTGATGGAAAGCGATGATGCGGTCGACGATGGAACGCGCTTACCTAGAAGTAACCTATTCACTCTTGACTTAAAGATTTCCGGGTTGTAGCTATCAGGGAACACACATTCCGGCAAGGAATTCCACTCCTTAGCTGTATTGGTATAGTATTAGTATGACCTATTGATATGACGCTTGAAAGGCAAAAATTACTAAGCGACTAAATCGCTCTCCTGTAAAGATTACTCAATAACTTTACTGGAGGGCGATTTAAAGACAAAATTAAAAAAAAAAATGTAAGTTAAAAAAATATCGGATTTAGATATTATTACCATGATATTAATAATATCTAAATCTGATGATTTTTCATTTATATTTCGTCATTTTTAAGTATTTTATTCTAAGAAATTTAACTTTAAATTACTCTTCTATAAATTTTACTCAATGTCGCTTGGTACTTTTTGCCTTTCAAGTTTCGAATGTGTTTCGGGTTTCTTGTGTATGAAACTTTACATATTTGTGAAGGCACCCACGATTCAGGAGTTATTCTTAATATGGGGTACGTTTTTAACAAAAAAAATCTATCGACAATCGACCAGTACCTATAATAAGTAGTGACGGAGGCATATTTCGATCCCTATATCACGCAAATAAAAATAAATCGTTTAAAAAACCAAAGTAACATTAGTATAATTGATAACCAACATTACAAAATCCATTTTTGAAAGATGTATTAGTTAGTTTCTTGCTTTCCGATATTTTTTTTTTTAATGGCATTATTATATTTACTACCAACTATTTCTTTAAAATAACAAAGATTTGGGAAGAATATTTAACATTTATTCTATGAAAACCAATGGCCTCGCTATGCTCGGGCGTCAAACCGAAGGGGTTTGGCGCCCGAGCACGGGACTATTTCATTAAAATAACAAGGATTTGGGCAAAATATTTACTATTTATTCTATGCAAACTAATGGCCTCACTATAAGTTACTTTTATCCCTAGGGTAGCAATGTGCTATTAATATATAACCAAAAATGACAGTATCAATCTTCACACCGCCAAAATATTGAACTTTACTGGCGCCTTTCTAAGTCGGCCCAAACAAGATGCGCAGGGCGCAAAACTAGAATGAGAGGTCAATGTTAAGCTGAACAATGCTGATAAAAGACCAACCCGCTTTTTTATGGGTTTGGAAATCATTTAAACGAGGAGTGTCAGATTGTTGCTCTTTGCGTTCTAGGGCCAAGGTCACTCTTTCTAACGTTCTCGCAGTCCTAGCAGACTGATGCCTTACTGGGCCCTTTCAGTTATCGTGACACCTCTTTGAGGTGTACGTGGACGCCCCGTTGGCTCGGGCTTGGCCTTGGTACCGGACGGCCTGACTGTGAGATAGCCATTGCTCGTCGTCCCTTGTATTCCTTCAGTGATTCTTTAGAAAAAAATGCCGTAACTCTGGCAGAGGGCTGTATCGCTGCTGGTTGTTTTTGTCCTTACACGCATACTTAGAAACTAAAAATGTCAACGGCATGACACACCCACTTGACCACGTTACGAGTTAGTAGGTTCAGTGTTATGTTCCTGTAATTTTTTCAGTTTAGCAGTTCATAACTTTATAAATATAATTTTGCCCTTTTCATATTCCACCCACTATATTTGCATGGGTTCGATAGAGGTGAATCTTACTAATATTATAGAGGTGAAAGTTTGTATCTAGCTCACTGTGCATAGCCTGCATGGAGGAGGGCGAGATAGCAGCACATCAGATTCTAAGCTGCCCAGTTGTCGCTGGATACAGGGCAAAATACTTCGGAAAGTCAGGTAACCTCAGCGAAATGGTTAGTAACACCAAGGCGCTTTTGGCCTTTCTTGAGGAGCTGGGGTGGATCGAATGTCGCATTTGTCCCACCCATACGCAAAATACGCGCTTTAGTCGTGGAGTTGCGAACACCAGCCCGAAATACAAATTCAATACAAAAAAAGGTTCTGAAATGGTGACCCCGTACCGGAAGACGCAGTGTTGGAAGAACTTTCACAAGGTGGACCGATGACCTAATTTATTTATTTAAAACTTTATGCACTAATGAAACATTGTACAAAGGCGGACTTAATGCCTTAGGCATTTTCTACCAGTCGACCTCAGGATGGTGCAGAGATATAACATGGCAGGTGCAGCTTAAAAGAAGACTGATAGAGAGAAAATAAGAACAATAATAAATATATACTTAGATACATACATAGAAATAAAGAATGGTATTGAGAGAAAAACGAATACAACAAATCAAGAGTGTGATGAATCTACCAACTTCTTGCGAAAGTGTTCTCGTGCTTTCACTTTAAAGGACAATTGACTGGTTGCCGTCCTGATGTTCAGAGGGAGCGCATTCCAAAGGGAGATCGCCTGAACAAAGAAAGAGGAATGGACAAACCCAAAGCGGTGCGTCGGACATCGTAGAAGACGATTATTTGTAGATCGAAGATTTTTATTGTGCGCAGAGCAAAGAAATTGAATTTCTAAAGTCAGATAAGAAGAAGGAGAAGGGTTATCTAGAAAAGAAAACAGGGTTGAGGGTCAATGCTACTTTATCACTGATTGACATAGTCTGTGATCAAAAATGTTAGCAATCTTTTAACATTACATTGACAATGGAACGTCTAACACTAGATGTTAGCAATCTACTTTATGGATGTAAATGCTGGTGCCTTATCATGACATGCTGAAATGTCAGTCGCGCAAGAGAGAAAGGGGGATGGAGCTATATACCCTATATAGTTGCATCTCTGTAACAGTTTAGGTCAGTTTAGGTCGTCAAATGGATCACGTTAAGGGCTTATGGTAGGGCCTCATAATACCAAAATCGCTATGTATTTTTGTGCCTATAATATTTTAGATCTTCCGATTCCTCATAAATCCCACAATCACAACTGGATTTTGATAAAAGTGGAACCAATCTGGAAGTAAAGCCTTACAGATAAAAAAGTATTTTCTATATTAGTTCACTAGCTTTTGCCCGCAGCTTCGCCGGCGTATATAAAATAGCTATGTCACTCAGGAATAAAGCAGCTTTCTATAGATGAAAAAAATTTTAGCAATCGGACCAGTACTTCCAGAGATTACCTACTACAAACAAAAAAAAAAACAAACTTTACGTCTTTATAATATTAGTGTAGATAAATAACGGAGTTTTGAGGTAACTAACATAAAAAAAAAACGTGCTTGAAGTCGGTTAAAAACAACCAGCCAAAAAAAGTTTTAGAGCTTTTTTTTTTTAAATCATACAGTGACTTTTCCTGCTCTAGGGAAGGGATAGAGGGTGTGTCAGACTTTTACTGACTAAACCCATAGTGTTCCTTCAGGTGCTTTTTTATGAGAAACGATTTCTCATTAAAAAGGAACAGTTAACATTCTGTTGTGAAAGAAATAACTAAAATATATATTTTTTTAATTGCCATAAAGGAAACTATTTAAGGCATTCTTTTTTAACAATTGATACATACTACTTATATACTCAAAAAACAATTAACCAACTATAAATATACATACACTAAAACAAAAAGAAAACCCTAAAACTGATTAAAACTATCTAAAAATAATGTCAAATATTGCGTCAGAAAAGTCCTTTGCTGTCGACTGGTAATGTGCCTAAAAGACGAGTGGCATTGCCACACTGTATGGCAATCTTCTTACTCATAAAGCAAGTAAGTAATTAGCAGACCATGTTCAACGTCAAAGTCAATCCCCACTTCAAAATAATTACAGCCATTAACTTCCATAATTACAATAATGAGGGACTCAGGTGAACATTCTAATTTTGAATTCGTTGTAAACAATTCCGTATTTATTAGCTAAGATTTCGCACTGAGTTTGCAGTGTACTGGGAATAATTTAAATCAAATGCGTGGGATGTCAGGTTAAATGATAAATTATATTTATATTGCAAATAGGTTTTTAAAAAACGATTTTACACGTAAATTTTTTCGTCAATTTAAACTAGATGAGGCCGGTGTTTCCTAGCTGAATTCTCTGAGAAGAAACACTGAAACAAACTCAGGGGTCAAAGTGTATTTTAAAGTTCATACAGCATACATGTAATGGTCTAATCATGTGTGGACCATGCAGATTGGTGTCTGACATGGTATTTTAAGAAAGAACCACACAATTTTAAGTGGTCCTTTCCAGTTAGTGCAAGCATTTGTCAGTATTCTCGACATACAGTACGTATAGCTCGACTTAGAACTACTAAGGAGACCAACGATTTGTCGAATAATACCACGGAAAGGACATTTGGGTACGCCGCAGAAAATAATCAAATAGCCAGACATACGACAAAATAACTGAAAAAAAAACGATCTACATAGAAATCAGAAACATTTATTTCAAATAGACCAAGTACAGGCACTTTTGAATTGTCAAAATGTCGATCAGTCAAAAAAAAAAAAACAAGTGAAGTTAAATTGCACGTTCCAAAGCGTAGATCTCTATGGAGAAGAACGTGCAAGAAACTCCATGGACACTCTTAAATCATATTATGAGTTACATAAATCTTGGTTACATATTTCTTGTCGCTTCTAATATGTGAGCACAATGTAGATAAGTATTAATAATTAAAAAAAAAACGAAAATTAAAAAACAGAATTAAATTAAGCCAATGGCAGCTAAGAGATGACCAGTCTCAACTGACAGCACCCGTTCACGAGCATGACATGACATAGTCCTCAATTTCACAATTATAAAAGAAAATATATAAAATAAAGTTTAGAAACAGTAATATTAAACAAAGTAAATATATGTCAAAAATGAATTTAAATAATAAATAAATTCAAATTGTAATAATGCCACAGACAGTCAAAATTCAGTAACAAACTTCCCCGTCCCTACTAACAAATTGCGTGGTTTAATAACATACAGAAGCAGGTTACAAGCAACTAATTACATAATTAACAAAAGCCTACACAAGATCAAACGTGTACTACATCACATTCAAAACCACACATTTCCTCCCTCACCACAGAGCGAAGCGAGTAATGACTCCACTCAGCTCAACTCCCACAAACACCTCGGGGATCTTACAGGGAAGTGTCAAAGTCGTAAATTGTTCGTTTGCGAGAAAGAGACCGAGATAGACGGGTTGTATAGCGCTATCCCTATCTCGAAATAATGACCAGTGACCGTTGAACGAGGAACGACCGCTCTTACGTACACTCTTAGGGAATGAATGGCTCCACTTCGAGTTTGGAACTTCTTGTCCATTGTGCAAGTTTGAATTAGGAATTATGTACACCTGTTCAGGTGTGAATTGTTTTAAAGGAATTTGAAGGTTGTGAACCAATTTTGTAGGCGGAACTGGGTCGGGGCTCAAGGTTTATGTCCAGTGTGTTTATACTTCTTTGTTGATAATTTTAATCAATTCTATCGACTGGCCTGTTGGTCTAGTGGTTAGGTTAGGTTAGATCACCCAAGACCAATTTTTGTGTGATGAGCACGATCATATTTTATTGTGTCTTGGAGTAATTTATCTATAATATGTATGTATTTAAAACCATATTGCTTTGTTTATCAGCTATCTAGTACTTAAACTACAAGCCCTGTTTAGTTTGGGACTGTTGACATTTGAGTGTTGTGTGAAAGTTGTGAAATAAAAAAAAAACTGCCACCGCAGTCGATATACTAGAGTTGTGTGTATTTGCTCTTGACCTTAAAAAAGATGAGTAACATTGGAATTTAAACTTTGTCTTTTAAGAGCTTTTTTTTATTGGGTGGGAAAATCATCTTATGACAAATCTTGCTCTTGGGCGGAGTGGGAGATAGTATCAGACTTTTACTGACTAAAAACTCACTCCTGTTCCTTTTTTAGCCTTCGTCCCAGGGCCCTGGGTTTCACTTTCACACTACCCGTAGCCCCAGTAGGCTTCGAACCTGCTGGGCCCCTACGATTTGCAGACACCCACTGATCTCCCTGAGGCGTGCGTAGAACAGTACGCGCCTTCGACGACTTGGCTCGGTCCGGACAGTTACCGGACAGTTGAACGGCGAGTCACTCATTGCTCGCCGTCCGCAAGCCCACGCCTACCGTGGCCGGAAATCGGGATTGGAATCCCGATGGCGGTTGGGGCGTGAGGACCGTTGCCTCACGCGATCGGCTGTCTCCCTTGCTAGCATTACTGCTTCGCAGAAGGAGGCGACCACCTGCCACTCTTCCTCGCTCCGGACCATGGCCTGTACCAAGGCCCGGGTCTTTTAAGAGCTAAAGTTTATTGTTCCAAAATCAGATAATGATCTCGAAATTTCAATTTACGGAAATGGAGTACTATACAAGATTTACTAGGTAATTAATTAGTAGCTTCTATTTTCAGTTGTTTTCGACATTTTAACCATTCAGACATAAAGTGATCGACTGCTTATCCAACTTCCACAACCCAGAAATTGGGTACACCGTTTGGCAAGACTGTTGTCAAATTACCTGGCAATTTTGACTGTCAATGTTCTATTAATGATAGCCGGGGCCTACGGCAAAAAAAACTTTCCAACTCATGAAGGAAAGATTTCTTTATATAAGTGTCCTCTCAATTTTAAAACATGATTGTAAAGCTTTCTACTTTTAACTAACAAACACCGACCGCCTTTGTACCCATAGATTTAAGTTTGTGTAAAAGTTTTGGTACTATTTTGGTGTACAATAAAGTTTATTCTATTCTATTCTATTCTATTCTATTCTATTCTATTGTATTCTATTCTATTCTATTGTATTCTATTCTATTCTATTCTATTCTATTCTATTCTATTCTACGCTATTCTATTCTAACACTAATGGAATAAAAAATGTAGTAAAATAGAGATGCACTAAGAGTGCTTGGTAGAAAATGGGTGATATAGAGGGTGACTTAGAGTTAACACACATATGCACTCCATCGTCTATATGACGTGTTAACCGTGATCCTCATGTCTCAACCACCGCTGGAGGAGACGCCCTAAGCATCGGGAATCGATTTCCGATCCGAAGCCGGCGTTTTTTTTTTTACATGATATAAACCAGTGCTTGACTGCGATCCCACCTGATGGTAAGCGGAGATGCAATTATTGATGGTCAGGCGCACTAGTTTATTAAGAGCCTATTTACTCTAGCCTTGAAGACACCTATATTATAGTTGGACGGGAAGACCGCAGCAGGCAAATTGTTCCAGTCCTTCGATGTACGCGGTATAAACGACGAAGCGAAACGCTTAGTCCGGACCGTTGAATTTCCGCGCACACTCTCCAAAATGTAACGAACTACGAGCAATGAGCAGCTCGCCGTCCGGCCGTCCAGTAAAGTACAAGCCCGAGTTGACGGCGTGTAGTGTTCCGTACGTCAGCAAAACTGTGAAGACCAAGTAGGGTTATGAAAACATTTTAAACAATTGCTCTCATAAAATGGTCCGCAACCCTGACTTAAAAAAAAATAATAATAAAAGCTAAGGAGTGGAATTCCTTGCCGGAATGTGTGTTTCCTGATAGCTACAACCCGGAAATCTTTAAGTCAAGAGTGAATAGGTTACTTCTAGGTAAGCGCGTTCCATCGTCGACCGCCTCATCGCTTTCCATCAGGTGAGATGGCGGTCAAGCGCGAACCTATCACGAATAAAAAAAAAAAAAAAACAATGAATTCGAGTCACCCTGTAGAGAAACCAGTGTTTACTATTTCTGTATCTGAGCTTTTCAGTTTCTAGTGATATTGCTTGTGTGATACAGAACAAATTCTATAGAATGTAATTGTACGTTTTCAAAATTGAATTGAACTTTAATCTTATTTCATTTACAGTTTGATTTCAGTGAGATTCTTGCTCATTCTTCTCCATAGAGATCTGTAGCTTTAGAGTTTAAAACACGCAAATAGTTTCATCTTTTTTTTGTTTTTGACTGATCTACCTTAACAATTTAAGAGTACCAGTACTAAATGGTTTCTGCCGGGATTCCGGTCCCGATTTCCGGCCACCGTAGGCGCGGGCTTGCGGACGGCGAGCAATGGGTAGCTCGCCGTCCGAGTCCAGTAACTGTCCGGAACGACCCCAAGTCGTCGACGGCGCGTAGTGTTTCACGCGCGCCTCAAGGAGATATCAGCAACCGTAGGGGCCCAGCTGGGTCGAAGCCTACTAGGGCCATGTGTGATGCGAAAGAGAACCCCGGAGCTCTGGAACGAGAGCAAAGAAGGAATAGAAGTGGGTTTTAGTCATGTTAGAGATGTCATTGAATGATTACCGACCTTAAAAAAAAATACCAAGTTATTCAACGAAATAAAATCCACTAATTGACCAATAACAACATTAGGTTTACATTTCTATAGGTCTTAACAGAAAAATAATCTTGAAGGTACTCAATTGCGTCAGCCAATCGGTTTCAGATTTCATTAGTTTTTGTTAGAAAATGAGTTTTTCTTTCTAAGAAAGGATTTTCTCGTTTTCATTAGCCGGCTAATCTAATCGAATTGGGTTTATTGAAAATAAATAGTATTAATTTATTTTGTTACAGAGAGAACTTCTAATCTATCTACTATATCATATACTATATCTATCTGGTTTTGTTCTTTTCAGTTTTAAGTGTTTGTGTGCACATAAATAAATCTATACTTCTAATAAATCTGTAGAAATGAAAATTCTGTACATTGAAAATATCAAAAAAATAAATGGCAGGGAGTGTTACTAGACCGACATCCTGATACATACCTGATGGTAAGCGATGATGTGGTCGACGATGGAGCACACTTGCCTAGAAGTAATCTATTCACTCTTTACTTAAAGACTCCTAGGTTGTAGCTATCAGAAAACACAGACTTCGGAAATTCACCCTCTAAGGTGATAAAACGTGGTTCCAAAGTTTGTATGGATTGGATGAATTCAAAGAAAACATGTATTTTGCTGAATGCAACAAAATGAAACGATAATTGTCAAAAAAAAAAAGTTGTCATTTAATTTGAAAAAAAAATGTATAAATATAAAATAATAATAATAATATTCTTTATTTCTAGCAACAAGACTCATTTAGCGTTAGAAAAACAAAACAAACTTACAACTATGTTAGTGACACAAATACAACTAAAAATTACATACATACAATAAAACAATCATTGCTTCAGCAGCCCAGCAGAGATACTGGAGCAACGATTTAGAACACAGCAGTGCAGTTTGTCAGCAATCATGCCCAAGATGCCGCTGGGACTAACTCGTACCGTGCGTACGAGGGATGCACATCTTTTACGCATAGCATAGCATAGCATAGTCGGCCTTATAATTTCCCCACTGCTGGGACTCAGGCCTCCTCTCTAGGAGAGGGAATGGGCCGTAATCCACCACGCGGGCCCAGTGCGGGTTGGTGGATGTCACATGTCTTCGAATTTTTGGTTCTAGGACATGCCGGTTTCCTCACGATGTTTTGCTTCACCGTTTTAAGTACAGTGGTGATGAAGTAAATTACACAAAGTAATGCGCCTGGCTGGGTTTGAACCCACAACCTACAACTTGTAAGTCGGGCCGTTACCACTCAGCCACCACTGCTCTTAAACGCATTAATACATAAATGCAATCAACTCGCATTTCCGCAAAAAATCCTAATGCGCTACAGAAGCGAGGCAGCCCCATCAACACCCTGAAAGGATTATTATACTGCACGCGAAGGGCACTGTACGATTTTTGCGTAAAACTTACTCACTTACTTACATTATCTTATAAGATACTCACTCGTACAAGTTTTAAAAATCTCGTTTCTAATGGCATTTTAACCGTACCAGTTTATAAATAATAACAATTCATTTTTCTCGCTTGAAGGCCTTTTTAGGTATGCCTGACTTCAAGTCTTTTTTTTTTTTAACGCAGCCTTACCTGCTCCATTTTAAAAGATCCTATTTTTAACTGACCTACACTAAATGGTGAGTGTTTTATAAATCTTCTGAGCACGAAATCAATATTTTGGTCACAGTGTGCTAGAGAACCCGGAGGGCACGGTGGAGCATAAGGTGCAAGTTTAACCCGCAGGGCCGAAGCCTACTGAGACCATGGGTTGACATTCGAAAGGGAAACCCGACTTTCTGGAACGCAAGGCAAAGAAGGAACATAAGAGTAGATTTTAATCAGTAAAAGTCTGACACGCCCTCGCGCTCCACCCTAGTCAGTCAGTCGTGGATGATTTCCTACCTAAAAAAAAGTGTGCTAGAGAAAAGTTGCAATCAATATGGATAGGACTGTTGCACTGTACTTCTAGAGTACATAATGTTTTTTTTTTTTTGTTTTAATTCATTAAACCCCAAGCGAACGCCGTTCGTTTGCTCATCGTCTTTCTATTGTGTCTCTAATTACGGTACTCGAAAGGTTAAAAAACGTTGACCCACACTAAGAATGCTGAATGCTGATGGTATGCTGGAAGAGATTTCTTTAGAAATAAGCATCACTTTTGTACTATTCTTTGTTTCCTTCTTCTTTTCTTTTATTATTGTGTGTACATAAATTGTTAAATAAATAAGAATAAGTCCCGTATCGTGGGTGCGTTCATAAACATTTAAAGTCACACAAGACACCCAGATTTTTTTTTCGGTGGGAAAATCATCCAATGACATCCTCTGCTATTGGGCAGAGCAAGAGGGTGTGTCATACTTTTAATGACTGTAAACCCACACCTGTTCCTTCGTTGCCTTTCATACCAGGGCCGAGTCTTCCTTTCAGAAGTAGACCCTTGGCCAAGACACCCAGACCTGGAACACCTATTTGTAGGCCATATAAATATTTCGATACCTCCTACGCACAAAGTCATAACATATTTTTTAGGTAAAATTATATTGTAAGAAAAATAAAATAAATATGATTATTTCTTTTTACATCCAGCGTCTGGTACTGTGGCCTTAAACTGTTTATTGATTACATAATGCAAAAATATTGCTGAGTTAAAAGTGTTTCACAAATACTAAAAAAACAGTTCTCTTACTAAAAAAGTGCTTTTTACCTTACGACCTTACGCGTAGGAGGCATCGATTTGTCCCGTGTGGGAATTGAACCCGCACACGCGTGTGGCATTGACCATTAGCACAGCAGTCAATCCCTCAACCAATGCCACCTCGTCAATTATTTATCTTCATAAGAATTTATAATAATAATAATAATTCTTTATTTTCAGGCAACTAAGGCCCAGATAAAATACAAAGAATAATCTTAAAAATAATAAACTAATCTATACATATAATAAAACAGTAAAATTCTTTTGGGATGGTATTAATTGGCGCAAAAACTGCTAAACCGATCCTGTTCAAATTTTGCATACACTATCCTTATAGGTCAGGGCAACTGATTGGCTATAAACTATCACGCTATTTGCTATGGGGGGTGAGTAATAATCCAAAATGTAGGTATTGAACGACATTTGCCGCGAGTTCAATTCCCAGCTACAGTTAAAAATTTTGTCATTATTTTATCTTTTTTTTTTTGTATTAAAATAACTTTTACCATTTTTTCAAAATAAAATTGACATTTCTATTCGATATCTTCTAGATATTTTGTACAAACTAATCAAAACACATAATAAAATCAAAGCGACGAATAAAATCACGTACTGTAATGTTACATTATTCCATTTAGCTGCAAATTCAACTTCTAAAACGAAAATCATCACGCTATCATCGTTAGGGAGCCAACCAGTAAATTATGACGTTTATATAAGAACATCTATTTTATAGTTTATTCATCGAAGACCGCAGCGCAGTGGTTTCGCATCTAGACTTTAATGTAATGTGAAGGTGGTTCAAATCCCGTACGGCTCTCTTAGGAGAAATTTTTGTTCTATTTTGTCATCGTGAATAAGATTTTTTTATATATTTTTGCATGCTTACAATTTTTTTTTATAAATCTACGTATATAATATATCTGTAGAAATTTTTAGTGAAGTGCGTATTATTAATTTTAGAAATCGATGTAGATAACTTTTATACATTTAAATTGTGTGGAACTTGATAATTATCTTACTTAGGCTTTGTTTCATCGCAATGAAAAAGCATATGAAAGACAAACGGTATGAAATCAAAGTTTTCGAGAAGTAAAATATGACACCACACGCAACTCGCAACGCCATCTAAAGACTCAAAGTAGAAATAATGATGACAATGACGGTTGAACTTCATATTAAATTTGATAGATAGCATTGCGTATTTTACGTAATTTTCTGAGTGGCAGAAGAATGGCCATCGCCCACGTTTACAGTTATGGTTAAACTGGTGTTAGACGGAGGCATTTTTAACAATCCTACAGCTTATTTTTATTATATTTTTCGCATTATAGTAACAAGCTAATTGACCGTGATTATTCAAGGGATACCATCCAAAGACGATAAAAGTAAATAGCTATATGTATTTAATTATTCACTTTAAAATAACACGTCCACATTTTCGGAAGGGGTTACAGGGTACCTTGCGTTGGATGGTCCCCAGGTGGACCGATGACCTGGTAAGGGTCGCGGGTATACGATGGATGAGAGACTCACAGGACACGGCGTTGCTCTGCCCAAGCGGGGCACACCTCCACCGTGTGCTCTACCGTGTCCTCCGGGTGGGCCACACAGTGGCGACACCCGGGCGTCGTTTCCGCACGAATCCGGTGCAGGAACCTCCCGAACTTACCGTGTCCGGTGAGAACCTGCGTCATGCGGAATGTGAGGACGCCGTGAGGTCTTTCCAACCACGCCTCAAAGAGGGGACTTACCGCCATTATTGTGGCGTGCCCATTCTTTTATAAGGGTGGAAATCATCCAATGACTTCTCCCGCTCTGGTTGGAGCGGGAGGACGTGTCAATCTTTTACCGACTAAAACTACACCTGTGTCTATCACTACGCGCTGTTGAGGATTGGGCTCGATCCTGTCAACTACGGGACGGCTAGCTACCCATTGCTCGACGTCCGGAAACCCGCGTCTACCGTGATTGGTAGTCGGGGTCGGAATCTTGGCTCGGCGTGAGGCCGTTCGTTCCCTAACGCGTGCGGCCTCCGCCTTCGCTAGCATTACGGCTTTGCAGAAGGAGGCGACCGCCTGCCACTACTCCTCGCTCTGGATCAGAGCCCGGCGCGAGAGGTCACTGACGCCGATTGCCTCCACGAGGACACGGCGGTGCTCCGCTCTTGCAGGGCACATCTCCACTGTGTCCTCCGGCATGATGGCACCTTGCGGATTAATAATGGTGTGTTTTATTATTTGCAGTCACCGCTTCATATAAAACGGGATCGAATGTGTTTTTCTGACCACAGTTCGACAACGTATGATGTATCTCAGATTCCTTACAGCCTTACGTCGATATCTGGACGTTACCTCTTTGCAATGAGTGGTGACCAACACTGGAACAACCTTCTAAGGGAGGCCAGTCTCAGGGATAACACTTATCGGCTGCTACATTTGTTAACCGTAATTTCATTGTTTTATGGATAAGCTCAGGACTGTTGTGGGTGTTTCGAACGGTTTCTGTTCTGGGTTCGGTTGAAAGTACCCTGATATTACCATTTTGTGAATCACCTGGAGGACTCGGTGTAGCATGCGGTGGAGGTCTATCCATCTTGAGTGAACCGCCGTGTCCTCATAGAGGCAATCGGCGTCAGTAATTTCTCGGTTTGGCCATCAATATGCGAGTTCGATTGAACGGGGATACACGCGCACAAGGTTTCGCCGTAGTTTCATTCATAAGTTGGAGACTCTTCATAAGGTAGTTCCTACTATGGAAAAAAACATTTTTCTTACATACGGGGATGTCAATTAAATACGCACCAAAATATCCTAGGTAAATGAACAAGTAATTCTAACGCCTAAAATGATCAAACTGCAACAATCAATGCAAGCATGCTCTCGCCAATTCTTCATAAGTACTGTTGTAGATGAAGATAGTTGATGATTTATTTATTTATTTATTTAATCCTTTATGCACAAATGTACAGCGGCGGACTTAATGCCTGCCGGATGATGATGGTAGTTTTTGGATTCACTTAAGGCTTTTCACTATCAGTGCACGTTATCCAGCTGAAGGTCGGTGTCCCGATTATGCTCCTTCGTTTATCTCTAATCCAAAGCTGTCTAACTGCTTAAACTCTTCAGTGAAAAGTTATTGAGGCGAAAATTGTTATGGGAGATAACTCTTTCGATCAATCTTGCAGCCCTAGCAGACATCGGCCCTAGAGGGCCCTAACCATTTGCTGAAATCTCTTTGAGTCGCGCGTAGAATACTACGCGCCGTCGATTCAGGACTGCTTTGACCAGACGGCTGGATAGCACCACAGCAATCCCGTGTTTGCGATAGCTGGGAATTGCCTTGCGGCTTTCAATACCCGGAGCGTCCCTTGCAGCGACCGCTGAGGAGTCAGGATGTCCTATCCCTCATAGTTTCAGCCACCTTCTTTGATCGTAGTGCTTCACTGAAGGAGGCTACTGGTTGTCATTTTCTCCACCAATCGCCCCCATAAGGACATGGCGGCGCCGGCGCTCCGACCAAGCGGGACTGACTTCCACCGTATGCTCCATTGTATTCTCCGGGCGTTTCGCAGAATGGTGTGACCCGAGTGTTTCTTCCCGCTGAATTCGACACAGATACCTTCCGAAATACCCACAACCGGTGAGTCCTGCACAAAGAGAGGATGCCGTGACGCCTCTGTAGACACTTCTCAAAGACAGGCATTACCGCTGCGATTTGATTGTGGCGTGCTCACTGTGGCGAGGGGTTAAAATCATGCAATGATGTTTTACCAGAACATAAACCAGAAACATACATAATTGCCCATGCATACATATGCCTTTTCCCTTGGGGTAGGCAGAAATGACCACTGCTACGACCCATACATGCTCTTTCTATTCATTGACGGTCATACATCTGGATCTGGACGAGTATATAACATGTTTCCTGAAGGTAATTTGCGTGTTTAACCGACTTCAAAGAAAGGAGGAGGTTCTTAATTTGGATATTTTTACCTTTAACCGTTTTATGTTAAAGTACAATAAATTATTGCGATGCTTTCGGAATGAATTGCAAGCACAGAGTGATTGTACAGTTTTACGAACTTAACGCGGACGAAGTCGCGGGCAACAGCTAGTACATAATAATAATATACAATAACTAATATATTTCTCTTCTTTCCACTATTGCACACGAAGTGACGGCATCGATAAGAATTTATGATAAGCATAAACATAATCGGCCTTGTAATGTGGCTACTGCTGGAACTCAGGCGTTCGGGAAAGTGATTGGGCCGTAATTTACCACGCAATGCCCATTGCTCAGCCCCGTGCGGATTGGTGGATGTCACATGTCTTCGAATTGAAAGACCCATGTTTTGAATTTATGATACTAAAACAAAACCATGAACACCAGTTTATAGGCATAAATAAATCACCTTAAAAAATTGACAAACCTCGTGTCTTTGATAGGAAATTATAGTACGGGTTAGTAGATGTCACACTTTTTTTTTGAGTAGTGTAATCACCAATGACTTCTCTTGCTCTAGGGTCTACCACTCCAGCGAGAGCGCGTGTCCAGCTTTTACTGCCTAAAATCACCTCGTGTTTTTGAGTTACTTTTTACTTTTCAGGGCCACTGTAACTAGTTCAAACATTGCCACAGCCCTAGCAGGCATCAGTCCTTACGGTTATACTGATATCTGTTTGAGGCGCGCGTGGAACACTACGCATTTTTGACTTGGGTTCGATCTTTACCGGACGTCAATCTATCCATTGCTCGTCATCCGCAGAGGAGGAGTGGCGGAGTAGGGTCTCTCTAGCCACTTCTAAAAGCTTAAAGCGGGGACTTACCACTACGATTGTAGCGCGCCCATAAGTCGTCCATCGTCGATCTCTATGTACCTAACAATAATTTTATTTCTTCAGCCCTCCTAGCCAAGTTACAACCGTTTCGTTTCGATTCTCTTTTCGTTGATCGCCTCGAGTCGGCCACACCTCCGATTCCTTTGTTCTGACAACGTGACTGAGCGTTGAGATGACGAAGTACAAAGGAATCGGAGGCGTGGCCGACTTGAGGCGATCGACAAAAAGAGAATCGAAATGAAACGGTTGTAACTTGGCTAGAGGGGCTGGTTAGACCAGGAGTCGACCGAATTATAGTTAAGAACAGGCTTGGGAGACGATGATTACCAAATACCCAGCTAGTATAGTTTACCAGCGTCAGGCAACTGCTACATAGTGGCCTGGCATTATGCTGAACTGGACCTATTTGGCGCAGCCGTGAGACACACAATGTAAATGTACTTTTTTAAGTTTTAGTATTTAAGTTTCTTTATTGTAATATCATTGTGTGTACCTGTGTGCCAAATAAACGTGTTTTCTTTCTTTCTTTCAAATTTTTAAGGCTCCCTTTCTCAGTCAGCCGAAACGGAACCATCATCACCCTATTCTCCATCTGTCATGTGCTCAGGTGATAGATGACAGGTCTAAAAATTATTCTAGTGAGTCTAAAAACGTGGCACTTCATCGTCTTCAATTTTTTGGTTCAAAGAAATATCTATTTTATCACAATTTGCTTTGCTAACGTTTTGAGAGCAGTGATGATGAAATAAATTACTCAAAGTAAAAGTCTACTGGATTTCGGTAAAACTGCTGTAATAAGTTACAGGCAAACAAATTAAGGGCCGTTATCACAGTGCTACCACTTTTACTCCCAACCCTAATCTAACTATCAAACGAAGTAATCATTCTAATTTACTTTCAGTCACTGAGTAGTAATGGTAACAAATTCAAAGGTACCCAACCTAAAAAACTAATCTATGGCACCTTCAAGATAAGCTATAAAAAACGACTTGCCTAAAAGGTGCCAACAGAACCAGGTCAGTTCATTTACCTTCTTAAATGTCGCAAATAATAGTAGTTAAGAAGGTGATCGATCGTGCATAAACCAAGGAACGGCATTTATTCAAAGGTTCCTCTTTTATGAAATAAACCGGTCAAGTTTAAGCGAAACAAGCGTGAGAAGGGTTCTGTACCATAAGATGGAAAAGCAACGAAAAAAATCGAGACGTATTTTATTTGTGTTCGTTTAGAATTTTATACAAAATATTTTACTGAAAAATTGTCCGAATATAAAGCATTTTTATTTACTTTATTTAATTTGTTGGGAATGCAAAAAGTAACAAATTGAGTATTACATAAAGAAAGGATTTACAAACGTTTAACAAATAATGTGATGTCAGCAACTTTATCCACAGATAAAATCATGAGACTTTTAAAAACCGTTGTAAATTTGAAAAAAGTAAAACGAAAAGTAAATATAATAAATTACAATATTGTTAACAAACAATGTAGCAGCTTATTATTATTAATCACATTGATTTTCAACCGTAACTGCTTAACCGGTGAGGTTTGCACGATTAACAAACATAGATATAGACAATAATAAAAAGAAAAAAAGCTTTTATTATTCCTTACAACAATTTTTTTTTTGGTTTCGTGTGTTAGTAATATAACAAGAGACTTACCTATAATTGTTAGTGTTGTGTGTTAGTAACTTCGTCTTCGTTGCTCTCGTGTTCGGTGAAAGGATTGACTGTGACGGTAAAAGCCTCCTTCAAATTTTTCCATCACTCTCGTAGTCTGGCTGTTCTTTTTGTTTTTAAAAAAAAATTTATAAACCAGTGCTTGACTGCGATCCCACCTGATGGTAAGCGGAGATGCAATCATTGATGGTCAGGCGCAATAGTTTGTTAAGAGCCTATTCTCTCTAGCCTTGAAGACACCTAAATTATAGTTGGACGGGAAGACCGCGGCAGGCAAATTGTTCCAGTCCTTCGATGTACGCGGTATAAACGACGAAGCGAAACGCTTAGTCCGGACCGTTGAAGTTTCAGTTGTTCTAGTCCAGAGTTTACCAGCCACTTTGACTATGTCATCTTTCTACCTTTTAAATGGTCTGCCTCTTTTCCTTTTAACATTTCTAGGCGTCCAGTTTGTTATACTATGGAATAGATATAGACAACGCAACTACAATATTAGTAAGAAGTACGATTTAGTCAAGTTCTATTGGCTACTTATTACGGTGTGTGTTACAATATGTATCGACACCCTTACGCCATCCCATCTTCTGAGTACGGCGGGCTGTGCTGGAGCGGCTGCTGCAGGTGCAAAAACCTCAAACGGCGTAAATATAATAACCTCATAGGAGGTTATATGTTTGAGCCGTTTGGGGTTGAAACACTAGAGCCAGGTCCGAGCGCTCTACGAGTTGTTTAGGATATCATCGAACAGCTGGTCGACTCTTCGCGTAACTAGAGGGCTGGGCTTTTCTTAGGAAGTTGGGCTTTTTTTTTGAATCAGCATTGCCATCCAGCTTGGCAATGCTGCCAGCGTTCTGGGTACTTTTCCCATTGACATCGATGTGGTTGACTTTTTTTGATGCCCAATGAGTTATTTTTACCCGTTTGTACATATTATTATTTTCAGTTTCTCATTACGGTTGAAAAGATAGTCAGTAACTGTCGGTCTGTATCATCAAAGGTACATTACCTTGCCACTGGGAGTCAGCTCAAATCTTTTACTCATCCATCCCTCTGTCACTTTTTCATCGTTGGCTATTAGCTCTTTTGACTACGTAACCCTAATAATTGTCCCCTACAAGTTTCATAGTCATCTACATTTTGCCTTGAATGAAGCTTTCTTGGTTCATTGACCCGTGACTTGCGAAATAAAATGGCTTTGAGGAAATATTTTACGTATTTTCGTTGTTTCGTTGGTGTCAAGGTTATATTTTTTGAAGATATATTGAATGGAACTGTCCTTATCTAGTATATAAAAATATTGTATGTTTGTTATCGAAATCTTTCGAAACGGCTTGACCGATTTATATGATTATTTTTGTGTAAATATTTGGAGGTCTGAGAGTTCTTAGGCTATTTTTATACCCCTAGGTAATAAGTTAACTATCACGCGGGCGAAGCCACTGCACTCTAGTTAGTATACAACATTATTTTTACTTTGTTGTCCGTTTGTCTGTCTGTCAAGACTCTTTACCTCGGGAACTCGTGGAGATATCGAGTTGAAATTAAAACCATATACTCAAGTCTGCGGTCCTTTGAAGCTGTGAAAAATTCAAACTTGTAAGTTAACGAAAAAAAAAAGATACGGCCGTTTATGTTGCAAAAATCGTATATTTAGACGCTCTCAAGGGAATCAAAATTCATATCCCATTAACTTAGAATCCTGAAATAAAGCATGAAATAAGGTCTCGTAGCACAAAGTATAGGAAAAAATCTGAAAACTGTAGATTTGTAGTAACATCACAAAAAAAAACTTTGCGATTCGTGTTAATCTTTGAGACTCGATTCGAAAATTGAACTGTTTTCATAGGTAACTTTGTATGGAACCCTCAGTGCGCGAGTCTGACTCGCATTTGCCCTGTTTTTTTTTTTCTTTGAAACCAGAGCTTTAGCAGAGAACCATTCTCATCTATCTGTCCTTGTCCTTTGTTATATAGGTATATATAATTATATTAAAGTAAAAATATTTGATTACTCTGGGTCTTTTCGAGGATACATTAAATTTTGATACATGTGGAAAAAGTTTGTCATTGTGACAGAGGCGGAATTTACACGAGCCGTTGGGAAAGGGGTACGGAGCCGAGGGCTTCTGTAACAAATTTTCACTTCTGTATCAAACGACGTTTTTCAATGCACTTACAAAGTTACAAATCAACGGGGTTTGACCTGCGACTCTTGGGGGTTGACGCGCAACTCATGGGGGTCGCTTAACACCCAGCCTGATATGATAAATGTAATAAATTATGAGAGAAGGCGAGCGTGCGCACTTTTCCTAACTAGTGCTAAAAACAGTAAATAGCGTGCCCAAAAACTGTAAAAACTGTAGGGGTTTTGCGTCTCCTTTAAAGGGTAAAAAAAACATATATGCTGACATTTGCACGAACAACGACGATATGAAAGAAAGAAAAAACGTTTATTTGTGACTCACACAATCGTATAAACTAAAGATACACAATAAAAAAATAAAAAACTTTTTACAAAAAAAGAATAACCGACTTCAGTAAAAAAAACACTAAAAGGATCAAAATAACTTTAATTTCGGAAGTCGGTGTTTCTCTGTATTATTTGTATCTTATTTAACACCGACTTCCGAAATTAAAGTTATTTTGATCCTTTTAGTGTTTTTTTTTTACTGAAGTCGGTTATTCTTTTTTTGTAAAAAGTTTTTTATTTCACACTTTTTAGTTGTGATACACTTATAAACAGAGTGCCTATTTCTTATGATAATTCCAATTAACCCAAACACTTCTAGGTTACATTGTTTTATTATGAAGTTCTTGTGTCTACCTTCCACCTTCCGGCTCCATCATCAGATCAGTTCGATAGGACCTTATAGCCAAAGTGCATCTCATGACAATTCTAATAAATCCAAATACGGCTAGGTTATATTGATTAATTACGGAGTTCCAGTGCCTACCTTCTGGTTCCATCATCATCATCAAATCAATTTTCAACGTAACTATTCAGAACTTCGCGTAACTAGTCACTTAATTATCTTCATTGTGATATCTATGCGAGTATGAAGTTCCGTTGACCATTTCTGGTCTTCTTCATCAGTTCCACTCTATCAAATGTTACTTTTTGACTGTAAATACTTAATTTCTCGATGAAAATACCAAAATCACTATGCAGTTGCCTATAATATTTGAGGAGTTCCCTCGATTTCGCCAAGATTCCATCATCAGATCCTGACTTGGTGACTATGGGACCATTTGGGAAGTATACCCTTTCTAACAAAAAAAGAATTTTTCAAATCGGTTGGCAAGCGACGAAGTTATGCGCGAACAAACATAAAAAAAAAATACAAACATCCGAATTGAGAACCTCCTCCTTTTTTAAGAAGTCGGTTAAAAAAGACGTACAATCAGTGCGAAACCAAAAAGGCATCTAGCTCAGCATATGCTGCATTATTTAAAACGACAAATAACGCAGCGCTGGTATTCTGTTAGGGCCCGCTGTGATGCCACGAACACACTTACGGACATACACTTATACTAGCTGACCCGGCAAACGTTGTTTTGCTATGTATATAAAAAAAAATATCTAAAATTGAAAAAAAAAATAGATGTTGTCCGATTCTCAGACCTACCCAATATGCACACAAAATTTCATGAGAATCGGTCAAGCCGTTTCGGAGGAGTATGGCAACGAAAACTGTGACATGAGAATTTTATATATTAGATGAATACAGGTACCGACATGAAACTACTCCTGTCTCCTCCAAATTAGTTGAAACATAAATTAACTAACCTGAACACACCCTAAGCGTCCCTAATTGAATCAGATTCAATGTCTAAAACAGTTTTGAAGCTGCAGATGATATTATAAAAGGGATGTTATCTATTCTGTTCCAGTGGAAGGTGAAAATGCTTTGTTTCAATTGTAGGAGACTTCGTTGGTAATTGGTTATCTGGAACAGATTTGGATAGTTGTGTACTGGTGATTGTGTGTCGTTTAGTCTATACTTATAATAAATCTGTAGAATTGAAAATTCTGTACATTGAAAATATCAAAAAAATAAATGGCAGGGGGTGTTACTAGACCGACACCGAACCCAAAAATGTGATTAAAAATTTTTTGTCTGTCTGTCTGTTTGTTCAGGCATCACGCAAAAACTACTGGTTCGATTATGATGAAACTTGGTATAATTCTTTAATATCCTAAGCACCATACTGGGTACTTTTTATCCCGGAAAAGAATATACAATAAAAAAACAAACTTAATTTTACGGTTCGATCCCTAGACCCGATTACTGTACTAACCGAAAGTAATAAGTTTGTCGTAGGTTACGTCACCCGCAGCGAAGTTCACTAAGGGGCGCTGCACACGGCTAAGATACTATAATATCTTAAGATACAATATCTCTCGCCATACAATTAATGAACTATCACACACGACGAAGATAAATAAATAATATTTTATATTTTCGTATCTCAAAAAACCTAATAAAACCATTTTCGAGTTCTACGCGGACGAAGTCGCGGGCAAAAGCTAGTTTAGTAATTAATTAATTACACGGGTATTATAAAGCCTAAAGTTTGTTTGTATGTTTGTGTCTGTTTGTTTGTCTTCACGCTCAAACATGACTGGCCTGATGGTTTAGTGGTTAGTGGCCTTGACTTTTATGCCAGAGGCCGTGAGTTCGATTTCCACCCGGACAAATGTTTTCAATTCTCTGCCCTGGAGTAGCATTAGGAGGGCACTCCGGTATCACCGGGTGCCTGACTACCTCTGTTGTGTTGTCGAGGCTTACCTGTCGGACAGGTACATTATTTACCCTGGTCACCTGGGTGAGTGGAAACGGCGAGAGATGTCGTGCGGTGTTCCGCAGGGATCGGTACTGGGGCCACCCCTGTGGAACATCGGGTACGATTACGTGCTGCGCGGCGATCTCCCTGACGGGGTCAGCGTAGTCTGCTACGCAGATGATACGCTGGTGCTGGCACAGGGAGAGTCGTACCAGGCGGCGGTCGAACTAGTGACACGCGGGGTTGCGACAGTCGTGGAGAGGATCCAAGAGTTGGGACTTGAGGTGGCATTGCACAAGTCCGAGGCCATGTGCTTCCACGGCCCCCGGAACACGCCACCAACGGGGTCCCAACTAACGGTAGGAGGAGTTCACATCGGCGTCGAGTCGACGATGAAGTACCTTGGACTCGTCCTCGACAGCCGATGGAATTTCGAGGAGCATTTCCGACGTCTGGCTCCCAAACTGGATCGTGCTGGGGCTGCCCTCAAGCGGCTCCTTCCCAACCTAGGGGGTCCAGACGCCTCCTGCCGGAGGCTCTATGCAGGAATTGTGCGGTCCATGGCCCTTTATGGGGCGCCGGTATGGGCGCCGTCGCTACGAAAGCGTCCGGCAGCCAGGCTGAATGCAAGCCAGAGGGTCATGGCCATCCGGATGGTGCGGGGATACCGCACAATTTCCCGCGAAGCAGCGAGCCTCCTTGCCGGCCAACCACCACTTGATTTGGAGGCAACAGTCCTTGCACGCATGCACGATCTGCGCATGGAGATGCAACGCCGGGGCGAAACTCCGCTGCCGCGCCAAGTCGCGGCATGGCGGAAAGACTTCCGGCGGGATCTCATGGTGGAATGGCAACAGCGACTGTCGCAACCCAGTGCTGGGCACGCCATAATTATGGCAATAAGACCCCTCTTTGAGGAGTGGCTGGAAAGACCTCACGGCGTCCTCACCTTCCGCATGACGCAGGTCCTCACCGGACATGGCAAGTTCGGGAGGTTCCTGCACCGGATTCGTGCGGAAGAAACGCCCGGGTGCCGCCATTGTGTGGACCGCCCGGAGGACACGGTGGAGCATACGGTAGAGGTGTGCCCCGCCTGGGCAGAGCACCGCCGTGTCCTCGCGGGGGCGATCGGCGGCAGCGATCTCTCGCGCCGGGCCTTGGTACAGGCCATGGTCCGGAGCGAGGAGGAGTGGCAGGCGGTTGCCTCCTTCTGCGAAGCAGTAATGCTAGCAAAGGAGGCGGCCGATCGCGTGAGGCAAAGGTCCTCACGCCCCAATCGCCGCCGGGATTCCGATCCCGATTTCCGGCCACCGTAGGCGCGGGCTTGCAGACGCCGAGCAATGGGTGGCTCGCCGTCTGACCGTCCGGTAACCGTCCGGACCGAGCCCAAGTCGTCGACGGCGCGTTTTGTTCCACGCGCGCCTCAAGGAGATGTCAGCAAATCGTAGGGGCCCAGCAGGGTCGAAGCCTACTGGGGCCCTGGGTAGTGCGAAAGCGAAACCCGGGGCCCTGGGACGAAGGCAACGAAGGAACAGGAGTGGGTTTTTAGTCAGTAAGAGTCTGACACTATCTCCCGTTCCGCCCAAGAGCGGGGATGTCATTAGGATGATTTTCCCACCCAAAAAAAAAAAAAAAAAAAACCCGGACAAATGTTTAATGTTTTTTTTATTATATATATTTAGTCCATTAAATAATGTATATATTATATTTACTTACGTTGTTTTGTATCTGTGATTCATTTGTATATATTTTTTTTTATATAAACCTTTTTTTCTCTCTCTCTTTTATTGCACCTACCACTATTCTTCTCTGCATCACCCAATGGCATTAAGTCCGCCACTGTACCTTTATGTGCATGAAGTATGTAATAAATAAATAATGACGACAAATTGTGGACAAATTGTGATGTGTAATATTATATCGTGACGTCATCCTTATTAAAGCTCTGGAGCAGAGAGCCAGCAGCTAGCCAGCCAACAGCCAACAACATTCAGTGTAAGGGGTTCACAGCCGACTGACAAAGAAGGTGACGAGACGAACTGGACAGATTTCGCTAGAATCGACGGGTTCGAGAAAAATAAAAGGAGTGGTAGACGAAATACGGAAATTATAACAGAAGATATGCATGTATGTCTAAATTTTTTTATGGGAGAAATCATCAGCTAACATAGATATTTGCACGACTTAAAAGTCGACTGCAGTTAAACTATCTCAAATTGTTACCACTAAAATAAAAAAAAAAAAAAAAATCAATCAATCTTTCATTCATTCATCCATTCATTAGTCAAATAACTTCTCTCACTCTAGTGTGGAGTGAAAGAGTGAGAGGGTGTCTAAGACTTTGAGTGACAAAACCCCTGTGTCCATCCTACCATAGGCTTAGCGCGTTCTTAGGCCACGTGCACTCATGCAGCCCAAGTATGTCAGATTGATATCCGCAAAGCGCGATGATTATTGATGTTTTTTTTTTGTAGACATATGTACCTACACGCCTAAACTTAACAGCAATTTAAGCATCAGATATATTAAGGGACAATGTGTCCCTCAACATGACGCGCAACACTGCCAAATTGACCAATAACATGTCTCGCGTGACGCGTCACGCGAATGCATCTTAAAATATTGGTAGGAATAAAAAAAAATAGGGGGAAGTTGACACTGGGCAACGTTGCAGTGTCACGTAGATTGAATGTTGCGCGTTGCGCGTCATGTTAAGGGATTGCATTTTGTCCCCTAATGTATCTGCTTGTTTAACGTGATAGTAAGAAGGTTGGACTTATTTATAATTTGATTTATTAGTTCAGCTTGAATCGATAGATGGCGTTGTATTGTTTTCTACATCTCGCTATTAAGATTTTCCGGCGACACTATGTATAAGAATTTTTTATTGTTTAATATATATGCTTTTTTTAATTTCTGGAATTAATTAAAGTAATACTATAAGTATTACTTTAATTAATGCCCGAAATAAACGATAAATAAATAAATAAATTTTAAGAAACAACTCCTATGTGAAGTGAAGAACTTCTTTTTGCGAAAATATATAGTTGGAACAGCGTAGCAATCGTGGGGCTCCCTGGTTCCATCTAAAGCCCTGTGCGGACCATGACTGGTCATCAGCAAGTCGAAAACTGATGTTTAACGTTTCACTTATTTAAAAATATATACATCTGTATAATGTACAGCAAACCCAATGGATACCAGGCATAAATATGAAAACAAACGAAATAACACAAGGAACATGAAATATATCGAGTTTGGGTAACTTCAGAATTATTCATGTTTCTCAAAATATTGTTTCAGAACACCTATTTGAACTTTGAAGACTGTTTTATGTCTAAAAGGATGATATTAATGAGAACTAACTAATATCAGCCAAGCACGTGGTTTTGCCTAACCCAGTCAGGCGCATTACTTTGTGTAATTTATTTTATTACCGCCGTTTTCAAAACTGTGAAGGAAAACATCGTGAGGAAACTACCATATCCTAGAACCAACAATTCGAAGATGTGATTTCCACCAACTCGCAATGGGCCCGCGTGGTCCATTCCCTTTCCTAGAGAAGAGGCTTGAGGCCTAGCAGTGGATTTATACGACGGATTATGTTATGTTATGTTAGGGCCGATGTCTGCCAAGACTGCCGGTTGTTCGAAAGTCACCATGGCGCATGGCCTTCGCAAATGGTAACTCACTTCCTTTAAAAATGATCATTTTTTCCGTTACAAATCTGTGATTATCTATGGTGTCATTGATTAAAGTTTTGTGTGAAGAACTTTCTCTCTCTGTACCATTGTAATAAACTCTCTGCTCTAATACAATGGCTGACAGGGAAAATGAGATTGACAACTAGCACTTAAAACTATTAATTACTAGCTTTTACCAGCGGCTTCACTCGCGTGAAAGTAGATTACACCATACAAACTTTGGACCCCCATTTTATTTTTTTTTAATTTCGGCTGTGCGTCGATATGTCAGTCAATCTATTTCTCCTTTTATATATAGGTATAGATAAACTTAAGTGTAAGCAGTGATGACCGAGTGGTAACGGCCCCGACTTACGAATTGTAGGTCGCAGTTCAAATACAGCCAGGCGCATTACTTTGTGTAATTTGTTTCATCACCACTGCTCTCAAAACGGTGAAGGAAAACATTGTGAGGAAACCGGCATGTCCTAGAACCAAAAATTCGAAGATATGTGACATCCACTAACCTGCACTGGGCCCGCGTGGTGGATTACGACCCATATCCTTTCCTAGAGAGGAGATCTGAGTCCCAGCAGTGGGAACATTAAAAGGCCGGTTATGCTTTGCTATGCTATATATAGGTATAGATAAACTTAAGAGGAAAGACAGACAAACATAAAGTAACGTTTATTCTTACACATAACCCATGTAGGTCCTACAGCGGAGTATAAATTCACACGTAATACCCAAATGCCACAAAACTTTGGAAGAATGTTTTGTATTCAATAAACAAGGCCCGCGGCTGCATACTTCAGGCTATAACCTAACCCAGGATATTATAAAGTTATTCCATTAGGGAAATCCAACGGGCTGATTTGGTTAGAAAGTTACAGTATCTAGGTAAATTCTTCTTACAATTTATTTATGAGGTAAATGATGTTGCCTTTTTGTATATAAAAGGGCATTAAAATACCTTCAACTTTTTTCTTATGCTTTATTGGACACACCTTTTGCAATTAATAAAAAATTAGACAGCTGATGTAGGCGTGCAAGTTTTTATTTTTAACTATGAAAACTGTTGATATTTTTATAAATTCGTCATTCCAACACGATCCCATTGTCATTTTGCTTTAAGTTCGTAATCTGATAATTCATAATGGTGGATCATTGATCGGTCAATGATCTTGTGGTAGAATGACAATATGAAGCTGTCTCGAAACAAATTAAAAACAATGACGTTCTAATGGTAGGTCACTAATCAAAGGAACTGTCAAAATTTTGGCAGTTATCCACATACGTCAAAATATTATTCATTTGTCATTATGTACTTACAAGATTACCACTTATGCCACTTCTTTCGAGATAAAGGGTCTTGACAGACAGACAGACAGACAGGCCGACAGACGGATGAACAACAAAGTGATCTTATAAAGGTTCCGTTTTTGCCGACTTAGGCACGGAACTCAAAAAAAACATCTGAAAGCCAAATAATCTGACAACTAATTTGCTTTGCGGAGCACAGGGACAGGACACAGAAAGGTTGAGCATGTAAATAACAATTATGAACGTGCCTCCAGATGTTTCCATCCGGGTTTTCATTACCCCCTCAATCTTTTTGTCCCGGGAGGGATAATAGCCGTTTAATTCGTTTTTTATTACATCTTATTAAGGTCAAATGCGATGCGATCCGGTTTTAGGGTTCTATAGTTAGCCCGCACATGACCTGTCGTACTGTATGGATCAGAATGAAGGCTGTGAAAAAGATGGATGAAAAAGGTTACATGTAGCGGAGATGAGAATGTTCAAAATGAAACCGATCTACTCCGACTTTCAATACCTCGGGTCGCTCGTTCAAGGAGATGGTGAAGTAGACCGGGACGTAACACATAGGATCAAAGCAGGATGGATGAAATGGCGACCGGTCACAGGAACAACTTGTGACCCACGGATGCCCCTCAAGTTGAAGGGTAAAATCTACAAGTCCGTGATAAGGCCTGTCATACTGTATGGATCAGAATGTTGAGCTGTAAAAAAAGATGGATGAAAAAAGATTACATGTAGCGGAGATGAGAATGTTGAGATGGATGTGTAGTGTGACGAGAATGGATAAAGTGAAAAAGAGTATATTAGAGGAAGTTTGAAAGTGGCGCCAGTGACTGAAAAGTTTAAAGGAAATCGTTTGTCTTCGTAAGGTCTGAAGAGGAGGGATGAAACGCATGTTACTAATAGAGTTCTGAGTATACATGGGGTGGACAGGGAGAGGGAGGCCAAAGAAAAGATTGATAGATTGTGTGAGAAGTGTTGACTGGCCTGTTGATCAAGTGGTTAGTGGCCCTGACTGCTAAGCCGGAGGTCGTGGGTTCGATTCCCACCCAGGACAAATGTTTGTGTGATGAGCACGATCATTTGTTCTGTGTCTGGGTGTAATTTATCTATATATGTATGTATTTAGAAAAATATAAGTATGTTTATCAGTTGTCCAGTACCCATAACACAAACTCTGCTTAGCTTGGGACTAGACGGCGTTGTGTGATAGTAGTGGAATATTATACTATATTATGTGATATGGAAGAAAAGAAAGTCAGTGATAGTGGTAACAGGACAGAATTCAATAAAAAACGTGTTGCGCCGACCCCAAGTAATATGGGATAATAGCAGGAAGAAGCCCGCACGTTAGCGACGACCATAAAAATTGTTTTTTTGTTAAAATGACAATGTTTTCAATATAAATAATTTAATAACGCGACAGTTACGTATTGTAGTAGTATTTATGGATTGTAAAATTGTATAAAATCTAAATAAAGACTTTTATTATTATTATTCCGTCTATTTATTCAACTTAACATATAAATTATATTTTTAAATATTCCCATAAAAAAAAAACATTAAAAAAAAATTATTATTCTAATGTTTTAAAAATTGCAATTTGGCAGCAAATGTATCGGGTCAGCCTTCTCGGCAAACTTCGCTATGTTAGTCAATACCACATTCAACCAAGTTGTTGTGTGTGTTGTGGAAGCTCCCACATTGAACTGCTTTAAAAATCAGTTGGACAAACTAAACATCTCCAAACTATATGAAACACACGCATCAGAAAGTAGCTTCTAGTTTGTCTCACCAAATAATAATAATAAATCATTCTCAGCTACATTTTACCGAGATCGCGTCTGTTTCAATGATTCCACACATTGTCCAATTGCGCAGACACTTGAAATACAAAACTACACCAATTTTATATCACAATGCGAATAATTAAAACAGACACTGAACTTCATTCGAAGCAATCCTGCCAAAAACTCCTCTAAAAGTAGGTATATAAAGACACGTGATTGGTTAATAGTCTGCGTAAAGAGGACGCGTCGTTCTGCGTGATGTTGTTTACCTATGGATGTGCGGTTCACTGGGTTTTAGAGTTCACGCGTATGTTTGAGTCTTATCTGTGTGTTGGTAGGAGAAGCTCCGAGATATTACCGATTTTTTATATATATATATGTCGGCGCAAGGATACCGATCATCATTAAATCTCTGTCCAGGGACTCTGTTTTGTGGGCGTTGACTGGATATCGAGCAATAAATAAACTATTCCAGATCATAAAACTGATTTATTATGATGCAAGCTTTAGGTATTAACTTCACACAACGAGCCGTGAAACAGTCTCCGAGAGTCGATGTTGTTCGCACGGCTGCCGACAGAAGAAAGAGCACTGCACTTCTGCGGTCGGCACCTTTATCTGCTCGGTTCGTGCAAACGTCAGCGCGGATTCTGTCAAAGTGACATATGTCACTTTTCACTTAGCTCGTTCATCCGTTCTCAAGCTTCCGTACTATTGACTTCTCAGACTTTCAATGGAGTGTCAGTGGTTGACCATTGGAAAGTCATGATGACGCCATTATAACAGTAGATTACCAAACTTGGTCAAAATCAACAATTATGAAGTCAATGATAGATCATTCTGACACTATTGTAATAGCAGAATGAGGCCCAGGTGAGATGGTGGTCAAACTTGAGCCTATCAATAATAATAAAAAACGATGTTCTTTCTAAAAAGGGAGATACACGTAGGTATCTACGAAATTATCATAGTTAAAGAAAGAACACAAACTTAATGGATTGTTTATCCTTTGCGAGTGAAAAATAAACGTTTTTTCTTTCTTTTTTTATTAAGAATATAATTTGTTATTTCGTTGTCATCAGAGCGTCAGACCGGTCCCCGTTCGACGGTTCCTGCTGCTCCGGCTACCGACCTGTGGACTCCGCCAGCTTGGACACACCTGATGAGGATGAAATGGATCCGGTGAGATATGTAGTTTCTAAGCTACGAATATATGGTATATTTTTCTTACGTGTATTGTTTGGTAAATAGCAGTATATTTTAGAAAAAAACTATTAACAGTATACAATCTTACATAAATTCCATAAAATGTACGTTATTCTTTTTTCGAAATTAGTTTTTTTTTTGTGTTAATTGGTTTATTTGTGATTTGTTTTTTTTTTTGTATGGCTATAAATACTGTGCGTGTTATGTTATAAATACATTTCGAAATAGATAGATAGATAAAATATGTATTTGTTGCAACACAAAACGCACACAAATGTTATGTGATTGTGCAGCTCATTGAGTTCTATCAATTTAGGTTTGACAAAGTGAAGCGGATATGTTACCGGCAATCTGTATATTTCAGGTATTCTATGCAATGCCTAGGCAATGTATAAAATACTTGGGGCGTCCAGGCAAATATTATGGTTATAATTAACATTTATTATCAAGCTAGTAAGTTAGTATATAAAAAAACTTAAATATTAACTAAACTATTTATATTAAAACCTACTATAACCTAACTATGTGCATAAATATAATGCAAAAACACAAAGTACAGTCAGGCATTGAAGTACTCCTCCACATGGCTGTCGTGCGGAAATGAGCCCAGAAGGCTGGCAGCACTGCAGCGTTGAATGATTCATTATTTTTCATTTAATTAGGTAATGTATACAATTTCAAGGGATTGTAAACAGTATCTGCTGGTCCACCGGTAATGAGTAAAATAAATAGATTTTGGTGTATATTTATCAATATTAACCAAACCTACTTATATAATAACAGGCAAATGAAACATGTTCTCTTACTTAAAATCGATTTATGAAAAAAAAAGAGACTAGAGCAGGGAAGGAAATGACGTATTTTTTAATTTTAAGACACCTCAACACGGATAGGTCAGGTTAGATTAGGTTAGGCTAGGCTCCCGCCTTAGCCTTCCTGGTTATTTTTTCGCCTGGCCTTTCATTAAACCCAGCGGATAAAAATAGCATCTGAGTGCTTATACATAATAAAATTAACGTGAAATTAAAAATTCTACTGGCTATAAGTAACATAATGTAATTTGCTTACAAGTACGCAGGTCCTATTTTTGTCTGCGGGATTTAAAGTAAGGCTTCTATTTACGGGCAGTTAAAAAAAAATAACCACGAAGGTTAAGGAGGGAGCTCCACTTCACTCGAGAGCAGAGCGGAGTTTAGCTCCCACCTAACCTAACAGATATAAATGAACAAAAACTTTCGTAGCGCGGTGCTACGAATCGTAATGTTTGCGAAGCAAAGAAATAGGTTTCGTAATAGTAAGCCTTATGTAAATATTTGTACTAAAGTAAGTTTGGAAATTAAATGAGTCTACATAGTGTTAAATTGCGTAGGTAGCATTAGGCCCTTATATAAGCTTCTATACATATAAATAAAAATGGAGTGTCTTTTGTAATATCAAAATAGTCTTTTTTAAATAAAGGTTTATAAAAATATGTTCGATACTTATAACAAAAAAGCAGTTACTAAAATTTTTGTCTATCTATTAGTTTCGGCTAACTTCGAAACAGCTGGACTGACTTTTACAGGACTGTCACTGGAAGATAGCTAATGTTGTAAGAAATATTTTACGATACTTTTATTTTAGAAAAAAGAATTAGGGATCCGCACAAAATAATATTAACTTCTTATACTTGTGACCAAATAGCATTGTGCTGTTTTACGAGTAAATGCAGATGAAGTCGCGGGCACCTGCTAGTGATAAATATAGAGGTGCTCATTATTTTGAAGAGAGTAATATTTTCACTATCAAAATTATTTTATTAATTTGCCACAAAAATTACAAAAAAAACTTAAACATCGATGTATTTGGAAAAACATCTGTCCGAGGCGAGCGAGGGTGTGGAGATGTGATAGACTCGAATATCTATAACAAAAAAGTCAGAGTCAAATTCGGGCACAGTATTTCGTACAAACTTATCTATATAAGTAACTAGCTTTTGCCCGCGGCTTCGCACCCTACTCTACCCTACTCTACCCAACTCTACCCTACTCTACCCAACTCTACCCAACTCTACCCTACTCTACCCTACTCTACCCTACTCTACCCTACTCTACCCTACTCTACCCTACTCTACCCTACTCTACCCTACTCTACCCTACTCTACCCTACTCTACTCTACCCTACTCTACCCTACTCTACCCTACTCTACCCTACTCTACCCTACTCTACCCTACTCTACCCTACTCTACCCTACTCTACCCTACTCTACCCTACTCTATGTCCGTCTCCTGGCTCTAAGCTACCTCCCTACCAATTTTCACCCAAATCTGTTTTGCCGTTATTGAGTTATAAGTGGTGTAACTAACACGACTTTCTTTTATATATATAGATTTAATTCCCGAATCGAGTTTGGAAGATTTTTCCGAATCATAAAAAGGTAGTTTTTTTGTGGCTTAAATATAAATTTTATTTTTTTTTAATTTCAGGATTTTAGGTCATCGGTAAGTAACCTAAGGTTTTGATTGTGATTTCCAAGCAAGTGTCGAAATATGCGCCTTAATGGAGCATTAACGGCCTTATCTTTAGTATGCGTTGACTTTGAAGTATAATTTTTTTTAGGTAGCTCAATTCTGCTACCTGAAAAAAAAAATTATACTTGATATTAATTTCAAATTCATACCTCCACGTGTTTCTGTTTCTGAGAAAAAGAGTCTTGACAGATGGTTGGACTGTTTTTACCGACTTAGGTACGAAACTCTTAAAATGACGTAGCCAATCACAGCCAGGTAAAAATATTTGCTTTACAAGATGAAAATAAACGTTGATAAATTCCATGAATTATTTGAAACTTAATAACGACATCAAACAATATAACACCATAATTCCTTATACGAACACGGCGTAAATCCAATATTCACGCCGCGAACCCTTTTCAAACGAATTTCAATCTTAATCCACAGCTTTATGTGCTAAAATTACTTGACACATATTGCCATGACAGCCAAGAAGCTAATTTAAATGTATATTGAAGAAAAAGGCCTATTTATTCCTCTGTTTTGAAATCTGGGGAAAATTATTATGGAAAAACAGTAAAATTGTTTTTGTGTAAATTGTTTGTAAATTGTAAAGTTTTTGTTACTATTTTGGTGTACAATAAAGTTTATTCTATTCTATTCTATTCTATTGTTTCTGGAGCGCTGTGTTTTGATAAAATATCGTTTTTAGAATTTAGGTTTTCTGTTTAGTAAGCAGTTAATATTTTTTTCCATTCTTTATTAGAATTCCGTACCCAAAGGGTAATATGGAACCCTATTACCAAGTCTCCGCTGTCCGTCCATCAGGGCCTCAAGTCTGCTATTACAATATTGTAAGAATGGTCTATCATTGATTTCATAATTGTTGATTTTGACAAGTTTGGTAATCTACTAATATAATGGCGGCATTATGACTTTCCAATGGTCAACCACTGACACTCCATTGAAAGAAGTGGCATAGAATGGTAATCTCGTACATATTGACAAATGAATATCTGACGTATGCGGTAATCTGCTAAAGTTTTTGACAGTTCATTTGATCAGTAAACTACCATTAGAACATCATTGTGCAGTCTTTGCTTCTAATAAGCTCGATATTGTCATTCTACCACAACTCAATTGCGAGACCATTGACCGATCAATGATCGATCATTATGAAATAGCAGATTACGAACTTTTAGCAAAATGACAATGGAATCGCGTTGGAATGACAAATTTATAAAAATAGCAGACTTGGGCCCCTTTTTGTCTGTCGGTCCGTCTGTCACCAGGCTGTATCTCATGAACCGTGACAGTTAACCCTTGAAATTTTCAAAAGTATATTGAAATATAATTACGATACAAAGCTGTGTTATTTAATTTAACTTATACGAGCTTACAGTCAATCAGCAGTTTTAATGCAATATTGTACAGTTTTTCCAACGACAATATAATTAGGGTATTATTTAACTGCTACAAAATATGCTTCTTTGATGGAAATCAAAAAAATTCTGATTGTGCATTAAAATATGCTTTTCTTAGTTAAAAAAAAATCACTCTAAGGCAATACTCCTTTTAACTTAACCTGTCCGAGTCGGGATGCCCCATGTCCCTTAATAATTGTAAAAAGTCCAGTAATCCGAAATTAATGATTTGGCCAAAACGTGGATCGATATATGGTGATATATCGATCCACGTTTTGGCCGTTGACGTAGACGTTTAAATGATCTGGCCAGTTTTAGTTAGCCATATCATGAAATGCTATATGTCCGGACACATCATGAAGTGATCAATTCTTAGATCGTTAGCCACGACATATATGTAGATTAACTTCCATAATTATACAATTATGTTTGGATCATAATAACTGCTTAATAAATTATTATGATGCTAAAAAAATTGCATGTTTGTAAAAAAAATACAAATATCCAGATAGACAGTATTTACAGGAGCAAGTAACTTGCTTAAGAACCAGAGAAGATTTTAATCGAACCCGTGCAGCGCAAGAACCACCAACGTTCTTTGCTTTCGGTCATCCATATTGTCCTTCAAATCCTTTATCACAATATGCCCAAGGTATTTAAATTGACGAACACAGTTTAAGAAACAACTATTCAAAGAGACTGTTGGGTAGCTATCAGCGGTCTTGTTAACCGTTTTAATAAGAACAACTCACTCTTTCTGATAACATCAGCCAACTACCAGTGAAAGTCCCGTCAAAAGTCTATGCTATCCCACGCTGTCCCTCTTGAGTGAAAAGCTTCCTACAGTTCTTACTTCTTTCTCGAATTTGCGCGTCTACTTGCCAGGATGTTTAGAAACTGTACAGTTTTTTTGCCATTCTTCTGAGCAACATGCCATGGCTCATAACTAGGCGTAGGAAAAGTGTGTCATCTTTGCGATTGGAACATTTGCATCTTAATCACTGAAATGTTTCGAAACAGTGATATGTATAATTTGGAACATTTGAAACATCGGCTCACAAGATACAAACGGAACATTTGAAACATCGGCTCACAAGATACAAACGGACCATTTGAAACATCGGCTCACAAGATACAAACAGAACATTTGGAACAACGGCTCAAAAGATACAAACGGAACATTTGGAACAACGGCTCAAAAGATATAGACACGGACTGTTATGAATCGTGATCTGTTACGTTGCGTCATACCTATACACTAAAAGTTTTATTTAATTGAATTTTGATTTGAGAATAATTTAAAGCAGATGTTTTTAGTTCAGATATATTTACACTATTTAGGTTATAATTTGAATTTTAAAAAGACTGCTGGCCACGTAAAGTAAAGGGTGTTTCAGTGTTCCAATTGTTCCAAATGATGCATTTAAAACATTACTGATGTTCCAATCTTTCGGAACACTAAATGTTTCGAAACAGTGAGTCGGTTCAGTAAAGAGTTACACACGCCTACTCATAACACTAATATTCGTTTCTTATCACTACCTGGGGAGGGTGTATCTATCTTTTTTATTCCGTCACGCTCAAACGGCTGATCGGATTTAGATGGAATTTTGCACATAAGATATGAAATATGACTTTCCATCCTAGGAACATCTTCCCGTGGGATAATTTTCTAATGTCACGTGGTTGAAGCCGCTAGCATAGACTAGTAAGTTGTCTCAAGGAATGGCATTTGTAATTTGAGCAGTTAGTCGATCCGCGCACCGGAAAACGCAGCGTTGGAAGGCCTCCCACAAGGTGGACCGACGACCTGGTGAGAGTCGCGGAAGTGCGGTGGATGCGAGGCGCACAGGATCGTTCGTTGTGGCGTCGCTTGGGGGAGGCCTATGTCCAACAGTGGACATCTTTCGGCTGAAATGATGATGATGATGATGAGTCGGCCATAATCCTTTCACATTTATAGCTCCATCTCTTTCTTTTTTCTTTTTTATTAATGATACGCTCGCGTTTGACCACCATCATACTGGAAAAACAATTATTCTATCTCACGATTGTAGGGCCATTTTTATACCCACAAACGGAACAGCTTCACCATAAAATTAATCCATTAAATTGATTGAAATTTGTTTGATTGTTTACCAATATCGAACAGAGAGATCCTATCAAACGCACTGTTTGACAAATCAACAAATAACGGGTAGTGCTTTTGATCGAAATATTTGTGAGTTAAATATTTGATTAGAGAATGTACTACCTATAATATGAAGTTTTAAATTTTAGATTTGTTGTTTGTTGGCTACTGCTAGCACCTTCGCTCGCGTTATAGTATTTACAGTGTTTTTAATATCGTGCGGATTTCATCGCGTAATACGGAATTACTCCGCATGCGTAGCCCCCGCAAATCGTCCCTTAGCTTACAACTTACACACAAGTCGAAAATTGGCAGTTTTCACATTTGAATGCCTTTAGATGGAGCTGCTCCTTGCGCGTCTAAACATTGGTCATATGATATAGATTTCAGCCAATCAGAAGCTATAATTCGAAAAGTAGTGATAACGTGCAAGTCGGCTGGCCTCGCAATACCGCACAGTTTTTTTTTCGTTTTCTGTAAAGTTCAAAATTGGCGGCTTTCACATTTGAATGCCTTTAGATGGAGCTGCTATTTGCGCGTCTTATCATTGGTCACGTGATATAGATTTCAGCCAATCAGAATGCATAACTCGAAAAATAATGACAGCGTGCAAGTCGGATGGCCCTCAACACAGCACAGTTTTTTTTTGTTTACTGTAAAGTTGGTAAAAATGACTCATGCGGTGTTGTTAGCTAACGGACGAAATGTCCTTTTCATACAAGTATTTATTGTAATACGTAGAATACGCACGCGGGATGCGGGGCGTGATATCGGGCAGCAGCGCTGTATGCGGAACAATTCCGCATGCGTGATGAAATCCGCACGCTATTAAAAACACCCTTAGTAGTGCTTGTTTGATTTGATATTTATCACAGTTATAAACTAATAAATTTAGTTTATAATTGTTTTGTATTGTACCCCGGTGTGTACTGGTAGGTCAGTGTTGTCTTTTTTAACCCAAAGTTTGGCTGGTAAAGAATATAGCATATAGTCGGCCTTTTAATGTTCCCACTGCTGGGACTCAGGCCTCCTCTCTAGGAGAGGGAATGGGCCGTAATCCACCACGCGGGCCCAGTGCGGGTTGGTGAATGTCACATGTCTTCGAATTTTTGGTTCTAGGACATGCCGGTTTCCTCACGATGTTTTCCTTCACCGTTTTGAGAGCAGTGGTGATGAAATAAATTACACAAAGTAATGCGCCTGGCTGGGTTTGAACCCGCGACTTACAACTTGTAAGTCGGGGCCGTTACCACTCGGCCACCGCTGCTCAAAAAGTATGGTATGGTAAAGAATGCTTTGTTGCATTAAGTTCGCCTGTGTACCACTACCGTACATGAAGTTTAAATAAATAATAGAAAATTATCCGAAAGAAGCATACTATTATATTCCAGAATAAAATGTATTCTACGTGTTATAATTAAGTGCTATATTTTAGGTCGTTATAAGTAGTAAATTTCTCACTAATCCTGTATTTGAATTCGTAAACATTAAAATTTTAACTGACTAGAACTCTAAATCCCTAAGGATATATGGCATTATATCGCAATAGCAATCTTGAGGCTATATATTTTTTTTTGTTTTATGAAAATAGCCCGTTAATGTGTTAAAGATTTATTTTTCTTATTTTTTCTTTTTTTCTTCGTATCAAGTGAAGTTATTCTAATTCAGTGACATCGTACTTAAAATATTCTTTATTTAGTAGGCTTTTAGAACCTAAATGAATGACAACCTGAGATGAAACAGCCGGCGGAAAATTGACTTAAAATGTCTTTTTCTTTTGCTTTTTTTACGAGTATACCTCGTCCCAGTTTTTATTTTGCAGCTTTCTATTTTATTTACTATTCCTTAAAATATTTCTTTGTTACAGATACCAAAGTACAGGGTGGTGTTACTTGGAGACGCCGGCGTGGGGAAGACCGCTCTAGTGTCACAATTTATGACGTCAGAATACATGAATACATACGACGCCAGTTTAGGTGAGCTACTCATTTCGAACATTAACGAACATTCTCGAACACTCCCGAACATTTCCTCCTGTTCTTTTTTGTAAGATACATTTCCTTCGATTTATGCAGCCCTGGTACATCAAATATTTGAGACAAAATTACCTTGCCATTGTTTTTTTTTCTTGTCCTACCTAATGTTTGGGTATTTTTAACTACCTACATAAGAATTTTAAATCCAGTTTGTTTTTTATTTTTATTTCCTATCCCTTTTAAACTTGTAAAACTTCACTCTATCAGTCCTATTTTACAGAAAAAAACATATAATCCTAAATTACTAAGCTAGCATGAAAACTAGGAATCGCTTTGAAAATAAAATTAGCATGTGCGAATTTCCAAACTCCAAAGCATGATGAGCCAGCATTTTAAGCATGAATCTTTAAAATTCCTAGTGATATAATAAAAATATATTTTTACTATGAATTCTCTATAGAATGAAATAGTTAACTATATGATATTTTGTTTTAGATAAGAGGGACAGTAGCAAAAATAAAAATGGTTTGTAATACATTTTTAAATATTTATGTACTTATTTTCTTTTCAAAGCATTAGTAATTGTATTTTAGTTTTCATGTATTTAGGTATTTTTTTTTCTGTTTTTTCATGTAACTTTGAAGATATTTAGGAATTTTATTGTTTATATAACTTTTAGGCCACAGATATCTATGTTTTAGGCACTTTTGACCGCTTTACTGGAGTATTGCGTAATTCTAGGATTATTACCGATGACAAAATTTAACATAATTAAGATTGATAGGTATACTTTTGTAGGTAGGTTTCTAAGGGCAGAATTCACCAATAAAACTAATCGAGTTTTAACGTTTGGCTCGCATAATCGCGTTTAGCCGCTGTCACTAGTGACACTTGTAAAAATACGACAAAAGAAAAATACAGACATGGTGATTTCCGCCCTTATCGTTGAGAGTAAATAAGTTTCTTCAAAAGTTTTGTTATTATGATGCTTTTACCCTATTGTTAAAATATTTAATGACTTGTAACCATACCAAAAAATAAGAGGTAACTAACCATAGAAATGGGCAACTTAAGGGATACGGGTGGGTCCGTAAATATCTGACATTCCCTCTCGCTCCACCCAGCGCGAGGAGTTATTTTTTGATTTCCCAGATAGGTACGAAAAGATTTCAGAATCTGTCAAACCCTAAAAGCAGACAGTTTCCCCGAAATATTATTAATAAAATTATGATACATTACCTATTTATTATGATACAAAATAAAAAATATAAAAATGTAATAAACAGAATTATAATAATAATCCTTTATTATCAGGCAACTAAGGCCCATAGACCAAAAACATAAATAATCTTTCAAAATAATAAACTTATACTACAATAAAAACTATAATAAATTATAACTATTGCACGCGAAGTGATAGCTTTGTCTTTCGCTGCGAGGTCGGTATCCTTCCACGAAATCGTCGATACACGACACACTTCTGCCAAAACTCTCCTTTGACGAAGGTGTCCAAATGGTGAGTCGACACCCGCACCACAAACGACTTAAAATTAATGTTATGGCGCGCATCCAATTCGACTCAAAATCCAGTTCGTCTTCACTCGTACATATTCCACTCCTCAACCTTCGTGGTGTGATGCCTCGCAACATGTTTCGAGGCAGCTGCGTTGTGGGTATTGCTGGACGCAGAAGCATGTTGGGTCCTGTCAGCGCGGTTCCGCACTGGTTCTGACAAGTAGGGTTCTTTCTCTTCTTCTTCTCTTCCTTTGTGAAGCCTTTCTGCCTTTGTGAGTTATTATGATATTTGCTTTATTTTTATAGTTTATGTAGACATACATATTGCTATTTTTAGGGTTCCGTACCTTAAAAGGAAAAAACAGAACCCTTATATGATCACTTTGTTGTCCGTCTGTCTGTCTAGACCGTTTATCTCGGGAACGCGTAGAGGTATCGAGTTGAAATTAAACCACATATTCAAGTCTGCGGTCCCTTGAAGCTGTGAAAAAATCAAACTTCTAAGTCTACGAAAAATAAAGCGACGGCTGTTAATGTTGCAAAACAAGTATATTTCAACACTCTGAAGGGAATCAAAATTCACAGGGTACTTGCCACTGACCTAGAATCCTGAAATTTGGCATGAAGCAAGGTCTTATAAGACAGGAATAGGAATAAATCTGGAAACAGTAAATATTTCGTTATATCACAAAAAGAAAAATCATATTTTGCGATTCGGAAAAAAAAACGAAACTGCATTCGGAAATTGAACTATTTGCATAAGTAAGTTAGTACGAAACCCTCAGCGCGCGAGTGTGACTTGCACTTGCCCAGCTTTTTTGCTCCATGCTTCGTTTTACTTGGGCAGGTCTTCAATATGAATAATCTTTTAATGTTTTGAAAAAATATAGAATCGTTTACAAATTTTTACATTAATATCCGTATTGTTTAATCAAGGACCTTGAAATAACTCAACCCTATATCGACTGTGTAATATATTATGTGTGGTATGCGATTATTTACAAAAATCTTTATTTACTTTATAATGGAAAAGCTAGCGCAACATTACAGTAACTCTATGAAACACAAACACAATCGTCACAATCGCTGCCCTTAGTGGGTCGTCATTAAACGCTATAATATGGGTGCCAGTGACAGCTGTCACACGCACACCACGTCATAAACGTGACGTGCGACGCGTCATATCCACTGGTAGTATTGTTATTACTTGTGACTATGCAATTAATTATTGAAATGACCAGTCAGTGCAGGGCGTAGTTAACGACTATTTTGCAATCAGATTACTAATTACGATTAAAGTAGTTAAACTACATGTAGTTATGATTAATTGTAACTTAAATACTGTAATCAAACTTGTTAATTGGATTGCTGTAATCTAGTAGTTATAATTATTTGAGTATTAGAAACTTATATTTTGCAATTAAATAAACATGTAATATGTTGGAATTATTGATTTATCAAAATTGAATTAGGCTCTAAAATTTAATAAAAAACCGGATTTTGACTGTTTAAAAAATTCACATAGGTATATGTACTTTCATGAATAATTGAATACAAGGCTTGTGGTCGTAGATCATTATTCACTTATATGTATTGCATATTATTATTGCGTTGATTGACAAGTAATCAAAAAATCAACCTGTAAATGTGTAGTTATAAAAAGTAATCTCGAAATCGTAATTGCATTAACTACTTTTTATGATTATTTCATGTAATTTGTAGTTATGATTACTAGCTACAATGTGTAATCGTACTTATTAATCACTAGTTAGATGTCATATAAACCATGTTATAAGTGTGTTTTAAAAAATAAATTGAAAGGTGGCAGATAATATTAATAATGTTAACACAAAATCAGGGCTTTCCTTATGAGTGTGTCTTCATTACACGTATTACATGTAATACGGGTGTCAGTGACAGCTGTCAGATGTTCACTTTAGTGTGACATGTGACGCGTCATATCCGCTGCTATTGTATTATGATTTAATTACTATATCTTGTTGCATGGGGTTTTACGCTTGTCTTGAATTGGGTACGCAGTACGCTGGTGTTGATAAGTCAGAACCAGCGTATTGCGTCAAAGGTATACTGCAGTTATGTAATACAGGTGTAGATGATAACTGTTATGGCGACGGGGACCTCTCGCGTTTGGCCCTTACGGAGAAAGAGAAAATGGGATACCTCCTGCTGCAAAGCAGGTAATGGAAGTTCAAAAGAGGCGATCGAAACCGTGAGGTGGATTCAAGCCTCTCATCCCCATGGGCGTTGGGAGTTTCGGGACAATTTCTGATACACGTAGGCGCGGGCTTGCGGATGGCGAACAATGGGTAGTCTGCCGTCTGGTAATGACTAAGACCATGTCGATGGCGCCTTGTGTTTCACGCGCGCCTCAAAGATATATCAGCAAGATTGACAGAGCCAGTTAGGGCCGATGCCTGCCAGGGTTTATCCGAAGGAGTTACCGTGGCCCTCGTAAAGCTGCAACTGAAGGAAGACGGAGGGCTTTAGGGTGCCTTATCAGAGGTCGGTATTAGGTAGTTATTCATGTACTTAAACTGATTTTATACAGCGAAAGAATAAATTGAATATGCCTCAAATCCCGAGATTAATATTAAAGAGCATTTTTATTTATGACACTTTCAGAAATATAGTAGAAAATATTTCTTCCTGCATTAATGACGGGGAGGAGGAAGCGTGTACATTTGTTAACCTCACCTCAGTTGACACAGAGAGATCTTTTTTAATGAATAATAATAATAAAAGTTGCATTTTAATTATCTTTATTTCATTTGTCTTATCTATCTCTGAAGTTTTTTCCCGAAGTAATGATTTTAGTCAGTTGATACTTCTCAAGAGCATAAAACGTAAACACCTAACGCAAACTCCTAAATGTAAACTTAAACGTACACGTATAGGACGAGCAATGGGTAGCTCGCCGTCCGACTGTCCGATAACCGTCCAGATCGAGCCCAAGTCGTCGACGGCGCGTAGTGTTCCACGCGCGCCTCAAGGAGATGTCAGCTACCGTAGGGGTCCAGCATGGTCGAAGCCCATGGGCGATGCGAAAGAGAAACCTGGGGCCCTAGAATGAGGACAAAGAAGGAACAGGTTTGGGTTTTAGTCAGTAAAAGTCTGACACGGAAGAGCAAGAGATGACATTGGATAAATTCCTACAAAAAAATAGTATTCGTAGGTATAAGTGAACATAATATCATAAGGTATATTACCTATAGAGTCCATTATAAGAAACTGTTCCAAAATCAAAATTCCAACTTAATTTCCAAACACAATTACCAGAATTCACTCATAACCAAAACAAGTTTCATAACTAAATAATTAAAATCAACCACCTAAACACTTCGAACAAACAAGAGCCTAAGCTAATCCTTCTAATCGATAACCGGCGGCCATTTTAGATTTCCCTACACTAGAATGAAAATAAACATAAATAATCACCACTTACAAGGTTGTGACAGCCCAAAGAATCGTCAAACTTTAGTGGCAGTGGACAGGGCACATTATTCGCAGAACTGATGGCCGATGGGGGCGAAAGGTTCTGGAATGGCGATCATGTACCAGAAGAGAGAGAGAAAAGGCCTCTCACAAGGTGGACCGATGACCTGGGGCTCTAGCATAGCATAGTCGGCCTTATAATGTTCCCACTGTTGGGATTCAGGCCTCCTCTCTAGGAGAGGGAATGGGCTGTAATCCATCACGCGGGCCCAGTGCGGGTTGGTGGATGTCACATGTCTTTGAATTTTTGGTTCTAGAACATGCCGGTTTCTTTACGATGTTTTCCTTCACCGTTTTGAGAGCAGTGGTGATGAAATAAATTACACAAAGTTATGCGCCTGGCTGGGTTTGAACCCGCGACCTACAACTTGTAAATCGGGGCCGTTACCGCTCGGCCACCACTGCTCCCTGGGGCTCTAGTCTGCTATTTTTATAAATTCGTCATTCCAACACGATTCCATTGTCATTTTGCTAAAAGTTCGTAATCTGTTAATTCATAATGGCCGATCATTGATCGATCAGTGGTTTCGTAATAGAATTGTGGTACGAGCTGTCTTGTAACGAATTAAAAGCAATGACTGCGTAGTGACGTTCTAATTGTAGGTCACTGATCAAAGGAACTGTCAAAATTTTATCAGATTACCGCATATGTCAGACATTCATTTGTCAATATGTACGAGATTACCATTCTGTGCCATTTCTTTCAATGGATTGTCAGTGGTCGATCATTGGATAGTTATAATGACGCCATTATATTAGTAGATTACCAAACTTGTCTAAATCAACAATTATGAAATCAATGAGAGACCATTCTGACACTATTATTATAGCAGACTTGAGGCCCTGCTCCGATGGATGCAAGACGCACAAGACCGATCATTGTGGCGGGGGAAGCCTATGTCCAACAGTGGACGTCTTTCGGCTGAAATGATGAATTAACACTTTTACGTTTTATCAAAGCCTTTTTACTCACACAAAAGCCGTGAGAGCTTCTAAATAGGGAAAATTACCGATTTTACCTCCCTTTTATCAACTATAAGTGTTTAGTAAGTGCTTTTGCCAAAGTAACACCATTAAGCAGTTCTCTGTTGAAAAATTTATGATGTTGGCACTACCTACGTTTGGTTCGTAAGGTTCTTGGGTTAAGTGCGGTTCGAATAAGGTTTCTTTAGGATGGTCGTTCATGTTTTAGTAAGTAAATAAATGTTTTTTGTCGGTTTTCGGGGATTTTCACGATAAAAAGGGTAAATGGTCTTGTGGGATGTCATAGGAACAGTATTTCATAAATTGAGAATGTATATCGTTGGCTTCTATCTGAAGGTCGTGTCTAAGATATTTCTTTAGAATAGAATAGAATATTGATTTATTTGCTCAGAATGCAGCCTTCTTAGCCAAGTTACGATCGTTTCGTTTGCGTCGAACGCCTCGAGTAGGCCAGGTCTCCCATTCCTTTGTTCTGACCACGTGACTGAGCGTTGAGATGACATCAAATAGCCGGTGCTATACCAAAAACACTTTCCCTTAACAGAGCAGTCCTATATCCACTTGTGCGTAACAAGTTATTAATATCTATTCGTTTCGATAGATAGATACAGCGATACAGACGCGATACAGACGCGATACGCACGCGAGTCAGACGCAGCGTTTAACCTTTCGAATACCGTAACTAGAGACACAATAGAAAGACAATGAGAGAGCGAACTGACGTTGGCTTGGGGTTTAATGAATTAATAGGATAAAAGGGTTAAACGCACGTTTTTAAAACGCGCGTCAACGGTGTGGCACAAGCCTTTAGGACCAAGTCGCACGTCCCCGTGGGTCTCAAAGAGATTTCAGTAACATTGACGGGTCCACTAGGGTAGCCTGCCAGGGCTGCGGGACGGTACGAAGAGTTACCATGCCACCACTAACAAAAGGGAACTGAAGGAAAACGGAATCTATAGCTCATAAAGTGTGTAGTGTTTGTGTGTGGAGTGTGTATTTAAGTGTACTTATGTACATAATATGGAATGCAATAAAGTATTGAGTATTGAGAGTGAATAGGTTACTTCTAAGTAAGCGCGCTCCATCGTCGCTTTCCATCAGGTGAGATAGCGGTCAAGCGCGAACCTATCAAGAATAATAAAAAAAAGCGGTGGGTTTTAGCCGGTAAAAGTCCGACACTCCCTCTCGCTCCACCCACACTGGGAGAAGTCAATTGATGAATTCACGAGTAAAAATTTTTTTATTATAGACTAGTTCTAGCTAATTGTACAGTTGACTGTAGTGCTATGGCTACATTATAGCGACAAATGTGACCGAGTAATTCATCGAATCGCAAAATATGTTCGACTGAATGATTTTTTAATTGTTTTAATTTATGTTCACCGCGCAGGACCGTTCTTTGTGGCGACATTTGGGAGAGGCCTATGTCCAGCAGTGGACGTCTATCGGCTGAAATGATGATGATGATGATGTTCACCGATTTCTCGGTCAATTGTAGACCGTTATTGTTTTTTTTTTTTTTATTGAAAGTTTATGCTTCCAAATTGGTCCCATAGAAATAGTGTTATGATTTGATCATGAACTTCGAAGATATGGAACAAAACTCCTTATAGGATCACAGCAGAACTGTCGTAACAAGTAAAATTGCTTTATTCATACGTGTAGTCGATGACTGTTTGAAAAAAGATGGGGAACACATCGAACTGATTTCATGATGAAGCCTGAAGTTAGGCACCGGAACGCTGTAATAAATTAATTTAATTTGAAGAATTGTCATGAGGTGCACTCTGGCTATAAAGTATTTAAGTATGGCTGAGGGGTACTTTTTAGTGGTGGTCCCATAACCAAAAAGTGTAAAATAAAAAACTTTTTACAAAAAAAAACTGACTTCATTGTAAAAAACACTGAAAAGTGCAAAATAACTTTAACTTCGGAAGTCGGTGTTGAATAACGAAGAGACAAAACTATTATAGGAACACCGGCTTCCGAAATTTAAGTATTTTTTTTTACATTGAAGTCGGTTTTAATTTTTTTGGTAAAAGTTTCTTAAGGTAACACGAATGCTTGTCTACGCTTATACAGCCGCATAGAAATGACTGCTAATGTAGACAACAACATCGTGTATACCCATAGAAATTTAAAAAAACAGGAGAAGTGGCAAGGAGGCGTGTGCATGTCCGCGCGACTTGCGCAAAATGCACACGATCGGGAAAACGGCCGTCAGTTACAAACTTGTGAGATACGCGATACGTGATCGTAAACAAATTTAAAATACCGTGTTGTTCAGTGGTTTCATGCAAGAACCGAAGTGATAAGAGAAGCCTGGGTCATCATGGAATCTCTTACCATATGGAAGTACAAGTTTAATACTATATTTATCTTTAAAATCAGTAAAAACAACAAATCTTATAATATCCCTTGCTGCTACTACGTTATTTTTGTTTTCAAATATCAAGGCGACTGTATTACTCTTACAGTACATACATTGCTCTTTAACCACTACTTAATTTTAACGCTCAGTAACGAAACAAGCAATGTAAAAATAACATAACGATACTTTATCAGTGCGGTGTATTTCATAATAAAGCCGCTGTTAGTTGCGGCGAGTTAATGATGTGCCTGTATGATCTACTGATATAGACTATCGACCATAATATCGATTGGTTGGATATCCGAAGTAAAATAATGTAAATATTTTTATTTATTTTGATTATTTTACAGAGTTGTAAAGAAATAGCATAATTCAGAATTTAATAACGACTTTTGCTTAAAATAAGGCAACATGTTCTAGCTCTTTATTTGTTCTCTTTATTTAACAAGATAGAATTTTTTTTTCAAAACTTTATTTTGTTAGAAAAAAAATAGTACAGTATTTTTTTTCTAACAAAAGCCTTACATGGTGAGGTTTAGCAGTAAGTTAGGTAAAATGATAACTACAATGTTACTTTATGTTTTCAGTTTCCCAAAAGACGTAATTTTAATAAAGCAATGGATTGATGGAAGGCCACCTAATGGGTTCCCTAAAAAAATATAGTACTATATGCTCATTCCACTTTCAACCAGAAATGCTTTAGCCTCTAAAAAAAACGCAATCTTTTTGAATGGGCAATCCTTAAATTAAGACTAGACCTGAGTTAAAGTTTTTTTAGTAACTGAAAGCTTTTTCATGCAATAATTCATAATACAAGTTATTAAACTTTTCAGGATTTTAGAGGACCAGGACATGTACTTGGCCGATTTTTAGTATTTGATATTGACGTTCTGAAATGACGTATATAATGGCCTTATACGGGTAAATGGTTAGTTTTTGGGTTTTATGAAAACAAATTAATAAATAATTAATTATTACTATTATTAAATTATTATTAATAACATTTTATGATTTTGTTTTTGGGACCCAAAAGAAATAGCACGACAAAAAAAATGGAAAAATCGATAACTTTTCTATTTAGTCAATCACTAGCGTAAATGTAAAATAAATTGCTTTTGCATAGCACATCGACATTTCATGTGTGCGTAAGTTGTACGATGCATGGAAAATACACGCTGTTTTTAGGGAGGTAAGGTTTATAATTGACTGTGTAGTATGGACTGATTTATGATTTGCGGATGTGTGCGCGACTGCGTAAATATTACTGCAAATGTAGTAGTTTCGGCGGTGGTAGGGAAACTGGAGACATCGTGTTCCGGTACAATTTTTACTACTTAACATATCTCCTCCCTTCTTAAATCTGTGTGTATACCCAAATACAATGTTTTTTTCGCAACAATCCGACCCGTATATTATTTTCGCATGATATAATTATTTTTAATTTATGTAGGTACACACAAACACATAAAAATGAAAAGAATAAATACAGATAGTAGAACACAAAGGTGCCGTGCCTGGGTACAGGTCATGGTCCGAAGCGAGGACGAGTGGCAGGCGGTCGCCTCCTTTTCCGAAGCAGTAATGCTAGCAAAGGAGGCGGTCGCACGCGCCCTCACGCCCCAGCCACCGGGATCCCGATCCCGATTTCTGGCCACCGCAGGCGCGGGCTTGCGGACGGCGAGCAGTGGGTAGCTCGCTGTCCGACCGTCCTGTAACCGTCCGGACCGAGTCCGAGTCGACGACGGCGCGTACTGTCCCACACGCGCCTCAAGGAGATGTCAGCAAACCGTAGGGTGCAGCAAGGTCGAAGCCTACTGAGGTCATGTGCTCGCTTCTGAAAGGAAAACCCGGTTCTGGAATGAAAGGCAACAAAGGTACTAGAAGTGGGTTTTAGTCAGTAAAAGCCTGACACGCCCTCCCGCTCTGCCTAACGGCGGGAGGTGTCATTAGACAATTTCCCACCTAAAAAAAGCACAAAGCACACGCACTTTTGAAATTTCTTCTGAGTCTAGAAGAAATTTCAAAAACACCTATAAACCGATAAATTAAAATATAATATCTAAATTCAATCATATAATACATACATAAATATGAATAACAGTAGTAGAGTAGTCTATTGTTTATTAGACAAATACAATTATAAAAATACAAATCTGTAATATATAGATATGTAATGATAAATATCACAATTAGAGAGGTAATTTTCTCCGACGAGCGTCACAAATGTAGCTATAGTATATAACACAACTATTGTACCACTACGTTCGAGCGTGTTTTGACAGGCTCAATACCGAATATGACACGTCGCACGTCACGCGCGAGTAGCTATGCCTACCTACCAGAAGGACATGCTTTTGACAAGTACGGACCATAATCACGTTCACTGATATTGTTTGTGATAACGGTGGGTGATAATAGATATGAATGGATGATATCTTTATTTGTGACAATAGAGTAAATAAACACCTGTCATAATGTTATTGCCTAAATAAAACGGTTGAAGGTATTTCTTTAATGAGGAGGGATGAGACGCATTTTACTAAAAGAGTTATGAGTTTATATGTGGATGGATGGAGAGGGAGAGGGAGACCAAAGAAAAGGTGGATGGATTGTGTGAAGAGTGATATGAAAGAAAAGGAAGTTAGTGATAGCATGACGAGTGACAGGGCAGAGTGGAAGAAAAAAACGTGTTGCGCCAACCCCAAATAATATGGGATAAGGGCAGGAAGATGATGATGATGATGAGGTATTTTTTAATGAAACACTATATTCGAAGTTTCAGTCATTCATCTTTTATATTACAAAAACTTTGCACCACACTTTTTTTAGTTGGGAAAATCATCCAATGTTATCTCGCGCTCTTAGGTGGAGCGTAACGGTGTGTCAGACTTTTATTGACTAAAAATCCACTCCTCTTCCATCTTTGTCTTTCATACCAGGGCCGGGTTTTTCTTTCAGAAGCGAACCCATGAGCCCAGTAGGCTTCGACCCTGCTGGGCCCCTATGGTTTTGCAGACATTTTGCGAACATAGGCGTAGGTTTTAATCAGTAAAAGTCTGACATGCCCTCTCACTCCACCCCAGGGCGGAAAAAGTCATCAGCAAATTGTATCACTAAGATCGAAGTGTAGTAGGCCGTGTTGAAATATGATTCTAAACAATTCGTTCAAGCAATAACCATCTCTAACGTACATTATGTAACAGCCCTTAACATACCAATACTCGTGGCGCGTGTCGACTTACCGTAATGACCCGAGCTTCCTTCGGTCATCTTCGATTACAATCGGCGCTCTTCGGCAATTTTCGGCTAATTGAGTGATTCCAACGTAATTGTTAGGTACCTCCGATTTGCGTGGGTACGGGACGCTGCAGTGTATTGGTAATTATTATTATAATAGCTTGGGATAATTACGTAAGTAAATAGCGCTGTTTCGGGTTGGTTTGGCTATCAAGTTAAGCGTTATATAAAGGGAGAAACTGACTGACTGACATATCAACGCACAGCCGAAACTACTGCAAATAGGAGCGTAAAATTTTGCACAAGGTTTCTTTTTATGACGTAGCCTAGTACTAAAAATAATTAAAATTTAACCCCTAATTGGATGAAACGGGGGTCCAAAGTTTGTATGGAGAAATCTACTTTCACGCAGGCGAAGCTGCTGGTAGAAGCTATATTAGCATAAGCGTCATATTTGGTATAAATAAACTGGTTTTAGTTTTTGCCCGCGAGTTCGCTACTTCGTCAACTGACTAATATATTCTACTCTATCTAACTCTACCCTACCCTACTCTACCCCACTCTACCCTACTCTACCCCACGCTACCCTACTCTACCCCACTTTTCCCTGCTCCACTCTACTCTACGCTACTCTACCCTTCCGTACTATACCCTACTCTATCCTGCTCTGCCCTACTCTACGCTACTCTATCTTGCTCTGCCCTACTATATGCTACTCTACCCTACTCTACTCTTCCGTACTATACCCTACTCTATCCTGCTCCGCCCTACTCTACCCTGCTCTACCCTACTCTACGCTGCTCTGCCCTACTCTACCCAACTCTACCCTACTAGGGTAGACCCTATTCTACTCTACTCGATAAAAATCCTATGTCCGTCTCCTGGTTCTAAGCTACCTCGCCACCAATTTCCAGCCAAATCGGTTCATCCGTTTTTGAGTTATATGTTGTGTAACTAACAAGACTTTATTTTACATGTATGTAAATTATCGTCGATTAAATTGAGTTTCTCACTTCAACGTTTAAAATAATAAAAACTTTAGAAAAAAAAGTCTCCCGTAAATAAAGTTAACAGCGACTCAAACAGGCCATTTTTGGTAAAAACTTTTAAATCTATTACTTATTTCTTTATCCGTTTATTTGCAAAAGAATCTTTTGAAACCTTTTTAAACAACTGGATCTCTAAAATGTGTTTGTTTTAAGTTATTTTTGACGTACGGAGTTGTTTAATTTTTTATTTTTACTAGTTTGTGCCAGCGGCTTCGCCCGCATGAAAGTAGGTTTCTCTATACAAACTTTGGACCCCCGTTTCATTCCCTTAGGGGTGAATTTTGAAGAATTCTCTCTTAGTGCTCGCCTATGTCATATAAAAAAACTTTTTACAAAAAAAAGATAACCGACTTCACTAAAAAAAAACACTAAAAGAATCAAAATAACTTTAATTTCGGAAGTCGGTGTTTCTCGGTATTATTTGTATCTTATTTAACACCGACTTCCGAAATTAAAGTTATTTTGATTATTTTAGTGTTTTTTTTTAGTGAAGTCGGTTATCTTTTTTTTTGTAAAAAGTTTTTTATTTCACAGTTTTTAGTTGGGATACACTTATAAACAGAGTGCCTATTTCTCATGACAATTCCAATTAATCCAAACACTACTAGGTTACATTGTTTTATTACGAAGTTCCTGTGTCTACCTTCTACTTTCCGGCTCCATCTTCAGATCAGTTCGATAGTACCTTATAGCCAAAGTGCATTTCATGACAATTCTAATAAGCCCAAACACGGCTAGGTTACATTGATTAATGACGGAGTTCCAGTGCCTACCTTCTGGCTATATCATCATCATCAGATCAATTTGATGATACCATTTTCAACGGAACTATTCAGAACCATTAATTTATTTGTATTATCATAGTCGCTTAACTATCTTCATTGTGATATTTATGCGAGCATGAAGTTCCGTTGACCATTTCTGGTCTTCTTCATCAGTTCCACTTCATCAAATGTTACTTTTTGACTGTAAATGCTTAAGTTCTCGATGAAAATACCAAAATCACTATGCAGTTGCCTATAATATTTGAGGAGTTTCCTCAATTTCACCAAGATTCCAGCATCAGATCCTGACTTGGTGACTATGGGACCATTTGGGAAGTATACCCTTTTTAACAAAAAAAAAATTCAAATCGGTTGGCAAGCGACGAAGTTATGCGCGAACAAACATAAAAAAAAAATACAAACATCCGAATTGAGAACCTCCTTCTTTTTTAGAAGTCAGTTAAAAAGGAGGCTTTGTGCAAAATTTCACGTTCCTAGACCCAGTAGTTTTGGCTGTGCGTTGATATGTCAGTCAGTCATATATATATAGATTATTCTCATTAAGTCGTTATATTTCGTCTGAATTGTCTCACTGCTGGGCAAAAGTGTAAAAAGTGAAAGTGTGTGCGTGAGTATTTATTAGTTTATGATATTGGCATTTACACAACATTATTTTTAGTATATGCGAAATCATAATACTAATAATTACTGATTCTGAACAAACTATTTGTTCAGAATCAGTAATTGAATAGATTCCGATTATTTTTACACCATGTTATATTTTGTCCCGAAAATATTTAAAAAAGGTCACAGGCGGATACCGACACTAAGTACATAAAAGGTTACGGCAGGTCATAGCGGGCATTAGATGCCAGTGCACAACTGGGTGCGGAAGCAAAACAACGCCTCAGTCGCCTGGTGACCATGTATTTGTACGGACAACCTGGTAACATAACAAGCTTATAACTTTATGATTTTTTATGTTATAGTTATGAAATTTTGTAGATAGATTCTTTCCATAAAAATACGTGTTTCGGGTTTCGCATATACTAAAACTAATGTTGAATGTATTGTATTATATAATATTTGAAATATCTGTTATTTATTTATTGTGCACACTTACCACAGTGTTATCGTTTTTAACAAAAGGTCGACGGGTAGAGGATGCCTTGTTGCATTAAGTCCGTCTATGTACTACTACTGTAGATAAAGTTTAAGTAAATAAATAAATAAAAGTGGAGATAGAATCGAGAACAACGAAAGGAATGGAAGGAGCTCCATTCTTTGTCTAACCAAGTTTTTTTACGTGGAAAATCATCAAATGACTTCTTCCGCTCTGTCCCCCTATCCAAGTTACGATCGTTTCGTTTGCGTTGAACGCCTCGAGTAGGCCACGCCTCCGATTTCTTTGTTCTGACCACGTGATAGCGTTGAGATCACGTCAAAGCAAAGGAATTTGAGGGGCTGAGTGTAGCGAGAAGGAGTGTCAGACTTTTAGTGACTAAAACCCTACTCGTGTTTCTTCAGTTGCCCTTTGCGATGTAAGGCCGTGGTAAAGCGAAACTTACTTGAGAAACTATTTTTGCGCACATCATCATCTATTCACTACATTTGCGAGGTGTGACAACGGATGTACTTGCCAACCCTTTCGCAAAGCACGTGATAAAATACCGTCTACCTGAGTAGTATGGCGACACTGGTGTGAAACCGTTTCGCTTTAGCCGCTGAACTCCATGCAAAATCACCGGTAAGATACCGGTCGAAACGAAGCGAAATTTATCGTTACTGCTCCGGGTAGCGAATACCGCGTAGGTCTGGACAGTCCCCCTAGCCAAGTTACAACCATTTCGTTTCGATTTTCTTTTCGTCGATCGCCTCGAGTAGGTCACGCCTTCGATTCCTTTATTCTGACGTCATTTTAACAATCACTCACGTGTTCAGAACAAAAGAATAAAAGGCGTGGCCGACACGAGGCGATATACGAAAAGAGAATCGAAACGAAATGGTTGTAACTTGGCTAGGGGGGCAGGCTTCAAAACTCTCTTTGCTGATTAACTGCATTTCTTAGAAAATTCTAGATTCATCTATATGTATATACTATACGTTGAGTAAGGCGTTGTTTGTCAATAGAATGAATGGTATCTATTCAATTTGATTACTTTAAAACACTCACAGTCTGTTTAAAAGGACCCTTCTCCACTCGCCTATCGTCAAAGTCGAGTATTGTTTAAAAGCTTGCTGCTTCATCTAATGCAATCCAATGCGATGTTTGATGAAGAGGGCACGCGAAAATAGAGAGATGAAACGCCTGAAAACTCTGTTGGATTTAGTTAATTCCGTGATTTACTCGAATATTTCACAAAACTCGTTCCAAAAAATACGTGTTTTTTTAAAACTCTTAAAAGTTTTTGAGAAAAATTGTCGTCATTCAGAATCTCGATTAAATGTGCAAGGCTTTTATAGATGTACTTTTTTATATTTTTATTATATGAGTACATTATGGAGGACCATAGTTCACGTAAAATAGTAGCTTTTTAGAGGTCTTTACTGGCTTAGTTTTACACAAATTCATATTTTGATTTCTATAGAAGCCTAGATAATATCCACAAGATATCAGTGTACCCAAAATATCTGGAGAAAGATGTGTGTGTGTAGCAACATCATAATCACGTAAAACTGGTGGTATGAAAATGTACCTCGGGTTGGTCGCTCTTAAGGTTTAATATTGTCAATGTTTTTCGTGTAAATTATACATTTATTCTTGTCTGTAAAGCATCATAATAACTAAACTGAATTTTATTTTAATAGAACTGGTTCAGAAAGAAAAACATTATTACACAATAATAATGCTAATAGTTATTGCTGCTCATCTCAAGCCTGAGATAATACTGCTAGTCGTTAAAATTCCCGGGCTTGCGATTTTCTTTTGTTTTTGAAAAAATGTTAAAGCTTTTAACAACATCATTAAGGGCAGAATTCACCAATAAAACTAATCGCGTTTAGCCGCTGTCACTACTGTCACTTGTAAAAATACAACAAAAGAAAAATACCGGCAAGTGACACTAGTGACAGCGGCTAAACGCGATTATGCGAGCTGTTACAAGACCAACCCCGTTTGTCTTTAAAAAAAAGACAGTTATTTTACTTATACCACTTAGGTACACTAATTTTAACACATAATTTCGGCAATATCTCTCTTCAGTGATCCCTTAATTTGGGCACAATAGGTTACACGGCGGTGTCCAGAATCTATCTAATTAATGCATATTATTTTCATGCACTACGTAAAAGTGTAACATAAGCATGTTTGTAAAGAAAAAATACATTGATTAATAGTATGTGCTGATTTAGGTTTTATTGGCTTGTAATAAGGGTAGTTTTATTGGTGAATTCCGCCCTTGGTACATCAAATGTGAAGTTTTCATTTATTTATTTAAAGTGGCATCGGTATCGGTCAATATTAGGATACCTTAATTTTGTACCATGTACCTTATAGGGCGTTTTCCTTTGCAAAAGTAATGAGGACAATATTTTAAATAATGAATCTTAAAAAAGTGTTTATAAAAATTATATTAATTATTGTATTAAGTTATACTTATTGATGTAGCTGGCTGGTAATGTATAAGCTTTATTTAGCAGTGGGTGAGAGCAGATTTAATTAACAATGCAGTCAAGTAAAATACCAAAATGAATGTGTATTGTTATCGATATAGAGGACAGAACTGAGCAATCGTTTTTCTTTTTCAAGAATTTGTGCATTGGCTCCTTCGGGAACCGTCGGCAATATTCGGAAGCAGTCGTGTATTTCAAAGACGAAGTGAAGCTAAGCCGAGAGACTACTCACAAAAAAGAAAAAGCCATTAACTATATAAATCTTATGCTTATGTCAATTAATTATTACTGTAATTGTACCTCGCTAATACAAATTAAAATCAACTAATTAAACAAAGAACAGACAATCTGTATCAATTTCGATAGATAGGTACTAATTAACGAAATTCTAAATGTTTCACTAATTACTAGCTGTTTGTTACTTTGATTACGTTGAGAGTACAATCTTATTATTATTCGTATTTACAGTAGTTAGATAAAAAGGCTTCATTATTCTAGCCCGTCCTGCTTCAGTTATAAGTTATATATCAGTGAATAAATAATAAGAAATTATAAGTCAAGCCACACATTTCTTAATTGGTCACGTGATCAAACTTATTTTATAACTAAACAACGGGAAAATGAGATAGCCTCTAATAAACGAAATTGTCTTTTTATAACCCTAACTAAATTTTCTTAGACCAAGAGTGAGCGAAGCGAGTTGGGAATTGAAGGGCATTAGTGCACGGACAGATTAGGTTAGGATGAGCTCCCGCCTTAGCTTTCGCGGTTATTTTTTTATAACCGCCTAGAAAGTGGCTTACATAGAAGATAGCTCGTTAATTGTGGCTGACTTAGTAATTTAAAAGGCAATGTAGATTTTTAGAGGCGAATAATGCAATTATTAGCACCCATAAATAATTATATATTACATGTACATGATTTTTTCATTTGTAATAGAATGTAAGGCCATACTTGGTACAGGCCATGGTCCGGAGCGAGGAGGAGTGGCAGGCCGTCGCTTCCTCCTCGCACCCCAGTCGCCGAGATTCTAATCTCGATTTCCGGGCACCGCAGGCGTGGGTTTGCGGACGGCGAGCAATGGGTAGCTCGCCGTCCGGCCGAGCGAGAGTCGAAGCCTACAGGGGTCACGGGTGATGCGAAAGAAATCCCGGGGCCCTGGAACAATGGCAAAGAAGGAACAGGAGTGGGTTTTTAATCAGTAAAAGTTTGACACGCCCTCATGTCATTAGATGATTTTCCTACCTAAAAAAAAGGTATATAACAGTCATTTATTAACTTTAACAAGTATTTATTGAGTTCAATTTTCGCTCACAAACGGTATTTACAAGAAATAATTAGTTTTGGAGTTCCGAGCATCTAATTGACCTAAGGAATCGAATTCTAATAAATTCTATGTTCACAAGGAATTTGTAATAAATATTTTGGGTATAATGGCCCATCATCTTGTTAGTGAAATTAGAGTTTATTTAATAGAAGATGGTAGATATCTTAAATCTTTAAATAGTAAATATACCTACAACAAAGTCTTTGGTTTTCAAGTGAGCATGGCTGAAATGTTCTAAATACAATGCAATTTTGAGAGTTCATACTTAAGTTATCAAAAGGTTATTTTTTTTTTTCCATTCATTTTATATCTGCGCGGTGTTTTCCCTGCCAACATACCACAGTGTCTCAAGACAAAAGTCTATGACCAGTGCGTGTGGCCAGTGATGACACATGGCTCCAAGGCGTGGTCGCTTACAATGGGCCTCGTCAGAAGGCTTAAAGTCACTCAAAGGGACGGAATAATAATGCTCGGAGTTTCTTTGCGTGATCGCGTCAGAAATGAGGATATCCGCAGGAGAACCAAGGTTACGGACATAGCCCGAAGAATCGCCAAATTTAAGTGGCAGTGGGCAGGGCACATTGCTCGCAGAACAGATGTTCGATGGGGACAAAAGGTTCTGGAATGGCGTCCACGTCCCGGAAGACGCAGCGTTGGAAGGCCTCCCACAAGGTGGACCGATGACCTGGTGAGGGTCGCGGGATGCATGCGAGACGCACAGGACCGGTCATTGTGGCGACATTTGGGGGAGGCCTATGTCCAACAGTGGTCATCTTTCGTCTGAAACGATGATAATGACTTACTCGTACCTACATATGATTTACATTTAATGTGTTAAATAATAGAAATGCGTATAAAAAAAATATAAAAATATAAAAAATAGTACTAGGAGTACAGTAGGTACTTACTGCTTTCTGGATCAAGCTCTTGATCCAGTTGCCTAATGAGAGTATCGTCAGATGTTGGTCGAGACTCTCATCACGGCTATCGGCACCATTACTGCTATATCGACCACCTTATGAACCAAGACAAAATGCTTACTTTGTTATTATTATTATTTTAATTTTAGTCTTTTACAATGTCTGTACCTATTTTTCTGTTTCCTTCTTCTAATCTTTTATTTTGTGTGTATACATAAATCGTTAAATAAAAAAATAAAATGAATGCACAATCAACAAAAAATTGGTAGGCACTAATATTTTTATCACGAATTTTGAATGAAATGTCTTACGAACTTTGTGGCGAATTCATTTAAAATAACATAGAATATCTAAATAAGGTTTGAATGTTTAATTAATACAGTACGTATAGTATTAGAAAGCTTATGCGGTATTCCTTTTGTATCAAATAATAAGTCTTTACCTATGAAAATAAAAATAACACTATCTGTCTATCTTTTTATTGACTAAGTGCCAATATTATTGTATTGTATACTGCTGTTTGTTATCCCTATAAAATAAAATAAATTGCCGTTTTTTAAAACGGGTTGTTTTGAAGTGTTATTATATCTTTGAATTGCCTTGGAATTATAAGTTCAAATAAACTTTATATTAAAGGTACGTTTTTTTTTTTTTCGAAATTAGGTATTTATTGGTTGCTTTGTGTTTTGTTTTTTCTGTAATATCGCAGTACTTATAACCATTTTTGTATGAAATCTATGAAATTACAAAAAAAAAGAAACATATCAGTTAATTAGTTCTGGTACTAATTCGGAAGTTGGTATTTCTGATTTTGTTTCTTTCTTCGTTTTATTTTAATATCGACTTCCGAAATTTTTATCCGTCTGTTAGCGGGCTGTATCTCATAAATCGTAAGAAGTATAGAACTGATATTTTCATAGAATGAGTATTTCTATTGTCGCTACAACAACAAATAATAAAATTAAAATAAAGTAAAAAATAGAAGAGGGTCCCATTAAACGTTATTTAGTCGTACGTTTTTTTGCTCGAATTTTATATTGTAGTACGGAAACCTTCCCGTGCGAGTAGGTACGAATCGCACTTAGCCAGTTTTTCCGTATTTTTTTGTGTATTCCATTTTGGATTACTTATAGGTAAATCTGCTCTCAACCACAATCTATAGCCATTTTACAATAAGCACAAGTGTGGCTGCTAGCTCTTCTGTAAATAACATAATTGTCTTTTTGGTGCTTGCATCTGGCGAAGCTAAAGGCGGTAAGTGTGTGTCACCCCTTACTAAATTGTGTGTAACACCCCTTAAGGTCTTTTATTCATAGCATGGGTAGGATGACAGCAGGACGGAAATATGCGTCTTTACGATGAGAGAAAAGGACAGGTAGCTCACTTTGCACCTACAAATTTGACAGCTGTCACCCGCACCATCCTATAGCAATTGTAGTATAGTAGATATAGTGTGTGAACTTTACCTTTACACCCGGCTGTCTGCATTTATGCGTTGTTTATTTTTTAGTATATTAAAAAAAAATAACATAATAGCATTTTTTTCTTAAAAATATTTACATTCTTTAGTTTAGAAAGCAATGACCCTAGTCAAGGCTTTAGGAGTCATTAATTATCAATTGTAATACATCATACATTCATCATTTATCATATCAAAATTGTAGTAAGGCAGAGGAAGCCAACTGTCGTCCATGGCCCTTACAAAAGATTGATACAATGTATATTGCCATTACAAAAATAGGCACTACTTCGTTTCTGTGGTCCTAGTACATTTCACTAAACTACTGTATATTTAATAAGTAGGTTGTCATAAAAATAATACTCTAGGACTTACCTACCATAAACGTTAAAAACTCAGTCGTGCGAGCGAGAAAGAGGGATGGAGCTATACACCCTATATAGTTCCATTCCTGTTTCACTGCTGTCCATGACTCTTACAAAAGATTGATACAATGTATATTGCCATTACAAAAATAGGCGCTACTTCGTTTCTGTGGTCCTAGTACACATTTCATTAAAATACTGTATATTTAACAAGTACGTTATCATTACAAGAATACCCTGGGACTTACCTACCATAAGGTATTAAAATATCAATCATGCGAGCGAGAAAGAGGGATGGAGCTATACACCCTATATAGTTGCATCCCTGTTTCATTGCTGTCCATGACTCTTACAAAAGATTGATACAATGGTCACCCGCGGTGATGTTCACTAAAGGGCGCTGCACACGGCTAAGATACTATAATATTTTATCTTAAGATACAATATCACTCGCCATACAATTCAATGGACCATCACACACGACGAAGATAATAAATATAATAAAAATATTTCATATTTTCGTATCTCAAAAAACCTAATAAAACCATTTTCGACTTCTACGCGGACGAAGTCGCGGGCAAAAGCTAGTGTTTAATAAATACTGTAATTATTAGTTTTTTAAATCTACCTTCGATAAACGGTTTTCTTGCGAACTAAGTCGCTGGCAAAGTGCTAATTTAACTATAATAACAGTGAGTAATCTTAATTCTATTCTATTTTGATATCACATTAAAAGTCCTCTTTAACGCCAAAACATTAATTTAAAGCCAAATGTCACGGTTTATTGCGAACGCCGTATGTTATTTGAAATAGACTATTGTCATGTCTGAATGCTTCTGAATATTCAGCATTAATTCTGAAAAGCAATAAAATATATTATATACAGGGAGTTTCAGATCTCGTGAATCAAAAGTGTAAATAGAACAATTAGTTGCTGGACTTTTTCGAATGAAATTCAGTGTCTGTTTTAATTATAATAATAATGTTTTACAACTTTTCACACAACGCCATCTAGTCCCAAACTAAGCAGAGCTTGTGGTATGAGTACTAGACAACTGATAAACATACTAATATATTTCTAAATACATACTTATTATAGAATTTATTTATACACACAGACGCTGAACTAATTTTAATGATCGTGCTCTTCACACAAACATTTAACCTGGGTGGGAATAGAATTGACGACCTCCGGTATAGCATTCAGGGCCACTGACCACTAGACCAACGGGCCTGTCGATAATAATCCGGTCGAAATTAATAAAGTCCTGTAATAATACAAGTAAACAAAGTTCAGAGGTATACAAAACAGGATATAAATTTCCGCAAAACCTCAGTTGAAAAGGGACGACGGGGGCGTTGTAAAGGGGTCCTCCGACCACACGGGTGTTATGTGTGGTTTGGGCAACTGCTCGATAGTTGATTTCGGGCTGTTGAATATTTTTAATTTAGCTTTACTTTGGTTTTGTTTTTGGACTGACCTAGATTTGACTGTTCAAAAGTACCTGTAAATGGTCTATTTTAAATAAATGCTTTTGACTTTGGCTTTGAATTGCGCCGAGAACTCTAATACCGGTATGCAGAATTTCGAATTTTAGTTTCAATTTTGCGTGATAGATGTCGCGACAAAAGTAACTGTATTTTATTTTAAAAACTAGTTAAATTCATATACCGTACGAAACCATTAGAAGGAAAAAATTATGAATTAGAAATTATGAATATAATAATTTAATACAAAAAAAAGAGCATAAAAGTTTTCTGTTCTTTTTTTTAATTTGATATAAATTAGTGCTTGACTGCGATCCTGATGGTAAGCAGTGATGCAATCGTGGATGGTGAGGCGCACTAGTTTATTAAGAGCCTATTCACTCTAGCCAACTATTACTTATTATGTGCTCTAGCCGTGAAGACACGATACGATAAAACAAAGCCTAAATAATATATAAATTTGCTTACCATTATAATGTATAAAAGTTATCTACATCGATTTTGTACACTTTACGTGATGCGCGCACAACTAAAAACTTCTACAGATTTATTATTTGTATAAATAGATTTACCAACAACGGATAACCTTTTAGATACACTAAAAAACATATTAAACACAAAGAAATTGAATTTCGAAACACCCTGAATGTTTTTATTAAATGTAATGACAATAGCTGGCTGGAGCAATAAAATTAGGTGCCAAATTACCGACGTACCGTGTACAGCTGTTACCAATTTTGTATGAACTTCCAATATGTTCCTATTGATAGGGTCACACAGGACCATATTTCACCTGATGGTAACTTATTCATTCTTGACTTAAAGACCCACGTTTTTACGTGGGAATTCATCAAGTAACCTTGACTAACTGTTTGGGAATACATACGTCCAGCCAAGGGGTGGCTTTTTTTAAATTCTTGATTGTCTTGCGTTTGGCCACTATCTTACCTGGTGGTAAGCGATGATGTGGTCTACGATGGAGTACGCTTGCATAGAAGTAATCTATTCACTCTTGACTCTAGGTTGTATCAGGAAACACAGACTTCGGCAAGGAATTCCACCACTTAGCTTTACGCACAATGTAAATGTCCCCAAAACGTTTTATGCGTATTGTTGGTCATCATCATCATTTCAGCCTAAAGATGTCCACTGCTGGACATAGGCCTCCCCCAAGCGTCGCCACAACGACCGATCCTGTGCATCTCGCATCCACCGCACTCCCGCGACTCTCACCAGGTTGTCGGTCTACCTTGTGGGAGGTCTTCCAACGTTGCGTTTTCCGGTGCGCGGACGCCAGTCTAGAACCTTTCGGCCCCATCGACCATTCGTTCTACGAGCAATGTGCCCTGTCCACTGCCACTTTATTTTGGCGATTCTTCGGGCTATGTTGTTGGTTCTTCGTATTGTTGGTATATTCACCGAATAAAGGTGGTGCATTGTCGTACGTCTGGTGGTCTATAATGGAACGGGCTCAGCGGAATCATGTTATGATTTAACTACCATGGATGGAACGAACTTTCTAGTCCATTATTATCTGACCTCTTTACCCCATCCTCTCTGTGAAGGCCGCTCACAAATAAAGTCGGCGACGACCCGGGGGCCATTTTATCCGATTACATGATGAGCCCATTCATTCAGACGTCAGATACAATGTTTATTTATAGATTGTAACTTAGTACTTAATATACTTTTGTGTCTCGGTAAATATGGAGCATTATTTTACATTTACAAGTATTTTTCTTCTTTTCTGTGATTTTTTTAGGTGGAGAATAAGAGGTGTCAGACATTTATCAACTAAAACCTCACTTGTGTCAATAGTTCTTTGCTTCGTCCGGTAATTGACCAGACCGAGCCCAAGTCGTCGAGAGCGCGTAGTAATCCACGCGCTACTCAAAGAGATGTCAGCAAACCCTGGGAGTCTAGCAGGGCCGTTGCCCGCTAGGGACACGGGAATTTTTTGAAAAAGAAACCCATGGCCTCAGAACGCAAAGGCAACTGAAGGACACTGGTGTGGTTTTAGTCAGTAAAAGTCTGACACACCCTATCGCTTCATCCAGAGTAGAAGTCATTTAATGATTTCCCACATTAAAAAAAAACACCATGAGACTATGCTGCTGTTTCTACCTGCTTCTCATATAACCCTCAACTTCATTTCCTTTTATATGAGGAATTACTACTCTGATAGCTATGTTAAGTACTTAAGTTGACATAAATCCAACGACACGACATAGTGAATGGTCGTAAAAGCCAGCTTTATACGACTTCAGAAACTTGTAGTACAAGTTTGCAATAATTTGCAAATGTGCCTTTGATATATTCATACGTCATACAGTTTGGGAGTTACGACCCTTTGAAGGATGAGTTGTCTCTTGAGAATTCTAAGTGTTTCTGTGGCAATGCTATGGCGCACTTTGTGCTTATGAATAAATAATCACAGCCGCACGTGTAGACCTTCAAGGATTACCAACGTTCATGCCAGGGTTGCGGAATTGCTTAAAAGACCGCATCGTCGCTTTCCATCAGGTGAGACAGCGGTCAAGCGCGAAGCTATCAAGAATAAAAAAAGAGAGTTACTCGGATGGGTTTTAGTCATTAAAAATCTGACACTCCTTCTCAGTCCACCCAGAGAGGGTGAAGTCATTTGATGATTTATATGCCTGGAGGACACGGTGGAGGTGTGCTCTGCTTGGGTGGAGCTCTGCCGTGTCCTCGTGGGGGCGATCAGCGGCGGCGACCTCTCGCGCCAGGCCCTGGTTTAGGCCATGATCCAGTGCGAGAGGGAATGGGCGGCGGTCGCCACCTTTCTACGAAGCAGTAATGCTAGCGTAGGAGACGGCCGCAGGCGTAAGGGAATGCACAACCTCATGACCCAGCCCTCAAAATCCCGACCCAGACTACCAGCCACCTTACTAGCAACGGGTGGCTCGCTGTCAGACAATCCGGTACTGACAGTCAGACAGTCCGGAGCCCAGGTTGACAGTGCGTTGTATTCCATGCGAGCCTCAAAGAGCTGTCAATAAAATTGACGAGATCCACTAGGGTTAGTCTGGCAGGCAATTTAAAGAACACGATAGGTTTCAGTCCGTAAAAGTCTGAGTCTCCCTGTCTCTCGACCCAGATCGGGAGAAGTCATTTTATAATTTCCCAGTTAAAAAAGAGGTTACCTCTCGTGAACATGTGCTTATCCTTATTTATTTACATTTTTTTTTTCTGAACTCACTTTTTATAGCTTAGGGTTGGTTTGTCCTTTGGTTCCATTCCTAATACCATAAAATATTTTAGCACAGCTTTTAAAATATTATAATTTGCTTAACCTTTTTTACAATGCAAAAAGCCAACTGGAAGCAAGAGTCTAAGTCACTTTTGCCTTCGTAGTTTTCTACGTAGGACTAGGACAATTGATATTTTATTACGGTGGCCTACGGGACCAAACGCACGTGGGTGCGGTGCGGCGACGAGCGAAGCGAAGCGGTGCGATTAGAACAAACAATTGATACTATGCTATGAAAAATTACCTCAATTAAGCTGAACTCCGCTCTTGGTTGGCAACCGGCTTTTAGACTAATTAGTACTGTAGTCGATCACTGCATGAAAATATAGTTAATGCTATCTCTTTAGTTTAATTAAGTACTGCGCAACTATATATAGCATGGCCACTTATTTCATTTGTATACAATCTGTTGCTTCAAACTTAAAAAAAAAATTACAAACTACAACTTTGCTGTTGCTTTTCTAAAAGTTATAAATGAGTATCTGATATTTTCTAATTACTCTGGTTATGGTTTCTTTAATTAAGTAGAGAGTGAGTGAGTTATATTATGTACTTCAAATTTTGTTTCTTTCCTAGGAGGCATCCGTAAATTATGTTATAAGTTAAGGAAGAGTGGGGGTCAACAAAGAATGACAAGGGGTAGGAGGAGTCAAAAGTTTCGTGACTTTAGATTTAAAATCAATACCTAAGTATTAAAAATTGAAACTTCATATTTTGACGAAAAACTTGTAAATGTATGAAACATTTCGTATTTCATCGTATCAACACAACAACACAACTTCATTTATGATAAGCAATATAATTTTTTTAAAGTGTTGTATTTGATGTTGATTTTATAAAAAAAATATTTCAATAATATAATTTTGGAGTTATTTGAGTATAGTATAATTAGATAAATATTTGTAAGTATTTAAAGTCAAAATAAAATAAAATATAGATTGCAATGAAGATTTGAGATTAATTGCTAAATCAATATTACTTTGCTCAACTTAAGAATCGGGCCTACGATGCACCGGCTTATTTCGGAACTACTGTTTCAATTTAATTATTTTCTAGTTGTATATTTGCAAAATATGTGACGTCACACTAGGGACTCCTTCAGTCTTACAAATGTGAGCAACTGTGGCAACTACGATAGGGGGGTCAAAAAATCATGAAATCCGTTGACGTAATTTATGGATGAACTCTGGCTAAATGATTTACATGAGTTTAGTTTTCGGTCAAAGTAGTTAGTGACTCATATATTGTGTGTTTTTTTAATGATAATATGTTTGTTTATGGACTGTTCCACCAATTCTGTCAGCACGGTACTTTTTCTTACTAAAAGCCATTTTATCAACGACAAAATTATTTTATACTGAAGTTCTATGCAACATGTAACATAATAAATACACATCCAGAAAGTAGTATGTGCAGAATAAGCTACAGAATCGTTTTCAGGCATTTTTTAAATCAGTATTTTTTATCCTAAAATACAAAAATAATTTTGGATTAAAAAAAACCTTATACAAAAAAATATACATGAGTACACGAGTACAAATACACGAGTTCAATGTAAAAAAAAAATACTGAAAAGTGCAAAATAACTTTAATTTCGGAAGTCGGTGTTTCTATAATAATTCTGTCTCTTTGTTATTTTACACCAACTTCCGAAATTAAAATTATTTAGCACTAAAAAAAAAATTTTCAAAATCGGTCCAGAATTATCCGAGATATCGGTGAACAACATAAAAAATTCATTCAGCCGAACTTAGAACTTCCTTCTCTTTGAAGTCGGTTAAAAATATCTATTTTGCGTCACTAGCGTGTTTGTGTCTGCATAGATCAGATACCGTAACGATGCACTATCAACGTAGTGCTTCCATTCCTATATTATTTGCCTATAAATAGGTTAACAAATGTCTTAAAAAAAGCACAATACCTAAGTACATTTAAGTAAAATTTCCGTGCTTAAATTCTGACTGTAACTTAATTTTGTAATATATATGTATAAGGGTGTGTATTGTTCTAGTTATAATGTTACATGTTTTATTTTTAATACATTATGCTTTCAGAAAATAGTGGAACGGATCCTTAAATCTAATTAATCATACAGACACCATACACGATCCCATATATGTTTGAGTTACTTCTTTTTTTTAAGTATAATAAAAATGTGGTGTTTCCTTGTTATTTAAATTGAACGTTGTTTCAGATGACGAATTTGGTGAGAAGTCAGTGTCCGTGTTACTGGATGGTGAAGAGTCGGAAATGATTTTCATTGACCATCCTAGCACTGAGATGTCGGTAAGTTGTCCATTGTTTTTATTATAAACACCTTCCATATACCTTTCTCCGGGATTGCGGACAGCGAGCAATGGCTAGCTTACCGTCTGGCCGTCCGGTAACCGTGTGGAAAAAGCCCGAGTCGTCAGCGCGTAGTGTTCCACGCGCGCCTCACAGAGATGTCGGCAAAACCGTAGGGGCCCAGTAGGGCTGAAGCCCGTTATAGTCACGAGAAATTTCTGATGAGAAACCCGTAGTCCTGGAACGCAAGGGGCAACTGAAGAACACAGGTGTGGTTTTAGTCATTAAAAGTGTTCGTTCGTAGAGTTTTTTTGGCTTTCCTTAGTAATCATCAGCGGACCCAGATTAACGGCTGCAAAAACAATCTGGCCAAATTGGGCTTCCTCCCATCTCTAACACAGAGCTAGCGTGGAGCTGCTTCACAGAATATGCGTCACCTGGTATGCTGCCTATCCTGCACAACCACCTGCACTTTTCAGGATTTGTATGAGGCTAATAACAGAAGGGTTAGCCAAGTTATTAATTTAAATGGTTAACGCTAGTAGAAAAATTCAAATGTATGGGAATGACATCATCTCAACGTTAAGTCACGCGGTCAGCCCCCCTAGCCAAGTTACAATCGTTTCGTTCGCGCCGAACGTCTCGAGTAGGCCACGCCTCTGATTCCTTTGTTCTGACCACGTGATTGAGCGTTGAGATGACGTCAGAACAAAGGAATCGGAGGCGTGGCCTATTCGAGGAGTTCTGCGCGAACGATACGATTGTAACTTGGCTAGGGGGGCTAAACATAGGAATCGGAGGCGTTACCGAGTGTCGAAAAAAATTCAAAACGAAACAGTTGTAACTTGGCTAGACCTGCTGAGCTGTATATGTTGACAAATACTGGTCAGAACAAAATTGTTTGAGTCTATCGACACAAAAAGAAGAACTAAAAGTAAACCTTTCCATTTTGTCCCGCAGGTTGAAAATTGCCTGTCAACCTACGAGCCCCATGCCTGCGTGGTGGTATACTCAGTGGTAGCGAAGAGTTCCTTCACCCGCTCAGCTGAACTGTTGGCCTATCTCGCCAGGGAACAGTTCACAGTGGAGCGGACAGTCGTCCTGGTCGGGAACAAGGCTGACCTGGCCAGAGCTAGACAGGTTTCTACTAATGGTAAGTGAACTAATACAATCTACTAATACATTCTTGAACCTTTTCTTCGTATTTCCCGTTAACTTAGAATCCAGAATCCTTTGGCATGAAGCAAGGTCTCATAGCACAAGTATAGGAAAAAGTCTGAAAACAGTAAATATGTAGTTACGTCATAAAAATGTCTTTTTTTGCGATTCGAAAAAATCTTCATAACTCAATTCGGGAATCTAACTGTTTTCATAGGTAACTTTGTACAGAACCTTCAGTGCGCGAGACCGACTCACACTTGCCCGGTTTTTTTACCGATATCTTTCCTAAACAATAACTGATTTTAATGATTTTGTTTTTGTTTGGAAGAATCTTGTCCCCAAGTTTTCCCATTTAACAGGTACCGGATATCTGCGGCTCCTTGGAATGCGACGACTATTGTCAGAGATTTGATGTAAATCTTCAGAGTTAGACAATGGAACTCTTCAATAAATGATAGTATATCTTTTGGAATTAATGTCTCTTTGTTATTAGATAGATAGATAGATATTCTTTATTGTACACCAAAAATACAACTTACATAAGGAAATTAAAATTAATAGGGCGTCACAACGGGCGGTCTTATCGCTAAAAGCGATTTTTTTGCAGACAACCTTTGGATGGAATTGACAGAGAAGGAGAAAAAGATACACAGGTAGTTCGTGGTGTACTATTTACATATAAACTAATAAATTGTATATAATACAAATAACACCATTATATAATACAACATTACGTCGATCCACGGGTGAAAATGAAACCCGAGGCCCTGGGATGAAGGCAAAAAAGGAACAGGAGTGGATTTTTAGTCAGTAAAAGTCTGACACTATCTCTTGCTCCGCCCAAGAGCAGGATTTTTCATTAGATGATTTTCACACCTAAAAAAAAACTACGTCGATAAACTTTTAGTTGATAATAAAAAAGAAAGTAAAATTAAGAAACAGAATTAAAAACAGCGATTTAAGAAAAGTTATTTTGTTATTTCTAGGTTTCTTTGTCTGGAAGTAAGTTGTATATTGTTCATAACAACGCCGAGTCAATGAAGCACAACTGAGTCCCAAATAAACTATCCCACTCTTTTAGAGTCGGCATAAAATGAATCACATAATTTCAAAATTTCTTTAATAAACAGGTGACAGTTTTTCTTAGTAGAAAAAGAGCTTTTTATTTAAAAAATATAAAAGGCCCATTTAGACATTTGAGAAAAACCTTAGAATTTAACTTAGAACGAAACTGAAAGAAACAATAAAATAATAATTAGGAGTCCGGTGTAGAAGTAGCTATTTTAGTTATTTTAGTAGTAGCTACACTACACCGGACAAGTCGATAGGTAGTCAAAATAAAAGTCAAAACGGGCCATTTATTTTTTGAAAACTTTAGCTGACTGCAAACGTTGTTCTGCCACGAAGCGACGATATATTTTTAAATTAAATAAATTTCTAGAGGTCAATGTAATTGTTTTAGGCTTATATTTTAATAATTCGTAAAATTCAAATTTTACGCTAGCTCCAGCGCAGCCCCACCATTTTTGGCATCCTTATTCGGCCAATAGGTTTTTTTTTATTTTTTTTTGATACCATAGTCTTTGTTATGTCTTTTGATAATTAACAAAAAAACGTGTAAGTGGTAAAAATAGTCATTTTTTTTTCGCTACAATTGGTATACTCATTATCGACCAAGTCGGACTTACATTCCTTTTCATTAGGGCCACAGAACTAATTTAGCTCATATAATATATTAATTTAGCGGTAGGTTCACCACTACTATAATTCCAAATCATTACAATTTATGTTAAAAACTGATGCTTACTAATTTTCCTTACAGAGGGCAAAGGCCTAGCAACGTCAAGAGACTGCAAGTTCATCGAGACATCGTCAGGGATACAACACAATGTGGATGAGCTGCTGGTGGGCATCCTCAAGCAGATCCGACTGAAGGAGAGCAGGGATAAGAAGCATGCCAAGAAAGTTGGGAAGCAGGTTCGTATACCCCTGACTTGGTAAATGTGGAAGGATGAAGCTCTCGCATACAGGCACGATGCAACCAAGTGACTTTTTCCATAGAAGTTGTTCTACGAATGTTTTTTAGACACTGACAAAATATTCGGGTTCGATCAAAACTAGTGCCTTTGAGCTGAAGGTTGTGATAGATACCTAAAATTTAAGTGACTCGTTCGTCTATGCGTTATATTTTTTTTTTTTTGTAATAATCAATTATTTAGTAGTTTTAAAAGTTATAACTACAGAATTAAGCATAACTACATCGAAATATAGTTAGGAATAAATAATAGAAATAAATAGAGTTAAAAAAAAAAATGAAATTGAAATATTATTTTTATTTCTTGTAAATTTTTCTGTATGACGTCAGTTTCGGTTTCAATTACGGCCGCAACTGGAAGACGAGCCGAACATTCGGCTACGACTTTGGTTGCGGCTGCATATCATATTTCGGTCGATCAGTAATTATTACCTTTTTAGTGTGGGAAATCATCAAATAACTCCTCTAGCTCTGAGTGGAGCAAGAAGGAATGGCAGACTTACTGAACCCTATCACCTGTCCTTTTAGTTGTCCTTTACGTTCCATTGCCGCGGTGACTCTCTCTAACAATTCCGCAGCCTTGGACTGATTTATAAGCCGTAGAACAATTTCTATACAAAATAGTAGTTGCATCGTTGTCATATTGTTTCGTAGCCCTTATCTGCGAGATGACCAATAAAATTCCTATTAGCGGGTTTACAGTTTCTGTGATATAGTTTCGTAAAAACAGTGATAGAATTTGACGATTGTCACATATAAATTTATTTACCTACAACAACATATTTCGTCTAGTGTCTGATATCGGTTTACTGTCACTCAATAAAATTTTGTTGGGACACAAACTTTTACTGAGTGTTGTTGTTATTGAAATACATGAACACCGAAATTTACTATAAGCAAACAAATAATTCAGAAATTGAATCACAAATCAAGGCATTAGTGAAATACTTCAACAATTTCAAGCTCAAGTACTGAAATATGAATAACATTTTCGTCTTCAATAAAACAAGGCAGTGTAAGGAAAAAATATATATAAAAAATCTTGAGCTTCAGGGTAGAAAGATACTCAGTGTACCTTAAAAGCAAAGATCAAAATAATTTGACATGTAACAAGTTAGAATATTTGCGTAATTATTACCGTGGTAAAAATAAAAGAGCCGAGATAAAAACAGGATCCAAAGAGATCAAATGTGGGAATTTAATTTCTCTTCAAATGTAAAGAAAATATTTCTGCTAGAAACTGTTTCTTTTATTTTGAAGGTTTTAGATTTATTATTTTGTTTTAGGAAGCGAAGCAGCCCAAACTTGCAAGTTCTCGTACGCACATATCGCTTAGCATCGCACGGGAGCTACTGCAGAAGATCTGTATAAACGACATTTCCAAATCAAAGTCTTGCGAAAATTTACACGTCCTGTAAACCTCTGGGCTCCTGGTATCTTATGATAATAAATATCAATACATGTTTTCTAATTGTTGATGTATAGAGGATTCTTCCTTCTAGTTTTAATGTCTTGATTGTTTCTTTAATCAATGTTTGACAGGTAATAACAATAAGATTTTTTTTGAGTATATACGATAAATGTTTTAGGTATTTTTTTTTTGTTAAAGTTTCTCGAATGCACGGCTTAAGTTATAACGAAATTCTTTAAAAAAATCTTCTTTCGTTCCTTTGACTTCGTCTGTTTTCAATTTTCTAAGCCTATTCCAGAATTCTTTATTCACCATAATTACTTTTCACTTTCACAAATCCTTATTGTGCCGCTAAAATAGCTGGTTTCTCCTAAATCGTTTACGTCAAAAATATATCACGGAGAATAATTAATGAAAAATATTCGTGGTAAAGTAGCTCGAATCCGAGGCCTCTTGAAAAGAGCGTTGATTTTCTTGAAAAATATTCTTATTTAGTGTGAAAAATGTCTGTTCAAGGTCGATTGAATATGGGCTGGTAACAATGGTTTGCCTTCGAGATCGGACATCAATATTCCTATACACAAGACATTCGAGAAACTTGTATAAATCAGCCTTTAGATTTATTGTATTCCATCCATTAACAATTCTTTTAGCAGGGTTTCGTCATTATTCCGTAACTTGATATTTTTGCCAGCTATTCTTTGTCCGTGATTTTAATACTGTTATTTTGTTTACTTCGTTTGTTTCATATTCTGGTCCGCTCAAATTTTTCAGCGCACCTGCTTCACTTTTATCATTTTGTATTATGATTAAGTAACAGTGGTCGTCTATTGTTATACATAATTATACATTTTGATTATCTGTTTTTCTAATTGGATTATTATTTCTATAAGTGAACGCGCTAATGAATTCTGAAATGTTCTCTTAAGAAAATTCATTATTGAAGCTTTTAAAATGACTCTAGAATTAATGATCGAAGTTAAGTGGCTGCTGACGTTTGGCGGGCACAACTCTAATTATTATTTATAACTTCTACTTTGTTAAAGACGATTTTGGCTTCAGCCATACTGTATATATATATTATAAATAATTTGTTACAAAACCTTTCTTACGGTTATTAAGCTAAGTTTAAGTGTGTAGTTATAACATTTTTGGATGTTTAGTACTATCAATAGAATTCATATCTTTAGTGTATGTTGTTCATAATCCATCTTCATTTAGTCCTACAGCTTTCGGATTATCGTCTACTTAAAATCTGTCAATACAACTCCCAGGTGAATAATTAACTTCGTAGTTAAGTGTCCTTTAATATTCTGATAAGTTATTTTCTAAATAGCGTTGGTTTGCTTTCCCAAGAGAATACACAATTTTGGTATTACTTTTTAAATAGATGACCTTGCTATCGTCGGGGAATATCAAGCAATAGATATGTCAATAGACGAACATAAATGATGGTTTCGAAGAGCAACAGAATAAATTGAAGAGGTTTTTCAGATAATGAGGCTTTTGTGAGATGAGATTAAAGCACAGAAAAATTAGTAATAATCCACCGCTAATCTTTAAACTATATAAAGTAAAATTTAATTTGCTAGCGAAATTACATTGATGAGAAAGATGAGGTATCGATATCTAATGACAATAAATTTAAAAAAGTAAATTCCTTATTTGTAGTAACTAAATCCAATTACGAAATTTAAGGTCATATTTCAAGTCAGTTTGAAAGACCGTTAATTTTTTTTTTTAATTTATTCAATAAGTAGTTTGTACAAGGCATACAGAGATAATAGCACTCGGGTGGATCCACTATCCTACGAAAATCTTTCGATTTATTTTCGACTTGCTTCTGCCAGTGGCTCAGTCTTCATGAAGGTACGAGAAACGGGGGTCTAAAGTTTGTATAGAAGAAATAAACTTTAAGCCTTCGTTTCTTCACTTATGGGGTGGATTTTGAAAAATCCTCTCTTAGTGCTCGCCTACACCATAAAAGGAAACCATGTGCAAAATTTCTAGACCCTATAGTTTCGGCTGTGCGTTGATATGTCAGTCAGTCAGTTTATCCTTTTATACATGTAGATAAGCATAACAGTATATTTGATGATTCGTGGAAAAGTCAAGTTAGAGGATATGACGTGGAATATAGGGGAACAAACGTCAATGTATTTCGATATCCACCGCTCCTGCGGAATCTCGCTAGCAAATTGAATTTGACTTTAATATTGATTCAACATTACCTATATATAATTTCATAGCGTACTAAATGTTGTTCATACGTGTATCAAATATGGATAATATCGTTAATATAATGAGTATTTTCCATTAGACTTGTTACGTTTAGTGTTTGCCCACGGCTCGTGTTTCAAGCAATTACTTAGTATGTTTGGGGTAAGTATCAGATGAGTGGACCATGGAGTGTCTGTGGTGATGTTTTACTTTGGTACTTGTCATTTGGGTGACTTTGCTGTCCGGCTGATTACAGTGTTAATGAAATTGATCCATTTACTTTGACGTACTGTTTTAAGCTACTTACTTTCACGGCTTCCAGAATATAATACATTATTATATCAATTTTATGTAAGTCAATTGATGCGAAGATTAGATGCTGTTTGTGCAAATTTTCATTTCGAAAACTATATCCAGCTCCTTTTCTGGTTGATTTTAGATATTTTAAAATTACAAGAGGACTGCTTTTTGTAAAAACCCGTGTAAACAAAAAAGAAAAATATATCTAAATCTATACAATTACATTGGATATTTTGAATTTCAGTCCACATTTATTGTAAAGAACTTTACTTTACATATGTTGTCTTCCTTTCTTTGTCCCAATTTTCTTTATTTGTGTCGTTTTTTATACATCTGTGTTGCCCTTCAGTCATCTCCGCTGATGGGCTGTGTGAAAACAATATGGCAAGAAACCATATCTTTTTTCACACAGCTAATTTATAATTTATTTTATGTGTAGCTCTTCGTCAAAGAAAATGTACCTGATCAATACTTTTAAGTCAGGCCTCACCTAATAATACATCAACAGTCACTTCTCCATCGTTTACTTATTAATTAGGGTCAGCTTACACAAAGTCGTGTAATGGTGTACCCTTTTTTTTTAAATAGTTACGCACAATATAGAACTTCATTTACTTCACAAAAAGATACACATTTCAAAATTCGAATACACCCTGAAAAAAATTAAAATTTGAATTTATTAGAATTATCTATAATTAGTATATACTTAAAATAAAGTTCTACATTGTATCTTGAAAAGGGCGTACACCATCGCGCCTTAGTATGTGCTGGCCCCTAATAGCCGCCATTTATGCGAGTTATTAGTAACCAATACCTACAAGCGATGGCTAACCATGATTAATTGGATCAACTGTTACTTGAAACATGAGTTATAGTACCTAAGTCTTGTTGAGGAGCGGCCAGGTTATGACAATGTTATCTATAATATATAATAAGATCTATTTGGACCGCCAGAAATTTTAGTAGCTTGAGGATTCTCCCTTTTCAATGGATTGAGAATTTTGTCTCTCTGACACATGAAAGGTAAAAAGAAAGGTGTTTCTACAGCAATGCATTCTTCGTTTTAAATTAAAACAAGACCTTGGACTAGAACAGGGGCCCAAGTCTGCTATTTTTATAAATTCGTCATTCTAACACGATCCCATTGTCATTTTGCTAAAAGTTCGTAATCTGCTAATTCATAATGGTCGATCATTGATCGGTCAATGATCTTGTGGTAGAATGACAATATCGAGCTGTCTTGAAACAAATTAAAAGCAATAACTGCACAATAACGTTCTAATGGTACGTCACTGATCAAAGGATCTGTCACAATTTTGGCAGTTCGCATATCCGCATACATCAAATATTCATTTGTCATTATGTACAAGATTACCATTCTATGCCACTTCTTTCAATGGAGTGTCAGTGGTTGACCATTGGAAAGTCATAATGACGCCATTATATTAGCAGATTACCAAACTTGGTCAAAATCAACAATTATGAAGTCAATGATAGCCCATTCTGACACTATTGTAATAGCAGACTTGAGGCCCTGATTAGTTGGAAAATGAAATGAAAGAAAAAATATTGGAGAGAAAGTGAAAATTGTTGTTGTTCCCAGCGGATTTCTCGTAGAACTGATTATTTTGTATACCTTTGCTACTTTATATATTTCCTATACTCCATTCGCATTAAGACTATACATTTCAACAATCCTTTTTTACTGTCCATTCAATAGTTGGTATCGTAACCATTTTTTTGCTTTTAATGACATTCTTATGCCTACGGAATAGAAGTCAAAATCGTTTGAACGGACAGTGAAAAAGGTTGGTTTTTATGTCTAATGTTATTGTGAATAGAGTGTAGGTAAGGTATATCTACATATGACATTTTCTCCTCAGTATAGTCATTCTTCGTTATTAGCTTGGCCGATCCTATAAGTTTTGAAGTATCTCATAATATTTGTAGTGACGCAAACAGTTCTGTAGGTAGTGCTACAAATATTATAAGATTTTAGAGCTAATAAGAAACCCCGCGAGCAATCTTCCATGGTGAGAGCTATATTTTCAATGTAAAGTTTTGCCAGATTGCTCGTGTGGTAATCAGTGTGAAAAGGTTCAGAATTCTAAGTGTGAGAAAGTTAGAGACGGCTGTATATGATGAAAAAATTACAGTTCTATCTACTGTTAATCGTTTAGGATGTGAAAATATTCATGTAGGTATATGAACAAGTTTTACTGTGGGATCAACTCATCAGAAAGTGGAAAAAGTAGCGAAAGAGTATAATTTTTTTTTCAGGTTCGATTAATAAAAGTTTTATTATATGATATTCAGGGGTACCTCCGTCATCATCATCATCATCATTTTAGCCGATAGACGTCCACTGCTGGACATAGGCCTCCCCCAAATGTCGCCACAAAGAACGGTCCTGTGCGTCTCGCATCCATCGGATTCCCGCAACCTTCACCAGGTTATCGGTCCACCTTGTAGGGGGCCTTCCAACACTGCGTCTTCCGGTACGCGGTCGCCACTCCGTCACTCATTTGTAAATTTCTCAATTTTAAAATGGCTACCGTAATAGAGAGTGTATCAAAGAAAATATGCTTTTCATGCACTCCGCATAAAAATATATATGTATGCAGTCAGCAACTCACTCACACTGGAGCTTCTGTACCTTTTGGCACTGTGACAAAAATCAGTATTAATAAATATTCATAAAAAAAAATTGTATGCGTTTGTCTATAAATAGCGTAAGTAAGTGTAAAGCTACGTGTTACTATTAGAATACTAATTATATTTTTCTATACGAAACTTTCTACGACTTTTGGGATGACGAGAGTTAATTTTTTACTTTTTTATTTGTGCCAATGAATTTTTTTGAATACCGTACTCATTTAAACCCTAACTTTTTTTGTTTTTATTAAAACTTATATAGACAGCTACGATGCGGTAATGCGACAATGTTGTGATGAAGCACTTAACAGAAATAAATAATAAAGTTTTGTCTAATAAAAATGCGCTGTTGCGTTGTGTTTATCTGTGTTAACCTTTATTCGAAGGCTAACAACAGGGGCTTTCTCCTTTTATAGCTTCACAATGAGTTCTATGATTAATATATCAGCGGGTGTGGTGAATACACCAATTACTTCCCGGTGAGTCAATATCAGCAATTTATAAAGTGGTAACCCTATTTAACGGTACTTGTGCTTTATTCAGTTCTTTCATCAATGAGTAGGACATTTTTTTTAATTATATGCCTATTTTTTATTTATTTTGCCATTGAGGTCATGTTATGATGTTTGTGATTCGAAATTCAAATTTTATGTTCATTTATAATCGGATTTGACTTTTTAATGTTACTGGTCGGCAAACCGCCAGCTGTGTAGATAAGTGTGGCCTTGAGACACCTGATATCAGCAGCATTCTGATGCTTTGTTATTAACATTTAAAGGCCAATATTTCAATTGAATATTTGAAGTTAATGACGTGTCAAACTTTAACACATTTTCTGTCAATAACTTTGTCTACTAAGATTAGAATTATAATATAATATTCACACAACTATCACACAACGCCGTCTAGTCCCAAGCTAAGCAGAATTTTAGTAATGAGTATAAGACAACTGATAAACATACTTAAATATTTCTAAATACATACATATTATAGATAAATTACACCCAGACACAGAACAAATGATTGTTCTCATCACACAAACATTTATCCTGGGTGGGAATCGAACCCACGAGCTCCGGCATAGCATTCAGGGCCACTAACCACTAGACCAACAGGCCAGTCAAATTAAATAATCGTCTGCAAATCTACTCACTGCTTGGTTGCTTTGAAAAGGGCCAGGAAAAAATTATAATTTTAATCAGAAATAAAAACTGTTGAAGGCATTAAGTCCGCCTCTGTACATTTGTGTGGGTAAAGTGTCAAATAAATAAATTGTCAATGAAAGATTTGTTCAAAGAGCAAGTAAATACAGAATTGTCATTCAAAAAGTTAAGTGACATTTGATTCGCTATTATCTCTTACAATAATTTGGAATGTTTAACTTTCATTACCTATTTCTCATAAAATATAAATTTACTAAGAAAGAAAGAAAAACTTTTTATTTGCCGGAAAAGGCGCAAACTAACACTCAGAACACTAACTACTCTACACTAATATTCTACTAAAGCTTCATGCTAAATCTTAAAGGATTTTCAAAAATATTTTCACACCACATCATTTGTTAACATTTCCCCCATTTGAAGTTATATAATTACCAGGAGTTTACGTCACGGACGGAAAAGTGAAGTAAAAATAGCTTTTCCTTTTTTGAATTAACATTCTGTGGTGACGTGTTGTATTTTATAAGAATCCAAAATGGCTGACGTTGACCAGCTGGTGTGACGTTTACAAATTATATTACAGCTTTATTTTATAAGGTAAAAAAATTGTTTTGTTTTTTTTTTTTATGTGAAAACGTTTTCTTGAAAGAAATAAATGGTGTACAATTTTCATTGGCACAAAATAAAAAAAATCTTCCAGTACTTTTTGTAAATCAAAAATGTGTCTTCTTCAATGTAACTAGTCTATGTTTTAGATTCCTGTACTTGTTTCAAACTATCTTTTAGTTTCAAACATTTGTCTCCGAGAGATTTTCTAAGTATTTAGATAGGAAACAAATGGTTTTGGGGATTGTGCGAATTTTTCTTGAATTTTGAAACTTCGAAATTTAACCATTGAAAGCGCAGATCGAGGTTTCTTTTGTTTTATCTACTTAAAACAAAACACGATCACAGAATTATCTCGATATGACACGTTTAATCATTTTTTTAAGCTTGGTGACACATTCACAGGTACTTATTAATGAAATTACTTAATGAAATATTGCTCGGTAATTACTTTCACTATAAAAGTTAAGCCAAAGAATGTATCAATAATGAAATATGAAATAATATCTAATTAGCAAGAAGCACACCGCATACTTCAGCTCATAAGTAGGTCACTAAGTAATGTAGGAACGCTGAGAATGACCGAGAAAGCTGAGACTCTTGGCAGAATTATTTTTAATCATAGCTCGAATTTCGCAAAAGGAGAAACAGTGAAATATTAAATTGCAGAGAAAATTAAGTCGTCTTGAAACCCGCAGCCAATGTAATTAGAGATAAATAGTAGGTAGGAAGAACAATTCAAAAATTCTTTGCAGGAACTCAGACTTTTTAATGACTGAATAAACATATTTGGGGTTGTGGATCAAGAACCGAAAATTGTGAGCGTAGTAAGAACTTTTTGGGGGTTTTTAAATAGAACTACAGCAATTAATCATTTGTAAACCTTTTTTATATTTACTTTTTTTCTGTTTCTATTTTTATTTTTTTATTCTTCTCTTGATCACCCAGAGGTTGACTGGTAGAAAATGCCTAAGTCATTAAATCCGCCTCTGTACCTTTATGTGTATGAGGGCCCTCACCTACTGTGACTTTTTGTAGCGATGTTGTCGCGCGTTAGTCGATTAGCGATGCTGTCGCACGCTTACGCAACGCGCGACTGCTTCGCTACAAAAAGTCGCCGTGGTCGAGGACCCTAAAGTATTATGCCGGAGTGATATTCACTAAGCAGGAGTTAATACCTTCCACAAAATATGTAGGTACAGAAGTCAATCTACATATGAAGTGCACTCGAGCTACGCACACATAGACACAGCTCACGGATACGATATCTCGGCTCAATTCAGCTCAATGCGAGCTCGAGTGCTATCCGTTTGAGACACGCGTCTGTGAACTTTTTTGTAGAAAAATAGCCCAATAAAAAAACCTTATTCTAAATGTTCAGTGGACGGTTATTTAAATTCAACATTAAGCAGTGAATTGATGTTTTTTAGGCTATCAGTTGTTTCAATGAGGTAAGTAGATATTTGCTTGTATTTTGATGTTAATAATAATAATAATAATAATAATATATTTATTTGTGAACATAGGGTATGATTAAAGATGTTATACAAAAAATATAATGTCCCAACAATGTCCCGCCAGAAGGCATACAAATATTATCAATATTGTAATGAATCTAATTTGTAATATTTGTAAATTGCAATATAATAATTAAAATACAATAATCATTAAAAATAAAATGTCAACAATTAAAATAAAGTCTAACTAGTCACAGTTTAATTCACAACTAATTGCATGTCACATTCAAATAATATAAAGTAATAATCAGTCAAAACAGTAAATAATGTCAATATATAAAATTATAGATTTAAATCAGTCAAATGTTTTTAAAATTTGTCATTAAGAAATTCATTAACGGAATAATATACCTTGTCATTTAATAGTTTAAAAAGATTTCTTTTGAACTCATTTACATTTTTACTGCTTATCACTTGCTCAGGTAACTTATTGTATAACTTAGGAGCCATTGCAAATATGCTTTTGTGATAAAATTTTGTTTTAGTCTGAAGTAGGTGCAATTTATGTGAACGTCGTTGACTCTTTACAGGCTTAAATAAATACATATTATTTTTGACAAAAATACAAGCTTCATAAACATAGAGTGATGGTACAGTTAATATATTTAATTTTTGAAAATGTGATTTACACGAATCCGTTCGCTTTATTTTACATATTGCTCTAATGCATTTTTTCTGTGCTATTAATACCTCTTGAACTTTTGTCGCATTGCCCCAGAATAGAATACCATATCTTAAAGTCGATCCGACATAACCATGATAAGCTGCTAGGAGTGCGGTTTTATTCGCAATTTTACCTAGCATATAGAGAGCATAAGAAAACTTACTGAGCTTAGCACACACATTTTCAATTTGAGTCCTCCATGACATATCGTTGTCAATGTGTAGTCCAAGAAACTTCGTTGTACTTGTTTCAACTATTAGGTCTCCTTTATAGTTTATGTTCAAGTTTGAAAGTATATTTTGTCTTATTTTAAAATTCATCACTTTAGTTTTGGCAAGGTTAATTTGAAGGTTATTAGCTTGTAGCCAGTCAATAATTGTGATAAGACTAGTATTTATGTCATCTACTATATCTTTATTACTACCACTGTTATATATAACTGTGCTGTCGTCGGCAAATAAGGACATTTGGTGGCTGATTATATTAGGGAACTCATTTATATAACAAATAAAAAGCAAGGGTCCTAACACGGATCCCTGCGGAACACCGTAATGTAGCATTCTTGAGCTAGATGAGTATATTACCTCAGTTTTGGACCTAATGTCTACTTGACTTATCTGAGTAATTTGTTGTCTGTCCTCTAAATAAGATTTAATGAGGTTAAGTACGTTACCTCTTATGTTTGTTTTAACGTAACACAGAATAGGCACTGCGCCGAGAAAGAGAAGATGATTTTGTGGCCATGTAATATTTTTACGATTCAGATTAGGTAGGCATTTATCACCGCGCCCGATCGCACTCGGACAGTTCGGCGCAAGGCGATGACCCTAGCGCGATCGCCGAGCGTAGGTATGAAAAGTGAAGTACATACATGAGATTGACTTCTGTACCTATCTATTTTGTGTACCTACTTCGACGCAATGAGAAAATAGTGATGGGCCAAGTGCAACTATAATTTTAACGGTTAACACAGAATGGGGTATATTTATATTATTTCCTTACGTGCGCGTCGGTAGGTGTGTGACGCGTGGTACATTTTATATCATATTCTTGCCTTTCTGTTTTATTCTATTCTGATCTGCAGGCTCAGCCAAGTTTATAACCTACAATGGTTAACACTAGTAGAAAACTAATCAAATGTAAGTATGGGAAACACAAATAGATTTAGACGCAAATTAAAATTATATTCTTTAGAAATGTTTTAAGTACATTTAATTATGTCTAGAGACTCACCGACCCCACAGTCAAACCATTGCAACGATTTTGTGGGGCTTATCTTATAATTTGACTTACCTTTTTGGAATAAAGATAAATAAATAATTATAATAATAATGACATCATCTCAACAAAATTCATAGCCAAGTTCATATCGTTCAAAATGATAGAATGAAATATAATTGTTTCTACAATGTTCATCGCTATATCTTTTAGTTTTATGGTGTAAATAGTACTTACTCTGAGGTGTTATCGATTGTAGAAAGAGACACAAAACGGTCGTAACTTGGCTAGGCCTGCTGTTCTAGATAGAAAAGAAAAGAAACGGTAGGTGTGTGGCCGTGCTTAAACATTACAGAATATGACTTACTAACTACCTGAAAATTTATGTTTTTAAAGTATCTATAGCAACGTCAATGCGATGCCGAGAACGAATGAAAAATTATTCTAAAATGAGCGTGGCCGCTTTGGTGTCACATTGTCGCGTATGTTAGTGGGAGTCTTACCAAAATAATACATTTTTATTTGTTTTATTTTACAAATTAAAATTATTGCCTCAGGCTCACTGGGCAGTCTAAAGCTGACGCTTTTCTATCGAATACCTACAATTATTTTCGTAATATCGTTTTTATTTGGTTTATGTACCTACTAATGATAAATGATATTTATTTTGTAAGTAGGTTTAAAAAAACACTTTTACACGTCATTTTTTTTTTTCGTTATTTTAAACTAGATGAGGCCGGTGTTTCCTAGCTGACTACCCTGAGAAGAAACACCGAAACAAACTCAGGGGTCAAAGTCTCTTTTAAAGTCCATACAGTTAATATGTAATGGTCAAATACTACTATACTACTACTATCATTGAAAAAAAAAACATTCAAATGAAATCACAACTAAAGCAAACCCACAAATGAATCAACGAAAGAAACACAGAATCAAAGGAAAAGAATGAACGAAATAGACCATTGTTTGTGGGGCAGTGAATGAGTCAATTAAATGTGGTTACTTGTGTTTTCGTTTTTGCTGGAGATTGTCATTTTCTCGAGCGAATGAATTGTAAAGTAAGATGGAAACCCTCTTACTTTTACAATCTATTCACTCATTATGTATGGTTCTATTTGCACGAGGTTTTTAATTAACTTTTCTTTATTTCTATATTTGTTGCATTTTTACATTTGTGTTTCTGTGCTTAGTTTTTTTCCCTTCGCCGTCCTTTTTAGGGTTTCGTACCTCAAAAGAAAAAAAACAGAACTCTTATAGGTTCATTTTGTTGTCCGTCTGTCTGTCAGTGTGTCTGTTAAGACCCTTTATCTCGGGAACGTGTGGAGGTACCGAGTTGAAATTAAAACCATATACTCAAGTTCCCTTGAAGCTGTGAAAAAATCAAATTTCCAACACTCTCAAGGGAATCAAAATTCATAGGGTATTTTCCGTTGACCTAGAATACTGAAATTTGGTATGAAGCAAGTTTTCATAGCACAATTACAGGAAAAAATCTGAAAACTGTAAATTTTTAGTTACGTCACAAAAAATCTTTTTTTGCGATTCGGAAAAATCTCCGTTCAGGAATCGAACTGTTTTCATAGGTAAGCTTGTACGGAACTCTCAGTGTGCGAGTTCGACTCGCACTTGTCCTATTTTTTTTTCTATCGGTACTATTAAATGGGATAACCCCATTTTGATAGGAGTACCGACAGAAAAAAAATCAAAAAGTTATGTTTTTTTACATCAATCTTTTTTATCCTCTAACATGCAAAGAAGTGAAAAAGTAAATGTTTTTATAGGATTTAAAAATTCTTTGGATTATGGTTACCAGGAAAACATAATTTAAAAACAGTACGTAATATTTCCACTGCCTTTATTTTTGACTATTTAGTTTTAATAAAATGACGGTAATTTTTATTTATAACTAGCTTCTGCCCGCGGCTTCACTCGCGTGAATGTAATTTTCTCCATACAAACTTTGGACCCCCGCTTCATCCTCTTAGGTAGCGAATTTTGGGAAATCCTTTCTTAGTACTCGCCTACGTCATAAAAGGAAACCTTGTGTAAAATTTCACGCTCCCAATCTCAGTAGTTTCGGCTGTACGTTGATATGTCAGACAGTTAGTCAGTTTCTCCTTTTGTATATATATATATACAAAAGGATATATATATATATATATACAAAAGGATATATATATATATATATAATACAGTATTTACAATTCATCGCCACGCTACACTGCTTGTACAAACATTGAACTCATTGTTTTAGAGAAGAAAGAAAATAAAAGTAAAAGAAGAAAGAAAGAAAGGTATTTTTTTAATGTACCTACTTTAACTAGTGATCAGTGGATAATAGTGTTGGTTTTGCAATAGGTTCTGTAATTTTATGTTTGTATGTAGTTTATAACATGATATTGTATTACTGTATTTTATGCCTAACTAATAAATAAATAAATAAGGAATAAAAGAAAGAAAAAGAAAGAAAGAAAAGGAAAGAAAAAAAAGAAAGAAAAATATTTTATATGGCACACATACACAAATAAACACAATGTAGAAACAACATGTAAACACTTAAGATAAAAAAAATAACTAACATTGTGTGTCTCGCGCCTGCACCAAATAGGTCCATTTCAGCAAAAATGCCAGACAACTTCGTGGAAAAAAAGAAAAAGAAAGAAAATAAAGTATTTAGCGTCAGTCATCACGTACACACATAAAAAATAGCATTGTGTATGCTTCACAGCTGCGCCAAATTCAACTTTTCTCACTCTAATCTTTTTCTAACCGTTAAATTCAAATTTTGAAATACTAGGTACCTACAGTATTTTTCTTCTTCGTATTATTGGCATGACGGTGTTACAAAAGTTATTAGAGCAAATCTTCTTCGTGACAGTGTAAAAAAAATCCAGTACAATTTTCATTAAAATTCGCACAAAACCCAATATTCCCTCGAAGGGAAATCGAGCTTTAAAAGTACCTATAGTAGTTGGAGCGTGTGGTCTACACACGTGTGTTTCTTGTTGTGATATACGTGTAATTGTGCATTTTTTCACTAAAACATCTATAGATGCTACATTCGTAATATGATTAGACATTTTACCAAACCGTTTTTACTGTCCGGTCAAACGATTTTGACTTCTATTGCGTTGGTAGCAAGATAAATAGCGACTGCAGTAAAAAGTTGGTGCAGATAGCGGCACGAATCTTGAGCGCTCGGCAAAAGGGCGGGGGGGGGGATCACTTTGCGCTTCGTACACATGGCGAGCCAATCACTGAACAAAGATTGCACTCCCCGCCCCCGCATCTCTTTTCATACCACTAAAGAAATATTTTACTTCAGCGTGCTTCTGCGCAAGTAAGACTGTAGAGTCAGCGCTCAAGATCTGTGCCGGTATATGTATTACAATCACTTTTTTGCTTTTAATGCCATCCTTTTGCCTACGGAATAGAAAACAAAATCGGTTGAACGGACAATAAAAAAGATTTGTTTAAATGCCTGTTTGATCTTATTTCCAATGGAGTATAGTAACCCCTCTTTTCTGAATGAAGCGTAATTGAGCTATTTAGCTATTTCCTAACTATGATGGAATCGGCTTTAAAGTTTAAAGAAATTAATCTGAATATTACCATTTAAATGTAATGAGCTAGCAATGGAACGAAGTATTCTTGGAGTCAATCACAGACCGCATCATCATCATCGTCATCATCATTTCAGCCGAAAGACGTCCACTGCTGGACATAGGCCTCCCCCAAGTGCCGCCACAATGAACGGTCCTGTGCGTCTCGCACCCATCGTACTCCCGCAACCGTTACCAGGTCATCGGTCCACCTTGTAGGAGGCCTTCCAACGCTACGTCTTCCGGTAAGTGGTCGCCATTCCAGAACCTTTCGGCCCCAACGGCCATCCGTTCTGCGAGCAATGTGCCCTGCCCATTGCCACTTAAGTTTGGCGATTCTTCGTGCTATGTCGGTGACCTTGGTTCTCCTGCGGATATCCTCATTCCTGATTCGATCACAGACCGCATAAAGAATAGAATAACGCTGATGTAGGCCACTCAGCCGCCAAATTAAAATGGAACTGGGTAGGCCATAACTGTCGCATGTTGCAACTAAATTGGGCGAAAATAACCGCTGACCGGATTCCGAACAGCAGGACCCGACGATGTGGTATGAAGATGGCATAATGAGTTAGATTTTGACTGCTATCCCACCTGATGGTAAGCAGAGATGCAATCACTGATGGTGAGGCGCACTAGTTTATTAAGAGCCTATTCACTCTAGCCTTGAAGACACCTAAATTATAGTTGGACGGGAAGACCGCAGCAGGCAAATTGTTCCAGTCCTTCGATGTACGCGGTATAAACGCTTAGTCCGGAGACAGACAAAAATTGATTGTTAGGGACAGAGAAAATTTGAAAGAAGACCTTTGCTCTGCAGTGGGGTAGAACAGAATCATAATAATAATCTGACCTCCACAACCCATAATCTGAATGTTATCCCATAACACTCAAGGCCTCGTGAAAAATCCGACTTGTTATACTCTTATGTGATTGATCTTACGCCCACTGCTGGATATAGGCGTCACTCAAGTGCCGCCGCAACTATCTTTCCTGTACGGCTCGTTTCCATCGGATTCCTACGACCTACACCAGGTGATCGGTCCATCTTGTGGGACGCCTTCCAACGCTGCGTATTCTGGCACGCGGTTGTCACTCCAGAACCTTTTGGCTCTATCTATTCTTCTCTTCATCTTGTGTGCAAAATAAAATATTATAATAAATAATCAAAACTGTCACAAGAGCTCGCAAAATGTTTCTTAGAATTACGTGAATTTCTGTTTGTATAAAAGTCGGCCATCTTTCGCAAAGAGGGGTATTAAATCCATCAAAATGCACAAAATCACCTAAATGTGTTAAAATTATATAATCTAAGTGACTTTTCTATATTTCCTGACGTGGGTGACTGATGATCTTTGTTATACAGAGTGCTAAATATAGTAAACCAGCTTCTGCCAGTGGTTTTATATCCCTGGGATAAAAGCATCCTATGTGCTATTCCAGGTCTGGGTCTTGTCAAATCTGCTCAACCCCCCCTAGCCAAGTTACGATCGTTTCGTTTGCGTCGAACGACTCAAGTAGGCCACGACCTTAGTTCTGGCTTAAATTCTGTTCAACGTGACTGAACGTTAAGATGACGTTAGAACAAAGGAATCGGAGGCGTGGCCTACTCGAGGCGTTCGACGCAAACGAAACGATCGTAACTTGGCTAGGGGGGCAGGCGTTTGAGCGTGAAGGAGTAAAAACGATACATACGTACATACACAGTTCTCCTTTCTTATATTAGTGTGTTGTGTGTGTTCAGGATTACAGTCAACTTGTTAGACCTACTATCCACGGACGCGCAGCTTCATAGACGCAGACAGCAGCTTACATACAAAACTATGAAATTCTGTCGATAAAGCGGCAACGACACGACGACACGACGTTGCCAGCAGGCGTTGTGAGAAGGCGTACACTAAGCGTATAATGATGAATACGCGCCTATGAAGCTACGCGTCCGTGGACAGTAAACCTTAAACACTAATGGGTACCTGTCATCTGTCCTCAATTCTTAAGCTAAAGTGTATCAAAAAAAGTTAGGCGGGTGTTATAAGTGTTGTTTCGGTTATGAAGCGATCTGATGCAGTCCACGCTAATTTATCGCGACGCGGTGGCTCAGTCCTACCGCGAACAGGCGCGACCGCTTCGCTTCGCTAATCGCCAAACCTCATCCACCTGCAGTTACGTAGACCAACGCGTAAGACAACTTATTTCCTAAATTTTTCTTTAGCAAAATAAGTTCTCATTTTATTATCTTTGTAGTCCAAAGCTCTTGTTGGTCTTAAATTAAAAATCCATCATTTTTAGAACCAAATTCTAAAAATTATGAATTATTAATTTAGATTGGTAATTTTATTTAAGTATACGTGTGTATAAAAAGCGCACACGAGCAACTTTAGTGTCCGCAGTTAATTTGTTTCTAACATCAAATCCACGGGATTGTATAAAAGTGCTCGCATGTAGCGATGCGACAACTGAGAGATTTTTTTAGTCTATGGGTCGCGTAAAGCCAGCGACGCAACTACCGGCCTGTCTATTGGTAGCAAATTGTGTGCGAGAAAGATGACAACTACAGAGAAAAAATAGTTTTTGGGTGACTAAGTTGCTCCTGGGCACCCTCTCTTATGTATCTTAAAATTGCCTACCACTTTATGACCAGCAACACTACTGATTGTTGTTCCAATGTTTTTTTTTTTGTAAAGCTAACATCATCAGTTACTCACGTATGTTTGTATATATATTCTCAAAGTCTGAACATTACTTCTGTAAACTAAATACATACGAGTTGTTGTGTTTCACATAAATCATACAAATCCGTGTAGTTCTGTAGATTACTTTCTATACGTTTGTTCGATGTTTTTGGTGATTTTTAAACTATATAAGTGATTATAATAGTTGGAAAATAAACTATATGATAAATTGAATTTTTTGTATTATTTTTCTGTACACCTTAAGTCAAGAGTGAATAGGTTACTTCAAGGCAAGCGTGCTCCATCGTCGGCCACATCATCGCTTACCATCAGCCCCCCTAGCCAAGTTACGACCGCTTCGTTTCGTTTCCCTTTTCGTTGATTGCCGCGAGTCGGCAACGCCTCCTATTCCTTTGTTCTGACCACGTGATTGAGCGTTGAGATGACGTCAGAATAAAGAAATCGGATGCGTGGCCTAATCGAAGTAATCGACAAAAAGAGAATCGAAACGAAACGGTTGTAACTTTGCTAGGGGGGCAGGTGAGAAAGTGGTCGGACACGAGCCTATCAATAATAATAAAAACCTTAGAAGTGCCCTTTTAATTCATTACCTGCATTTTAGGGTATGAACGTGTACAGTTTTAGATGGTTGGTTGGTGGTTCTGTACCCAATGGGGAAAACGGTACCCTTTTACTAAAACTCCGCTGTCCGTCCGTCTGTCTGTCTCTCCAACTGTCCGTCTGTCACCAGGCTGTATCACATGAACCGTGATAGACAGTTGAATTTTTGACAGATGATGTTTTTTTGTTGCTGCTACTCGTATAAAAAACAGAATAAAACAAATCTTTATTTTATTCTGTTACCTTCGTGCGGGAGTCCAACTCGTACTTGGCTGGTTTTTCTATTCTATTTTTTATAAATGTCGAGTAGATCCGATGTCAACTATTCTACCAATGACCAAAGTAAAATGAAAAAGCAAGCGTGTATATTATTATTTCAGAAAATGGAAAGAGACAGTAACTGTAGACCAAAATTCTTCGATTGATACAATTGAAATTGATGGGTTACAAAAACTAAAAATACATAGATATTATAATTGTTAAAATATTAAACATATGTAATTTACAACTATACAGACAGAATATTTGGGGTTATGACTCATAATTTTATATTATTGTATCGGATGAAGATTATCATCGCCACAAGCAGTTCTAGAGAGAGGGCATTGATTGGGAGAAGAATCTTAAACTTCGGGAGGTGGCTGTATAAGTCTAAAAGTAGGGACAATGTTTGTGCGTTCAAAAAATGTGTGCTCCAGTGTGCCTTCCTCCAAACCGCACTCGCATAAAGAGGAGTCGCGACCACGGATTTTTTCCAAAAGAACAGGTGTGCAACAGAAACTTAAGCTTATTCTACAAATGCCGGAGATAACAGTTTTGGACATTCTGTTGTACGTGAAGAACCAAGGTTTTGGTTTTATGGTTTGTTGAACTGCGTAGTAGAATTTACCCTTCTTTTTACCAGGGGTGTTGTTTACAAACACAAGGACAACACAATTATATAAAACAATTCACAAAAGTTTGTAACTTCGTGATCATTCGACCAAAACTCTCAAAACACACGTGCTTTCCAAGAAACTCGTTCGAGAATCCTGGAAGTTTTTTTTTGTTATGGCAATTGAGGCGGTTGCGAATATTCTGCCAGTATGACGTTGGAACAAATGGCCGGTTTTTATTTGTAGCGTATACTTTGACACAAGTTATTTAGAAAGAAAAAAACAAAGAAAAACAGTTTATTTACGCGAAATGACGCAATCTTAAAACTAGCTAACAAAAATAATCAATAGATAGGGAAGATATGCGTCACAATCGCGCAAAACGGCCGAACGCTCAGCATAAAGCTGCGGCCTCACGCATAATGCGATGAGCTCACAGCGCTGGTTTTCAGCGTAGGCCGGTGGCGGTGTCGGCATAAAGCGGCGAACGGTGCAGTGCACAAAAAGATTTGGATAGAAAAGGGAAATACAAATTCATATGAATTATAAATTATTGTTTATTATTAATAATAAATGTTGTTGTTGTTGTTGTGTTGTGTTATTGTTTTGTTGTTTGTTGTTAATTTTATTTATAAATAATTTATTTGACAATTGACAGTAGTGCTAGTGTTGTCATGCAAAAAAAAATATTTTTAATATTTAAATGTTGGTGTTTTAACAGACCGTACCTATTCATGATCCCGCAGCCCTGACAAGTTAATGGCCAGTCATGTGGCGACATTCACACCGATAACTCAATAACTTGTTTACTTCCAAATGTCAAAGCCATCCCCCGCAGATGTGCTCATAAAATTTTATATGATTTTGATGATGTTCTAGCGCAGTGGGGCCACTCGTAATTGAGACCATTCATAGAAAATTATAGCTTCGTTATGGTTCTTATTTCTGTATTGACGTCAGAAAATATTTTTATGAATGTAGGTAGGTACTCTTCTAAAGACTGATGTATCCTGTACGAGTACTTACATACTGTTCCAACTATGTCACTATTTAAGTACCTACTATTAAATGGGTCCGTAACGTCACTTGGAGAGTCATATATATATTAATTGATTAACGAAAAGTTGACTGAACGTTTCATCGAATATTTAATAATCGATGTCATGCCTTCGGGATCCGGTGTGATGTAGAAGTAGAAGGGTTTTTTTTTTATTGTGTGGGAAAATCATCTTATGACAAATCCCGCTCTTGGGCGGAGCGAGAGATAGTGTCAGACTTTTATTGACTAAAAACCCACTCCTGTTCCTTCGTTGCCTTCGTCCCAGGGCCCCGGGTTTCACTTTCACACTACCCGTGGCCCCAGTAGGCTTCGACCCTGCTGGGCCCCTACGATTTGCTGACATCTCCTTGAGACGCGCGTGGAACAGTACGCGCCGTCGATGATTTGGGCTCGGTTCGGTTAACGGACGGTCGGACGGCGAGCCACCCATTGCTCGCCGTCCGCAAGCTGGCGCCTATGGTGGCCGGAAATCGGGATCGGAATCCCGGCGGCGGCGGTTAGAGCGTAAGGACCGTTGCCTCATGCGATCGGCTGCGTCCTTTGCTAGCATTACTGCTTCGCAGAAGGAGGGTAGCTCACCGTCCGATCATCCGGCAACCGTCTGGACTGAGCCCATGTCGTCGGCGGCACCTCAATGAGACGTCAGCAAACCGCAGCAAACTGCTGGTCCCCTAGACCAGCAGGGTCGAAACCTACTGGGGCCAAGGGTCTACTTCTGAAGGGAAGACTCGGCCCTAGTATGATAGGAACAGGAATGGGTTTTTAGTCAGTAAAAGTTTGACACTAGCTCTCCAGCTCCGCCCAAGAGCGAGGGAAGTCATTGGGTGATTTTCCCACCGAAAAAAAAGGTACAACCGGTCCTATTGTCACTATGCTTGATGGTGGCCTATCTCAAGCATTGGACATCTTGCCGCAGAATGATCCCGGAACGCCAAATTCTCTGCCGCAGTCTACCGGGCAAGTGCGAGTCGGACTCGCGCACTGAGGGTTCCGTACAAACTTACCTACGAAAACAGTTTAATTTCCGTATCGAGTCTCAATGATTTTTCCGAATCGCAAAAAAAAAAAAAATTTGCGACTTTTTTTTTTAAATTGATGTAAACCAGGGCTTGACTGCGATCTCACCTGATGGTAAGCGGAGATGCAATCATTGATGGTCGGCGCACTTGTTTATTAAGAGCGCACTGATTTATTACGTAACTATAAATTTATAGTTTTCAGATTTTTTTCTATACTTATGGTATGTATGAGACTTTGCTTCATGCCAAATTTCAGGATTCTAGGACAATGGGAACAACCCTATGAATTTTGATTCAGTTGAGATTGTCGAAATGTACGATTTTTTTCATAGCAATATCTTGAAACTTTTCAAATCAATACATCGTAGAAACACAGCTAGATACAACATGTTCTGTACATTATTGAAGCCTTTCACCGGGTGCACTACTTTTCCGACCGATTGCTCCTAGTGTATTTTCGCTTTCAGTTGTATTAAACGCTAAGAGCTACCCTTATGGGCACAGAAAGTTGTGTTGAAGATAAACTAAAGAAGGTATATATATATAAAAGTAATTTTTTTTTAATGAATCTTTGGCACCTATATATAAGCTTTTATTTAGCCTATTGAATATCTTAATAGAGAATATGCATGCATTTTTTTTGCTAATTTAAATACTTTTTAGCTATGCCTCCCTAGCCAGGTTACAATCGTTTTCGATTCCTTTGTTTTGACGTCATTTCAACGCTCAGTCATGTGGTCAGAACAAAGGAATCGGAGGCGTGGCCTACTCGAGGCGTTTGGCGCAAACGAAACGATTGTAACTTGGCTAGGGGGGCTGGTAACAAAAAAAAACTTCATCAATCACGAAGTTATAAATAAAGCTGCTATTATGAAAGAGAAGACCGACACGGTCTCTGACCTCAAAGGCCATGCCACCCCTACGGCCGCCATAGAAAATGGCGTCTTGGCGAGAGAGAGAGCCTACCAATTTTAATATTGTTTTCACAACAAATATTCTATTTTGTATATTTAATGATAAACTGGTTAGTTAATAAACATTTTTCACGGATATTCGTTATTGGCACGTTTATGGCTTCATCAAAAAAATGCTGTCTCTTAATTCATTAAACCCCAAGCGAACACCGCCTCGTTCGCTCTCTCATTGTCTTTCTATTGTATCTCTAATTAAGGTATTGGAAAGGTTAAGGTAGAACTACATTGCGCATCAACTAGACTTGTAGAGCTACACTTGATCCACGTCACGCGACGTCGTTCTACGTACAAATCAGGCGTGTTACAAATGTGCGTCGGTCTAATGTAGTTCTAGTTTTAGAGTGGCGCGTCGAAAACTACGCGCCGTTGACTCAGACTTGGGTCTTCGAATCGCTCTGCGTCTACAACATACATGAAAGTTTATTAACAAAGCAACACAAATAAAACCACTTCAGTACCAATAAGACTTGATACCTAAAAGACTTTCTTAGAAATAGAGGTACCAGGTAGCATTAACATTCCGATCACAGTGATCCGAAGCTCTTTCGCTTCGATACGTAATAACGATTTAGTTGGAACCGATTTTGATCTCGCTGTATTATATGGTTTAACTATCCGAGGGAGCTGTTGTAATAAAATTGAACATGATACGATAATGATAACGGTAAGTACTACATACATACTACATGGAGGTACAATTTCATGTTTAGTGGTATGAGGAACAGGGTATATCAAAAGCCCCGTTTTTCAGTATAATTGATTCATCATCATCATCATCATCAGCACCATTTTAGCCGAAAAATGTCCACTGCTGGACATAGGCCTCCCCCAAATGTCGCCACAATGAACGGTCCTGTGCGTCTCACATCCATCGGACTCCCGCAACCGTTACCAAGTCATCGGTCCACCATGGTTATAATGAGTGGGTGTAATTGATTACTGATTATATATTAAGTCAGTAATCAATTACGCCAAAAACAATTATTAAGCTACTTTTCGAAAATAAATAATTCACAATAAAACATTTTTTTCTCTCTTGACTCCTGAGACAGGATGCAATAGATGATCACTAGAATATCAGCAATTAGAGAAGTCATTACTTATATCCGTGCTCACACATTGGAGTATATTAGCTTAAGTATCGATGGTTTACCAACATCTATAGGACAGCATCTATCTGTATCTATAGGTAAATGTAAAACTCACTGATATGAGCCTACACTCAACCCTAGGGGTGGACCCGCTCTATTATATCTAGATATAATAGAGCGGGTCCACGCTCTATTTTATCTCTATTGTTATTGACAAAGAAGAATTTCTCTAGCGGTAACTTTGCTTCAAGTAAGTTTAATTCCCTAATTTAATTTTAAAGGTATAAAATATGCATTAAATAATTAGGTGGTCTATAGTTGTGGACCTCGCTGATTGTATGCACGGGAATCTCAAGGTGCGTCCAGATCTGGCGAATGCGCCACTCACGATCCGTTCGCGAGCCGCTTGCCCACTTGCGAACTCCACGCGTGCATTTCATGTTCGTACGAAGCGCGCGCGGTGCAGGGGCTTCGTACGAACGAGCCGCGTGCGAAATGCATGCGCACCATTCGCAAGCAGCCCGCGAGCGGCTGGCGAGCAGCGTATTTGCCAGGTCTTGATATCACACACACACTATTATATGCTTGGTTTATATCAAATATTAGGCTCAGTCGGTTGTTATCGAGCCTATTTACTCTACCCTTGAAGACTTCGAAATTATTATCGGATGGGAAGACCGCTGGCAAATTGTTCCAGTCCTTCGACGTACGCAGTATAAATGACGTGGCGAAATGCTTAGTTCATATCGTAGAGATCGCTGTACGTCGGGTTCTCCGATGGTAGAAAAATACCGACAGGAGCTCCAGGCTTAATTCATAAAGTCCTTCAAAGTTCAGGTGTACGAGCACTCAAGGTACTCCACCACATGTAGCGTATGTTCTCAGGAGGCATCAATACACATTGAGTATGCAACTGGATTATAAAACCCCATTTCGCTAAATTGTGTATGCAGCGGCCTACATGTGTGCGCAACCGATTTAATGCTTTCAGTAGCCACCTACTGGGTCCAACCCTGTTTCAATCCGGAGAGAGAAGGAATGGTAGTCGCCTGCTTCTGCGAAGCAGTAGAAGGCCGGACGCGTGAGGGAACTCACGCCCTAGCCGCCGAGATTTCGACTCCGATTTCTAGCCACGATAGACGCGGGTTTGCGGATGTCGAGCAATGGGTGATGAACCAAGTCGTCAACAGCGCGTAGTGATTCAGGCGCTCCACAAAGAGATGTTAGCAAACCGTAGGGGAACCAGCAGGGCCGATGCCCGCTGGCTATGATCGCGGAGAATTTCTGAAGAGGAAACCCGTAGTCCTAGAACGCAAAGGGCAACTGAAAGACACAGGTGTAGTCAGTAAAAGTCTGACACGCCCTCCCGTTCCGCCCAAGAGCAGGAGACGTCATTGGATGATTTTCACCCTTAAAAAAAACCTACAGGGCCCAAACAATTTAATTAGTTTTCCACTAAGTCGACAAGAAGACGATGGAGAATGTTTTGACGATACCTACAAAGCATCTCGTGTTCTATGGAAGGTACCTTCTGTCACGAAAACTAATTAGGTAATGTGTTTTGGCTCTGCGTATTTTCTGGGAGCACTAATTAAGTATAATGAGGAAGATTTGTCATTTGGGGTCGTTGGTAAATGAATCTAGTGTTCTCAGATGTTTTGCGGGTAGTCTAGAATACTATGACATAGACTAAGACTAATTATTATGTTTGTTGTTATGTTTCTTATTAATCAGATCATGATATTGTCCTTGGTCAAAGGTTTCTATTCATAGAAAACTCATCAATCTTACCTACTCTATGGGAAATCGATAAAATTAACTTTTGTCAGTGGATCTCATCAGAAGGCTTTACACCAACCCAAAGGGAAATGGAGAGAACTATGCTTGAACTAAGATAGGAGAACTCTACTTCACTGGTGACCCTCGACAAAGAACGTCAGCGCAGCCTTCGTGCAGCTACTACTTCGTGACGTCATCATCACTTTCTCAAGCTTTCGAGCAGCGAGCCATACAGCCATCACCCACCGCTTTAAAGAGTATCCTGACCACCAGCATGCCTACCTGGTCATACCTGGTCATCATCCTCAGCCTCATCAGCGACCTTGGCTAACCACACTGCACCTTCGGCCAGTCACATGAAGAGCCACGAAGAACCAAGTCAAGTCCTACGTCGCACAGCACCGCTCCGACTCACTGGAGCCAGCAGCACTACTCCGAGTCACTGGAGCCTGCAGCATCATCCCGACTCACTGGAACAGCACCACCCCGACTCACTGGGGCATCACCGTAGACAGTTCCGACTCACCGAGAACTATGCGACATTCGGTTCCGACCCACTAGAACTAACTTACCACTGTCCTGGCACGCATCAAGAAGCATCAAGAACCATCGATCTCCGATCTCCGGAGGGGAGTGATGTAGCGACACATATGGTGGCACATAAGAACTAATCCTGCATCGCGCGATCAAAGTTCTCCGCGCGATTACAACATATAGAACAGCCCGAAATCATCTACCGGGCAGTTGCCCACCAGACATAACACCCGTCTGGTTGGAGGATCCTCCTTTTTCAACGGAGGTTTGCGGGACTTTACACTCTGTTCCGCTTACCCCCAAACAGACATTGCCTGAAGAATCCCTAAACTTAATTAGCAGTGGGTATATACATAGCATCGATGCAGACCTGGAGACGTGACGTTTAAGGAGGGCCTATGTGCCCAGCAATGGAAGGCTATCGATTAAAATGATCAAGATCATGGTGATAGCGATCGTCGACATTCTAAGCTGTTTGAAATAGTCATAGGCAATTTTATTTATATGTCGTTGATGGCAATAGTACGGAAGCTTGAGAACGAACAAACGAGCTAAGTGAAAAGTGACACATGTCACTTTGACAGATTCCGCGCTGACGTTTGCACGAATCGAGCAGATAAAAGTGCCGACCGTAGAGGTCCGGTGCTCTTTCCTCTGTCGAGTCTCAGGGACTATTTCACGGCTCGTTGTGTGAAATACATACCTAACGCTTGCATCATAATAAATCACTTGTGTGATCTGGAATAGTTTGTTTATTGCTCGATAATCAGCCATCGCCCACAAAACAGAGTCCCTGAACAGAGCTTCAATGATGATCGGCACCCTCAGCCGACATAATATATATATTTAAACTTTTCGTCTTAATCGTTAGTTGAATCTCACTTTATCTACAAGTTTTGTCTAGAACCCAAGGTCTATTGTCAAGCTAAGGAGGATTATTTGAAAAAGTTACCAAGGCCTGACACTCCTTTTCGCTTCACCCCAAGGGCAAAAAGTCAATTGATAATTTCCTACCTCAAAAAAACGTGTCTATTGGTATACGGGTAAACATATCGAATACAAATATTTAGTAATCGCTCAAGTTTATTAAAAAGCTCCTGGGTGTCAACTAACAAAAAAAAAACAGAGTGCACGCTCATCCACTTTATATCATGCAGAAAAATCGCATCGTGAAAATCGCACCTGACGTCACAACTGCTCGGCATCACGGTCAAAACAAAAGAGGTTTTCATTGAAAAGTCTCGTCTTCAATGGAGCCTTTGTCTTCGGAGACCGTCTCTCTAATTATGAGCCACAATACAACAAAACTGTCTCGTTAAATATATCTATAGAGGCTTTCATTTGCTTTGTCTTCACAGAAAATACGGTCTATTTTTGAATGGTATAGATTTTTAAATGGGTCCAAGAAGAGAAGAACCAAGGTTGCTGACATAGCCCGAAGAATCACCAAATTAAAGTGGCAGTGGGCAGGGCACATTGCTCGTAGAACTGATGGTCGTTAGGGTCGAAAGATTCTAGAGTGGCGACCGCGCACCGAAAAACGCAGCGTTGGAAGGCCTCCCACAAGGTGGACCGACGACCTGGTGAGAGTCGCAAGAATGCGATGGATGCGAGACGCACAGGATCGGTCGTTGTGGCGACGCTTGGGGAAGGCTTATATCCGAAAATGGACGTCTTTCGGCTGAAATGACGATGATGATGCAAGAAGCGGTTTCCTTCGGCGAAGCAGTAATGCGAGCAAAGGAGGCGGCTGAAATCGTGAAGCAAACCTTACGTCCCGAGCCCCGGGAGTCGCAATGTGATTCCCGGCCACCGTAGGAGCGGTTCCGGTTGGCGAGCAATGAGCAGCTCGTCGATTTGTGTTTCACGCAGCATCAAGGAAGATTGACGGGGTTAGTTAGGGCGGAGCCCTGCCAGTGCTGTTGATTCCCTCCCTCTCGTTCAGTCAACAGCGAGAGAAGACACTTGATGATTTCGCATGTAAAAAAGTTACTAAGATAGTATTATTTAGTTTATTTTTGGTATTCAAGTCTGTAATAAATGTTTTTGCACTACTAAGGCAAGGGTATTGATTTGCTTTAAAGATGTTAGAGATTCTTTAATGGTAGATAAAAGAAGGAAGAAAACTTAAAAAAACTTGCGAAATTTAACCGAAGTTTTGCAATTTCACACTTCTTCACGTTTTTTTTTACCTTTTTTAACTTAAATGGGACTAGGCAGGACATGTCTGCTGCATTTCTAACGACGTGTGGACCCGAAAATACAGGATTGATGCCCGGACACAGCGACGCGGGACCACGACAGATACCGAAGCAGACGGCGGGACGACCTGAATGTCTTCCATGAGAATTGGAAAGAAAAATCGAGGAACCGCGGTCATTGGAAATAATGGAGGGAGGTCTTTTCCCAGTAGTGGGGCAATACAGGCTAGCTACAATATAAAAAAAATTTAGATCTTACTCGAGACCATTTAAATTGTCTTTAATAATGTATATAAACTAGGGTTGTAACGGAGGCCATCTTAGCGGAGGCGACGAATTTCGCCTCCGCTTACATATTTAGGTATTTTTCGGAATTTATTAAAGTATCTATTAATTAACTTGTTTCTAATAAATAACATCATATGTATGTAAATAATATTTATAGGTTTTTGTTTATACATTGTCTTTTATATATAATAGCTATATTATATCTATGTATAGTCTAGTATATAATTTTAATCTAATATCTACTTTATTAATTTGTAGTAAGACGTAGATTATACCCTTTTTCTATATCAAGTACTTACAGTCCATCCTAAGGTTGTCTGGTAGATATCGCTGTTAGCGATAAGACCGCTTTTGTACCCATATATATAAGTAAGTCTATTCTATTATATTCTATTCTATTCTATCATATTTCTGAAAGTACAGTTAGGGCTCAAACGTGCAGTTGCACTCTACCGATCCTAACGTGATTTGACCCCTGTCTGTACATACTAACTTTAACCTATGAATCGAAGGAATTCGTCAGTTTCATTTTTGTCATGTCAAATTGACATACGTCTGCCCTCACCCCGACTACGTTCCCACCGCGCACACGCTGATTTTTGACCATTACACATGCAACACGCGTCTGGTTAGTATATAAAATGTACTCTGTTGTCAGACAATTGAGTCGTCATTGAGCGTCGCTGCTCGCACGGTATTGTTATATGAATATGAACCGCCGCTCCGCATACATTTTGTGAAGGCGAAGGCGGATGCGAAGATACGATTTCTTGCAGAACTTTCCCAGTAAAGGAAGCGGAGGCGTAACTACGGTTACGGCGTACTCCGGTTGTAACGGAACTCCCTTACAACCCTAATATAAACACAACTAAGGACTAAAAAAACACCTGCAAAAGGTAAATATCGCTTAATAATAGATGGCACCCTCCCGGTTCTAGCTAAACGAAGTCATTGACCGAAGAACCGTGACCCCGAAATCTCTCTATTTATACGTAATATGTACCTTTTGCTTGCTCCAGCACAATATCAGTCTTAGCTGCTAGCAAACCAGTATATGTTAAACCGCGAATACCAATAACTTCAATACCCAAACAGGTCATCATATAAATGTCTACAAAGCCTTCTAGTTCACATCCAGTATAAGTTGACCCATGAATACTAACAAATCGAATGCTAAGAGAGTTCTTAAAATAAAATTGTCAGTGAATCCTACAGTATTTTTCACAAGTCACTCCCATAGTTTCGTTGACATAATCATCAATCACTTTAGCCGGAAAATAACTTTAGTTGGTGGAATGTATTTTTTTACCATTGAACTACCAAAATTGATATAAACGATCTATCAATATAGGCCCGAGTAAATACAGGCGAAGTTAATTAAGTTGTCAATGTAATTTGTAAATGCTTTTAAGAGCTTTTATCGTTATATAAATTGATGACATGGCCGAAAGGTTCCGGGGAGGCGACCAGCTACCGCAAGGCCGAAGGTGGACCAATAGAGGAGCTCTAATCATAATGGTTAAAATATTTGGGGGTGTTCACGTAACATTCGTTCCTTAGCTTACAACACCGCTCAATTCGAAAACTGGCGGTTTTCACATTTTAATGCCTTTAGATGGAGCTGCTCATTGCGCGTTTAACCATTGGCCACATGATATAGATTTCAGTCAATCAGAAGGCATAATTCGAAAAGTAGTGATAGCGTGCAAGTCGGCTGGCCTCTCAACACCGCATAGTTTTTTTCGTTTCCTGTGAAGTTGGTAAAAATGACTTATGTGGTGTTGTTAGCTAAAGGACGATTTCAATAGTGCTTAGACTTTTCAATATCCCTTAGATACTATTTTGACTATTTATCGTTATCATTCACCACTGCTGGACATAGACCTCCCCCAAGCGTCGCCATAACGACCGGTCCAGTGTATCTCGCATCCAACATATTCACGCAACCCTCACCAGGTCGTCAGTAATCTTGACCGCTACGGAAGTCAAGAGTAGACAGACTGCCAGGCCACTAGGTAGGCGGGTAGGTAGGCGACTAGAGGCCATATTTTTGCTGTCCTATTCTTTGTGGGGAAAGGGGGTGGGTTGCTGTATTTACCATATGGGTTGGCTATCGTAATATGGATGTTGCAATGTACAAAGAATGCAGCTGCTCCTTCTCTGTAACTTATGGACTCATTCCTTAATCGCCTCTTACGTTGTTACTTTTTTGGTGTACAATAAAGTTTATTCCACTCTATTCTATTCTATTCTATTATACTCTATTCTATTTTATTCTATTCTATTCTATACCCACGGCAACGGTGCTATCCTTTACGTCCGACACCATAAGGTACTAGTTAGACTATTTGACAATCGTAATTTCGGGTAGAATGTCACTTCCTCTAGCGATTTGGACGTGAATTTCACTGGTAGATTCTATAGCTGATGTTATAAGGAAAATTTGTATATTCGAAAAAAAATAATAATTAGGGTTCTGCGCAAAAAACAACTTCCTGAAATTGTGCCCAAATGGTCCTAATTGTACTGTTTTACGAGTATGATGCGGACGAAGTCGCGGGCACTAGCTAGTTTGAAATAAATGAATTTGATTTAAACTACGGCATGCAATAGATTACGTAGAAATGGATATCCAGGATCCCGGCCTTATTTCCCTAGAGCTTCTTACCTCTAAGGAGTTCCCCGAGCTGTTCCTAGCAAAACAAATATTTTCTTCAAGTATTAACTTTTAACCTATCGTTCTTTTTCTGAATGAGATTCTCCAAGGCCGATCGAAGTGATTTATCTTGTTTTCCCTTGAGAAATGATATGTGTTATTTACAGTCTTTAGTTTTATTCATGAATGCCTGTTTTTTAAGTTCGGTAATAGTTTGATTTGGATTCTTAAACTGGTAAATATTTTAGTAAGATATATATATATATATGTTTTGTAGTGACACTTGAGGTAGGCCTACTAGTGGACGTCTTACGGCTGAATGACGATGATAATGATCACGATAAAAATATTCATGCAGCATGCCAGCATGCAGTAACCGTATGTGCAGCGTCTCTCGGCTGACCATGTCCCACCTTCCACCTTGCATCACGTGCTTTATTATCTGTTCACGCAGGAATCTAATGACAGCGTCAATGAACGACATTGCTGTGGCCGAATAATGGGGCAAGCAGGTAATTTGATCTAGAAAATAAACCATTTCAACTATTTCTGTCTTCGATACGCTAAGAAGTAACCGTATGTCTTTACCCAAATTCAGTGCATTATTTACACTAGCAATTTGGATGAATAGATGTCCATCTAATTGAACAACGATACTGGATGAATTTGCCTGAACAGTAGTAGTTCATTAATCCATCCACTTTTTTTAAATTTGATATATACTAGTGCTTGTCTGCGCTTCCACGGTAAGGAGTGAGGCAATCGTTGATGGTGAGGCGCACTAGTTTATTACGAGCCTATTCACTCTAGCCTTGAAGACACCCAAATTATAATCGAATGGGAAGACCTCAGCAGGCAAATTGTTCCAGTCCTTCGATGTACGCGGTATAAACGACGAAGCGACATGCTTAGTCCGGACCGTAGAGGTTTCAACAACGTAAGGGTGGATACTCGCCGTATGTCGGGTTGTCCAATGGTAGAAAGGAGATGGCAGAATCAAGTCTACAATTCCCGCGCACACTCTCCAAAATACAACCTGTAAAACACCGAAAGGCTGGCTACCCTACGCCTGTGCTCAAGGCTTTGTAGATTGGACTTAACCAAATCTGGGTCCCTAATTAGCCTCTTCGCACGCCTTTACACTGTGTCCCAGCCATATGTGACTGATCGGAACCTGTGCTTTGTGTAACATTAGTAGTTAGTAGTAGTTTCCTAGCAGCTACCTTGAATTTGAACTCAATTATTTAACTCTCTGGATCGTTAACCCTTTTCATATGCATATACATGTACATATAAAAGTGGTCAAACGATCTACTGCGATCGAGATGATGTTGATTAATTGTAACTTTGCCTGTGCTGTGCTTACATAACTTACAATGTTTGTATGTTTTCGTACACAAAGGATAAAATGAGATCCTATTACTAAGACTCCTTTGTCCGACCGTCTGTCTGTCCGTCTGTCACCAGGCTGTATTTCATAAACCGTGATATTTTTTTATCTATTTTATTTTTATTTTTATTTATGTACACACAAACACTTAAAAATGAAAAGAACCAAAGCAGATAGAAGACCATAAAGGTACTGCTTATTTCAAATGTTTTGTTTTTTAAATTTTTTAAACTAGTATTTGACTGCAATCCTATCTGATGGTAAGCAGTGATGTAATCGTTGATGGAGAAGCGCACTAGTTTATTAAAAACCTATTCACTATAGCCTTGAAGACACCTAAATTATAATCAGACGGTAAGACCGCAGCAGTCCAGTTGTTCCAATCTTTCTATGTTTGCCGACGCGAAACGCTTAATCCCAACTGTAGAAGAGTCAACGGATTGTCTGATGGTTGAAAGATGATAACGGAATCAAGTCATGCAAATCCCACGCACACTCTCCAAAATGCATGCCTTAGAATACCGACCCGATTTTTTTTTTAACATTAGAACAGACAAGATAAAGTGTGTTATTGGAGATCAAGCAGAAATATTAAAAAAACAATTACTTAAAACAAACAGCACACTTTACTTGGTAACCTCTACCTGAAATTGACGTGTTCCCATTAGATCCTCATTGTTCTACACGAATTGATGAAACTGAATTGTTTCTTCTCAAGATTTTCATGATTTTTAGGGTAAGAACGTATAATTAAGTTAAACCACTTTTTTAGCTTTATTTTAAATATTAGCCATAGTGATGGGCGAGCGGAACATAATGACGTAGCACGCAATGTGACTAGTATTAAAAAATATAGTCAACTTAGTGGGATATAAGAGCAGTGGTGGCCAAGTGGTAACGGCCCCGACTTACGAGTTGTAGGTCGCGGGTTCAAACCCAACCAGGCGCATTACTTTGTGTAATTTATTTCATTACCACTGCTCTCAAAACGGTGAAGGAAAACATCGTGAGGAAACCGGCATGTCCTAGAACCAAAAATTCGAAGACATGTGACATCCACCAACCCGCACTGGGCCCGCGTGGTGGATTAGGGCCCATTCCCTCTCCTGGAGACGAGGCCTGAGTCCCAACAGTGGGAACATTATAAGGCCGACTATGCTATGCTATCATCATCATCATCATTTCAGCCGAAAGACGTCCACTGCTGGACATAGGCCTCCCCCAAGTGTCGCCACAATGAACGGTCCTGTGCGTCTCGCATCCATCGTACTCCCGCAACCGTTACCAGGTCATCGGTCCACCTTGCAGGAGGCCTTCCAACGCTACGTCTTCCGGTACGTGGTCGCCATTCCAGAACCTTTCGGCCCCAACGGCCATCCGTTCTGCGAGCAATGTGCCCTGCCCATTGCCACTTAAGTTTGGCGATTCTTCGTGCTATGTCGGTGACCTTGGTTCTCCTGCGGACATCCTCATTCCTGATTCGATCACGCAAGGAAACTCCGAGCATAGCCCTTTCCATTGCCCTTTGGGTGACTTTGAGTTTTCTGATGAGGCCCATTGTAAGCGGCCACGTTTCAGAGCCATATGTCATTACTGGCAACACGCACTGGTCATAGACTTTTGTCTTGAGACACTGTGGTATATTGGACGAGAAGATACCGCGCAGCTTCCCGAACGCTGCCCAGCCCAGTCGGATTCGATGATTGATCTCTTTCTCGAAGTTAGACTTTCCCAACTGGGCCGTCTGCTATGCTATGCTAGTGGGATATTATTTGATTTATGCGTTCTTACCTCAGCGCCGATTTTACCCCAACACACTATCTAATCAAGTCAAAGTCAAAAGTTTTTTATTTCACATAGGCCTACATGGGTACTTATAAAACGTCAGAAGCTAGTGCACGGTTCCAAATTGATCATTTCCTATGGAGAAGAACCGGCAAGAAACTCCATGGTTACTCTTTTAAAAAAAAATGTTATTACCATTTTTCCATATTACAGCATAAGTAGATATTATGTAAGGACAGTGTAAACTGGTCAATATTGTACTAAAAAGTACAATAAAAATAATCATAATAAAAAGTAACCTAAGAATTCGCAGAAACTTCGGTGTTCTCATATTCACATTATAAAAAAGAGGCTATATAAATAAAAGCAAGTAAAGTAAAATATAAAGATATCCGCAGGAGAACCAAGGTTGCCGACATAGCACGAAGAATCGCCAAACTTAAGTGGCAATGGGCAGGGCACATTGCTCGCAGAACAGATGGCCGTTGGGGCCGAAAGGTTCTGGAGTAGCGACCGCGTACCGGAAGGCGCAGTGTTGGAAGGCCCCCTACAAGGTGGACCGATGACCTGGTGAAGGTTGCGGGAATCCGATGGATGCAAGACGTACAGGACCGTTCTTTGTGGCGACATTTAGGGGAGGCCTATATCCAGCAGTGGACTTCTATCGGCTGAAATGATGATGATGATGAAAGTAAAATAAATTCACAAGCAAAAGTACGAAAATCCAAAAATACGAAACTTTCCTCTTTATAATGTTAGTAGGTATAGACAAACTTGCGTTTAATTACTATCTCATCCGATAGTAAGCTGGTGGCAATGGTAAGGGTAGCAGGCTTGCCTAGAAACAGCAACTACGAAAAAACTCCTTTCGTTTTCTTTTCTCAGTTAATTTCTTGCAAGAACTGGGTCAAAGAATATCAGGTGAACACGCCAGCATAACTTATATCTATGCAAGTCGGCTAAAGTAGATTAAAAGCAATATCAATTGAAATTCATTCCTAACACTAGTGGGTTTATGAATGGACTTGTTTGCTGTTCAAGGAAGTTCTACTGTTATAAAAGCGTTACCTATTACCTATAGTGCTACCCTCGATAAAAAGAAAGATGTACATATCTGACAAACATGCTCTGATTTAGTTATTTCCAGATTACCATGATTACCAGACACAATTAAACGCGCTCAATCGTTGCCTGTTTTTAAAAAACTCGTTAGGGAACATTACCTGTCGCTGTGAGTATCGATAGTCGTGATTCATATTTCTGTCTATAGTTTTTATGTATCTATTATATAGCATATGTTATCTGTGTACCTATTATTATATTTTTAGGAATCAGAAGTGCAGATATTTAAAAAAGAACTACGTGACAACAAAATAAACAATTCTTTACTTTGAATTAAAAGAACAAAATAACAATAATTCTAATTAATCTAATAAATCAGTATAAGTCTCACGGCCCTTGAACGATGTTCCCGCAACGCCAATGATACCCGTCCAAAATGCGCGGGAAAGTGGTGCGCCCACCGCTACCATAGACTCCTCGCTGTCATTTTTTTCATTCCATCCTAACACGGCCTCTCCTGATACCAAGTCGTCCTCGACTTGATCTTCTTGGGATGCACCTATAGTGCGACGATGCTGGTGCGCCTATACTACTCCTATTTCGCCATCCAAGCTCGGCATGTATAGTCCTGAAGGCTCAGGTGCCGGCTCATTGGCTTCGGGGTGGCCTGGGTCACTCTGAACCTCATCAGTTTCATTATCTGAAAGAGTTTACCATGATTATTCATATCGGTTACATGAATATTATGATCATTTAAAATGCCAAAATAAGAAGATGACAACCAATGATATAAGATGGTTAGCGACCCAACCATCGTACATCACTGTCTTATACTTTACCATAGCGATTAACGCTATATGTGTGACACACACACCGGTGTTGGGCGACACACGCCATTGATGGGGAACGCATCCCATTGTTGGGCGACTAACGCCATTGATGGGGAACGCATCCCATTGTTGGGCGACTAACGCCATTGGGACAAACCCGCATGTTGGGCGACTAACGCCGTTGGGACAAACCCGTACGTTGGGCGACTAACGCCATTGGGACAAACCCGTATGTTGGGCGACTAACGCCATTGGGACAAACCCGTACGTTGGGCGACTAACGCCATTGGGACAAACCCGTATGTTGGGCGTTTAACGCCATTGGGACAAACCCGTATGTTGGGCGACTAACGCCATTGGGACAAACCCGTATGTTGGGCGACAAACGCCATTGGGACAAACCCGTCTGTTGAGCGACAAACGCCATTGGGACAAACCCGTACGTTGGGCGACAAACGCCATTGGGACAAACCCGTATGTTGGGCGACTAACGCCATTGGGACAAACCCGTGTGTTGGGCGACTAACGCCATTGGGACAAACCCGTATGTTGGGCGACAAACGCCATTGGGACAAACCCGTATGTTGGGCGACTAACGCCATTGGGACAAACCCGTACGTTGGGCGACAAACGCCATTGATGGGAACACGTCCCTTTGTTGACCGGTGCACGCCGTTGGGGGGAACACATCCTGTAGCTGGGCGGCACACGTCCTTGATGGGGAACACGTCCCATTGTTGACCGGTGCACGCCGATGGGGGGAACACATCCTGTAGCTGGGCGGCACACGTCCTTGATGGGGAACACGTCCCATTGTTGGCCAGTGCACGCCTTTCTGGGGAACACAGCCTGTAGCTGGGCGGCACACGTCCTTGGGACCACACCCTATGTATTTCTGAAACCAAAAATAGAGTTAGTGAATCATACTCACTTTCGAAAAAAATGGTACAACTTTCTGGGCACCACTCTCCCTTCCATGGCACCAAGTATTGGGAGGCTGCTTGAGTAGTTTTTCCACGGCTTCCACTAAGCAGTTTAAGTTCATACCGACCGTTAGATAGAACTTTAGTCACTATACGGTCCTCGCATCCCAGGGTCTAATTTGCCCGATGATTGCGAGTACTTGTATAACAAAAGCAAGGTCGTCCACATTGTATTCACGCGGTAGGCGCCTGGATCGATTGGCTGAGGCGTCCTGCTGATCTTAATTTTTCTTCAGGAGAATTTTTGAAAGCTGCTAATTTACGAGAGCTCGGTCGTACCTGACCTAAGCTTATTCACCTACCTAGATATTCGACCTCGGTAGTCAGGAAAGAACATTTCTTTAGATTTATTGAGAAGCCTGATTTAATGAGCGTTTAAAGGACTCTTTGCAGCAAGGCAATGCCGTCCTTTATGGTATTACTTAACAAAAGGACATCGTCAATTTATACTAGAACGTTTCCAGCCTCAATGAATTCGCGAAGGGTTTGGTTGATAATCCGTTGGTAAACGATTGGGGAGTTCGTCAAACCATATTCTAGCTTAGCCATAGCATAGTCTAGCTTCCGAGGGCAGAGGGGTTTGAATTCGAGCTTAAAGCTTGACCAAGTTCGATCATTGGTGACCCATTCATTTCACCAAACTTTAGCGTCACCCATAAGGCAGGAAGCTACTCGCGACAAAAAATTCATAGTCGCTCCAACCGTCCGCGGTAACTGCGCGGTCCACTTCATCACACCATGCGTCAATATCGTGTATGTTCGGATCGAAATTAGACACGTAGCTGTGCAATCTAGTAGGCTGCAATAATTTTATGGCTTCCGCAAGCATGGTTACAGTAGACGCAACATCAGATCCGCGATCAATTGGATCGTTCGTACGAATGGTCGTTGAAAGACCCTCGGAGTCACGAACTCGTTGTGGAACATCGCTCAAGTCTCCGGGACTACGAGAATGCAAAGTGACCTTACGTATCGGGTTCTGCAGGTTCGCCATAGTTTGTGGCTTTTGCAAATTATTAAGTGTGGACGTTACATTCGTGCTGGTATGCTCGATAGCGTTAAGCTTTGTCATAATATCACTGAGGGTATCTTGTAACGAGTTGTTTGTATGAGACGTTACCGATGGGGACATAGCGCGCGAAGGTGTTAAGATAGATCGAGATCTAGAACGGCGGCGGTCACGAACATCACGGCAACGATAATACGAACTATCCTTGGAGTCCTTGCGTTCCCAACGGCGGCGGCTCCTTCGTGATCACACGCGACATATCTATTGTTTCACTGCTAGTGGACTCTTCTCGAGAAACACGTTCAGATCGTCCTCGTGAACGACGACGTTCATGATTTTTAGGCATATTTAGCACAATAATTTGATATTAAATCACACACACGTAAAATATCAACAATGAGAGAGATATTTTTGATATTTTGTTCTTTGAATGTTTTAGAAGTAATTTAGAGGGCAATTTAGGTGTCCTTTATCCCACTTCTGATTTTAGGAAACAGAAGTGCAGATATTTAAAAAAGAACTACGTGACAACAAAATAAACAATTCTTTACTTTGAATTAAAAGAACAAAATAACAATAATTCTAATTAATCTAATAAATCAGTATAAGTCTCACGGCCCTTGAACGATGTTCCCGCAACGCCAATGATACCCGTCCAAAATGCGCGGGAAAGTGGTGCGCCCACCGCTACCATAGACTCCTCGCTGTCATTTTTTTCATTCCATCCTAACAATATAATTTATTTAATGCTGGTTTTGTTACACCAATGACAGCCCCATTTCTTGTCCAGGCAATTACTGTCCATTCCAGGTTGTCTGGAAGAGATCGCGGAATGCGATAAGGCCACCCATTGTATGTACGTATGTTTTTAGTTTTAGTTTCCTTTTATGTTTGTTTTGGTGTATAATAAAGGATACAATAAATAAATAAATAATAAATAAATAAATATTTCATTTATCAAAATTCTGTGAATGTATCTTTTTTTTCATGTGACATCCACCGACCCGCACTGGGCCCGCGTGGTGGATTACGGTCCACTCTCTCTCCCAAAGATGAGGCCTGAGTCACAGTAGTGGGAACATTAAAAGGCTGATTATGCTTATAATATGCTATCTGTTTTTGGCCCTAATTATCTCTTAATTATTTTACATTTCAGCACTGATAAAATTTTATTTCTTTTTAGAAAAAATAAAACCTGGAAAATGAACTCGCGCTTACGAAACGCGCGACAGCATCGCTGCTAACGCGCGTTAGTTGCATTTGCAAATGCCATAGAAAAGATGCGAACGCGCTACTAATGCGCTACAGCATCGCGGCTGTATCGATGCGAACGCGCTATAGCATCGCTACAAAAAGTCGCCGTAGGCGAGAGGCCTTAGCAGGCAAGTAGTAAAACTCCTTATGAACCCTTTCAATGTAGTACAAATACAGCACTGCCAATGCACTTATTACGACAGTTGCTCTAGTGTGTTACAGAATTCAGAAAAGTGTAACCTCGAATAACACGTTCCCGTAAGTTCACTAATCCGAAACACTTAACAACGAATGCACGTTACCATGAAAAACTTAACGCCGTAGCCATACGATCTTGAATAACATGATTCAGAAAACTGTAATATCGAATAACACGACCCCGTATGTTTACTTATAGGAAACTCTTCACAATGAATGCACGCTGCTACGATAGACCTTCACGCCACAGTCATGGTAATTTTTTTCAGTTATTCGTAGAAGCGCGCATTTGTTGTTAACTGACTCGAATTGGTGAATTAGAGACTTGGTTATTCGAGATTCCATGAAATAGGTATTTTTCTCCTAGTATCAAAGTATATTTATATTTTTTTATTTTCTAACTTATTGTATACACTGTGTCTACATCTCTCATCCAACTCTCCTGTCGCAGATCAGCTGGAAGAAATTTCTTTTAAAATAAGCAGTACCTTTGTGCTCTTCTAAATGTACACTTCTGGACACATCTATTGGCCCACCTTAGAGTTTAGGTTTCGATGGCCCCTACCGAAATATGATTGCTAGATTGAACAAAAACTGTTGATGCAGTTTTAAACCTGATACATTTTACCATCTTTTTCGATCGTATTGTTTTAAATTTGAATTCAGAATACCATACGACATGGAGCTATGCCTAACAATTCGGTTTTGCGCCTTGTTAAAGGCAATTGATTTTTTAATAAAAAACATGTTTTATCAAATAAAGGTTTAATTTAATAACGCGTGTTGCCTCCATGGGCATCTACCACAGCTCTCATACGATTAGGCATAGAGTTTATCAACCGCTCTATGAAATTTTGAGGGATCATTTCCCATTCCTCTTCTATGGCAGTTTTCAACTCCTGCATCGTCTGGGCAACTGGCTGACGAGCCCTAACACGTCTTTTTAGCTCGTCCCACATGTGCTCAATGGTGTTCATGTCTGAGCTTCTGGCTGGCCAGTCCATAACTGTGATGTTCACATCCCGAAGATATTCCCTGACGATGCCGGCCGCATGGGCTCTTGCATTATCATGCATAAAAAGGAAATTTGGGCCCACATAGTCCGCGTATGGTATCACGTGAGGTTCTAAGCACTCACGAATGTACTTTTCAGCATTTAATGTTGGCAGCCGTGGTCCTGTAACAACCTCAAGTTGAGTTTTGCCGCTCGCGGATATACCGCCCCAGACAGTCCATGAGCCACCGCCATAAGCAACCCTCTCTTCAAAGCAGCATTGTGCGAAACGCTCTCCCTTACGTCGGTAGACCTTCTTCCTTCCATCATTGCCATGTAACACAATTTTAGACTCATCAGAAAAGAGTACACGGCTCCAATCTTGCTGTGTCCAATTTAAATGACTGCGTACCATATCGCGTTCTTTTAACCTTCTCCAAACAGTTCGAGCGCTCACAGATACTCCGTGGAAGTCGCGAAGTTGGTTTTGTATCTCAATGGATGTAAGGTGACGATTTCTCAAGCTGGTCGTCACGATGAATCGATCCTGCCTTTCAGTTGTGACCCGAGATCGTGGCCTTCCTTGGCAACGAACAAAGCCGCCAGTCTCTAGGTACCTCCGATAAACGTTTCGGACCGCAGATCGACTTAAATTAAGTTGAGCACCCACGTTTCTTTGGCTGTGTTCGGCCAGAATAAGTGCTACAGCTTGGGCGGTGACTTCAGGTGAAGTATCCATAGATTATAGATAGAACCTCACCTAAATGTTAAGAATAAGTAATGTTTGTTGCAAAACCAAAGATATCAATCACTTTTTCAAGAATTAAATCCAAGTAAACCAATAAAACTAAGTTTTCTTAGTATTCGATTGTTTGATATCAACAAACAGGCTCCAAATTGTCTTTTGTTTCTTTAAATTCTGTGTTCGAAATTCAAAAAAAGACTATTGAATGAAATTGTGAATGTGCCAGGTTCAAAACTGCATAAAAACTTTTTGCTCGACCTAATATAAAATTTTAGCTAGGACCAAACGAAACTGAAAATACAAGATGGGCCAATAGATGTGTCCAGAAGTGTATTTGTTGTTTTCATATTTAAGTGTATTTGTGTACATAAATAAATAAAGTAGTTATACATTGAAAGATAAAAGTACTATTTGAACCTCGGCTGCAGGCTGCGGATGTAGCACATGCGGCGGTACAGAAATCCATACTACTACATAGAAAACCAGTCGTGCTGCCTGCATCCGCAGCCTACAGACGAAGTACTAATGTCGAAGATTCAAAGCATTTTATTTCAAATAAACCATTTACAGGCACTTTTGAAATGTCAAGAAGTCGGTCAGAAAAAATTGATGCTAATTCCACATTCCAAAGCGTAGATCTCTATGGAGAAGAATGTGCAAGAAACTCCATGGACATTCTTTTCAATCATGTAACGGTATTACAAATATCTCGGTCTTGTCGCTACTATGATGTGAGAATTATTTAAATAAAATAAAAAACTAAATATAGATATTAAAATAGCAACTGGCAGCTAAGAAATGACCAGTCTCAACTAACAGCACCCGTTCACGAACATGACGCGAACATTAGCACCACTCAGCTCAAACATTTTGAAGGGAACCGAATAATCCAATACACGCGCCACCGTCAGTGAGACATTTGAGTGAGCATGACAACCCTCAACTGCCATGCTCATTTATTGAATTAAGACTCATGTACACAAATACTTCTTTTCATTTTAATTCCATCAAAACGTGTCCTTTCATCTTAGTTAAAGTATAAATGATAAAGGAGACGAGTCCTTCTTCACTGTGGTAAATCTGAAAATAAATGAAATAAAAAAAAACAGCAGATTCGTTTCTTTTTCCTCATTCCTTTTTTTCCTCATTATTATATTGCCGGTATAACTCAATTTTGGAAAAAAATTAGATACGTTCGTTTTACTATCGGGGGCAGTGTGGTTATACTTCCGAGTGTTATTATTATGTAGTGGGTTGGAAATACTCACACTTCTATCTATCTATCTATTTAGGTATGGTTTCCGCACTTAGTCCTATGTGGACCATTGTACGTGGGCCATGGCGGCCATAACCTTAGGTAGGCTCATTCCAACCAGCCCACCTCTCTCCAAAAACAGAATGGGCCTCTTAGGTTTTTCATCAGGCATCAGTAAGGGAGTTCGGGGACCCTAAGGTTCATGTACGTATTTCAGTTACGCCTGTGCAGTCTGGGAGCACATGTGCAATTGTCTCCTCCCCCTCCAAACATGCTTTGCACAGGGGACTGTCTGTGATGCCTATTGTGTGGAGTGTGTTTATTCAGCGCGCAGTGTCCGGTGATGGTCCCCATCACCAGGCGCAGGCCGCCTCTCAATACTCACACTTAATACACGCGCCTTTCCCCCACTTTATATGACGTGGAAACAGAGCTATTGACTAACAGAATGTGGTCCTCCTGTCAGTCTATCGTTGGCAGTTGAACTGTAAGTTGTAAAACTAAGTATACATGTACAAGTGTAACTACTGAAATAAAAATATATATAACAAGTTACAGTGTTTTGCTTTCACAATGAAAAAAAAAGTAAGTCCAATTTATTAAATTGTGTTTCGTATAAAAAGGAGTTCGGCCTATAGAAAATGCTATCAGATTCATTCAAGCTATTGTAGTAACAAAATTAGAATTTCCACGAGCGATAAAGTCTCAACTTTCAGTCACAATGAACTTTCATTTTGTTTTCTATGTTGCCTAGTTTACGTACGAAACATAAATCACAGCGGGGTACAGATCTCGTTATATTTGACGATAAAAATATTTAATTGTGTAGTTATTGTTTGATTTTTTGGTTCAAATTTTAGGCGGGATTTTTTTTGGGTGAAGTTTAGTGATTGTTTTAATTATTTGCAAATTGTTTCTCAGACGATACTGACACATGGGATCAACGCAGGATGGATGAAATAGCGACAGGTCACGGGAACAAATTGTGACCCACGGAAGCCCCTCAAGTTGAAGGGTAAAATCTACAAGTCCGTGATAAGGCCTGTCATACTGTATGGATCAGAATGTTGGGCTATGAAAAAGACGGATGAAAATAGATTGCATGTAGCGGAGATGAGAATGTTAAGATAGATGTGTGGTGTGACGAGAATGGATAAAGTGAGAAATGAATATATTAGGGGAAGTTTGAAAGTGGCGCCAGTGACTGAAAAGTTGATAGGGAATCGTTTGTCTTGGTATGATCATGTGAAGAGGAGGGATGAAACGCATGTTACTAAAAGAGTTATGAGTTTACATGTGGATGGATGGAGAGGGAGAGGGAGACCAAAGAAAAAATGGATGGATTGTGTGAAGAGTGATATGAAAGAAAAGGAAGTTAGTGATAACATGATGAGTGACAAGGCAGAGTGGAAGAAAAAAACGTGTTGCACTGACCCCAAATAACACGGGAAAAGGCCAGGAAGATGATGATGTTGATGAAGTTTCTCAGAGGATACTGATGTAGTTTTGTATCTCAAGTATCTGCATAACTCACCGTACGCGCAGGCTTGCGGACGGCGAGTAATAAGTAGCACGTCGTTCGGACGCCCGGTAACCTTCCGGACCAAGTCAAAGTCATCGACGGCGCGTACGGTTCCACGCGCGCCCCAAGGAGATGTCAGCAAATCGTAGGAGCCCAGCAAGGTCGAACTGTTGAAGCCTACTGGGACCATGGGTTAAGTGAAAATGACATAACCTCTCGCCCCTCCCAAGAGCGGGATAAGTCATTGGATGATTTTCTACCTTAAAGAAAAGTTGTCTGCAAAACTGGATGCATCATTCAAACAAGTGCGATCTCGGTAAAATAGTGCTGAGAATTTTATTGAAGTATTGACTACCGTATCGAAGCACATTTACTGCTAAATATTACAAAAAATACAAATGTGTTACATTCGTCTTATGAAAAACAAAGTAACTTTATTCTTACTGATGACCAAGCCGTGGGCTAAGATCTTAGCCTGCCCAAATGTTTTCGGTGCAAGGATATATTTTGTATACAGTCTCCTTTTTCAAAACCTTTTTAAAGGATCTAAAACTGGCACATGTTATATAAAAGAAATAAACACTAAAGCATGTAGATTACGGTTCTGGATGTTGCCAGTAGGTTTAGTGGTCCATTTTTTTTTTACACCCAATCCCCTGAGTTTTTTAGTAAATGGACAAATGCTTTGGAATCATTTAATTGATTGTTTTAGGGACAATAGCAAATGCGGGCCCAGTGTAGGTTGGTGGATGTCACACGTCTTCGAATTTTTGGTTCTAGGATATGCCGGTTTCCTCACGATGTTTTCCTTCACCGTTTTGTGAGCAATGGTGATGAAATAAATTACACAAAGTTTTGCGCCTGGCTGGGTTTGAACCCGCGACCTAAAACTCGTTAGTCTGGGCCGTTACCACTCGGCCACCACTGCTCTATAATAATTCAATAAATAACAATAATAATATTCAGCTGTATAATATTCTTTAATATTATAATATTCTTGTATAATATTCGCATGTTACTAAAAGAGTTATGAGTATACATGTGGATGGGTGGAGAGGGAGAGGGAGGCCAAAGAAAAGATGGATGGATTGTGTGAACAGTGATATGAAAGAAAAGGAAGTTAGTGATAGTATGACGGTTGACAGGATAGAATGGAAGAAAAAAACGTGTTGCGCCGACCCCAAACGAGATGGGACAAGGGCAGGAAGATGATGATGATAATATTCTAAGGTAAACAAAACATAACATAATATATGGATATACAGACAGTTCATGTTCAAAGGCGAGCTTAACTAAGCAAAGAGTTTTCTACCAGCAAACCTTTGAATTATAGAGAGAAAACATATTCGAGGATAGGATCCAGTGCACAATATAAACCTACATAGCCAGGTCTAATATATAATTATATTATACATACTAATACATTTAATTAAATTTAATTTTTTTGTATTCTTTTTTTAAACTTAATTTAATTTAATCATTTAGTTCATTAAACCCCGAGCGAACCGAGCGTTCGCTCGGTCATTGTCTTTCTATTGTGTCTCTAATTACGCTACTCAAAAGGTTAATTAAATTAGACCTTCGTGTATTTCTGTAATGTAATGTAATTATCGATTCCGATTTTTATTTCTTGTTCCGTATTTTTATGTTATTATTACTGATATTTCTAATTATTATTTTTCTCCTTGACATCTTATGTAATGATAATAAAATAATCTTATGTGTTTTATAATCAAATGTTTTGTGTTAATGTTGTGATTGTCTCTAAGTGTTGCAGCACTTGAATAGAGATTTATAATGATCCTGTAAATTCCCAGTACATGTAATGTTGACGATCCTAATAAAATAAATAAATAAACACTTTATATATATTAATGTTATGTCAATAATTAAAGGAAGTGCTCTTTAAGTTTCCTTTTGAAGACATCTAGAGAAGGGCTATCGCGAAGAGAGTGTGGCAGAGAGTTCCAGAGACATACTGCAGCTACAAAAAAGGAGCCATCATAGCGGCTAGAAGTATGACGTATATTCCTTTATTTTTATTCTTACAATTTGGACTATATAACTTTTTTACCAGGGAACATGTTTTGTTCGATTGCCTCGGGGTGCATTTGACATTTTCCTGACATTTTCCTTTGCCCAGCCTCTCGATACTATCCTTGAGGCGTCATATGCGACATGCCGAATGGAATGAAGTGACACTTACATCGCCGATAGCTATACGAGCGGATTTAAATGTGGAAACGAGGTTCGAGTGAAACGGCTTCTAATTCAAATTATTATATATATATATATATTTTAATTGATATAAAACCAGTGCGATCTCACCTGATGGTAAGCGGAGATGCAATCATTGATGGTCAGGCGCACTAGTTTATTAAGAGCCTATTCACTCTAGCCGAAGCTGGAGACACCTATATTATAGTTGGACAGGAAGACCGCAGCAGGCAAATTGTTCCAGTCCTTCGATGTACGCGGTATAAACGACAAAGCGAAACGCTTAGTCCGGACCATTGAAGTTTCAACAACGTAAGGGTGGATACTCGCCGTTCGCCGGTTTGTCTGATGGTAGAAAGGAGATGGTGGAATAAAATCATGCACTTCCCGCGCACACTCTCCAAAATGTAACCTGTAAAATACCGATAGGCTGGCTACCCGGCGCCTGTGCTCGAGGCTTTGTAGATTGGACTTATATTATATTATACGTCCGCCTATATTTTTCTTATTTGACATCATCCATCCTATATAGTTTTCCGTGAGTATGACTGTGGCATCACCGAGGGCCCTAACAGAATACCAGCGCTGCGTTATTTATCGTTTTAAATATCGCAGCATATGCTGAGTTAAGCGCCTTTTTGGCCTTGCACAGATTTTAAAGTAGTTTGGTTTTTTTTTCATACTTAAAATTCTACTGTATGTGTGAGGTACGAATAAACATTTTTTCTTCTTCTATCCATCAAACTTGTTTCGAATATCAAGCCCTAAGCTTTTTAAGTATAAAACTTGAAAAGTATACCTATCTTGCCAGTATCCAAGTTAGCAATATAATGTGTGGCCTCTATGAACGCCACATAAGCTTATAAACGCCAACTAGCTTTTCCCCGCACTACCGTGAATAATTTTACAGAAACCGTTCATTTTTTCGAAATAAATAGAAGACAAATAAGTCTTTTTTACCGACAGTCGATGAGTACAAAAAGTGATATATATTAATTAAATTAAAATTCATTTACTTCGGAAACCAGTCCATATTGATTACAATTTTTTAAAATTAAAATATAAAATTTAAAAAACAAATAAAAAATATACATATTACAAAAACACAAAATTACAATAATTTCATTAAAAACACAATAAATTACAATTAGTCAATTACAATTAAATTATATAAAATAAAATATACACACATGTTTTATCTTAGCCTAAATTTGGGTTTGGCTCCGGAGTGCTCAACGTACAGCCTGGTCCAGTACCGCATTATCGGGCAATCCAGATCCAGATCCATCATCCAGGCGAACAATTGAAGGTAGCTGATGGAACTGCCTCGTATGCGGCGCATTAGGGACACAACTCTCTTGCGATATGGAGGCCTATTTCCTCCTCTCAGTCAATCCCCTGACTTGTTCCCTATTTGGGGTTAGCCCGCTTGATACTATTACGCCATTCTAGTTGGTTTTGAGTTATTTCTAGCTTTAGGCCTGTTGCGACTAGGCAAGTCCACTCATACGACTCAACGCAGCACAGGCTCACACGATTTTACGTCAGAGCGTGCCGTGTGTGTGGTCCATTTTCAGTAAGTTGTTCTGGATGGATCACCTCCAGGTAGGCGGTGACCAACCTCTTTTTCTTTTGCTCTCTTCTACGGGTAAAATGCATCGTGACGTGTGGTCTTCTCGTCTGCGCATTACGTGTCCATATCGTAAGCGGCTTTCCTGCATCTTATATTGTATGCCAGCAACTTTAAAGCTCTTGCGGGTCAGCTTATTGGAGACTTTATTAGGCGTACTTTGTTCACTCTTTCACAAACATTTTAATATCACTTCAGTATATGCTTAGGGTTTTTTTTTATTGGGTGGGAAAATCATCTTATGACAAATCCCGCTCTTGGGCTGAGCGGGAGATAGTGTCAGACTTTTGCTGACTAAAAACCCATTCCTGTTCCTTCGTTGCCTTCGTCCCAGGGCCCCAGGTTTCGTTTTTACACTACCCATGGCCCCAGTAGGCTTCGACCCTGCTGGGCCCCTACGATTTGTTGTATTCCCCATGAGGCGGGCTCGGAACAATACGCGCCCCAGATGACTTGGGCTCGTTCCGGACGGTTACCGGACGGTCGGACCGCCGGCTACCCATTGCTCGCCGTCCGCAAGCCCACGCCTACGGTGGCCGGAAATCGGGATCGAAATCCCGGCGGCGGTTGGGGCGTGAGGACCGTTGCCTCACGCGATCGGCCGCCTCATTTGCAAGCATTACTGCTTCGCAGAAAGAGGCGACCGCCTGCCACTCCTCCTCGCTCCGGACCATGGCCTGTACCAAGACATGCGTGGGGTGAATATTCGCCCCAGCTCTATGTTTACGTCGATATTATTTAAAATATTTGATAATAGATTTTCTCACTTAGTGTAATCCTCGTTAAGTAAACAAGGTTTAAGGTCAGTATAGTTTCGGGACTCAACGAGGGCGCATGTGTCAGAAAAATAAGCTGCAAAGTGCTTGGGACGGAATTTCACCCCACGTGAGTATAGGCGTTACAAAATTTCTCGTTCAATTCTGTAGTGTTTCTTGTAAGTATTGGTTTTAAAAAAAAGATCACGTGATCACTCTGTCTCGTATTCAGCGAAACATGCAATAAATGTATCTCCGGATTATCAAATCCTAGTTTGCTCAACTTGTTATCAGAATGAATAGATTGGTTTTAAATAATAATGAAAAACCAAAAACATCAGGAGACATAGTAAACTTCATGACTTTTATCCTCCTTTTAAAAAATCTTTTTTAGCTTATGCTTATTTAATTAAAATGTAAAAGTGCTATATTAATTATAGTAACAAATAAATACTTAACAATATTTAAAAAAAAATTAATACATATTCAACTAAATTAACCTAAAAATAGATAAACGAAATTGGTCTTAATATTCATCCCACGCGAGGAAAACATACGAAAATTAGGGCGCGTGTAGGTGTCTACTACAGTGTTGTACCTTTCATAAAAATCGCTTCAGTAGCTTAACTGTGAAAGCGTAATAGATAGACGGAGTTAGTTTCACATTTATAATATTGGGATGGATTATTTTTCAAGGAAACAAATAAAACTCGGTAAAAAAAATCCAAATATATTGGTACTTTGTCAAAGTCAAAATCAAAGCATTTTATTTCAAATAAACCATTTACAGGCACTTTTGAAATGTCAAGTCAGTGTGTCTGAAAAAATGATGCTAATTGCACATTCCAAAGCGTAGATCTCTATGGAGAAGAATGTGCAAGAAACTTCATGGACACTCTTTTGTACTCGAATTTTTGTCGTATAATTTTTTTTATATTATTGATAGACTCGCGTTTGACGACTATCTCACCTGATGGTAAGAGATGATGTGGCCGACGATGGAGCACGCTTGCCTAGAAGTAACCTATTCACTCTTGAATGAATGTCAAAGTGAGGCCTACAGTCCACTGACGCGTAACATCATGGATACGCGTATTGGTAATCACACGCTTGGTGTACGCCTGCTCGCAGCTTAAGTACAAAAACTGAAAAAAAAAAGTTTTTTATTTTACACTTTTTAGTTGCGATACACTTATAAACAGACATGAAATGTTATTTTTTGACTGTAAATGCTTAAATTCTCGATGAAAATACCAAAATCACTATATGGTTGCCTATAATATTTAAGGAGTTCCCTCGATTTCGCCAAGATTCCATCATCAGATCCCAACTTGGTGACTATGGGACCATTTGGAAAGTATACCCTTTCCAACAAATAAAATTTTTTTCAAATCGGTTGGCAAGCAATGAAGTTATGTGCGAATTGAGAACCTCCTCCTTTTTTAGAAGTCGGTTAAAAAATCGGTTCAGTAGCTTAACCGTGAAAGCGTAACAGACAGACGGAGTTAGTTTCGCATTTATAATATTAGGATGGATTATTTTTCAAGGAAACAAATAAAAATCGGAAAAAATATCCAAACGTACTACTCGAACACGGTACTTTGTATTCGAATTTTCGTCGTAAGATTTTTTTATTTTTTATTATCGATAGACTCGCGTTTGACCACTATCTCACTTGACGGTAAGCGATGATGTGGCCGACGATGGAGCACGCTTGCCTAGAAGTAACCTATTCACTCTTGAATGAATGTCAAAGTGAGGCCTACAGTCCACTGACGCGTAACTTCATGGATACGCGTATTGGTAATCATACGCTTGGTGTACGCCTGCTCGCAGCTTAAGTACAAATCTCGTCGGTCATGTCGTTGCGGCTTCGTCCAGAGAGTTTCATAGTTTTGTATGTAAGCTGCAAGCAGATGTCCGCCAAGCTAATAATCTCGAATACGCATCTATGGCGATTCACCGTACGCGCGCGTTCCTCCGTTTGTTTATGGTAATGACAAATGATATATCTTGGAGTGTCAGCCGTCGGTCGATGGTTTATTATTTATTCCTATACTACTATTTTTAAATACAATTGTTTATAATTTACATTACACACATAAATATAAGTTAACGATTTTTTTTTTATATATTTCTTTATTATTTATTATTTTATTTCGATAGACTACTAACGTCCGTAAGTGTGTTCGTGGCATCACAGCGGGTCCTAACAGAATACCAGCGCTGCGTTATTTATCGTTTTAAATAACGCAGCATATGCCTTAGGTGCCTTTTTGGTCTCGCACTGATTATACCTCTTTTTTATTTTATATCTTTAGTTTATGCGATTGTGTGAGTCACAAATAAACGTTTTTTCTTTCTTTCTTTTTATTTCTTTCTTATGTAGGTACGCGACTTTGGACAGTAGGTAGACCTTTTTCTCACGAAAACATTGTAACTGAGGAAAAAGGTCGTACACCACGCCACCGGAGCTTAATGACGATAAACGTTTGTTAATTAATCTTAATTCTTTATCAAGGTCTTGGACCTGTTTGTTGTTTCAATTTCGAGAAGTGGGAACGATATTCTCTTGTCAGTTTAATCGGGCAAGTTGACTTTCAGTAACTTTTAGAATTTAGCAAGTCGCTGCCGCGTTTAAACGAGGCAGCGACTTGCTAATTCTAAAGCTTAAGCTTGCTAATTCTAAAGCTTAAGCTTGGTAAATTCAAAGCTTAAACTTTGGTCGATTGATTGGATTACAAAGCACTGTGGTATGCGGTGCTGAAAATATATCCTCGTTGAAACGCTGCCGTATGTCTACATCAGAAAAGAATCAGAAACAGAATTTTTATTTGTGAAACAAAGGTGTATTTATATAAAGGTCTTAGGTAATAGAGAACAGTGGTGGCCGAGTGGCAACGGCCCCGACTTACAAGTTGTAGGTCGCGGGTTCAAACCCAGTCTGGCGCATTACTTTGGGTAATTTATTTCATCACCACTGCTCCCAAAACGGTGAAGGAAAACATCGTGAGGAAACCGGCATGTCCTAGAACCAAAAATTCGAAGACATGTGACATCAACCAACCCGCACTGGGCCCGCGTGGTGGATTACGGCCCATCCCCTCTCCTAAGGAGGAGGCCTGAGTCCTAACAGTGGGAACATTATAAGGCCGACTAGGCTATGCTATGGTATGCTAAATAAAACACGGTAAAAAAAATCCAAAAATATTAGTACTTTGTACTCGAATTTTCGTCATTTGATTTCTTTTTATATTATTGATAGACTTGCGTTTGACGACTATCTCACCTGATGGTAAGTGATGATATGGCCAACGATGGAGCACGCTTGGTTAGAAGTAACCTATTCATTCTTGAATGAATGTCAAGGTGAGGCCTACAGTCCTCGGACGCGTAACTTCATGGATTGGTAATCATACGCTTGATGTACGCCTGCTCGCAGCTTAAGTACAAATCTCGTCGGTCATGTCGTTGCGGCTTCGTCCAGAGAGTTTCATAGTTTTATATGTAAGCTGCAAGCAGATGTACGCCAAGCTAATAATCTCGAATACGCGTCTATGTAGGTACGCGGCTTTGGACAGTAGGTAGAAATTTTTCTCACGAAAACATTGTAACTGAGGAAAAAGGTCGTACACCACGCCACCGGAGCTTAATGACGATAAACGTTTGTTAATTAATCTTAATACTTTATCAAGGTCTTGGACCTGTTTGTTGTTTCAATTTGGAGAAGTGCGAACGATATTCTCTTGTCAGTTTAATCGGGCAAGCTGACTTTCAGTAACTTTCAGAATTAGCAAGTAGCTGCCGCGTTTAAACGAGGCAGCGACTTGCTAATTCTAAAGCTCAAGCTTGGTAAATTCAAAGCTTAAGCTTTGGTCGATTGATCGGATTACAAAGCACTGTGGTATGCGGTGCTGAAAATATATCCTCGTTGAAATGCTGCCGTATGTCTACATCAGAAAATAATCATGGTGTGTAAGCGTACTCATGCTGTGTAAGCATACAAATATTGAAAAAAACTAAAATTATAAAAGGAAGATAACTTAATTTATTTATTTATTAATAAATTAATTTTTACTTTAACTATTTTTTTACATTTCTTAATTACTGTGGTTGTGGCCGGTAGCCCATGTGCAGCGACCCTGCGACCCGCGATAGCGACAATTGGGTTGAAAGGATAGCGGTAAGACAACTTATTCAAGGAATAATACATACCTTTAAATAATGCACCTGTATATTTCTTCAGATAATCACACTGTTTCTTAATAATTATTAGTACAAAATATAGACAGCTAAGTAGGTAAACTTATCGTAGTTACGTCCGAACGCTACCAGTGCTCTGGTCATGGCGGTAAGTCCCCTCTTTGAGGAGAAGCTGGAAAGGCAACATGGCGTCTTTACCTACCGCATGACGCAGGTCCTCACCGATAATGGTAAGTTCGGGAGGTTCCTGCACCGGATTCGTGCGGACGAAACGCTCGGGTGTCACCATTGCGTGGACACGGTGGAGGTGTGCCCCGCTTGGGAAGAGCATCGCCGTGTCCTTGTGAGCGGCGGCGGCGATCTCTCGCGCCGGGCCTTGGTACAGGCCATAGTCCGGAACGAGTGAACGAGTAGGAGTGGCAGGCGGTCGCTTCCTTCTGCGAAGCAGTAATGCTAGCAAAGGATGCGGCCGATCGCGCGAGGCAACGGTCCTCACGCCCCAATCGCCGCCGGGATTCATCATCATCTTCCTGCCCTTGTCCCATCTTATTTGGGGTCGGCGCAACACGTTTTTTTCTTCCATTCTATCCTGTCAAAAGTCATACTATCACTAAATTCCTTTTCTTTCATATCACTGTTCACACAATCCATCCATCTTTTCTTTGGCCTCCCTCTCCCTCTCCACCCATCCACATGTAAACTCATAACTCTTTTAGTAACATGTGTTTCATCTCTCCTCTTTACATGACCATACCAAGACAAACGATTCCCCTTCAACTTTTCAGTCACTGGCGCCACTTTCAAACTTCCTCTAATATATTCATTTCTTACTTTATCCATTCTCGTCACACCACACATCCATCTCAACATTCTCATCTCCGCTACATGCAATCTTTTTTCATGCGTCTTTTTCACAGCCCAACATTCTGATCCATACAGTATGACAGGTCTTATCACGGACTTGTAGATTTTACCCTTCAACTTGAGGGGCATCCGTGGGTCACAAGTTGTTCCAGTGACCTGTCGCCATTTCATCCATCCTGTATTGATCCGATGTGATACGTCTCGGTCTATCTCGCCATCTCCTTGGATAAGCGACCCGAGGTACCGAAAGCCGGAGCAGATTGGTATGGGCGTTCCAGCGAGAGCTAAGGGCATAGGACCGGAGAGACCACCGAAATCGCAGAACAAGTATTCCGCCGGGATTCCGATTTCGATTTTCGGCCATAGTAGGCGCGGGCTTGCGGACGGCGAGCATTGGGTAGCTCGCCGTCCGACCGTCCGGCAACCTTCTGGACCGAGCCGACCGAGCCTCAAGGATATATCAGCAACTGTAGGAGCCCAGCAGGGTTGAAGCCTAATGGGGCCTAGGGTCTAATTCTGAAAGGAAGACTCGGCCCGGGTACGAAAAGCAACGAAAGAACAACTAAAAACCCACTCCGGTTTTTAGTCAGTAAAAGTCTGACGCTATCTACCGCTCTGCCCAAAAGCGGGGGATGTCATAAGATGATTTTACCACCAAAAAGAAAAAAAAAACTAGTTCTGTGGCCAGACTGACTATTCCCCAACTTTGGGCTTATTGCCAAGAAGCCCCCCGCTCTTTAATATTTAAAAAATGTTATTTTAACGACTTCCGATCTAGCACTCAAATCAATTTAAATGTTGCCACATAAAATAAACTTGAAAATTAAATGAAATACTAGGCTCTTGTTGAAACCTAACACTAAGTTTTGATCAAACACAACCGTCACTAGCGATTCCTCCTCTTGTTTATACAGCCTTTGTGCTGACGTCCGATTCTGTTCGACTTTAATATTTCTTTGATGACGTCTGTTAGTAGGAAAGTTACGAAGTTACGATTTGAAGTTTAAATTGAATGAAAGGTAACACTTTTGGAGTTTGATGTTGAATGTTAACTGAGAAATAGCTATTCTTAGAAAACCTTTTATCGCATAAATTAAGTTTTTGTATAAGACTTTTTAGAGCAGTGGTGGCCGAATGGTAACGGCTCCGAATTACGAGTTGTAGATCGCGGGTTCAAACCCAGCCAGCGCATTACTTTATGTAATTTATTTCATCTCCACTGTTCTTAAAAACGGTGAAGGAAAACATCGTGAGGAAACCGGCATGTCCTAGAGCCAAAAATTCAAAGACATGAGACATTCATTAACCCGCACTAGGCCCGCATGGTGGATTACGGCCCATTCCCTCTCCTAGAGAGGAGGCCAGAGTCCCAGCAGTGGGAACATTGAAAGGCTGATTATGCTATAAGACTTGTTACTAATTTGATGTAGGGTTTTTCTCGAATGACTTATTACAATTCTCTCGGGTGAAGGGCGTATCCGACTTTTACTGATTAAAATCACACATCTGTTCCTTTAGTTGCCATTTGAGTCCCGGGATAACGGGTCACCGTTTCAGAAGTCAATCCATAGCCCCAGTAGGCTCCGGTCCTGCTGGGCTCCTACAGTTTACCTGACATCTCTTGGAGGCACGCGTGGAACACTACGCACCGTCGAAAACTCGGGCTCGGTCCGGATGGTAACCGGACGGCTGGACGGCGAGCTACCCATTGTTCTTCGTCCGCAAGCCTACGCCAACGGTGACTGGTAGTCGGGGTCGGGGCCTCGGTGGCCGTCTCCTTCGCTAGCATTATTACTTCGCAGAAAAAGGCGACTGCCGCCTATTCCCCTTCGCTCCGGATCACGGCCTATACCAGGGCCTGGTGCGTGAGGTCGCCGCCACCGATTGCCCCCACAAGGACACGGCGGTGCTCTAAACAAGCGGGTCACACCTCCACCGTGTGCCCCACCGTGTCTTTGTAGAAAAAATATGTTACTATTTTGATGTACCTACAATAAAGTTTATTTATTTATTTATTAAATACTTTATGCAGAAACGTACAGCGGCGGACTTAATGCCTCAGGCATTTTCTACTAGTCAACCTTAGGGTGTATGCAGAGACAAATAGTGGTAGGTGCAATAAAAGAGAGAGAAAAGGCGAATAGGTACAAGAATAGATATACTAATAAACCATAAATATCATACAATTATACAATACTTACACAAATTAATAAACTATCTACATATATATCTACACTAATAAAGTCAAACAATTGGTTCAAAACGACAATTTGAAAATATTAACGCTGTGATGACACTACTGCCAATTTCTTGCGAATTAGCTCACGAACTTTGGTTTTGAATGTTAATCGATTTGTTGCCATCCTAATCTCCTCTTTATTTTATTCCAACAGGATAGGTTAGATAGTAAGAGGGATAATTCAGATAAAAACTAGAACCTCATAAATTAACAAATTCAATTTTTACACAGGTGGTACATACACCTGTGTAAAAATCGACTAGTGATAAAATTTAATAGGACGTATTTTTTACGCCTACAGGTCGTCCAGGTAATAAAGTGGCTGAGTATAGATTTATGACCAGAACCAATAGGAGGTCGATACGGTGGAAAAAGCTCTAAACCAAATTAGAGCTCGAAATTATGACACTTTTATTATTGTAGTTTATGGAGGTAAGTTAAGCTGTTCATTTAGGGCTTGTTTTATAGACCTTATTATTTCTTTTTGAGGTGGGAAATCATCAATAGTACATTTTGATACAAGTAGAGAAAGTTTCATTGAGACCGAAGCGGAATTCGGACGAGCCGTAGGCGAGGGTGTTATTATTATTATTCACTTTATTCATTTGTATCTACATATAAATGTTTTTTTTAAATATTTCAATAAAAAATTAAAAAAACATTTAAAAATATTATTATTATCCATTTATTTTCTATCTAAATATATTATTTACATTTTTTAATATTTCTTTAAAACAAACTGGGCAAGTGCGAGTCGGACTCGTTCACTGAGGGTTCCGTACAAACTTACCTTTGAAAACAGTGCAATTCTTGAATCGAGTTACGAAGATTTTTCCGAATCGCAAACCAGTTTTTTTTGTGACGTAACTACAAATTTACAGGTTTCAGATTTTTTCCTATACTTGTGCTATGAGACCTTCCTTCATGTCAAATTTCAAGATTCTAGGTAAATGGGAATTATGTCCCTTTGAATTATAAATAAAAATAAAATAAAAATAAAAAATAAAAAGCATTTATTTCAGGCAACTAATAGCACCCATATAACAATCACAAAACAGAACACACACACATTATAAAATACATTTACACTATCGGACATAATTAGTAACATGTCTGCTACAGCAATGTCCGATATAAGGGCAATCAATTCTGCCAGCAATCATCGCCAGAACTGTATTGGAGCTGCCCCGCACCCTGCGCACCAAGGACGCGCACCGCTTGCGCATGGTGGTGTGAAAACAGTCGGTGCGCGCTTCCGCAAACATGCCCGATGCACTACAGAAGCGGGGCAGCCCCAACACCGCCCTGAACGCGTTGTTGTATTGGATACGGAGGGCACTGTAAACCGCTTGTGTGTAGGAAACCCATAGGCTGCACGCGTACAATGAAGTGCAAAAAGCTTTAAAAAGTGTGATTTTGACCACATTTGAACACCGTGCAAACCTACGGGCTATCATATTTGCTCTTTTAGACAGTGCCCTTCGCTCCCTTTCGATGTCGACATGGTCCCTCAGGTCAGCTGTTACCCAATGCCCTAAATATTTAAATTGGTGCACCCGTTCCAAAGATACACCATTCAGGCGAATGGGAGGTACATGTTGAGGGCATTTGGAGCCAGCCTGAAAGACCATGTATTGACTCTTAACACCATTGTACAAGAGGCCGTGACGGCATGCGTACTCCTCACACACTTTTAGCAACCTCCGTAAGCCACAGACCGACGCACTCAGTAGCACCATGTCGTCCGCATAACTCAAGTTGTTCACACAGACTCCATCAACGTAGCAGCCAACATGGTGACCACTAAGAGCGACAATGAGTGCATCCATGTACAGATTAAACAGGGTGGGTGAGGTTAACCCACCCTGCCTCACTCCACATTCAAGCCTGTACGGCTCCGACAACACGCCCGCCCATCTGACACTGTTAACCTGGTGTGCGTACCAATACTGGAAAATGTTAATCAGTTCACGTGGCATGTTTATGCCCTTAAGCTTTTGCCATAACAAGTTATACGACACCAGGTCAAAGGCCCTGGACAGGTCGAGGAAACAAGCGTAAACAGGTGTTTTACGATCCGTATAGTATCTAATGGTATGCTTGAGACACAGTATTGCACTATCTGTAGACAATTTGGGTCTAAACCCAAATTGATTATCGTGCAATGTCACGTGTTTATTTAACTGTGCATCCAGCAAACCATCAAACACTTTAGCTATAACAGTAGCAAGGGAGATGGGCCTGTAGTTAGTCTTATCGGCAAGATCCCCCGTTTTGTTCTTCACTACAGGCACTACCACTGTCCTCATAAAATCGCACGGCAGGTAGGAATGGCTCAGGCATAGCGAATAGAACATAGCTAAGACCCTAGTTACATGCGGGCCGGCATGCTGCAAGTGTTCAATACTGAGGCCATCGTGGCCAGGAGACTTACCCTTCGACATACACTTTATTATTTTCCGTACCTCTTTGGCTGAAAACCTCGTCTCCATTTCGCCCGTGGGGCCCTCAGCATTGAACACCGCAACCTGTCTGTCCAATAGTGGCTGTACAGAAAATTGGGACCTAAATAAATTTGCTATGTCCTTTGGTTCACTTACGCCCTCGACACTCACCGGAAGGCCTGGCCTTATATTCATCTTCTTGGTACCCTGCCAAAAACCCCGAAAATCCCCATTTAAGTGCTTCTCAGCAAGAATGTCCATTTTTAATTGGTCCTGATGATCTTGGCACCATTTAAGTCTAGATTTGAACACCCTTCTGCTTTCACACATATCATGATATATGTCTCCTCCCTTAGGTTTACCGCACTTTACCCAATCGATAAATTTTGTTCTGGCCACCCGGTGAGCCTCGCTGACGTTTTTGTTCCACCCTACTACACGCGAGCCAGCCACCACCGTCCTATTGCCCCCTCGGCCCGCCATGGCTGCGTCACGAAGAGCTGTCACAATTTCAGAGTACAGTCTATCAAGGACACGTTTGTGACTGTGGTCACGACAGCACAAGTCAGCACACTGCATACACTCAATAGGAAAGTCAATTAGCCTTAGTCTCCTACTGCATTCGTTAGTATACAAAGCAATCTGTTCCTCACTACGCTTACCCCAAACCACGTCTTTATTCAACACGACATCATGAGGCACCGTCTTCGAGATGACGCTTAAATTACATTGAATAATAAGAGGGAAGTGATCAGACCATACCGTATCATAGTCCACATACACATCTGTAACAGATTGCCTTGCAGACTGAGTTACTAAGCAGTGGTCCAGCCAGCTGCAGGACCCGTACACGTCACTAACAAAAGTGAACGTACCCGAGTCAATACCTAGCATTTCTATATCCACACATGACCAATACTGCTCCGCACAATAATTGATAAGCTCATTGTGAAACAATCCATAAGGATCAGCATTGTAATCTCCTAACATATATACAGATTCAATGCCGTATTCATCAACAATTGCACTTACCAAACTAAGGCAGTCCGTAAACTCCGCAATATTGTCCGCTGAGTTCGTAGGCATATATATACTCATCACTATCACGGGCCGGTCACTCGTTATTATTTTAATGGCACATATACGCTCACTACCACACCGTAACACAGACACTTGTTGAAATACGCTACTTTTCCACAATAAGGCAACGCCCCCAAAGGGTCGCCCACGTAGCACCCCCGCTGAAGTTTCCACTGCTGAAATTCCCGTATAGCCGAACCCGCTGTCGATCGTACTTAAGTAAGGAATTTCCTCGGGAAGTAGCCAGGTTTCCTGCAACGCCACCACATCACAGGAGCGACAAAGCTCCCTTACACTATCTACGGAGCGTTTTACGCTTCTGCAATTGAAGCTAGCAAAACGATATGATCGTTTATCCATTATTGTTTTTATTCAAACCGCCCGCAGATATAAGTCCGCTCGAATTGTGACGCTTAAAATTGACAAAACGCCTAAATATTATGCCCCGAGGCCATAGATTTTCATCCAGATATGAAGATAACTTGGACTCGGAAACGAAAAATTTGTAGGCAATGTGATCTCTTTCTTTTTTCATTACTATCTTCTCTAAAGACACCGTTTCCTGTGTCTTAGAATGAATATAACGAATGATTTCATCTTCATTCGTTTCACTATGTATATTAGTGATAAAAACAGGGACTTTCCTATCTGCTGCTTTAAATTGGCACTCCACATTGGTCGCCACACCAGTCCTACCAATGTAACGGTATTTAGGCCGCTTTTTTCGATAAGACACTCTTTGCCATCCATCCTCTTTATTGTGTATATTAGACACAGCCACTCGCTGCGCCGCCGCGCCGTCATTAGCAGCGACCGCGTCGCCCGTAGTAATCAGCTGACGAGAACGCTCAGTCGGCGCTGGCGGAGACAACGTCACAGCCTCGCTCGCCAGAGTAGTTGCACATTCATTCGCCGCACTCGTCGCCCGCGCATGAGTCATCGCGGCGCTCGCACCAGCCACCAAAGACCGTTGTCGCGAACATGAATCACTCTTATTTTGTTTTTGTTGTTGTACCTGCCTAATATTTCTGTATTGTGGCGTTCTCTGATTGAGATCAATATTGTTCTCATTTATGCTGCCAAACTCTTCGACAGAAGAATTATGCAGGTGCGATAGTCCCATAGGCCCACTATCCAGTAGCCAAGCTCCTCGCTTTGCATTAACTTTGAACGCTGATGTGGGTGGTAATGAATCATTTCTGATTTGAAATAATTCCGTTCGAAGGTCCTTCAAATTTTCTAACGTAGCATAAGTATTCTTTATCTCATCCATTGCTGCTTGCATTCGAACCAAATCCTTCAAGAGCTTCGTACAGTCTAGATGGTCAAACGTAATAGGCGGCAATTTTTCAAGCCGGCGGGCCACAAACACTGGAATATCATCCGGCTCAGCAGATTTGAATAGATTTATGATATCCGTTAAATCTCTTTCTTCTTTGCCTTTGTTTTTCCGTATGATCTTACGCAAATTTGAAGGAATGGCATCAAACAGAAGTGACTTCGATCCCTTGATTTCATCACTGGTAAAAGACGAAACACAGATCCGCACCAAGGTTTCTTCATCAACAACCGACACTTTGTTCTGAATATAAGATAACATCTCGTCTATTACGATGTTACACTTGTCACACTTTAGAATGTTCGTCATTTTCACTCGAATAGTAAGAATCAGCGCTGTCGTTGATACACAACCGTCACCGACCAGTGCGCGCGCGCGACTGATTATGTCTATGATTATGTTATACGTTTTTTTTCTTTAACTCAGAAGTTAGATATTTTTACAGCTTCATGGGACCGCAGACCTTAGTATATAGTTTTAATTTCAACTCAATACCTCACGCGTTCCCGAGATAAAGGGTCTTGACAGACAGACAGACAGACGGACAACAAAGTGATCCTATAAGAGTTCCGTTTTTTCCTTTTGAGGTACGGAACACTAAAAAGCATATTAAAAAAAAAACATTTAAAAATATAAAAAAATAATAGCCCACCGGCATCGGGAACAGGGTCCAAGCTACCGGTGGTCAGGGCTCCTGAGAGAGAAATCTCCCTACAATGCGCGCCGTGTCCAGGAGTACTGCTTTCTGGATCAGGCCCTTGATCCAGCGGCCTAACGAACTTCTGCTGTTGTAGGGTAAAGTGAGAGGGAGAGCCTGACTTTTACTGACCAAAACTCACCTGTGTCCTTCAGTTGTATTTTGACTTCCAGGGACACGGTTACATTTTCAAAAAAACCAGTGGCTGATGCCCCGCACAGGGGGGCTTCAGCCCTGCTGTGCTCCTACGGTTTGCTGACATCACTGGTCTAATAGAACAGTTACTATTGGTACATGGTCTAGCTTTATCCCAACTACGACTTGGGGTCGCTTCCAGTCTAACTGGATGCGGCTGAATACCCATGTTTTACATGGAGCGACTGACTATCAGATAACCCAGTTACTAGGTAACACGATACTCCTCGTGCTCCTTGTGATCAGAGTTTCCTTGCGTGATCGCATCAGATACGAAGATATCCGCAGGAGAACCAAGGTTGCTGACTTAGTCCAAGAATAGCCATATTTAAGTGGCAGTGGGCAGAATGCATTGCTCGTAGAACAGATGGTCGATGAGGCCAAAAGGTGAAGCAGACAGACAGACAAAGTGGCGACCGCGCACCGAAAGACGCAGGAAGGCTTCCCACAAGTTAGACTGATAACCTGATGAGATTCGCTGGAATGTGAGGGATGCTTCAGACGCACAGGACCGTTCGTTGTGGCGACACTTGGGGAGGCATATTTTCGGCTTTCGGCTGAAATGATAATATAATATAATAATATTATATAATATTCCACAACAATCACACAACGTCCTCTAGTTCCAAGCTAAGCAGAGCTGGTGTTATGAGTACTAGAGAACTGATAAACATACTTATATATTTCTAAATACATACATAAATAGATAAATTACACCCAGACACAGAACAAATTATTGTATTCATCACACAAACATTGGTCCTGGGTGGGAATCGAACTCATGACCTCCGGCATAGCAGTCAAGGCCACTAACCACTAGACCAACAGGCCAGCCATGATGATGATGATGATGACGATACTCCTGAAGTCTGACAGTATAATTGAATAGAATAGTTATCATTAAAATATTTTCATAAATGCTTCTTAATTATGGAATAGAGGAATAGAAAACAGATTCCTGCCAAAAACGTTAACTGTCGCTTACGACGTTCTTCTTTAAAAGAGTCGATTTGAGCTCTTGCAGTCATTTATATCCGTCACGAAGGCAGTCCGAGGACGCGTTGGATTTCCTTACTTTAAAACTTATAACTCAACAGAATTGTTCTCGACTGTGACATGAATGTGCACTACGCGGCATTAGAAAAGTTTTGTTTTGACCAAGGATAAAATACGGCATTGGATATAGCTTTTTGTTTTAAATTGTTTTAAAAGATTCACAATTATTTCACTTGTACATTTCTAAAAGAACAGAAATGAAAAACGAACAGTTTTTTTTTTTTGATAGGTTCGAGCTTGACCGCTATCTCACCTGATGGAAAGCGACAATACGGTCGACGATGGAACGCGCTTACCTAGAAGTAACCTATTCACTCTTGACTTATAGGTTCCCGGGTTGTAGCCATCAGGAAACACAGATTCCGGCACGGAATTCCACTCCTTAGCTGTACGCATAATGAATGTGTTTACCGAGATGTAAACAGTCTGAAAAAAAATCACGATGTCTTGGTAATGATAAAAGGTTTAATTCTTAATAGAAGTTCGTTTTGTAGTTTTGAATTTTTCGCAAACAGATCTAAAGCAGACAGAAGCGGTGGGGTATTTTGTTTTATAATATTTCGATATTCTAATAAACTGCAAATTGCCGATTAAGATGTTCAGGGTTCGCCCTGAACATCTTAATCGGCAATTTGCAGTTTTACAGGAAGTGGTAGTTTCTTTCCTAATTTAATAGTACATTTTGATATAACAATAATAATTTTTATTAGCACACACACAAGTTTGAAAGAAAAATATACAAATATGAAGAAAATAAATAGAAAACACATCAGATGTGGTCGTGGGCCCTAAACTAGGCACAGCCTGTATTTTGGTGGCCCAGGACTAGATAGCAGTAGGTATAGACTGATTAACAGTTCCGTGTGATACAGTAAAATATACAGAGAAGGTGCAGGAAGGAATTCAAAAGTATCAGTATGCAGAAATAATAATAAATACATTTAAAAAAAACTACAAATATAACCAAAATTACAATTCCAAGAAGAAAGAGAAAAAAAAAATATAAGTATTGTGACCGAGGTGTGTTACTGAGCCGGGTGCTGCAGTAAAAAATTTTCACGTTTTTTTTTTTTTTAATTGATATAAACCCGTGCTTGATTGCGATCCCACCTGATGGTAAGCGGAGATGCAAGCATTGATGGTCAGGCGCACTAGTTTATTAAGAGTGTATTAAACAACGTTCTTTAATACACTTACGAATAAATAAATAAACGGGGACTAACCAGCGACTAGTGAGGGCTGCACGGCGACCAGCCCGATATGATAAATACAAATAATAAGATAATTGTGGAGGGGTGAGCTAGCGCAATATTCCACACTAGTGCAGAAAATAGTAAATTACGTGCGTAAAAGCCGTATGGATAGGAATGGGTTTTCAAGTAAGTATATTGAAAAAGTACTTTCGTCTTCTCAAAAGTTGGATGGATGGATTCTTAGGGCACTCTAGTAAGTGAAACTTATTTTGATCAGGAGCACCACAATCGCACTGGGTGTCAGATGGGTCTATAATTCCTCTTTGTGGCAGGTATTAATGATAATACCTTTCTTAAAATGTTAACTTTTTAGAAATCAAAAATGTTTTTTTTATTATTGATATAAACCAGTGCTTGACTGCGCTCCCACCTGATGGTAAGCAGAGATACAATCATTGATGGTGAGGCGCACTAGTTTATTAAAAGCAAATTGTTCCAGTCCTTCGATGTACGCGGTATAAACCACAAAGCGAAACGCTTAGTCCAGACCGTTGAAGTTTCAACAACATAAGGATACTCGCTGTTCGTCGGGTTGTCCGGTGGTAGAAAGGAGATGGCGGAATCAAGTCATAATTTTTTTTCAAATAGACCAATTAGAGGCACTTTTGAATTGTCAAAACGTCGGTCAGTCAAAAAAAATAAAGTTGAATTGAATTCCTTTAGAATATTAGAATGGGTATTATTACTAACCTTCGCTTTTCTTCCTAAAAAGGCTCGATATTCATCAAGCCGGCAAGAAATCAATCATAAAAGTTCAATTCATTCGTTCTAGATAAAAATTATATTAGTATATTATACACACACTGATAAGTGGGTGACATATCCAATATTATGGGTTTATTAGAGACTTTATCTTTTTTATTACAATTTCGGATAAATGTCAACAGCGTTGTTCGTTATCTGTAGGAGTGTAATATTGTATAGAGATTGTTTTTTTATGTGACCGTCTTGTTTTGTGTTTTGGGTAAAAATTGATAGTGATATATCGAATCAGAAATTCAGATATCCGCGGGAGAACCAAGGTTGCCGACATAGCACGAATAATCACCAAACTTAAGTGGCAATGGGCAGGGCACATTGCATGCAGAACAGATGGCCGTTAGGGCCGAAAGGTCCTGGAGCGGAAACCGTGTACCGGAAAACGCAGCGTTAGAAGGCCTCCCACAAGGTAGGGACCGATGACCTGGTCAGGGTCGCTGGAATCCGATGGATGTGAGACGCACAGGACCGGTTCTTGTAGCGACGCTTTAGGGAGGCCTATGTCCAACAGTGGACGTCTTTCGGCTGAAATGATGATGATGAAATGAAACAACTATTTGTCTATAGATATAACAGTTTTGAAATATTTACTATTTTGTCCTCTACAAAAATCTTTGAAATACTCTTTCAAACATTTTAACTTTGTCAATCCTTCGAGTACATTCGTCGAAGCCACGTCACCAGCGGCACTTCAAAGTACAGCAGAGCGGTGTCCATGCCGGCGAATTCCTTTGATGTCCACTAGTGCCGGCCACGCTTTCGCATGTTTCACGTATTCCAGCTTTGTTGTCAATAGATGTGTTTGTTGTTTTTGATTTTTAGTGATGTGAATGTGCTTTTGAAGTATTTTTTGTTGTTGTATTTTTTTGTGAAGAGCTTCGGTTTAATACAGAAGGATCATCAGACAGGTCAATTTAAATAGTATTTGAGATTCAACAGTAAAAAGGGTACTGTGCAACATATCAAGTAGAAGAGGACTCAGTGGTAAGGCGTGTGAGGAGGCTAAATGGTAACCCAGATTTGGTTAAGTCCAATTTACAAAGCCTGGAGCGCAGACACAGGGTAGCCAGCCTTTCGTAAATTTTACAGGATGCATTTTGCAGAATGTGCACGGGAATTGATAACCTGATGTACGACGAGTATCCACCTTTACATTGTTAACACTTCTACGGTCCGGACTAAGCGTTTTGCCTCGTCGTTTATACCGCATACAACAACAAGCAACAAAGAATGAATAGAACAATTTGCCTGCGGCGTTCTTTCCGTCCGATTATAATATAAACGTCTTCAAGGCTAGAGTGAATAGGCTCTTAATAAATTAGTGCGCCTCACCATCAATGATAGCATTATTGCTTACCGTCAGGCGGGATCGTAGTCAAGCACTAGTTTATATTATATGTAAAAAAAGAGATTGAACTTACTAAAATATCAGCTTCCTGCCCTTATCCCGCATTATTTGGGGTCGGCGCAACACGTTTTTTTCTTCCATTCTGCCCTGTCACTCGTCATGCTATCACTAACTTCCTTTTCTTTAATATCACTCTTTACACAATCCATCCATATTTTCTTTGGTCTCCCTCTCCCTCTTCATCCATCCATACTTGAACTTACTTATTTTTTATAAAAAGTACCCAGTAAAAAGATTTATCTACTTACAATATCAATTTTTCTTATGAACTCTAACTATAGCGCTAAAGTGTAGCACTATGAGAGTAGAAAAATTAGTATAGAACTTTAACACTACCTTTTCTCGTCAACAAGTTGTCACCTGTCGCCACCACAAAGCTCAAAGTTACACTGTTTGACCACGAAATTGTTTTAAGTAAACGTGCACTTTTTGCCCGTCAGCCGCGAACACCTGGATTAGATGGACGGCGCAAAGGGAAAAAGTTACCTACCTATGTTTACATTGTTTACTTTTTAACTTTAGCTAATAGCCCTTCAACATAGTCAGGTACCTGGTTATGCACCTGGACCGTCGACTTACATGAAGGAAACATGTTCAAACAAAACGAGACGTAATTAACCTAAAATACCAAGGTTACTACTGGCTACTAGGACGTAACTAAAAACTGTCACTGGACAACAAGTTGCTCATATATAAAACAATCCTGAAACCTATTTAGTTAAATGGCATCCAGTTATGGGGATCTGCCAGCGCCTCTAACATAATGGTTATACTGAGAGTTCAAAACTACATATTAAAACATATCGAATGCACCATGGTTTATAAAAAAATAAAATTAAACATTTTAAAAGATCCCCGACACAAAAACAAAGAAAAAAATTAGTTAATAAATTACTCTTTCAGCCTTTTAATTTTATTAAAAGAATCTATAAATATTTAAAAGATGATCGTCACTGAGTCGGGGGACTGGAATATGCAGAAGTTAATTTAGCTTTGACAAACAGAAAATACCTAATAGTTTCAAATGTACGCATGAACTTATTTTTTTGTGTATTAATCTATAGCCTACCTAGGTTCCTTACTAAGTGGACCCCCGACGGAAAACAGGGGCTTTTAAAAACAACAGAGGTTCATGAAATCCTAAACATGCCCATGATTAAACAAGAAATAGACACTCATGGAAAGAACTATAAATTAAGACTGTCGAAGCACCCAAAACAGCTAGCAGGGCCACCCACTATCCCTGACACCATACGTCGGCTAAAAAAGCGGCGTGATATCTTCGACGATTAGAGGATCTGAGATCCAACTAACGAAGAGTAAAGGGCTGACTCTAATGGGACCAACACCCTAACCTAAACGACAAAAAGCACCTAACACATCTGCTAATCCATCATCTGCTAGTCTGAAATGCCTGATTGCAAGGTAAGAAATAAAAAATAAATAAACACATAGCTTTCGATTTTAGGAATTAGTAAGAAGTAGTCCAGAGGCTTATAGCATAGCATAGTCGGCCTTATAATGCTCCCACTGTTGTGACTCAGGCCTCCTCTCTAGGAGAGGGAATGGGCCATAATTCACCAAGCGGGCCCAGTGCGGATTGGTTGACCCAGAGGCTTAAAGTCACCCAAAGGGCAATAGAAAGGATTATGCTCGGAGTTAACTTGCGTGATCACATCAGAAATGAAGATATCCGCAGGAGAACCAAGGTTACAGACACAGCCCGAAAAATCGCCAAACTTAAGTGGCAGTGGGCAGGGCACATTGCCCTGCCCACTGCTCGCAGAACAGATAGTCGATGGGGACAAAAGATTCTGGAATAGCGACCACGTACCGGAAGACGCAGCGTTGATAGGCCTTCCACAAGGTGGACCGATGACCTGGTGAGGATCGCGGGAATCCGATGAATGCGAGACGCACAGGACCAGTCATTATGGCGACATTTGGGGAAGACTTTGTCCAACAGTGGACGTCTTTCGGCTAAAATGATGATGACGGATGATGACATTAATATCGACTACTGGCTTGAAAAAAGTAAGTAGTTAATAGGGTTTTTTTGTTTGAGGTGGTAAATCATCAATTAACATCTCTTACTCACTTTTACTCACTAAAACCCTCAGGGACTCAGTGTGTTCCTTCAGTTACCATTTGCGTTTCAGAGCCACGCTAACTTTTTTAAGCAATCCCGTGGCTTTAGCAGGCATCCACCCTAGTACACCCCGTCTATTCTTACTGACGTCTCTTTGAGGTTTGGCCAGACGTCCGCAAGCTCGCGGTTACGGTGGCCGAAAATTACATTACATCTCCTGGAGAACTAATAGATTGGTGCATTTATCTACTGGATTAAACTAATTTATCTTTATTTCGGTTGTAAATTCTCATAATTTTTTCGGTCCAAAATTAATTTACACAACAATTCCCTGAATCTAGTTTCCATTCAAACTCGTAACAAAAGCTTTGTACAATATTTTGACAGGCTTTCATTTCGACATGGTGGAAAAACAAATACCTATGTAGATAGCGTATCACTACACTGTCAAAAGCATTTTATAAGCCACGTAAAATAAAACGTACTCTAAAGTGCAGGATTGTAACGCGTTAGATGCGATATTTACTTATTTATTTATTAAAACTTTATGCACTAGTAAGAAACACTGTACAAAGGCGGACTTAATGCCTTAGGCATTTTCTACCAGTCGACCTTAGGGTGGTGCAGAAATATAACATGGTAGGTGCAACATAATGGTAAACTAGATCAAAAAAACAATAATAAATATATACTTAGATACATACATACAAATTAACAATGTCATTATGAAAACGAATCCAACAAATCAACGCTGTGATGATTACACCAACTTCCTGCGAATGTATTCACGTGTCATTACCATAAAAGTGAACCAACTGAAAGCCGTCCTGATGTTCAGAGGGAGCGCATTCCAAAGAGAGATCGCCTGGACAAAGAAAGAGGACTGGATAAACCCAGAGCGATGTGTGGGACATCGTATTAGGCGATTATTGGTAGATCGGAGATTTTTATTATGACCAGAGCAAAGAAATTGAACTTGAGAAGTCAAATAGGAAGGAGAAGAAGGTTTATCCAGAAAAGAATACAGCGATATTCAACTTAGCTGTATAATAGTCGATAAAAACTAGAGCGGTGACGATATGCAATTTTTGATAGCCACTGCAGCTTGATAGTTTTATATGAGACGATACGTAATAAAATGTTACGAAAATGTCAGTTAACATCAAAATTCTATGTGCATCAGGTCTGGTGACAGGTCGAGAGACCGATCGGGCGATACGTCGGGCGACAGGTCGAGCGACTGGTCTATTTTTTATTATTTTTCTCGTTTGACCACTCTCTCACCTGAAGTTAAGCGATAATGTGGCCGACGATGGAGCACGCTTGCCTAGAAGTAAACTATTTACTCTTGACTTTAAGACCCCTAGGTTGTAACTATCAGGAAACACAGACTCCGGCAGGGAATTCCACTCTTTAGCTGTACGAATAATGAATGTGTTCCCAAAACGATTTGTACGTATGTGTGGGATGTGTCGGGCGACAGATCGACATACATATGAACGTGATTCAATTAGCACACGACTGATGCTGCTAGTGGCTTGTTTGGACGAAGTATTGGATTACTAGCGTGTCAATTTGCTTTGAAAACTAAATGTTTGTTGCTTTGTGATGTTTTTTGTTTATGAATAGTAAATTTTTGACCGTCTTTTGTTTTTTGAGGGTGGAAGAATATTATATAACTTCTCACGCTCTGGTTGGAGAGACAGGAAGTATCGAACTTTTACTTGCTAAAACCTACAAACATTTAAAATCACCCTTTTTAGGGTTCCGTACCTCAAAAGAAGTAAACGGATCCATTATAGAATCACTTTGTTGTCCGCTCGTCTGTCTGTTTGGCTGTCAAGACCTTTTATCTCCAAAACGCTTGAAGCTGTGAAAAAATAACTTTTTAAGTTAACGAAAAAAAAAAGATAAGCCGTGTATGTCGTAAAAAACGTATATTTCGACCGTTTTCGACTCGTTGACCCAGAATCCTGCAAGGTCTTATAGCACAAGTATAGGAATAAATCTTAAAACAGTAAATTTATTGTTACGTCAAAAAAAAAAACTTTTTTTGCTATTCGGAAAATTCTTCGAGAATCCTTTCGGGAATTGAACTATTTACATAGGTAAGTTTGTACGGAACCCTCATGGCGCGAGTCCAACTCACACTTGCCCAGCTTTTTCTTATATTCTTTATTGTACATAATTTTAATTAAAAAAATTACAGCTGATGTACAAAGGCGAGCTTAACCCACAATTGAGTTTTATTTTTGGTTTTTTAAGGGAAGATTATCATCAAATAACTGCTCTCACACTTATTGGGGCGAGAGGAAGTATCAGACTTTTACTGACTGAAACCGGCCTAGCGTAGAGGCATTTGCTGAAGACATACAATCGTTTTACTAACTAAAACCCGCCTAGCGTAGAGGCATTCTTTTTACACAAATAGGCAGGTAAGTAACAAAATTTAAATGGTGTGACTCTTAATCTGACCTCGCCAACCCAGTAACTGAGTATCATGATACTCCTCACCAAGACTAGGTGTCCAAGTTTTCAGGCTACTGACTACCCGTAACAAATGATCTACAAATAAGTAAGTTGGAATTAAAAACTGACTCACACGTTTCATTGAGATTACTCTCCAGAGGTCTTTAGTTCAGAAGATATTGAAGTTTTCACTGCGCAACATTTTTTTATTTTATTTGATATAATCTAGTGCTTGACTGCGCTCTTGCCTGATGGTAAGCAGCGATGCAATCGTTGATGGTGAGGCGCACTAGTTTATTAAGTTCCTATTCACTCTAGCCTTGAAGACACCTAAATTATAGTTGGATGGGAAGACCGCAGCATTCAAATTGTTCCAATCCTTTGAAGTACGCGGTATAAATGACGAACGCTCAGTCCGGACCTTTAAAGTTTCAACAACATATGGGTAGATACTCGCCGTACGTCGGGTTATCCGATGGAAGAAAGGAGATGGCGGAATCAAGTCATGCAATTTCCGCGTATACTCTCCAAATATATCACCTATTTATTTTACCATTGAATAAGACTGAAAAACTACCTTTAAGTCAGCATCATAATTTCAGCTGAAAGACACCCACAACTGGACATAGACCTTCCCCAAGCGTCACCACATCGACCGGTCCTGTACGTCTCGCATCCATCCAATTCCCGCAACCCTCACCAAGTAGTCGGTTCACCTTTGGTCAGGCCTTCCAACGCTGCGTCTTCCAGCCTTCTAACCTATAAGTACCAACGTAGCATAGCATAGCATAGTCGGCCTTATAATATTCCCACGTTTGGGACTCAGGCCTCCTCTTTAGGAGAGGGAATGGGCCGTAACCCACCACGCGGGTCCAGTGCGGGTTGGTGGATGTCACATGTCTCCAAATTTTTGGTTCTAGGACATGCCGGTTTCCCCACAATGTTTTCCTTCACCGTTTTTAGAGCAGTGGTGATGAATTACAATAAATTACACAAAGTAATGCGCCTGAATGGGTTTGAACCCGCGATGTACAACTCGTAAGTCGGAGCAGTTACCACTCGCCACCACTGCTCTCAGTACCAACGTACTTTGTAAAATATAATCTTACTTTAGAAACCTCTACACGCGTGTTCAACATAGCCCATTTTTATAAATTATCAACAAGTTAACATCAATTCAGATACTTTAACAGCCTCATAAATAAAATGGCCTCCGATAAAGAGGCGAAAAAACAATAAAAAGCGACAGAAATGTGCGGTATATATTTCTTTTTACGCCTTCCCTTACGTGACCGCGACACTTAACCATAAATTATCCTGGATAGGATACTTTACGCTAAATGTAGGGTTTGCAGTGAAAGTAAAGTGTAATTTAGTTGTCAAGAAATGTAATGAAATGTAGTTTTAAGTTGTCAGGTTACGGAAGTAGAAGAAGCGGTGGAGTATACCGTGGAAGTTTACCATGTTTGGGCGGAGCAACGCCGTGTCCTTGTGGAGGCGATCGGCGGCGGCGACATCTCATGTTCGGCCCTGTAGGCGTACATCCAAGTACGAAGCGAGAGGGAATGGGAGCTGGTCACAAAGACTAAGCGCCTCAAATATAGCCCTTAAGCATAAAGTATTCTCTGTATGGCTCCAAAATTATTAAATAAAATATCAAAAGGTGTAAAGATTTTTTGGCACAATTTAAACGGAATGTTGATGATTTTTTAATTGAAAATTTTTACTATTCCATGGACGAATTTCCTTTTGACAAAATATTATAAGCCAGACTGATTATAATTTATGTATTGTGTTTGTGTATGCTTAAAAACTTTTTTGTATTAATAAATTGTATTCTTATTGCAATCTTAATTTTGACATGATTTGTTTTGTATCTTAGATAAATTTTAAATTTTTATATTGTTAAGTAGTCTATGCCCAATGGGTTGTTTTTTGAGTTGCCATAAATTAACCATAAGACCTTCTGTTTCACCAAAAACTACACTATTAAATACTGTGATTTTGTCACATCCTTCTGTGAAGCATAATGCGAACAAAGTAGGCGCGGCGAGCCTCAAGAGCCGCAGAACGATTTTTGGCCATCGTAGGCGCGGGCTTTCAAACTGCCATAATAGGTAGCTCGTTGTCCGGCCATTCGATAAAGACCAAGCTCGGATAGACTACACGTTGTGTTCCAAGTGCGCGTCAAAGGGATGTCAGCAAGATTGAAGGAGCCAGTTACGCCTGCCTATACTGCGGACAGTTCGAAGGAGTTACTATGGCCCCCGCAAATATTTATATTCGAAATTATCATCATCATTTCAGCCGAAAGACGTCCACTCTTGTACATAGGCCTCACGCAGCTGTCGCCATAACGACTGGCCCTGTGCGTCTCGTATCCATTGGATTCCCGCGATCCTCACTAGGTCAACGATACCTTGGAAGGCTTTCAAATGCTGCGTCTTCCGATATGTGGTCGTCCCTCCAGAACCTTTCGTCCTCATAGACCATCTTTTTTGCGGGCATGTGTGGGTGTGAAGCTTTACTAATGAAAGACAAAGGAGTTCTGCGAGCCATTTGCCCTTCCTACTGCCATTTAAGTTTGGCTATTTTCGTACTATGACGGTAACTTTGGTTCTCCTGTGGATATCTTGATTCTTTATGCGATCACGCAAGGATACTCCGAGCATAGCCCTTTCCATTACCCTTTGGGTGACTGTAAGGCTTCTAATGAAGCCCATTGTAAGCGACCATGTTTCAGTGCCATATGTAATCACTGGCAACACGCACTGGCATAGACTTTAGTCTTAAGACAATTTTATATTGGACACAATATGTTAAGTGACCTCTAGCGAAATCTTAAGTCTCGAATGAAAATCACCCTTTCCTAAACAAAAGGTAGCTGAATGTTCCTCACATACGCAAACGTAATTTGAAACAATTCTAAAGGGTCACGCCGTAATTATTATTTAATTGGGGTGCCAGGGTCAGGTACACCAGGAGAGTGAGGTAATGCAAACTTTGACAAGAGCCAGAACGGTACCGACCGGTAAACCGACTTAGAAAAGAAGAAGGTTCTATGTTCGGTTGAATGTAATTTTTTTTACTTTAACGGTTTCTCAAATTTTTCTATTTATTTATCCGTAACTAGTATTTTAACAATGACTACGTTCGTGAAAAAGTTTCATAAAAACTTTGACAAATCTTAAAACATATTTTAAGGATTTTATAATTTATTTTCATTTAAATTTGTACCAATTTTAAGATTATTAACCTAAGAAAGAATCTAGAAATAAATAAACGTGAAATAAATGGTGTGTGGACTATAAAAGGAAACCTTGTGCAAAATTTCACGTTTCCGTTAAGGCCGCCCATTGTATGTACGTATGTGTTTTAGTTTTCTTTTTAGTTTGTATTGGTGTACAATAAAGGATATAATAAATAAATAAATAATAATTGGAGCTGCGCAAAGCAAAGCGGTTCGCTTGTAATACCGATAAAATATAACAATTTCCGCATGGGTAAGAGCCAGAGGGTATAGTATCGTAATTATTATTTAATTAGGGCACGGTCTGGACGCTATAATTATACTTTTAGTACGTCAGTCATCAGTAACGTGATGCGAAGCGAAACCATATTATTTACATATTGTTAGTTGGTTTAAAGCAGTGAAAATATTTGAGTTTTAATTTGTACTAATACTTAAAGGGCTTATTAGAATTTTTTTTTTTTATTATTTAAGTAAAGTCTGAATACATAATATTCATAAACAACGAAGTTGATTGGCCTGTTGGTTTTTGGTTAGTGGCCCTGATTGCTATGCCGGAGGTCGTGGGTGCGATTCCCATCCAGGATAAATGTTTGTGGATGAGCACGATCATTTGTTCTGTGTCTGGGTGTAATTTATCTATAATATGTATGTATTTAGAAATATATAAGTATGTTTATCAGTTGTCTAGTACTCATAACACAAGTTCTGCTTAGTTTGAGACTGGACGGCGTTGTGTGATATTTGTGGAGTAAAAAAATAAAAAGTTATTACCATTTTTTTATATCCCAAAATATCACTCAATTTATGGAAATATTGTACAGGCTATTGAATAGAAATGAATGGCGATCAAAATGGAGAAATACTGCACGAAGTACTTTCTAGTACTAATTGTTATGAATGATTAATTCAATTATAAATTTACCAATTAAGACAAATATTCATGAGAGAATTTTGGGATTTCATTTTTTTTACTTTTGACTACACAAATATAATCAATAACGGGTACGAACAGAGCCCCATTTTTTTTACTAATTAAAATATAGTGGTGTTGAATGAAACACAGCTGCTCTTCTTTAATACTGAAGACACTGTGTATCGATGTTCCTGCTCTTGGTGGAGCGAGAGGGAGTGTCAGATCTTTACAAACTAAAACCAAATTGTGTTTCTTCAGTTGCCCTTTGCTTACTATGGCCGTGGTAACTCTTTCGTAAAATCCCGTAGCCCTGACAGGATATCCTCTGTAGCTTGCAGCACTATTATGTATTATTCCGTAACTATTATGATAAAAAGTAAATAAAATAAATAAAAAAAACAGTAAAATCAAACACTTTCGTAAGTCAAACCATGCAATAAAGGAACTGCTACGAAGTGTCTACGCCGTAGCACATCGTGCTACGCCGTAGCGCACTGTGCTACGAGTTAGGAGTGTGCGATCGCAAGTTATCTGAGGTATCTAGTAAGTAATAAAAGGAGACATCCGCAGGAGAACCAAGGTTACCAACATAGCATGAAGAATCTCGCAAAACAGAATGTAGACAGGGCCAAACAGATCTAGAGTAGCGGGAATCAAACCCGCGACACCCTGTTCTGCAGCCAATCGCTTAATCACTATACCGTATCGTCTCCTTATTATGCTCATTTTATTCATTTCGTTACATCTGTTGAGGCATGACTGACTAATAATCATTCATCAATCATGTAACTGGCACTGTATTGACGGCGCGGCGGTGGCTCGAGACCGGTTAACTTTTAATCGTAATATAGTTAGAAATTGAAAATATTTATTCTTATTACATACCTAAACATCTAACACTAAACATCGATTTATGATTTATCACTTTCTTTTTATTAATATATGCATATATATATACTTATATATTTATTTATTTAATTCCCATATAAAAAAAAAATAATTTTCATCCGTATCTGCACTCTAAGGTTCAGTTGAAAACCAGCGTCAGGCAACAGCGTAGTTGTCTGGCATTATGCTGAACTGGACCTATTTGGCGCAGTCGTGAGATATATTGTTATTGTTAATTTTATTTCTCCTTATTTTTTATGTTTAATTTTAGTTTGTAAATCAATTATTATTTGTTGATTAATGAATCATGGTGTGCCAAATAGACATATTTTCTTTCTTTCTTTTCTTTAATCATCATCTTCCTGCCGTTGTCTCAATTATTTGTGATCGAGGCAACACATTTTTTTCTTCCAATCGGTCCTTTCACCCGTCACTAACTCCCTTTTCTTTCATGATAATGATGAATGACTAACAAACATAGAATTAACTAGCCTATTATAACTAAACGGACAGGATTTACATGACTTTTTCTGGGCAGGATATGTCTGCCGTGTGTCGATCGAACGATGGGTCTCTGAAACACAAAATTGGTGCCCTGAAATAGTGAAACGGGGTCGCTGTAGACCACGAAAGAGACGGCGAGACGACTTAGTAAGCCAGGAACAATGAACTGAAAGGAGGGAGGTCTTTGCCAATGCGCTACCAGTGTAGTGCTTTCTATATTATAAGGGAAATAGCACTCACTAATAAATCACGAAATCTCAGAAATTATAACACCATGAACTTAAAATTTGGCAGGTCTGTTAGGTTATAGGGTGTAGAAATCCGGTAAGAACGGATTTTACGAAACTCTACACCTTATGGGGTAAAACGGGGATTATAAGTTTGTATGGAGAAGCCTACTTTCAAACGGGTGAAACCGCTGGCAGAAGAATGTGAAACTAACATATGAGTACATTTAGGAAAACATATTTAAAAAAAAAAACTACTTAAATATTATCTTGAATTATTATGATTATAACTTAATTTTATAATTGGGGTGTGCATTATTCCAGATATATGTTGTATATACAACATTATTTTAATTATTTTAGTATATGCGAAACCTGAATATAGTTTGTTCAGAATCAGTAACTGAATCAATTCCAATAATTTTTACAGCAGGTTATATTTTTTCCCAAAAATATTTAAAAAAGGTCACAAGTTGGAAACCAGCGACACTAAGTACAATACAGGTCACGGCAGGTCATAGCGGGCATTAAGTGCTATTGCACAGCTGGATGCGGGAGGACAACAACCCCTCAGTCACCCGGATGACCCGGTGACTATGTAGGTATTTGTGCGAACAACCAGAGAGATTTTTCATCCTACAGTTATGAAATTTTGTACATAAATTCTTTACGTAAAAATACTAGACACGTGTTTCGAGTTTCGCATTTTTTTCGTATTAATTGGTGCTGCAACCGGGTCCTTATTTTTTTTGGCGAAAAGTCAGCTTTCGAACAGAATAATATCTGTTGTTACGTCTATACTGCCGCGCTTATGATAATTACAGTAAGTCACATTTTGGTCAAAATTGAGTTAAGTATATGTTTGGAATGTAGAGATTGAGATCTACATTTCTGTATATTTAAAATTTGAAAATGTGGTATAGTTAATGAAATAAGCTTAAGCATAATTACAGTAAGACACGTTTTGCACCAAGGCATACTTATTATGATTACAGTAAGGGCACATACGGTTGATTTTTTTATAAAGTTAAAACCATTTTCTAGGTATTGCTACAGTAAGTCATTTTGCTATTATTATTTTTAAGTTAGGGGTGTTTTTCATCAAGTATCACTGAAACATATTAGAAGTAAGTACCACTTGCTATAATTATATTAAGAATTGGAAACAAAACATTAGTCTAATAAACCTTAACATATCTATAGTAAGAGTATATACTATATTAATGCTTAAACATTTCGCAACGTATAATTGTATTATCTTGGCATAAGTACAGTAAGTAGAACTTACAGTGTATAAGATAAGTCAGCGAATTAAAAAAATATATATATATGTGTTGACGTAATAACAGCAAGATTCACTACTGTAATTATATTTAGAAATATTTCATCTTATGTGTAGACTTTCCTGGAACAAATTAGAAAAAACACGTTACTTACTGCAAAAATTCTAAGGCGTTTAGGGTCCAAATGGGTAAAGCGGGGTGGGGCAAGTACGTTAATTTAGCAGTCACGGACCATGCAAAAACAGAGACTGACGTGCGTCGGAGAATAAAAAAAAAAAGATGGGTTAGGTACTGTCCATATGGTCGAGTCTAAGTTTTTCAAGACACACCGTACAAATAAGAATATGAGGCTCTCTGATCAAACTCTCGAGCTCATGAAGAAGAGGCGTGAGATTTTTCTGCAGTCTTCAAACGATACGTGCAGATACTGGCAGCTCAATAGACGGATCACGAAGTCTCTAAGACGCGACCAGATGCTATTGAGTGGTTTATACCGCTTAGTCGCATAATTGCTTAATACTTTGGAGCCCATAAGGGCAGGAGATCTGTCTATTGGGCAGAGCCAGCTCACGAAATTAAAGACCGACGATGACAGAGTCATATCCGCCAAATCGGAGGTTCTGGGAGAGATGGTGGAGGCATTTTATGGACAGTTTGTACACGTCAATCTCCAAACCCGCTGCAAATCTAGCAAACGACTCAAGAGCTTAGGTTTAATTTATACTTCGGGAGAAATGTCAAAAGTAAAAAAAAAACTTTGAACGCCTTTTTCTCGAAAGTGTCTCTATGTTACTTACTGTATATATCACAAGCACGGCAGTATATTATAGGTATAAAATATTTATATTTGGAACGTCACCTACAAAGACAGAAGTTTGTACTAAAAAGCCCGGGAGTCCAGTGAGCGTTGAGTGTCCGTGCAAACGTTGAGTAATTGCTATGACACTAGGGATGTGTGGTGTGAGGTTTAGGAAGCGAGATTCATGTTTTGGGCTACCTTGGGCAGGTTGGCAGGAAATGGGGTCATTTTCGTAATTTTATGAGCATACATCATCATCATCATCATTTCAGTCGAAAGACATCCATGATTGGACAAAGGCCTTCACTAGGTGGTGCCGTAATGACCGGTCCCGTAAGTCTCGAATCTAGTGGATTTCCGCGACCCTCACTATGTTATCTACTATCACTTTTCTTTGCGTGTAAACCTACTTATTTTTCTAAAATAAAAGTAGCCTATGCTACTACTTATAAGATCAGCAATGTACCAGTGAAAGTGCAGTCTAAATCGGTCTAGGCTGTTCGGAGATTAACCAGAACTAGCAAAAAAAACATTTTGAATGATAAAAACTTAATTTAAAATAAAATATATGCGGCACGTCCGAGCAAAACGGCCGAACGTTCAGCATAATGCCGTGTCCATACGCAAAATGCGACGAGTCCACAGCGCTAGTTTTCAGCAAAATCGACGTAAATATCTTTAATGCTTTTAAAATTACAAAGTTATGGAGTAAGATGATACAACGTAATTTGCTATTGTAGGGCCCTTACCATGAATGACTTCTTAAAATATCAGCGAGAAAGAGGGATGGAGCTATACACCCTATATAGCTCTTTCCCTTTAACAGTCCCGTTTAGATCGTCATAGGGATCGCATTAAGAGCTTGTGGTAGGGCCTTAAGGTTGTCAAAAAATAAAAGGCCCGTTTTGACATTTGTATTTTGACTACCTAGTAGCTTGTCCGGTGTAGTATAGCTACTACTAAAATAGCTAAAATACCTTTTACTACAACGAACCCCTAATAATTATTTTATTTTTTCTTTCAGTTTTGTTCCAAGTTACATTCTGCGGACGGCGAGCAATGGGTGGCTCGCCGTCTGACCGTCCGGTAACCGTCCGGACCGAGCCCAAGTCATCGACGGCGCGTACTGTTCCACGCGTGCCTCAGGGAGATGTCAGCAAATCGTAGGGGCCCAGCAGGGTCGAGGCCTACTGGGGCCACGGGTAGTATGAAAGTGAAACCCGGGGCCCTGGAAGAAGACAAAGAAGGAACAGGAGTGGGTTTTTAGTCAGTAAAAGTTTGACGCTACCTCCTGCTCCACCCAAGAGCGGGGTTTGTCATAAGATGATTTTCCCACCCAATAAAAAAAAAGTTACATTCTAAGGTTTTTCTCAAATGTCAAAACGGACCTTTTATTTTTTAACGAATTAAGTAAAATACTCAAAACCGCGGTAACTTAATGTCGATAGCTGATAAAGGGATTGTAGTTTCAAACAATAGCGTCTAACTATTGTCCGTAGTAATTCAAGAACATTATCTGAATTTGAATAAGGACTTTAGAGGTAGGTACAGAGTGTAAAGTCCCGCAGACCTTTGTTGAAAAGAGTGGATCCTCCACCCAGACAGTTGTTATGTCTGATCTAGGCAACTGCCCGAGAGATGATTTCGGGCTGATATACAACAACCCGATATCATCTCTTCAAATCGCGTGGAGAATTCTAATTGCGCAGTGGCGGAATTTTCAATATAGCATAGCAGCATAGGCAGTTTTTCCCGCCCTTGCCTCTACAATTGTCATCTCTTGCATTATTTTTACAATCCAAAAATTTCGTTAAAATTACACGTAAAATATATTTTTTAATAAACTCTCGGAATGTGCAATGACAAGTGAGGGAGGAAAGTCATCAGCAAAATTTATTGCAGACTTCTATCTGTGAGACATCATAAAACCGCCGTGCAAAAAACTTTTTGATTTTTATGAGGTAGCAAAAAAAAAACTCGGTCCCCAAAGTTGCCGCCCCAAAAATTTGCTGCCCTAGGCTCAAGCCTGCTGGTAAATCCACCACTGTAATTGCGCCATGTAGGATTTCTTTGTATAATTCATGTATAGTGCCATAGATGTCGTTACAAAATTGAGAAATACAGATTACGGAATAAGGACATCTACGGGATTGATTGAATCATCGCGGCCCTGGAACGCAAAGAGCAACTAAAACAATACAAAAAAGAGAATGAACCGGCCAGTCTGACTCTCACACGAATGTTTCTGTACCGTCCGTAGCAAAAAAACAGCAAAAAAAATCTCGTTTGTGTTATGGGAACCCCGCTTAAATATTTATTTTATTCTGTTTTTATTATTTGTTGTTATAGCGACAATAATATTACATTATCTGTGAAAATTTCAACAGTCAGATAGACAGACGGACGGACAGTGGAGTCTTAGTTATAGGGTCCTGTTTTACCCTTTGGGTACAGAACCCAAAAAAAAAAGAAAATCCGGTTTTCTTGTCGTACTTAAACATAAAAAAATCCTAAAATGTGTTGTTTCTTTGCTCAATTTTTCATGTATATATATATACATAAGTAAAGTTTATTATAATATCAGCGTTTTAATGTTCTCAGTACTGGGACTCAGGCCTCCTCTTTAGGAGAGAAAATAGCGGCGCATTCTCTCTTCAAGTCTACTAAATCTATCTCGCCGGCCTAGTGCGGGTTGATGGATGTCACATGTCTTCCAATTAGGTTTTTTTTTATTCTTGATAGGTTCGCGCTTGACCGCTATCTCACCTGATGGAAAGCGACGATGCGGTCGACGATGGAGCGCGCTTACCCAGAAGTAACCTATTTACTCTTGACTTAAAGATTTCCGTTTTAGGGCATTATATAATTGTAAAGTATATAAAAAATAATAAGATGAATTGTAATGATATGTTTATTTTTACAATCCTGCTCATCTAATAAAGTTATATACCAATGTACTTTTTTTGGACAAAAAAATCTTGACTCGATTCCCGGCGTGTCCCATCACTAAGTAACCATAAAAAATCCATTTAACTTCAACACAACATGGTAGTATTTTTCCTCAGAAATTAAAACTGTTTATGAAAGCGTAAATTAAGTAATTGTTGTTATTAACAAAAAACAACAATTACTAAAAAATGTACAGGTGTTGGGCATTAACTGCTGCTGGGAATTTCTTAGAGTACGGTTTTATTATACCGTGTTAACATTGTGTTTTTAATTTGTTTTGCAAGTGTCTAATGGTAGTTTATGTGACTAGGAGGTAATAATAATAATATTCCACAACTTTCACACAACGCCATCTAGTCCCAAACTAAGCAGAGAGTATGCTGACTGATGAACACACTAATATATTTCTAAATACATACATATTATAGATAAATTACACTCAGACCCAGAACAAATAATCGTGCTCATCACACAAACATTTGTCCTGGGTAAGAATCGAACCCACGACCTACGGCATAGCAGTCAGGCCAGTCAAAAAGATTAAGCATTGTCACAATGTCGCTGGTGGCATATTGAATTCCGAAAAAAACAAAAGTTGGTATGTTTTATATCTTTGGTGGGATTTGTACTATGGCTCCTGCATGAAAAATGTTATTAAAATATATCAATAAAAAAGTTGAAGGTGACTTACACACTTCATTTTAATAGGCAAGTTGTGTGCGATAAAAATCAACATTTTTTACGCGGTCGCCACTAGAAAAACCTCTCAGCCTCATCGACCTCTAAATTGCGAGCAGTGTGTCTTGCCCACTGTCATCTAAGTTTGACGATTCTTCAGGCTAATCGGTAACCTTGGTTCTCCTGCGGTTATCTTCATTCTTGATATCACCCAAGCGGGGCATATTTCCACCGAGTTCTCCAGGCGGTCCTCACAATGGTGACATCCGAGCGTTTCTTTCACCTGTATCAGGTGCAGGACCCTCATGAATTTACCATGTACGGTAGGGACCTGCGTAATGCGGAAAGTAAAGACGCCGTGACGCCTCTCCAGCCACTCCTCAAAGAGAAGACATACCACCATGATTACGACGTGACCAATCTTCATTCTTGATGCGATTCCGAAACGAAACTAAATCTCCTGCTGATTTTTAAACTAAAACTGATGCAACGCTGTTAACAGAAATGTAATGAAAATAATTGTATTTTAATAGCAGATCTTCATAATCATTGACATAGTTCACAAACGACACATGCAGCCTACTTCATGGAGCTCGACAAATAAAAAACATTCATAAAAATTAACGTTTATTTCCTCGACGGCCTCCATGTCGGTTTACTTCAGACACAGAGTAAAAATATGCAGCCGGTCAACATTCTTGAACTCCTTAATTTTCATATCTTATGGGATTATTTATGAGAAGCCTCACAATTTTTTATTGGCCACGTGATCGAACTTCTCATTTTATAACAATGCAGCGGGAAAACGAGATAGCCACTAATAAATTAATTCGTTTTTTTACAACGCTGACTAAATACTTTTTGTCCAAGAGCGAGCGAAGTGAGCTCGGAATCGTAGGCCACTCCGACAAGGACAGGTTAGGTTAGAGAGGCTAGGCGGGAGCGGAGCGGAGCTCCCACGTTAGCCTTCGTGGTTTTTTTTATAATCACCCAGAAAAGTGGCTATAATAGTATCATTCAGGTGTTCGTTACTTGTGGTTGACTTAGTAATTTAGAAAGCAATGTTGATTTTCGAGCCGAATAATGCTATTATAAAATAGTCTAATTAGCACCCATTATTCATCCCAACCCCTAACATCCCACAGTGTCTCAAGACGAAAGTCTGTGAACATTGCGTGTTGCCAGTGATGAAATATGGCACTGAAACATGGTCGCTTACAATGGGCCTCATCAGAAGGCTTATAGTCACCCAAAGGGCAATGAAAAGGGCTATGCTCGAAGTTTCCTTGCGTGATCGCATAAAGAATGAAGATATCTGTAGAAGAACCAAGGTTGCCGACATAGCCTGAAGATATTTGAATACCTTGTATGTTGGATACTAAACACGCAGCAAAAACTCATAAAATTTTAACGACAAGGGAAAATTGTGACGTAGGTAGGCTTTTGTAAAACCACTAAATAAAATTGTTGAACTGGTAAAAGGTAAAATGCATATTCCTACTCTGTGACTTGAAGCGTCATCAAGACTTTATAACGAAGGAAATTGTTAGAATTTTTCAATTTCTAAAAGTAAAATGGTTAGCGCAGGGTTACCCGGGTTGCCCGCCCATTATGTGATATTTAATATCGTTGTTTTATAGAAAGAACAAAGAAAAAATAATTTATTTGGTACAGCACAAGGCACAAACACAATATTATGTAAAACGAAACAAACAAACAGTAGCAAAAAAATATAGTTGTGTGCCTCACGGTTGCACCAAATTAGGTCCAGTACAGCATAAATGCCAGGCAACTAGTGCCTGACGCTGGTTTTCAACTGAACCTGTTTCATGTCATTATGCTTTCCGTAACATTAAGTTTATTTTCAAGATGAACTGAAAATATTTAGGAAATAGTAGAAAGGTATGTAATCCAGTCAAATTAGGCCAAAAATAGGGGTAAGGTTACAATAAGTCGCACCCAGCTGAAAATTGATAGAATTGTTCAAAACCATCTTAAAGGAAATCTAAAAAGTCCTCATCGATCCGACACCTGGAAAAAAAATGCTTGAGGTCAAAGGTCACAACAACGGTAAGTTTTATCATAAAATTTGCTCAGACAAAAATTGTAGATTAGATAATTATCCACAAAATGTCTCAATACTTTTTTTTTAACAGCCACCGTTTTTGAGATAATTATAATGATTCAAAAAGTTGAAGGTCATCGTCATAATATGCACCCGTTTTCACGCCACCTTTGAGGTAGTGTACTGTGATATCGAAAGGAGATCGCATGAGTTAGATTAAAGAACTGGCTTGTAAAATATACTCGTAAGGATTTTGTTGTTCTAGAATAGGTTTAAATATTAAGTAGAAAACAGAAATGTCTAGTTTTAGAGAGATCTGATAGAACGACTGTAGCAAGATGGGCTTATATTGATTTATTGAAGAAAAATACAAAGATCCTATACGAATATCAAGCATTTCATTGTAATACAAATAGGATCCCCATACAACCCGTCGCTGAGTACGACAGTACTTTTTAGGGTTCCGTACCTCAAAAGGATAAAACGGAATCCTTATTGGATCACTTTGTTTTCATTTTCAAGCACTATTTTATATTATATGAAAAAAAAAAAATTGAAGAAGATCAAATGAGGTAGACTGCAAATGACTATTCTCTTTGACAGACTGTCATCAACAATTGAACCTGTGAGAAATACTGCTGGAGCAAAGCCGCGCGAATAAGCTAGCAGTAAAATAATTAATCACCATCAAATCAAAGAAAATTAATCTAACTTGTTGCCGACCCAACGCTTTAAATATACTAAAGAAATTCAACACAAAATTATAAATTTAAACTTCAATTTTCCCAAAACAGGCAATTAAGTAAGACTGGCTTTTTCATTTAAACTTATTGAATCAAAGTATTTACCAACACATTTAAAGAACTTCGATTGCTTATTTCCAAAAAGTTATCATATGAAAGATTTGTGACCTTTAACAATTTGAAAAGAAAATATATTTCATCATAAAGTTAACGTGGTCTTCAAAGTTCATTAGCATTCAAGACTTAAGGTTGTCAGACGAAATAAATATTAAATTGGGTAGGTAACGAGCCAAAACGAATGTCGAAACCAAAGAACATTTTGAAATGAGATTCAAATATTTATAACAAAAAAAAAAAACATTTTTTTTATACTGCTCTAATATTTTAAAGGTGATTTGTATGTATGTGATAGTACTTACGTGAAAGTTTGTTACTACTTCACACTCAAACTGCTGAACGAATTTGAATGAAATTTAGCACACAGGTAGGCCATATCCTAGAATAAGACATTTTCTAATGTATGTTCCCTTGGGATAATTTTATTTGATGCAGGCGAAATCGGGGTTACTTATGAAGATTAAAATGAGTTAATAATTTTAAGCCTACTGACCTAGGGAAAAACATTATAAAAAGCCCAGGACGTCGAACATTTGGGATATTTACTAAGATAAAATACCTACAAGAAATAATGTAGAGGAAGAAAAAACAAATAAAAAAATAATTTTAGCTCTTTTTTCACACGTCACGGCGTTTTTTTTTTTGTATTACGAAGTAATTTCTTAATGAATTTACTAAGAAAAACCCTAATATATTCATACTTCAATATTTTACTGAGTAAAACCCAAATGTATCCTTCAGTTGCGGCGGCAGTGATCTCTCGCGCCGGGCCATGATCCGGAGCGAGTAGGAGTGGCAGGTGGTCGCCTCCTTCTGCGAAGCAGTATTGCTAGCAAAGGAGGCAGCCGCACCAGAGAACGGCCTTCACGCCCCAGCCGTCGGGATCCCGATACCGATTTCCAGCCACCGTAGACGCGGGCTTACTTCCGACCGTCCGGTAACCGTCCGGACCGAGCCCAAGTTGTCGACGGCGCGTAGTGTTCCACGTGCGCCTCAAGGAAATGTCAGCAAAACCGTAGGGGCTCTGGGTCGAAGCCTACTGGGGCCATGGGTGATGCGAAAGAGAACCACGGGGTCCTGAAACGAAGGCAAAGAAGGAACAGAGGGTTTTTAGTCAGTAAAAGTCTGACACTATCTCACGCTCCGCCCAAGAATGGGGGATGTCATTAGATGATATTCCCACCGTAAAAAAAGAGCGAGAAGAGTATATATATTTACCGATTTCTCAGCTCAAAAAAAGGGCAAATGTGTGACAACCCTAGACCTAATTTGTAATATTCTGTGTTTTTCTAATTAAACTTTAGTCGAGTTATGATTGAATATTAATCTTATTTAACATCCAATTACTTAACTAAACATTTAGCCTTGATGTAAAAATTAACATCTCTTAAATACTGTACGTTAACATTTTTACGTTAAAAATGACCAAAGATACAAAATTGCCAAGCGGGGTTTTTTGTTGGACGTGTCTTGCTTTTGAAGTTCGACTTTCTTACCCTGTGGATATCTACAGATATATATAGAAAGGTTTGCTTATTTTCGATATTTACAGACTACTTTATGAAGAATTTCTTATTTACGATCTTCGTTAAATACACTATAATAAAACGCTCAATATCTTATAACCTATTTGGACGCCGGAGTTCGCTTGGTGTTTAGCCGAAATGGCGTGAAATCACGCGCGAACGCTTAGGGTTTTTAACTAAAAAGAGACCAAATTTTATGAGTTTGTTCCAAATTTTATGTTGTTGTTTTTGTTGTTACTTGTTTGTTTTATGTTGTTGTTTTTGTTTGTTTTATGTTGTTGTTATTTGTTTGTTGTTTGTTTTGTGTTTGTTGTAAGCCTACTGGGTCCTGGGTTGTCCGAAAGAGAACCCTGGGGTCGTGGAACGCAATGCAAAAAAGAAACATAGGAGTGGGATTTAGTCAGTAAAAGTCTGACACGGCCTCCCTCTCCGCCCTAGAACGAGAGAAATCATTGGATGATTTCCACTTAAAAAACAAAAGAGTAGTTTCTGAGACGACGGGCACTTAGATTATTTTATATGAAGATAGACTATCCAAACTAATATTATAAATGCGAAAGTAACTCTGTCTGTCTGTCTGTCTGTCTTTTCTTCACGCCTAAACTACTGAACCGATTTGTGTGAAATTTGGTACAGACATAGTTTGGAACTTGAGAAAGGACATAGGATAGTTTTTATTACAAAAATAAAAATAAAAAATAAAATTTATTCCGGACATACAGCGCCATCTATTGGTCAAAAGTCGACAACAATTCAGTACTATAAATATCGAGCTTTTCCAATGCTCCGTAGATAGATGGCGTTGATCGCGCAATGGTGTCATTACACGTGTTCGGTTCATGTTATTGTTTTAATTCATCGGAAAAATGTAACTAAATAGTAAAAAGGTATGAAAAATATAATATAATACAACTTTTAGTACAAAGAAAATGCTCTAACGGAGTATAGTTATTTCCATTAGTACTGAATCTATTAGTGCTGTGCTTCCTGGCACTGCTAAAGTTGATCGAAGCAAAAAGATGGAACTATTTGTCGTGTAATTCAGGAGCAACTGTTTTTCCATGAAGTATTGGAGGAATGGTACCCTAAGCTGCCTGGGAGAAAGTCAAAAGGTAGTGTTTTGGTGTAGTCACATCAATACACACATCAATACATCATACACACTCAGAGAAACTACTCAAAAACCAATCACACATTAGTGTTCAACGTTGATCTGTCTCGATTAACGCCTCAGAGGTCCGTCACAAGTTGTGCATAGTATAACACACGAAATGTCACTCTATGGAATTCCGCCAAAAAAAAAGCAAACGCTGGTCAATCACAGAAAGATGCTGATTGAGTAGTTCGTGGGGGTTACCAGTACTTGAAGTAGTCTCTCACTCAGACCTGACCATAGCCTACTGTTTAGAAAGAGTAACTAATTCAAAAATTCAAAAAATTGTGGATTTTTTAGCATTTCCAGAAAAACCCATAAATACATATTTTACAAGAACGAGATTGGGTCTCGCTTTCAAATTGTAGACTTAAGCACACTTACAAAGAGGTTGGATGCATAGATAACGTGTTGAAAATCGGCGCTAATTTATGGCTCTTGAAAGCCTCTTGCGCTATCATAGTATCGTAGAATATGTAGAACGAATAAAGATGTGTATTTAATGCATGTCGATGTAGGGCTGCATTGGAAAGCGAAAGAGTTACACCAGGCGTCCCAATAATAGCGAGTCTTATTATTTACGGTTAACGTTCACACAGTACGGGGCCCGACGCGGTTTGCGTTACTGAAGAGTTTGATTATGTACGTATAATGTATCCAACATTCTTTGCAGCCTTACGGTTATTATTTTCTTGACAGTGAATGGTGTCCAACACTGAGACCAAATTTTGATGGAGGCCAGTGTTAGTTACAGCTGCAATTGGTTGCGAGATTTGTTTGCCGTCATTTTATTGGTTTGTGAAGTGACAAACAAAGAGCCGTTGTGAGTGTTTCGAGAGGCTTCTGTTTCGAATTCGGCGGATTGGCCGATGGTCACGGTGGAATAAACGGTAAAGGCTGCCCCGCTTTAGAGGAGCAACGCCCAAAATTATCAAATGCAACAATTCTCTCGCAAATTCTTCGTAAATACAGTAATTGTGGAACAAGATGACGTCACAAATTACTCCGTAGAAATTTTAACGTCAGTCTGCCGATTATTCTCCTTCAAAATCCTCCACTAAAGCTTTATAACAGGGGTTGCCTAAAACCCTGCAGAGTACTTTCATCGAGGCAAAACTTATGGAGGTAACTCTTTCCAACAATCGCATAGCCCTAGCAGGCATCAGCTCAAAAGCGCTCTGTCTATATGCTGATATTTGTTTGAGGTGCGCATAAAACACTTGCTCGCCATCAAGTTTGCGTCTCGACACCCGGTTGACTCCTACGGCGGCTGGGGCGTGATCATTCCCTCTCCCACATTATTTCGACCACCTTATTTGCTCGCATTACTGCTTCGCTAAGAGGTGGTTGCTTCCCATTCCCTATTGCTCCGTATCAGGCCTGAACGAGGTCCGGGCGCGAGAGGTTGTCACTGCCACTAATTGCCCAAGCCAAGTGTGGTTAACTTCCACCTTATACCCCATTGTTGTTACCCTCTGGGCCTTCCGAAAAACCTATGTCCGATGTAGACCTGCATCAATGGACGCTGTAATGCCATTTTTAGCCTTTCCTTAAAGAAGAGATTTACTGCCGCGATTGTGGCGTATTCAAGTTACCGTGGCTCTGGAATACAAAGGGCAACTAAAGGAATATAAGTAGGTTTTAGTTAGTAAAAGCCTGACACTACCTGTCGCTTTACCCAAAGCGGGGGCTACATGTCTCTGTCTGATTATTGACGTTCATAAGTTTTGATGTATCTCATTTAAGTGTATTATGTTTTTGGTGAGAGAAACAAATAAAATAAAATATATAAATCTGGACATAAGAAATATATTGTATATTATAACATATTAACTGGAGGTAATTTTCTTTTTGGCCTTTAACCGTTTTATGTGAAAGTAAAATAAATGCATTAAATGCTTTCTGCATGAATCATAGGCACAGATTTATTAGTTGTGTTTGCGCATTTTCACGAACTTGACGCGGACAAAGTCGCGGGCACCAGCTAGTACTTACATATGATAAAGCTGTAGAAGTGTTTAGTTGTGCGCGCATCAAGTAAAATGTACGAAATCAACGTAGATAACTTTTATGCATTAAAATTGTGTGTAACTTGATATATTACTCAGGCTTTGTTTTATCGCAATCGGTTGACTATGTAGCGAGCAAAACCGCTACGTCACCCGCTGGCTTGGCTTGTCTATAACTCCTTGCTTATCTCTTTCTTTGTTTACTTTTCGTTGCATAGTTACGTGCTATTATTGTATATAATCAGCCTTTCAATGTTCCCACTGTTGGGACTCAGGCCTCCTCTCTAGGAGAGGGAATGGGCGGTAATCCACCACGCGGGCCCAGTGCGGGTTGGTGAATGTCACATGTCTTCGAATTTTTGGGTCTAGGACATGCCGGTTTCCTCACGATGTTTTCCTTCACCGTTCTGAAAGCAATGGTTCTGAAGGCAATTACACAAAGTAATGCGCCTGGCTGGGTTTGAACCTGCGACCTACAACTCGTAAGTCGGAGCCATTACCACTCGGCCACCACTGCTCTCTAAGCTATTATTGTAACAAGTTTAATTTGTAAAATAAACAAGTTTGATTAGTCCTTCTGCTTTGATTTAAATAATCTACACCTGTGAGATAACAAATGCAAGAAGCGGCTCAAGTCGACATCTCACGACAACTATATCGAAAAATATACTATATTTATTGACTCTTAGGCGGTACGAAGGTCGCCGGGTCAGATAATCTTAACTGTTTACGCAGCGCACGCCGAGAAAGCTTTTAAAACACTCGAGTTTTGCCGACTGAGTTGATGAATAACTTTTACTTTTTTATATATTTATAAGATACTAGCTGGTGCCCGCGACTTTGTCCGCGTCAAGTTCGTGAAAATGCGCAAACACAACTAATAAATCTGTGCCTATGATTCATGCAGAAAGCATTTAATGCATTTATTTTACTTTCACATAAAACGGTTAAAGGCCAAAAAGAAAATTACCTCCAGTTAATATGTTATAATATACAATATATTTCTTATGTCCAGATTTATATATTTTATTTTATTTGTTTCTCTCACCAAAAACATAATACACTTAAATGAGATACATCAAAACTTATGAACGTCAATAATCAGACAGAGACATGTAGCCCCCGCTTTGGGTAAAGCGACAGGTAGTGTCAGGCTTTTACTAACTAAAACCTACTTATATTCCTTTAGTTGCCCTTTGTATTCCAGAGCCACGGTAACTTGAATACGCCACAATCGCGGCAGTAAATCTCTTCTTTAAGGAAAGGCTAAAAATGGCATTACAGCGTCCATTGATGCAGGTCTACATCGGACATAGGTTTTTCGGAAGGCCCAGAGGGTAACAACAATGGGGTATAAGGTGGAAGTTAACCACACTTGGCTTGGGCAATTAGTGGCAGTGACAACCTCTCGCGCCCGGACCTCGTTCAGGCCTGATACGGAGCAATAGGGAATGGGAAGCAACCACCTCCTAGCGAAGCAGTAATGCGAGCAAATAAGGTGGTCGAAATAATGTGGGAGAGGGAATGATCACGCCCCAGCCGCCGTAGGAGTCAACCGGGTGTCGAGACGCAAACTTGATGGCGAGCAAGTGTTTTATGCGCACCTCAAACAAATATCAGCATATAGACAGAGCGCTTTTGAGCTGATGCCTGCTAGGGCTATGCGATTGTTGGAAAGAGTTACCTCCATAAGTTTTGCCTCGATGAAAGTACTCTGCAGGGTTTTAGGCAACCCCTGTTATAAAGCTTTAGTGGAGGATTTTGAAGGAGAATAATCGGCAGACTGACGTTAAAATTTCTACGGAGTAATTTGTGACGTCATCTTGTTCCACAATTACTGTATTTACGAAGAATTTGCGAGAGAATTGTTGCATTTGATAATTTTGGGCGTTGCTCCTCTAAAGCGGGGCAGCCTTTACCGTTTATTCCACCGTGACCTTCGGCCAATCCGCCGAATTCGAAACAGAAGCCTCTCGAAACACTCACAACGGCTCTTTGTTTGTCACTTCACAAACCAATAAAATGACGGCAAACAAATCTCGCAACCAATTGCAGCTGTAACTGACACTGGCCTCCATCAAAATTTGGTCTCAGTGTTGGACACCATTCACTGTCAAGAAAATAATAACCGTAAGGCTGCAAAGAATGTTGGATACATTATACGTACATAATCAAACTCTTCAGTAACGCAAACCGCGTCGGGCCCCGTACTGTGTGAACGTTAACCGTAAATAATAAGACTCGCTATTATTGGGACGCCTGGTGTAACTCTTTCGCTTTCCAATGCAGCCCTACATCGACATGCATTAAATACACATCTTTATTCGTTCTACATATTCTACGATACTATGATAGCGCAAGAGGCTTTCAAGAGCCATAAATTAGCGCCGATTTTCAACACGTTATCTATGCATCCAACCTCTTTGTAAGTGTGCTTAAGTCTACAATTTGAAAGCGAGACCCAATCTCGTTCTTGTAAAATATGTATTTATGGGTTTTTCTGGAAATGCTAAATAATCCACAATTTTTTGAATTTTTGAATTAGTTACTCTTTCTAAACAGTAGGCTATGGTCAGGTCTGAGTGAGAGACTACTTCAAGTACTGGTAACCCCCACGAACTACTCAATCAGCATCTTTCTGTGATTGACCAGCGTTTGCTTTTTTTTTGGCGGAATTCCATAGAGTGACATTTCGTGTGTTATACTATGCACAACTTGTGACGGACCTCTGAGGCGTTAATCGAGACAGATCAACGTTGAACACTAATGTGTGATTGGTTTTTGAGTAGTTTCTCTGAGTGTGTATGATGTATTGATGTGTGTATTGATGTGACTACACCAAAACACTACCTTTTGACTTTCTCCCAGGCAGCTTAGGGTACCATTCCTCCAATACTTCATGGAAAAACAGTTGCTCCTGAATTACACGACAAATAGTTCCATCTTTTTGCTTCGATCAACTTTAGCAGTGCCAGGAAGCACAGCACTAATAGATTCAGTACTAATGGAAATAACTATACTCCGTTAGAGCATTTTCTTTGTACTAAAAGTTGTATTATATTATATTTTTCATACCTTTTTACTATTTAGTTACATTTTTCCGATGAATTAAAACAATAACATGAACCGAACACGTGTAATGACACCATTGCGCGATCAACGCCATCTATCTACGGAGCATTGGAAAAGCTCGATATTTATAGTACTGAATTGTTGTCGACTTTTGACCAATAGATGGCGCTGTATGTCCGGAATAAATTTTATTTTTTATTTTTATTTTTGTAATAAAAACTATCCTATGTCCTTTCTCAAGTTCCAAACTATGTCTGTACCAAATTTCACACAAATCGGTTCAGTAGTTTAGGCGTGAAGAAAAGACAGACAGACAGACAGACAGAGTTACTTTCGCATTTATAATATTAGTTTGGATAGATTACAAGAAAATAATGTATGGTGGACGGAATCTTGTTCAATAGTTGAAACAAAAAGATTGCAATAGCTTATGTTTATTTTTAAAGTTATATGACCAAACAATTTTTACGATTTTCTTCTGTATTATGAATGTTTTATTTGCAAAAAAAGTGGATGATCTTACGTGTTTAAATAAGACCAAAATCGCAGTTTACATTATTTTATTTGGATGAATAACTTTTTTTTTTTCGGTGGAAAAACATCTTATGACATCCCCGCCCTTGGACGGAGCGGGAGACAGTGTCAGACCTCCACTGACTAAAAACACACTCCCGTTCTTTCGTCGCCTTTCGTACCGGGGCCGAGTCTTCCTTTCAGAATCAGACCCTTGGCCCCAGTAGGCCTCGACCCTGCTGGGCCCCTACAGATGCCGACATCTCCTTGAGGCGCGTGAAACAGTACGCGCCGTCGACGACTTGGGCTTGGTCCGGACGGTTACCGGGCCCAAGTGGAAGATATCACAAAATTAACATAACTCGCACAACTAAATACAATTATATCTATGAAGACGGTGCGAGCAGCTCGACTCAAAGATTCAATGCATTTTATTTCAAATAAATCATAGACAGGCACTTTTGAAATGTCAAGAAGTCAGTCAGTCAGAAAAAATACAGGGCAAGTGCGAGCCGGACACGCGCACTGAGGGTTCCGTACAAACTAAAATAATTAAATAGTTCAATTCCTAAATTGAGTTTCGAAGATTTTTACGAATCGCATAAAAAGATTTTTAGTGACGTAACAATAAATTTACTGTTTTCAGATTTATTATTACATCTGTGCTTTAAGATCTTTCTTTATGCCAAATTTCAGGATTCTGGGACCCTATGAATTTTGATTCCCTTGAGTGTCAAATTATACGTTTTTTGCGACAAAAACAGTCGTATCTTTTTTCACTAACTTATAAGTTTGATTTTTTCACAGCTTTAAGGGACCGCAGATTTGAGTATATGGTTTAAATTCTCAATTAAACTCAATTCCTCCACACTTTCCCGAAATAAACGGTCTTGACAACGAAGTAACAGACAGACAGAGAAACAGACAACAAAGTGATCCTATATAAAAAAAAATGCTATGCTAAGCAAGAAACTCCATGTACATTCTTTTCAATCATATTATGTATCACAAATATCTCGATTACAGTCGTCGGCAGTATATTTTTTTAATTCTTGATAGGTTCGCGCTTGACCAATTTCTCACCTGATGGAAAGCGACGATGCAGTCGACGATGGACCGCGCTTACCTAGAAGTAACCTATTCACCCTTGACTTAAAAATTCCTGGGTTGTAGGTTGTAGTAGCAGGGCATCTTTTTTTATTGGAGTTGGGAAGTCATGAAATTATTCCTCTCGATCACCCAGAGGTAGAACGAGAGAGAGAGTCAGGTTCTAGAGTAACTCTTTCAAACAGTCCGGCAGTCCAATCTCTCAAAAACCTACAGACTTATTAATAAGAAATCGCCAGAAACGAATTTAAAACGTGACCGAATAAAAAAAACTGAAATATTTTTTCAGCTAAATCTTTGTAGAAAATCGGGCAAGTGTAAGTCGGACTCGTGCACTGAGGGTTCCGTACAAACTTACCTATGAAAATAGTTCAATTCACGAATCGAGTCAGAAAGATTTTTTTCAAAAAAAATTTGGATGGACAGACGGACCAGACAGACGGACGAACAGACAGACATACGGACGGACGGACAACAAAGTGATGCTATAAGAGTTCCGTTTTTTCCCTTTTGAGGTACGGAACCCTAAAAACAATGTAAAGTATCTTTTATATCACACTTATTACTATAAAAACGAAAGTTTGTGAGTGTGTGCCTGTATGTTTGTTGCTTCTTCACGCTCGACCGCTAAACAAATTTCGATGAAACTTGGTATACGGATAGATTCATCATCACCTCCCTGCCCTTGTCCTGTGTGATTTGGTATCGGCCTAACACCTTTTTTTATGACTAGCTTCTGCCTGCGTACCTTTAGTATAGCCAATGTCACTCAGAAATAAAGCAGCTTTCTATCAGTGAAAAATTTTAGCAATCGAACCAACACTTGTAGCCCCCTCTAGACAAGTTACGATAGTTTCGTTTGCGTCGAACGACTCGAGTAGGCCACGCCTCCGATTTCTTTATTCTGACTTCCATCATCATCTTCCTGCCCTTGTCCCGTGTTATTTGGGGTCGGCGCAACACGTTTTTTTCTTCCACTCTGCCCGGTCACTCGTCATGCTATCACTAACTTCCTTTTCTTTCATATCACTCTTCACACAATCCATCCATCTTTTCTTTGTTCTGACTTCATCCCAACGAAATCAGAGGCGTGGCCTACTCGAGGCGTTCGACGAAAACGAAACGATCGTAACTTGGCTAGGGGGGCAGAGATTACCTCCTACAAACAAAAAAAGAAACTTTACCTCTTTATAATATTAGTGTAGATTACGTCCTGAAATAGCACATAGGATACTTTTTATCGGTCATTGTAGCGACACTTGGGAGAGGCCAATGTCCAACAGTGGACGTCTTTCGTCTGAAATGATGGCGTTTTTAAATTACATTACCCGTATATGAAAGCAGTGGTGGCCGAGTGGTAACGGCCTCGACTTACGAGTTGTAGGTTGCGGATTAAAACCCAGTCAGGCGCGTTACTTTGTGTAATTTATTTCATCACCACTGCTCTAAAACGGTGAAGGAAAACATCGTAAGGAAACCGGCATGTCCTAGAACCAAAAATTCGAAGACATGTACCATCCATCAACCCGTACTGGGCCCGCGTGGTGGATTACGGCCCATTCCCTCTCCTAGAGAGGAGGCCTGAGTACATTATAAGGCCGACTATACTATACTATACTATATACCCTGAAAAATACTTGGATATCTATATTTATAATAAATCTGTAGAAGTGAAAATTCTGTACATTGAAAATATCAAAAAAATAAATGGCAGGGGGTGTTACTAGACCCAAAAATGTGATTAAAAAAAAAAATTGTCTGTCTGTTAGTTCAGGCATCACGCAAAAACTATCGGTTCGATTACGATTAAACTTGGTATAATTATTCTTTAACATCTTGGGCATCACACTGGGTACTTTTTATCCCGAAAAAGTATATACAATAAAAAACAAACTTAATTTTGCGGTTTGATTACGTCACCCGCAGTGGAGTTCATTAAGGGGCGCTGCACACGGCTAAGATACTATAATATATCATAAGATACAATATCGCTCGCCATACGATTCAATGGACCATCACAAACGACGAAGACAATAAATAATATTTCATATTTTCGTATCTCAAAAAACCTAATAAAACCATTTTCGACTTCTACGCGGATGAAGTTGCGGGCAAAAGCTAGTTAATAATAAGACTATAGGAGCAACGCCGCAAGGAAAACTTAGTCTAAGTTAAAATTGGAAAAGGGTTTCAATTAACAAAGGACCGCTCACCCTTTATTAAAACTAATGAAGCGAGTATCTTATTTCTTTTATTTTAATATAATTGCAATGTCAATGCTTTTGAAATGAAAATGTAATTATTTCGGAGAGAGAAATGTTTAATGCGAACGGACAATGTCAAAAAGAGCACCTCCAACCTCGCGAACCAAGTCAATATATTATTATTAATCAATATATTTATTATTATTAACAATCTACTAATATACAATTAATGTAATATTAACTTATCAAGGACCAGTGGTGGCCGAGTGGTAACGGCCCCGACTTACGAGTTTGTAGGTCACGGGTTCAAACCCAGCGAGGCGCATTACTTTGTGTAATTTATTTCACCACCTAATGCAATCGTTGATGGTGAGGCACACTAGTTTTCTGATGATTAGTAATAATAAGTGATTATTAAGCAATTATTTAGTTTTTTTTTTTCAATAATATTATTGAAAAAAAAACTATTATTTTTATTTTAAGTAAGCTACTGCAACTATCACAAAATTTTCGATAACTTTCTTTAGACCTCTTTTAGGCCCTGCCTACAGTTGGTTCGAAAGTTATTTGAAAGGTCGTAAACAATGCACAGAGATAGTAAAAATGGATCCAAGGACTAAAACTCAGGTAATCTATAGGTCCCCTTTCTTAATAAATTACTATGGTGTACCACAAGGGACTGTGCTAGCCCCTATATTGTTTTTAGCATATATAAATGAATTGCCAGAATCAACGGATCAGTACATTGTATTATTCGCAGATGATACTGCGGTATTAACTAAAGAAGTTAGTTACTACTGATCAGGCGATAAACGTCACCAATAGAGCCCTAGAGGGTATACATGCAAGTCTGGTTAACTGCAAATAATTTAGAAATAAATACTGAAAAAACTAAATTCATGAGATACTTGACATAAATAATAATAGAAATGAAAAAAGACACAATAGACTTACCAATAAGGCATAATAATAAAATTATTAAAGAAGTAAATGAAATAAAATTTCTAGGAATAAATATTGATAATTATTGTAACTGGAAATCTCACGTACACCTTGGTTGTAAAAAAAAGTGCCTGGAAACAGATAAAGTTATGTTACAGAAACTGCTACATCAAGGCGGTGAAAATTTGATCCTGAAAAAATGAGGAAAATGAATGACTTAGAATTTAATAGAACTTCTACCATTTAAATTATAACTATTGACATTATTTATAAATTTTTTAATCAATAAATTTTACACTATTTTAATATATTTTATAATAGCATGTGCACAATTAATATTATTGACTATTTCAATATGCTTAACTATTGTGACTAATGACAGTGGTGAAATTTTATGACATTATTATTATTTGTATATTCTAAAAATATTTGCACGACTGATAAGTCGATTATAGAGAGTCTAAAAATATTTCTACATGTTATTATATGTATGTACCTATATTCTAGCAAATAAATAAATTTCATTTCATTTCATTTACTTTGCACCCGTCGATATTTGCACAACGCACTTCCACGAAATCCTATTAACGTAGAATTTATCTACACTTATATATTTAACATTATTTTTAGTATATGTGAAACCTGAATATAGTTTATTCAGAATCAGTAACTGATTCCAATAATTTTCACACCATGTTATATTTTTTTACAAAAATATTTGAAAAAGGTCACAAGTTTGACACCACCGACACTAACAACACAGGTCACGGCAGGTTATAGCGGGCAATAGGCACTAGCGTACAGTTGGATGCGGGAGTAAAACAACCCCTCAGTCGCCCGGGTGGTCCAGTGATCATGTATTTGTGTGGCCAACTAGGTAACATAACAAGCATAACTTCTTGATTTTCATCGTACAGTTATGAAAGTTTGTACACAGGTTCTTTATATAAAAATACTAGACACGTGTTTCGGGTTTCGTATATAATAAAAATAATGTATATATATATATATATATATATATTTATATATATATATTTGTATCATTAATATTGTTTGTAGGAGGTAATCTATGAAAGTATTGATACGATTGCTGAATTTTTTTACCGATAAAAAGCTGTTTTATTCCTGAGTGACATAGGCTATATTTTATGTACGTGGTGAAGCCGCGGGCAAAAGCTAGTCTCAAGGACATGTCAACAAAACCGTAGGGGCCCAGCAGGGTCGAAGCCTACTGGGGCCACGGGTGATGTGAAAGAGAATCCCGGGGCCCTGAAACGAAGGCAAAGAAGGAACAGGAGTGGGTTTTTAGTCAGTAAAAGTTTGACACAATCTCACGCTCCGCCAAAGAGGGATGATATTCCCACCGAAAAAACAAACCCCAAATAAATGTTTCAAAATATTATAAAACATTCATGATCCTAACACGAACGAATTTACCTTTCTCACGAAATAATTGACTGAAAAATGTTATGAAAATTGTCAATGGTAGCACGAATATTTTTTCATTCTTTTGTTTATTGAATTCGGTGTTTTCGATTTTTGAACGATTTTATTTTAATTGGTAGGATGACTCTGGTATTGGCTATGATTATACAGCGTCCAGATTTGAACTAAAAATGATACAAATGCTTGTGTAAGGCTCGGTGCAAGCGGGCCACCGCCCACAACCACCGTTGGCTGTCGCGCGCTATTGTCACATTTGTAACAGTGTTAGAAGTGAGCGACGACTACCAGTGTTCGGAAGCCACCACATTTGATAACCCGCTCCCTGTTGCGCAGTCTTACGATGGACGATATTAATGTATAAACATCCATTGATGCGTCGTGCTCCATGGTATTGCGTGCGATACGTAGAAATTCTAACAGTTAACTGCACAACTGCAGCGAGTGGCCGCCAGCGGCTACGAGTGTGCAGCGCGTCTATACAAAATATATATAAAAAAGTGTTAAGTAGTTTTCGCTGGCCACCAGTGGCTGTGGTTGGTGGCCCGTATGCGCCGAGCCTAAAAAGGGAATTTTCAGTTCCTGTTTTATTTTAAATACTTACTATGAATCCAAGAAAAGTCTTAAGTCTTCAAATTTTGTGTATATTGACACTTTCGGTGCTAAGAATATATAATAATTCATTTGTATGACAACAGCCCGCCTCCTGAATCGTTATTATACATAGCTATTGTTAACTTGTGTTCATGCCCAGATAAATTATACTTACTTACACTTTATGTAAACATACTGACTTACACTTTTTTTTTCAATTATTATTTTAGCATAGCATAGCATAGCATAGTCGGCCTTATAATTTTTCCACTGCTGGGACTCAGGCCTCCTCTCTAGGAGAGGGAATGTCCGTAATCCACCACGCGGGCCCAGTGCGGGTTGGTGGATGTCACATGTCTTCGAGTTTTTGGTTCTAGGACATGCCGGTTTCCTCACGATGTTTTCCTTCACCGTTTTGAGAGCAGTGGTGATAAAATAAATTACACAAAGTAATGCGCCTGGCTGGGTTTGAACCCGCGACGCGATTCGTAAGTCGGGGGCGTTACCACTCGGCCACCACTGTCTCAATTCTTATTCTTTATTCAATTAATTTTAAAGTACAAAATTCTTTATATTCAATTATTCACTAAAAAAAAAATTAACACTCGTTTGATTCATGAAATCATTGTCTACCTATTTGAGTTAAATTTTGATGTTAATATAATATTTCGGGCATTTATGAAAAAAGAATCTATATGAAATATCACTGTGGATTGGGTAGGTGATACGAGTACATTATTGTGATTAATGTTTTGAATACTAACATAGTTTTTGAGAATTCTCAAACGTGTTACTAACGGCGGCGGTGATCTCTCGCGCCGGGCCTTGGTTCAGGCCATGCTCCGGAGCGAGGAGGAGTGGCAGGCGGTCGCCTCTTTCTGCGAAGCAGTAATGCTAGCTAAGGAGGCGGCCGATCGCGTGAGGCAACGGTCCTTACGCTCCAACCGCCGCTGGGATTCCGATCCCGATTTCCGGCCACCGTAGGCGCGGGCTTGCAGACGGCGAGCAATAGGTGGCTCGCCGTCTGACCGTCCGGTAACCGTCCGGACCGAGCCCAAGTCGTCGACGGCGCGTTTTGTTCCACGCGCGCCTCAAGGAGATGTCAGCAAATCGTAGGGGCCCAGCAGGGTCGAAGCCTACTGGGGCCACGGGTAGTGTGAAAGCGGAACCCGGGGCCCTGGGACGAAGGCAACGAAGGAACAGGAGTGGGTTTTTAGTCAGTAAGAGTCTGACACTATCTCCCGCTCCGCCCAAGAGCGGGGATGTCATTAGGATGATTTTCCCACCCAATAAAAAAAAAAAAAAACGTGTTACTAACAATTTAGTCGCTATTAATTAACAACAATTATTATTATCACACTGTCCCGGATATAGAATTTTAAGGCCTTAAATAGTGGAGCACACGGTGGCACTGCCTGGGAAGAGCAACGCCGTGTCCTCGTGGGGGCAATCGGCGGCGGCGATCTCTCGCGCCGGGCCTTGGTTCAAGCCATGGTCCGGAGCGGGGTAAGGCGTCCGGTAACCATCCGGACCGAGCCCAAGTCGTCGACCGCGCGTACTGTTCTACGCGCGCCTCAAGGAGATGTCAGCAAATCGTAGAGGCCCAGCAGGGTCGAAGCCTACTGGGACCACGGGTAGTGTGAAAGCGAAACCCGGGGCCCTGGGACGAAGGGCAACGAAGGAACAGGAGTGGGTTTTTAGTGAGTAAAAGTCTGACACTATCTCTCGCTCCGCCCAAGAGCGGGATTTTTCATAAGATGATTTTCCCACCCAATAAAAATAAAAAAAAGGCCTTAAATAGTAGTCTTAATGCAGAAATCTACAAATTAAGATTTTCTAAGTATTATTCCCATGCCAAAAAAAACAGTGAACGAACTATTTCCACCGGATACGTCAGTAGTCGTAGGGTGATTCCCGGCCACCACAGGCAAAGGCTTGCGCACGGCGAACAGTAGGAAACTTGCCATTGTAACCTAAGCCCTGGTCGACGATGCGTTGTGTTCCACGCGTGCGTCAAGGAAATGTCAGCAAAACTGAAGAGGCTAGGAGAAGTCATTTGATTTATTGTCATGTAAAGGCGAATGAAATATTAAATGAATGACTGATCCCTGAAAGCGGTCACAAAATTCATATGAAAGCTAATAAAGACGCTGATATTATCAGAGACCGAATGTTACCCAGCTTATATGTTGGGCGAACATAGCCAATGTTGGATCTAACAGCCAACCTTGGAATATCTGTCGAGTACATACAAGACCAACGCGATACGGTTATCTGCTTCATTTTCCTATTCTTCATATTTAAAAAGCAATAAAATATTGATTTGAAAAAAATAACTTTTAAGTACGCATTTTCTGCGATTATTTTTAATAAATACATATTAAGGGTGCCCTAGTCGACATATTGATTTGTTTTGTATTGACAGCGATAAGAATTGTTAAAAAAAATAACATTCAGTAGAGCAAAATAAGCAAAGTGGATTGACGACCTGGTGAGAGTCGCGGGAATGCGGTGGATGCGAGACGCACAGGATCGGTCGTTGTGGCGTCGCTTGGGGGAGGCCTATGTCCAACAGTGGACATCTTTCGGCTGAAATGATGATGAAAGCAAAATAGATAAATTAATATTAGTCTCTTGTACTTACCGTTGGACATTAAGGCAATCGTTATCTATATATGTATATAAAAATGAATCGCTATTTCCCTTGGTTGCGTTATCACGTGAGAATGGCTAGACCAATTCCGATAATACTTTTTTTATTGTGTTTGTTTTTATCTGGTTCTTATGGAGAGAAAATCTAAGAAAACAAAGACTAGTTAACCTTTGAAAGTTCATTTCTAAAACAGGACAATGTCATTCAGGTCAGATTATCGCAAAAATAAATAAATATATACACTACAAATTTTTAATTAATACAAATACTTAAAGGTCTAATTAGAAAGGTCACATTATTATTTAAGTAAAGTCTCCATAAATAATATTCATAAACAGTAAAGCGTTTGTTCATATCTCAAAATGTCACTCAATTTATGGAAATATTGTACAGGCTATTAATAATGGGCCGTAAACCGCCACGCGCGCCCAGTGCGGGTTGGTGGATGTCACATGTCTTCGAATCTTTGGTTCTAGAACATGCCGGTTTCCTCACGATGTTTTCCTTCACCGTTTTTGAGCAGTTGTGATGAAATAAATTACACAAAGTAATGCGCCTGGCTGGATTTGAAGTCGCGACCTACATCTCGTAAGTCGGGGCCGTTACCACTCGGCCACCAGTGCTCCACTCCCTCTTATAGAGAGGAGGCCTGAGTCCCAGCAGTGGGAACATTATAAGGCCGACTATGCTATTAACAATGAATGAAAAACAATGCGCTTAGTATTTTCTAGTAGCAATTGTTATGATTAATTGATACAATTATGAATTTACGGAAATTTATCATAATTGTTAACAATTATGATAAATTTTCGTGTATAATTTTGGGATTTAGTTTTTTTTTTTTAAATTTGACTACACAGATATGATCAGTAACGGGTACGGATAGAACCACATTTTTTTTTTGTACTAATTAAATATAGGCTGTATACAAAATATGTCATTTTCTTTAGAATCCCTGAACAATCAGAAGTATTCCTCCAATTTTCTCGGACCTATGACTTTAGTACTTAACCTGTTCCAGTTACAGCTTGGTGCTCAACGTGGAACCAAAAAAAATAATAACCACACTCTTTTGCCAACGATACACCAATGAACAAACTCCATTTGAAAATACAAGCCAAGATGAAATGAAGTAATGATTACGCTAATCGGCAACCCTACAAATTGACGTCTCTTCTGACGGCAGTATAGGCCGGGAGCTAGGGTAAATGTTTTTCTTTGAGGCATTTTTTTTTTAAGTTAGGAAACCATGTAATGACTTCTCCCGCTCTAGGGCAAAGCCTTCTGCTTGGTGTGTCAGACTTTAACTTACTAAAACCACATCTATGATCCTTCAGTTGCGTTCTAGGACGGCGGCTAACCTTTTCAGAAGTCAACCCTTGGCCCTAGTAGGCATCGGCACCGATCCTGCTGGGCCCGAACGGTTTTGCTAACATCTCTTCGAGACGTACATAAAATACTACGCGTCATCGACGACTCGGGTTCAATCAGCCAGAGCTGCGGATTGTTCGAAGGAGTTAACGTGGGCCTCACACAGGGCAACTGATGGAACACTGACGGTTTTAGTCAGTATAAGTTTGACCCTCCCTCTCGCTCCACCCAAGGTGGGAATTCATTAGTTCCCACGTAAAAAAAGGTTTTTCCATAAACTAAAGTAACTGATTAGTTATTATTATTATCAGTAAATAAAATAAGCATTCTTTACCTATTTAATTATGGTGTTAAGTCCCATCTTTGAGGCGTGGTTGGAAAAACCTCACAGCTTCCTCACCTACCGTATGACGCAGGTCCTCACCGGATATTGTAAGTTCGAGTGGTTCCTGCACCAGATTCGTGCGGAAGAAACGCCCAGGTGTCACTATTGTGTGGACCGCCCGAAGGACACGGTGGAGCATACAGTGAAGGTTTGCTCCGCCTGGGCCAAGCACCGCCATGTCCTCGTGGAGGCGATCGGTGGCAGCAATCTCTCGCGTCGTGCCTTGGTACAGGCCATGGTCTGGAGCGAGGAGGAGTGGCAGGCGGTCGCCTCCTGCTGTGAAGCAATGGCCCTCACACCCCAGCCGCCGGAATTTCGATGCCGATTTCCGGCTACAGAAGGCGCGGGCTCGCGGACGGCGAGCAATGCCGAGCCCAAGTCGTCTGCGGCGGGTAGTGTTCCACGCACGCCTCAAGGAGATGTCAGTAACCGTAGGGGCCCAGCAGGGTCAAAGCCTACTGGGGCCAAGGGTCTGATTCTGAAAGGCAACGAAGGAACAGGAGTGGGTTTTTAGTCAGTAAAAGTCTGACACTATCTCCCGCTCCGCTCAAGAACGGGGGATGTCATTGGGTGATTTTCCTAACAAAAAAAAACCTATTTTAGACATGTTCCCTGTACAGTATTTATTCACCCAAGGCTTCTCAAACTTTTGAAAAAATGTTACGCGTAAGACTCCTTATATTTTGATCCTCGCTATTAATCTTAGAGTAGGCGTTACTGTTCGCCATTGCTCCCACATAACACGTGTAAGGGATGTAAGAAAATGTACTAGGAACGTGTGTGTTTCCTCCTCGCAATGTTTTTTCTTTTAATGCCTCTTATATCTTGCCTTCGGGAAGGAACATGTCTACATGGTTTTTTTAATTAATTATTTGAATTCTGTTTTATGTGAGTTTGTCTCGAAAAAATACACCGTCTTTTTTTTATGGCCAATGTCACTTTTTTATCTTTTGAGCCTTTTAGAACATAGGGCGTTTAAAAAAAATACATACCTACTCATATTTGAGAGATACGTACTTCAAAAGGAAAAAACGGAACCCTTATAGGATCACTTTGTTGTCCGTCCGTCTGTCTGTCTGTCAAGACCCTTTATTTCGGGAACGCGTGAAGGTATGGAGTTGAAATTAAAACCATATACTCAGGTTTGCGGATTCTTGAAGCTGTAAAATAATCAAAATTGTAAGTTAACGAGAAAAAAGATACTTCGGTTTATGTGTTAAAAAATACATCAACATTTCGACACTCTCGAGGAAATCAAAATTCATAGGGTACTTCCCGTTGACCCGAAATCCTGAAATTTGGCATAAAGCAAGGTCTTATAGCACAAGTATAGGAATAAATCTGAAAACTATAAACTTGTTACGTCACAATTTTTTTTTGCGTTTCGGAAAAATCTTCCTAGACTCCATTCCGAAATTGAACTATTTACATAGGTAAGTTTGTACGGAACCCTCAGGGCGCAAGTTCGATTCGCACTTGCCCGTTTTTTTTAATCCAGATGACTTCAAACCCTCATTTTTATGTGGAAGTCGGTTAAAAGATTATCCTACTTAAAAAGCAGAGGCTAAAATTGGAACACCCGTCTCCCGAACTACGTAACTTGGGTAAATATAAATCAATGTATGACAAGTGACTCGATCCATTTGCTTACACATAAATTTGTTATAATCTCATAAAGCTGGTAAACCTTCATTGAATTCAGGATTATTGTAAATGTTATTTGATTTACAAATACGGGTGTTGATGATAAAATACAATAAATTTTCCGTTCAGAAAATCGGAATTCCAATTCAATATGTACCTATTATATACCTGTTTCCTTGCGTGATCGAATCAGGAAATAGGATATCCGCGGGAGAACCAAGGTCACCGACATAGCACGAAGAATCGCCAAACTTAATTGGCAATGGGCAGGACACATTGCTCGCAGAACGGATGGCCGTTGGGGCCGAAAGGTTCTGGAATAGCGACAACGTACCGGAAGACGTAGCGTTGGAAGGCCTCCTACAAGGTGGACCGATGACCTGGTAACGGTTGCGGGAGTCTGATGGATGCGAGATGCACAGGACCGTTCATTGTGGTGGGACTTGGGGGAGGCCTATGTCCAGCAGTGGACGTCTTTCGGCTGAAATGATGATGACGATGTACTTATTCAAGTTTTAGTTTATCATTTGTGAGGTGAATTGGTAAACAGACCTCCGGCTGAACCGATGGAACGAGTTTACCTTCCAATTAATAGATAGATAAGTTTTTTTGAGGTGGGAATTTGGAGGTTTGCGGCACAGGGTGTATAGTCCTCCTTATACCTCCGTTAAGAACTCTCTGTCTCTCTCCGTTAACTACTCTCATCTGGTCGGAGGATCCTCCCTCCTCCGACCAGACGAGTATTGTGTCTGATCCGAGGGCAATAGCCAATTAGTTGATTTCAGGCAGTTCTAGACGCGTATGTGCGTCGGAATTGCATAATTGAATTCAACCAAACCCGTTTCATCATCTGATCATCATTTGTACTTCGATGCGCCACCAACATGGTGGATCTACCACCTATCCCAGACCAGTACTTCTGGCATCCACGGGACTCACGGCGCTCTCACGAGATCATTGGTTTTCACTGTGGAAGACTTATGGAAGAAGGATAATTCACCTGGACCTGGGCTCGGTCCGGACGGTTACCGGACGGTCGGACGGCGAGCCACCTATAACTCGCCGTCCGCAAGCCCGCGCCTACGGTGGCCGGCGGCGGTTAGGGCGTGAGGACCGTTGCCACACGCGATCGGCCGTCTCCTTTGCTAGCATTAGTGCTTCGCACAAGGAGGCGACCACCTGCCACTCCTCCTCACTCCGGACCATGGCCTGTACCAATGCCCGCCGCGAGAAATCACTGCCGCCGATCGCCCCCACGATGACACTAGCGGTGCCCTGACCAGACGTAGCGCACCACCTCCGTATGCTCCACCATATCCTCCGGACGGCCAACACAATGGCGGCATCCAGGCGTTTCTTCCGCACGAATTCGGTGCAGGAACCTCCCGAACTTACCATGTGCGGTGAAGATCTGCGTCATGCGGAAGGTAAGGACGCCATATGGTCTTTCCAGCCACTCCTCAAAGAGGGGACTTACCACCATAATTGTGGCGTGCCCAAATTTAAATGCAGCTGTATTAATCATAAGGAATTTTATTTTAATAAAAGGTAATACAGTGACATAATAAATGCGTTAATACAAATATGGCACAATATTGACAATCAAGTAGATTTCTGTCTTTGGCAATAATGCCTTTCCCATGCGCTGGCCAAGCACCCGTCTTTTAAAAAAACTTGTGCCGAACCCCCACCTCCATCACCAACTGATGAAACCCCTAACTCCACATACCCTACTTTGAGAAACCCTGGCTTACACCAACAACATTTGTAGTGACTTTAATGAAATCAGGCACGCTTTGATAAGAACATTCGTGAAGGCTGTCACTATAGTATGATAATTAATAGGTTCAATGTAACATTTTATCGATCGTTAATATTAGTGTAGGTAGTTATTGATAGTGACGTCTACATAGCATAGTGTGATTGCGCGCATTTACTAGTATCGAAATACCTCTAGTATTACTATTTACTAGTATCAAAATACCTCGAATAAATACTTTATACTGTTACCAAATACTAATATCATTAGATCAATCTTGCGATACTTACTCAGTGTTAAATCAAAAGTACTTGGTATTGAATCGAATCAGACTGAAAGAATGTAATTTTAAAATTTTTGAAAACATCAGAATGAATTCTCATTAATTAAAATTGCAACATCGGTTTTAAGCGAGTGCTGATTTTCCAACGCCGGAGCAACAATGCCGCGTAACAGATTGTTCCAAAATACCGAGAACAGTTATTGTTTTTGGGAAATCTGGACACTACAATTTTTTTTAAGAATAATTTAATAAAAAAGATTATTTTATTTTAAAATTATTGTCTTTTAGTATTTATAAAGTTTCACTAAAAAAGATCTAAACGTTTCGATATCAGTAAGTATCGATACTTTAGGAGTACTCGTATGTGTAGTATCAAAAACTCATTTGAGTACTTTGTGGGTACCGGAACATCCTTAAGCGTGATAGGTCGATATGTCGTGGCCAAGTAAAACTGGCCAGATCGTATAAACATTAACATTTGGTGATATGTTAATCCTCATTTGGCCAAATCATTGATATAAAATTTCAATGATAATAAAAGGTCTAAAGAAAGTAGGCCAAATGAAGATTGTAATAACATCAAAATTTAACGTTTAAAATGAACTCGCTAATTTTACTTTGCCATATCATGAAGTGATCAATTTTTACGATCTGGCCACGACAGATACGTTCATTGGTTAAAAGTTCCGTAATTACAAATTATTGATTTCTTCAAAGAGACAGTTTAGAATAAAATAGAATAGAATAAACTTTGTTGTACACCATAAAAGTAACACAACTTATACATAAACTTAAATCTATGGGTACAATGGCGGTCTTATCGCTAACAGCGATATCTACCAAACAACCTTAGAATGGATCGTAAGAACTTAAAATAATACAGAGGGTAGTCTGCGGTGTACTGCTAACAAATTGTTCAATGAAAAAAGGTAGTGTAGTAGTAGTAGTACAAAAGTGTCGGAAGCTCATCTAAGGCCTTTAATCGAGTTACTCTGCATTTGTGTAAATAACAAAAGCAGCTCAAAATTATTTTTATTTTCCCCCGCAATATAAATGAGGCACCCGTGGCTAATTCACTTGCCCCAAATTCCCTGAAAAACCGAACTCTCCCGAATATCGCCGATAACCCCCGAAGCTATCGGGAACAGGTTGCGAGTGCATGTCGCCTTGACACTTCAAATGTCAAGGATAACGGTGACCTTGCCATTAATTTGGATAGAAGATGCGTGTGCGAAATGTACTTAACAGTTTTGACCGAGTTTTATTAAGGGGTAATATTTAATGCATTATTTTGATACATAATATCACGCTTATTTCAACGAAAGGTTCGGTAGAAGTGGATGGTACTGTAGGAGTATTTTGTTTTTACGCCATTTATTGATTTGTTAAGCAACATGGAGCATAAAAAGCCTCATAGCTAATTGTTGGTGAGAGGTCAAAAACTTAAAAAAAGTATTTTAATAAAAAAATTAAGTTTTTTAAAGATATTTCGTCATTCAGACGCTCGATATTATATATCAGAACTAGCTTCTGTCAGCGGCTTCGCCCGTGTGAAAGAAGGTTTTTATCATACAAACTTTGGACCCCCGTTTCAACCCCTAAGGGTGTGAATTTGGAAAAATCCTCTCTTAGTGCTCGCCTACGTCATAAAAGAAAGCTTTGTACAAAATTTCACGCTCCTAGTCTTAGTAGTTTAGGCTGCGCGTTGATATGGCAGCCAGTCAGTTTCCCCTTATATATATGTATACTAGCTTCTGCCAGCGGCTTCGCCCGCTTAAAAGTAGGTTTCTCCTAACAAACTTTGGTAAATATTTATAAGATCTACAATTAATTAGAACATTTTATGGTTTTATCTTTTATAGTTTAGGCAGCGTACGCAAAATAAGTAACTTTTCTGGTTGACTTTTTACACCTTGTGTCCGAAAAACTCAAATATCTTACGGAACCCTATTTTTTTCCAAAATAAAATATAGCCTATGTTACTCGTGGATAATGTAGCTTTCGAATGGTGAAAGAATTTTTAAAATCGGTCCAGTAGTTTTTGAGCCTATTCGTTACAAACAAACAAACAAAGTTTTCCTCTTTATAATATTAGTGTAGATATATATAAATAAGGTTTCTATAGTTATATATTTTTTAATTATGCAAACATTATGAAGGGTCGAATTTCCCGCAAAATAACAATTTTCAGATATCTCTGTCTGTGTTTTTAAAATATCTAGAGAAAGATATGTAACAACATCATAATGACGTAAAAGCGGCTGAATGAAAATGTGTCTTCGGTTGAGCGGCCATTTATAGAAAACGAGTTTATTACGAAGAAACAATTCTCAACTGAAATTTATCATGAATCACATTCAACAGAAAATCCACAATTTATATATTACTTCACACATTTTATTCAATTATATTAAAGTTCTAAGAAAGTTTACCACAAACCCTTTTAGTATTTTGAAATGTACACGATGTATTTAAAATTAAAGCATTCGTTTGTGAATTAAATCTTATTTTGTGTTGAGATTCAATTTTCATTTGGGACTTGTGTAATTCAATTTTAGCTACGCGTTAATAAACAGTGAGTCTCTTTAGAAGCGTAGCTAAAATAATATTAGGTTCTCACCTATAAAATTGGTGTTTTTACCCGTCTGCAAGAATGGGCACGCCATAATTATGGCGATAAGTTTCCTCTTTGCGGAGTGGCTGGAAAGACTTCACGGCGTCCTTACCTCACCTATAAAATTGGTGTTTTTACCCGTCTGCAAGAATGGGCACGCCATAATTATGGCGATAAGTTTCCTCTTTGCGGAGTGGCTGGAAAGACTTCACGGCGTCCTTACCTCACCTATAAAATTGGTGTTTTTAACCGTCTGCAAGAATGGGAACGCCATAATTATGGTGATAAGTCCCCTCTTTTTGAAGTGGCTGGAAAGACCTCACGGCGTCCTTACCTTCCGCATGACGCAGGTCCTCACCGGACATGGTAAGTTCGGGAGGTTCCTGCACCGGATTCGTGCGGAAGAAACGCCCGGGTGCCACCATTGTGTGGACCGCCCGGAGGACACAGTGGAGCATACGGTAATTAAGTACGCACAATTAGTAATTAACAAACATAATTAGTAATTAAATACGCAGTATGTAAGTAGGACATTTACTTATTTGTCGGTCGATCAGTGTGCATTACACACACTTCGCCGCTTTTTCGAGCCCATCAAATGTGCATGAGCATGTGATGGTTTTCAAAAAGCCGGCGCCCCTGTATAGGACCATTTCTTTACAGTAAACTGAACAAAAAAATTACTTTATTAAGTTTGGAGGTAGACGGAACAGAGAGTAAAGTCCCGCAAACCTCCGTTGAAAAGGGAGGATCCTCCGGCCAGACGGGTGTTATGTCTGGTGGGCAGCTGCCCGATAGACGATTTCGGGCTGTTCTATATGTTCTAATCGCGCGGAGAACTTTGATTGCGCGATGCACGATTACTTCTTATGTGACGCCATAGATGAAGCTACACCTATGACAAAATCGAAATGCAAATTTCACATCAAAACTTGTCTTAAAGATCTGATCTACGGTGACACAAATCGTAGGGGCCCAGCAGGGTCGAAGCCTACTGGGGCCACAGGTAGTGTGAAAACGAAACCCGGGGCCCTGGGACGAAGGCAACGAAGGAACAGGAGTGGGTTTTTAGTCAGTTAAATTCTGACACTATCTCTCGCTCCGCCTAAAAAAAACGGTGACACAGAGAAACTACTATTTATTAACACTATATACTACTTATTATACTCTGTCATGATAATGCTATTAGTTCTAAGAAACATGACACGCCTACACACATGCACCCACACAACCACAAACACACAGATACACGCACCAACACCATACAACTTTTTTACACACTCTGCAAAATGCCTCTTATACGTTTTTTTTTTTTTTTAATTTCATTTCTTCTTGAATCATGATGAAAAAGACTGGTCTCCACGACGCCGGGAATCCTAATGTGGAGACCAGTGAAGAATTTGATGCAAAAGTGTATTTTTACAAAAGGACAATTAAGCTTTTTTCAAGGTCATTCAAGTTGTACAATCGCCGCTCAAGGGGTTAATGAGCCAAATGACGTATAGTATAGTCGGTCTTATAATGTTCCCACTGTTGGGACTCAGGCCTCCTCTCTAGGAGAGGGAATAGGCCGTAATCGTAAGCGAGCCCAGTGCGGGTTGGTGGATGTCACATGTCTTCAAATTTTGCTTCTAGAACATGCCGGTTTCCTCACGATGTTTTCCCTCACCGTTTTGAGAGCAGTGGTGATGAAATAAATTACACAAAGTAATGCGCCTGGCTGGGTTTGAACCCGCGACCTCGACTCGTAAGACGGGACCGTTACCACTCGGCCACCACTGCTTTCAAATGATGTAACATGGCATAATACCACGTCTGTATTCCTCGAAAAGTGCGTAGGAAGCGTACACCTTTGATATTTTTATGAAATAGGACGAGTCCTTTGCCAGACGGTAGGTTACTTCAAAGAAATTTGAGATTGGAAAATTCAATAACACTTTTCTAGGCGTTTTTTTTTTTTAAATTTATGTTTAAAATTAATCAAAAAAAAACTTCTCCTGCTGTCGTTGGAGTGAGAGGGAGTGTCAGACTTTTACTGACGAAAACTCATGTTCCTTCAGTCTTCTTTGCATTCTAGAGCCGCGGTGACTTTCTCCCTCGTTTTTTAACGTAATCATCCTTAAAAAAAGGCAAGAGCAAGTCGGACTCGCGCATTGAGGATTTCACATAAACTTACCTATAAAAACAGTCCAATTCTCCAATTGAGTCACGAAGATTTTGCCGTATCGCAATTTTTTTTGTGACGTTACTTCAAATTTACAATTTTCAGATATTTTCCTATACTTGCGCTATGAGACCTTGCTTCATGCGAAATTTCAGGATTCTATGTCAATAGGAAGTATGCGACATAAACGGCCGTATCTTTCTTCGTTAACTCAGAAGTCTGATTTTTTACAGCTTCTAGGAACCGCAGACTTGAGTATATGGTTTTAATTTCAACTCTATACCTCTACGCGTTCCCGCGGGTCTTGACAGACAGACGGATAACAAAGGGATCTTATAAGGGTTACGTTTTTTCCTTTTGAGGTACGAAAGCTTAAAAAGAAAGAAAACCGGCCAAGAGCGTGTCGGGCCACGCTCAGGTTCCGTAGTTTCCCATCAGTCACAATAAGTGTCCCCACTTAAGAGTTAATGAACGACAGACAGCGAGCAAGAACAAATACCACCAATGCCAACGAGAGATCAACCGAATGATTCGGCAATACAATAAGCTCATACACGTCCTGATCCCATCAACCCAGGAAAAATCTTAACAGCGCGAAGTAGCCCAAAGTACAGCGCCATGTCTCGGGAAATTGGGTTACTAATTTATGTTGGATTTTCGTTGGTAATTTTAGATTGGGTGAACAGATTTTAATCATTCTTTTTTTATTTGAAAGTATAGAACGTATCTTAAATTCAGAATAATAAAATATGTAAACTAAGTTAAAAAAAAATGTTTGTATATACGGTTAAATTACAAACTTAGTTCAGAAATTATTTTGTACAACTTTTCTAAAACTGTTCAATCCATCAAGTTCAAAATATTTTTTCTAGAAAGTCTTTATAAAGTTCTACTTTTGAGAATTTTTCATATTTTCTAAACTTATCTTTCAAAAGTTAGAGGGGAGACACATTTTTTTTTACTTTTGGAGCGATTATTGCCGAAAATATTAACCTTATCAAAACAGTTATTTTACTAAACCCTTATTTATTTTTAAATACTTATCCAACAATATATCACAGGTTAAGGTTGAAAAGGAAAAAAAAACCCTAAGGGCTGAAACTGTGTGACGCGGGCACCCGCGCGGTTCCCTACAAAAGAACTCCGATGCGGGGACCCGCGCGGGCACTTTTGTATGGAACCGCGCGGGCGCCCGTTTTACGCAGTTTCAGGCCTTATAAACACTTTTTTTTTCCACTTTTTATTTTACCACTTTGTCGGCGTGATTGATATACATATTGGTACCAAATTTCAGCTTTCTAGTGCTAACGGTCACAGATTATCCGCGGACGGACGGACAGACAGACAGACTTGGCGAAACTATATATATATATAAGGGTTCCATGTTGACTACGGAACAACTCCCGTATTTCGGTTCCGTCCCTTAGATTTTAGGATTTCGACAATTACCATATCTGATAGTCAGTTCAGTATAGAAAAGCATTTCGTATAAAGCCACTGGACGCATGTTATTAACGAGGCCAATAAGATAAGTTTTGAACCCCAGGCGTTTGTCGGCAGTCACAGGGCGATTCCCACCGTAGGCGCGGGCTTGCGGACGATGAGCAATGGGTAGCTCGCCGTCCGACCGTCCGATAAGAACCGAGCCTGAGTCGTGGACGGCGCGTAATGTTCCACGCGTGACTCAAAGAAATGTCGGCAAACCGTAGGAGTCAATTAAGACTGATGCCCGCTAGGACCACGGGAATTTTTGAAAGAGATGTCCTGGAACTTAAGGACCCAAGTGGGTTTTAGTCAGAACTCTAACACGCCCCTCTTCCACCCTAGAGCGTGAGAAGTTAATGGATGATTACCCGTCTAAACAAAAAAATTACATTAGGGTAAAAAAAAACTCCCTTATACAAAGAAATACGTCTATTAATACTTTAACCATGAAAGCACAAGATAATAAATATATCGGATGGGAGATAATTAATCAAAATACCTTGGCATCGGGTTAATTCGGATGGTGTCGTGTTTGCCTAATAACTCTTTTCATTAAAAGGGAAGGAAATTGATGTAAATAGGCGAAATAATAGAAGGTAAAAAATATTGAGCCTTGTCAGAAGACAGAGTTAGGCTCCTGTAGACAGGCACGAGATGGCAACCTTATATAAGTATATACTTATTTGGAAAAATGATTAACTGATAAAAAAAAACATGTAAAACGAACTCCTAAAGATGAGCCCCGCTAGCCAAATTACAACGGTAACGTTTCGATTTTCTTTTCGTCGATCGCCTCGAGTAGGCCACACCTCAGATTCCTTTATTCTGACGTTATCTCAACGCTCAGTCACGTGGTCAGAACGAAGGAATAGGAGGCGTGACCGACTCGAGGCGATCAACGAAAAGAGAAACGAAACAGTTGTAACTTGACTAGGGGGGCAGAGACTACACTCGAAGTTGTGGACGATTACGTTAACCTGGGACAGACGGTCCAATTGGGTAGATCTAATTTCGAGAAAAATTACAACCGTCGTATCTGACTCGGCTGGGCAGTATTCGAAAAGTTACGCGGTATTTCCTTGTCCAACATACCCCAGTACCTCAAGACAAAAGTATTTGATCAGTGCGTGTTGCCAGTGATAACATTATGGCCCCGAAACGTAGTCGCTCATAAGGCTTAAAGTCACCTAAAGGACAACTGAAAGGGCTATGTTCTGAGTTTCTTTGCGTGATCGCATCAGGAATGAAGATATCCGCAGGAGAACCAAGGTTACTGACATTAGCCCGAAGAATCGCCAAACATAAGTGGCAGGGCTTATTTCACGCAGACCGGATAGCCATTGGGGTCGAAACGTGCTGGAGTGGCGACCACGACCGGATAAATAAAAGACGCGCGACTGCAGCGCTACACCCGCGCGGCAGCTGCACATCAGTTCAACAACATTATCATGCTTGAACCTAGCGGTTACAGCGCGATGGCAGCGCTGCAGCACTGGTGCGGCACTTTCCAGCTAATTTGAAGGCGCCCTAATGCACTGTTCTATTGGCACGTGACGGGTTTGTGACGTAGTGGACAATTTTTTTTTGAAATTGATTTTAATTTTTTTGTTTTATCCTTTTATTTAATTGATATATACCAGAGCTTGACTGCGATCCCAACTGATGGTAATTTAATTTAACATAATTTAATTTATTGTACTTAATATGTACAATAAATTTAATTTAATTTATTTACACAAGAATAAATAATTAAAATGACATTATTATTGTTATTTAATTATTTGTGCTTGTAGAACAATTTTTTTTTTTTAAGCAAGTAATTATTGGTTTAAAAATGGTGTACATGATACATCGCATGCAAGATAATAATGAATTATTATAATTTCTGGCATGTTCAGACTCATATCGTGGCGTACAAATTGTTATTACTATTACGATGTTGCTATTACTATTCTCTTTTATTATTATTTATTGTATGCTAGCCTATTGTATTATGTTTAATGAGTCATTAATGATGTTTGAAATAAATATATTTATTTATTCAAACTCAACAGCAACTAAAAGAAAACTACCTCCATCATCCTTTTCGTAATTAATGAATGATTAACCCAAACGGCACAAAGGACCGCTTCCATTTCAACTGACAATTAATTTTAATGCTTACAAAGAGATTGTGTTAGTAGTGTGGAAGGCTCGCAAGAAAGGGTGTCATGTTTTATTTACGTATGTAATTAATTATTGTCCTTAGAGGAGATTTGGTTAAGTACAATCTACAAAGCCTCGAGCACAGGCGCAGGGTAGCCAGCCTATCAGTATTTTACAGGTTGCATTTTGGAGAGTGTGCGCGGGAATTGCATGACTTGATTCCACCATCTCCTTTCTACCATCGGACAACCTGACGTACGGCGTACGTTGTTGAAACTTCAACGGTCTGGACTAAGCGTTTCGCTTCGTCGTTCATAACGCGTACATCGAAGGAATGAAACAATTTGCCTGCTGCGGTCTTCCCGTCCAACTATAATTTAAGTGTCTTCAAGGCTAGAGTGAATAGGCTCTTAATAAACTAGTGCACCTCACCATCAGGTTGGATTGCAGTCAAGCACTGGTTTATACCAATTAAAAAAAAAAGATGACCTTGGGGGTTACAGCTGCCTGCTAGGACTTTGAGATTGATCGGAAGAGTCAACACAGCTAGAGGTACGTACGGCGGCGTACGTACGGCGAGTGTGCGGCCTTACGTTGTTAACATCTCTACGGTCGTTTATACCGCTTCATCATCATCATCATCATTTCAGCCGAAAGTCGTCCTCTGTTGGACTTAGGCCACCCCAAGTGTCACCACAATGAACGGTTCTGTGCGTCTCGCATCCATCGCATCGGTCCGCCTTATAGGAGGCCTTCCAACACTACGTCTTCCAGTACGCGGTCGCCACTCTAGAACTTTTCATATTCGTCGACAATCTGTTCTGCGAGCAATGTGCCCTACCCATTGTCACTTAAGTTTGGCGATTCTTCATGCTATTTCGGCAACCTTGGTGCTCCTGTGGATATGTCCATTCCTGATGCGATCACGCAAGGAAAATCCGAGCATAGCCCTTTCCATTGCCCTTTGAGTGACTTTAAACCTTCTGATGAAGCCCATGGTGAGCGACCAAGTTTCGGAGCCATATGTCATCTCACTGGCAAAACGCACTGATCATAGACTTTCGTCGTGAGACACTGTGGTATGTTGGACGAAAAGATACCGCGCAGCTTCCCGAACGCTGCCCAGTCGAGTCGGATTCGACGGTTGACCTTTTTCTCGAAATTAGATCTAACCAGCTGGACTGTCTGTCCGAAATAAACGTAATCGTCCACAACTTCGAGTATGGTCTCTAATCTTGATAGGAGTGGGTGCTACATTATACATAAGATCATTTATCATTTAGAGATATCTTCAGTATAGTCTCGGGTCAATCTCTCTCTTGGGTCGTCTGCTAGATTCACAGTGGGTTTGGTAATTGACGTGTACAACTGTTCATAAAATGTCTCGATCTCTTAAACGAAAAAAATGAAACCCTTATAGGATCACTTTGTTTTCCATCTGTTTGTCTGTCTGTCTGTCAAGACCCTTCATCTCGAAAACGCGTGATGGTATCGATTTGAAATTAAAACCATATGATCAGGTCTGCAGTCCCTTGAAGATGTCATCAAAATTCATAGGGTACTTCCCATTGACCCAGAATCGTGAAATTTGGCATAAAGAAAGGACTTATAGTACCTACAGGTATAGGAAGAAATCTGAAGACAGTAAATTTGTTTTTTGCGATTCGGAAAAATCTTTGACATTCGAAAATTGAACTATTTACATAGTATGTTTTATGGAACCCTAAGTACGCGAGATCGACTCGCTCTTGCCCAGTTTTTTTTCAGTTCAAGTTCTTACAGTTCACCCTAAGGTTACCTGGTAGATGTCGCTGTCAGCGATACGACCGCCATTGTACCCAAAGATTTTAGTTTGTGTAAAATTGATGTTACTTACTATTTTGGCGTACAATAAAGTTTATTATATTGTTCGAAAGAATTACGGTAGCCTTGAAAGGCAAAGAACAAGTTAAAGAGTGCAGGTGGATTTTAGTTTGTAAAAGTCTGACGCTTTCTCGCTCCACCCAGAGCGGGAGCTGTTATTTGATGGTTTTTAACCCCAAAAAAGGTTGTTTTAGCTGCTCTTGGTAACAAAATGTTCAGTCTTCAACGTTCCCCTGTCTAGCCCTTCGTGGGCCGTCCACTAAGGTAAAACCTACGGGCCCTAGTGATATTCAAGCACTATATATATTTTTAGACAAAATGCTGCAACATTTACGACTGCTAGAAAATGCCTAAGACATTAAGTCCGCCTTTGTAAAGTTTTTCTTACTAATGTTTTTGTTTCTCACAAAGTTTTTATCTATCTACCTAGCATAGTCGGTTTTATAATGTTCCCACTGTTGGGACTCAGGCCTCCTCTCTAGGAGAGGGAATGGGCCGTAATCCACCACGTAGGCCTAGTGCGGGTTGGTGGATGTCACATATCTTCGAATCTTTGGTTCTAGGACATGCCGGTTTCCTCACGATGTTTTCCTTCATCGTTTTGAGAGCAGTGGTGATGAAAAAAATTACACAAAGTAATGCGCCTGGCTGGGTTTGAACCTGCAACCTATAAATCGTAAGTCGAGGCCGTTATCACTCGGCCACCACTGCTCTCTTATCTATATATCTATCTACTTAAATATATATAAAAGCAAAATACCACTCACGGTTTAATCACGAAATCTCAGAAACTATAAAATCTACAAACTTAGAATTTGGCAGGTCGTTATAGGGTGTAGACATCCGCTAAGAACGGAATTTCTGAAATTAACCCCCTAAGGGGATGAAACGGAAGTCCAAAGTTGGAAAAATCGACTTTCACGCGAGTGAAGCCGGTGGCAGAAGCTAGTAAATAAATAAAGCAATTAATTCTTCATATTATTATTAAGCTCATTGATGTGTTTCACCGGAAAAATTGTACGAGTAATTTACTCGGTTTTCAGATTTCTGATGTAAATTATAAAGCTACTCTATCACGTTCTCTATACGGCGTATTTGTGAAGTTATTTCCACCCACTATTTCCATTCAATAACATCCCAATTCATACAAAATAATCTGATTAAAACCATTTATGGGAACATGAAAGAAAGGCCAACAGTCGACCTTCAGTATGCCTTAACCACTGCACTCCCTAGGAACTAATGGACTTTCCTCATTACCCTTCATATAATTTACTTTTGTTATTTACTTCTTATATTATTTTCGACTAGCTTTTTCTCAAGGTTTCGCTCCCGTGAGTTTTCTTAAAGAATCTTGATCCAGTAACTTTGCATCAGAGACAGTGACAGAGTTCAATTGTGTGATGCAAAGTTATGACAGAAAGTTTTGTATCAGTGACATATTTTTTATTAGTGACAGAATGTTTTGTATTAGTGACAGAATGTTTACTACCAGTAACAGAATGTTTAATATCACTGACAGAATAATTTGTGACAAAATGTTTAATATCACTGACAGAATGTTTTGTATCAGTAACGGAGTTTTTTGTATTAGTGACAGAATTTTTAGTTTCGATTTAACGCCAGAAAATACTGCCATCTTGCATATTGTTATAACGTGGTTATAACATTCATAACTCATAAAGTAGCTTATCTTAGTTTATGGAGATCAATGAAGAGTTTATTGATAGTAAATGTGGAATTACTGCGTATTGTATTAATAAAAATGGCGTGTTTATCTTAGCTATCAAAACTAGTAGTCTTTTCAGGTTTCCGTTCCTCAAAAGGGAAAAACGGTACCCTTATAGGATAACTTCATTGTCCGTCTGTCTGACAATCAGTCTATCTGTCATGACCCTTTATCTCTGGAACGCATAGAGGTATCGAGTTGAAATTAAAACCATATACTCAGGTCTACGATCGAAATATAAAAAGAAGATACGGCCGTTTATGTCGACACTCTCAAGGGAATCAAAATTTATAGGTACTTCCTGTTGACCTAAAATCCTGAAATTTGGCATGAAATAAGGTCCCATAGCACAAATACAGGAAAAATTCTGAAAACTGTAAATTTATAGTTGTCACAAAAATTCGCGAAATTGCGTGCGATTCAGAAAATCCTTCGTAACTCAATTCGGGAATTGAACTGTTTTCATAGGTAAGTTTGTACGGAACCCTCAGTGCGCGAGTTCGACTCGCACTTGCCCAGTTTTTTAGAGGTAAGATATCATCTGATAACTCCTCTCGCTTTGGTTGGTGTGAAGGAAGTATCAGACTTTTACTGACTAAAACCGACCATGCTCCTTCAGATGCCCTCTGTGTTCTAGGGCCGTAGTAACTCTTTCGAATAATTTCACAACCCGAGCAGGCACTAGCCGCTACCGACTTTCAAAAAGATGGTGAAGGAACTTTAATTTTTCTTTTCCTTTCTCTATCGTATATTTTAATATTTATTCATTTATTATTTGGTAATGTACTCGTACCTATTTATGTATGTATTATATGTATATATATTTTATTGTATTTTTATTGTTATTTCTTTTTTTTTGTACATTATTTATGTTGTTATACAGCCCCAAATCTTTTCCTTTCATTTCAGTCCACCCAAAGGTGGTCTGGTAGTAATTGCCCTGTGCAATAAGACCGCCTATGTACATTTATTTTTTATAAATTTCTGTCCAAGTTAAGGTGTGCAATAAATAAATAGCCCTACCGCGCCCCATCTAATTATAGCAACCCACTCATGTGAAATTACCCATTGCTCAGTATAAACGGATCAGACCACAGGTCCTCCTCACGGGAGAGAGAGTGAACCACAATTCACCAAGCTCTGATTTTGAAATGACTTGAGAACGTGTTGGCGCTGGCATGAGATCCGTGTAGCCGAAACATAATCCATGTATGAATATCAAGTTCCTTTGGGTCGTTGGAATACATCCGTCTAGAACAAGTTTAAGGCCCTTGATTCCATTTAGTGCCGTAAAACAGTGACTTTTAAAAACAAAAAAAAAAAAATATAATTAGAATAAAAAAATATATTTTTTATAAATTCATCTATAACGTTATCAACATATGATTTTTTGTATGACTAACATTTTTGCCCAAAAAAATTATACGTACTTTAAAAGTACGTATAATTTTTTATAAAGTTTATTTAAACTTATAATTCCAAGTCAATCCAAAGATTTCACTTCAAAGCAACCCGTTTTAAAAAACGGCAATTTCATAGTTAAAGACCTTAATAACCATGAGTTAATATTTTTTCGCTAGTTTTCCTTACTGCTTATAAACGGCTTTGATCTTTAGTAATATGTTTACATAAAAAAATGTTGGTTTAGTGTTCTTCAGAATGCATTTAGCGTATGTACAGATACCGGCACGGATCTTGAGCGCTGACTTCTACAGTTCTAATTGCGCAGAAGCACGCAGAAGTGAAATATCTGGTCTCTTTAGTGGTATGAAAAGAGATGCGGGGGCGGGGAGTGCAATCCTTGTACAGTGATTGGCTCGCTGATGTGTACGATGCGCAAAGTTATCCCCACTCTTTCGTCGAGCGCTCAAGATTCGTGCCGCTATTTTTAAATCAATCAATATTTCGTAAAGAAAATGGTTTGAAAGGTCAGCGGGGCTCTATGCGGTCGCAGGCAGCAGTACGAATATGTGTGCATTTAACTTCGGCCAGATTTTCAAGGGTATAATACACCTTAAACGATGATCTGGTCTCTTTATAATAATAGTGTAGATAACTTTCTATCTGACTTCCAAGACCCATGAAAACAAGGCAAGACAAGGCAAGACTGGTGTCTGTTTTCTCAGCTTTTGACTATCTATAACGACTGTCAGATATATACAGACGAATAGCGGTATGTTAGGATGGCCACATTAACACCTCGGGCGCCCCGGGGTATTATTATTACGTAATTGCGCATTTTTACATATATCAGCAAAAAAAAAAATTAAAAAAAAACTGTACTGTGTAAACTTTTCTGTATTTTTCTAGGAAAAAAACAATTATACAGGAACCAAAATTTTTGGCTAAAAAAAAACGTAAAAATGTGTGTACAAAGGTCATTTAAGTTGTACAGATGTATGTACAATCGGCCTTCGAGGGGTTAACAGGCAGACTGTAATGTTGCTGTTACTATTCTAATTCCGAGCTTCCATGTGTTATGAAAAAACATTACAGACATTACTCATAAAGTGCCTCCCTGTTTGTTACGCCAATTTCGGCCTTACTATGACGTGTTAAAATGTCAAGTCTGCGAGTGAGAAAGAGGGATGGCGATATACACCATCTCTGGCTCTTTCCTCCTAAAGTTCGTCAAATGAATCGCGTTCAGAGCTCGTGGTAGGCCCTTTTTTTCTGTTTTTGTTTTCGTTACTTTTGACATAAGAACTTATTCTCTACACAATTTAAATATTTCAAGTATACCTTTTTTTTTGGTGGGAAAATCATCTACATTCCCCGCTCCTGGGCGGATATTGTCTGACATTTGCTGACTAAAAACCCACTCCTGTTACTTCGTTGTCTTTCGTACCAAGGCCGAGTCTGCCTTTCAGAATCAGACCCTTGACCCCAGTAGGCTTCGACCCTGCTGGGCGCCTACAGTTTCTGACATCTCTTTGAGGCGCGCGTGGACGACTTGGGCTCGGTCCGGACGGTTGGACGGCGATCTACCCGCAAGCCCGCGCGAACAGTGGCCGGAAATCAGAGATCGGAATCCCGGCGGCGTTTGGGGCGTGAGGACCGTTGCCTCAAGCGATCGGCCGCCTCCTTTGCTAACATTACTGCTTCGCAGAAGGAGGCGACCCCCTGCCACTCCTCCTCGCTCCGGGCTATGGGCTGTATCAAGGCCCGGCGTGAGAGATCGCCGCCACCGATCGCCCCCACGAGGACACGGCGTTGCTCTGCCGAAGCGGGGCACACTTCCACCGCGTCCTCCACCGTGCCCTCCGGGCGGTACACGCCATGGAGTACTTACTATCAGGTGCCGCCGCCGATCGCCCCCACCCTACGATGCTCTACCTAGCACCTAACTATATCAGAAGCCCCGAGAACTAAAGACAAACTGAACAGCAGCCAATAACCTTTACACAAACAATAAACTTAGTTAGTTTCAAACTCTACTGATAATTATATGCTCCTGTTTACTTGCCCAGTTGCTCCATAGGACAAGAATTTATAGAAGGGTCAATTTTGCTCCAAACACATGCGAAATTTTTCATTTTTCATACTTGTATTATTTATTTATTGAGTAAGCTCCTCAACGACTTACTTAATAAAACACACACGAACAAAAAACACAAAGTTTTAGGTATAGTGAATTCGACACATACAGAGGTGCACAGCACTGACAAAAAAAATTAACAATTAAATACAACAAGTACAAGCTTAAATTAATTTAGACAAGACACAAGTGAGCTATTATCCAAATTTAACGAGAAAAAACAATTATTTTATACAGTGGAAAGACAATAAAAAATATAAAAAAATTAAGTCTACATCACTTATAATATTGTTCGTGTCACCCTTTTTTTTTATTAATTGAATAAATCATCTTATGACAAATCCCGCTCTTAGGCGGAACGAGAGATAGTGTCAGACTTTTACTGACTAAAAACCCACTCCTGTTCCTTCTTTGCCTTCGTCCTAGGGCCCCAGGTTTTACTTTCACACTACCCGTGGACCCTGAGGTTCCAAGCTGGTTAAAATCTTCGTACGGAATGTTAGATTATTTATATTAGATCATTTTAATCTTCAACACAGTCGTTCAATCTTCAACACAGTCGCAACATACGTAACCTGAAGTGACACGTAACCTGAAGAAGTCTACAGTGTAGACAAACTAAATTTCCCTCAACGACTAGCTTTTATGGTGGCTTCACAGGGACAGAATATTTTTAAAATAGGTAATAGGGATTCAAAAGATAACCCGAATTTTTTTTAATGAAAGTGCACTTGCCTTCATGTCGACATAATAACAGCTTGTATGTATACTTTAAAGGATTTAGACCAACCCGCACTGGGGTCGCTTGCTAGATTACGGCCCAGTCGCTCTCGTAAAAAAGAGGTTTTAGTCCCAGCAGGGAACAAAATGCGACAGAAAATTATGCTAAATTGTATATTTAGTTTAGTTCTGTTTAAAATATTGTACATCAAATCGTACTCCTGAATTTTCCTTACTCCGTCACTCAAAGTTTTTCTGGAAGAATACTGATTGTTGAGTTAAGCTTGTAGCGACATCTATGGCGTCACATAAGAACTAATCCTGCATCGCGCAATCAAAGTTCTCCACGCGATTAGAACATATAGAACAGCCCGAAATCATCTATCGGGCAGTTGGCCACCAGGCATAACACCTGTCTGGCCGGAGGATCCTCCCTTTTCAACGGAGGTTTGCGGGACTTTACTCTCTGTTCCGCCTACCTCCAAAAGCTCGTCTTTGTTTATAAATAATTGTGTAATCACTGTATACCATTTCGAGTTTTAGTGTAGATACAATAAAGAATTAAAAAGTTTAGAAAGCTTCCATTCATTGTTAGTCCCATTTTGTAACACTATTGGAAAATCCACTTCCCCCATTCCGCTTATGATAATCATGGTCAAAGCGCTTGATGAGACAAACCCTTACTACTGTGAAAAAAAAGTCTGTGTTAATGGTTATTTTTGTGTTCTGAAGAATAAACAAATAAATGTCACATGCAAAGCTATGGAGTAGTCAATAATAATCCCAATAGTCAAGTTACGACCGTTTCGTTTTGATTCTCTTGCCTCGAACGCCTCGGGTAGGCCACGCCTCCGATTTCTTTGTTCTGACCACGTGACTGAGCGTTGAGATGACGTTAACACAAAAGAATCGGTGGCGTGGTCTACTCGAGGCGTTTAACGACGGTACGGTCGTAACTTGGCTAGGGGGACTGATTATAGCCATAGGAAGACACAGACCCCAAAGAGAGCTCCCCTTAGCGGTAGGCACACGAAAACATTAAGTTTGTTTTTTTATAAAAACATTATTTTGACCTTTTTCACTCTGTCGCATCGTACCTATTTATGGCATCATTTACTCTATGGTTGTATCCTGTCCTAGGAGCATCGGCAACTCACACATACTAGAACTATGTATGTGAAACTAATAATTACGTTCGCAATTTACTAGAAACTGTCCCGAGTCCACACCGAACATATAGATCTCCATATAATATAGGTACATTGAGTGTGGAAATAGTTGAAAGTGACGCGCATAACGTATGTGGTCCTGGTAGAAAGGTTAGAGTTATATTATTTTTCATAGAGCTTAGATAAATAATATTATTAATAATGCATAGAGCAGTGGTGGCCGAGTGGTAACGGCCCCGACTTACGAGTTGTAGGTCGCGGGTTCAAACCCAGCCAGGCGCATTATTTTGTGTAATTTATTTCACCACCACTGCTCTCAAAACGGTGAAGAAAAACATCGTGAGGAAACCGGCATGTCCTAGAACCAAAAATTCTTAGACATGTGACATCCACCAACCCGCACTGGGCCCGCGTTGTGATTACGGCCCATTACCTCTCTTAGAGAGGAGGCCAGAGTCCCAGCAGTGGGAACATTATAAGGCCGACTATGCTATGCTATATGCTAAGCTTAATTCTGTCAAACAGACTGATAGGTAGTTGTTCCATCTAATACATGAATATTCAGCTGCATCCAGTTAGACTGGAGTCCGACTCCAGGCTAATTAGGAAAAGGTTAAAGAGATGATAATGGAATTCATTCATATAAATTTCTAAATAAATATGTTGCTGAGTTTCTGAATAATAAATAAATAAGCTTGCGGTAGTCCGCGAAATGCATATATTGGCGATGGCGTTAACTCCACCAAAATTCAGAAATACTTTACATAAGCTTTATTTCTACCCGACTACAGTGGGTTATGATTTTGACAGGCTATGTATGTAAGTATGTGAGTATGTTCATCTGTTCCCTCATAGCTCCTAATCTAATTATCGGAACTCGACATATGAGGTATCGTTAAAACCTTTTAATTGTTACACTGAACATAGGCTACGTGACGTGTCAAAACTCCGCTATGGCGCTCTCTAGCGGCCAAAAAATAATTTGTTAAAAAATAAAAATGGAGATAAATACGTCGTGTTTGGTATCATTTGAAAGGGCTTCAATAGTATGTTTCCAAAATATTGCTCAAATTTAAATTCGCGCCCTCTAGCGGACAAAACGTCATGTGTTGAATTAAACACTAAAATTGTTTAAATAAAAAAAGTAAAAAACTAAAACCCGACTACGACAAAAAAGACGACGCTGAAAAAAGTATAAAACAAAATTTACAGGATGCTGATAATAAACAAGGTAACTGGAAAAACATGAACAGAACAAAAAGACAAGCCGCAGCATCCTGGAAATCTTGTTTCATACTTTTTCAGCGTTATTTTTTTTTGTCGTAGTCGGGTTTTATCTAACAATACACCCACGTTATTTTGACGCTTGTAAGTCATATTTTCATGAAAATGTTAAGGTGCGTTTAGATATACATTCTGAATATAGACAAGGACATGGACAATGAACATACCTATCAGCAAGAGATAAACTAGTGCTTGATTGCAATCCCACCTGATAGTAAGTAGTGATGCAATCGTTGATGGTGCATTGCACTATAGTTTATTCGACGGCGCGTACTGTTCCACGCGCGCCTCAGGGAGATGTCAGCAAATCGTAGGGGCCCAGCATGGTCGAAGCCTACTGGGGCCACGGGTAGTGTGAAAGCGAAACCTGAGGCCCCGGGATGAAGGCAAAGAAGGAACAGGAGTGAGTTTTTAGTCAGTAAAAGTCTAAAACTATCTCCCGCCCGACTTTCCCTCATAACAAAAACCACCAGACGACAAGACCAGATAATGTCCAGGGCTAAGGGATTTTTCGAAAGAGTTAGCGATCCTGGAATACAAAGGTTACCTTTAGGCGGTTGCGCGGCGTTGAATCGACCGCACTCGATATATTTAGGATCAAAATTTCAAAATTTATGGTCAAAATAACGTATAATTTCTAGTAGCTTGTCATAATTCACTACTGACCATCCTGCTGGGCTCCTACGATTTGCTGACATCTCCCTGAGGCGCGCGTGGAACAGTACGCGCCGTCGACGGAGGACCATCACCGGACACAGTTCTCTGTTCAAGCACTTCCACACATTATGACACACGGATAGTCTGTACAGAGCATGTATCTTGAGCGTACAGTATACACATACCCTTACAAGGATACGTCAGTTATTTATGAACCTCGTAAATTATGAATGCTAAAAGCAGCACATTTTCGCCTTCAAACACGAAGTATTTCGTTTTTCTTTGCGTTTGATAAAAGAAATGTTATGTTAGCGCAAAGGTCTTAATTAAAAATCGTTTGCCCTGAAATATTAATGAGGATAAAGTGCTAATGGGTTGTTCCGAAGTCGATGTTAAAAAGGTAAAGTCGAAGTTTATGTTGTGTTTGAGACATACGGGTAGAAAGAAGGGTAGACTTTGTCAGTGACGTACAGTGAAACCTGTTAAAGTGGGTCGTTGCGTGCCCAGACCTAGGTCTCTTGAACTTCTATTTATCCATGTAAATAATAAATAAATAATAAATCAATTATTTTGGACACAAAAATGACACATTTTGTAATCCATGTTGCACTGTATTTTATTTTAATTGGTGGTGTATATCTAAGAAGAAAAGAAAACATGCTTATTTGGTACACAGTAACACACAATAAAATAAAAATTATATAGAAACTTAAATACTTAAACTTATCAACATTGTGTATCTCAAGGCAGTGCAAATAGGCACCTCTGCTACTCGTAAGTCGCTCGCAATGTTGTAATCTCAACTTGTTGAAAACTATGTTGAAACATTTTCAGAGATTTTTCTGTATTTGTGAAAATAAAATGATAATAATCCTGAAATTTGAGTAAAGAAGTAAGGGCTTATCCCTTACTTTTTGCCAAATTTCAGGATTCTTGGACCACGGGAAGTACCCTACAGGTTTTGATTTCCTGGCGAGTGTCAAAATATGCACCTAAACGGAGCGTAAAGGGCCTTCAGGATTACCATGACGTTTAAAGTAATATTATTTTATTCTTAATCCATTGTGGATAAGAGATGGCGCGTGACAACCTGTATAGCTCTGTCTCTTACCCACACTGAAATAATCTTACTTTGAACGTCATGGTAACCCACCTTACCTTTGGATTGTGTAAGTTTGATTTCTTCACTACCCTAAGGGGTAGCAGACTTGAGTATTTAATATTAATTTCAGCTTCATACCTCCACGCGTTCAAAAAAAAAAGTGATCATAAAAAGGTTTCGTCTTTTCAACTGAGGAACGAAACCCTGAAAAGGAAGAGATTCTCAATTCGAAAGTTTGTTATAATGTTTGTTATCTCAGATCTACTTTATTTACGAAGCGTTTTTTTAAATTCTTATGTAAAGTATTATTAACCATTTTGTCTGGCTGTAAGTGTCAGCACTCACCCTCGTGGGCTGAACGGTCTACCACAAGATAAATACATTAACAAAACTCTTACCTACTTTGTTTTAGTAATAAAGTCTATTAGCGCCAAGTGAAACACGGTTCTGTTAATTTTCGATGACTCTTACAATTTATTTTGAGCTTCTAAGTATGTAACTCAAGCAGCTAAACTGATTTGGAAGAAATTAGAGGTATCCTGGAATATGATATAGGATACTTTCTATACCGGGACCAGTGCCGTAACCTTTTCTACGCCCACTGCTAGTTTTTGAAACTGCGCCCTTAAAACAAAATCCGAGCTGGGCGAATATAATCCGCCTGATGCAGGTCCTGAGTGGACATGAGTGTTTCGAAAACGAAACGTTCGATAGTCACCATTGTGTGGATCACCCGGAGCACATGGTGAAGCATATAGTGGAGGTTTTCCCGCTTGCCCTGCCATAACCTCGTGAAGGCGATCGACAGTGGTGACATGAGCGTCCGGCCTTGGTTCAGGCCATAATAAGAAGCGTGAAGGAATGATAAACAGTAAACTCCTGATGAAATAAACGATACACAAGTTGGTTTTGGTTTGATAATTTCTACGCCACCACTAGATCGCCCTAGTTACGGCACGGAGTATGCTCTATTTATGGCAGTTTCCTACTATCACGCGGGCAAAGCCGTTGGCAGAAATATATCTATATTTACACGCACAAACGCATTCTTCAAATCGAATCAGTACGAGAAAAAGTCGCCAAAATGTCTATTTATGTTTATTTATTTATTGAAGCTTTATGCACCAGTAAACCACGCCGCCACCACCACCACGCGGCTGAGCGTTGAGATGACATCAGAACAAAGGAATCGGAGGCGCGGCCTACTCGAGGCGTTCGACGCGAACGATACGATTGTATGGAACCCTCAGTGCGCGTGTCCGACTCGCATTTGCCTGGGTTTTTTTTTATACGGATGATAAAAAAAATCTCAAGTAAATTCTTTGTTCTAACAAATATATCCTTTGAAATCCCGTTGAGCCAATAATCTGAAAGGTCAGGCATATATCAAAGCCGCTAAATCATATGTGACGGATGTTCAGGCTTTGTGTCAACAAGATTTAGTATCTATGTCCAATTTTCATGAGATCTAAAGGCGTTTACAAGGATTTGGTAATATAATTAGTAAATGTTTCGTATTCCTCCGTTTCCTTGGGTGATTGAATCAGAAATGAGGATATCCGCAGGAGGACTAAGGTCACCGACATAGCACGAACAATCGCCAGACTTAACTGGGCAAGGCACATTGCTCGTAGAACGGTTGGCCGTTGGGGCCGTTGATAGGAGTGGGTGCTACATGGTTGTTTATCATGACTTTAGTTTTGTCCATGTTCATTTTAAGACCCACTCTTTCGGAAGCTCTACTGAGGTCATTTAGCATTGTGCTGAGCTCTTCCGTAGTCTCAGCCATGACTACTATGTCGTCGGCAAACCGAAGATGAGTGATGTAATCGCCATAGACATTAATGCCTAATCCACTCCATTCCAGAACCTTGAAGACATTCTCCATTGCGGCTGTGAACAGTTTCGGAAAAATGACGTCTCACAACTCGCTGCAGAAAGATGGGTTTCGAGGTCTGGTCCTGCAGTCTGACTGACATAGTGGCGTTTTCGTACAAACACTTCAGCACCTCGATGTACCGATAGTCAATCTGGTACCGTTGGAGACACTGCAGCATAGCCCAAGTCTCGATCGAATCAAAGGCTTTCTCAAAGTCCACAAACTTTAGAAATATGTTTAAACAAAAAAAATCAGAATGTACATAGCATATTCTGAAATCGACTTGGATTTATATATTGTATTTGTTTTTCTTATATTATTGTTTATATTTACATGATAGGTTAGTCTCTGTCGGTCCCGGCCAGGTGCAATAGACAATAGACAACCACAGACTAAGCTGTAGACATCGAACAAATGTGTTTTGTCTAGTGTCTATGGTGCAGCACAGTTATGCCCGGTTTACACATGGTCCGACAGATTGCTGTATTTTATTGTGCGTCTATTTGGGTAGAATAAACATGTTTTCTTTCTTTCAAATTTTATGTAAATTAATCAATATTTTGCAAAGAAAAATGGTTTTATACACCCCTAGATAAGTATCAACATCCTACGTCATCTTTCAAAGAACGCCAACCTAATTAAAGACATAATTAGTTTTCCCCAAAGCACACTCTCTGTTAACAAAATATATCAATTAAAATGCTAAACAGCGCCCGTTCCCCGTAAATTAAATTAATTGAATTATTTTGAGTTGGCGTCGAATTCCGTTAAATGGCCCACTGATAGGCTGTGTCGATAACATGAATTGGCAAACGTTGAAATAACTTTTGTCAATATTATTATTGTATTTTGTGGTGTGACTGCCCCCCTAGCCAAGTTACGATCGTTTCGTTTGCGTCGAACGCCTCGAGTAGGCCACGCCTCCGATTCATATGTTCTGACCACGTCACTGAGCGTTGAGATGACATCAGAAAAAAGAAATCGGAGGCGTGGCCTATTCAAGGCGGTCGACGAAAAAGAAACGATCGTAACTTGTCTAGGGGGGCTGTAATGATGCATGAGCTTGCGGACATCGAGCAATGAGTAGCTCGCCGTCCGGTTGGCCGGTAAGGACCGAGTCCGAGTTGTTGACGGCTCATAGTGTTCTATGCGCCCCTAAAAAAGATGTCACTAAAACTGTAAAAGCCAAGCAGGGTCAGTGCCTGCCAAGGTCAGGGGGAATTTTTGGAAAACCTTGGTCCTAGAAAGCAAAGAGAAACTGAATGACACAGATGCGGCACGCCCTCTCGCTCCACTCTAGATATAGAATTCATTAGACTATTTCCCTAAAAAAAACCGTATAATGTTAGATCAAATATGTAGGTATAAAAAGGGGACTTGCCCGGGCAACAGGATTGTGAAAAGCCAAGGGCAACTGAAGGAACTTGGGAGTCAGTAAAAACCTGGCACTTTTCATGATTTTTCAGATAGAAAATACTAATAAATGGTAATGCACTTAATCAACGTCGTTACTATCACTATCATCGACGGCAGGCTATCCATTGCTCGCCGTCCGCAAGCCCACGCCTACGGTGTCTGGAAATCGGGATCTGGATTTCGGTTGCCGGTGCTTGAGGGCCGTTCCCTCACGTGTCCGCGTGTTGCCGCCTCCTTTGCTGCTTCGCAGGAAGCAACCACCTGCCACTCCTCCTCGCCCCGGATCATGGTCTGTACCAAAGCCCGGGGCAAGAGATCGTTGCCGCCGATCACCCCTAGGAGGACACGGCTGTGCTCTGCCCAAGCGGGGCACACCTCTTCCGTATGATGTCTAATCGGATGCAGTTGAATATCCGTGTTTTACATGGAGCGACCATACAGATGGCCGTTGGGGCTGAAAGGTTCTGGAATAGACGCACATACCGGAAGACGTAGCGTTGGAAGGCCTCCTACAAGGTGGACCGATGATCCGATGGATGCGAGACGCATAGAACCATTCATTCTGGCGACACTTGGGGGAGGCGTATGTCCAACAGTGGACGTCTTTCAGCTGAAATGATGATGATGGTGAAATGGAGCGACTACCTATCAGACATCCACAACCCAGTTACTGGGGGAGCAAGATACTTCTTGAATAGACCGATGATCAGACATTCTGGCGTCTGACTATCTATAACGACTGTCAAAGATATAATATTTACACACTACTATCACACAACGCCGTCTAGTCCCAAGCTAAGCAGAGCTTGTGTTATGAGTACTAGACTGATAAACATACTTAAATATTTCTAAATACATACATAATTATAGATAAATTGCACCCAGATACAGAACAAATGATAGCGCTCATCACACAAACGTTTGTCCTGGGTGGGAATCAAACCCACGACCTGTGGCATAGCAGTCAAGACCACTAACAACTAGACCAACAGGCCAGTCAGATCAACGAATGACAACCGGGACCAACGGCTTTACCTGTTTTCCAAAGCACAGGGTGTTAATATTTTCCTAGATAAACTTAACTATACAGAACTATATGAAACAAGAAACAATAGAAACAAATTCTGCAATTCAATATATCAGAATCGAACTTTACCAATAACCAGTTACGGTTATATTATAACTATGCTAATAAAACGAGCAATGAATATATAAACAAACATCTGAATACCAAACATGTTATGAGGTTATTCAAATAACGTACGCAACTGACGATTAGACGGTTGGCACATTGGTTGAGCGAATGACCGGAAGGCCACGCGTCGCATTTGCTTTTCCTGCACGGAACAAATATTTGTACGGCCTACTAACAGCCCCCCTAGCCAAGTTACAACCGTTTCGTTTCGATTCCCTTTTCGTCGATCGCCTACTCGAGCCACGCCTCCGACTCTTTTGTTCTGATGTCATCTCAACGCTCAGTCACTTGGTCAGAAAAAGGGAATAGGAGGCGTGGCCGAGACTAAAAGAGAATCGAAACGAAACGGTTGTAACTTGGCTAGGGGGGAGATAGGTGTTCCGAGTCTGGGTATCTTGTGTGTTACATGTTTGTGAACGCACCAACGATACAGAAGTTATTTATGTACTCGTATTTATTTCATCTTCATGTACAGTAGTGCTACATAGGTGGACTTAATGCAACAAGGCATTGTCTACCAGTCAACCTTGGGGATAAAAAAGACAACACTCTGGTAGGTTTGCATAATAAACAAATAACAGATACTTCAAACAGAAAAAAAAAAGTTATTTATAAAATATTATTAATTATGAAAAATATCAAATCATTAAGATAACTTAATAACAATTCTGAAGAAGACAGAACTAAGGTTGAGAGGACTTCAAGTAGTAGTTGATAATGACGTCTTAAAATCATGAATTCGATGCGAAAAAGGGATAAAGCTATACGACTTGTATATCTGCAGATGCAGATATACAAGTCGTATAGCACGAAAAAAAATGTTTTTGACTCTTTAATTATTTTTCTTTTTTGTTACATTTTCTCCAAAAAGAATTATTTTGAAGAATTTCCAAAAGCATTGACATTTAAATTAAATTAAGAGAAACCAGACACTCGCTTCATTAGTTTTAATAAAGAAAGGGCGTTATTTTTCTAATTGGAACCCTTTCTATCCCTTTTCATCGAAGGGTTTTCATCTTTATCCCAAATAGCTCAAAATTTTTTGCAGAAAAATGCTTAAGTTCTCGATGAAAATACCAAAATCACTATACGGTTTCGCCAAGATTACATCATCAGATCCCGCCTTGGTGACTATGGGACCATTTGGGAAGTATACGCTTACCAACAAAAAAAGAATTTTTCAAATCGGTTGGCAAGCGATGAAGTTATGCGCGAACAAACATTAAAAAAAAAATACAAACAACCGAATTGAGAACCTCCTCCTTTTTTAGAAGTCGGTTAAAAAACCAGAATATTTCTTTAATTCATTATCAAAATATAAATATTACCTGATGCCGAGACAAACTCTTTTGGTTATTTTATTAGGTTTAATTGGCCACTGGCAATTTCAGTCCATTAAGCCCATAAGGCATAAAGAATGTACATTCTATTGATAATAGCCATAGACTGCTTTATCCAAGAAAATGGACGGTTCCAATGATATACACTACTAATTAATAACCAGCATACATAGTAAACATAGTAGTCATGGCTGAGACTACGGAAGAGCTTAGCACAATGCTAAATGACCTCAGTAGAGCTTCCGAAAGAGTGGGTCTCAAAATGAACATGGACAAAACTAAAACCATGATAAACAACCATGTAGCACCCACTCCTATCAAGATTGGAGACTCTATACTCGAAGTTGTGGACGATTATGTTTACTTTGGACAGACGGTCCAGTTGGGTAGATCTAATTTCGAGAAAGAGATCAACCGTCGAATCCAACTCGGCTGGGCAGCGTTCGGGAAGCTGCGCGGTATCTTCTCATCCAATATACCACAGTGTCTCAAGACGAAAGTCTATGACCAGTGCGTGTTGCCAGTGATGACATATGGTTCCGAAACGTGGTCGCTCACAGTGGGCCTCATCAGAAGGCTCAAAGTCACCCAAAGGGCAATGGAAAGGGCTATGCTCGGAGTTTCCTTGCGTGATCGAATCAGAAATGAAGATATCCGCAGGAGAACCAAGGTTGCCGACATAGCACGAATAATCGCCAAACTTAAGTGGCATTGGGCAGGGCACATTGCTCGCAGAACGGATGGCCGTTGGGGCCGAAAGGTTCTGGAGTGGCGACCGTGTACTGGAAGACGCAGTGTTGGAAGGCCCCACAAGGTGGACCGATGACCTGGTGAAGGTTGCGGGAACCCGATGGATGCGAGATGCACAGAACCGTTCTTTGTGGCGACATTTGGGGGAGGCCTATGTCCAGCAGTGGACGTCTATCGGCTGAAATGATGATGATGACGATAATAATAATAATAATATAATAATAATTTATTCAATAAGTAGTTTGTACAAGGCATACAGAGTAGTCTTAAATACTAGAGAAAAACAGTACATTCATTACAAAGTGGGTCCTAGGACTCCCTTTCCTAAACTAGGCAGAAATTCTGTCTGTATCTTAGGAAAGAGTTTCCAGTTATAGGGGGTCGTATTACGGTTACAAAATAAAATAATGACATTGGTACGTGCAGTGGGAGAACAAAGTACTTAGTTAAATATGTGTAGTATGTGTGCGTGTATGTGTGTGTGTGAGAGTAAGTATGTGTGTGTTTGAGAGTGAGTATATGTGAGTATGAGATTGAATATGTGTGTGTATGAGAGTGAGTATGTATGTGTATGAGAGTGAGTATGTGTGTGTTAGTTTTAAGCGTATTGTATGTGTAAGCCTATCTCGTTTAATGTATTGTAGTTAGAAGCTCCTCGGTATCATTATATGTTAGTGTCTGAAGCCAGGAATGTAGTTTCTTCTTTACCTCGCACTTAGTCAAGACGTATATATTAAGTAGTTTGTGGGCTTTATTATATAACCTAGCACATAGACCATTAAACTGTCGTCTTACAAAGGCAGTCCTGCAAGAAACGGTAGGACATAACGGAAACCCACCGCGCCGCTGACTCAAAAGCTGCTTATTGTAAGAGAACATAGAGTGTTTGTAGAGGATGGTTCTAAGGATATACAATTTCCTAACAGATAGGACATTGCATTCTGTATATAGCATAGATGTAGGGTAGTCACGCGGTTTGAAGTTTATTACTTTTAGCACAGCCCTTTGAGCTCTTTCAAGCTTTAATAGCTCAGTTTTATAGGTCCCCCCCCATACAGGGATACAGTACGTCAGAATTGATTGACACAGAGCCAAGTAAACCATACGGAGAGTATCTTTATCCGCCGAAAACCTCAGATTTTTAAAAATGTATATGAGTCTTCTGGTTCGAGATGTTAGTGACTCCAATTGAGTGGTCCAGTCTAGTTTCTCGTCAACGAACACTCCGAGATATTTTATATATTTGACCATCATCAGCGACAGACAAGTACAAGCTGTATTGTTTTGCGGACAGTTATGGGCTATTAGGTTTCCGGTTTCTTTAGCTGGTTTTGGTACGTTCGGTAAAATAAAGCGTAAAAATTTGGTTTTTGTAACGTTCAAAGTTAATAAATTCCTTGCTAGCCAATCCATTACTCTCCGCAATGCGTTTTCCGAGTGCAATTTAGCGTCTTCCCAACTCTTACCATATGCCACTAGTGCAGTGTCGTCTGCGTATGTAAAAATATCACAGTTGACGAGTGGCAGTTTACAAAGGTCGTTTACATAAATTTGGAAAAGAGTTGGGGCCAAAATACTTCCCTGGGGAACTCCGAAGGTTAATTGTTCCTCTGCGCTAATTATATTATCTATCTTGACCGATTGTTTACGGTCAGATAGATAGTCTTTGAAAATATTAAGAGCTAGACCACGTATACCCACAAATTCCATTTTTCCTATTAATTTGAAACGATGATGACTAGTAGTATTTTTCTTATCTTTTTTTTTTGGCTAGTTAGTAACATTGTATGCTAAGCAACTGCCAGTGTCTTCGCTCACGTAAAAGTAGAAGATTATCTCAATGAAAAATACTACCGGGATAAAAATGGACAAAAAAAATGTGGACTACGTGGTATCTCCGGACATGGCCATTTTAGTATGAATTAGAATTAGACAGTAAATGTATAAGGTCCAAGAGACACGATATATTTACTACTAGATACAAAAAGTTCAACAGTTTTACATTCACTATGAACCAATTTACGAATAATAAATGCAGCCACTTGAAAAACAAAAATTTTTTCGTACAGAAATGTACCACTGTTATTTTATCATATTTCAGAATAACATAGTAAAGTTTTTCTATTTCATGAGTTTTTCCTGCGCTAGCTGATGCTTTTTTTATTTGAAAAGGCTAAGATCATAGATAGTGATAGAAGCAGTTTTCCAAAATGGTAAAAAAAGAAAAGCTCAGTCACATTTTTGTTCTACTTTCACTCAACGTCATCTAGTCACAAACTAAGCAGAGCTTGTGCTATAGGTACTAGACAACTGATAAACATACTTATATATTTCTAAATACATACATACATATTATAGATAAGACATTGTAATGAAACTGCCATGTCCTTATAGTTACAACCCGGGGATCTTTGAATCAAGACTGAATAGGTTTTTTCTAGACAAGCATGCTCCATATGGCATCCTTTACTCTACTAAAGGACGGCACAGATAAGCATTATGCCACAGGACAAAAATGACATTTTTAGGGTTCCGTACCAGAAAAGGAAAAAACGAAATCCTTGAAAGATCACTTTGTTCGTCTGTATTTTTGAATAAATTATGGCTATATTCAGCCATAAAAAAATAAGTATAATAATTGCAAACATAAGCAACATAGGCATAATTGGTAAAATGAGTGTGGCTTTTTATTTCACACTAGCATCTGCCAGCGGCTTCGCTCGCGTGAAAGTAGGTTTCTCCTAACAAATTTTGGTAGATATTTATAAGATCTACAATTATTTAGAACATTTATGGTTCTATCTTTTATAGTTTAGGCAGCGTACGCAAAATAAGTAACTTTTCTGGTTGACTTTTTACACCTTGTGTCCGAAAAACTCAAATATCCTACGGAACCCTATTTTTTTCCAAAATAAAATATAGCCTATGTTACTCGTGGATAATGTAGCTTTCGAATGGTGAAAGAATTTTTAAAATCTGTCCAGTAGTTTTTGAGCCTATTCATTACAAACAAACAAAGTTTTCCTCTTTATAATATTAGTGTAGATATATAGCCAAGTCACTATAGGCCGTCTACAAAAAGCGATTAAACATTTTTTCATATTCAGCTATGGTAATGAAATAGATTTTTGATTTAAGAATTTATTTGTTTAGTTATAATACGTATAATTATGATAATAAAACTTAAGAATATTTCAAAATTGATTACTCTTTATTCCTATTCCTCATATACATTATGTCTACTTCTCTTTTTTTTTTAACTCTCTATTCGCAGGTATATTTTTCTATATCCTTCTTTTTACATTTTTTATGTGTGTATGTGTTTGTGTAGATTATTTATTATATAAATATACAAACAAATAAGTGAATTATCTAATTAATGATGTATCAATTTGGATAATCATAGATAATGCGCTTTATGATATGTGTCTATGATCATGGGATGTGATCCCAAGTGTCACATTAGCTATAAAGAACGGGAGAATAGCAATACTACGCGGTTGTGGATTTAGAAGTATTCTACAGAACGAAAAGAAAATCAATTGGTAAGCTAAATTAAAATATTTTTTATTTTTTTTGTCAGAGATTAAGCATTGCCATACAACGTGGCAATGCCGCCAGCCTTTTGGGCACACTTCCAGTCGACAGCGATGCGGAGGAGTTTTTTGACGCCATATTTTAGCTTTTAGATTTTTATTTAAGTGTATATATAAGTTAGTGTATATATGTTAAGTGTTTTATGTATTGATAGATTCCATTTTACATATAATAAAGTATGTTGCACCTAAAAAAAAAATAAAAAAATAAAAAAAATTAATATCTAAGTTAGGAGGAATTGACAATTGGATATTACTTAATGCAAATGACAGTACGTAGAGTTTCACGCGCACCTCAATGAAGTGTTAGCAAACTGTAGGGGCCCAGCACGGCTGTTGCCTGCTAAACCCATGGAATCGGTTCTGAAAAGGATTTGCAGGACCATAATCCTGGAACGCAAAAGGCAATCCAAGGTGTGGCTTTAGTCAGTAAAAGTCTGACACGCCATCTCGCCCCACCGAGCGGTGGGAGAAATCATTAGATGATTTCCTACTTAAATATTTTAGATAAAGTCTACTTAAACACGGTCCAGTATACCTGTCTTTGAATACTTTAGGCCAGCTTCATCTTTTAGGATTCCTACCTAGATTCACGTCTACTAGTCTTTTTTTCAAACTACACAGTCGTTAGCCTTTATTCCAGTGCGGTGATCTGTATTTAATGTATGTGATGCCTAAATATGAGAAAACAAGTCATCCAAACGACGAAGTAAACCTAATTGCGTCATAACTCAAATCTCCAGACAGTTACACTGTAATATCCATTAAAATGAGGTACTTGAAACACTACCTAAATCTGCAAAATGCTATGTCAACAAAAGTAATGAAAACGAAATCCAAAATCGCTCTCCAGTTCGTAGAAATTGAGTTAATAATAGGTACAAAAGTACCGTCAAACCAGCTATTTGGTAAACAGGTCCTATTACTTGGAACTATTTTTCAAACATTGTTTTGAGTACGTTGAACATCATTATATTGAGCAAAAGCTTAAACATAATTAAATTGCCTGAGTAGCAATAAGATGGGCGGCACGAATGTTCAAAAGTTACCATGGTCCTGGGGCCCTAGTCTGCTATTTTTATAAATTCGTTATTCCAACACGAACTGTCATTTTGCTAAAAGTTCGTAATCTGCTAATTCATAATGATCTGTCAATGGTCTCGTAACAGAGTTGTGGTAGAATGACAATATCGAGCTTATTAAAAGAATGGCTGCACAGTTACGTTCTGATGGTAGGTCACTGATCAAAGGAACTCAAAATTTTAGCAGATTACTGGATACCATGCCATTCTATGCCACTTCTTTCAGAGTATTACATGGTAGTACTACAGATTATTATCTGCGACAAACAAACAATGATGTCTTAAGCATTGGAGAGCAGCGACGCAGAACTGGAAACCATAAAAGGAGTGAAGGCAGACCTTTCCCCCCAGCAGTAGGACAGTACTGACCAGCTTTGATATTTGTAATAGGAATCAGTTCCTTTGTACTCACATTTATAATGTTGATTTCCCCTAAATTTACAAACATCATGTACATTTCTCAGCTAGTTTGGGATCGGCTTCCAGTCTAATCAGATGCGGCTGTATACCCGTGTTTTACATGCAGCGATTGCCTATTAGACCTCTACAACCAGTTGAGTTAAGCTCTGTTGTTTGTAGTCTGTAGCTCGCCTAACCTTACTCTTGTAACATCACACGCCAATTAATGACACGGGTCGTTGAATTGAACAGTTTTCTTTTATTTTGCCTACGTTACTCCAATACATACGCAAGACTTTCTGGCATCTGACCACCTGTAATGACTGTCAAAGATCAACGAATAACAACCTGGACTAATGGAAAAGGAATAAATAATAATAATAATGTCCAAACAACGTCATTAACGTCATCGTTGTTAGTGTGTATAGAAATTATAAAAGTCCTATTGTAATTTTTTTTGGAGTGCAATAAAATGTATATCTATCTGTCTATCGACTTACTAACAATTTGGATACAGTGTGCAAATTAACACATTTTTATTTCAATATTTTTTTCACTGACGATTCGGGTACACACTGTTTAATATAGTTATATAAAAAGTATTAAAATATAATATATGGGAAAAAATAGCGTTATCAAAATTATTTTTGGCTGAATTTAAGGCAGCAACTTCGGGTAATAAATTTCTATATATTATTTTTTTAAAGTTTTTTTTATCTGACTGTATTAAATAGCTTCAATAAATCGTTGGTGTCCGAATCGTCAGTGAAAAAATAAAATGTATCGATTCGGACACTGTCCAAATATACTGTGTTCGAATCGACAGTAACTCTGTCTATCTATCTATCTATATTTTATAGAAGTTTGGATTGTTTGTTCGACTGTACTTCAAAAACCTGTGTAACGCTCCGATCCCTTTGCTGCTCTGATAATATTTCCACAGAATCATACTATTTTAGTCTAGACGAAGAATTGTCTAGCTAGTCTAGACGTGAATCAGACGCGACATTGTGATTTATATATCACGTTTCACTGACACTTTTTTAGAGTTCCACACACATAGGGTGAAAACCCGAACCCTATTATTAATCCTACCCTGGTTACCTATCATAGGTTCGAAAAATATTTGACCGAATTTCATTTCACTTTTCAACTATTATCGTTTTTAGGGTTCCATAGTCAACTAGGAACCCTTATAGTTTCGCCAAGTCTGTCTGTCTGCCTGTCCGTCCACGGATAATTATCTCAGTGACGGTTAGCACTAGAAAGCTGAAACTTGTTACTAATATGTATATCAATCACACTGACAAAGTAGTAAAATAAAAACTGGAAAAAAAAATTTTATAGGGGTACCCTAAGGTAAGGTACTACACGTAAAGTGGGGAGTGTTTTTCTTTCATCAACCCTAACGTGTGATATATTGTCCCTCTAATTTTTGAACCATGAGTTTAAAAAAAAATCCGTCTTATATATATAAACATGTGGAATCTATCAATACATAAAACACTTAACACTTCGCGTGACCCAAGGGCTGGCTTTTACTTCGGTCAGAGATTAAGCATTGCCATACAACGTGGCAATGCCGCCAGCCTTTTGGGCACACTTCCAGTCGACAGCGATGCGGAGGAGTTTTTTGACGCCATATTTTAGCTTTTAGATTTTTTATTTAAGTGTATATATAAGTTAGTGTATATATCTTATATATTAATTCCTGCCTCTTTTATTAATAAAAAAAATACAGTCCACCATTAGACTAAACTTGACATATTAAAGTTCTTAGGTCATCGGAAGATCGGAACTTAAAATGCCAATGCATTCGACTACTTTCCTGGATAAGTCTTTTACTGTCCAGGCCGCTCGTCTATGGAATGCATTGCCTGTGGTAATAAAACGTGCGCAAACAATGCCTGCATTTAAAAGGCTTGTGAAGGATCATTACTTGTCACTGTGATCATGTCTTTGTTTCATAACTTATTTTGTATTTAACATAGTGTATTATTTCTATTTTAGTATTAAGTATCAAGTTTTGTTTACTTTTATATTTGCACCAAGTGCAACCCCATTTTGTGTCCAGGCAGTCTCTATCCATTCTGGGTTGCCTGGAAGAAATCGCCGAGTGCGATAAGGCCGCCAATCGTATGTTTTTTTTTGTTTTACAATTTCAATTTAATAATTTGTAATCTTGGTATACAATAAAGCATATATAAATAAACTTACTAGACTTAGCCACTGGAATAATGTAAACCAGCCTTAGGGCCCTCGCCCACGGCGACTTTTTGTAGCGATGCTGTCGCGCGTTTCGTAAGCGCGCGACAGCTTCGCTGCTAACGCGCATTAGTCGCATTTGCAAGCGCTATAGAAAAGATGCCAACGCGCTACAGCATCGTGACTGTATCGATGCGAACGCGCGACAGCATCGCTACAAAAAGTCGCCGTGGGAAAGGGCCCTTAGATTCATGTTAAAGTCACTGTTCTATTTACTTAATACAGTTTGGTCACTTAGAGGTTCCATTTAATATTAGTTCGAAACGTTATTAATCTTTGCGAAGGATTGAAACTTGAAAGTCATCGGTTTTAGTATTAGCTTTAGAGTACATTGAGGTAGATGGGGTTGAAAGATGGATGGAAGTCAAACTCGAAAGTCATGTTGATATTGTGTTATCCGTGCCGAACTAGCTCATTCATGAGTCAATCAGGTTAATCTCGGCTTGCTTAAGTTAGCATGTGAATAGTAGATAGGTCATTCAAAAAATCTGAATCAAAGAATTTATTTTAAACTAGGATTGCCCGCGACTTCGTCTGCGTAGAAGTCGAAAATGGTTTTATCAGGTTTTTTGAGATACGAAAATATGAAATATTATTGTTTAACTTTGTCGTGAGTGATAGTCCATTGAATAGTATGGCGAGCAATATTGTATCTTAAGATAAAATATTATCGTATCTTAGCCGTGTGCAGCGCCCCTTAGTGCATTCCACTGCGGGTGACGTAACCTACGACAAACTTATTATTTGCGGTTGGTACAGTAATCGGGTCTAGGGATCGAACCACAAAATTAAGTTTGTTTTTTATTGTATATACTTTTCCGAGATAAAAAGTACCCAGTGTGCTGCCCAGGATATTAAAAAATAATTATACCAAGTTTCATCGTAATCAAACCGGTAGTTTTTGCGTGATGCCTGAACAAACAGACAGTTTTTTTTTTTTATATTTTCAATGTACAGAATTTTCACTTCTACAGATTTATTATAAGTATACAGATAAACCATTTATAGGCACTTTTGAATTATCAAGGAGATACTAATTGCACATTCCAAAGCACAGATCTCTATGGAGAAGTATGTGCAAGAAACTCGTTTGTTATACACCACTAATTTTTATTTAGTACAAATACTTAAAGGGCTTAATAAAAAAGGTCTTTTTATTATTTAAATAGAGTCTCGTTAAATAATATTCATAAACTGCAAAGTTATTAGCGTTTGTTTATAACCCAAAATGTCACTCAATTTATGGAGATATTGTACAGGCTATTGATACACTGCACGCAGTATTTTCTAGTAGCAATTTATGAATGATTGATTCTATTATGAATTTACCAATTATGACAATTTTTTGGGGACAATTTTGGGATTTCGTTTTTTTTTACTTTTGACTACAAAATGTGATCAGTAACGGGAACGTGTAGAACCTCATTATTTTTTTGTACTGATTAAAAAATATTGAAATCCTCGAGTTGCCCCAAAAAACACGTTATTTTTTTGCTCCCTGGTTTAGGCCATGATCCCGAGCGAAAGGGAATGGGATGCGATTGCCTACTTTTTCGAAGCAATAATGGCAGCGAAGGAGGTGGCCGCAATCGTGACAGAGCGAACACTCTCACGCCCCAGCCACCCTCACAGGAGACGTCCCGGGTGTCGGGAGCCGCAGAGTAATCTCCAGCCCACCGAGGCGCGAGCATACAGACGACAAGCAATGGGTAGCTCGCCGCCCGACCGTTCGGTAAGGATCGAGTCCGAGTTGGCAATGGTGATAGTGTCCCATGCACGCCTCAAAGAGACGTCAGCAGGACGATGCCTGCTAGGGCCAACGGAATTTTTAAAGAGATACCGTGGCCCTGGAACGCAAAGGGCAACTGAAAGACAGATGTGGGTTTAAAGTCAGTAAAAGTCTGACACATTCTCTCGCTTCACTTTAGACCGAGAGAAATCGTTGGATGATTTCCCACCTCAAAAAAAGTCTTAGCAGGCATCGACCCTAGTGGGGACCATCAATTATTCTGACATCTCTTTGAGGAGTGACAACACAACGTGCTGTCGTTCAGAGTCGGGTCCTTATCGGACGACGAGCTATCACCACTACCACCCTGCGACTCCCGATGCACAGGGCGTCTCCTGCGGCGGCCGTGGCGTAAGGACTGCTTAGGCAATGCAAATATGGGTATCCCTGGTTGCACATGTCTAGAGCAATGATCACTTATCATCAGGTGGCCCGCATATGATTTTGGCGACTCTATGGTATAAAAAAATCATATTGCACCGTTACCAGGTATCGAAGGTCCATTATCAAGTTAGAGAAGGGTAGATGTATGTAGTGTGCCTGCATTAATATCGCAGCTGTATCATATAACACAATGTATTAGAAAGAAAGAAGAAAAGAAAAGAAAACACGTTTATTTGGCACAAAGGTACACACAATGAGATAACAATTATAATATAGAAACTTAAATACTAAAACTTAAAAATACATCAATTTTGTGTATCTCACGGCTGCGCCAAATAGGTCCACTTCAGCATAATGCCAGGATACTATGTAGCAGTTGCCTTATGCTGGTTTTCAATTGAACCTTGCTATGAGTCTACGGATGGTAATCAGTTTGTTATATTACAAGTTGATGCGCCGGATTGAAAAACATAGCTGTAGCCGGATGGTGGTGGCGACCCATTCTACAAAGCGGCGCCAAATTGTAATCTGGCTTAACGTGAGATAGCCGCATCATACGATGTGTTATATGAAATGGCTTCAACATTAACACCGAGATTTTTTATTCAGGCGATTTCTAGTAAACATAATTTCAGCTGGATTAGAGCTGGCTTTAAGATCAGCCTACGTTTATGTCTAGGATTAGCTGGCGTCGACGGTGGTCGGCTTAGCAAAGATAAACTTCATAAGATCCTGGTTTATTGTCTTGCGAATGGAAATTATTATTGTTGCTGGAGAATAGATTCACAGGTCTGCTTTTTTCAGTTCAATGAAATATACATGGCTTACATCTAGATGAAGGTTGTGTTAACTACGTTGGTTGGTTTTGCTGATGTCATTGTAAGGTTCGAGTTTCGGCCCTACATTCTTCATTACAATAGAATATAATAGAAATACTTTTATTCGGGACAGACACAGCACAACAGTTTTTTAATGTGTGCTTGTACAAAGTAAAAAGAACAAAAAAGCACAGAATGCACCGAGCGTGCCCATGCCGAAAGGATAACCTCCTTAGCATTTGCTGGACGTCTGACACCATTCGACTTACACCTTTTATCGTGGTGAGCATCCTCATAGATAAGCATTTGATATTTGAGAAGTTCCATCAATTCCTCATGGATTCCATCATCAGAATTGGTTTTTGATATAAATAGTACCCGTCTGGAAGCATATCCTTTTAGGGGTGAAAAATTGCAAATCGGTCCATAAACGACAGAGTTCTGAGGTAACAAACATAAAAAAATGATTAAAAAAATACAACCGAATTGAAAACTTCCTCTTTTTTGTTAAAGTCGATTAAAAACAATGAGAAACTAAAAAAACTGGGTAAGTGCGAGTCGGAATCGCGCACTGAGGGTTCCGTACAAACTTACATAAGAATATAGTTCAATTCCCGAATTGAGTTACGAAGATTTTTCCGAATAGCAAATTTTTTTTTTTTTCGTGACGTAACTATAAATTTACAGTTTTCAGATTTTTTCCTATACTTGTGCTATGAGACCTTACTTTATGCCAAATTTCAGGATTCTAGGTCAACGGGAAATACCCTACGAATTTTGATTCCCTTGAGAGTGTCGAAATACACTTTTTTTGCGACATAAACGGCCATATCTTTTTTTTCGTTAACTCAGATGTGCGATTGAGATTTCAGCTTCAAGGGACCGAAAACCAAGGGTCGAGGTGAAATTAAAACCATATACTATGGTATATGGTTTCAATGACAGTACGCTACCTCCACGCCTTCCCGAGATAAAGGGTCTTGACAGACAGATGGACATCAAAGTGATCCTATAAGGGGTCCGCTTTTTATTTGGAGGTACAGAACACTAAAAACCGACAATTATCACATACCGTGATCTCTTCTAGGTAAACTGAAATTAACAAAAATAGACTGAATTTATAACACAGTTTGATTGAAGAACACTGTAAGGATCTAATTAGTGAAAGTTCCAAGGAATACCAGAAATATTCTTGACCATTGCTGATTCCCAATTTCTATCTGTTTTCATAATAATTAAGGTAAGTTATTAAATACCTTTTTTACGAAGGAAATCATCAAATTACTCCATGTGGATAGTGTGTAGGGAGTGTTAGACTTTCTGTCTACAACCAACCCGGTGTTCCTTTAGTTGAACTTTGCAGTCCAGGGCCGCGATCAGGGGCGGCTGTACGTTAAGTGCACTCGTGCGCCGAACTGCCCGGTTCAGAAAAAACATAAAATGCATAATGTACCTATCTGTTTAACTTTCTGTTCATTCTATTAGCAAAATTATGACGAAACCATTTCAACTCTACAACAAAAGTCTTAAGGTTTATTTTTGCAGTAAAGAAAATTTCTCGTGCGCTAGGCAAAGCGCACGGCGAACGCTCATACAACTTCTATGAAACACGAACTAAGACGCCTGGCGCTTGAGACAGAGATAGTTTAGTAGAAAATGTACTGCAAAATATTACCGCTCCCGTGCGCCGCTCGAGCGAGCCGAAGGTTACCGAGAGCGCACGAGGTTTTACGAAATTCGCCCGAAGCGGCCGGCTCACTCACTGCCACATCGCGGTAGGGTTGCCATTTTTTAATAAAAATTACCTATCATATTTTTTTAGTAGGAAAAATGTATGTAAATGAAAGTATTTTTCAAAATTTTATTTATGTACTAGTTTTTTCTCCTGAAAAAAAAAATGTATGTGCTGCTTAAATACACTAACAGTTTTCTATGAGGTATTTTTACATTTTTGGAAATGTATTCGTGTTTCAAGGTAGAAGCCTCGATAAAAAGTTCAGTAAATATTCATATTAGTGTTTCTTTTTATGTATTACAGTATAGATTTTAAAAAGAGTATTCTCTTAAACTTTATTTTTATGTAAAAATATAAAGTATATTTACCAAAAATAAAGTAAAATACGTAACTATAAAGTATGGTTGGCAACCCTTCATCGCAGACGCGCGTGTTTTTGTTTGTAATTTTGTGTTTGTTTACATTTTGCAAGGATTTACGTATTATTGTGTTGTGGTTGTGTGTAATAAATAAAAAATAGATTTTAAATTGGGGGGACCACCTAGGCCATTTCTTAATTTGAAACAGGAGTGTAAATCCAAAAACAAAACATTTACGCGGAGTTTTAGAAGTGAAATGTACATTAGAAAAAAATGGCTGTGTGGATGTGAGCGGCTCAATACGTTGTTTTGTTTTCCTTGTATTGTTTTTGGCGGTGAATTGATTTGTACGGAATCAGGAATTTGACGCAGGTAAGTGAATAAAAAAAACATGATGCATCGCAAGTACATCTACAAAATTTGTCTGTGTTGGGCATCATAGATATTCATTCGTAACCAATTAGATTCTGTTATCAGAACCAATATAATAAAATTTAACGAACAAGTTAATAAAGGTTTCACGCAATTATCTGATTAACTAATTTCGCAAATACAGTCTACATTAACCACAGTAGTAGGTATATTGCGCATCCATAATGCTTTTTTTTGGACCTGTGAAATCGAATACATAATAAGCTGGTAAAGTGCACCACCACTTCTATGACCCACCAGCCGCCACTGGCCGCGATTACTCTTTCAAACAAACCCGTCGTTTCGAATCGACTAATGAAAATAACTAAGAACACATAAGATAGTCTAAAACTCTGTAAAGGCTTATATTTCAGTCTAGATACACCCCAAATACTGGGAAGAAACGCCCCGGACCGAGCCCAAGTTGTCGACGGCGCGTACTGTTCCACGCGCGCTTCAGGGAAATGTCAGCAACCGTAGGGGCCCAGCAGGGTCGAAGCCTACAGGAGCCAAAGGTCTGATTCCGAAAGAAAGACTCGGCCCTGGTACGAAAGGCAACGAAGGAACAGGAGTGGGTTTTTAGTCAGTAAAAGCCTGACACTATCTCCCGCCCCGCCCAATAGCGGGGGACGTCATAAATTTATTTTCCCACCGAAAAAAAAAATAAAACCCCCAAATACACAACTCCCTCCCCAAGTCACCACTCAATAATATTAGTCCAGTTATTAACTAAACGTACTAGGCAAACATGATTCCGTAGCGTCCATTCCACAATCAAGTTAGCAAACGGCAGTGCCACTTACCGTCCACTTTAAGTGAACCCTCCCTGCTCCGCACAGACCACTAAATTGCTCTTTAATGGGTACCCGCATAAATTATTATGGGTCTTCATTGCATGGTTGGGTCCAGCAAATGTCAAGGGAGCGTTTTGTTTATTTACTTTTGCCAGCTGTTTTTGAGGTGTACTGTTGGAAATGGACCTTTTTTGTGTGTTTTGAAAGGATGGATTCTGACGAAAAGGACATTATCTGCACGCTTGGTATATACGGATTTGTGATTGGTATCAAGGGTTCTGGTAAGTAAGTTATTGTATGTTGGTCTAGTGGTTAGTGACCCTGACTGCTATGCCGGAGGTCGTGGGTTCGATTCCCACCCAGGACAAATGTGGGCACGCCACAATTATGGCGGTAAGTCCCCTCTTTGAGGCGTGGTTGGAAAGACCTGACGGCGTCCTCACATTCCGCATGACGCAGGTCCTCACCGGACACGGTAAGTTCGGGAGGTTCCTGCACCGGATTCGTGCGGAAACGACGCCCGGGTGTCGCCACTGTGTGGCCCACCCGGAGGACACGGTAGAACACACGGTGGAGGTGTGCCCCGCTTGGGCAGAGCAACGCCGTGTCCTCGTGGGGGCAATCGGCGGCGGCGGTCTCTCGCGCCGGGCCTTGGTTCAGGCCATGCTCCGGAGCGAGGAGGAGTGGCAGGCGGTCGCCTCCTTCTGCGAAGCAGTAATGCTAGCTAAGGAGGCGGCCGATCGCGTGAGGCAACGGTCCTTACGCTCCAACCGCCGCCGGGATTCCGATCCCGATTTCCGGCCATCGTAGGCGCGGGCTTGCAGACGGCGAGCAATGTGTGGCTCGCCGTCTGACCGTCCGGTAATGAGATGATAATGAGATGTCAGCAAATCGTAGGGGCCCAACAGGGTCGAAGCCTACTGGGGCCACGGGTAGTGTGAAAGCGGAACCCGGGGCCCTGGGACGAAGGCAACGAAGGAACAGGAGTGGGTTTTTAGTCAGTAATAGTCTGACACTATCTCCCGCTCCGCCCAAGAGCGGGGATGTCATTAGGATGATTTTCCCACCCAATAAAAATAAAAAAATAAAAAACCCAGGACAAATGTTTGTGTGATGAGCACGATCATTTTTTCTGTGTCTGGGTGTAATTTATCAATGTATGTATTTAGAAATATATATGTTTATCAGTTGTACTCATAACACAAGCTTTGCTTAGCTTGGGTCTATACGGCGTTGTGTGATAGTTGTGGAATATTATTATCTATACATATAATAAAACAGTAAAATTCTTTTGCAATGGTATTAATTGGCGCAAAAACTACTGAACCGATCCTGTTCAAATTTTGCATACATAATCCTTATAGGTCAGGGCAACTGATAGGCTATAAATTATCACGCTATTTGCTATGGGGGGTGAGCAATAATTCAAAATGTTGGTATTGAACGACATTTGCCGCGAGTTCAATTCCCAGCTACAGTTAAAAATTTTGTCATTATTTTGTCTTATTTTTTTTGTATTAAATTAACTTTTACCATTTTTTCGAAATAAAATTGATATTTCTATTCGATATCTTCTGAATATTTTGTAAAAACTAATCAAAAAGCATAATAAAATCAAAGCGGCGAGTAAAATCACGTACTATAATGTTACATTATTCCATTTAGCTGCAAATTTAACTTCTAAAACAAAAATCATCACGCTATCATCGTTAGGGAGCCAACCAGTCAATTATGACGTTTATTTAAGAACGTCTATTTTATAATTTATTCATCGAAGACCGCAGCGCAGTGATTTCGTATCTAGACTGTAGTGTAATGTGATGGTGGTTCAAATCCCATACGGCTCTCTTAGGAGAAATTTTTGTTCTATTTTTTCATCGTGAATAAGATTTTTTTATATATTTTTGCATGCGTACAATTTTTTTTTGTAAATCTACGTATATATCTGTAGAATTTTTTAGTGAAGTGCATATTATTAATTTTAGAAATCGATGTAGATAACTTTTATACATTTAAATTGTGTGGAACTTGATAATTATCTTACTTAGGCTTTGTTTCATTGCAGTGAAACAAAGCATATGAAAGACAAACGGTATGAAATCAAAGTTTTCGAGGAGTAAAATATGACACCACACGCAATTCGGATACTCGCAACGCCATCTAAAGACTCAAAGTAGAAATAATGATGACAATGACAGTTGAACTTCATATTAAATTTGATAGATGGCATTGCGTATTTTACGTAATTTTCTGAGTGGCAGAAGAATGGCCATCGCCCACGATTACAGTTGTGGTTAAACTGGTGTTAGATGGAGGCATTTTTAACAATCCTACTGCTTATTTTTATTATATTTTTCCCATTATTGTAACAAGCTAATTGACCGTGATTATTCAATGGATACCATCCAAAGACGATAAAAGTAAATACCTATATGTATTTAATTATTCACTTTAAAATAACACGGCCACATTTTCGGAAGGGGTTACAGGGTAACTTGCGTTGGATGGACCCCAGGTGGACCGATGACCTGGTAAGGGTCGCGGAAATCCGATGGATGAGAGACTCACAGGACCGGTCATTATAGCAACACTTGGGGAGGTCTATGTCCAGCAGTGGACGTCTTTCGGCTGAAATAATAATGATGATGATGGCTCCTTTTTTTTTAAGGGTGGAAATCATCCAATGACTTCTCCCGCTCTGGTTGGAGCGTGAGGACGTGTCAATCTTTTACTGATTAAAACTACACCTGTGTCTATCACTACGCGCTGTTGAGGATTGGGCTCGGTCCGGTCAACTACAGAACGGCTAGCTACCCATTGCTCGACGTCCGGAAGCCCGCGTCTACCGTGGCTGGTAGCCAGGGTCGGAATCTCGGCTCGGCGTGAGGCCGTTCGTTCCCTAACGCATGTGGCCTCCGCCTTCGCTAGCATTACGGCTTTGCAGAAGGAGGGGACCGCCTGCCATTACTTCTCGCTCTGGATCAGAGCCCGGCGCGAGAGGTCACTGACGCCAATTGCCTCCACGAGGACACGGCGGTGCTCCGCCCTTGCAGGGCACATCTCCATTGTGTGCTCCGGCATGATGGCACCTTGCGGATTAATAATGGTGTGTTTTATTATTTGCAGTCACTGCTTCATATAAAACGGGATCGAATGTGTTTTTCTGATCACAGTTCGACAACGTATGATGTATCTCAGATTCCTTGCAGCCTTACGTCGACATCTGGACGTTACCTCCTTGCAGTGAGTGGTGACCAACACTGGAACAACCTTCTAAGGGAGACCAGTCTCAGGGATCACACTAATCGGCTGCAACATTTGTTAACCGTAATTTCATTGTTTTATGGATAAGCTCAGGACTGATGTGGGTGTTTCGAACGGTTTCTGTTCTGGGTTCGGTTGAAAGTACCCTGATATTACCATTTTGTGAATCGCCTGGAGGACTCGGTGTAGCATGCAGTGGAGGTCTATCCATCTTGAGTGAACCGCCGTGTCCTCATAGAGGCAATCGGTGTCAGTAATTTCTCGATTTGGCCATCAATATGCGAGTTCGATTGAACGGGGATACACGCGCACAAGGTTTCGCCGAAGTTCATTCATAAGCTGGAGACTCTTCATAAGCTATGTAGTTCCCACTATGGAAAAAACCATGTGTCTTATATACGGGGATGTTAATTAAATACACACCAAAATATCCTAGGTAAATGAACAAGTAATTCTAACGCCTAAAGTGATCAAACTACAACAATCAATGCAAGCATGCTCTCGCAAGTTCTTCATAAGTGCTGTTGTTGAAGAAGATAGTTGATGATTTATTTATTTAATCCTTTATGCACAAATGTACAGCGGCGGACTTAATGCCTGCCGGATGATGATGGTAGTTTTTGGATTCACTTAAGGCTTTTCACTATCAGTGCACGTTATCCAGCTAAAGGTCGGTGTCCCGATTATGCTCCTTCGTTTACCTCTACCAAAGCTGTCTAACTGCTAAAACTGTTCTTCAGTGAAAAGTTATTGAGGCGAAAATTGTTATGGGAGATAACTCTTTCGATCAATCTTGCAGTCCTAGCAGACATCGGCCCTAGAGGGCCCTATCCATTTGCTGAAATCTCTTTGAGTCGCGCGTAGAATACTACGCGCCGTCGATTCAGAACTACTTTAACCAGACGGCCGGACAGCACCACCGCAATCCTGTGTTTGCGATGGCTGGGAATTTCCTTGCGGCTTTCAACACCCGGAGCGTCCCTTGCAGCGACCGCTGAGGAGTCAGGATGTCCTATCCCTCATAGTTTCAGTCACCTTCTTTGATCGTAGTGCTTCACTGAAGGAGGTTGTCATTTTCTCCACCAATCGCCCCCATAAGGACAAGGCGGCGTCGGCGCTCCGACCAAGCGGGACTGACTTCCACCGTATGCTCCATCGTATTCTCCGGGCGATTCGCACAATGGTGATACCCGAGTGTTTCTTCCCACTAAATTCGATACAGATACCTACCGAAAAACCCACAACCGGTGAGTCCTGCACAAAAAGAGGATGCCGTGATGCCTCTGTAGACACTTCTCAAAGACAGGCATTACCGCTGCGATTTGATTGTGGCGTGCTCACTGTGGCGAGGGGTTCAAATCATACAATGTTCTTTTACCAGAACATAAACCAGAAACATACATATGCCCATGCATACATACGCCGTTTCCCTTGCGGTAGGCAGAAATGACAACTGCTACGACCCAGACATGCTCTTTCTATTCATTGACGGTCATACATCTGGATCTGGACGAGTACATAACATGTTTCCTGAAGGTAATTTGCGTTTTTAACCGACTTCTAAAAAAGGAGGAGGTTCTCAATTCGGATATTTTTACCTTTAACCGTTTTATTATATATTAAAGTACAATAAATTATTGCGATGCTTTCGGAATGAATTGCAAGCACAGAGTGATTGTACAGTTTTACGAACTCAACGCGGACGAAGTCGCGGGCAACAGCTAGTTATTATATATAACTATTATTTTTATTATTGTATACTAGCGACCCGCCCCGGCTTCGCACGGGTGCATGCTGATAATATGTCCAAATGTCTTCATATACTACGTTTACAGCTTTTTTGTCATTAGACAATACAAACAAACTTTTGATGTTACTCTTGAAAGAGCGACATATAATTGGCCGATTGAAAAACACTCAACGATCAAATCTAAGCACGCAACCTGCAACCTTGAAATTTTGACACTGCGATTTATTAAATGGTCATTGCAAAAGAGGCAAATACAGCAAAATTCCTAGGAATCTTAATTCATAGCAATCTGACTTGGAAACCTCATTCTGAGGATGTCTGTAAAAACTGAATAAATTAGCTGCTGTACTTCACAATTTATCTCACAAACTAAGCAATATTAAACTTCTAACAGCTTACCATGGTTTGGTTGCATCGATATCGATGAGGTTCGAAGTGATATTCTGGGGTAACTGTAGTGAGAAGGAGGAGATTATCAAAGCCCTAACACGATGCATAAGAGCAATGTCAAATTCAAAAACTACTGATAACTGTGAGCCTGTGTTATGTCGCTAAAAATACTAATATATTATTTTGCATGCCGTAAGGTAGAATGTAACGAAAACACCCAACTCTGTAGCATCCTATAATTGTACCTACATTGCTCGCAAATAAATAATTCTGATTCTGATATCTTTACCGGAAATTGTAGGCGTTTGAATTGGAACGGTAAATCCGATGGTATCAGAGGAATTCGAGGAATCAATACATCTTCTACATCCGGTGAGTATTGTGTACTCTATTATGAATGTTTTTAATAATTTTACCAGCAAACGCGTGCCATTGCAAAGTTTAGGTGGATTCAGGTTTCCTAATAAAATAACAGGACAACCTATTTTCAACACTATTTTATGAGGAGGAAGTCCAGATGAGTTCAAGTGGTGAACGGCACAAATGACTTTTAGTCACCTCGCTCCACCCTAGAGCTGGACAAGTAGTTTCGAAGACTTCGAAAAAAAAATAATTAAGTTACCAAACAAGTCCAGATTTTTAAGCCATATAACATTGATACCTACCTTTTTATCCAAATCGGCAAATTCCCTAAAAACACGTGTTATTTTTTGTCCGGATTTCAGAGTATTTCCAAATAAATAGCCTCTCTGTCACCCCTTTCAAATGCAGATAAACTAAAAAGAAACAGAAAAAACAGCGCTAAAAGAAAACAAACTCAATTCCGAAGTTAGTCCAATTTATTGCAAGTTTCGGTGTTCATAAATTTTCATGGTCCTTCGTTATCCCCACCCCTTTTATACTTGTCTGTGGTTCAACAACAAACAGTTTCACTACTTTGTTCTGAAATCAGGGTTGGCAGAAGATGAAATTATTAACTTCTTGAATTTATTTATAAGTACATTTTTACTCGAAAAATCGCTAGACTTAGTGGCAGTGGACAGCCACCTTGCTTGCAGAACAGATGGTCGTTGGGACCGAAAGGTTCTGGAGTGGAGACCGCATACCGGAAGATGTAGCGTTGGAAGGCCTCCCACAAGGTGGACCAGAGACCTGGGCCTCAAGTCAGTTACATCAATAGGTCTGAAAGGTCTATAACTGACATCATAATTATTGATTTTGACAATTTTGGTAATATACTAACATAATGGCGTCATTATGACTTTTAAATATTCAAACCTGGAACTCAAGGCAACGAAGGAAAATAGGAGTGGATTTTAGTCAGCAAAAGTCTGAAACGCCCTCACACTCCGCCCTCGAACGAGAGATGTCATTAAGTGAAATTAAATATAGTCACGCTGCCAGCGCCGTGCCGCCGGTTGTTTTAGCCAGCGCGCCGCCACCGATGAAATTGTAGTCGCCGCACATGACCAGTACGGAGTACTTACTGCTCTCATCTCTTGATCGGATTTGCCAAATAACATCTTGATGCCATTGAGTCTATTAAGAAACAAGCCAAGATGATCATCGACAATGATGCATCGTCGAATCGAAGCTCCAAAGACTTGAACATCGACGTCAAGTTGCTCGTCTGTCGGCCTTCTAGCGATGACATTTTGGGGAGTGTGTGTTGGAATTGCATAATTTATTTCTACCAAGTCAGTTCCATCATGGAACTACAAAACCTATGGCGATGCATCACCGTACAAGGTGGATATCCCACCTGTACGCACAAACCGATTTGAGAACAATTTCATTCGTTACCTACAGGTAATGAGTGGAATTTCCTGCCAGTGTCTATGTCTCCAGATAGCCACCACCTAGTGGCGTTTAGTCAAGAGTGACTAGGTTACTTCTAGGCAAGCGTGCTCCATCATCGACCACATCATCGCTTACCATCAGGTAAGATAATAGACAAACGCGAGCCTATCAATAATGAAAAAAATACTGGGCAATTGCGAGTCGGACTCGTGCACTGAGGGTTCCGTACAAACTTACATAAGAGAATAGTTCAATTCTCGAATGGAGTCTCGAAGATTTTTACGAGAACAAAAAAAAAATTTGTAACCCAACAACAAATTTACTGTTTTCAGACTTATTTCTATACCTGTGCTATAAAACCTTGCTTTATGCCAAAATTCAGTGTTCTGGGTCAACAGGAAGTATCCTATGAATTTGTATTCCATTGAGAGTGTACAAATATATGTATTTTGAGACATAAACGGCCGTATCTTTTTTCGGGGTTAACTAAGAAGTTTCATCTTTTCATAGCTTCAAAGGACCGCAGACTAGAGTAGGTATATGATTTTAATTTCAACTCAATACCCCTACGCGTTCTTGAGATAAAGGGTTTTGACAGACAGCCAAACAGACGAACAACAAAGTGATCCTTTAAGGGTTCCGCTTTTTCCTTTTGAGGTACAGAACCTTAAAAAAATTAAGTATATTTTACTAACTGCTGCCAGCGTATTCCCTCGCGTCATAATGGAAAATTATCCTAAGGGAACATATTCCCGGAATAAAATGTGCTATTCTATGACACGGTCTTCCCGTGTACCAAGTTTCATTGAGCTTGAAAAAGTAACAAACATTCACAAACTTTCGCCTTTTTAATAACAGAACCTAAGATAGGATCATTGACCTCATCATAATGAAATTACGTTATTTACAACCATCGGAGTTACCATGACGTTCAAAGTAAGATTGTTTCATTCTTATTTCAGTGTGGGTAAGAGACAGAGCTATACAGGCTGTCTAGCGCCATCTCTTACCCACACTGGAAATAAGAATGAAACAATCTTACTTTAAACGTCATGGTACAGGTCTATATCATGGTACTCATAAAATGGTATGTACTTACCTGGGCCTCAAGTCTGCTATTACAATAGTGTCAGAATAGTCTATAATTGACTTCATAATTGTTTATATGGACCAAATTTGGTAATCTACTAATATAATGGCGTCATTTGACTTTCCGATGGTCAACCACTGACACTTCATTGAAAGAAATGGCATAGAATGTTAATCTCGTACATAATGATAAATGAATATTTGACGTATGCGGACAACTACCAAAATTTTGACAGTTCCTTTGATCAGTGACCTACTATTAGAACGTCATTGTGCAGTCATTGCTTTTAATTTGTTTGGGATAGCTCGATATTGTCATTCTACCACAAGATCATTGACCGATCAATGATCGACCATTATGAATTACCAGATTACGAACTTTTAGCAAAATGACAATGGGATCGTGTTGGAATGACAAATTTATAAAAATAGCAGACTTGGGCCCTTGGTATTTCGCTACTTCCTTAACAAATTTTACCAAAATCAATATTTTCTAAAATTTCCTCGGTCAAGTCTGTCGTTAGTCCTCCTTCACAATGTAATAACGAACAGCCGAATGTCCTGGCATTTTATGACGTCATAAAATTCAAAGCTCACATTATTGCTTCGTGCCTACAATCTCACATTTTTGTACTAGGGAGGTAGAACAGAACGGATGTGGAATATTATTAAGGTGAAATAAACGTCCCAAACTCAGAGTTCACTAAGATTAAAGCGGTCCAGCTGTTTAGGAGGAGTTAGGTGACAAACACACCGCAGAACAGAAGAATTATTTTTGTTACCGGTAATTTGTATAATTTAGATACTCTATACAATACCTAGGCAATGTATAGAATACCTGGGGCGTCCAGGCAATGTATGAAATATTTTGTATATTATTGTCCATTACCTAGGTAAAGTATGTAACATACTTTCGTACATTCTTCGTTCAAGAGGAGAACAGAAAAAAAAAAGTAATTTTAAAGCACCCCGACACGAACAGGTTAGGTAAGAAGGTTAGTTTCTTTTATAACCACCCAGAAATAGGAGCCTTACTTTAAACTCCGCGGACAGAAATAGGACCTTGATAAGTGGAATTTAAAATTCTTCTGGGTGTAATGTAATAATGTAATTTGCTTACAAGTACTTAGGCCCGAACCTAACCTGTGCGTGTTCAGGTGCCCTAAAATTACGTCACCTCCTACCCTGTTATAGTCTTTTACACAAATTACCGACTGCGCATTCGGTATTGTATAGAATACCTAGGCAAAGTGTAAAATAAAACATATTTTATACATGACCTACACGTTTTAGGTAATCTATACATTACCTAGGTATTATATATGTATAATACCGAATTATACAGATTGTAACATATATATAAAGATATAGCCTAGGATCTAGAGAAGGTTATAGAGTACTTTTTATCAACACATGACGCAGGAAAAGCCACAAGCACAAGCTAGTACCTAAGTAACCAATTCTATTATCCTGACTGACTTGACTAACCTGTTGATCTAGTGGTTAGAGGCCCTGACTGCTATACCAGAGGTCGTGAGTTCGATTCCCACCCAGGACAAACGTTGGGCACGCCACAATTATGGCGGTAAGTCCCCTCTTTGAGGCGTGGTTAGAAAGACCTCACGGCGTCCTCACCTTTCGCATGACGCAGGTTCTCACCGAAAATGGTAAGTTCTGGAAGTTCCTGCACCGGATTCGTACGGAAATGACGCCCAGGTGTCGCCACACCTGTGTGACTGTGTGGACCGCCCGGAGGACACGGTCGAGCACACGGTGGAGGTGTGCCCCGCTTGGGCAGAGCAACGCCGTGTGCTCGTGGGAGCGATCGGCGGCGGCGATCTCTCGCGCCGGGCCTTGGTTCAGGCCATGCTCCGGAGCGAGGAGGAGTGGCAGGAGGTCGACTCCTTCTGCGAAGCAGTAATGCTACGAGTAGCAAAGGAGGTGGCCGATCGCGTGAGGCAACGGTCCTTACACCCTCACCGCCGCTGGGATTCCGATCCCGATTTCCGGCCACCGTAGGCGCGGGCTTGCGGACGGCGAGCAATGGGTGGCTCGCCGTCCGACCGTCCGGTAACCGTCCGGACCAAGTCCAAGTCGTCGACGGCGCGTACTGTTCCACGCGCGCCTCAAGGAGATGTCAGCAAATCGTAGGGGCCCACCAGGGTCGAAGCCTACTGGGGCCATAGGTAATGTGAAAGTGAAACCCGGGGCCCTGGGACGAAGGCAAAAAAGGAACAGGAATGAGTTTTCAGCCAGTAAAAGTCTGACACTATCTCGCGCTCCGCCCAAGAGCGAGATTTGTCATAAGATGATTTTCACGACCAATAAAAAAAAAACCCTGAACAAATGTTTGTGTGATGAGCACGATCATTTGTTCTGTGTCTGGGTGTAACTTATCTATAGCGTGTATGTATTTAGAAATACTACTTGGAACTAGACGGCGACGTGTGTGGAATATTAATATTTTCTCAACCTGCCACCCCTCATAACAAAACAATCCAGACTATTCCAAGGTTTCTACAACTATGAACGAAGAAGGTTGTAATTTAGTTTGTCTGTTGCACTTTCCCCAACTCGATCGGGTACAGTAAATAAAAACTGATTCACACGTTTCATTGAGATTACTCTCCAGAGGTCTTTAGTTCAGAAGATAGGAAGTTTTCACTGCGTAACTTTTTTTTTATTGAAAAATTTCTTTTTAATTGAAAATTTAAACTAGTGCTTGACTGCGCTCCCACCTGATGGTAAGCAGCGATGCAATCGCTGATGGTGAGGTGCACTAGTTTATAAAGAGTCTATTCACTCTAGCCTTGAAGAAATTGTTCCAGTCCCTCGTTGTACGTGGTATAAACGACGAGCCAAAATGCTTAGTCCGGACCGTGGAAGTTTTAACAACGTAAGGGTGGATATTAGTCGTACGACGGATTGAGCGATGATAGAAAGGAGATGGCGGAATCAAGTCATGCAATTCCCGCGCTACTATTTATTTTTAACCGACTTAAAAATTAGAAGAGGTTCTGTAATCAGTTTTTTTTTTAGCCTGTGGAAAATCATCCAATGACTTCTCTCGCTCTAGAGTGGAGTGAGAGGGCGTGTCAGACTCTACCCACTATATGTTCCTGTAGTTGCTCTTTGCGGTCTAGGACCACGAGTATCCGTTTCAGAAATCCCTATAGACCAGATGCCCTGGGCCCCTACGCTTTTGCTGACATCGAAACAATTCCTGAAAAGGAAATCAGTAGTCCTAGAACGCCAAGGGCATCTGAAGGACACAGATGTGGTTTTAGTCAGTGAAAGTCTGAAACGCCCTCCGTCCCTGCTCTAGAATGGAAGAAGTCATTGGACGATTTGACACTTTAAAAAGGACTCTGGAATGATAAAGGCAATTGAAAGAACACAGGTGAGTTTTATTCAGTAAAAGTCTTACACTCGCTCCACCCTGAACGGGCGAAGTTATGTGATAACTTCCCACAAAAAAAAACCACTGCAACTAAGGGGTCAAATGTGGTCCTCATTTTTTATTTTAGGGTTTTTGTACGATGTCATCCCATCGAGTCTGTCTCATAATACAATAATATATACACTTCCCATCCAATTATAATTTGGATGGCTTCAAGGCTAGAGTGAATAGGCTGTTAATAAACTAGTGCGCTTCTCCATCAACGATTGCATCACTACTTACCATCAGGAGGGATCAGAGCACAAGCACTAGTTTCATCATCATCATCATCATCATTTCAGCCGAAAGAAGTCCACTGCTGGACATAGGCCTCCCCCAAGCGACGCCACAACGACCGATCCTGTGCGCACTAGTTTACATAAATTAAAAAAAAAAACACTTTAATCACAAAAAATAATCTACTTTCTTAAATCTATAAAAGAATATAAAACTTTTGCTTCACTAGGTACAGTTAGATATCGCTAAAATGCCATTGAAACTTCTACATCCATTGTGGACAATTTCAATGACTTTAAAAGAATGTTTCTCTTGTCTTTATATCGATCACATTCCACAAAATATGTCCTGAATTTGATTCGTAGATTAGACATAAGTTAGCGTACGGTACAGATAGAGAACCGAAGTCCAATCGCAATGAAGAAACCTAGGTAGATTTCTTCATTAAAATATTGTTTGTAGTCTGGAGTCTTGATTGGGGTCTTTCAGTTAATAGGTACCTGACGTAGTGTTGGAACACCTTCTGCCGACATGCACAGAAGGAATTACCTGACTTGTCAAAATGTCAATCGTGCGAGTGAGAAAGTGGCATGGAGCTATACTCCCTATATAGATCCATCCCTTTAACTGTTCATTTGAAATGGATCGCGTAAAAAGCTCATAGTAGGGCCTCAGGAGCAGCTTGCGGAAGATCTATGTTCAGCATTTGAAGTCTTTCGCGAGATATGATGATAATGATACTATTCTATACTTTTATATCTAGCTAGGCATTTAGGGGAAAACAGAGTAATTATTTACATAAACCAATTTCATAAAATATTCATCCCAAACAATGTGATTATAACACTTAAGGGGATGCAACTCGACATACATTATCATTGTTTTTATACAACCGCTCTTACGCGATTATGACATTTTTTGTTAAATATTTTGGAAACACAGTGTCTTGTGGATATTATGTAGGCCTCTATTAATTCATTAAACCCCAAGCGAACGCCGGCTTTCGCTTTCTCATCGTCTTTCTATTGTCACTAATTACGGTATTCGAAAGGTTAAAATCAACTAATAAATTTGTGTAAAACTAATAATCCAGTATATAGACTACCTACCAGTATATAGAATACCTCTGAAAATCTACTATTTTACATGAACTTTGAAAGTTCATAATTTACTCAAAAATTTAAAAAGTCAAAAAGTATAACAATAGAAGCCCTGCTAATCAAGATTCTAAATGACATTTTTTTTTTCAAATATTTTAAGGGTTTAAAAAAAATCACGTATTTCCTGGAACAAGTTTTGTAAAATATTCGAGTAAATCACGGAATAACCGAATGCTAACAGAGTTTTCAGGCCTTATATCACTTTTTTTTTGCACTGCCTCTTCATCAAACATAACGTTGGATTGTGTTAGATGAAGCAACAAGCTTTTAAACCATGCTCGATTTTGACGATAGGCGACTGGAAAAGGACCCTCTTAATATAACAATCCAGTCAACCCACATTTACATTTTGCACGTAAAACGGAATTAATACTTAGATAGGTACATATTTACTCCGCTTTCGTTTGTTGGCTTACCCACTTATAAACAAATCATAACTTATATACTCGTATAATATTATGCAGGTACTTTAATTCTCATACATAACAGTAAGTTCGGGAGGTTTCGTGCGGAAGAAACGCCCGGGTGTTGACCGCCCGGAGGATACGGTGGAGTACACGGTAGAGGTGTGCCGTCGTGCCCCGCTTGGGCAGAGCAACGCCGTGTCCTCGCGTGGGCGATCGGCGGCAGCGATCTCTTGCGCCGGCCCTTGGCACAGGCCATGGTCCGGAGCGAGAAGGAGTGGCAGGCGGTCGCTTCCTTCTGCGAAGCAGTAATGCTAGCAAAGGAGGCGGCCGATCGCGTGAGGCAACGGCCCTCACGCCCCAATCACCTTCCGATCCCGATTTGCGGCCACCGTAGGCGCAGGCTTGCGGACGGCAAGCAATGGGTACCTCGTCGTCCAACCGCCCGATAACCGTCCGGAACAAGCCCAAGTCGTCAACGGCGCGTACTGTTCCACGCGCGCCTCATGGAGATGTCAGCAACGGTAGGGGCCCAGCAAGTTCGAAACCTACTGGGGCCAAGGGTCTGGTTCTGAAAGGAAGACTCGGCCCTGGTACGAAAGGCAACGAAGGAACAGGAGTGGGTTTTTAGTCAATAAAAGTCTGACACTATCTCTAGCGGGATGTATTATTATTTTCAGAAAATAACCATAATAAAGATTGATTCGATAGTATAAACATAATTTTAAAGACTATATTGTCTTAATTGAACTTGTGGTCATACGAATACCGATATTAATACCGGTATTAAAAAAATCCGGTATTTGAAAGCCCTAACCCTAGACCTTGGAGACGATTGGGGCTTGAGGATGTTCGTTCATTCACGCGTGCGGCTGTCGCTAGCATTACTGCTTCGCAGAAGGAGGCGACCACGGCCTATTCCCCCTCGTTCCGAAAGTCCAGACCATGGCCTTTACCAGGGCCCGGGATGTTTTTGCCTTGGATACTGAGTCCTTTAAGCCATGTTATCGTATGGAGTAGTCACTTTGAGTTCCATTAGTTATTTAGTATCCATCGCAGATGATAATGGTTTGCGCGTAAACACAGTAACATAAGTGCTTGCTGATTCAATGGGCAATTCCAATAAACAAGGTGTTTACAAACATTGGTGAGAATGAATATGTGACCTAATAACGAACTGAAAATACTAGGTGCCGACCTACTCTTGTTTTACTGGTACAAGGCTGCCAACGTTGATGACGAAAATCAGTCTAGATATCTGCGAAGATTACGAGAAAAGGGTCGTTCAACTAGGCGCAAAGCCGATACATTTTTTAGGATTCCGTACCTAAAAAAGAAAAAACGGAACCCTTATAGGATCACTTTGTTGTCCGTCTGTCAGTCAAAACCCTTTATCTCGGGAACGGGTGGAAATATCGAGTTGAAATTAAGACCATATATTCAAGTCTGCCGTGCCTTGAAGCTCTAAAAAAATCAAACTTCTGACGTAACGAAAAAAAAAGATACGGTCGTTTATGTCGCAAAAAACGTGTATTTCGATACTCTCAAGGGAATCAAAATTCATAAGGTAATTCCCGTTGACTTAGAACCCTTGCCAAATTTGATAACTTTGTACGGAACCCTCAGTGCTCGAGTACGACTAAATACGAGTCGCCTAGTTTTTTAAATAATTTTCTACGTTTATGAATCGGTAGAACTATTTCTGTATTTAAACCCTTAGAGGTGAAAAGGAGTGGCAAAGTTTAATTTTTGTTTATTAATGATAATTAAACAGCTGGCCAGATTTAGATAAAACTTGACATATCTGAAGTGGGTTTTGGAGGAGATATGGATGAATAAATTAATACGAAATTAAAATAGAAATTCGTAATACGAGTATATTTGAAGGTGACAATTTAAACTACACTAAGGAGTTTTAATTATGAACTAAAAGAAGTTCTGCTACATACCTACCTACGGCTAAATCAATGTGTCATCATCATTTCAGCCGAAAGACGTCCACTATTGGACATAGGCCTCCCCCATATATCACAACAATGAACGATCCTGTGCGTCCAGTATCCATCGGATTCCTGCGACCATCGCCAGGTCATCAATTCACCTTGAGGGAGGCCTTCCAACGTTACGTCTTACGGTACGCGATCGCCACTTTAGAACCTTTCAAAGGAGCAATGTGCCCCTAAAGTAATATTCAGATTCTAAATAACTTAATTCGCTGGTATTTAAGCTTTTTCAATTCTCTCTCTTTCTGTATTTATTTAATAAATTTACGTGACGTCGCGCAGCTCCACAAACTAGGTGGATACGCTGGATACGTACTTACCTAACATAATTTGCCAGTAACACACAGTAGAAACTCAATTATGCTTTAATGAGTGCCAATTTTGTGAGTCCTCTGCCACATGGAATTTAGAAACACTGGCATTCTACATTACGAAATTACTGTGTACTACGGTGCAGTTTTTAAAACGACAGAATCGATTTGTATTAAGGTTGGCGTTCCATTGCGTGTTTTATTAGGGATTTCAGAATTTGAGAGTAGATGGCATGTTGATTAAGCGCAATGAATATTAAAATGATTGGAAAGTTTTATAGAATGAATTCCGTGGAACGTAACTTGCATTCTCATTCTCTATGAATCCCTGACATTTTCTATGGAAGCTTTAACAAAAGGCTATCTACCGGAACGAGACAAAGCGGGAAATAAATTGATTTTGTTTGTTGTGTGTGTGTCTGTGTGCAAAATAAACATGTTTACTTTTTTCTTTCTTACTTAATCTTATAGTAAGGGTTTTAGAACTGGGTAGGTAGGTACTTATCATGACATGGTAAAATGTCAGTTGTGAGAGCAAGAAAGAGGGATGGAGCTATAATACCTATAAAGCTCCATCCCTTTAACATTTTGGTAAAATGGATCGTGTTAAGAGGTCGTGGTAGTCCTCTACCGCAACGTTGAACAATAGAATATAATAGAAAAGAAAAGAATAGAATAGAATAGATTAGAATAGAATAGAATAGAATAGAATAGAATAGAATAGAATAGAATAGAATAGAATAGAATAGAATAGAACAGAACAGAATAAACTTTATTGTACACCAAAATAGTACCTAACCATTTCACAGAAACCTAAATCTATGGGTACAACATTGGCGGTCTTATCGCTGACAGCGATATTTACCAGACAACCTTAGGATTTACTATAAGAACTAAGATCATAAGCCTAAGGTGTGGGTGGAGATAGAAAACGTGAATATTTCTCTGTTACATGGCTAGTTCTACAAATTGGGGAATTATGGTTGGCCCAGGGCGTAGAACAATATGTACCTAATAATTATTTTTGTTACATGACATTATGAAATAAAAGTTTATATTGGTTTCTAATTTGACACTGAAAATCATCTCTCTCATGCAAATATTTATACGACAAATTTACCTTAAAATAGGAAAAATTCTCACTTCTTTGTGGGGCGAATTTCCTAAATCCAAGAGAAAAGTTCAATGAGAATGAAAAAGGTTTAATAAACAGTTTAGAAGAATAATTTTATTATAAGATAACTAGCTGACCCGGCAAACGTTGTTTTGCTATGTATATAAAAAAAAAATCTAAAATAAAAAAAAAAGGAAATTGTCCGATTCTCATAGATACCGGATAAGCACAAAAAATTTCATCAAAATCGGTCAAGCCGTTTCGGAGGAGTATGGCAACGAAAACTGTGACACGAGAATTTTACATATTAGATAATCATTTGTATAGGGTTTCCAGAAAATATGTAATGGATTTACGATCTCTTATTTTTTCCGAGATTTGGTCGACTTAATAACGGCGACACATATTTAGTATCATTTCCCTGTCAACTCAAAGTTTGTTAAAATGACTATGAAATAGAAATATAGAGGTGACAACAGCATAGTAAGGGCTATGTTTTTTTTCACTTGAGCGGCAATTAGTTGTGTCCGAACGTTTAGTATGAACAGTTGCGTTCGGGTCAGAAAAATTCTCTCACATGGTACGTATTTACATTTGAACCATAAAATATTATTTCATTTTAATGCATTGCAAGTATTTCTTTTAGTTGCACGGAAGATTTATGTAAATTTACTCTACTTTGTCTACTCTCACTTCCTTGTGATTCGTAGTTTAAAAAACGCCCATACCTTCTAAATTAATAAATATTTTGACTGAACCTTTCAATTCTAGAATACTCCATCCTATTTTATTATAACAGTTAACTTAGAAATTAATAACTTTAAAAATAAAATTATAATTCAAAAATAATCCAATTTTATTCCCTTGTTATGTGACAATTATGTAGCTGATCCTCGTCCAGGTCTCTTACTCTATTCGAAATTTAAAATGATACATCATCATCATTTCAGCCGAAAGACGTCCACTGTTGGACATAGGCATAGGCTGTTGGGCATAAGTTGTTGGTTGTATGTACGTATGTGTTTTAGTTTTAATTTCCTTTTATGTTTGTATTGGTGTACAAAAAAAGATACAATAAATAAATAGGCCAAATGTCGCCATAACCATGACCAGTCCTGTGCGTCTCGCATCCATTGGGTTCCCGCCACCCTCACCAGGTCATCGGTCCACCTTGTGGGAAGCCTTCCAAAGCTGTGTCTTCCGGTACGTGGTCGCCATTCCAGAACCTTTCGTCCCCATTGACCATCTGTTCTGCGAGCAATGTGCCTTGCGCACTGCCACTTAAGATTGGCGATTCCTTGAGCTACGTCTGTAAACTTGATTCTCCTGCGGATATCTTCATTTCTGAGGCGATCCTACAAGGAAACTCCGAGCATAGCCCTTTCCATTGCCCTTTGAGTGACTTTAAGCCTTTTGATGAGGTTCATTGTAAGCGACCACGTTTCGGAGCCATTTGTCCATAACTGGCAACACGCACTGACACTACTCAGCCGAGTTGGATACGATGATTGACCTCTTTCTCGAAGTTAGACCTACCCAACTGGACGGTCTGTCCCAGGTAAACGTAGTCGTCCACAACTTCGAGTGTAGAGTCTCCAATCTTGATAGGAGTGGGTGCCACATGAATGTTTACCATGACTTTGGTTTTGTCCATGTTCATTTCAAGTCCCACTCTTTCGGAAGCTTTACTGAGGTCACCGAGCATTGTACTGAGCTCATCTGTTGGAGACTGATGATGGCTGGTGATGGCTAAGAAGCCATCACGTCGGCAAATCGAAGGTAAAATGATACATACCACCAGACTTTTACTGACTAAAATCGATTCCTACGTTCCTTCTTTGCCTTGCGTTCCAGGACCCCAAGTTTCCCTTACGAAAGCCAACCCATGGCCCCAGTAGGCTTCGACCGTGTTGGATTCCTACGATTCTGTTGACATCTCTTTGAGGCGCGCGCGGGATACTACGCGCCGTTGACGACTCGGGCTCGGTCCGGACGGTTACCGGACGACCGGATAGCTAGCGACTTACTATACACTGGGTTCTATACTGAGAACTGTAGATACTCCAGGTCACGTTGTTTATTTTTTTTTAATTCAAATTAAAGTTATGTAGTTTTCAAAATGTCGACCAAATACAATTGAATATGTGCAAAAGAAGAGAAAATAAAGAAAAAGATTTTATTTGGCACACAGAGACTCAAACACAGCGCGGTCTAATTAGACAATTACCTATTTCAAAAACGGCCAACTAGCCAAGTCACCATTATGGTAAGTATGAAGGATCCATTTATCGATTTTCTACCAACAAAAAAAAACGGTACCTACGTTGCCCTTCAGACCAACGCGATATTTTGGACCAGACTGTTAGATTTTCAGATAATTTAGACAGATGTTTACAACCTACCTATACTCCTGTTTTATCCACGCCATTTATATTCGGGCTTATCTGGTTGTCCATAACAACCAACAAACAGCTCGGGGATTACGCCTACAATGGATACCTAAAACATGTTTATTCAAAATGAGTAATACCGGAATAGAGGATAATAATTTGTAATCTGAGTAAAGGGTAAATTTGATTGCCAGCAGGATTGTTGTCACGGTTTTTGTTACCCGACGACCTAACGGCGAGCTACCCATTGCTCGTTATCCGCTAGCCCGTGCCTACGGTGGCTACTCGGGGTCTGGATCCCTTTGGCTGGGGCGTTTGAATGTCCATTTCCTTACGCGTGCGGGCGCCTTCTTCGCTAGCATTACTGCTTCGTAGAAAAAGGCGGCCGCCTGCCATTTTACTTCACTCCGGACCAGGACCCAACGCAAGAGATTTTTGCTGCCAATCGCGACACGGCGGTGCTTTGCCCAAGCCAAGGTGTACCCCACAACTCTACCGTATGATCCACCGTGTCCTCCAGGCGTGACGCTTTAATTATGCGCCTCTGTGTGTTGAGCCTTTTGTGCGGCGCGAATATAACAAACAATTATTGATACTTTATTATGCTAGCCTACATGACCAAAGACATTTAATATGTACATGACCCACGGTGCGGCGTTGAGCGAAGCGATCGCGATCAGATTGCTTTAAAATTTTCGCACGAACTCTAGCGATGTTTTATATAAATGGCCCGCCGTTAACTAATAACTAATCGCTATCACTTCGCTCAACACGCACCCACATGCGGTGGGTCTTCTAGGTCACCGCAATAAAGTATCAATTGTTTTTTCCATTTGTGTTATTCTGATCACCTGCGTATGACACCACATAAGGCTCAACACAAACAGGCGCAGACTCGAAGCGTCACAACCTTTTTTTGTTTAAGTTACAGGAACAGAGGTACTTATAAAGTTAGACAATTACCCTTGCTCCACCCTGCGCGAGAGAATTTACTTGATGACTTCCCAACCACAAAAAAGGGGTGACAAAGCCAGTCTACACTGCTAACCTGAGATGCAAGAGCGATGAGGCGAGCTTAAAAAACTTCTGTCAATGAATTAAACCACGTCAAAGTCGAAAATAGTCTCAAGGATACATAAATCTAGGATAAAAATATCTACCTACCCATAAAAATATTAATTTAAAAAAATCACTCAACCGTTATAATATGGGAACTATATTTTCTATCACCAAAATTTATATTTGTCATCAAGTTGTATCACCTTATAAATAGATCTATCGCCACGAAATATTTTCGTTCTCAGATAAACAAAAATTGTTCCCAGGTATGAATTATCAAATTAATATTAATATATGTGTAAAATAAGAGATCGATAACCAATAAAATTATATTGCATTACATGAATATAAACTTCGTTCTTATAATAACAGTTTTGTTACTTAAATAATAGCTCTGTGCTCAGAATGGTAGATCTGTCACCAAATAAATCGATTATCGATCCCTGACTGCGACTCCTTTTTATTTGATATTTTGTCACCAATACAGTAGTAACATTTTATTTCGTTCAGATATTAAATTAATAGTATTCGTTACCAATTTAATACATCAATTTATAATTTTAATGAAAAAATGATCAAAGGGGCGAAAATGAAAAAATGCAAACATATTATCGGATTAGCCATACGCTTAAAGCTGGCCAACCCCCCACCAGAAGCAAAAAATGTGCTTATCGGCCAGAAAAGAAAAAGGGGGCGCCCTTCGAAATCCAAACCAGCGCTGATTATTCAGTGATTATTGTTTTTTAAGAATAAATATTGATTATTTTAACTTTAATTAAGTGTTTTATCTATTATTCTGCTAGCCATAAGCCAGCTATTTTAAACCAGCGCTGATTGTTCAGTGGTAATTATTTTAAACAATAAATATTGATTATTTTGACTTTAATTGTTTTATTTACTACTCTGCTAAAAATTTTATTTAAATATAATTTATACTACCAGTGGAAATTTAAAACCTTGGGAGTCTAGTTAAGTAGCAGAATCTTTTGGTTGAAACGATGATGACAACCCTAATTTTTTATTTGAACTTAATGCAATTTTCTAGTAACATAATATGATTTATTGGTGATCTCTTTAAATTAGTTTGCTTAAATACTTATTAGGACACACCTATTATAATACATACAAAAACATTTATTTGGTACTAGACCTTATATCTCAGGATTTTAGGTGATTTATTGTGGAACTGATTTTGCATTGTTTGGTGACTACATTTTGGTGACAGATCTACTATTTTGAGGACAAACCCTATTATTTAAGAAACACAAAACTAATTAAATTGGTGATAGCTTAAATGATACCCTTATAATATGAACAGATTCAGTTGCGGTTTTATAATCATCTTCTTCTTTTTTTTCTTTTCGTGACGATGTACTCTATCTAATTTTTTTCTGACCAGTATTTGGCAACCTCTACGGCTCTGTTATTGGCCTCGTATAGATCCTGAAAACTGCAGGTGGTTGTGCAGGATGGACAGCATAGCAAATGACGCATGTCCTGTGCAGCGGCTCCACACTGGCACTGTGTTAGAGATGGGTCGAGGAAGCCCCATTTGGCCAAATTGTTTTTACAGCGGCTAACCTGGGTCCGCAGTCGGTTAAGAGATTGATAGTCATCGAAATGTGTCACTTGTTTAACTTTCGTAATTTTTATCATAACAATGATTACAACGGAAAATTATAATAAAAATTATATAAAAAAAATTATAGAACTCAAACACCACGTTCTCCAGCTTATAAACAGTGTCAAGTGTCAATCGACTTTGACGTTTCAAGCAATGACATTTAAAAATCTGTCTGACGTGTTTTTGTGTACGCCTAAAATCTTGTTTGTTGTAAAAAAAGAAATAAAAGTGTAACGACAAAGCTTTTAAGTGTTTAATCCTCATTTATAATAGTTAAAAAATCGTTTGCAATGCTGAAAGCCGTTATACTTATTGGAGGGCCACAAAAAGGTAAGAATTCTTACATCCGTCTTTACGTCACCGGCTTTCTTATCAATATATTGTAATAAAACATATAAATATGTATTACAGCAGCTTAAATTATATTTAGAAAATAGATATGTTTAATTAATAGTACTATAAATTAAACTAAGGCTCGATTGGTCATTAAAAGTGCATTTTCCTAAGTGTAAAGGTTATGTAAATAAAATATGGATATTCGCTATTTACACTGTATGAAGTGTCTAATTATAATAATAGTTGGTATTTATGCTTTTCATAGCCACAAAAAAACAAAGGCGTGCTCTTAGCGCTAATGGGCAATGTTTAGATAAGAAAACTAATAAGATAATCAATACTTTCTATGATTTATTCTACTTATGTCGTGTAGTCGTGACCGTGGCGTGCTGGACATATTTTTCTTCGTCATGCATGGCGGTCAAATGGTTATTTATTTAAGACCTCCAGTAAAAGATGTCCACATGCAAAGATACATACATTTAAGTTTTAAATTAGTGCACTCTGTCAATTACAGGTCAACAATTGAAATGAGGTGTTATCAGGTATACTTTGATAACACCTCATTTCAATTGTTTGATAAGAATCTATGACTATTGCAATTTAGTTTACAGCAAATTGTTATACTTATCTGTTACACAATCATGGTTGTACTTAGCATATATTTTCAGTTCAGTTCAACAGTTCTTTCCTCAAACAATATACAATACTTTCCTTTATATTGCTTGAAGTAATAATACGTCTTCTAGTGTTATATTTACATTTCTGGGTGTCTTGTGTATGTGAGTTTACACTTTGTGAACATACCCAATTGTGAGTCAGGGAGTTATTCTTTTATTCAATTTATTTATTAAACATGCACACACATCTTTACACCCTAACGATCTGGCAGCTGCGCTTAAAACCAGAAGATAGATAGATATTATTTATTGTACACCAAAAAATACAATTTACATTAGGAAATTAACATTAATAGGGTGTCACAATGGGCGGTCTTATCGCTAAAAGCGATTTTTTACAGACAACCTTTGGATGGATTTACAGAGAAGGAGAAAAACAGATACGCAGGTAGTTTGTGGTGTACTATTTACATATATACAATACATAAACTAATAAATTGCATATAATACAAATAATATAATATATATATATATATATATATGTATAATAATGAAAGCAAAGAAATGATGAATTAATGACGACGTTTAAGAGGAAAGGTAGTGATCCTTAACCATATTTTTTTAAATTAAGAGTGTTTGAGCCTGCCTTACCGACACGGGCAAAGCATTCCACAGCCGCACTGCTTGAACTGTAAACGACTTGTCATAAAAATTGGTGGAATGGCTTGGCATCTCGAGCCCAAAGTTTTCCGATGACCTAAGATATCTAGTATGTGTGTCATGAAGGAACTTGAAACGTTCTTTAAGATAAGCGGGGGTTTTAGGATTGAACAGAACACTGCAGAGCAGAGACAAGATGAGTACGTTCCGGCGAAGACGTATTGGAAGCCACTTGAGTTTCGTACGAAAAACGGATATGTGATCATACTTGCGCAAGCCAAATATAAATCGTATGCAAACATTTTGAAGTCGCTCAAGTTTATCTAGTTGTGCCTCAGTGAGATCGAGATAACTGACATCAAGTCATCTGTCAAGGATAGGGAGTAAGAGGGACTGAGCAAGTGCAATTTTAGTGGCAGTTGGCAGAAAGTTACGCAACCGTCTTAGGAAAGAAGTTACTACTTTAAGAAGTTACTTGAAAAGACTAAAAAGGAAAGACATAACATAGTCCAATTGCTAAAGTGGACTCAGCAATTGATTGGGTAGATGGCTCACTGGAGCCATGCTCAACCCGCCACAAATTCAAACTCCAACACACCTGCTAAAAGTAAAACTGATTGCAGATTGGAAAAAAAAAATTTAAAAAAATTCTTACGGCTAACATTTACCTAAAAATCTAAAACAACACTTAAACTCTATTACAAAATATACTATAACTATAAAAATAAAAGAAATAAATAAAGAAATTTAACCTTATAAAATCAGACTTAATACAGTAACTAATATTTAAATATAACTAACAAAGTTTAACAAAACACTTGCAAATTCACTCTCATGACTCGAAAATAGGTCAATCTTCTCATGCCCTTCGTTTAGTACACATATTGTGCGGGTGAGAGGTGCTTTTGACAGCAGGTTGGCACTGGCAGCAGGTACGGCCAGCAAAGGCAGTCGCTGCCGCCTCCTCACACACCAGTCTGGCACGCACAGCTTCAAATGCCGCAGCACACCCGGGTCGTGCACTACTCCACGCAGGAGCTTTACTGCATACGACACAAGTGTAAATTCCTGGTGCACTCTTAGCTCGTTGTACCCCATCATACCCAGTACAAACAGTGTAGGATACATCGGTGGGTAAAACGGGTAAACCCCATATAGTTTGAAACACAAGTGTCTTGTAAATTTATTTAGTACTCGCTCTAGCATGACACGGTAATTTGCTTCATGAGGATCTCAGATCACCGTACTGTGTTTCAAATGACTCCTTATCAAGGCATACAGTACCCTAAGCATGATAATATCAGTGAATCCCTGCAACTGTCTCAGCATGAAACCGAGGTTTCTGTATGCTTTCTTGAAAATCTTAATTATATGATCCTGGAATGTTAGATCTGGTGTATATAGTACTCCTAGATCTCTTACTTGAGACACTCACTGGAATGGCACTTCCTCTACTGGGTATTCGTAGGCTCTTGCAGTCTTTGTGCACGTAAATGTCATAATTGAGCATTTTGCTGTGTTGAAATAGAGTTTGCTATCATAAAATAAAAGAAATAAAAATCTTATATTTCGGACAAAGTCCATAGTTGGTGGTTGGTGGGTTGGTGGGGAGCAGTGGTAGCCGAGTGGGTAACGGCCCCAATTTACAAGTTGTAGGTCGCGGGTTCAAACCCAACCAGGCGCATTACTTTGTGTAATTTATTTCATTACCACTGCTCTCAAAACAGTGAAGGAAAACATCGTGAGGAAACCGGCATGTCCTAGAACAAAAAATTCGAAGACATTTGACATCTACCAACCCACACTGGGTCCGCTTAGTGGATTACGGCCCATTCCCTCTCCTAGAATCTTCTCTATCTCTCTACAGTGGGAACATTATAAGGTCGACTATGCTGTGCCATAGTTGGTTGGTATACACAGAACTTAAAATCTAGTGTTACTACTTATTACTACCGGAAACAATTTTTTTACTCCACTCAACCACTCTGTCTATGTCTTCTTGCAAACGCTCACAGTTCGACTCGCCTTTGACCTCAAGCAGCAATTTGAGATCATCTGCAAACAATAAACATAAACTATGTTTGACTACATCTGGTAAGTCATTTACCATTAAAATAAATTCAAGAGGACCCAAATTGCTGCCCAGGCTCACTCCTGACCTGGTGTAGTATGGCTCGGATTCGACCTCATTGTAGTCCAACGCCGTGGCCTCGTGGGAGCAATCGGCGGCGGCGATCTCTCGCGCCGGGCCTTGGTTCAGGCCATGCTCCGGAGCGAGGAGGAGTGGCAGGCGGTAGCCTCCTTCTGCGAAGCAGTAATGCTAGCGAAGGAGGCGGCCGATCGCGTGAGGCAACGGTCCTTACGCTCCAACCGCCGCCGCCGGGATTCCGATCCCGATTTCCGGCCACCGTAGGCGCGGGCTTGCGGACGGCGAGCAATGGGTGGCTCGCCGTCCGATCGTCCGGTAATCGGACCGAGCCCAAGTCGTCGACGGCGCGTATTGTTCCACGCGCGCCTCAAAGAGATGTCAGCAAATCGTAGGAGCCCAGCAGGGTCAAAACCTACAGGGGCCACGGGTAGTGTGAAAGCGAAACCCGGGGCCCTGGGACGAAGGCAACGAAGGAACAGGAGTGGGTTTTTAGTCAGTAAAAGTCTGACACTAATTTCGCACGTATTTTACGAAATGTAGAAAGCAGTGGACGCCATATTTACTCTGCGGTTGTGCCGTCAGTTGGCTGTGTAAACAAATGCGCTCAGTATGGCCGATCAGTTGACAGCTGCCACTTTATTTTACACAGCCGAATGACGTAATAACATGGTGGCTACTATTTCAAGGTGATAAAGAACAGATAATAAAAACAGAAAATTTTGACTTGAATTTTAAAAATTATTTTGTTATTTTATGAACTAAAACCAACACTTACTGACCGCATTTTACCTGAGCTATCTTAATATTATATATTTCTAGATTTTTTCTTATATAGAGTAAAATACCCAAGAAAAGATGGATGGATTGTGTGAACAGTGATATCAAAGAAAAGGAAGTTAGTGATAGTATGACGGTTGACAGGATAGAATGGAAGAAAAGAACGTGTTGCGCCGACCCCGAATAAGATGGGACAAGGGCAGGAAGATGATGATGATGATGATAGAGTAAAATACCCTATTACACATATGTTAGGACCAGAGTGTTATTTAATCCCTCTTCTCCTTTTTTTTTATTCTCCTCAAGGAAGGAATATTGTGGAGGGTGCCTTGGTTTCCGAAGAACTTTGCCCTGAATCTTTTTTATATGGATCTATAAACTTGTGATGCAATCAATAATGGTGAATCGTACTAGTTTATTAAGACCCTATTCACTCTAGCCTTGAAGACACCTAAATTATAATTGGTTCCGTAACATTACTTCGAGAGTCACATGGTTGATTAACGGAAAGTCGACTGAACGATTGATCGAATAGAATTTATTGTGAAAAAAACTTTATCACCAAACGCTACTTCGACTGAACGATTCATCGGGTATTTATTGATTGATGTCATGCTTTCGGGATCCAGTAGGATGTGGAACTAGAAGAGTAGGGAAACATCAAGGGACACTGAATTTGACCTTGACCTCAAGATCAAATGTATAAAAAGTGAGGGAAGTCACCAAAGGTCAATGACCTTGATATCAAGAACAGATGTATAAAATGCGTGGAAACGTCTGGTACAAAGTAAAGATCAATATTTTTATGTTTCCAGGCACCCGCTTCCGCCCTCTCTCTCTGGACACACCAAAGCCGTTGTTCCCGATAGCAGGGATCCCACTAATACAGCACCATGTGGAGGCCTGCGCCAAGCTGGAAGCCTGCAAGGAAATCCTCATCATTGGAGCATACACTACTAATACTATGGCACAGTTTGTTAGTGACATGCAAAAGGAATATCATGTTATTATAAGGTACATTAATTTAACATTTAATTAAACTTTTCATCATCATCATCATCATTTCAGCCGTAAGACGTTCATGATTAGACATTGGTCTCCCCCAACTGTCGCCATAACGACCGGTCCTGTGCGTCTCGCATCCATCGGATTCCCTTGTAGGAGGCCTTCCAACACTGCGTTTTCCTATAAGTGTTCGTTACTCCAAAACCGTTGGTCCTCGTCGATCATCTGTTCTGCGAGCAATCTACCCTGCCCAGTGCCCACTGCCACTGAAGTTTGGCGTTTAACCTCCGTATAAATAAAATTAAACCCTCGAGTACACACGCTAAGAGCATTTTTCCGCCCTTTGAAAACTAACGTTAGTATTTTCAATAATACGCAAAATTCACAGGCAAACAGAGTAAAATAACCCAGTGCAAAATTTAAGGACAATCAGTTCGCAGACAACCACTATAGGAAAGGATTTCCCCCTCCAGCACCCCTAGCCAAGTTGATAATCTGCAATCGTTAACCCTAGTCGAAAACTAATCAAATGTATTTGAATGACATCATCTCAACGTTAAGTCACGTGGTCAGAACAAACTAATAGAAAATTCGTAGCCAAATTCACATCGTTCAAAATGATAGAATGAATTGCTATCACATTGTAGATGAACATCCTTTGTTATTGTAGAACGAGCGGCCTACTCAGGCGCGTCAACATGGCTACCAATTTATCGTTTTCTACAATTGCTGACACCGAGGCGTTACCAATTGGAGAACGGAATTCGACACGAAATGGTTGTAACTTGGCTAGGGGGACAGATCGAGTGCGGCGCCAATTTGCTCACCGCTCGAGCATTATAAAATTGAAGTAAAGCACTAAAATTACCAGCAACCAAACTCAGCATCATTTCACTCTTGCCCCATTTTAATTGAGGCAGATACAATACCTTTATTTCTTCTTTTCTATCCGTCATGCTATCACTCAACTCCCTTTTCTTTCATATCTGATGTGAGTATATCAATCTATCTGTCTTTTCTTTGGCCTGTCCATCCATTCACATATATAGCCATAGTCACAGTCCATGTCAAACCAATAGAACAAAATACAAGACACAAATAAAATTCAAATCTCACGTAAAAATAAATAAATCAAAAGTCACAATAAATTAGTCAAAATTAATATTTATGTCTAAGTTTAGGACAAAAATCGCTTGCTTGATAAACCATTTTTTCCGTAACTAATTAAAAAGTATGTAGTGACATCTATGGCGTCACATAGGAACTTAACTACAAAATCCTACATCGCCCAATTAGAGTTCTCTGCGCGATTTGAACATATACAACAGTGTGAAACCATTTATCGGGTAGTTACCCGGATCAGACATAACTCCCTGGTCTGTCTGGTCGGAGGATCCTTTTTTTTCAACGGAGGTTCGCGGGACTTTACACTCTGTTCCGCAAACCTCTAAAAGTACGTAAAAGATACTCTCTGTTTGATTCTGTTATAATTATGTGTTACAAATTCCAGGTACCTTCAAGAGTTCACTCCCCTCGGCACTGGAGGCGGTCTATACCACTTCAGGGATCAGGTCCGCGCCGGCAATCCTTCTGCATTCTTCTTGCTGAACGGAGACGTGTGTGCTGACTTCCCTCTCAAGGAGCTGTTGCACTTTCATGAGGAAAAGACTAATGCTTTGGTAAGTGTTAAAGACTCATCATCATCATCATTTCAGCCGAAAGACGTCCACTGTTGGACATAGGCCTCCCCCAAGTGCCGCCACAATGAACGGTCCTGTACGTCTCGTATCCATCGTACTCCCGCAACCATTACCAGGTCATCGGTCCACCTTGTAGGAGGCCTTCCAACGCTACGTCTTCTGGTACGTGGTCGCCATTCTAGAACCTTTCGGCCCCAACGGCCATCTGTTCTGCGAGCAATGTGCCCTACCCATTGCCACTTAAGTTTGGCGATTCTTCGTGCTATGTCTGTAACCTTAGTTCTCCTGCGGATATCCTCATTCCTGATTCGATCACGCAAGGAAACTCCGAGCATAGCCCTTTCCATTGCCCTTTGGGTGACTTTAAGTCTTCTGATGAGGCCCATTGTAAGCGACCACGTTTCAGAGCCATATGTCATTACTGGCAACACGCACTGGTCATAAACTTTCGTCTTGAGACACTGTGGTATATTGGACGAGAAAATACCGCGCAGCTTCCCGAACGCTGCCCAGCCAAGTCGGATTCGACGATTGATCTCTTTCTCGAAGTTAGACCTTCCCAACTGGACCGTCTGTCCCAGATAAACGTAATCGTCCACAACTTCGAGTGTAGAGTCCCTGATCTTGATAGGAGTGGGTGCTACATGGCTGTTTACCATGACTTTGGTTTTATCCATGTTCATTTTAAGTCCCACTCTTTCTCATGTTAAAGACTGTTTCTGGGTAATTTTTAGCTTAGACCGTTTGCAGTAGAAGCCCTGGCGTAATTTGTATTTGTGTTTCGGGCTGATGTCCGACACTCCACGTCTAAAGCGCCTATCTACTGACCATTTCCTAGAGGGTGGGTACCTGGGTTCTCGAAGGACTTTGTCCTGAATCCAGCGATCACTGGATAACTTAGAATCAGATGAGCTGCTGCCTCGTCTTCCTCCATGCTGGCTTAGCAGAGTGGGCTGTCTGTAACTCCTATGTAGTGTTGCAACAGAACTCTGCTTCCACTTCTGCAGAAGTTTCGCAAGGTTTTTCACTTTCGTTTTCGCTTCTACTTCCGCAAAATTTATAACAGAACTCTAAACGGAAGAATACAGCGAGGAGCGCGGGAGTGTGGGGCGCGTGAACTGCTGGACACATCGGAAGATGCGCGGGGGCGGGGAGGGCGGCACACAAACGTGTCGCAACGAGTTTCCAAAAAATTGCATCAACCATCATCTATTCTGATGTATAATCAAAAACCAATTTGTACATTGAATCAGCAATTAACCCATGCATGAGCTATTTTGGAGATCATCAATAATAATTAAAAGGAGACTTAAAATGATCCTTTCAAACTGTGTTTTTTTTTACAGGTAACAATAATGGGCACAGAAGCGACTCGTCAACAATCAGTGCACTACGGCTGCATGGTCCGCGAGCCCGCTACTAAGTCAGTCACCCACTACGTCGAGAAACCCAACAGTTATGTGTCCACGCTCATCAACTGCGGCGTTTACATATGCTCCCTGCAAGTGTTCCAAACAATGGCCGAGTCCTTTCAGAGGAAACAGGATGTGTTCTATAGGTAATCTATTAGTTATAAGTAAGTTACCGACTACGTTGAGGACAAATTCAACACTTGCGTCAACGCTCATCAACTGAGGCAGACGCCTCAGTTGATGTGCTCATGCAAGTATTCCAGACTATGACTGAGTCCTTTCCGAAGAAACAGGAGGTGTTCTATAGGTTTTCCTTTCCCATTCTTTTTATTTTGATAAGTCCGTTACCAACTACGTTGAGGACAAACTCAACAGTTGCTATACTATGTACAGTTTTTTTACAGCCTTTCTATAGTCCTTACTATCACGGGTCATTTCTTAAGTGTATGTAAAATTTGAAGAGTTCTCTCGATTACTCCAGGATCTCTTCATCAGACCCTGACCTGATAACTACGGGAACGCCTGGGCGTCTTCCAAGTAATCAGGCATCATTCATATAAAAAAAAAAGAATTGAATACCTCCTCCTTTTTTGAAGTCTTTTAAAAAGACGGCTTACTCTATAATCATACTTTTATTTTGTAGCGGTAATGGCCAAACCAGCCCCGACTCTGGATACATGTCCTTTGAGCAAGACGTGTTGATGCAGCTGGCGGGAACCAACAAGTTGTATGCCATGCAAGTGAGTACATTACAATCCACTATTTTATTTAAATAACTATAAATCTTTTTATTAAAATTAGAAACAACAGCTGCCGTCATTTTTGTGCCCTGAACTGGTCTAAAAGCTAGCGAAGGAGGCGAGACTCCCTCACACCCCAGCCGTCGGGATTCGGAACCCGATTTCAAGCTACCGTAGGCGTGGACTTGCAGATGAGAGCAATGGTAGCTAGCCCTAGGGGCCCAGCAGGGTCGAAGCCTACTGCCATGGGTGTGCTTCCGAAAGGGAAACTCGGGGTCCTGGAACGCAAGGCAAAGAAGGAACATAAAAGTGGGTTTTAGTCATTAAAGTCAGACACGCCCTCTTCCTCCACCCTAGAGTGGGAGAAGTCATTGGATGATTGCCTACCAAAACAAAACTGGTCTAAGTAGGGTCAAACAAGTCTTAATTCTTTTCAAGGTTGTGGGATTGTTTGAAAGAATCGCTCAGAAATACTGGCGTTGTTTAGTTAATTTAAACTTTATGCATGAGTTAGAAACATTGTAGAAAAGCAGACTAAATACCAGTTGACCTGTGAAGCAGAAACCGAGCATACTTAATTATTAAATGGTGCAATTTATTGGAAAAACAAATCCAAAGGAAATATAATAATAAATATTTATGTTGTATCCTACTTGTGCTCACACTATATTTTAATTTATTCTAATGTCTATACGTGAGGACTTGTAATTGGCTTTCCAATTATTATGGTTTTCTATTTTTGTCTGGTTATATTAGCTGTAACTCCTCCACGTACTAAATAAATAAATAGGTTTTTTATATAATTTTTTTTTTTGTTGGGTGGGAAAATCATCTTATGACAAATCGCGCTCTTGGGCGGAGTGGAAGAAAGTGTCAGACTTTTACTGACTAAAAACCCATTCCTGTTCCTTCTTTGCTTTCGTCCCAGGGACCCGGGTTCCACTACTTATTTAGATACATGCAAACAAAAAAACGTTATTTTGAAATCCAAATTAATAATAAAAACAAAAATGCGCACACAAAATGGAGTTGAGAGCGGTGGCATAGTTGGAGCATCATGGCATGAGAGCGACATGCTGTTTGCTATCACAGCATTCGAATCGGTTTTACTGCCAAGGCACGCCACTAGCTGTTTGCATCAAAAACATGCTTAGATGTTATTTGTAACCGATATACTTTAATCTTTTGACCGCCACGTCAAAAAAGCAAAAACGTGCTCTCGGCGATTTCATCCCTTAACAACACAAATAAGAAAAACAATACTTATAAAATTTATTAGTCAGTCATCATGTAGTTGGTTAAAGCGTTAATAACAATTATTAATCCTCAGATAACGAACTGGTGGTCTCAAGTGAAGACGGCGGGGTCAGCGATCTACGCGAACCGCCACTACTTGGAACTACATCGAGACCGTGTATCTAAAGAGACGCCTTGCACCATACTGCCTGATGTGTTTGTACACCCTACTGCTAATGTGGACTCTACTGCTGTGGTAAGTGATACATTTTATTGTCTGAATAAAAAAGCATGAACTACACAACAGCCACTATTCTAGTACATTTTGATACAAGTGTAGAAAATTGGCCATTGCGACTGAGGCGAAATGGCGAAAGCTGAGTGCTGTCGTGATAGATTTCCACGTGTATCAAACGTTTTCCAAAAAATAACGGGTAATTGTTGCGTGACTCGTGGGGGTCGTCCAGCCTAATACGATACATGTAATAAATTGTGGTGGGGTGAACTCGCGCACTTTTCCGCACTAGTGCGAAGTTCAATAAATTGCGTGTCTAAAAGCGGTAGGGATAAGAGCGGGTATTCATTCGCCTTTAAGGAATGTGGGATTATCCGAAAGAGTTACTACGGCCATGGGTGCGCAATGGGTAACTGGAGGAACACGGCTGTGTTTTGATCAGTAAAAGTCTGATAGAAGAAGAGTATCACCATCATAATCATTTCAGCCGAAAGGCATCTACTGTGAGAAATAGGCCTCCCTCAAGTGTCGCCACAATGAACAGCTCCCCAAGCCAAGTTACGATCGTTTCGTTTCGATTCTCGACGTTGGGGGGAGGCCTGTGCCCACCAATGAAAAAGAATAGGCTAACTAAATAAAAAAATGCTCATCAGAAGGCTTAAAGTTACTCAAAGGGCAATGGAAAGGGCTATGCTCGGAGTTTCCTTGCGTGATCGCGTCAGAAATGATGATATCCGCACGAGAACTAAGGTTACGGACATAGCCCGAAGAATCGCCAAACTTAAGTGGCAGTGGGCAGGGCACATTGCTCGCAGAACAGATGGTCGATGGGGACGAAAGGTTCTGGAATGGCGACCACGTATCGGAAGACGCAGTGTTGGAAGGCCTCCCACAAGGTGGACCGATGACCTGGCGAGGGTCGCGGGAATCCGATGGATGCGAGACGTACAGGACCGGTCATTGTGGCGACATTTGGGGGAGGCCTATGTCCAACAGTGGACGTCTTTCGGCTGAAATGATGATGATGATGAAATAAAAAATATCTGAATAAAAATGTTCACTAAAAAGTTGTATTTTGTCCCCACCACACAGATTGGTCCCAACGTGTCGATCGGTGCTGGAGTGACGATCAAGGCTGGCGTCCGGATCAAGGAGTCTATCGTCCTTAACAATGCTACTGTTAACGACCACGCACTGGTCATGTATTCTGTTGGTAAGTTCGATTTTATTTAAAAGACAGAGGTGTACATTTAAAGTTTTTCGAAATTCCGTGCGCTAGTTGGCAACACTGAGTTGTCAGGTCCAGGCACCTGTCCAGTGGCATACAATTTCTGACATTAATATCATGTTGAAGTTAAGTTAAGCTACAGTCCCGAGTGCGGCCATGTTCTCGCTAGATGACACGATTCGTAGTTTTTTTTTCTTTTTCGATGGGAAAGTCATTCAATGACATCCCTCGCTCTTGGGCGGAGCGAGAGATAGTGTCAGACTTTTACTGACTAAAAACCCACTACTGTTCTTTCGTTGCCTTTCATACCAGGGCCAAGTCTTCCTTTCATAAGCAGACCCATGTGCCTAGTAGGCTTCGAACCTGCTGGGCCCCTACGGTTGCTGACATCTTAAGGCGTGCGTGGAACACTACGCGCCGTCGACTACTTGATCTCGGTCCGGACGGTTACCGGACTGTCGGACGGCGAGTTACCCATTGCTCGCCGTCCACAAGCCCACGTATCGTAGGTAGTTTCACTAACATGTAAACTCACATACACAAGACAAGCAGAACTGGAACAAGGCAAGGACATCCGTAGGTCACACAAATATTTGATTCGTGCGGGAATTGAACCCACGACACCAGCCATAGCAGCTGATTGCTCTACCACGGCGCCAACGGTTCCATTAATATAGTCCGACCGCTAAACCGTGTAGATGAATTGATGGTCAAAATCTAATTAATCACGAGCGAAGCCGCGGGCAAAACCTAGTGTTAACTTATGAGCAAAAGATCCTCCGTCACACAAAAAATTGCGTCATCTTCCCACATTTGTCCTATTTTACTTGGGGTTGGCGCAACACCTGTGTCCTGTCAACTGTCACGCTATTATTAAATGCGTTTTCTTTCATTTCACTCCTCACACACCACATCCATCAATTTCCTTCAAATCATATAATCTAGTGCTTGACTGCGATCCTACCTAATGATAAGCAGATTGTTTCTTTGTGTGCATCAGAATGGCGGGTGTAATTTCTAGATTTGCCTAAATTTATTACAGTCATTTGATACTTTCTATGTACCTTTACGTACCTTTCTTAAAAATCTGTGTACCTACACCCGTACAATGATATTTCGCCGGCGTTCGCTCGGTCATTGTCTTTCTATTGTGTCTCTAATTACGCTACTCAAAAGGTTAAAAATTAGGTTCATACACCCGCTTTTCTGATGTACTGCTAACCAATATATGTAGCCAAGCGTACTGTGTAAGTAAATTTGGTACCTCTTGTGTACCTGCAGATACAAGTATTAAATAAAGGAATTATTTCCCAGCTTCTGCCAGCAGGTTCGCCCGCATAAATGTCAGTTAAACTTTACCTCTTTATAATATTAGTTCAGATTAGCCCCATGAGATCGAATTGAAACACTTTTTAATACGTATAAAATGAAAACTAAATTATTATTATTTCATCCAGTGGGTCAAGAAGCGTCGGTAGGAGAATGGTCCAGAGTCGAGGGCACTCCGTCAGATCCCGACCCCAACAAACCGTTCGCGAAGATGGACAACACACCGCTTTTCAATTCGGATGGGAGACTCAACCCCTCCATCACTATACTTGGTAAGTTATTTTATCTTTGTGGTCAGGTTTCCGCACTTAGTCCTCGGTGGACCGTTGTACATGGGCCATGGCAGCCTTCACTACAACCAGTCCACTTATCTCCAGAAGCAAATGACTCTTTTCAGTTTGCTCAGGGCTTCTCTGAGTGAATTCGGTGCTCCCAAGGTTAGTGTTCTTATTTCACTGATGGCTGTGTACTCTAGGAGCACGTGTGCGACAGTTTCCTCTGACTCCATACATGCTCTGCATAGATACTATCCCTTATACTCATTGTGAAGAAGTGTTTGTTCAGTGATCAGTGGTAAGTCAATTACTACATTAATATTAATTTAATTAACCAATAATGAGGATCAATCATGATTTTTGTGGAGTATGCAGACTTATAGCGTCAAAAAAATATGTAAATGCTGTGAAGAAATTATTTAAATCGGATCAAAAATGACGAAGATACAGCAATTTTAATGTATTAGTTCTAGAAACGCGCCCAAGAATGAAGCGACTCGCTGTGACGTCATCTGTCATGATCGATACGATCAAGCCGTTCGTCTCACGGATCATGACAGATGACGTCATCATAAACAGTCCAGCAAGAACGCGCGTTTCCCCGTTCAGAAAAGCTTTAATAAATCCAGCATTAATTGACGGATTTTAATAATTTTAAAAAATAAATGCTCAGTAAATTATTACACATACGATATACTTAGTAAAAATCGGATTTGCTATTATGTGATTGATACTTATTCACTGCTCTCAAAGAGATGAGGCCGATTTGGATGGATGGATGGAGAGATGTGATCAGATTATGCTGTACTTCTGGACAGATATGGGTAAAGATCATAACTACTGCTGTGGTGGCGACCTCTCACGTCCGGCCCTGGTATAGGCCATAGTCCGGGGTGAGAGAGAATCGTAGAGTGATTTCCGGCCACCGAAGACGCGGGGTAGCGCACGCTTCAAAAAAATGTCAACAACAAAATAGTAGGGGCCCACCCCTACGGTCCCAGTCGGTCTCGGCCCTCAGGCCACGGAAAAGTTGTTTGAAAAGGTAACCGTGGCCCTTTAACGCAAAAGGTAACTGAAGTCACAAGTAGGTTTAGTAATTAAAAATCTGACACGCCAAGGTTCATCGTTACTGTGAACTAATCCGTACTGGACCCATTCCCTTTCCTAGAAAGAGCGCCAGAGTTACAGCAGCAGGAATGTTATAAAGCTGCTTACGTTTTTGTAATAATAATAATAATATTTTTTTATGAGATCTGTTTAAAACAAAAATGAAAAATGTAATTTATATGTGTTTATACTGAATAAAGGAAATAATATTTTTTTTTAATATTTTAAAATGTAAATTATATGTAAATAAGAAAAATAAAGAGATAATAATAATAATCATTTTATTTCCGGTAAACATTACCCATATCATAAATACCTTATTGGCTAACATACATAACTATATCAAACCTCTTTTATATCTTATATCTCTAATTTTGTTAACAGGTGCAGGAGTAGTGGTTCCAGCTGAAACGATCCTTCTCAACTCGATAGTGTTGCCACACAAATATCTAACAAGGAGCTTTAAACACGAGATTATTTTATAGTCTAATCGCATGGTAACACTCACGCTATTTATGAGAAAATCATTATATATTTACAAAAGAGTTTTTATGTAATTTAATCTGTGCAAAAGCATAGACTACAAAATATTGCCTAAGATTTTTATTATAATTTCATAGTTAATAAAATATTATTTTTGTTAGTTTTAAGAAAATGTTTGAAGAATGTTTACAGATATTTATACGATGACCAGGAGCCCTACCACAAGCTCTTAAAGCGATCCATTTTACGACCTACACGAAACTGTTAAAGGGGTGGAGCTATATGAGGTGTATAGCTCCATCACTTATTCTCACTCGCACGACTGACATTTTGACACGTTACGGTAAGGCCCAGTGTCAACGCGGTGTCCTACGTGAGCGATTGAGCTTGAATGCGATTGCGAAGCGATGCGGTTCACATAATATATTCAATGCGACCCGACGACACCATCCTACGTGCGCGTGAAGTCGCTTCTTCAGCCACCATTTATGAGTTCGCGCGAAAATATCAAACCAACTATACGCGTCCGCTTCGCTTCACTCGTCGCTGCACCGCATCTAAGTGTGGTTGGTTACATATGCCATCCACAATAGAGTATCAATTTATTGTTTGTTCCAATTACGGCACTACGCTTCGCATTCGCCTACGTTGGACACTACGTAAGCCACCTGACGCCCTACCATAAGCTCTTAACGCAATCCATTTACCTAAACTATACTGTTAAAGGGACGGAGCTATGTAGGGTATATAGCTCCATCCCTCTTTCTCGCTTCCTTCCTGATATTTTAACATGTTATGGTAAGGCTCCTGAAGGCTAATTATTTCAAACGTGACAATAAATGTCAAAAATTTGTTAAAAAGTAACGCGGCGCCTTATTATGTGCAATTTAACATGATCGCAATTGCAAAGCGATCAGATGCGGTTCACGCAAATTCAACGCGACGCGGCGTCCTACGCGTGCGCAGAGTTATCGTTTCATCCGCGATTTATATGAAACATTAGCTTCTTAAACCAGTTTTTTCCATACAAACTTTGAAACCCCGTTTCATACCTTTAAGGGATGAATTTTGGAAAATCCTTATTCTTTATAGGTATACGTCATAAAAGGAACCTACGTGCAAAACTTTAACGTTCTAGATCTATGTGCTTGTTTACGAAGACGCGGGGTGTCGTGCATCACGTCAAGCGCTTTTACTGTTTATAGAGAAGCGCCGCATGCAGCGCCCTGTCTCATGGTACGCGCAAACACAAACATATGGCAATGTACGATGTTGTTTATGAACATGGGGGCCGTGTAGAGTAGCGGTGCCCACCGCGGCGCCCGCGGCTTATTCTCAAGTGTGTAACGCAGCGGGCACCTCTGTAATGCGCCCGACAGTTTGTAGTTTTGATTTAGCGAGAAATTAACTACAGAGAATTATGTTATAACGAAATGTTGATCGTCGTCCTGCACTTCTGACGGTGACTAACGTCTGCGTTGTGTGATTTACTTAATCGCTGTATGATTGACACATGCGACGCGGCGTTGCCATCCGGGGGCACCGCCTGTTTTTCAAGCAAATGCGGGTAACACTCCGTAAACACTTTAAGAGTTTAGGTTGGACATTGATGAGTTAATGAGTCAGGACTCCGCAAGAGTTCGCGCGAAAATATCAAATCAACTAATCGCGTTCACTTTCTTTAAAAAAAGTTTGTTTAAATGTGTCTTATTCAATTTCGAATGGAGTATAGGTGGAGCTAGAAACTCCTCGTTTAAAAAAAAAACATTCTGTCTGCTTATACATTGATGCGCACGGTTGTTTAAGGGTGTTTTATATATCGTGCTGATATCATCACGCATGCGGGTTTGCTCCGCACGCGTAACCCCCGCGTTTGTCCATTTCATACAAGTTTTTATTGTAATGCGTGGAATACGCACGCGGGACGCGCTTTTTTGCATTTTGTCATTTTTCGAATGTTATTAGAAACACCCTAAGAGCTAGACAAAGTTGATGGAGCACTCTAGACCAGATGTCTACTAGGACTGCAGCATTGTTCGAAAGAGCTACTGTAGCCCTGAAACGCAAAGGGCAACTGAAAGAACAGACCGAGCCCGAGTCGTCATCAGCGCACAGTAATCCACGCGTGCCTAAAAGCCAGCCAGCAGGGCCGAAGCCTATTGAGACCATAGGTTCGTTTCCGAAAGGGAAACCCATCCATACTTTATATTGGGCACGCCATAATCTTGGCGATAAATCCCCTCTTTGAGGAGTGACTGCAGAGGTGTCACGGCGTCCTCAACTCCCGCATGACGCAGGTTCTCACCGAACACGGTAAGTTCGGGAAGTTCCTGCACCGGATTCGTGCGAACATGTCCTCCCGATCCACCCAGAGCGGGAAAAGATATTGGATGATTTCCTACTTTAAAAAAAATATGGAACTACCCAAAAACATCACGGTCATGATTGGTAAGCTGATATTATGTAAACCCTACTTTAAAATGACTTATCGCTTTTTGTTGATATTGGACCTACTCGCGTTCACTTTCGAACATTCGATACCTCCAACGCATAAAGACGTAACATATTTTTTTGAATAAAATTGTGTTATGAAAATGTAAAATAAAAATCTTTTATTTTCAGGCGTCAAGGCCAAGGTCATAGTGAGTTAGTACAGACAAATTTACTTAAATAACTATGTTAGTAGGTCATCACATAAACAAATACATAGACAATCACTATACATAGACAATCAGACGATCTAATCGATCTAACCCAGGTTGGCCGCTGTAAAAACAATTTGGCCAAATGGGGCTTCCTCGACCCATCTCTGACACAGTGCCAGTGTGGAGCCGCTGCACAGGACATGCGTCATTTGCTATGCTGTCCATCCTGCACAACCACTTGCAGTTTTCAGAATCTATACGAGGCCAATAACAGAGCCGTAGAGGTTGCCAAATACTGGTCAGAAAAAATTTAGTTAGAGTACATCGACACGAAAAGAAGAAGAAGAAGAAGGCGATCTAATCAGAATGGTTTATCAAGCTCCATGCAATACATGCAGCTTGATAAACCTATCCATTATAGGCCCATCTACCTGTCCACAAATACCTTCAAGATGCCGTTAGGGCTCCCCCCCACTCGTCTTATTAAGAAGGAAACTTAAAAAAAAATATTTCTTATTACATTCAGCGTCTGGTAATGTGATCTTAAAGTGATTATTGATTACATAGTACAAATACATCGGTTAATAAAAGGATTTTCACAAATTATTTACATAATAATAGAGCAGTGGTGACCGAGTGGTAACGGCACCGACTTACGAGTTGTAGGTCGCGGGTCCAAACCCAGCCAGGTGCACTACTTTGTGTAATTTATTTCATCACAATTGTTGTCAAAACGGTGAAGGAAAACATCTTGAGGAAACCGGCATGTCCTAGAACCAAAAATTCGAAGACATGTGACATTCACCAACCCGCACTGGGCCCGCGTGGTGGATTACGGCCCATTCCCTCTCCTAGAGAGGAGGCCTGAGTCCCAACAGTGGGAACATTGAAAGGCTAACAATTACAAAAACGCTTCTCAAGTAAAATGCAGTTTTTGTCTTACGACCTTATGCGTTGAGGTGACGATTTTAATTTTAGCTTAACAGTGTTTAAATCAAGTCCACCAACTTTTATTTTTTTTAAATTAGCTATCTTTTACAGACAAAACCTTCGTTTCCGATACTTCCTTGTTCCGTACGACTTACTTAACAAAACTTTCGGAGTGCAACAAAAAAAAAATACAATCAATCATTTTATCTTTTTACATTTTATTAACTCGCGTTCAATTCTTTCTTATCTTCCTTCTTTAATTCAAATCAAATCAAACCATTTATTTCAAATAAAACATTTACAGGAACTTTTGAATTGTCAATAAGTCAGTCAAGAGCAGTGCTGACCGAGTTGTAACCGCCCCGACTTACAAGTCGGTCGCGGGTTCAAACCCAGCCAGGTGCATTACTTTGTGTAATTTATTTCATCACCACTACTCTCAAAACGGTGAAGGAAAACATCGTGAGGAAACCGGCATGTCCTAGAACCAAAAATTCGAAGACATGTGACATCCACCAACCCGCACTGGGCCCGCGTGGTGGATTACGGCCCATTCCCTCTTCTAGAGAGGAGGCCTGAGTCCCAACAGTGGGAACATTATAAGGCCGACTATGCTATGACTATGCAGTCAGTCAGAAAAAATGTTGCTAATTGCACATTCCAGATGTAGATCTCTACGGAGAAGAATGTTCAAGAAACTCTATGATGAATGTTGCTTGTTTAATATCTCTGTTACATATTTCTCGTTGCTTGTATTAGGTTTATAATATATAAAAACCAATGCCACTTTTCGTTGTCATTTTATAACTCAAGAACGGGCTCACCTATCCAAACCAAATGTTTAGGCTTTGTTCGGACTATTTAGTAGATGGTTTATGAGAAGTATGCACAAAATTGGTCGAGGGGTTCTTCATTTATCACATTAGGCGGTACGAAATTCGCCGAGTCAGCTAGTTAGGTATAATTTAAGTGTCTTCAAGGCTATTATAGTGAATATTCTCTTAATAAACTAGTTCAATTCACCATCATCGATTGCATCACTGCTTACCATCAGGTGGGATCGCAGTCAAGCACTAGTTTATATCATTAAAAAAAATATGTGAGAACAAAGCAAAAAATAATAATAAGACATCTTTCGTTTGGCCATTATCTCACCCTATAGTAAGCGATGATATCGATCGAGCACGTTTGCCTAGAAGTAACCTATTTGCTCTTGCTTAACCTCGGTAACCGACCTTTTTTGTGATGGGTAATCTTCAAATGACTTCTCCTGTTCTACAGGGTAGAGCGTGAGGGCTGTAATAATGTTGATTTTATAAAAAAAAAATGGAAGTAAGACTAATTTCGGAACTACTGTTTTGATTTAACCATTTCTAAATGTAAAATTGCAAAATATGTGACGTCATACTAAAGAGGAGTCTCACAAAAATGTGATCTATTAAGAGAAGGAAGAGGGGGGGAGTCAAAAAATCAAGAAATTTGTTTAACGTGAGTTTTGAATGGCTCCAAATACGTGTGAAAGTAGCTTAGCATAATAAATATAATATGTATAACGCTGGACCACATAAGTTATGTGAAATAATAGTATAATAGAATATACCTTATGTGACGTAACGTATATTCTAAACGTAAATCAAAGCTTCCAATATAATCTATACATAATATAAATAAATTTAAAGTTTTTTTTATTTTTTATTAAATGCTTATGAAAGTTTCTTCGTCGATATTTATCTAACAAAATTGTTTTTTTGTCTGTCTCTTTGTTCCTACTAATCCCCGAAACAGGCGGTAACGGGACTTACCGCAGGAAGGAAGGGAACATCTCCGAAATTAAATATTAATATTCTCAAACTTCATGCGAACGAAGTCGCGGGTAACGACTAGTCTATATACAGGCTGTCTTTGACATCGACGTACAAACGAATACTATGGATCCAGTTCATGATTCTGGACCCCCAGTGGACGATCTGCGCATAGAGATGCAACGCCGGGGCGAAGTTCCACTGCCGCGCCAAGTCGCGGCATGGCGGACAGTGTCCGGCGGATCTCATGGTGGAATAGCGACAGCGACTATCGAAACCTAGTGCTGGGAACGCCACAATTGTGGCGTAGTAAGTAAGTCCACTCTTGAAGGAGTGGCTGGAAAAATAACACGGCGTCCTTACCTTCCGCATGACGCAGGTCCTCAACGGACATGGTAAGTTCGGGAGGTTACTGCACCGGATTCGTGCGGAAGAAAGACCCGGGTGCCACCATTGCGTGGACCGCCCGGAGGACACGGTAGAGCATACGGTAGAGGTGTGCCCCGCCTGGGCGGAGCACCGCCGTGTACTCGTGAGGGCGATCGGCGGCAGCTATTTCTCGCGCCGGGCCTTAGTACAAGCCATCGTCCGGAGCGAGGAGGAGTGGCAAGCGGTCGCCTCCTTCTGCGAAGCAGTAATGCTAGCTGCTACCCTTGCGCCCCAGTCGCCGGGATCCCAATCTGATCTCGATTTCCGGCCATGAGAAGATGCGATAGAGATCACCGGGGCCCTGGAAAAATGGTAAAGAAGGAACAAAAGTCAGTTTTTAGTCAGAAAAAGTCTGACACTATCTCCCACTCCACTCAAGAGCGAAGGATGTCATCAGATGATTTTCGCACACGAAAAAAAAAGTGATGTAATTTCTCGTCGGTTTTTAAAAAAAATATTTTTTCAATCTACGCTTTTTATATTAAACTGTATAAAATCGTTATTCTAATCAACCCCGATGATATGTTTAGTAATAAGTTTGAATAATAATCTGTTTTTTTTTTTTTAGAATGATTCTATCATAAATACTTCAACACAGGTATAATGGTGAATGTTGCCAAACAGTGACATTATTTTTATGTTATTATCACAACCTAAAAACGCAAATAGTTTTTGTAATTAAATAAGTCTTATTTATCTACTAAGTGGATATGACAATACAACAATCAATGAAAACGGGCAACACTTATCATTTTGATCAATTTTTACTAAGGCATCAACTATGTTTTGAATCATCAAATAACTCCTGTTCTGGAGTAGATCGAGGAGGTGTGTCAGATTTACTAAGTCCCACCTGTGTTCCTTCAGTTGCCCTTTGCGTTCCAGGGCTGCAGTGTCTTTCGAACACTCCCGCAGCCCTGGCAGGTATCGGCCCTAGCGGGTCTTGTCAACTTTGCCTAGTCTACTAGGCAAAGTTGACATGTCCACAGTGCCAGCAAGAGTGACTTTTGTAAACAAGAAGTTTTTTGTAAACAGCTTTCATAGAATACAGCTTAAATTAAAGACTAGTATTAACTAGGGAATCCAATCCCGCAAGCGCGGGATCAGAATTGCGGGATCCCGCACACTTGCTGGATTGATGTTTTTTCTAAGAAAAATGGGCTTAGACGACGCGCTGTTCTAATTACCTATTTATTAGACTCAGCATAGCCTCATTAACAAATGATTTAAGAACAAAAAAATGCATTTCGCGAGCTACCTTTTTTTTGAGCACACCCCAAAAAAAAATTGAAATATCTCAATTCCGCAAATCCCGCGGGATCCGCGGACTTCAATACCGGGATCGCGATTCTGATACAGGATTGGATACCCTTGTATCAACTAAATAAAATGACTCTGTTGACTTAACACATACACTAGCGGACAAATTGTCCCCCAAAATGACGCGCAACGCTCAATCAACGTGAGGCTGCAACGTTGCCCCCAATATTTTACGACGCTTTTTCGAGACGTCGGCGTCGGACATGTTGCCGCCGGGATTCCGATCCCGAATTCCGGCCACCATAGGCGTGGCTTGCGGACGGCGAGCAATGGGTAGCCCACCGTCCGGTAACCGTCCGGATTGATCCCAAGTCGTCGACGGCGCGTATTGTTCCACGCGCGCCTTAGGGAGATGTCAGCAAATCATAGGGGCCCAGCAGAGTCGAAGCCTACTGGGGCCATGGGTGATGCGAAAACGAAACCCGAAACCCTGGGACGAAGGCAACGAAGAGTGGAGGAGTGGGTTTTTAGTCAGTAAAAGTCTGCCACTATCTCCCGCTCCGCCCAAGAGCGAGATTTGTCATAAGATGAATATCCGACCTAAAAAAAAAAAAACTTCGGACATGTTGTTGTACAATTTGACAGCGTTGAACTTCATGTTGGGGACATTTTGTCGCATAGTCTAGCTGAGGTTTTCATATCAGGCGACCCTGTAGTTAGCTGTTGTTACTTGAAAACTTTTTTGTCATTAGGTGTGTAATGATAATGACTAGAGATCGGAATAGGTATATTATTTACCTAAAGTTCGTGGAAGTAAATAATATAGAGTTGGTTACATTAAATTGCAAATTAATTATTGAACTAAATTATTATGTTTTTAGTACGCAACTTTAAAACATGAAAAGATTCTTCAATCATAATAATTTAGTTTACTTAAATTTTTCTACTCGTCAGAATTTTTTATAATTAATTATTTTATATATTATATGCTTATCTTGTGTTTGATTAATTTGTTAGCAGTACACCGCAAACTCCCCCTGAATTATTTTAAGTTCTTACGATCTATCTTAAGGTTATCTGGTAGATATCGCAGTTAGCGATAAGAGCGCCATTGTACCTATATATTTAAGTTTGTGTATAAACTCGTGTTTCCTGATAGCTACAACCTAACCAAATTTAAGGCAAGAGTGAATAAGTTGCTTCTAAGCAAGCGTACTCAATCGTAGACCACATCACCACTTACCATCAGAGGGCTTAGCCAAGTTGATAATCTACAATCGTTAACGCTAGTAGAAAACTTCAAATATATGGTAATGACGTCATCTCAACGCCCAGTCACGTGGTCAGAACAAAGGAATCGGAGGCGTTGCCGACTCTAGGCGACCGACGAAAGAGAATCGAAACGAAACGGTCGTAACATGGCTAGGCCTGCTGGTGAGAAAGTGGTCAAACGCGAGCCTATTAATAATAATAAAAAGTTGTGTTACTTTTTTAGTAGACAATAAAATTATTCTATTCCATTCCGAGATTTTAGAGGAGGTATCATCAACTCTATGTTAGTTACTTCCTCGAACTTCAGGTAAATATACTTTACCTATTCCGATCTCTTCTAATGACAATAAAACAGAAAAAAAACAGCACATTGCTGGTTAATCGAATCCTGTATATTATTTCCAAACAATTATTTTAAAAGACAATTTTAAAAATAACTGAAGCACATGATACAAATATTAATGTAATACTATTTTTAATAAAATATTTTTGCATATTACAATTGTTATGTAAATAAAATGTAATATAGTTTTAAGATACACGGTGCTGTGAATAAATGAAATGAGCACATTTTTGAATTTCACTTCTCTCTCACGTACCATAATCGAGGTTGACGAAAGGTTCTGGAATGGCGACCACGTACCGGAAGACGCAGCGTTGGAAGGCCTCCCACAAGGTGGACCGATAACCTGGTGAGGGTCGCGGGAATCCGATGGATGCGAGACGCACAGGACCGGTCGTTGTGGCGGCATTTGGAATGGCGACCACGTACCGAAAGACGCAGCGTTGGAAGGCCTCCCACAAGGTGGACCGATGCCTGGTGAGGGTCACGGGAATCCGATGGATGCGAGACGCACAGGACCGGTCGTTGTGGTGGCATTTGGGGGAGGCCTATGTCCCGCAGTGGACGTCTTTCGGCTGAAATGATGACGATGATGATAATCGAGGTTTGCATTTTGTAAATTATGATCCTGGTGTACAATAAAGTGCCACAACATGTAACTAAGCTGTAAACGTAACGCTGTTAGCGTCACCATGCTGTATTAATCAGAATATTGGCTTTGAAAAAGACGGATGAAAAAAGATTGCATGTAGCGGAGATGAGAATATTGAAATGGAGCTGTGAAATGACAAGAAGAGATAGAGTGAAAATGAGTCTGACTTAGAGGAAGTTTGAAAGTGGCGCCAGTGACTGAAAAGTTGAAGGGGGATTGTTTGTCTTGGTTTGGTCATGTAAAGAGGGATAAAACGCATGTTACTAAATAAGTTTTTTGTATACATGTGGATGGATCGAGAGGGAGAGGGAAGCCAAAGAAAAGATGGATGGATTGTGTGAAGCGAAGTGTGAGAAGAGAAATGCACACTCGACGTTTTGATAACGGATACTTTATCAGTAACTGGCATCATCACTTGCATTGTCTTGGTCCCAAACTAAGGTTTTCCCTTGTACTATGGAAACCACAAACACTCAGACCCAACACAAATATCTTTTTCATCAACAAACATTTGTTTTGGTGCGGGAATCGAACCCGTGACCCTTGCATGTCAACCGGAGCTCTAAACCACTGCGCTAAAAGGGTCGTCGGGTAATGAAAAAACGCCCATCCTTAAAAGGCGATTATTGATCTGTTTCTTGATGTCTATTCTCAGGGGTGCTCACTGTTTATTCCTCATGGGTGCTCGAGCCCCGGAGCATCCACGGAGGCGGCTTCCCTGGTGTGAAGAGTGACATGAATAAAGGGAGTTAGTGATAGCGTGTCAGGTGACAGGAAAAAATATCTTGCTCCGACCCCAAACGACACAGGCTAAGGGCAGGACGACTATGATGACAGCATGTAACTAGAAGAATGCTCACCCTAAAAAAATGGGTTTAGACGACGCATCGTACTGATTACCCATTTATTAGACCCAGCATAGCCTTTTTAACAATTGACAATAACTTCCCATGGAAGTCGTTACTTTTATGTAGAATTTGTATTTATGGAAAACTTATTTTATATATCAACTGACATTGATTACGTTTTCAGTTTTTTATCTTGCCTACAACTAAATAAATTTTAAAGTATAAAGAAACGTAATCAATATTAGTTTAAAGTATCTTCCTAAATCTGAAAGATGAAACGTTAAATATTTTGTGTTATCGTTCCTAATTATTTTTATCATCATCATCATTTCAGCCGAAAGACATCCACTGCTGGATATAGGCCTCCCCCAAGTGCCGCCACAATGAACGGTCCTGTGCGTCTCGCATCCACCGTACTCCCGCAACCGTTACCAGGTCATCGGTCAACCTTGTAGGAGGCCTTCCAACGCTACGTCTTCCGGTACGTGGTCGCCATTCCAGAACCTTTCAGCCCCAATGGCCATCCGTTCTGCGAGCAATGTGCCCTGCCCATTGCCACTTAAGTTTGGCGATTCTTCGTGCTATGTCGGTGACCTTGATTCTCCTGCGGATATCCTCATTCCTGATTCGATCACGCAAGGAAACTCCGAGCATAGCCCTTTCCATTGCCCTTATTATTTTTATACCTCTGCAAAATTCAAATTGTCTTAGCTTTTTTGCATTTTGCAGGTCAGAGTGGCATTGTGACCTGCAAAATGCAAAAAACTTAAGAAAAATTTAATTTTGCTACCTTTTAGCATACCCTGTAAAATAAAATAAAATATCCTAGTCCTGCAATACCGCGGAATCCGCGGGATTGGTAACTTCGATCCCGCTGCGGGATCGCGATTTTGATGCGGAATTGTATTCCTTCGCGCTATCCAATGTGACGCCGAAAGACGCAACGTTGGAAGACCGATTGGTCCCGCAGGGTGGACCAATGACCTGGTGAGAGTCGCAGAAATCCGATGGATGCGAGACGCATAGGACCGTTCCTTGTTGTGACACTTGGGTAGACTTATGTCCAACAGCGGGCGTCTTTCGGCTAAATGATGATGATGCAGACAACTGCCAATATATGTTCAGTCGACCACATAATTGCTTTATTACCTTTTTTGCATTTGGAAATCCTACCTGCCTTGGTGCGGACGGAGGGCCTGTCAGACTCTGTCGTACTCAAACCACACATGGTCTGCATCTACCTATGGCCAAGGCGCTGTCCCTGATAAAGCAGAACCTAAATCACTTCCTCTCGCCCGACCAATAGTCCGCACGATCAATTCCCATTTTTATTTCTTTCTACTGTGTTTTTGTGTCTAGTACTGACAATTTTAATTATTATTTATGACAATTTTAATTATTATGCATGACAATTTTAATTATTATTTTCCTCATGTGACATTTTACACAATGAAATTAATTAACTAATTTTAGCTAGGTAGGTATGTGTTATAAAAACAAATGTTTTATGTTAATTTAGGGATTGTCTCTAAGTGTTGCAACACTTGAATAATGTTATAAAATGAACCAGTAAATTCCCAGTGCATGTAATGTTGGCGATCATAATAATAAATAAATCAATGAATTCATGCATTGCGGGGCAGTGAACTTCAAACCTGCTAAACGTAATTGCCTACCTTATTTTTATTTAACGGGTACCAACCAGTTTCTACTGCATAATAATTACCGGTCACAAGACAAGAACATGCAGAAATGAGGTCATAAAACCTTATAAATTGGACAGTCTCCATCCATCATAGGTTTAATCACGTCGCATTTGAGGTTAATCTGAAAAAAAAAACACAATTTTTATGACGTTAAATTTTGTAAATTGATTAAAAGTAACATTTTTTACACTTTTTTGGAAAGTTTTAACTCGATGAGGCCGGTGATTCTTAACTGAATGTTCTGAAAAGAAAGAAACAAACTCAGAGGTCAAAGTGTCTTGCGGAGGCGATCGGCGGCGGCAGTCTCTCGTGCCCGGTCTGGTTCAGACTATGGTCTGGAGTAAAAAGGAATGGGGAACAGTTGCAAAGGAGATGGCCGCAAACATGAGCCGCCGTAACAGGAAATGTCCCGGGCGTCAGTAGTCGCAGGGCGATCCTGAGTCTGAGTCGTCGAGAGAGCGTAGTGTTCCACGTGTGTCTCAAAGAGATGTCAGGAAAACCGTAAGGCCCCAGTACAGCAGATGCCCGCAAGGGTTCTGGGAATTTTTAAAAAGAAATACCGCGATTCAGGAACGCAAAGGACATCTGAAGGACACAGGTGGATTTTAGTCAGTAAAAATCTACGCCCTTTTGCTTCATCTTTTTTTAATTGATATAAACCAGTGCTTGACTGCGATCCCACCTGATGGTAAGCGGAGATGCAATCATTGATGGTCAGGAGCACTAGTTTAGTTTAGTTTTTATCTTAGTGGAAGAAGTATCTCAGCGGACGGCACTGCCGTGGCCGAATACTGGGCCATGCAAGGAATTTGACTAGTTTTGCCATCGATACGCTAAGAAGAAGTGGAAGAAGTCATTTGATCCCACCTCAAAAAAAAAGAAGTCGAAGTTTCTTGTAAAGACTAAATAATAATAAATGTAGAAAGGTGATCTTTTGAGGAAAGCGCCACAAATCGTGAAGTGGACCTATCCAGACTGTACGAGCATTTTTCAAGTTGCATAATGCATAATAAGCCTATATACTGTACCCAGCCAGGCGCATATCTTCGTGTAATTTATTTCATCACAACTGCTCTCAAAAAGGTGAAGGAAAACATCGTGAGGAAACCGGCCTGTCCTAGAACCAAAAATTCGAAGACATGTGACATCCACCAACCCGCACTGGGCCCACGAAGTGCATTACGGCCCATTCCCTCTCCTAGAGAGGAGGCCTGAGTCCCAACAGTGGGAACATTATAAGGCCGACTATGCTATGCTATGCTATTGATGAATAAACGAAATAATAATACTAATATAGGTCACAGCGCATTAGGCCCACCCGATCAGCATCACTATGTCGCTCGGTGTCCACTCGTCGTCGACAGGTGGTCCACGGTAGGATGCCGCGTGTGTAACAGTCGGGTGGCTCTAATTAGTTAAGACCTTGACGATCCAACGAAGTATATCAAAGTGAGGTGATTTGGATAGGCCGCATCAAGATTTCATTAAAATCATGAAAAAATTTCAGGTAGGTACGGAAGAATTTTAATTCAATTTGGTATTATTTTAATCTATAGCCAATTGGTTAAGTAGAAAAACGGTAATTTGCACACTTGCCTAATCAGACAATTATACCGTATCTCGGCATAGGAATGTTTACGGTAAAGTTTTTTTAATTTTGCATTTCAAGTGTACATATTTTAATTTGTCACCTACTACTCACTTACTTATTGAGAAAATTTATAAAACGACCAACCATAAAATTGTATTTCTTTTGTCTTTTAAAGAGACGTAGACCCCAAGTAGATGATGCGTTGACATCTAGTACACCTTGCGTAGACGCTGCGTAAACATCTAATTGATGCTACGCAGACGCTGCGTAGACACCTAGTAGACGCTACGTAGACCTTGCGTACACTCCGCGTACCAAATGCGCTCAAACTCGTGCGAATGCTTACTGCTTAATATTTCAGTCAATCAATCTGCCAAGTCATTTAGGGTCAACAGCCAAGAATCAATATACTTATTGTACTTGTCCGACTTCGAAGGCGGTGCCTTAACTACTGGACCATCACGACACTTCAAGTCTTCAAGACTATTGTTTAGGCTCAGATAAATAATTATGTAGTGCGCTTCACCATCAACAATTTTATCACTGCTTACAGATAGCGGCACGAATCTTGAGCGCTCGGCGAAAGAACGGGGATCGCTTTGCGCATCGTACATATCGGCGAGCCAATCACTGTACAAGGATTGCAGTCCCCGCCCCCGCATCTCTTTTCATACCACTAAAGAAACCCGATATTTCACTTGTGCGTGCTTCTACGCAAGTAAAACTGTAGAAGTCAGCGCTCAAGATCCGTGCCGGTATCTGTACCATCAGTTGGAATCGTAGTCAATCACTATAACTAATTTGTCATTAAAAAAAAAGTCTGTTATGTGACTTACGTATTAGTCACTTGGTAGACTTTACAGTAGGTGTACAACTTTGCGGTTTTGCATTTTATCAATGTTTTAGACGAGTTGAACAACTTTTGATAAATTATTAATTTATAATAATTTATGAATGAGAAGTCAACTTTCTCGTGCCGACTTCAATGGCGCACGTGATTAGCGAAACAGCTGATCTAAGTACATATCAGCTGTTTGGCAAAACACGATGATTTTGCAAAAAAAAGTATTTGCAATAACAATTGGTCAATTTATGGTAATTTTTAATTATTTTTGGTTTTTTAAATAACGTTGCCCCACATTACTCCTGTATTGTGGGTGCGTTCACAAACATGTTTTTTTTTTATTGTTAAATACTAGTGCTTGACTGCGATCCCACCTGATGGTAAATAGTGATGCAATTGACTGACTTGTTGGTCTAGTGGTTAGTGGCCCTGACTGCTATGCCGGAGGTCGTGGGTTCGATTCACACTCAGGATAAATGTTTGTGTGATGAGCATGATCATTTGTTCTGTATCTGGGTGTAATTTATCTGTACAAGTATGTATTTAGAAATATATAAGTATGTTTATCAGTTGTCTTGTACTCATAACATAAGCTCTGCTTAGCTTGGGACTAGACGGTGTTCTAGTCCCAAGCAGAGCTTATGTGTGATAGTTGTGGAATATTATATTATTATTATTTTATTACATTTTGTATAATCGTTGATGATGAGGTGCAGCACGTTAACTCAAATATACAGACCGACAGACCCGAAACACCTATCTGTAGGCTATACAAATATTTGTTCCGTACGGGAATCGAACTGGCAACCCGCAGCGCAGCAGCCAATTGCTCAACCACTGCGCCAACCATGTCGTCAAAATATTTTAGTAATTTAAACGTATCTATATAAATATATATAAATGAATCCCTATTTCCCTTGATCACGCAATCACGCGTGAACGGCTGGACCGATTTCACAATTTTTTTTTGTTGTTTTTTATTGTCAGGAGAAGGTTCTTATGAAAGAAAATATTTAAAAAAATTGTTAGTAGGGTAGAGTAGGGTAAAGTATGGTAGAACAGAGTAGATTAAGGTAGAGTAGGGCAGAGTAGGGTAGAGTAGGATGGAGTAGGGTAGAGTTGGGTAGAGCAGAATAGAGTAGTTAATTGACGGGAGCGAAGCCGCGGGCAAAAGCTAGTTGTTTATATAAATTAGTGTAAAACTAAAGAATTGGTTTGTTTGTTTGAATGCCCTAATCTCAGGATATCCTATTTATCGAGAATGGCTTTAGGTTATATAACATCACGCCAAGACCTACGGTAGCAGAGCAGTAACCAGAGACGCGGATAAAACCGCGGGGGTCAGATAGTCGGATGTGAACGTGAAAAGGAACACCCACACAAGGTTCGTGGTCCGAGTTTTAAGTAGCAGGTTGAAACCCAGTCAGGCTCATTACTTTGTGTAATTTATTTCATCACCACTGCTCTCAAAACGGTGAAGGAAAACAACGTGAGGAAACCGGCATGTCCTAGAACCAAAAATTCGAAGACATGTGACATTCACCAACCCGCACTGGGCCCGCGTGGTGGATTACGGTCCATTCCCTCTCCTAGAGAGGAAGCCTGAGTCCCAGCAGAGAGAACATTAAAAGGCTAATTATGTGTACTGTAGAGACTGAATACCACCATGGAGAAAAAGAGTGAGTAATAAACTTAAGATATTGACTTATCAATTTCCGAGGGGAAAATTTATTAGGGATAAAGTGCCAGTAAAAAAGATGAAAATCTCAAATATATTTTAATATAAACAAACTTTCAAAATAATGAAAAAGACAAGCGTTCTAAACGTACACAGTTATTAGGAAATCTGACAAAAGAATCAAGGATGAAAAAAATATTCTCATGCAAACTTTATGCATACTAATTTTTATAAAAATAAATTAATTACATATACACATTTGTAATAAAACTGGATTCCTAATTGGTTGGGCAAGGTTGACGTTTTGCATCACGAAGTAAGGGTGTTTTTAACCGACTTCAAAACAAAGGAGGAGTTTATCATTTTGGTTTTAGGTTTTTTTTGTGTTACCTTAGAACTCCGTCGTTTATGGACCGATTTGCAATTTTTTTTCCTCTTAGAGGATATGCTTTCCGATTGGTCCCACTTTTTTCAGAATGCAGTTCTGATGATTGGATCCATGAGGAATTGAGGGAACTCCATAAATATTATAGGCAACCATATAGTGATTTTGGTATTTTCATCGAGAACTTAAGAAGTCAAAAAGTAACATTTGATGAAGTGGAACTATTATTATATTCAGGTCATTTATTATATTTACACTATTTACGTTATAATTTGAATTTTAAAAAAGAACCTGGTCACTAAAATTAAAGAGTGTTTCAGTGTTCCAATTGATGCATTTAAAACATTACTGATGTTCCTTCATTCCTGAATCTTTCGAAACACTAAGATGTTTTGAAACAGTGAGTCGGTTCAGTAGAGTTACACACGCCTACTAGACGACTGATAAACATACTTATATATTTCTAAATACATACATATTATAGATAAATTACACCCAGACACAGAATAAATGATCAAATGAGGCCGGTATTTCTTAGTCGACTACTCTGAGAAGAACACCGAAACAAACTCAGAGAAAACCGACTTCAAAAAAAAGATAGAGGTTATCAATTCGGGAGATTTTTTTTTATGTGTTACCTCAGGACTCCGTCGTTTATTACAATTTTTTTTTCCTCATATAGGATATGCTTTCCGATTGGATACATTTTTTCAGAATCCAGTTCTGATGATTGGATCCATGAGGAATCGAGGGAACTCCTCGAGTATTATAGGCAACCATATAGTAATTTTGGTATTTTCATCGAGAACTTAAGCACTTACAGTCAAAAAGTAACATTGATGAAGTGGAACTGATGAAGAAGACCAGAAATGGCCAACAGAACTTCATACTCACATAGATATCACAATGAAGATAGTTAAGCAGCGACTATGACAATAAAAAACTTAACTGTTAAATAAGAAACAAACAATACTGAGAAACACCGACTTCCGAAATTAAAGTTATTTTGATCCCTTTAGTGTTTTTTTTTTTAGTAAAGTCGGTAATTTCTTTTTTAAGTTTTTATTCACTCTTTTTAGTTGCGATACTCTAATAAACAGAGTGCCTATTTCTCATGACAATTCCAATTAACCCAAACGCTGCTAGGTTACATTGTTATATTATGAAGTTCTTGTGTCTACCTTCCACCTTCCGGCTCCATCGTCAGATCAGTTCGATAGTACCTTAGAGCCAAAGTGCATCTCATGACAATTCTAATAAGCCCAAACACTGCTAGGTTACATTGTTATATTATGAAGTTCCTGTGTCTACCTTCCACCTTCTGGCTCCATCATCTGATCAGTTCGATAGTACCTTAGAGCCAAAGTGCATCTCATGACAATTCTAATAAGCCCAAACACGGCTAGGATACATTGATTAATTACGGAGTTCCTGTGCCTACCTTTCGGCTCCATCACCATCATAACAAAAAAATAGGCACTCTGGTTATATATAAGTGTATCGCAACTAAAGTGTGAAAAAAACAAAATAAGTTTTTTATTTCACACTTTTTCACTAAAAAAATAACCGACTTTACTAAAAAAAAACACTAAAAGGATCAAAATAACTTTAATTTCGGAAGTCGGTGTTAAATAAGAAACAAACAATACCGAGAAACACCGATTTCCGAAATTAAAGTTATTTTGATCCTTTTAGTGTTATTTTTTTGGGTGAAGTCGGTTTTTTTTTGTAATACTTACTTAAGTTTTTATTAAAGTCCACACAATCGATAATGGTCAAAACTTATGAGAACTCATGTAGTTTAATTCAAATCCGGGGTAGTGTTTTGAGGTTAGCACCAACTAGATTTGCGATTTATCACGCGTTTATTTGTCCATGACGAGCTCTTTTTCTCAAGGTTTGTTTAACGTCAAAAAAGATATATGAATCATCTCATTTCCCATTCAAAAAAATATAAATAAACAAATAAAAACAATAAAAAAGACGCTGTTTAAGATGCAATCATGAGAATCGAACAGCCAAAACAAAAACGATGTTATTCCTATTTTAAATCAATCGATGACCAACCTTTTTTATTTACGTGAAAAATTATCAAACTTACGATTCGAAGTTTACTAATAAACGTATCGAAATCTAGTTTGAGATGTATAGTATAAATAAAAGAGTGGTTTGTTGTGAATGCGTTCGCACGCAAGCGACAGTTCGTTCGAAGCCACCATCGTGTTTGGCTGTATGCGTTTTTTAACCGGTGTTCGAAGGTGTGGTTTTAAAATAATGAATTTTTTGATAACGAGACTAACATGGACGAATGGGATGCGGATAAATCAATATCTTTTTGCGATTATTAGTGAGTACTTTTTTATTATTTTTCCACTATTTATTTTTTGTTATTTCGCGCAATATTTATTTTTTTGAATTTATGTTTTATTTTTCGAATGTTTTATTTTCTGTGTGTGGTATGGTGAAAAGTATTACCAACAATAAAAACGAATAAAACACGATACATTTTAAGTTATAATTATTATAAAGTGAAATCGAAATAGATATTAGAAAAACAAAGCAGTGCATTTAAACAAAAAAATAAAATAAAAATATATAGTGACGTAGGTGCATTTTAAAATTTTATTCATTTCATAATCTAACATAGTGCATGTAAGATTTAAATTCAATTGACATTTTAGTGAATTAGCATTTTTATACTTTTAAAGAATACTAATGCGAGGTTTTGTAAAAAAAAAAAGAATACAAATATAGAATTAAGTACTTTGTCTTAAAATTCGAACCAAGCATTCGAATTATAAATGCGGGTAGCCGAATAAATGTCAAGATTTGTGGTTTTTTTTTGTTTACTGTGATGTAGGTACCTAATGTTACTTATACAGAGATAGGTAACCATAGGTCCTACTATGAGGTAATATTTATTTTCGATATTAATAAAGATTATTTATTAAAATCGTCAATAGGGCAGTGGTGGCTCACTGGTATCTGGCCCGGACCTACGAGTCCTAAGTTGTAGGTTCAAACCCAGGCAGGCGGTATTTTAAGGGCTTTGGGTTGACCTCCCAAAGGGAAACCCGGTGTGCTGGAATGCTAGGCAAAGAATGATCTAATGACATCCCCCGCTCTTGGGTGGAGCGTGAGATAGGGTCCGACTTTTATTGACTAAAAACCCACTCCTGTTCTTTCGTTGCCTTTCATACCAGGGCCGAGTCTTCCTTTCAGAATCAAACCCTTGGCCCCCGTAGGCTTCGACCCTACTGGGCCCCTACGGTTGCTGACATCTACAGGCGCGCGTGGAACAGTACGCGCCGTCGACGATTTGGGCTCCGGTCCGGGAAGGAACACAAGTGTGGTTTGAATCAGTAAAAGTCTGAAGTCATTGGATGATTTTCCAACTAAAAAAAAGGCAGGCGGTATTTAGTTTGTGTAATTTATTTCATCACCACTGCTCTAAAAAACGGTAAAGGAACGCATTGTGAGCCCGCATGCTGTTTTAAGGATTAATCCTTCTCCTAGAAAGAAGGCCTGAGTCCTGGCAGTGGAAAAATTATAAGGCTAATCTATCGCAAATAAATCTAACCTACGAGTACAATAAACAACCAGGTTACCTATATTTAAACACACGTCTATGATAGAGGATATCGTTTATAATAATTTTTTAAACACGTCAACACACCATCACAAATTGTTGAAAATATGACATAACCAATGGATTCCGATGTTTGACTGTTGAATATTCATTCAACCAATGGCACGATTGACAATTTGTCACATATTTTTTGTGCAATATTTTGCGCTCCGGAAACTTTGCCTAAAATTAAAATAAAGAGCAATTTGTACAATTGACCTACCCTACGATTTTAAATTGTATTTTTTCGAGGTCGATAACTATAAAAACAAATGCCTAATGTACACTTGTTTAAATAACCAATAAAATATTTATTGTAGGAAACGCCAACAATAAAAATAAACAATAAAATATCGAACTACAAAAGACGTTGTCCATTTTCTCAATTCAAATCGTGAATTACAATAACTATTGTCCAGCACCAAAAACTAAAATCAATACCTCATCATCAAATAAAAAAACTCTTTAGAAAAAAAATAACCGATTTTACTACAAAAAAAAAAACACTAAAACGATGAAATAGGTAACTTTAATTTCAGAAGTCTTTGTTCCGGGCATTGTTTGTTTGTTATGTTATTTAATTATTGCACTATAATAAAAATATTATTAGATGTAGTTCTGAGATAAGAAAAATAAAAAAAAAACATATGTAGAACTGAATTAAATTTTTTTTTTTTTGAGAAATGAGATCTTCCTCCTTTTTTTGAAATATTTTGATAAATCATAGATATCAATATTTACCCTAATTTTTTTAAACGAAAGCGCTAGGATATATCGCGTAATTAAAATCTACTTGCTTTTTTGCATTTTGCAGCTTTTTGTTAGATTTTCTGGTCAGTGGGTAGCCTTAGGGGCGGATTTTTAGGAGTTGGAGTATATCCTTAGGGGGGCTATGAGAAGCAAAGAAAACGAAAAAAAAATTTTTTGGTTAAAAAAATTTTTGGGACTTAGAAAATTTATCGAAAATTTATCCTTTTTTACTTAATTTTTTTTTTTTGTTTTCTGCACGGCTCATGGTGCCTATAAGCGTATGGTACCAATTCGAAAAAAAAAAAAATTCGAAAAAATTTCTAAGTGTTTGCCCCTAACCGTACTCAAAGTGAAAAGTAAGGAGAAATTTTTTTTCGAAAAATTTTCTAAGTCCCGCGCCATAGCGCCCCTAAGGCTACACTCCAACCGATTTTCTGTCTAGCTTACTAGTATTATAACTTAAAATAGCGATCATAACAATTATGGATTTACTGCGAGCGAGATGTACATCATCAATATAATCAATCATCAGCTCAGTTCAGGTAACCCTATTGATTGACTTTTTCAAGGCATAGGCCAATAAATAAGAGTAGGCACATAAGACGAACTGAGAAGATTGATAATTTTAATGACTGTAATGAGGATCATTTACACAATAGTAAATCCGATTTTACTGAAAATTTAATTTTTTAAATTATTAAAATCCGTCAAGAAATGGTGGATTTATTAAAGTTTTTCTGAACGCCTACTCGGCTCTCGCTGGACTGTTTACGATGACGTCATCTGTCATGATCCCTGCGACGAACAGCTTGATCGTATTCATTCGCCGGTGGAGACCGATCATGACAGCTGACGTCACAGCCAGCCGCTTCATTATCGGGCGCGTTTCTGGAACTAATAAACTAAAATTGCTGTATCTTCATCATTTTTAGTCCGATTTAAATAATTTGTTCACAGTATTTTCAGTTTTTTTAGACTTATAAGTCTGCATACTCCACAAAAATCATTACTGATCCTCATTTCGTAAATAAATACGTGTTACGATCGCAAATCATGTTAATCAACTTAAACAACTTTACACTGACCGATAAAATGATAAAAAATGCAAGTAAAGAATGATGCTTTCACCTGTCCTTTTTAGGATTCCGTACATCAAAAGGAAAAAAACGGAACCCTTATAGGATCATTTTGTTGTCTGTCTGTCTTTCAAGACTCTTTAATTTGAGAAGGTGTGGAGGTATCGAGTTAAAATTCAAACATCTAAGTTAACTAAAAAAAAGATACTTACGGCCGTTTATGTCGCAAAAAACGTATATTTCAATAATCTAAAGGGAATCAAAATTCATAGGGTTCTTCCCGTTGACCTCTGAAGTTAGGCATAAAGCAAAGTCTTATAGCACAGGCATAAAAATAAATCTGAAAACAGTAAAGTTGTTATGTTGAAAAATCTTCGAGGCACAATTCGGGAATTGAACTATTTACATAGGTAGATAAGATTGTACGGGAACCTCTGTGCGCGAGTCCGACTTGCACTTGCCCAGTTTTTTTAATTGATATAAACTAGTGCCTGACTGCAATCCGACAACATAGTAAATAATCTTCAATATTTCACTCGGTTCATATCTTCGTTCCTGATGTGATCACACAAGGAAACTCCGAGCATTGCCCTTTCTTTTTACTCTCAGGGTAACTTTAAGCCTTCTGATGAGCTCAAAGAATCGCCAAACTGAAGCGGCAGTGGACAAGACACATTGCTTGCAGAACAGATATTCGATGAGGCCGAAAGGTTCTGGAATGGCAACCGCGTACCGGAAGACGCGGCGTTGGAAGGCCTCCCATAATGTGGACCGGTGACCTGGTGAGGGTCGCAGGTATCTGATGAATGCGAGACGCACAGGACCGGTTGTTATCCGCGGTCACTCGCTTTTTGTTTTGTTTTTTTCTTTTACTTTTTTCTTCTCTTTATTATTCCGGTTATTGTACAATATATGTTATGACGAAAGACACTACCCTCCACGATACAGGGAATCCTAGTGTGGAAGATAGTGTATTTTATTACATTATGTTATGATTTTTTCGGACCAATAAAGGATTTATTATTATTATGGCGACGCTTGGTCCCAAGCGGCTTATGTCAAACAGTGGACGTCTATTGGTTGAAATAATTATGAAAATGATGAATACTTAACTATTAGACGTAATTTCAGGAGGTAGTCAGGCCCATTTTACTGGTCCAGGGTTACGGTATTGTTTTAGAGTCACCTAGGCAAGCGTGCTCCATCGTCGACCACATCATTGCTTACCATCAGGTGAGATGGTGGTCAAACGCGAGTCTATCATTGATAAAAAAATACCACGACCCTGAACCGCAAGAGGGAAACTGAAGGAACACCAGTAGGTTTTAGTTAGTAAAAGTTTAACACTTCCTCTGGTCCCGCCCCGAGAGTGGGAGGAGTTATTAAAATTGGGTCGTGGGGCACTGGACCGGAACCGCGGTTCCAACTTACAACTATAAAATTGTTTTTATTTTTGAGTAGTATTTTGGGACCACAAGGAACAAGTTATTAAAAAACAGTTACCAAAAAAACTGTATTTATTTTATTTGTGGTCCCAAAATACTACTAAAACAAAAATATAATAATTTATAGGTGGAAATTGGGACCGCGGTCAAGGTCCGACGACCCTTAAAATTTGATGTTTTCCTATCCAAAAACAAAGAAACCCGTTTCTATAGATACGTACGATAAGTACCGTTTCCTTAGTCTTTTTAATTTAACTTTACTCCACACTAGGAATCCCTTCTATATCCATGTGGGTGCGATCATAAACATATGAACTCGTATACAAAAGACATCCAGATTTGTAAGTCATTGGCGTGCGGGAATCTAACCCACGACACGTAGCTCAACAGCTCATCGCTTAACCGCTGCGCCAAACGTGCTGGACGGTTCGCGACATTTTCCTTTCTACGTTATTGAAATTCGTTTAAAATATACATATCATTTTAAAATTTAAATTAGCCATATCGGTCCATTTTCCGGCGAGGATACGCTTACCAACGAGCAGTAATTCATTTTTATTTATTACGATAAAAGTATACAATTTAACAATATATATATATATATATATATAATTGAAATATTTAAAAAAAACTAAACAAACAATTTACTATCAGGTAATATTTATTTATAAAGTTGAACATCAACAAAAAAAACTAACAATTGACTATCAAGCAATTTTACTATTTATTGGTGTTAGAATATTATTTTGTCCATGCAAATGATTTACTGATAAAAATACAGAATTTTATCGATTTATTTTCATTATGAATAGGCTCGCATTTAAATTCTATCTCACCTGATGGTAAGCGATGATGTGGCCGACGATGGAGCATTAAACATATTATTTAATAGTTCTTGTAAAAAAAAAACATATTAAAAAATCATTTAAAAATATAAAAAAATAGTAGCCCACCGGCATCGAGAACAGGGTCCAAGCTACCGGTAGTCAGGGCTCCTGAGAGAGGAATCTCCGAACAATACGCGCCGTATCCAGGAGTACTGCCTTCTGAATAAAGCCTTTGATCCATCTGCCTAACGAGAGCCTCCCCATTTTGGTAACATTGTAATATTTTTTATATAAAAGAAATCATTTACCTTACTTATGCTATTATTATAGTATTTAATGTTAAAAAACACATTTTAGGTTACATATAGATATTATGAAAATTCTGATATCATTTAAGAGGTTATAGCTTAATTATTCATTTTCTTAATGAAAAGAGGATTGAAACTTATCCTCAATTACAATAATATAAATACTAATATGTTAAAGTTCCGGCCACTATGTTCCCTGACACAAAATTACCCTACCTGTATAGGATTTTTAATATTTCGTGTGACCTCCGTTAGCTTCGATACAGTCATCACGTCGAAGCATAGACGCCACAATATTTACACAGATATTTGTGCCGCGCAAATTATCCCATAACTGCATGCAATGGGATTTGAGTAGCTCAGGGCATCTCTCGTCGCGACCTTCCCGTCTTTGCACCATTAAACCCCATATATTTTCTATGGGCTTTAAGTCAGGGGACCGAGCTGGCCAAGGAATAGCTTTAATTTCCGGATGATTGCTAAACCATTCGCGAACAATGCTAGCACCGTGAATAGGACAATTGTCTTGCACAAAACTTATCTCGTTTAAGTCTTCTGCGGGGTGGATATTACGTACCGTAGGCTACATTACATTGTTCAACACTTCCGCATAGTTGACACTGTTGGCTCGCGTCGATATAAAACTTAATTCACCGGGCCCTTGAGCACTTATCCACCCCCACATATTCACACTGATTCTGCCTGACTCCGTATTTGGTCTGACATTACCTTCAGACCAACGCGTGTTATTTTTACGCCACAAATGCAGTCTTCCTTTTTGGTACAAGATTATTTATTTATTAAACTGCATGCAACATAAAGTACAAAAGGCCGTCTTAGGCATTCTCTACCAGTCAACCTAGGGTGGTGAAGAGACAATATGGTAGGTGCATAAAAAGAAAATTTTTACACGAAAAACAAGAGCAAAAAAAAGTATACATATAATTAAAGTGCACATACGTATATATTTAATATAATACATATACTTATATATTAATATAAAGTAACGAAAGAAGATTTTTCGTCGGTGAATATTATCTTCTCCCAATCAAAGTCCAAATATTCCGGGCAAAACTTAACCTTTATGCCGTTGTGTTAAAGACGGTTTTTTAGCTGGCGTTCGGTGATGAAGACCTTCGGCATGGAGTATGCGGCGAACGGTGCGTACTGATGTGCCGAACTCATCGGCAAAACGCCTTGTTGAGATGAAACCATTTGTCTCATATTCAGCTACCATATAACGTCGCTAAGGCTGGCTAATAAGAGGTGGTCTTCCGCTCCCCTCACGACTCAGGCTACCTTCTTCCTCAAATCTCTTCACCCAATGCCTAACAGTCTTTTTTTTTTAATTCATATAAACCAGTGCTTGACTGCGATCCCACCTGATGGTAAGCGGAGATGCAATCATTGATGGTCAGGCGCACTAGTTTATTATGAGCCTATTCACTCTAGCTTTGAAGACACCTAAATTATAATTGGACGGGAAGACCGCAGCAGGCAAATTGTTCCAGTCCTTCGATGTACGCGGTATAAACGACGAAGCGAAATTTAAAGTCTCTCTCTAAAAAAAAAATGTAGTGTGTAATACACACTTGCAACAAGCTATTAATCTACCATTATATTTTTAAGGTATATAACTTACACATAAGCCGGTTTCATTCGATATTTGATATATATTAAGGCCATTCCAATATAGGGCCACAATATTTGCCTTGGCTTCTATATAATATTAGTCTGCATATTGAATTCAGAAAAATACTAAAACAGTAACAACAAGATAACAGCAAACGCTTGTAACTATGTTCACCAACCAACAACAGCGAATAGTAGAATAATTTATGTGAACTAGTAAAGAAGTTAAAACATGAGAGTAGATTTGAAACAAAGTGATAAGTTCGCTTTGTTTCACATCTACCCTCATATTTTAATAACGACGCTACATAAGATTGAAAATAATTGTAAAACTAAAGAATATTGAATTAGTTTATTAGTGAAATATTTAACATATTTTTTAGCAAGTCGCCATTATTATTTTACAGGTAATATTTAAAAATATTTTTCAGTACACTTACTCGAAAATCCGCTTTTAGGCACGCAATAGGCTGTTTTCCGCACTAGTGCAGAAAAGTGCGCGTGCTCTCCCCCGTCACAATGTTATTACATTTATCGTATCAGGCTGGGCGCGTGTCGACCCCCACGAGTCGCTGGTCAACCCCCGTTTATTCATTTCTTCGTAAGTGTATTGAAAAGTCGTTTGATACACGTGCAAATTTGCCACCGCAGCCCTCGACTCCATAATAAGTCATCCAGTGTCAGCAGTTCATTACAATTTAACCAGTTTTCTTGCTAACCAGTGTATTATGTGACAAACATTGTATAATAATGTGTTAACCCCTCGAGCGCCGATTGTGCATACGTCTGTACAACTGGAACAAGCCCCCATTGTTTTCCCTAGAAAAAGGCAGTACTTAAAAGTTTTTTTATATATATATTTTGGTGTTTTTACATAAAATGCGCAATTATGTAATAATAATACACTCCCCCCCCCCGCGCGCGCGAGGAAAAAAAGAAAAACAAACGAGTACAGTTTTTTATGTCAATGCTACATGGTGTGTCACCGTGTGGCACTGTTCCACTGGGAAAATATTAGACAAGAAATCGAAAATATTTCTACTCATTTTCATGAATGTTTCAGATCACTTTGGACAGTACCAGAGCCACAAAGGATGACGTTATTTTTAAAAATTGATTATCCGTGTCTTTAGTTTCTTATTTTGAAAATTTATGCGTATTTATAAATGTTTTTGTTATTTTTTTTTATGTATCTATAAAAATAATTTATTTCCACCCAGTACAAAAGCAAGTACCTAATAGAAACAAGCAAGGGGTGTACGTGTATTACAGAGTAACTCTTTTTGTTGCAAAACGACCTGCCCCCTAGCCAAGTTACAACCGTTTTATTTCGATTCTCTTTTCGTCGATCGCCTCGAGTAGGCCACGCCTCTGATTTCTTTATTGTGATGTCATCTCTACCTTCAATCAGGTGGTCAGAACAAAGGAACAGGAGGCGTAGACGAGTCGAGGCGATCAACGAAAAGAGAATCGAAACGAAACGGTGGTAACTTGGCTAGGGAGCTGACATTTACGGATTTGAGTTTTGACCTTTTTTTGACACGTTTTGATACATGTTTTGATTATCATGATAATCAATACATTTTTGGTCTTAATTACATAAAACTGCAGCTAAAATTATAATAAAAAATTCAAAGTATAAATTAGAAACGACAATTTTAGCTACATTTTAAATAATTAAGTTGCATAGAAACGAATAAATAAAAGCAATGTGCGTTTTATTTTTACTGAAACATTTGTAAAGGATGATGCAAATCCCGGGCCCACCTTCCAACAGCTATGTGTATTACGTCATTAGATAGGTATTTTTGTGTTGAAATAAATTTATTATGGCACCAAGAACCAAATCTTAGTGCCTTCAAAGTTTTTCAATGATTAACATGTTAGTTATGCCAACCAAGCAATGCTATTTATATGCAATATATTGCTTTTCTGTGTTTTAAACATGTAGTGTGTAGATACAAACTTTTTTATTGTAGGTGGGAAAATCGTCCAATGAAAACCTGCGCTCTTAGGCAGTGCGGGAGGGCGTGTCAGACTTTTACTTACTAAAAACCGACCCCTGTCCCTTCGTTGCCTTTCTGCCGTTATTTCATCACCACTGCTCTCAAAACGGTGAAGGAAAACATCGTGAGGAAACCAGCATGTCCTAGAACTAAAAATTTGAAGACATGTGACATTCACCAACCCGTACTGGGTCCGCGTGGTAGATTACGGCTCATTCCCTCTCCTACAGAGGAGACCTGAGTCCCATCAGTGGGAAAAGATTATAAGCCGACTATGCTTTTGCGCCTGAAATAATCATATATAATTATAATTAAATAACATTATAAATAAGCTCTTTGATAAGGTTTAAACACATTGGTGTTCAAATTTCTTCAAATTAAAGGGCCAATTCAGACGCCGCCGCCTTTTAGATAATAATTCAGTTAGATGATAACTTTTGAGAAAACTGAACAAACTAATGAATTTCCCACGACACATAAATAAACACATTACGGTTATTTTAAAGGCAATAAAACATTACAATAATAATCACTGGACCAATGTGTAAACACAAAAGTATCTAATTTAGAATCTTAATGAAATAATTTAAATTATATTAAAGACTAGCTGACCCGGCCACGCGTTGCTGTGGCTACGACTATAATTTGAGATTTAAACTATCCTATCTCTCAAGTTGGATCGAACTGCACATGGTGTGCGAATTTTATTATAATCGGTTAAGTGGTTTAGGAGTCCATTGAGGACAAACATTGTGACACGAGATTTATATATATTAAGATTTGATTCCTAAAGGGGTGACCAGACGGTTGCAAACTAGCGTCCCAACCAAGTTTGTTTGGTTTGTGTTGTGGCTACATGGATGTAAACCACGTGCCAACTCGTTCGGTGGTTGTGAAAACGCGCCTCCCAACCAAGGGCGTTGAAGGTCATGGATTACCACTTCTGTGGGTGTGTTACAGAATTCAGAAAAGTGTAACCTCGAATAACACGTTCCCGTAAGTTTACTAATCCGAAACACTTAACAACGAATGCACGTTACCATGAAAAACTTAACGCCGTAGCCATGCGATCTCGAATTACATGATTCAGAAAACTGTAATATCGAATAATACGACCCCGTATGTTAACTAATAGAAAAATCTTCACAACGAATGCACGCTGCTACGATAGACCTCACGCCACAGTCATGGTCTATGTATTGACATTACAATGTCCCCTAGGAATCAAGTTGAGAAAAATTAAAACAACCACTGAACTCTACCCAAAAATTTGACACCGAAAAAATTATGATTTTTTGTTAATCACAGATGATGAAGATGACTACGGTTTTTACTAAATGTGGCGCCCACCACACTGTAGTCGTAAGAAATAATTACACGTGTTTATAATTGCTTGCAAAACACAAATTAAAGCTGGGTACAGACTGTCGCAATGTAACATGCACAGCACAGCACAGCACAGTCAGCCTTACAATGTTCCCACTGTTGGGACTCAGGCCTCCTCTCTAAGAAAGCGAATAGGCCATAATCCACCACACGGGCCCAGTGCGGGTTGGTGAATGTCACATGTCTTCGAATTTTTGGTTCTAGGACTTGCCGCTTTCCTCACGATCTTTTCCTTCACCGTTTTGAGAATAGTGGTGATGAAATAATTACACAAAGTAAGGCGCCTGGCTGGGTTTGACCCCGCGACCTACAACTCGTAAGTCGGGGCCGTTATCACTCGGCCACCACTACTCTCAATGTGTAACATGCAATGTATCAGAATTCCCACTGTGTGGACCATAGGTTAAAAATGACGATGGTTTCTTTACGGTGCAAAGGAGGAAGCGTCGAACGCAAACTAAAAAGAACCGTTGCGGTATAGCATCTGCAACTCGTAGCATGAGTCTACGTGCTGCCCAGCCGAATACTCCAGTGTACATCTCCCGCCTGCATCACACCACAAGGGTGGAAGACATCGTGGAGTACGTTCGCCAAAAGACGAAGTATGTACTAAGGGTACAGCTTCTACAGTCGCAACGTACGTCAATTTCAAGGCGTTCGTGGTGCGAGACCCGAACACTTTTCTGCCCCTCATGTTGAAGGAAGTCTTTTTGTTCCGCCGCTTCCGCGGACAGGTACCACAGAACAGCACGAAGTGAACTTAGTTCAATGTGAAATGTCACTAACATACTCCTAATTATTTATTAATGATAACTTGTATTTATTCTTTATATATGTTAGTCTGTAAGGTATGTATGTATGGGATCCAAGATGCCTGAAAATAAATGATTTATTAGTATTATTATAGGTGTGGATATGGACGCATTGCCCGCGAGAACCGTGCACACTACGCGCATTTCAATTATGTGAGTAAGTAGGTACATGTTCGATTCGCGTGCGCACTGCGTCAGCACTTATGAAATGCTTATTTCATGTTACTTTGTATACTACGTTACAGCAGTCTGTACCCGGCTTAAGTTCAAGTCCACGATCAAGTTCATGGTTGAACAATTACGCTTCTTACCTCTCACAAGGTTCTTTCTTATCCAAGACTTCTAAGAATGATCATTAAAATATCTTAGCATCCACTTTAAGGTATTTAAAGTAAATGATTGCGATGGAAGCATTGCGATGCTTCCGGAAGGCCTACGACCTTATAGAACATTTAAATCATGGCATAAACGAGATTGATTTCTATGCAAATCTTAAGATAAGGAAGGTCTATGGGTGTTTTTATGAAGCTTTTAGCCTTGAAGATACTCAATGGCTTTTATGACTTGATTGCAGCTAGAGTATTTCGTTGCCATTCGGTCATCTGCCCCCCTAGCCAAGTTACGATCGTTTTGTTTGCGTCGAACGCTTCGAGTAGGCCACGTCTCCTATTCCTTTGTTCTTACCACGTGACTGAGACGTCAGAAAAAAGGAATCGGAGGCGTGGCCAAGTCGAGTCGTTTGTAGCTAACGAAACGATCGTAACTTGGCTAAGGGGGCTGTTATGATGTCATATTTATTTTGCAAATAGGTTTTTTAAAACACGTCAATTTTTGGCCGGTGTTTTCTAGCTGACTACCCCGAGAAGAAACACCGGAACACACTCAGAGGTCAAAGTCTCTTTTAAAGTCCATTTGCAAACATGTATCTAATGGTTAAATAATAAAAACAATCTAAAAATGGGGATACTTAAAATAATTCTAAAACCAAAATATAAACACAGTTTTTAAATGATTCAAATATGCACAGATCATTGTCCTACATACAGACGTCACAAAAATGGAAGTCTATAAACGTGTTTCGTATAATTGTATAATTGCTTCATCAGCAGTGGTGGCCGAGTGGTAACGTTTCCGACTTACAAGTTGTAGATTGCGGGTTCAAACCCATCCAGGCGCATTATTTTGTGTAATTTATTTCATCACCAGTGCTCTCAAAACGGTGAAGGAAAACATCGTAAAGAAACCGGCATGTCCTAGAATCAAAAATTCGAAGACATGTGATCCACCAAACCCGCACTGGCTCCACGCGGGCTGACTGACCCGGACAACGTACCAGATTTCGTGGCGAAGGAGCTGAGTAAGCTGCCCCCGTCACGTTCGATCACATCGACGTTAAACGGCTGCTTAAGCCTAAGTGACCCAGTTGCATCACTACCTTAAAAGTGGAGATGACCAAGATGCAATCTAGAATAGAAATGTCAGAAAAATCCAATGCTGAACTACGTGTGAAAATAGCATTATTGCGCAACGTTGGTTCAGTAACTGGGTCACCTGAGGCCTCAAAGGAGAACACACGTCGAGGGGCGCAAAATAAATCAATCGGCGGTTTTGAATCGATGAACACAAGTGCGTCACCAGCAGCCGAAAATGCTGATCAAGCACCGCCCGCCGTCGTCGTCGCCTGCACCTCAACACCGGCTGCGGAAACGTCACATGTAGGTACGTTGACCCCCTAACATGCCTACACCACCAGAAAACCAGGTACGTCACAACCTAAACGACCAGCGAAAATAGGGGACGAAGTATAAACGGGTACTCAACCTACCCTGACTGCGGTCCGAGACTCCTTGCCAAAAACGGGCCAGGTTGATGAAGAGGGCTTCACTCTAGTGAAACACAGGCAGACTTACTTAACAGGGCTTATTTTTCTTCTTTTCTACTCTAGTAGAAAAGAAGAAAAATAAGCCCTGTTCCCGTAACCTGTGCGGTACCGCACCGAGTGGACCAAACATGCTGCTGCGTCCTATTGTGCCTACGACACAGCTGTATATTTCACGTCTGCATCACACTACAAAGGTTTAGAAAGTCGTGGAGTATATGACGGTGAAGAGCAACTGGACTCTGAGGGTACAAAAGCTGGATTCGAGTCACGACACTAACTTCAAGTCGTTCGTGATACAAGTTCCAACCCACCATCTACATACTTTTTTAGAGAGGACTTTTGGCCGAAAGGTGTCGTGTATCGGAGTTTCCGAGGACGGTTACGCGACACCACGCAGCGGAACACGACGCCGATGTTACGTGTATAATTATAGTTTATTGTTTGTGCTAATTTTAATATGTATTAGTTTATTATGTATTTTATCAATGACCATAATTCAAATATTTTTATTTCATTTTTTTTTTAATTCTTTATAGGTTCACGCTTGACCGCTATCTCGCCTGATGGAAAGCGACGATGCGGTCGACGATGGAGCTTGCTTACCTAGAAGTAACCTATACACTCTTGACAAAGATTCCCGGGTTCTAGCTATCAGGAAACATAGATTCCGGCAAGGAATTCCACTCCTTAGCTGTACGCACAATAAAAGTGTTCCCAAAACGTTTTGTGCGTATAGGTGGGATGTCCACCATGTACTGGTGGCGCATTGCCGTACGCCTGGTGGTCCGATGATGGAACGAGGTAGGCGGAATTAGGTTATGCGATTCCGACGCATACTCCTCGAAACGCAACCGGTAGAAAACCGACAGGCTAGCGACTCGGCGTCGATGTTCAAGACTTTGACGTCAGAAGCTAGTGCACGGTTCCAAATTGGTCGTTTCCTATGTGGAGAAGAACCGGTAAAAAAACTCCATGGTTAGTTTAGTTGCCTGACAATAAAGAAATAATAATAATTAAGAGGGCTCGTGTCCTTCTATCATCAACCTGAGCATGGTTGAAAAGCTTGTTCTTTCATCCAATGCAATTATTGATAAATAGTCAACGCGAAAAAGAGGGATACTGCCCGAAAACTCGGTTGGCACTTAATAATTTCGGTCGCTAACACAACTATTTCACCTAACTTGTTCCAGGAATTACATGTTTTTTAAAAACTTTAAAAGATTTCGAATATTTTTTTTTATATAATTCTCGAGTCTCAATTTAATGTGCGAGGTTTCCATAATTATATTGCATTTATTATTTTATGTTCTGTGTTATGTGTAATCATGAGCCTTATTTAATACTAATATGAGTACATTAATTATGAAGGGCCAAAGTTCACGTGATTTTATTGCAAAATAGCCGCTTTTCAAAGGTCTTTACTGAATTAGTTTTATACAAAATGTTTTATTTTCAATAGAAACCTAGATAATAACCTCTAAGGTCTGTCTGTCTCTCTATCTGTTTCCAAAATATCTAGAAAAAATATATAATGACGTCATAATCACGTAATAGCAGTATCACGGTTGTACACTCTTAAAAAAAGGGTTTGGTAAAAAATATAACTTTTTATTATCAAACATTGCTTATAAAGAAACGAAGAACAGACGACCCAGCAAAAAAAAAAGCGAAAATCTTTAATAAGACCCCAATTTTAAGATCCAGGTCAATAATTAACAGGTTTGCATCAAAATTAATTGGCGCCATCTCTGCCCGTCTCCGAATTTCTTCGTATGTGTGGTCTGTATTAATCTCAATATGGCCATATGGCGTACAATCTCCTATTGAGTGAAAGTCGATGATAACGAAAGATAGCTTTTGTATAACTAAATTCCTCAAATTCTTGGTGCCATCAATATGTATTATAGAATAATGTTTGAACAAACGTCCGGGGTTATTAACCTTGTCTGTCGCATTACTTAAGTATTAATGAGGTATTGCGTGTTTTTTTTTTCTCTTTTCTCCTGCCATAATAGTGAGTGAATGCGTCTTAGACTTTTTTTTTAATTGTGATAAATTTGTGGTCAACTGCGATCCCACCTGATGGGAAGCAGTGATGCGGTCTTTGATGGTGCGGCGCACAAGTTTATTAACAGCCTATTCACTCTACCGACCAGGCATAAAACCGAATTGGGTCTGTGAAATTTCACTCTCTTCTCTCAGCCTCCTTTCAATAACTTTCTCCCAGGCTTTCATAGTATGTGACATTAGCTTTATTCCTCTATGATTGTTGCACTCAAGCACATCACCTTTGTTTTTAAAAATCGGCACCAAAGAGCTATTGCGCCACTCATCAGGTATGGCTTCTTCCAGCAACAACTTATTGAAGAACAAAGCTAACCACGTCCATCCATCCACTCGCAATAACTTCCACACTTCAACTGGTATTCCATCTGGACCAATGGCTTTACCATTCTTCATTCCATTCACTGCTATTCTGACTTCATCCATATTAACAATTCGCACTAATCCCACATTCACTGGTTTATTCTCTAACACCCCACTCCAATTATTTTCCTCATTCATCAGTCTTTCAAAATATTCCTTCCACCTCTTTTTGATTTTTTCATGATTCGATAGAACCATTCTAGTTTCATCTCTCATACATCTTACCGATCTGCTCTGACTTTCGGTACCTCGGGTCACTCATCCAAGGGAATGGTGAGGTAGACCGGGACGTAACACATCGGATTAACGCAGGATGGATGAAATGGAAACAGGTCACGGGAACAACTTGTGACCCACGGATGCCCCTAAAGTGGAAGGGTAAAATCTACAAGTCCGTGATAAGGCCTGTCATACTGTATGGATCAGAATGTTGGGCTGTGAAAAAGACGGATGAAAAAAGATTGCATGTAGCGGAGATGAGAATGTTAAGATAGATGTGTGGTGTGACGAGAATGGATAAAGTGAGAAATGAATATATTAGGGGAAGTTTGAAAGTGGCGCCAGTGACTGAAAAGTTGAAAGGGAATCGTTTGTCTTGGTATGGTCATGTGAAGAGGAGGGATGAAACGCATGTTACTAAAAGAGTTATGAGTTTACATGTGGAGGGATGGAGAGGAAGAGGGAGACCAAAGAAAAGATGGATGGATTGTGTGAAGAGTGATATGAAAGAAAAGGAAGTTAGTGATAGCATGACGAGTAACAGGGCAGAGTGGAAGAAAAAACGTGTTGCGCCGACCCCAAATAATACGGGATAAGGGCAGGAAGATGATGATGATTCACTCTAGCTTTGAAGAGACCTAAATTATAAAGGGACGGGAAGACCGCAGCAGGCAAATTGTTCCAGACTTTCGATGTACCGCGATATAAACAACGAGATTTTATGGTAGAAAGATCGTACTCATATTTTTTTTGCAACGTGGGAAATCATCAGACAAACACTTCTCTCGCTCTGGGAGGAGCGCGAGGGAGCATTAGACTGACTAAAACCCACTTGTGTTCCTTCGGTAACTCCACCCCGGCTCTTTCGATCTTTCGTTTGTTTCAAAAACTATAACCAAAATCGCAAATAGAAAGATTTTTTTAAAATTCGTTCAATATTATTATGGTGAAAGGGGAATCTGTCAAATAACAGTATATAACAGGAAGCACATACTGAAATATGACGTCACCACCATTTGGTTATGCGTGCTCAAAAGAAATGGTAAGATATTCCCACCACGCCCACATTCTTTCTCAAACCAATATTTGAAATGCTAATTGCTGCTTTATTTAGTAACTAATTATGGTACTGTTTTCAGAAAAAGTTTTTTTATTGTCATTTATTATTTACTATCTTCCAAAGACATTAAATATTTCTTTAAATCTCTTTGCTATCATCAGAAGGCTCAAAGTCACCCAAAAGGCAATGGAAAGGGTTATGCTCGGAATTTCCTTACGTGATCGAATTAGAAATGAAGATATCCGCAGGAGAACCAAGGTTGCCGACATAGCACGAAGAATCGCCAAACTTAAGTGGCAATGGGTAGGGCACATTGCTCGCAGAACAGATTGCCGTTGGGGCCGAAAGGTTCTGGAGTGGCGACCGCGTACCGGAAGACGCAGTGTTGGAAGGCCCCCCTACAAGTTGAACCGATGACCTGGTGAATGCGATGGATGCGAGACGCACAGGACTGTTCATTGTGGCGACATTTGGGGGAGGCCTCTGTCCAGCAGTGGACGTCTATCGGCTGAAATGATGATTATTTACTAGCTTCTGAAAGCGGTTTCACTCGCGCGAAAGTATATTTCTCCATACAAACTTCCAACCCCCGTTTTACCCCCTTAGGGGTGGAGCTTCATAAAATCCTTAGCGGATGTCTACGCCGTATAAGGAACCTACCTGCCAAATTTTAAGTTTGTTGGTGTTATAGTCTCTGAGATTTCGTGATTAATCAGTGAGTGATATTTCGCTTTTATATGTATACTTATGGGCTGCGTTGCTTCTAGATAATTTCTGGGTCAATATTGTATATAATATACGGTTTTGTCCATATTTTTTTTTATTTTTTTATTTCACACCGCCGTCTAGTCTCAAGCTAAGCCGACCTTGTGTTATGAGTACTAGACAACTGATAAACATACATATTATAGATAAATTACACTCAGACACAACAAATGATCATGCTCATCACACAAATCCTTATCCTGGGTGGGAATTGAACCCACGACCTCCAGCATAGCAGTCAGGGCCACTAACTACTAGACTAATTGGCAAGTTAAAAAAAAAAATGTAATGTGTTTTTTTTTTTTTTTTTTTATTGGCTGGGAAAATCATCCTAATGACATCCCCGCTCTTGGGCGGAGCGAGAGATAGTGTCAGACTCTTACTGACTAAAAACCCACTCCTGTTCCTTCGTTGCCTTCGTCCCAGGCCAGGCCAGTTGAGAAGATAAATTAGAGTTTTGAGATGAAAGACCTACAACCCTAAACCTTTAGCTATACAATTTTGACCCGGTCTATGACGGACTATGACAATATTTTACATGTAGGGAACTACATGTAAAATATTGTCATAGTCATAGTAATTTATTGGTAAGGGATTCTTACTAGACATACACATATTGTTAAATTATACTTTGTCAACAATTCAAAATCCAAAAATCACAAAAAACAAAAACTAAAAAAAAAAATAGCACAGTTAAATACCTAATTCCGAAAGCCAGTATGTAACCTCATAATGAGTTCAGTCCCAAAACCACCACCCCACTACTTAGGACGGATTTCACCAATAAAACTAATCGCGTTTTAGCGTTTGGCTCGCATAATCGCGTTTAACCGCTGTCACTAGTGTCACTTGTCTGTATTTTTCTTTTATTGTATTTTTACAAGTGACACAAGTGACAGCGGCTAAACGCGATTATGCGAGCCAAAAGTTAAAAAGCGATTAATTGTATTAGTAAATTCCGCCCTTAGATACCTTCGTAAGTACCAAAGTCATGATTGCAAATATCATAACAGGTTCCAAATCTTCAGGGACCTCGCCTTATCAACCAAGTTTTGAACTTTGAATTTCGAATTGTGACGTTATTAAGCGTTGCATGCAAGAACCACGTGTAAAAATCCAAATGTACTATATAAAAATAAGTCGGGTTTTCCTTCCTGACGCTATAACTCCAGAACGCACGATCCGATTTCCACGGTTTTGCATTCGTTGGAAAGGTCTCGGGCTCCGTGAGGTTTATAGCAAAGAAAATTCAGGAAAATTTTAACAGAAATGCGGGAAAATCTTTTTTAGTGGCGAAACGGAGTTCGCCGGGTTTGCTAATAAGGTCTAAAAAGATTATACAATTCTTTGATATGTAATATCTAAAGTTTATTTACTTGACTATTCGAGTAAGTAATCGTAATATAGACACACACACACGCATTGACACATTGACATTGACACTTCTATATAAATCAACGAATAAGTAGATGATAAAAAATTATGATGCTAAATGGTTGTGAAGCTGAATGATATTTATTTTGCAAATAGATTTAAAAAAACACTTCTAGACATTAATTTTTTTTTCTCGTCATTTTAAACTAGATGAGGCCGGTGTTTCCTAGCTGACTACCCTGAGAAGAAACACCGAAACAAACTCAGGGGTCAAAGTCTCTTTTAAAGTCCATACAGTAAATATGTAATGGTCAAATCACACGAGAACCATGCAGATTTGTCTGAGATTGTCTTTTGAAGAAAGAACCACACAGATTTGAGTGGACCTGTCCAGTCAGTGCTAAATAAGACGTAGCCGGTCATAGAGGGTCAAATATGATGACGGCACGGCTGGCGCAATGGTTGACCGATAGGCTGCTGCGCTGCGGGTCGCGGATTCAACTCCTCGCACGGAACAAATATAAAATAATCATAATGAAATTCTAATTTGACTAAAAAACAGCAAAAAATCTCGTTTGTTGTGTGGGAGTCCTATTTATGCAACAATTGTTTTAGTATATGCGAAACTCGAAACACATGTCTAGTATTTTTACATAAAGAATCTATAACTGTATCATGAAAAAACACAAAGTTATAAGCTTGTTATGCTACCTGGTTGTGCGCACAAATACATGGTCATCGGGCCATGCGGGCGACTGAGGGGTTGTTTTGTCCTCGCACCCAGCTGTGCGCTAGCGCCTAATACCCGCTATGAGCTGCTGTGACCTGTATTGTACTTAGTATCGATGGTGTCTAACTTGTGATCTATTTTGAATATGTTTAGGAAAAAAATTAACATGTTGAAAAAATGATTGGAATCGATTCAGTTACTGATTCTGAACAAACTATATTCAGGCTTCGCAAATAGTAAAACTAATTTTATATATTTATTTTATTCTCTTTTTAGTATTTAATTTTGTTGTTATAGCGGTAACAGAAATACATCATCTGTGAAAATTTCAATTTCAAATCTACCACGGTTCATGAGATACAGCCTGGTGACAGATAGACGGACAGAGGAGTCTTAGTAACACTAATAGGGTCCCGTTTTTACCCTTAAGGTATGGAACCCTAAAATGCATAATTATGGTTTTGATGGGGAAAGTGTTTTGAAAACTTTGAAGAAATTTGAAATTGATTTTGTGTTTAGCTGAAATGGTAAACAATGATGTAAGAATGCTTTGAAAAACACTCCTAGGATATGACTATTCATAACAGGCAACGCATTTCGCAAACAGTAACCGATTTGTCAACAAAAGTCTAATGTAATGACATATTTTTAACTTTATTTTTTTTCTTATTGGACATAATTTGGTATGGTTAATGAACTTTGCTATACCATAGAAATATCTATGTTTAAAACTAAGCGTTATGGAGACCTGAAGTATAGGTAAATAATAGAATGGATTTATAAAAACGTAGAAAAAATCCTAGGTTTATATTTCCGAAGCAGTAAGACTAAAACCTCATGGCCGCGCCATTAAAATGGTTGAAACATGTTATCACCATTATCTCGTTGAAAAATCATCGTAGAGATCTGAAGTTTTTGTAAAACCTATATTCGAATGTATCAAAATTTAAAAAAAATACACAAAAAAGTCTAGGCTTATATTTCGAGAGCATCGCATTATTACTTGTAGGTTGCGGGCATTACTTTGTGTAATTTATTTCATCTTCACTGCTCTCAAAATGGTGAAGGAAAACATCGTGAGGAAACCGGCGTGTCCTAGAACCAAAAATTCGAAGACATGTGACGACCAACCAGCAGTGGATTACGGCCCATTCTCTCCTAGAGAGGAGGCCCGAGTCTTAACAGTTAACAACATTATGACGTCGACTATGCTATGCTATGAGCATCGCGTAGAAATAAGTCGTGATCATCTATCGAAGGAAGCAGGTATTAGCCAGATCTTTTTGTAAACAAACCACACCTATTAATATATGTACAGAACTATCGATAAGAGCACTTTGTGACATAATCATCATTTCAACCGAAAGACGTCCACTGTTGGACATAGGCCTCCCCAAGTGTCGCCAGATTTTATCTGTCTCGCCTCCCCAAGTGTCTCGCATCCATCGCATTCCCGCCACTCACTCACCAGGTCAACGATCCACCTGGTGGGAGGCCTTCCAACGCTGGTCTTCCAGTACGCGGTCGCTACTCCAGAACCTTTCGGCCTCATAAACCATCTGTTCTACAAGCAATATGCCCTACCCACTGCCAATTAAGTTTGGCGATTCTTCGGGCTATGTCGGCGACCTTGGTTCTCCTGCGGATATCTTCTCTTCACTTTATGTGCTCGGTGTCAATAATAGACCGTAATTAGCCCATAATATAAAAGTACAGATAAACAGTTAATGGTGTACGACCATCAGCTCTCGTTCATCTATAAGAATTTATCGCAAAATCGCGTGTCACCATCATTTCTAACCCTGCTTCACGTTCGTGTTCTATGGTATTTTTGACCCATTCATGAGCTGCATTTACCTAATTATTTTCACAATTTTGCTCGTTTATTACCACAGCATCCTTCTGTAATTTTAATGGTGGAGATTTATGGGTGTATAGACACGAACGACCCTAATGTCAAAATTATGCTGTTGACTATCTTTCTGATTGCTGAGCTGTACGTAATTGCAGATAATAGAGAGCAATTCATCAATAGTAGAATTTAATTGTAACCGGAACTTTGATCTGTAGGTACAATTTCATGTAATTGGGTACTTGACTTTTTGAATTCTGAATAACAATATAATGTAAGCACAAATATTAACTAACTATTTATACTAAACCTTACTATGAACAATCTCGTATATACACAAAAATAAAGTACACTCGAGCCTCAAAGTTCTCCTCCATATCGCTGTCAATCGCCCAGATAATCTGCCCAGAAGACTAGCAGTATGCAAATACAAACATGCAAATTGTCAAATTGTTAATTTTTTTTTTAATAAGTCGCAATTAGAAGGATTTTTTTTAATCGGTTCAGAGTTCAGTAAGTTAGAAACCTTTCAAATTTGGTGGAAGGGAAAACTGTTAAGAAACAGAAAAATGAACACACTGAAATGTGACGTCACTGCCAGTAGGTTACATGCGTATAAAAAAGACAGCAAAATATTCCCATCTCGCCTCCACTCTTCGTCATTCCAATATTTGAAATGATAATTGCTGTTTCATTTTATAACTAATTTTGATGCGATTTTCAGAAAAAGATTTCTTTTGTGTTTTATGTTGTTTACTATGAAATATTATACAAAAATACCTGATTGTGATTTATTTGATCGAAATGATTCAGCGTTATTAAAACCAAAAAGTTTAATTACAATGATTACAGTCGTAAAATTAAATTAGTCAGGAATTAAATAAATAGACCCATCATATGGATGGTTCTTTACGATCCATCCTAAGGTTGTCTGGTAGATATCGCTGTTAGCGATAAGACCGCCATTGTACCCATAGATTTAAGTTTATGTAGGTATAAGGTGAGAGCAAGGTAGAGAGCAATGGTGGCCGAGTGGTAACGGCGCTGACTTACGAGTTGTAGATCGCAGGTTCATACCTAGCCAGGCGCATTACTTTGTGTAATTTATTTCATCACCACTGCTCTCAAAACGGTAAAGGAAATCATCGTGAGGAAAGTGGCATGTCCTAGAACCAAAAATTCGAAGACATGTGACATCCACCAACCCGCACTGGGCCCGCGTGCTGGATTACGGACCATTCCGTCTCCTAAAGAGAGGAGGCCTGAGTCCCTGCAGTGGGAACATTGAAAGGCTGAATATGCTATGCCTACCTATGAATATGAATACCTATAGGTATAAGGTGTGTTACTTTTTTGGTGTACAATAAAGTTTATTCTATTCCATTCTATAGACCATAAAATTCATTATGTTGAGGTCCAAGGAGCAAAGATGGACCGCCAAATGGACTTTGATCTGCCCATCACCATATTTTTGGCTTGGAATGAATGAAAAAAAAGCAAGGACGAATTTGTTTTAATAAATAGGTAGCAATGAAATTGCCGTTTTTTACAACGGGTTGCTTTGAAGTGTTATATCTTTGGATTGACTTGGAATTATAAGTTCAAATAAACTTTATCTATATATATAAAAGGGGAAACTGACTGACATATCAACGCACAGCCGAAACTACTGGGATTAGGAGCTTGAAATTTTGCCCAATGTTTAATTTTTTGACGTAGGCGAGCACAAAAAAGGATTTCCAAAACTCACTCCCTATGGGGATGAAGCGGGGGTCCAAAGTTTGTATGGAGAAACCTGAATTCACGTGTTTGAAGCCGCGGGCAGAAACTAGTATAATATGTAGGTACGTTATTATTTTTTCGAAATTAGGTTTTTTTTTTCTTTGTGTTTTATATTTTCTGTGTTAACGCAGTACTTAAAAAACAGGAGAAGCTTTGAAATACCGTATCAAAAAAAAATAAAAAATAATTAGAAATGTTACCTACGAGATTGTTTGAAAGAATCGCCGGGACCTTGGAACACAAAACTAAAAGAACAGGAATGGATTTTTGAGAGTAAAAGTCTGATACTCCCTCTCGCTCTACACAGAGAAGGAGATGTTACTTGATCATTTCCAATGCTTTTGTATGAGAAATCATCAAATAACTTTGACCAGACCTTTCAACAAAAAATAGTAACAAAAACTGCATTTGGTTGCAATATATATCAAATGATTTTATAAACATTTTCCTTATCCCGCAAGTAGTTTCGAGAATAAAATACAGGTTTTAGAATGCGTCACATGATTAATATGTTTGATTAAATCCCTTACAAAAAACGTACAAAAAATAGCAAAAAAAAATAAATAGCAAAAGACGTTGTAAACAACGACTTTTTTGCGCTTTATACAGTGGAATACAAATATTAAAAATGTGATTCTAATGACCGAAACTGCGTTAAGCGGTCGCCCGCGCGGTCCTATACAAAAGTGCTCCTTTGCGGGACCCGCGCGTTTCTCCATCGACACGACTACAATGCACACCGCTAAAGTTAAACTAGCGGCACTGCGCAGGTCATAATTAAGTTTCCATGACGGGGACCATCGTACACGACACACGCGCTTTGTCACGCAACGTCTGCCCGTCGCGAGCGCCCGCTTAACGCATTTCGGTCCTTAGTGTATCAAGAATTGTACTGAAAGGGTAGTATGATAAGCTATGGTTAGGTAGTACCTACCATTAGTTAGTAGTTAAAATTAAAAAAAAGATAAGTAGTACATTGGTAATACATAACAATGGTGTGCCTTTTTGCACGTATGAATTCAAACAAAAGGGCCCCGCTGGATATAAAAAAAAAATCCTGCTGAATTTCTCCTGTTTTGTTAAAAATCCCTTAGAGTTAATCAAAGAATCGAGAGGTACATTGGTACAAGTTACAATCTGTATTATTTTTATGTATCCTGAGCGTAAAAGAATCGAGAACCTCGCTGGATGGACGAGGCAATTAATTATAATTCCTATCAAAATAGTTAAGGTACAGTCAGAGGTCAAAAGTGCAGTGGCACTCTACTAATGCTTCCTTGCCGGAATCTGTGTTTCCTGATAGCTACAACTCGGGTATCTTTAAGTCAAGAGTGAATAGGTTACTTCTAGGTAAGCGCGTTCCATCGTCAACTGCATCGTAGCTTTCCATCAGGTGAGATAGCGGTCAAGCGCGAACCTATCAAGAATAAAAAAAAAGAATTATTTAATTTGTAGCGTAGCATCCAAAGTATTCAATAAACGACTTATGGATCATTGCACGTCTACTATACAGAAATTTTAGGCACTTTAGCATTGGTAAAGTGCAACTGCTCTTTTGACCCCTGACTGTACATTGGATTTTGTCAGTAAATACGTAAGTTTGAACAAAAAAAGCAATGCCACTAGTTTTATCGGTCTAGTTCGAGTGGCCCCGCTAGATAGAAACTCATAAAAAGAGGACATATAAGTGTCTATTAATTTTCGAACTACTCCGTTATTGAGCGAAGTTATTATGTTTGCGATGCACGACTCACGATGCATAACATTATAGTGATAAAACTCGCAGGTCCAATGTATTGTGCACTGTCGTATTTTTTGCACATCCATTCAAATAAAACTTAGCCTCAATAATGAACTTCTCCTTATTTTTATATAACCTGTTCTAAGAAACCAATAATTTATTTATTTACAAACACACAAGTTTTTATAAGAAAAAAAGAAAAACAGTTTTTTTTTTAAGGAAAGAAATATACAATAAGGTATTGCAAAAAAAATATATTATTATTTAACTGTGAAAACAATATTAGAATTGGTAGAAAAGCAAACGAGATGTAACAATTTTAATCCATACATATAAAAGAGTGTCAGACATTTACTGACTAAAAACTCACTCCTGTTCCTTCTTTGCCTTCGTCCCAGGGCCCCGGGTTTCTCTTTCACACTACCCGTTGCCCCAGTAGGCTTCGACCCTGCTGGGCCCCTACGATTTGCTGACATCTCTCTGAGGCGCGCGTGGAACAGTACTATAGACTTGGGCTCGGTGCGGACGGTTACCGGACAGTCGGAGGGCGAGCCACCCATTATTCGCAGTCCACAAGCCTGCGTCTACGGTGGCTGGAAATCGGGATCGGAATCCTGGCGGCAGTTGGGGCGTGGGCCGCCTCCTTTGCTAGCATTACTGCTTCGCAGATGGAGGCGGCCGGCTGCCACTCCTCCTCGCTCCGGACCATGACCTGTACCGAGGCCCGGCGCGAGAGATCGCCGCCGCCGATCGCCCTCACGAGAAAACGGTGTTGCTCTGCCCAAGCGGGGCACACCTCCACCGTGTGCACGCTCGAATGGCTTAACGAATTGGGTTGAAATTTACTACACGGGTAGACCATATCTTACATAGGATACTTCTTACCCAGGGAGTATGTTCCGTTTGGATACTTTTCTACTAATACGAGCAAAGTCGCTAACTGCAGTTAGTCAGTAATGAACAGGGGTCGGAATTAGGTAGAGTTATTCATGTACTTGCATCGAAATGTTGACATTAATATGGATCTACCCGGGATTTCTAGCCAACATTATTACAAATGAATAATAATAAAAATCTCAGAGATAGATAAGACAAATAAAACAACGATAATTAACATAAAATTTTTACTAGTATTTTTCATTGAAAAAGACCTCTCTACGTCAACTGAGATGAGGTTAACAAATTTATACACTTCAACCTCGTCATTAATGCAGGAAGAATTTTTTCTGCTATATTTCTGATTGTGTCATAAAAAAAAAAATCTTTAAAATTAATCTTGGTATTTGAGGCACATTCACTTTATTCTTTTGCTGTATGAAATATATGCAAGTACATGTTTAACTCTACCTAATTCCGACCTCTGTTAACGGACAAAGTTATTCTAAAGTAGTCCATACAACAAAACATCCAACAAAAAGAATTGTTCTCATGTCCAAACAACGTTTCTTCGACTGGCTAACGTGATTATGTTCCCATTCATTAATATCAGGTTGAGCTGCATATCCAGTCTGTATCGGATGTGTCAGGTTGTGGCAACATTCCTGGGTAGTTACAGTTTATATTTAGCTTTAGAAATAATCGGCCGATAGGAACGAGATGGGACTAAAATAGTTTGAACTTAGTTCAGCGTGGGGCCTTAGCAGCTGTTTTCATTAGTGAACATAATCTATTTATACTTATAAAATGCTTTGTCCTGAATGACTGACGGATCAACGCACAGTCTAAACTGTGCGTTGATTTGTCAGTCATTCAGGACAAAGCTGATCGTAAAGACTTGAAACTTGGAGGGTATGTTTGCTTTGTATGACGTAAGCATCCGATAAGCAAGGATTTTTCGAAATTCCTTCCCTAATGGGGTGAAATATAAAAGTCTATATATAAATATGAAAGGAGAAACTGACTGACTAACATATCAATGCACAGCCGAAACTATTGGGACTAGGAGCGTGAAATTTAGCATAAGTATTCCTTTTATGACTTAGACGAGCACTAAGAGAGGATTTTCCATAATACATCCTCTAAGGGAATGAAACGGGGGCCCAAAGCTTTGTATGGGGAAGGGTACGTTTATGCAGGCAACGCCGCCGGCAGAAGATAGTCCGATATAATCTCACTCTATTTATAGAAGCGAAAGTTTGTAACTAAGTGGATGCTGACCTGGCAAATGTTGTTCTGTCATATAAATCATCAAAGAACTGGGGGGTGGGGGTAGGAGCGTAATAAATAGCCAATGACCTATTTTCAGACCTACTAAATAGACACAACCTTGCAAAAAAATCGGTCAAGCTGTCACTTCAACACTGACACGAGATTTTTATGTGTTATGTGTTTTTTATGTAAAGATTTACCACTGGTTATGGTAAAAGTTCGAAAAGTTTTGGTATATCCTAAATGTCGATAAAAAGTATGTCAGAGTGGTTTAAAAAATAAATAACCTGACCTAGGACAACTTAAGTTATTTTTAGAGTTCCGTACCTCAAAAGGGAAAAAAACGGATCCCATATAGGATCACATTTTCGTCCGTCCGTTTGTCTGTCTGTCGATCAAGACCCTTTATCTCGGGAACGCGTGGAGGTATCGAGTTGAAAAACATTTAGTCTGTGGTCCCTTGAAGCTGTGAAAAATCTCATTTCTGAGTTATAGAAAAACAAAAGATACTGCCGTCTCTTGAGCTTCTTAATAGTCCTGAGTTGAGCTTTGCGAATATTGACAAATGCTTGCACTGATTGGACAGGTCCACACAAATCTGTATGGTTCTTTCTTCAAAAGACCATCTCAGACAAATCTGCATGGTTCTCATGTGATTTTACCATTACATATTTACTTTATAGACTTCAAAAGAGACTTTAACCCCTAAGTTTGTTTCGGTGTTTCTTCTCAGGGTAGTCAGCTAGGAAACACCGGCCTCATCTAGTTTAAAATGACGAAAAAAATTGACGTGTAAAAGTGTTTTTTTTAAACCTATTTGCAAAATAAATATCATTTATCTCGCTACACCCTAGAGGCCTAGAGCGCGAGAAGCTATTGAAGGACTCAAGCCTCCTCTCTAGGAAGACCGTAATCCACCACGCGGGCCCAGTGCGGGTTGGCGAATGTCACATGTTTTCGAATCTTTCGTTCTAGGACATGCCGGTTTCCTCACGATGTTTCCCTTCACCGTTTTTGAGAGCAGTGGTGATGAAACAAATTACACAAAGTAATGCACCTGGCTGGGTTTGAACCCGCAACCTACAACTCGTAAGTCGGGGCCTTTACCACTCGGCCACCACTGCTCTCCTACTAAAACAAAACTCCTACCTCGAAAAAAATTATGATACTAAAACTAACAATGTACCTGCCTACATATACATAAACAAAAAATAGTAAATAACAAAAACCCGACTACGACTTTACTTTTTGTCCTGTAATGAAAATCTTGTTTCATACTTTTTTTCAGCGTCGTTTTTTTGTCATAAACAGGTTTTAGTTTTTTACTTTTTTTTTATTTAAACAATTTTGGTGTTAATTCAACTGTTTTCGCCTTCACCGCGTGGAGGTATTCCCAGCTTAGGTTATTATTTCTATTTGCGCTCGATGTTTTATCTGCTAGAAGGTGCCATATTGAATATTGGCGATATTTTTGGTATGTACAAGTGAAGCTCTTTCAAATGATACCAAAACATCATCATCATCATTTCAGCCAAAAGACGTCCACTGTTTGACATAGGCCTCCCCCAAATGTCGCCACAATGACCGGTCCTGTGCATCTCGCATCCATCGGATTCCCGCGACCCTCACCAGGTCATCGATACCAAATACGACGTATTTATCTTTTTTTTAACACAAATCTTTTTGTACACTGGAGGGCGCCACATTGAATTTTGATGATATTTTTTGATAAATACCAGTCCAGATAAAGCCCTTTTAAATGATACTAAACACGGCGTATTTATTTCCATTTTTATTTTCTAACACATTACTTTTTGTCCACTAGAGGGCGCCATATCGAGTTTTGTGACACGTCACGTAGCCAGTGGACAAACTCAGGCGTCGAAGTACTCTTCCATATCCCTATCATCCGGAAATATGCCCAGAAGACTGGCAGCATCTAGTATAGTAAACTTTAATACAAGTGGAGTAACTTTCTCATTGCGACCGAGGAGGAATTCGCCTGAGCCACAGGCGAGGGTGTTATGGAGCCAAGTGCTGCAGTGAATTTCTACGTATATCAAACAACGTTTTTCAAAACGCTTGCGAAGAAATAAATAAACCGGGGTTGACCGGCGACTCGTGGGGATCGCCCAACCTGATGATATACGTTAAATGTAATAAATTGTTGCGACGGCTAGCTGGTGCACTTTTCCACACTAGTGCGGAAAACATTAAATTGCTTGCCTAAGAGCGGTAGGGATAGGAATGATTTTCGAGGTACATTGAAAAATATATTTTCATCTTTATTCTGTCTTATTTCGACAAGTGCATATAAAATTAATGATGCTTGCTTTTCAAATGATATATCAAAACAAGTTTTTTAATGTTTTACTTACTTTAATTTTTTTTCACAAATTATGTAACAACATCTTGTTTTGAAGGGGTTTTTACCACCACGTAAAAACTGTTCAAAATTAAAAATGACCTCACTTTTTTTGTTAACAAGTTTTTTTAATTAGATTAGCGAAAAAATTCATTTTGTTTGCATTACGTATCAAATTACGTATTAAAAGATTTAAAATTAGGGGGCACTGCAGTGCCCCTGCCAAGGCGAACAAAAAAGCGGCACGGCCGTACCATCCTTTTCTCGAAACAGTTCAGGCCATTTTCGACCCCCTATAACTTCGTTGTGTATAAAACTAGAAGCCTGATTTCCAGTAACCAAGCAGGCATTTTATAAACACGGTATATTTAAAATTTCATTCAATTTGAGCCTGTAGTTTAAGAATTATAACTGGTCAAAGTTTCTTAATTTTGTCACTCACTGACTGACCGATCATCAAAAATCTAAGGCACTTCTAGTAGATGTAGAAGCTTCAAATCTAGAATACAATTAGTGTTTAGTGTATAAATCAATGAAATACTAAAATATTTTGTCAATTTCAGTACAGTTTTCCAGTCCACCATTTGCATAAATAACTTTATAATCCTATATAAAATTACAAAGTTACATTTGCCGTGAATGAATCAGTGTACCTGTATATCTATAATATAAAGGAATCTACAAATGAAATGAGATGTCATCAAAAACATAATTTGTAAAAAAACCAAGGCTCGCAACTCAGTTCTTCTACCGAAAAAAGTCCATGATCCATGTACCAAGTCGGTTAATTTATTCAGTCCCTACTTGAGGGACCTTTTGCAACATCTATATATGTATAATTATAGTGACCAAATCAATATTACAAATCTTTTATGTTTTAAATAAATATACTATATATAATAATAACTTGGCAATCGGATAATACGTATTATTTGTGAGATACGTTTATTAACGACTTCAAAAAAAGGAGGAGGTTATCAATTCGGTTGTAAGTTTTTTTTTTGTGTGTGTTACCTCAGAACTCCGTCGTTTATGGAATGATTCGCATTTTTTATTTTTCCTCTAAGAATATATACTTTCCGATTGGTCCCATTTTTTTTCAGAATCCAGTTCTGATGATTGGAATCGAGGGAACTCCTCAAATATTATACGCAACCATATAGTGATTTTGGTATTTTCATCAAGAACGCACTTACAGACAAAAAGTAACATTTGATAAAGTAGAACTGATAAACACATAAAGTGCAAAGTAGTTGAATTAATTTACAAAGAATTCGACAAAATCAGTTTTATGTCTGTCCTTGTTTTCTAATAGTTTATTTTAAAAAGCTGTTCATAAGAATAAGAATTTCCTACACTATAAAATTTATAAAGAGTTTCGAACGTATCGTAGCAGACGAAATTATTTTTAACCGACTTCAAAAAAAGGAGAAGGTTATCAATTCGGTTATTTTTTTTTATGTGTCTCAGCCTCTACCTCGGAACTCCGTATTTACGGACTGATTTGAAAAAAAAAATCTCTTAGAGGATATGCTTTCCGATTGGTTTCATTTTTTTCAGAATCCATTTCTGATGATGGAATCCAGGGAACTCCTCAAATATTATAGGCAACTATATGGTGATTTTGATATTTTCATCGAGAACTTAATTATTTACAGTTAAAAAAAACATTTGATGAAGTAGAACTGATGAAGAATACCAGAAATGGCCAACGGAACTTCATACTCACATAGATATCACAATGAAGATAGTTGAGCGACTATGACAATACAAATAAATAAATGGTTCTGAATAGTTATGTTGAAAATGGTATCATCGAAGTGACCTAATTATGACGATGGAGCCTGAAGATAGGCCCCGAAACTCTGTAATTAATCAATGTATCCTAGCCGTGTTTGGACTTATTAAAATTGTTATGAAATGCAGTTTGGCTATAAGTTATTATCGAACTGATCTGATGGTGAAGGTGAAAGGTAGATACAGGAACTTCATAATAAAACAATGTAACCTAGCACTGTTTGGGTTAGTTGGAATTGTCATGAGAAATAGGCAATCTGGTTATATATAAGTGTATCGCAACTAAAAAGTGTAAAATAAAAAGCTTTTTACAAAAAAAAAAAACGAACGAACTTCACTTAAAAAAAAAGTGAAATGTTAAATAAAAAACCAACAATAGTGAGAAACACCGACTTCCGAAATCAAAATTAGTTTGATCCTTATAGTTTTTTTGTTAAGTAAACTCGGTTTTTTTTTTTGTAAAAGTTATTTATGTTTTCATGCGCTTGGCAATCCAAGTCAATCTACTCTCGTCTCGTCAAGACGCGTTTTCTTTGGTGTCCGAACAGGTGTCAAGACCTATCGTGTCAAAAACCATGTCGGACTTCTCTTTCCTAATAACTTTAAAGCTTTAAAAATGTCATTGTTGATAAAGATATTGGTTTACCAAAGCTAATAAGTATTTATATATTATTTTTATAATTTATTATTGATAGACTCGCGTGTTTATTACCGAGATGGTAATGTTGCACTTTTTGCGAACACTAATAGGGTTGAAAATAACACCACTACTGTGTCCTGATCTGAGTTGAACTTATTGAACTTTAATTTGAACTATTTATTCGAAAAACATCGTTGACCTTATACAAATGCCGGTAACGAAACCATAGCAACTTATAAAATGACGTTAACGTCATCTATCGAGACAATTGGTACTAAAATAATAAAATACAATGTTTCATTGTGAACATCGCGTTTGGCTTCTATCTCACCTGATGGTAAGCGATGATGTCGCCGACGATGCACCACGCTTTTCTAGAAGTAACTTATTCACTCTTGACTGAAAGACCCCTAGGTTGTAGCTATCAGGGAACTCAGACTCTGGCAGGGAATTCCACTCCTTAATTTAGTTCTAAAGTAGTAAGTACATTTTGATACAAGTGCAGAAAGTTTGTCATTGCGACCGAGTCGTAAGTGAGTGTGTTATGGAGCTGAGGGCTGCAGTGGCAAATTTGCACGTGTATCAAACGACTTTTTTTAATACACTTACGAAGAAATTAATAAACGGGGATTGACCGGCAACTCGTGGGGATCGACGTGCTCCCAGCCTGATACGATAAATGTAATAACATTGTGGCGAGGGAGAGCATGCGAACTTTTCTGCACTAGTGCGGAAAACAGTATATTGCGTGCCTTAAAGGGGGATAAGAGCGGGTTTTCAAGTAATTGAAAAAATAATTTCACGCATTTTCCCCATTGGCAATACAGGCATTTTGTTAAGTATAAAAATATCAAACATTGCAATACACATACTCGTGTACTTTGTTTACAACAGTTTTCTTAGTTAGTTAGTTTTGTTATCTAAGTTAGGATCAGCATTGAACCTGAACTGTGTGTGTGCCAAGATAATTATTACATTGTATACATAGGTACTTAAGTTAGAACTACATTAGACCGACGCACACGTGTAACACGCCTGCCCCCCTAGTCAAGTTACAACCGTTTCGTTTCGATTCTCTTTTCATCAACCGCCTCGAGTAGGCCACGCCTCTGATTACTTTATTCTGACGTCATCTCAACACTCAGTCACGTGATCAGAACAAAGGAATAGGAGGCGTGGCCGACTTAAGGCAATCAACGAAAAGAGAATCGAAACGAAACGGTTGTAACTTGGCTAGGGGGGCTGATTTGCACGTAGCACGACGTCGCGTGTAGCTCTACAAGTTATAATTTCTATATAAAATGTATGGAGACCGACTCGCCCAGATCGGCGTGTGTGGTACTGGTGTGAGCAGTGTACCTCTAGCTTTATACTTACTATAGGCATATTATATGCTTATTTCTAGGCTGCACATTTCCTGTGTCATGTGTAGGCTTATCTGATCCGGTTATGATTTTACTTATTACAATCTGCTATTAAGTAAAAAATAGCTTCAAACAGTTGAAGGCTTGAATACTAACGAAGTTTTTTACCGAATCGCATAAAAAGTTTTTTTTGGTGACGTAACTACAAATTTACAGTTTTCAATTTTTTTTTCTGATATTTATGCTATGAGACCTTGCCTCATGCCAAATTTCAGGATTCTAGGTCAACCGTAAGTACCCTATGTATTTTGGTTTCCATGAGAATGTCGAAATATACGTTTTTTGTGACATAAATGGCCGTATCGTTTTTTTCGTTAACTCAGAAGGTTGATTTTTTCACAGCTTCAAGGGACCGTAGTCTTGAAGTATATGGTTTTAATTTCAACTCGATACTTCCACGTGTTCTCGAGATATAGGGTCTTGACAGACAGATAGACGGACAACAAAGTGATCCTATAAGGGTTTTGTTTTTTCCTTTTGAGGTACGGAACCCTAAAAAGCAATAGCCTTGGTACGCGTGAGGGAACGGACATCCTCACGCCCCAGACGCTGCGGCCTCGACCCCGGCCCCGAATACCAGCACCTACTTATTGCTATAAGTAGCTCGCCGCCCGGTCGTCCGGTAATCGTCCGGACCGAGCTAAGTCGTCGACAGCGCTTAGTACCTATTCCATGCGCTCTTCAAAGAGATGTCAGCAAGTCAGCAAGCCTTAGAGGCCCAGTAAGGCAGATGTCCGCTGGGGCCGCGTGCATTTTCTGAAAAGGAAACTGATACGCCTTCCCTTTCCACCTAGAGCGGGAGAAGTCATTGGGTGATTTCCCATCTTAAAAAAAAATCTCTCATCGGGCCCTGGAATGAATGCAAAGAAGAAACAGGAGTGGGTTTTGGGCATGTCAGACTTTTAATGACCCGATCCGAGAGCGAGAGTAGTCATTGGATGATTACCCACCTAAAAAACAAATGATCTCTCATCTTCTGAAAAAACATAATTATTGTAATAAATATTTAATCTAACGCTTGAGCAGCGCGCGCATAGAAACTTAAAATTATCTTGTTTTATAAAATTACACACAGATACATACAGTGTTATGTAACTTAATTATAGTTTATTTATATATAGGCACGGACAAAATAAGGAAAAAAACACAGAATTATAATTCATAACAGACACCACGAAATAACTAAAAATTTTGATTGCAAGTAAACAACTTACACACACATAACGGCATCCTAAAGGCATTTGCACAGAGGTTTGATTGCTGGTATTTGAACCATTGCCGTATGATGCATTTACTGAGCAATCGGGTTTGTAAGTGTGAAGTGTGTGTATATTATGTGTGTGTACCAAATGTTATGTGTGTATTGCTTTCATATGATGTGTGTGCATTGTTTTTTATATGTTGTGTGTGTAAGAAAATTTTTATTGATGTTGTATGTATCCATGTTGGTCGTAAATTATTTTATTATTATTATAGCGGTTCGAATCCAAGGACTTACAGAAACAACTACTTTTCTTGTTTATTACAAAAACAATTACTTTCCTTGTTACTTATAGAAAAATTACTTTTCTTGTTAATTACAAAAAAAAACTTTTTACAAAAAAAAACCGACTTTACTAAAAAAACCGTGGTTCTCCTTCACTAAAAAAAAGTCGGTGTTTCTCGGTATTATTTGTATCTTACTTAACACCGACCTCCGAAATTAAAGTTATTTTGATCAGTGGTTTTTTGGTGAAGTCGGTTTTTTTTATAAAAAGTTTTTTATTTCATACTTTTTAGTTGCGATACACTTATAAACAGAGTGTCTATTTCTCATGATAATTCTAATTAACCCAAACACTGTTAGGTTACATTGTTTTATTATGAAGTTCCTGTATCTACCTTCCACCTTCCGGCTCCATCATCATCATCAGATCACTTCGATGATATCATTTTCAACGTAACTATTCAGAATCATCATTTATTTGTATTGTCATAGTGGCTTCACTATTTTCACTGTGATATCTATGCGAGTATGAAGTTCCGTTGACCATTTCTGGTCTTTTCATCAGGTTCACTTCATCAAATGTTACTTTTTGACTGTAAATGCTTAAGTTCTCGATGAAAATTCCAAAATCACTGTATGGTTGCCTATAATATTTAAGGAGTTCCCTCGATTTCGCCAAGATTCCATCATCATATCCCGACTTGGTGACTATGGGACCATTTGGAAAGTATAACCTTTCCCAAAAAAAAAAAAAAATTAAATCGGTTGGCAGCTACGAAATTATTTATGCGCAAACAAACATAAAAAAAAAATACAAACATCCGAATTGAGAACCTCCTCCTTTTTTAGAAGTCGGTTAAAAAAACAATTACTTTCCTTGTTACTTACAGAAACAACTACTTTTCTTGTTACAAAAACAATTACTTTTTTGTTACTTACAAAAATACTTATTTTTCTTGTCCACAGTCACAATCCCGCTGCTAAGCTTCGGAATGGTGCAAGGATGGCTATCCCCCATGATATCTGTCCTGCAGTCAGACGACGGACCCTCCCCGGACCCCTACACCAGCTCCGACATATCCTGGATGGCCTCTGTCACCTATATCACGGCCATCATCTTCGGAGCGCCCATGGGCTACCTGACTGACCGGTTCGGCAGGAAACTCATGACGCTGGTGACCACGTTGTCACTTATTGTAAGTACCAAACACAACAAAAAATAATTACGCTTTTTATCACCCTTATAATTGTCGTGTTATAATCTATCACAACGTAGGGTCCTAACCACTAGACGATCACGGCCAATTGTGGCGGCATTTGGGGGAGGCCTATGTCCAACAGTGGACGTCTTTCGGCTGAAATGATGATGATGATGATGAATCTATGTCTTGGTCAGATCATAGAAATTGATCACTTCATCATATGGCCAAGTAAAACTGGCCAGATCGTTTTAAACTTTAAAGTTTGATGATATTTCAATTCTCGTTTGGCCTCCTTTCATTAAATCTTTTATTATCATTAATTGAATTGCCTACCAGAAAAAACCCGGAAAGCAATTCTTCTGCAAACTTTAAGGGTTTGCTCAGTAGGCGAAACTGAACAACCTTCCACAAGTTTTTTTTTCAGGAAACGAAAATAAAAATCGGCCTCTCCATACAAACTGTCCAATTAAGTTTAATATTTTGCATGAAGAGGCCGATTTCTTTTTCATTTCCAGAATAAAATTCTTGTGGAAGGTTGTTCAGTTTCGCCTAGTGAGCAAGTCCATAAAGTTTGCGGAGACCTGTCCCTTACACCCTGTATCTTGGAGTGTGTTTGTAATAACTCCTGTTTAGGTGTAGCCAGAGGAAGTGTCAGTCTTAAACTGACTGAAACCCACCGGCGGTCCTTCAATTGCCCTTTGTGTTGGGTCAGGGTCACGGTAAGTGTTACGAACAATTCACAGCCCAGGGCCTCAAGTCTGTTATTATAATAGTGTCAGAATGGTCTATCATTGATTTCATAATTTATTGTTGATTTTGACAAGTTTGATAATCTACTAATATAATGGCGTCATTATGACTTTCTAATGGTCAACCACTGACACTCCATTGAAAGAAGTGGCATAGAATGGTAATCTCATACATATTGACAAATGAATGTCTGACGTATGCGGTAGTCTGCTAAAATTTTGACAGTTCCTTTGATTAGTGACCTACCATTAGAACGTCATTGTGCAATCTTTGCTTATAATAAGCTCGATATTGTCATTCTACCACAACTCTATTACCAGACCATTGATTGATCATTATAAATTAGCAGATTACGAACTGTTAGTAAAATGACAATGGAATCGTGTTGGAATGACAAATTTATAAAAATAGCAGACTTGGGCCCCAGCAAGGCGCCGACACCCACTGGCCCCGTCAATTTTGCTGACATATATTTGACACGCGCGTGGAACACAACGCGCTGTCGACTTGGGCTTGGTCTTTAAGGGATGGTAAGGTACCTATTGCTCCCGTCTGCAAGCCTTCTGGCTAGGGCTGGCTTGACCAAAACCAACCTGTATTTCTTCAGTAGCCCATTACGTTCTAGGGCCAGGGTAACTCTTTCGTACATTCCCGTAGCCCAGGTATGACAAACGGTTACTAGTCCACCTTGACAAATTACTAATTACTGTACCTAGCTTATAAAACTTCCCTACGTTATCAGACAACAGTTCCATTAATTCCGACTGCACTGATAAGAAGTAATAAAGTTAATGAAATAAAATTATACGGTTCTCGATAAAAAAATCGAGTTTGCAAATAAACCTGTTAATTTCAGCACGGTGAAACTAATCTGGTAATAAAATGCATCCGATGTTTCGAATCGAGCTCAAGTTGAAGGCGACTAATTGAATGAATGAATTAAGTACCAAAATCATTAAATCGCAGAACAGATGGTCGATGAGACAGAAAGCTTCTGGAGTGGCGAGCGCGTACCGAAAGACGTAGCGTTGAAAGGCCTCCTACAAGGTGGACCAATGACCTGGTATGGTTGCGGGAATCTGATGGGTGCGAGACGCACAGGACCGTCCATTGTGGCGACACTTGGGGGAGGCCTATGTCCAACAGTGGACGTCTTTTGGCTGAAATGATGATGATGACATACGAAGAGATTCAGCATACACTGCAGATTGCTCCGCGAAGCGAACACAAGATTCTACACGAGCACCTTCGCGTGAGGAGAATAGTTTGCCACTGGGTGCCGTACAACCTCACCGACGCTCAGAAGCGAACACCGGGCTCCGCGGGATACTGCTTCAGCATGAAAACGCGCCCGCGCACTCAGTGCTCAAAACGAGGGACTTCCTGGACATCGCACCGGTCAGAGTCTTGGGGCACCCTCCTTACAATCCTGATCTGGCACCGTGTGACTTCTTTTTATTCCTTATAATAAAAAATCAGCTGTAAGGGATACAGTTTTCGTCGCCAGAAAACGCGCTAGCAGCGTTCGAGAAGGCCGTGGAAGTGGTGTCTGCGGCGGACTGGAAAAAATGTTTCGAAAATTAGTTCAGACGTATAATAATAATAATAGCATAGTCGGCCTTATAATGTTCCCACTGTTGGGACTCAGGCCTCCTCTCTAGGAGAGGGAATGGGCCGTAATCCACCACGCGGGCCTAGTGCGGGTTGGTGAATGTCACATGTCTTCGAATTTTTGGTTCTAGGACATGCCGGTTTCCTCACGCTGTTTTCCTTCACCATTTTAAGAGCAGTGGTGATGAAATAAATTACACAAAGTAATGCGCCTGGCTGGGTTTGAACCCGTGACCTACAACTTGTAAGTCGTGGCCGTTACCATTCGGCCACCACTGCTCCCACTGTCAAAGTAACAAGAAATAGCTTTTAAATGACTAATCTAAACCACGAAACTTTAAGATACAACCAATGTACGCATAACTAGAAAATATGTAGGAACGCACGTGCCCTAAAATATAAAATAGGAACGATCTACCAGCCGTTACCACTCGGCCACCACTGTTCACAAATAATAATAATAATAAAATAGTTTATATATCAAAGTTATACACACAGACACAATTTAAAACATGGTGGCAGAAATACGAGAAGCTTAGTTTTGTGAACAGATAATTTTAGTCTACAAGATAAGTCTATGCATACAAAAAATTATGAACCCTGTCTCTTAAACTAGGAGACATGTATCTTAAGAGACAGTGAATCGGGCAAACTGTAATTAAATAAAACTAGGATTTACAAGGTAAAGTGAAAGTGCGTCGATATAAAATTTTAGAAGCATTTAAAATTAGTAAACCTACTTATGAAACTGTATAGAGGCTGGTGAAGAGTTCTTTGACAAGATTTATTAAAAATATCCATAGAAGTTAGTTTTTTAGTTTCTCAAAACGTTCTGAGTGTCCCGTGTAATGTAATATAGAGGGTTACATAACGTAAACAATGAAAACATCAAATGTCAAAACGAGCTTTTATTTTTTGACAACTTTAGTTGCTTTTCTTTCTTTGACACTTCGTCTCGCTGCGCCCAGACTGGTAAGAATTTTTTAATAATTTCCTATCTATACTTATAATAAATCTGTAGAAGTAAAAATTCTGTACATTGAAAATATCAAAAAAATAAATGACAGGGGGTGTTACTAGACCGATACCAAACACAAAAATGTGATTTAAAAAAATTTTGTCTGTCAGGCATCACGCAAGAACTACCGGTTCGATTACGATGAAACTTGATATAATTATTCTTATATATCCTGGGCACCACAATGGGTACTTTTTATCCCGGAAACGTATATACAATAAAAAACAAACTTAATTTTGCGGTTCAATCCCTAGACCCGATTACTGTACCAAACGCAAATAATAAGTTTGTCGTAGGTTACGTTACCCGCAGTTGAGTTCACTAAGGGGCGCTGCACACGGCTAAGATACTATAATATTTTATCTTAAGATACAATATCCCTCGCCATACAATTCAATGGACTATCACACACGACGAAGATAATAAATAATATTTCATATTTTCGTATCTTAAAAAACCTAATAAAACCATTTTCGACTTCTAACCGGACGAAGTCGCGGGCAAAAGCTAGTCAAAAATAAAAATAAAAGTCTTTTACGAATCCATGTAAGTAATACAATTTAAATATGAAACAAGACCTAAGTTTAAAATTCTGCGCATTAAATTTTACCTAATGATAGTGTGGTTTTTCCGTACACGTCTCCAAAAGGTTAATTATAGACTATAATGAAATTAAAACAAGTTGTTTATGATTTGTGATAACAAAAAAACTTTTTTGTCCGTTTAACAATGATTTGAACATTTATGTCTGTCCATAATTCAAGACAAATTCTACCCAGATGTAGAAAATTCCTTTTTGAGGTTCCGTATACAAAGGGTGCCGTCTGTTTGTCCGTTTTTCAGCGGACTGTATCTTATAAACTGTAAAGGGTAGAGAGTTGATATTTTCACAGAATGTGTATTTCTATTGCTGCTATACAACAATTAGTAGGTATAATAGAAGTTAAAAATTGGGTGGAGAGGGAGAGGGAGGCCAAATAAAAGATGGATGGATTATGTGAACAGTGATATGAAAGAAAAGGAAGTTAGTGATAGTATAACGGTTGACAGGATAGAATGGAAGAAAAAAACGTGTTGCACCGACCCCAAATAAGATGGGACAACGGCAGGAAGATGATGAATAGAACTCAAAAATTACGAGAGTTCCATAAATAACAAGAAACGTTATTTTTTCAGCATTTTTTTTTCTTGCTTGATGTTATTATTGTATTTCGACTCGTACTTAGCCAGTTTTTTTTATAAGTCCTGCTGAAATGTATAACTATTTACAGTGTAAATTACAAATTTCTATGACCTCTATCCAAGAAGTACCGTTTTGTTTAGTAACTGGGTTGTGGAGGTCTGATAAGCTGTCGCTTCATATAGCATAGTCGGCCTTATAATGTTCCCACTGCTTGGACTCAGGCCTCCTCTCTAGGAGAGGGAATGGGGCGTAATCCACCACGCGGGCCCAGTGCGGGTTGTTGGATGTCACATGTCTTCGAATTTTTGGTTCTAGGACATGCCGGTTTCCTCACGATGTTTTCTTTCACCGTTTTGAGAGCAGTGGTGATGAAATAAGTTACACAAAGTAATGCGCCTGGCTGGGTTTGAACCCGCGACCTACAATTCGTAAGTCAGGGGCGTTACCACTCGGTCATCACTGTCTCTCGCCTGGCTGGGTCGCTTCATATAAAACACGGGTATTCAGCCACATTCAGTTACTATAAGCCGACCCCATGCTAGCCAGAAAAAGGCTAAGGAGATCAGAGGCGTAGCGTTGACTAATTTAGACGTGGACGAATGCACATCAGCGAGCCCTTTTTCTATTATAAATTAGAAAACGAGACAGCGACTGTCGCAACCCAATATTCGGCCACATCGTCGCTTCCCGTCAAGTGAAATAGTGGTCAAACACGAGCGTATCAATTATAAAAAAATCCTCGTTCTGAAAGAGCCCTCGCTTATGCGAGGCCCCTTTGGATGCGAAGCCGTGGGCGAGGGCCCACTTTGCCCACGGTTAACTATGCTTTTCAGTAGCATAGTTAACAAAGTGGACCCGCCTGGGAGATGGTGACCAAAATTTTGATGAGATTTATCGTATTCGAAATGGTTTATTCCATACAGAAACCATTCATAATTATAATCATAATCATAATCATAATAATCATAATCATTTATTCTGCAAACATGGGTATTGCTAGTACATAGGTATATTTTTTTTTATAACAGAGTCCTCCATATTTTACCATCACATTGGCATACAAAATTAAAAAAAAATTGAATTCCGTTGCAATTTAAAAAGAATATATTTATGTTAAAAAATGTCAGCTTAATAAAGGCAATAGTAATAAAAATTAAAATAATATTATATAATGTCAAATGGGAATAAAAAGTAGGTCAACCAGGATCAAAATAATAATGTCAAACGGAAATAAATATCGAGACGTTTCTACTCTAAAGCAAGATTTATTACAATTTTACGGGTTTTCAATGTTGTCTGGTGACATGAACACATTAACAATTTAACCTATAATTTATTTATATTAGTTCAGACAAAGCGAACTGTATTTTTTTTTTTTTTGTTTCGTTGTTATTAATTTATTTTTATTAAGACAAGGTAAGATGCACTGGACCGTTCATTGTGGGGGCACTTGGGGGGGCATATGTCTATCAGTAAACGTCTTTCGGCTGAAATGATGATGATGAAGACAGTGTAACGTTCAACTGGTGAAATAATTTTCAAAATAAATTCAGTAATACCAGAGCTTACTTCTTACAAACATAGGTACGACTCCTTATAATCACTAGCTGTCCTAACAGACGTTGTCATGCCCGAAAACTGGCTTTTCTTCAAAAAAAAAAACCGGGCATATGACACTGAGGGTTCTGTACAAACTTACCTATGAAAACAGTTGAAGGCCCGAATTGAGTTACGAATACTTACGAAGTTTTAATTAACAAGAAGGCAAAGAAGGAACAGGAGTGGGTTTTTAGTCAGTAAAAGTCTGACACTATCTCTCGCTCCGCCCAAGAGCGGGATTTGTCATAAGCTGATTTTCCCACTCAAAAATAAATCAGAAACAAAAAAAAAAATATGTGACGTAACTACAAATTTACAGTTTGCAGATTTTTTCCTATATTTTTGCTATGAGACCTTGCTTCATGCCAAATTTCAGGATTCTAGGTCAACGGTAAGTACCCTATGTATTTTGCTTCCCTTGAAAGTGTGTGTGTGTATATACGTTTTTTGTGACATAAACGGCCGCAGTCCTGAGTATATGGTTTTAATTTCAAGTCGATACCTACTTTCGTTCCCAAGATAAAGGGTCTTGATAGACAGACAGGCGGACAACGAAGTGCTCTTAGGGTTCCTTTTTTCCTTATGAGGTAAGCAACCCTGAAAATTGAACCTGATCGCAGCGCCACCTACCGGGTCCAATTTTATTTTCAAACCATCGAGAAACTTACTCAAATATACACACAAATTTTCATCCATATTGGTCAAGCCGTTTGGGAGGAGATAAGTAACAAACACACGTAGGTACGGAAAAAATATCTATACATATAATAAAACAGTAAAATTCTTTTGTGATGGTATTAATTGGCGCAAAAACTACTGAAGCGATCCTGTTCAAATTTTGCATACACAATCCTTATAGGTCAGGGCAACTGATAGGCTAGAAACTATCACGCTATTTGCTATGGGGGGTGAGCAATAATCCAAAATGTAGGTATTGAACGACATTTGCCGCGAGTTCAATTCCCAGCTACAGTTAAAAATTTTGTCATTATTTTGTCTTATTTTTTTGTATTAAAATAACTTTTACCATTATTTCAAAATAAAATTAACATTTCTATTCGATATCTTCTAAATATTTTGTAAAAACTAAACAAAACACATAATAAAACTAAAACGGCGAGTAAAATCACGTACTATAATGTTACATTATTCCATTTAGCTGCAAATTTAACTTCTAAAACGAAAATCATCACGCTATCATCGTTAGGGAGCCAACCAGTCAATTATGACGTTTATATAAGAACGTCTATTTTATAATTTATTCATCGAAGACCGCAGCGCAGTGGTTTCATATCTAGACTTTCATGTAATTTGGAGGTGGTTCAAATCCCATACGGCTCTCTAAGGAGAAATTTTTGTTCTATTTTATCATCATGAATAAGATTTTTTTATAAATTTTTGCATGCTTACAGTTTTTTTTTATAAATCTACGTATATAATAAATCTACGTATATTTTTAGTGAAGTGCGTATTATTAATTTTAGAAATCGATGTAGATAACTTTTATACATTTAAATTGTGTGGAACTTGATAATTATCTTACTTAGGCTTTGTTTCATCGCTATGAAACAAAGCATATGAAATATAAAAAAAATCCAGAAGTAAAATATAACACCACACGCAATTCAGATACTCGCAACGCCATCTAAAGACTCAAAGTAGAAATAATGATGACAATGACGGTTGAATTTCATATTAAATTTGATAGATGGCATTGCGTATTTTACGTAATTTTCTGAGTGGCAGAAGAATGGCCATCGCCCACGTTTACAGTTATGGTTAAACTGATGTTAGACGGAGGCATTTTTATCAATCCTACTGCTTATTTTTATTGTATTTTTCCCATTATTGTAACAAGCTAATTGACCGTGATTATTCAAGGGATACCATCCAAAGACGATAAAAGTAAATAGCTATATGTATTTAATTATTCACTTTAAAATAACACGGCCACATTTTCGGAAGGGGTTACAGGGTACCTTGCGTTGGATGGTCCCCAGGTGGACCGATGACCTGGTAAGGGTCGCGGAAATCCGATGGATAAGAGACTCACAGGACCGGTTATTATAGCGACACTTGGGGAGGTCTTTGTCCAGCAGTGAACGTCCTTCGGCTGAAATAATAATGATGATTATGGCACCTTTTTTTCTTTTTTAAGGGTGGATATCATCCAATGACTTCTCCCGCTCTGGTTGGAGCGGGAGGACGTGTCAATCTTTTACTGACTAAACCTACACCTGTGTCTATCACTACGCGCTGTTGAGGATTGGGCTCGATCCGCTCAACTACCGGACGGCTAGCTACCCATTGCTCGACGTCCGGAAGCCCGCGTCTACCGTGATTGTTAGTCGGGGTCGGAAACTCGACTCGGCGTGAGGCCGTTCGTTCCCTAACGCGTGTGGCCTCCGCCTTCGCTAGCATTACGGCTTTGCTGAAGGAGGCGACCGCCTGCCATTACTCCTCGCTCTGGATCAGAGCCCGGCGCGAGAGGTCACTGACGCCGATTGCCTCCACGAGGACACGACGGTGCTCCGCCCTTGCAGGGCACATCTCCACTTTTTACTCCGGCATGATGACACCTTGCGGATTAATAATGGTGTGTTTTATTATTTGCAGTCACTGCTTCATATAAAACGGGATTGAATGTGTTTTTCTGATCACAGTTCGACAACGTATGATGTATCTCAGATTCCTTGCAGCCTTACGTCGACATCTGGACGTTACCTCCTTGCAGTGAGTGGTGACCAACACTGGAACAACCCTCTAAGGGAGGCCAGTCTCAGGGATAACACTTATCGGCTGCTACGTTTGTTAACCGTAATTTCATTGTTTTATGGATAAGCTCAGGACTGTTGTGGGTGTTTCGAACAGTTTCTGTTCTGGGTTCGGTTGAAAGTACCCTGATATTACCATTTTGAGAATTGCCTGGAGGAATCGGTGTAGCATGCGGTGGAGGTGTATCCATCTTGAGTGAACCGCCGTGTCCTCATAGAGGCAATCGGTGTCAGTAATTTCTCGGTATGGCCATCAATATGCGAGTTCGATTGAACGGGGGGGATACACGCGCACAAGGTTTCGCCGAAGTTCATTCATAAGTTGGAGACTCTTCATAAGGTAGTTCCCACTATGGAAAAAACATTTGTCTTATATACGGGGATGTCAATTAAATACACACCAAAATATCCTAGGTAAATGAACAAGTAATTCTAACGCCTAAAATGATTAAACTGCAACAATCAATGCAAGCATGCTCTTGCAAATTATTCATAAGTACTGTTGTGGAAGAAGATAGTTGATTTATTTATTTATTTAATCCTTTACATATGCACAAATGTACAGCGGCGGACTTAATGCCTGCCGGATGATGATGGTTGTTTTTGGATTCACTTAAGGCTTTTCACTATCAGTGCACGTTATCCAGCTGAAGGTCGGTGTCCCGATTATGCTCCTTCGTTTACCTCTACCAAAGCTGTCTAACTGCTTAAACTCTTCAGTGAAAAGTTATTGAGGCGAAAATTTTTATTGGAGATAACTCTTTCGATCAATCTTGCAGCCCTAGCAGACATCGGCCCTAAAGGGCCTTATCCATTTGCTGAAATCTCTTTGAGTCGCGCGTAGAATACTACGCGCCGTCGATTCAGGACTGCTTTGACCAGACGGCCGGACAGCACCACCGCAATCCCGTGTTTGCGATGGCTGGGAATTGCCTTGCGCTGAGGAGTCAGGATGTCCTATCCCTCATAGTTTCAGCCACCTTCTTTGATCTTAGTGCTTCACTGAAGGAGGCTACTGGTTGTCATTTTCTCCACCAATCGCCCCCATAAGGACAAGGCGGCGCCGGCGCTCCGACGAAGCGGGACTGACTTCCACTGTATGCTCCATCGTATTCTCCGGGATTCGCACAATGGTGAGACCCGAGTGTTTCTTCCCGCTGAATTCGACACAGATACCTTCCGAAATACCCACAACCGGTGAGTCCTGCACAAAAAGAGGATGCCGTGACGCCTCTGTAGACACTTCTCAAAGACAGGCATTACCGCTGCGATTTGATTGTGGCGTGCTCACTGTGGCGAGGGGTTAAAATCATGCAATGATGTTTTACCAGAACATAAACCAGAAACATACATATGCCCATGCATACATATGCCTTTTCCCTTGGGATAGTCAGAAATGACAACTGCTATGACCCATACATGCTCTTTCTATTCATTGACGGTCATACATCTGGATCTGGACGAGTACATAACATGTTTCCTGAAGGTAATTTGCGTTTTTAACCGACTTCTAAAAAAGAAGGAGGTTGTCAATTCGGATATTTTTACCTGAACCGTTTTATGTTAAAGTACAATAAATTATTGCAATGCTTTCGGAATTAATTGCAAGCACAGAGTGATTGTACAGTTTTACGAACTTAACGCGGACGAAGTCGCGGGCAACAGCTAGTAAGTAAATAAAGATTTGGTGTGGGTAACTCTTTGCTGAACCGACTCACTGTTCCGAAAAAATTTAGTGTTTCGAAAGATTGGAACGTCGAGTAATGTTTTAAATGCTTCATTTGGAACAATTGGAACACTGAAACACTCTAAGTAATCTGCAGTATATTTAAAATTCAAATTAAAAAGTAAATAGTGTACCTAAATATAATTAATGAGCTGAACTAAAAACATCTGCTTGAAATTATTCTTAAATCAAAATTCAATTAAATAAAACTGTTAGTCTATATAACGTGTCTGTGTTTGTATGTTTTAAACCGTTGTTCCAAATGTTCTAAATGATACATATCATCTAATGTTTTTCTGTCTCAGTGTGACTATGACGCGACGCAACAGTTCACGATTCATTTGAGCCGATACCTATTCCAAATGTTCCGTTTGTATCTATTGAGCCGATGTTCCAAATGATACATATCACTGTTCCGGAATCGTTCAGCGATTCAGATGCAAATTATGTTCCAATCGTAAAGACGGACGCACTTTGCCCACGCCTAATAAAGATTGTAGATTTGCGTCTTGCACTTTATTTGTTATCAGTGGAAAAAATGCAACAGATTAATCGTGAAATCTAAAAAATGTTTCCACATTAATTGATCGGTCGTTAATGACATTGATCGACGATCGATCGAGCTACCACATGGTACCTTTTGGTGTATTAGGATCTGTTGAGCATCGATCAATTTTATTGTATTTCTTAGGTTTTTAAGTTTTCACTAGTTTAAGTAATCACTTTGTTGTTTGTCTATCCATCTCATCATCATCATCATCATTTCAGCCAAAAGACGTCCACTGTTGGACATAGGCCTCCCCCAAGCGATCCTGTGCGTCTCGCATCCACCGCACTCCCGTGACTCTCACCAGGTCGTCGATCCACCTTGTAGGAGGCCTTCCAACGCTGCGTTTTCCGGTGCGCGGTCGCCACTCTAGAATCTTTCGGGCCTATCGAACATCCGTTCTACGAGCAATGTGCCCTGCCCACTGCCACTTTAGTTTGGCGATTCTTCGGGCTACATCGGCGACCTTGGTTCTCCTACGTTAAGCTGCTATATTAATATTAAATAAGTACTCAAGTCTGCAATCCTTTGGAACACTGAAAAATCTAAAATTGTATGTCAACCTAATCTAAAGTGGCCGTTCTTGCTCCGTTTAAAACCCAATAGCGTACTTCCCGTTGATAAATTATATTTATCTTGTAAGTAGGTTAAAAAAAACACTTTTACGCGTCATTTTTTTTTTTCGTTATTTTAAACTAGATGAGGCCGATGTTTCTTAGCTGACTACCCTGAAAAGAAACACCGAAACAAACTCAGGGGTCAAAGTGTCTTTTAAAGTCCATACAGTTAATATGTAATTGTCAAATCACATGAGAACCATGCAGATTTGTCTGAGATGGTCTTTTGAAGAAAGTACCGTACAGATTTGAGTGGACCTGTCCAGTCAGTGCAAGCATTGGTCAGTATTCGTAAAGCTCAACCCAGGACTACTAAGGAGCTCAACGACTTGACGAACAATATCAAGGAAAGGACATTTGGGTAGGCCGCAGAATTGATCTAGAATCCAGAAATTTGGCATGAAAAAAGGTCTCATAGCAGAAATTAAGGAAAAAGTCTATAAACTAGAAATTAATTGTTACATCACAAAATAATTACTTATTTGTAATTCGGAAAAAAATCTTCCAGAATCAATACATTTACATAGGTAAGTTTGTGCGATGCACAAGTCAAACTCGCACTTGACTGTTATTTTTTTCTAATCTATCTCTACATTCCCGGGAATTTGTAGCACAGAGTAATCCGAGGCAAAAAGGCCTACACGGGCTCAAAACATATATCAGAAGCTATTGCACGGTTCCAATTGGTGGTTTCTTAGGGAGGAGAAACGGAAAAGACTCCACAGTTTTAGACGGTGGGAAATTATCAAATAAGTTCTTCCTTGTGCTCAGAGCGAAGCAAGAGAGTTTGGCAGACTTTTAGAGCGAGGCCACAGCACTGAGTTTGTTAAATACCGGGCTGGTATTTGGAGAAGTTGGACCTGAAGGTACACTAGTGGGAGATTGATAATAAATAGAACTACTGTGTACTGATCTGAATTTGGCAGCTCAATGACCAAATGTTCAATAGCTCATTGTTCTCTCAATTCTTTCTCATTTATTAAAAAAAAAACTAATTAGCGGTAACGAAACCATAGCGACCTCTAATTCGACGCCGACGCTATCTATCGAGAGAGTATGAACTAAGTCGTGAACAGAGTTACTGCATCGCATCGACCCAATGACGTCACACCATTGTACAACGCAAAAATTTGCAGTAAATTACGCAATGTTGTTTGCGACAGCGCACCGGAAATTTCCGCGATGCCTTGTGCGACGTCGCACATTAACGCAGTGTGCGTTGCGACGTCGCGTCGTAGCCTGTAGCCTTGCCCTTAGTGATTAAAACCCACTGTGTTCCTTCTCCAAACCCACTGTGTTCTTCCTGTTGCCCTTTACGTTTCAGAGCCACGGTAATTCTTTCGAACAAGCCCACAAAACACTGCCTCCTTCATTTCTCCATTCGTGTGTAACACACAATCTGCAAATATAGTCATAGTCGTAAGTACTGTGACAATTGTTTTTCTTCGCCAACTAATTAGTTATTGTAATTACTCATTTAAAATTGTGTTGAAAATTCTCGGGCACGTGAGATATAATCAGACACGAGCTGCAATTATGACTACGCTATAATAATAATATTATAATATTCCACAACTTTCATACAACTCCATTTAGTCCCAAACTAAGCAGACATACTTATATATTCAGAAATCAGAAATGATCATGCTCATCACACAAACATAATTTGTCCTGGGTAGGAATCGAACCCACGACCTCGGGCATAGCAGTCAGGGTCGCTGACTACTAGGCCAACAAGCCAGTCAAATACATACATTTTATCTTAGAAAAAAAGCTCATTTACTTGTGGTTCGAAACAGGGGTGGGTAAAAGTAATTATAACATAGCTAGCTTCTACTAGTGACATATACATAAAAACTTGACGGCACGATTAGCGTTGCCAACTATACTGTTAATGGGCACGCCATAAAAAAAAAACTACTGTTAAAAACAGTATTACACTGTTTTCCGTTTTTCCTTCTTGAGGTAGGGTTCCGTACTTCAAGAAGGAAAAATGGAACCCTTATAAGATCACTTTGTTGTCTGTCCGTCTGTCTGTCTGTCAAGACCCTTTATCTCAGGAACGCTTGGAGGTATCGAATTGAAATTAAAACCATATACTAAGGTCTGCGGTCCCTTGAAGCTGTTAAAAAATAAAACTTCTCTTGGTTTTCAAAAAATCAAAAAAAGTTTTATTTTAGTTACGTCACTAAAATAAACCTTTTCTTGCGATTCGCAAAATTGAACTGTTTTCATAGGTAAGTTAATTAGTACGGAACCCTCAGTGCCCGAGTCCGACTCGCACTTGCCGAGTTTTTTTTCACTACTGTTAAACAAATAAAGTATAGAAAATACTGTCTTTTGCATCAAAATTCTTAACATTGTACTCGTAAATAAAGGCTTAGGCACGTTTGACACAGGTGTTGAGCGATCGGCGCAGAGGTTGAGCGATGGGCTGCTGTGCTACCTGTTGTGGGTCGATTCCCGCACATAACAAATATTTGTATGTCCTATAGATAGTTGTTCCGGTTCTGAGTCTCTTCTGCACGTGATTTGACATGTTTGAGAACGTACTCAGAATTATTGAGTCATTTCTAGTGTGTTTTTTTTTTGAGGGAGTAAAATCATCAAATGCTGGAGCAAAAGGACATGTCCGACTTGTATTGACGAAAAACCACCGGTCTTCTTCAGTTGCCCTTTGCGTTCCAAGGCCACTCTTTCAAACATTCCTGCGATAAATTCCGAGTGCGGGGAAACATTATAAAAAAAAAATCTTTTAATAATATAAAAGGTAGAACAGATGGTTGTAATCCAGCGTTCCAACAAAAGTCACCTTGGTTGGAGATTGGTCTGTGTGTTTGAATTGTGTTGCGGCTACACGGATTTAATCCACGTTCCAACACGTTCGCAAATCAGTCACTGCGGTTGAAACTGTGGTTGGGAAAACGCGCCCCCCAACCTAGGACTTTGAAGGTCATTGATTACAGTTGCTGTCTATGTCGTGGCCAGATCATAGAAATTGATCACTTCATGATATGGCCAACTAAAACTGGCCACATCGTATAAACGTTAACAGCAAATGATATGTCAATCCTCGTTTGGCCATATCATTGATGTAGGATTTCAATGATAATAAAAGGTCTAAATAAAATAGGCCTTTGAAATATCATCAAATTTTAACGTTTAAAACGATCTGGCCAGTTTTACTTAGCCATTTCATGAAGTGATAAATTTCTAGGATCTGGCCACGACATGTACACGGATTAAAACTAGCAAGGTCACCTCTGTTGGAACGCTGGATTGCAACCGTCTGGTCCATGCTTTAGTGTTGGTCTGATGACGTATGCATACCCGAAATTTTGGGCAAAGATGGACAATAAAACCCCTATTTTTAAACACCCTTCAAAGCTAACCATAATCATAATAATCATTTATTTTGTTTGTAAAACATAGGTATTACAGAGGGTGGTATAAAATTCACAGTGCGCTATGTTTTGCCGAATATTGGCATACAAACTTAAAGTACCTAAATCTCAGCATGCAGCAGCATTGTAACAAAAATTTAAAATCATAATATAATGTCAAACAATTAATTAGTACTTTAAAAAAAAAAATATTATAAAACAGAAAAATCGAACAGAATGTCAAAGCGGGCTTGCGGACGGCGAGCAATGGATGATTCGCCGTCCGACCGTCCGGTAATCGGACCGAGCCCAAGTCGTCGACGGCGCGTACTGTTCCACGCGCGCCTCAAAGAGATGTCAGCAAATCGTAGGGGCCCAGCAGGGTCGAAGCCTACTGGGGCCACGGGTAGTGTGAAAGCGAAACCCGGGGCCCTGGGACGAAGGCAACGAAGGAACAGGAGTGGGTTTTTAGTCAGTAAAAGTCTGACACTATTTCTCGCTCCGCCCAAGAGCGGGTTTTGTCATAAGATTATTTTCCCACCCAATAAAAAAAAAAAAAAAACAGAATGTCAAAACAAAATAATTGAAATGTCACAAAAATTAAATAGATAGAATAATAACAAAATCTTTTGTTTTTCGACCCACTCTGTTTGTTCATTAGTGTTATCAACAATACCTGTTTTATTACTCATTATTTGAATAACAATATCAATTACGTGAGAAACACAAAGTCTATGAATACAGACGGCGTTACGGCTGGTCTATGTTTGTACTTTATCTTTAATGTAAGAATCACATATAACACACATGTGGAACATTGCTTCATTAAGTTAATTTCGTACCTATCTGTAATGACATGCTCTAAACTGATTATGATTTAATTAAATAATAAATAATATACCACAACCATCACACAACGCCGTCTAGTCCCAAGCTAAGCAGAGCTTGCGTTATGAGTACTAGACAACTGATAAACATACTTATATATTTCTAAATACATACATATTATAGACAAATTACACTCAGACACAGAACAAATGATTATGCTCATCACACAAAAATTTGTCCTGGGTGGGAATCGAACCCACGACCTCCGGCTTAGCAGTCAGGGCTACTAACCACTAGACCAACAGGCCAGTCAAAATATAATACATATTAATGTCAGGTCGAAATAAGGGCTCAACAGTCTCAAAAATACGGTTAAGTTAAACGTTGAACATAGCATAGCATAGCATATTCGGCCTTATAATGTTCCCACTGTTGGGACTCAGGCCTCCTCTCTAGGACAGGAAATAGGCAATAATCCATCACGCGGGCACAGTGCGGGTTGGTGAATCTCACATGTCTTCGAATTTTTGGTTCTAGGACATGCCGGTTTCCTCACGATGTTTTCCTTCACCGTTTTGAGAGCAATGGTGATGAAATATATTACACAAAGTAATGCGCCTGGCTGGGTTTGACCGCGACTCGTAAGATGGGCCGTTACCATTCGGCCACCACTGCTCTCATTGAACATACTTGAATCTATTTAATAAAAAAAAAGCAATAATACGAAGATGGCATTATTTGTTCTAATTCATTCATTAAACCCCAAGCGAAGGCGTTCGCTCTCTCATTGTCTTTCTATTGTGTCTCTAATTACGGTATTCGAAAGGTAAGCACGGGCGTCCGAATTTGATTTGGTATTATTATGCGTAGAACCTCAAAGTACACTAAATTATATACATATAAGTACTTAATCTATATCTATACTCATAATAAATCTGTAGAAGTGAAAATTCTTTACGTTGAAAATATCAAAAAAATAAATGGCAGGGCCTGTTACTAGACCGACACCGAACCCAAAAATGTGATTAATTTTTTTTTTATCTGTCTGTTTGTTCAAGCATCACGCAAAAACTACCGGTTCGATTACGATGAAACTTGGTAAAATTATTCTTTAATATCCTGGGCACCACACTGGGTACTTTTTATCCCGGAAAAGTATATACAATAAAAAACAAACTTAATTTTGCGGTTCGATCCCTAGACCCGATTACAGTACCAAACGCAAATAGAAAGTTTGTGGTAGGTTACGTCACCCGCAGTGGAGTTCACTCATCTTAAGATACAATATCGCTCGCCATACAATTCAACGGACGCATATCATACTTACATATCACACACGACGAAGATAATAAATGGTATTTCATATTTTCGTATCTCAAAAAACCTAATAAAACCATTTTCGACTTCTACGCGGACGAAGTCGCGGGCAAAAGCTAGTACATAGGTAATAAAAATATTGAGTTATCAGTTACCAATTTCATTTATATCCAATCTCTAAAAAAAAAAAAATTACCAAAATTGTCATTAAAATTTTAAAATTTGTCATTTAAAATTAATACCATCTTCATATTATTGTATTAAAGAAAATAAAAAAAATGGTTATTTCCATTTTATTAAAAAAATAAACAAAATACGTTTATTTGCTAGCGTTATTCTGCAAGTTTTAATTAAAAACTCTTAACTTTCAACTTTGTTCCACATTCGCGTTACCAACTTACAATGTAACCACAACAGCATTGCAATGAGGGTCAGAACACTTCATCACGTCACGTGACAAGAAAAAGATACTATAAATAACGAAAAGGAAATCCTGTTGATAATTGGACATCACTAATGTAAAATTAGACCCTTTGTTAACAGCCTCACTCCTAGGAATGCCACCAAGGTTTAATAGAGCAAAGAACTAGAAAAACACATTGTAGATATGTGCCCAGTAATGCGGGTGAACACGGTACAATCAGGTAAATTATTTAAATATAGGAGTCTATAGTTAGCTCGGTTTCTCTTGAACTCGAAGCTTGAACTTCAATGACATGCATAGGATGAAGTTGAATGTCTGTCTACCTACTTAGAAATAAGCAAAATATGAACATGGAAATAGATTTTCGATTTTATTTTGGCATCTATTTGATTTGACAATATTCAATTATTTTAATAATTATTTTTGTTTTTCTTTATAAAATGTAATTGTGAATTGAATGTAAATTTTTAAATTTATAGATAGATAGATATATTCTTTATTATACACCAAATATACAAATTACATTAGGAACTTAAAATGAATGGGCGGTCTTATCGCTAAAAGCGATTTTTTACAGGCAACTTTTAGATGGATTTGACAGAGGAGAAAAAAGATACGCAGGTAGTTTACGGTGTACTATTTACATATATACAATACATAAAATAATAAATTGCATATAATACAAACAATAATATAATATATATATATGTATATATATAAGGTGTTAAAAAATTAACTTTATGAATTTCGAGGGGACATTTTACTCCTCATTATAAACAACTTTTACTATGGGACCAAACATAAAATCGCGAAAAAAAAAATCAGCTGTTTCTTACGTTTATATTCGCATAACTCGTCAAAATGTATGGAGCAGCTGATTTTGATACAATGTGGCAATGCCGTTTAAATTGACAATAATGCGGAAAAAAATTCTGATATCATATTTTAAAAAAGTAGTTAGAAGTTTTGGTTGTGTATATGTTTATCTTCTATATATATATAAAAATGAATAGCTGTTCGTTAGTCTCGCCAAAACTTAAAAACGGCTGGAGCGATTTGGCAAATTTTGATCTTGAAAGCGTCATCCTTACTATTAGGCGGTACGAAGTTCGCCGGGTCAGCTAGTTTATAATATAATAAGCTATTTATTGAAATAAAAAATGTAGTTCATAGAAATATATATCTATGATGTAGTTATTTAGGAGTATATTGTATTCTATTCAGTATTTTTTTTTAGGTGGAAAATCATCATATGACATCTCCCGCCCTTGGGCGGAGCAAGAGGGCGTGTCAGACTTTTACTAACTAAAACCCACTCGTTTGTTCCTTCTTTGCCTAAGTTCCAGGGCCCCGGAGTTCTCTTTCGCACAACCCGTGGCCCCAGTAGACTTCGACTCTGCCACTGGGCCACGACGGTTTCGCTGACATCTCCTTGAGGCGCGCGTACTGTTACCGGACGGTCGGACGGCAAGCTACACATTACTCGCCGTCCAGTATTCTATTACGGTGGGTGCGAGTTTGCCGGCCGTCCAGTAAAAACCAAGTTCAGGGCGACAGCGCGTTGTGTACCACGCGGCCCTCGAAAAGATGTCAGCAAAAATATAAGGGCCAGTTAGGGCCGACCGCGACGCCTGCCAAAGCTGCGGATTGCTCGAAGAAGTTACCGCAGCCCTCGCCGTAAAATCGTCCTAAAACGCAAAGGGCAACTGAAAGAACATAGGTGGTATATATATAGGTTTTATTCAGTAAAAGTCTGACACGTCCTCCCGCTCCACTCACTCCACTCAAACCTCTGAAAAAAAAGAAAAAAAACGATCGTGGAAGTATTAAAAACTCATACAAGGCCAAACACAAAAACCAAAATTACATATTTACCTTAATAAGTTGCTAAATAAATAAGGCACTATATCAAAATCGTAGACGATAAGTATAGCTGAAGTATGCAAATTTTATCTGATTTAGTATGCACTACTTTTGGTCTGTTTAAAGTAGTACTAATTGTATATAATTAAATATATATGGTTTGGTGATTCTCTAGCCAAACTACACACTAAAGCAGTAGGCAGGGCACATTGCTCGCAGAACAGATAGTAGATGGGGGCCAAAAGGTTCTGAAGTGGGGACGGGGAAGGCAGAAGGCTCATGGTGGTCCGATGACGTGGTGAGAGTCGCGGAAATGCGATGGATGCCAGACGCACAGGACCGTTCATTGCGGCGATATTTGAGAGAGACATCCAGCAGAGGACCTCTTTGAGCTGAAATGATGATGACATATATACCACTATTTTTTAATTAGTACAAGGGGCTCCATCCGTTCCCTTTACTGATCATATTTGTGTAGTAAAAATAAAAAAAACGAAATTCCAAAATTGTCCACAATTCATAATTGGTAAATTCATAACTGAGTTAATCATTCATAAGTATTTATAACAATTGCTACTAGAAAATACTACGCGCAATGTTTTTTCCATTTTGATCATCATTTATTAATTCATAATCATTATCTTGTACAATATTTTCATAAATTGAGTGACATTTTGGGATAAAAACAAACGCTAATAATATGCTGTTTATGAATATTATTTATTGAGACTTTACTATAATAATAACAAGACCTTTTGTAATAAGCCCTTTAAATATTTGTACCAATTAAAAATTAGTGGTGTTTAAATAAAGGCATCCATTACATACTGACTGATCCATCAACACACAGGTCAAACTACTGACCGGATTGCGCTGATATAAGGCACGCAGATTATGACGTAGGCTTGAGCTAAGAAAAGGTTTTCCAAAACCCATTTTTTTTTAAGGTCATTCAAGTTGTACTGACAAATGTACAATCGGCTCTCGAGGTCCGAATTATCCGGAACGATATCAGACATACAGTATTTTTATTTAAGATAAATAACGCTTGATAACAAACTATAGCAATATACTAAATTGTCTCTAACTTCGTTTGGTTACGGTTGATAGAGATAATTCTGTTTGCAATTGTTTTATTATACAGTCCTTTAAGATATGGCCTAGGTTTCACTTTTGGCGAAAAGAAAAAGAAATACATGCCAGCAATTTAAGGAAAAAGGAAAATCTACTTTCATGCGGTTAAAGGTACTGGCATAAGCTAAAGTGATAATAATGATGTAAGTTTTTATTAAATCTTGGTTTTTCCATCCTAACAAAATTTTAAAATATCTATGTACATGATTTTTATAATTCGACATAGTTTTAATTTTAAACCATCGTCGTTAAATCAACTAACGACTTTACCGTTATATTTTAGTTGAATTCAAAGTGACTAGTAGTTATAAAAAAAAAAAAAAACAGAGATTACCTACAATCGATAAACAAACAATTTTATTTTTTGGGTTCCGTACCTCAAAAGGAAAAAACGGAACCCTTATAGGCTAACTTTGTTGTCTGTCTGTCTGTCAAGACCCTTTATCTCGAAAACGCGTAGAGGTATCGAGTTGTAATTAAAACCATATACTTACTCAAGTTTGCGGTCCCTTGAAGCTGTGAAATCATACTTCGAAATTAACGAAAAAAAAGAATGATACAGCCATTTATGTCGCAAAAAACGTGTATTTCGAAATTCATAGGGACCCAGAATCTTGATATTTGGCATAAAGCAAGATCTTAGAGCACAGAGCAGTAATTAATCAGAAAACAGTAAATTTTTATAACGTCCCAAAAAAATGATTCGGAAAAATCGTTGAAACTCCATTCGAAAATTGAACTATTTACATAGGTAAGTTTTTACGGAACCCTCAGTGCGCGAGCCCGATTCGCACTTACCCAGTTTTTTTATAACAAAATTACTAGTTGAGACTGATTCATAATTAGGTAGGTAGGTAATACCCAATATTTTAAAAGTCAATCTATTTTTTTGTTATTTTTATCACATTATATAGTGGTACCAGTTACGAGAATACGTTTTTGTTTTTAAGATATTCCTTTTGGTTTTTTTTTATCGCCTATGCAATTTCTATGGTTTTGAGACGAGCAATATTTTCCCGACTGATTTTTTTGCAATCTGGCCCTAATAAACTACTTTTGATACATTAAATAAATATTAATTTTAGTCTAGACCAAAAGCATAAAAACTTGAATAAAATTAAGTTGTTTTATTTTTATTTTAATAATATAAACCAGTGCTTGACTGCAATCCCACCTGATGGTAAGGTGTGATGCAATCATAGATGGTGAATCACACTAGTTTATTAAGAACCTCTACCTGGGCGCAGCCGGCCGGAATTAAAATCACAGCCCCCCTAGCCAAGTTACGATGGTTTCGTTTGTGTCGAACGCCTCGAGTAGGCCACGCCTCCGATTTCTTTGTTCTGATGTCATCTCAACTCTCAGTGACGTGGTCAGAACAATGGAATCGGAGGCGTGGCCTACTCGAAGCGTTCGACGCAAACGAAACGATCGTAACTTGGCTAGGGGGGGAACTGCCCTAAGCCTTTATAATCGTTAAAATTTGTAAAAATCTTCGAAGTCTGTAATTCTAATGATGTTATGTGATGTGAATTACACGATAAGTGTAATTGTGTGTGTGAGTGGATTACACGCCCTTAAGGTCCTAACTCCCGAGCAGTGCTATAAAATAGCGACTCTCTGAAGCCCCTCGGTAACGGTTAGGTCAATAGGTTTGAAAAAATATGTTTATTATAAATTCATGTACAACATTATCAACATATGATTTTTTCGTACGACTAATATATAGCCAAAGAAAAAAATTTTAACTACATGATATTTTTTTGCTCGTTTTTTTTTTTGTCTTTAGAAATATGTTACTATATATACACTTGACCAATTTTTTTATGTACACAAAAAAATTGGTCGTGTTCTTCAGAATGTAGTATATGTTAATCAATCAATATTTCGCAAAGATAATGGATTTAAAGGTCAGCGGGGCTCTAGCCGGGCGCAGCTGGCCGAATTAAAAGATCAGCCCCCCCCCCCCCCCCTAGCCAAGTTACAATCGTGTCCTTTGTTCTGACCACGTGACTGAGCGTTGAGATGACATCAGAACAAAGGAATCGGATCGAATATGTGTGCATTTAATTCTGGCCAGATGTTCCAGGGACTATATGCCTTAACACCTGCCTATCAACCTGCCTACCCGTACTGGGTAACCCCAGTAACCTTGTTGTAGAAGCCATATAGGATATTACTTCATGTATATAAAAAATACTGAAAAATGACTGCATCCGACCGATCAGGAAACTGACTCCGAAATACTTGGAAAAGGCTAAAGCTGATGATGGTTAACAGAAACCCTGCTCTGCATCAGTTACGTACATGTTAGATGTCATATTGGAATCAGTGGCGGATTTACCAGCAGGCTATGTAGGCTTCAGCCTAGGGCGGCAGATTTTTGGGGCGGCAAATTTGGGGACCGATTTTTTTTTGCTGCCTCATAGAAATCAAAAAGATTTTTGCATGACGGTTTTCTGATGTCTCACAGATAGAAGTCTGCAACAAATTTTGCTGATGACTTTCCTCTCTCACTTGTCATTGCACATTCCGAGAGTTTATTTTAAAAAATATTTTACGTTTAATTTCAACAAAATTTTTGGATTGTAAAAAAAATGTAGGAGATGACAATTGTAGAGGCAAAGGCGGCAAAAACTGTATAGCCTATGCCTTGAAAATTTGCGAATCGGCCACTGATTGGGATCATCATCATCTGTCTGACCTCTTCCCAACTAGCAACACAATACTCTCTAGCAACTCCTTAGTTACCCTTAATACGATACTCCTTGAATAGACTGATGGTCAGACTTTCTGGCTTCTGCCTACTTGTCTGACTTTCAAAGATCTACTAATGATAACCGGGACCAACGGCTTTTCATGCTTTTCGAGGTACAAGGTGTCAGTAATGTCCTAAATGAACTTAAAAACGTACCTACATATTATGACTTAGCCCAAAGAATCGCCAAACTTAAGTGGCAGTGGGCCGGGCACATTGCTCGCAGAACAGATGGACGATGGGGATGAAAGGTTCTAGAATGGCAACCACGTACCGGAAGACGCAGCGTTGGAAGGCCTCCCACAAGGCCATGGTTGCGAGATGCACAGGACCGGTCATTGTGGTTACATTTGGGGGAGGCCTATGTCCAACAGTGGACGTCTTTCAGCTGAAATAATGATGATGATTATGAATTGAAAAATTCACATTTTACATTTCCGGTTTCGAACCAGCAACTTCATGAAGAAACCCCGCCTCTCTAACTTCGAATACAAAACAAAAATAATAGATTTATTTATTTATATAATCATCAAGCAACACAAAGTATAAAGGCGGAATTAATTCCTTAGGCATTCTCTACCAGTCAACCTAAGGTGGTGAAGAGACAATATGGTAGGTGCATAAAAAGAAAATGTTATCTATACTTATAATAAATCTGTAGAAGTGAAAATTCTGTACATTGAAAATATCTAAAAAAATAAATAGCAGGGTGTTACTAGACCGACACCAAACCCAAAAATGTGATTTAAAAAATTTTTGTCTGTATGTCTGTCTGTTCAGGCATCACGCAAAAACTACCGGTTCGATTACAAAGAAACTTGGTATAATTATTCTTTAATATCCTGGGCACCACACTGGGTACTTTTTATCCCGGAAAAGTATATATAATAAAAAACAAAATTAACCGATTACTGTACCAACCGAAAATAATAAGTTTGTCGTAGTGCAGTGGAGTTCACTAAGGGGCGCTACACACGGCTAAGGTACTATAATATTTAATCTTAAGATACAATATCGCTCGCCATACAAATCAATGGACTATCACACACGACGAAGACAATAAATAATATTTCGTATTTTCATATCTCAAAAAACTTAATAAAACCATTTTCGACTTCTACGCGGACGAAGTCGAGGGCAAAAGCTAGTTCAGAATAAAGGTATACATATAGTTTAGATAAAAATACCTAAGTAACAATACTAGAACTAACAATGAAATTGTTTTCGTAAGCAATTAGTCGCAACAATCGTAGCGCATAGTGTCAAAGGCTTTTGTTAAATCCGAACTAGGAAAGACTTAATCTGACAATTCTTTTTTGAGTACTTTGTTATATTTTTCTTGTTTACGTATAATTGTCGTCGCCATTGAAATTATTTCAAGCGTAAACTTGGGTGCCAAAAAAAGTATGGAGTATTGAACTTTATAGCTTCCTTCCTTCCTACGATTTATACAGTATTGTTCTGTTTCTTGCGTTACCTTTATTTTGTAATTTCTTGGGTGACTTTTCCGTTGTAATTTTTGCTTTTTTTTCTATTTCGTTTGCTGAACAGTTTTACTTGTCTTCAGCGGAAGAATGCGTTGAATTTTCTGATAAATTTGTACGTTGTTTCTTGACAAAAAATATTGTAATTGTTTTTTTTTTATTATTTAAATTGTTATGATATTTCAACTGTAGTGTTATTTTCGGCTCTTACAAAACATTATACAAAATCACTCTTTACCATTCCCTCTTAATATTACAAATTTAAAATTAACATTCACGGTTAAATTACGGAACCGATTTAGATGAAATTTATTACGGAGTAAACTTGAACTCCACAGAAAGACAAAGGCTACCTTTAATCTGGCTTCGACTTCAACTCCACGAACGAAGCTGCTGGCAGAAGCTATAACATCTGATGATCTATCATCATCTTCCTGCACTTGTCCCGTGTTATTTGGGGTCGGCGCAACACGTTTTTTTCTTCCACTATGCCCTGTCACTCGTCATGCTATCACTAACTTCCTTTTCTTTCATATCACTCTTCACACAATCCATCCATCTTTTCTTTGGTCTACCTCTCCCTCTCCATACATCCACATGTAAACTCATAACTCTTTTAGTAACATGCGTTTCATCCCCCCTCTTCACATGACCATACCAAGACAAACGATTCCCTTTCAACTTTTCAGTCACTGGCGCCACTTTCAAACTTCCCCTAATATATTCATTTTTCACTTTATCCATTCTCGTCACACCACACATCCATCTGATGATTTATAACATATATTATTAATAAAATATTGTGTTTTTATATTAGTGTTAGGAATTGTTTACAATAGGTAAAAATAGTAACTTGTAACAAAAAACTTAATCACATAAATAACTGTGGGAAGTAAACAGTTCTTGACACAACTAGTTTCAATCTTCAAAACTAGTTACAGATATTAATGAAACGAATATAAATGATGTTTAAAACAATGGATCAACACATATTACGAGAATGAAATACTAGGTGAATATGCGTGATTCATATTTGTGGCGCAACTAACTAAGACCAAGCAGAAAAAAACGTTATATTTATCTCATTTAATTTATTCGCTGTGCTTCGGATGGAATAGAATAAATTTTATTGTACACCAAAATAGTAACAATATTTCAGAAACTTAAATCTTTGGGTACAATGGCGGTCTTATCATAAGTAAGTAAGTAGTAGCAGTAGTAGTAGCGGAAGTAAAGTAAAAATAATATTCATAAACAGCAAAGTTATTAGCGTTTGTTTATATCCCAAAATGTCATTCAATTTATGGAAATATTGTACAGTCTATTGATTAATGAATAAATGACGATCACAATGGCAAAACACTGCGCGTAGTATTTTCTTATAGCAATTGTTATGAATTATTGATTCAATTATGAATTTACCAATTATGCTAAATTTTCGTGGTCAATTTTGGGATTTCTTTTGTTTTTACAGTCAAAAACTACAAAAATATAATTAGTAACGGGTACGGATAGAGCCCCTTTTTTGTACTATATAACAAAATAGGGGTGTACACGATACTAATTCTTTATGAATTAGATTTATACTTCTTTTATTTTAACAGCTATTGTAAGGTCTATCATTAGACTACAGTAGTCCTCTACTGCTGCTAGTCTATTCCATTCGCTTCTATAAGGGTTGCGTTTTTTTTCCTTTTGAGGTACTGAACCCTAAAAACAGACTATGACAATCTTCATAGAATAGAATAGAATAGAATAAACTTTATTGTACACCAAAATAGTAACAAAAACTTTTACATTAACTTAAATCTATGGGTACAAAGGCGGTCTTATCGCTGACAGCGATATCTACCAGACAACCTTAGGGTGGAATGTAAGAATTTGAAATAGAAACAAAGGGGGGTAGTTTGCGGTGTACAGCAAATTAATAATGTAAATATTAAATTTAAATTATATACTAGACTATACATAGAAATAATATAGCTGTTACATATAAAAGACAATATATAAATATTATATATATATATATTATAAGTTATACAATTTCATACAAAGATATGGAAAAAGAAAAGAACAATAACAGAACAAAACAGTAGAGGCAGGATAGCAATTAGAGTGAAAGGAAATGATTTTTAACCAGTTTTTTGAAAGAAGCTGAAGAAGAAGTGACTGGGCTTGTCTAATTGGCAGCGGCAACGCGTTCCACAGTCGCACCGCTTGGACCGTGAACGATTTGTCACTGAACTTAGTAGAATGCGAGGGCATTAAAAGTTTCAAATTCTCCGATGATCTCAAGTGTCTAGAGTGTGTGTCATGAAGGAACTTGAAACGTTCTTTAAGATAAGATGGAGTTGTAGGAATAAACAGAACACTGTAAAGCAAAGATAAAATATGAGCATTCCGGCGAAGGCGGATAGGCAGCCACTTGAGCTTGGTACGAAATTCAGAAATATGATCATACTTGCGCAATCCAAATATGAATCTAATACAAAAGTTTTGGAGTCGCTCAAGCTTATCTAGCTGCACTTCAGTTAGGTCTAAATAACTGACATCGGCATAATCAAGGATTGGGAGAAGGAGGGATTGGGCGAGTGCAGTTTTAGTGGCAGTAGGAAGAAAATTGCGCAGTCTTCGTAAAGACCCCGCAGACGCAAACAACTTGGGTTTCATGTGTTACGACAAATTATATTCATTTATTTATTTATTTAAACTTCATGTAAAGTAGTGGTACATAGGCGGACTTAATGCAACGAGGCATTCTCATTCATAAACATTTTCTCCCATTCTCAGATCTACTGGCAGATTAAGCTGCTATGCCTAGAGCCCTGGGCCCTGATCCTCGCTCGGGCAGTCGCTGGTATCCCCTGCTCGTCCTGCTACATAGTCCTGCCGATATACCTGAAGGAAATCAGTGATATTGACCTCAGAGGAGCCTTGGGTTCTCTCCTTATTTTAAATAGGTAAGTTTATATTATCATTAAGCTGTTTTTAAGTTTCTAATGATATGAAAATGTGGTGCTCTTAATACATCCGTGTCAATGCGGTGAAGAAGTCGTCTGCCTCGGAGAGCATGGTCTACCCTGCAGTAGGAGCGCTGATTGGATAGCCGGCACGCTAGCATTAATGGCATTATCCATTCCAGTCCAGTCCAGATCCAGTGAACGCTGGCATTCTAGCTGTTTTAGAATAGAATAGAATATTGATTTATTTGCTCAGAATGCAGGTATTTACAATAAGGTGATAAAATAATATTAAAGTATTCATATATATTATTGTACATTTTGGCATGCAAACATTGATGTAAGTTTATCATTAAACATATAACACTGATACACAATTAAAATTTATCAGCTAGAAAATCCGATACGAAGTAGTAGCATTTGTTTAATAGAAGTTCAGTTAGTTTCTTTTTGAAAATTGTTACTGGTTTTTATAGAATTAGGAATGTAGTTAAAAATAGCCGGTGCCATACCATATAATCCACTGGCTTAGTGCGCGACGATGGAAGGTAGCCAAATAGTATAACCACAGATTACTATAATACCTTGGTAAGTTGAGTGGACCTTTGTTTTGAGATGCAACATCTACCGACAACCTTGCGCCCTTTAGTCTTCTTAGGACAGCGGTTTCGGTCAGAAGACTTCAAACAACAAAACTATAACAACCTTATTGGAAGTTGTTGTGATAAATTTAAGATGCGTGGGGTTGAAAGGGCCGTGGATTTGACTGCTCATCAAGTTTTGACTCTTCGCGTGACTAGAGGGCTGGTATTTTCTTTGGCCAGTGAATTAGCATTGGTATTCAATGTGCTAATATTCTTTAGACGGTCTCCATCGACGTGGATACATTTTCGTAAAACAATGAGTTCTTTTTTATAAATGTAGTAATGCTCAAAGACAGAAACACCTCTATAAGCGAAAAAAAGAGTTCAAAAGACGATGTGACTTCCTTCAAACGGAGTATTTTGTGGACAAACATACCGGTAGACCAATATAAAAGAAATGGTTGTAGTACCGTTGTTGTATTGTCACGCCATACCTGTCTGTGCGAGACTCGATAACCACAAGCTTGCTTCTTCAAATACAAAACTTGTAACTAATGCGCTCACTACAGAAGTTTTTTTTTTTACGTTTAGAATACCGTAATTAGAGACACAATAGAAACACAATGAGAGAGCGAACGCCAGGTGGCGTTCGCTTGGGGTTTAATGAATTAATCGATATAAACCAGTGTTTGATTGCGATCCCACCTGATGGTAAGCAGTGATGCAATCGTTGATGGTGAAGTGCACTAGTTTATTAAGAGCCTCTACACTCTAAACCTGAAAACACCTAAATTATAATCATACAGGAAGACCGCAGCAGGCAAATTGTTCCAGTCCTTCGATGTACGCGGTATAAACGACGAAGCGAAATTAGTCGGAACCGTAGAGGTATCAATATTGTAAGGCTGAACACTCGCCGTTTCTACTCATATCATCGGACAACCCAGCGTACCCTAGTACGTTGGGTTGTTCGATAGTAGAAACTCTACCCACAGGTGTGATGTTGTATGATTGTTAATAACTATGGGGATACTTCGTGATGATTTGATAAAGATACGTATAGTGGTAGATAATTATGCATGTAATAGTTCAACGAACAGACTTGACCAGGTTTTGTTACGTAATGACCTCTGCGCACCGCTTTTAGAATAATTATTAGATTGCAGGTACTTTGTTGAAGAGATACACTATGTTATTGAATTTTATGCGTACAAACTTATCCGAGGTAACAGTACTTGATTTACATATAAAATCAATTGACAACCAATGACATTGAAAACTGACGAGAATTAGAATTTTGAGAAACAAAAAGTGGGTACATGGGAAGCCAGCGATCCACCCTAACACCTCCCAGCTTTGGCAGAGCAGCGCCGTGACCTCGTGGTGATCGGTGGCAGCGACCTCTCGCGCCGGGCACTGGTACAGGCCATGGTCTGGAACGAGAAGGAATGGAAGGCGGTCGCCTCCTTCTGCGCAATCGGCTTTACTATACTAGCATAGGAGGCGGCTGCAAGCGCAGGGGAACGAACTTCCTCATGCCCAAGCCGCCTGGATCCCAACCCCGATTTCCAGTCACCGTAGATAGGAGTGTGCTAGCGGACGACGAGCAATGAGTCGCTAGTCCGGTAACCGTCCGGACCGAGCCTGAGTCGTCGACGGTCCATAGTGTTCCACGCGCGTCTCAAAGAGATGTCAGCAAAACCGTAAGGGCCCAGCAGGGCCGAAGCCTACTGAGGCCATGGGTTGTCTGAAAGGGAACCCCGGGGTCCTGGAACTTCTTTGCCTTGTGCAAAGAAGGAACATAGGAGTGGATTTTAGTCAGTAAAAGTCTGACACGCCCTCCCACTCCGCCCTAAATCAGGAAAAGTCATTGGATGATTTCCCACCTAAAAAAAATACTTAACAAAACTAATTTATATCCGTACACTCAAAGTTCAGTTGAAAACCAGCGTCAGCTTCTTTCTGGTATTCCAATAGAGCTACAGAGCAGGTTGAGACAATAAATGTAATCCTTTCAAGTACTTACCATCATTTCTTTTCATTTCCAGGAACATCGGCTACCTAATGAGCTACGTCTGCGCAGACATCCTGAGCGTCAATACCATGCTGTGGCTGGGGCTGCTGGTGCCCACTGTGACCTTCTTCATATTCCTCGCCATGCCGGAGACTCCTGAATACCTGGTGAAGCAGGGGAAAGTTGATGTGAGTAATTATGATGTCATATCCTGAGCGTGAAGATCATGCTGTGGCACGAGCTCCTGGTACTAACTGTGAGCTTCATCATTTTGAGTAGCTATGACGTCGTATCCTGAGCTTCAAGATGATACTATGATTGACTCTGAGGCGATCGAGATTGCCGAAATGCCAAAATGTAAAGGATTGATCACGAGATATTTTGATAGTGGACGGGCCTCACTGGAGAAGCTACTGTATTTCCTAGAAGCTAGCTTAAACAAAACCCTAGCCCTCAACGGTAGAAAAAGCTCAAATACAAATGTAAATCAGGAGTAGACGGGAATCACTAACGACGGAACCGTTTAGTTGATATCACAAACAAGGGCCTCAAGTCTGCTATTACAATAGTGTCAGAATGGTCTGTCATTGATTTCATAATTGTGGATTTTGACAAGTTTGGCAATCTACTATTATAATGGCATCATTATGACTTTCCAATGGTCAACCAATGACACTCCATTGAAAGAAGTGGCTTAAAATGGTAATCTCGTACATATTGACAAATTAAAGTCTGACGTATGCGGAAATCTGCTAAAATTTTTACAGTTCCTTTGATCAGTAACCTAACATTAGAACGTCATTGTGCAATTATTGCTTTTAATAAACTCGATATTGTCATTCTACCATAACTCTATTACGAGACCATTGATCGATCATTATGAATTAGCAGATTATGAACTTTTCGCAAAATGACAACGAGATCGTGTTAGAATGACGAATTTATAAAAATAGCAGACTTAGGCCACTGTATATTTGCACTATTCTTCCACCAATTCAGGCATGTATTGATCATAAACCAAACAGTCAATGAAATAATAGCGAGGCGATATTTGACATGGAACAGATTTCATTTTTCGAACACGAGGCAGCCATCATCGATTTTTCAAAAAAAGAACAGTTCCTTTCTTGGTGCGTGCGTTGACCAATGGAAAGTCGTCGCTATGACAATATTGGCGGTAAATTTAAATTAAGAAGAGGAGACATTTTCGGATATGGAAATAAATAGAGATGGCCAATTTTCCAAGGACACTTGAGTTTGAACCTAGAACTTCTTTCTGCCTGACTTGACTTGCCTTAGGTAATCAAAACTAGGACAGAGTCTACTTAATCCTAAAGATAGATGCACAGTTATACCGGTAAAACAATTTATATGAGAATTTATAAAAATAAATATAAATGAATGCTTTAAAATATACCGTTATGACATAAAACAAATTTAAACAGACCTCAATCACACACAGAAACGAGTTTTGTAAGATTAACAACAACACAAAAAAAAAAACACAAATTAATACAATTATCACACTAATAATAAAAATGCCAAAACGTATGAGTGTGTGTGTACGTGCGTGTGTTTGTTACTCCTTCACGCTGTAACTACTGAAGGGATTTGGATGAAATTTGGCACTCGGATAGACCATCTCATGGAATATCAAATAGGATAATTTTATTCTATTAGTATATTTCCTTGGTACAATTTTCTACATTTACACGGGCAAAGACAACGGGCAACAGCTAGTTCAAAGAATATATTTAAAAAACACCATTTTATCAAGGCCAACACATATTCTTAATTTTCATTTGAATATTACAACTGGTAATAAGAAATCACTCAGCATCGACGTCTTCCTAGCTAAATCGGAAAATATGGTCATCAATATTCTTAGTGATTTTATATTAATTCATTTCCGCAAGAATTATAGCATTATTGTATGTTTTTATGTTAATAATGTGTTTCTACAACAATAGTGTAATTTTATCGATAATCTAGAGGATAAGTCGATTTTTCTTATTATTATTGATAGCCTTATGTTTGACCACTAAGGCCCGGCGTCCATTATCGGCATCGGGAAGGAAAAGGATCCTTCGGCATCCCTACATGCAAGCGAATACTATCAGAAACTATGCTTTAGCATGCATGTAGGGATGCCGAAGGATCCTTTTTCTTGCCGATGCAGATAATGTGCGTCGGGGATATTTCTCCTGGGGGGCAGGAAGCCAACGGTTGTAGCCAAGTTACAACCGTTTCGTTTCGATTCTCTTTTCGTTGATCGTCTCGTGTCGGCTACGCCTCCTATTCCTTTGTTCTGACCACGTGACTGAAGATGCGGTGTGCGTAGCCAAGGTCGCTGATGAGGCTTTGGTTGATGACCAGTATGACCAGGTAAGCATGCTGGTGGTCAGGATACCCTTTATAGCCGTGGATGCTAACTGTATGGCTCGCTGCTCGTAAGCTTGAGGAAGTGATGATGACGTCACGAAGTAGTGGCTGCACGAAGGCTGCGCTGACGTTCATTCTCGAGAGTCATCAGTTTAGAGGTAGGTAGAACTGAGAGTAAAGTCCCGCAAATCTCCATTGAAAAGGGAGGATCCTCCGGCTAGACGGGTGTTATGTCTGGTGGACAACTGCCCGTTAGCCTCGTGCTTCATGATTTCGAGCTGTCTTATATATTCTAATCGCGCGGAGAACTTTGATTGCGCGATGCAGGATTAGTTCATATGTGATAACATAGATGTTAAATAACGTTAATCAGCTTGTTACGGGCTACACGTGTAACAAGCTGTTTAACGTTATTTAAAGTTCTACTATGTGCAGCAAGACGCATTGTATTGTTGTTAACAGAATAACTGATAACATTATATGCAGTTACACACATGTTCTTTCTTAAAATGCATGCGTTCTAAGGGTACACTTGTAGTCTTCAATTCAGAATATAGCTTTGTTTAAGTTCATAAAAATGCTTATTTGCAGCTTACATTACTATTAATTGCTAAAAGCTGTATAATACCGAACTGTTTACCTATATTAACGCTTGCAACATTACAGTGACTCCATGACGCGTAATAGTATCCTTATACAGGCGAAGACGTAATTTTCCGCTATTGTAGGTCGAGTGCACTGTAATAAGTCTTCATAAATGCTAAAGTTACCGATGTTACCTTTTGTGACATCTTAAAATGCAATTTTGACCTTATAGTAAAGAAAATGGGATTTACCGTCAAATGGGGTGAATAGAACCGAAGGGGTGAATAGAGACACAACTTTGATTAGGACTTTCACTCATTTCTCTTAAAAGTGGTTTTTAGCAGAGAGACTATTTTTTTTAACACAATTCCAGAAACAATAGAAGTAATTAAGTGCTGCAAACTATTTCTCTATAACGTGAAAAACCTTTCAAAGTTTTATTTCTATTCACCCCTGCGGTCCTATTCACCCCGTTTGACTGTATCAAAATACAATACAAGAACATAAGCTAACCTTGTCGATTTTTATGTTACAGGAGGCCAAGACAGTGCTGGCCTGGCTCCGAGGTGTCAGCGTGATGGATCGCGGCGTGGAAGAGGATATAGAGAGCATCGTACGGGTTGACAAGCAAACTCAAGCTGACTCACAGTCAGTCTGCAAGATAATTAGTAAGTAATACTTAGCTTACCGTCTTTGTCCGCGTTAGAAATCAGAAACGTTTATTTCAAATAGACCAATAACAGGCACTTTTGAATTGTCAAAATGTCGGTCAGTCAAAAAAAAAGTGAAGCTAAATTGCACGTTTATGGAGAACAAACTCCTGTAGTAGTTACATTTGTAAAACAGTACAATGACATTTCGTTACAATTTCAAGAAGCTTTTTTTTATAAATTGTATTCTTTCTTCTAAAACAAATGTAGATTAAGTTACTCCTTATATCATAAAAAGTCCTGTCAAAATCGGTCCCCCCATTTCGGAAATTAGTAAAAACAAAAAAAAATTAAAAAATTGCATTTTTGTTATATGTTTTGAATATAAATTCATATATATTTAGTAAAAAATATATTATAATAATATACTAGTTAACTCGGCGAACTTCGTAACACCTAACAGTCAATGAATGTAGTATATCTTTCGATTTAGTCAATCGATTGCTTGATTTATGAAATAAAGCCTAAGTAATATATATATCAAGTTACACACAATTTTAGTGTATGGAAGTTATCTAAGTACATCAATTTCGTACATTTTACGTGATGCGCGCACAACTAAAAACTTCTACAGATTTATTATATGTATAGATAGATATAGAACTCGTTTCCGTTAACTCCATGTCTTAGAAAGAAAGAAAAAAAACACGTTTATTTGGCACACAGGTACACACAATGAAATAACAATTACAATATAGAAACTTAAATACTAAAATAAAAAAAATAAAAAAAAGTACATTAACCTTGCGTGTCTCACGGCTGCGCCAAATAGGTCCGGTTCAACATAATGCCAGGCCACTATGTAGCAGTTACCTGACGCTGGTTTTCAACTGAAGCTTGGTATGAATCTACGGATGCCAATCAGTTTGTTTGATGTAATGTAAATAAATATATGTATATTATCATATGTAGGTATAAATTATTGTATAGTAAATAATAAATAGGTGTTTAGTGATAAATATATATTATGCAAAAGGAAAAAACACATACTAAGAATATAAAAGTCATCATCAAAACTATACGTAAAGTCGATCGCACAGTCCTTGCAAAAATACATAACAAATAAAAAATAAAACCTGTCCTAAGCGATTGAACTCACTGTAGTTCGTGTTACGTAACAAAATTATCACTATGCCTTGGGTAGGTGAGCGCAACAGACAAGTTGCATTCAGCTAGATATATATATGAAAAAAAAAGTAAACATCGTTTATTAGAAGAAAAATAAAGTAACAGTGAAACCATCGATATCCGTGAGTGAAATCTTAAAGGATTGTATGAGAAATCAAAAGCAAAAAGAATTACGTCTACCAACCGTAACCGAACAAAGTTACTATTTAGTAGGTCACTATTGCTTTATATCAGGAGTTATTTTTTATTAAATAAAAATACTCCGTGTTTGATATTTTAAGTTTCTTATTGTTAAATATATACTACACGGTTACTCTAATGAGTTATTTTGCGTTCCCCGCTTCAGCATATAACGCCGGGTATGGTAGAAGGCGTTTAGTGTTATAAAGAACTCGAGTCCTCAAGTCGTCTTAATTATAATATAAGAAATACAGGTAACGCCTGACAAAAAAGTACTAGCAATGCTTTTCTATGTATCTTCGTTCGGTTACGGTTAAAAAACTGGTTCTTTTTGCTATTGCTTCCTCGTATTTCCGTACGTATTTCCTGGAATAAGTTCTGTGAAATATTCAAATAAATGACGGAATTACCGAATGCCAACAGAGCATTCAGGCGTTATCTCTCTTTTCTCACGTTGCTTCTTCAGCAAACGGTGTATTAGATTACGTTGAATAAAACCACAAGCTTTTAAACCATGCTCACGTTGACGATAAACGAGTAAGGAAGGGCCTTCTTAAGTATATAAAGCGCATTATCTAAGTATAACATCATCCTACCTTTGATTGCGTATGTTTCTTTAGTATCCACCCGTACTGAATTATTATGTTGGCAAAGACTCAACAGTTGTGCATAAAACGTATATAAACGCAATAATGATTGCCTACCATAAAACAGGTGACCCTGTTACAAATACGACACCTACTCTAGAACTAAAATTTAAAGAAAAGGGTACACAACTATAAATACATTAAAAATATCTTGTGTATCCAAAATGGTAAATGATATTTCATAATTAGTTATAAAGCTATTTATGAAAATTATAAGAAAATAAAACATTAAGATATGTACTCCAGTTGATTTTAAACCGCGATAAATGCGATACTTCATCTTTTGTACAAAGAAACTCGAGCATACTTTAACATAACCTCTTTTTACTCCACAGTGCAAGATAAGCCAACCTTCAAAGCGTTCATCATCACCATCATAATCAAGATCACTCAACAGTTCGACGGCTATCTCATCGTGCTCATCTACGCCGGCTTCGTCTTCGAGAGAGCTTCAGAATCCATCAGCTTGAAGCTCAGTCCCAACAAACAAGTCATGTTGATTGGAGTGGTGCAGCTACTGGGATCTGTAGTGGCTACTTGCTTTGTTGAGAAGACGGGTCGAAAGGTAAGGAACTCTTTATCACCTGCTTAGTCTCTTTCCAATATTACCGGGTTAGATGCTAGTCTAACTAAATGCCAGTTGATAGACTGGCATCGAGTGGCATTCGCTTAATTATGCGAATGCAAAGAGCAGAGCTTGAGGTGTAAGTACTAGACCACTGATAAACATACTTATATATATTTCTAAATACATCCATATTATAGATAAATTACACCCAGACATAGAACAAATGATCGTGCTCATCACACAAACATTTATCCTGGGAGGAAATCGAACCCACGACCTCCGGCATAGCAGTCAGGGCCAATACCAATAGACCAACAGGCCTGTCAACTTAATACTAATACTAGCCTGTTGCCCAACTTAATTCTCTTTACTTTGAGAGACTGTATCTGACCTCAAGAGCGCTTGTAAAATTTTCGTCTAAGTGCCCATAAAAACAAAATTTTGTTCATCATCATATCCATAGCTTTCCCACCTATCTTGGGGTCAGCTTCGAGTCTAACCAGTTCCGGTTAAATACCCGTATTTTACATGGAGCTACTGACTGTCAGACCTCCACAACCCAGGTACTGGGCAACATTGGATAGACTAATGGTCAGACTTTCTGGCGTACAACTAACTACCTGTAAAGACTGTTAAAGCTTTACCTCCTTGCCAAGCCATAGACTGTCGGTAATGTGCTTGTTAAGCTTAGAAAAGTACATATGAAAACAAAGTTTTGTAATAGAAAAAGAAAGACAGAATAAGCTAAATTAACCAAAAACGCAGCTTCTGCTAGCGGCTTCGTCATTTTCTCCATACAAACTTTGGATCCCCGTGTCATCCCCTTAGAGGGTGAATTTCGTAAAATCCGTTCTTAGTGGATGTTTATACCTTATAAGGAACCTATCTACCAAATTTTAGGTTTGTAGGTGCTATAGTTTCTGAGATTTCGTGATTAATCAGTGAGTGGTATTTCGCTTTTATATATATAGATTAGTTTACTGACAACCAAGTAAGTCATGCCCTATCTTCCGTATACGTTTGTGTTTGGCATATCACGGGTTCTAGTTACTAAAGTTTTCTTTGGAATTCCTCTAGACAAACGAAAAAGGAAATATAAAAAGGTTTTTAAAAACGAAGAGGTTAATGTTTCTTATTTAAAAAGATTACAGTCTTTTAAGTTCAGACACTATATTTAGCTCAAATCTCATAAGCGAGTGAGGCAGGGTGGGTTAACCTCACCCACCCTGTTTAATCTGTACATGGATGCACTCATTGTCGCTCTTAGTGGTCACCATGTTGGCTGCTACGTTGATGGAGTCTGTGTGAACAACTTGAGTTATGCGGACGACATGGTGCTACTGAGTGCGTCGGTCTGTGGCATACGGAGTTTGCTAAAAGTGTGTGAGGAGTACGCATGCCGTCACGGCCTCTTGTACAATGGTGTTAAGAGTCAATACATGGTCTTTCAGGCTGGCTCCAAATGCCCTCAACATGTACCACCCATTCGCCTGAATGGTGTATCTTTGGAACGGGTGCACCAATTTAAATATTTAGGGCATTGGGTAACAGCTGACCTGAGGGACCATGTCGACATCGAAAGGGAGCGAAGGGCACTGTCTAAAAGAGTAAATATGATAGCCCGTAGGTTTGCACGGTGTTCAAATGAGGTCAAAATCACACTTTTTAAAGCTTTTTGCACTTCATTGTACGCGTGCAGCCTATGGGTTTCCTACACACAAGCGGTTTACAGTGCCCTCCGTATCCAATACAACAACGCGTTCAGGGCGGTGTTGGGGCTGCCCCGCTTCTGTAGTGCATCGGGCATGTTTGCGGAAGCGCGCACCGACTGTTTTCACACCACCATGCGCAAGCGGTGCGCGTCCTTGGTGCGCAGGGTGCGGGGCAGCTCCAATACAGTTCTGGCGATGATTGCTGGCAGAATTGATTGCCCTTATATCGGACATTGCTGTAGCAGACATGTTACCAACTATGTCCGATAGTGTAAATGTATTTTCTAATGTGTGTGTGTTCTGTTTTGTGATTGTTATATGGGTGCGATTAGTTGCCTGAAATAAATGCTTTTTATTTTATTTTATTTTATTTTATAAGGACCATCCACATTTAGTGTCTACTTGAATCTCAGAAGCGATCTTTTGAACAGGGTTTGAATGGATCTGTCAAGCACTCGGAACTCAATAAAGTCAAAGTCAAAAGTTTTTTATTTCACATAGGCCTACATGGGCACTTATAAAACGTCAGAAGCTAGTGCACGGTTCCAAATTGGTCGTTTCCTATGGAGAAGAACCGGAAAGAAACTCCATGGTTACTCTTTTAAAAAAAAATGTTGTTACAATATTTCCATATTACAGCATAAGTAGATATTATGTAAGGACAGTGTAGACTGTTTTTTTTTTTTTCATTGGGTGGGAAAATCATCTTATGACGTCCCCGCTCTTGGGCGGAACGGGAAATAGTGTCAGACTCTTACTGACTAAAAACCCACTCCTGTTCCTTCGTTGCCTTCGTCCCAGGGCCTCGGGTTCCGCTTTCACACTACCCATGGCCCCAGTAGGCTTCGACCCTGCCAATGAGCGCCAAATTCCAACATAAATCGCCACTATTCATACAATTTCCTTTGTACTTTCATTCCAGCTTCTCCTAGTGACAACATCGTTCGCAGTCGGCGTGGGCATGGCAATCCTATCCGCGTGGTTCTACATGACATCATCAGGCTTCTGGCTGCCCGGCTGGTTACCGGTGCTGGCCATGTGTCTGTGTATTTTCGCTGATGCTGCAGGGTTCCAGCCTATATCGTATATTATCATCACGGATCTGTTCACTTTCCAGGTTGGTTGAAATTTAATATAAAGAAAGAAAGAAAAACGTTTATTCGTACCTCAAACATACAGTAAAATTCATAAACAAAATACATTAATTATAATAATTATTATTATTGTAATTATTTAATTAATTAATTAATTATAATTATTTTTTCTTTATTTATTGATTTATTACTTAATTTATTATTAATTATTATAATTTTTAATATTGTTAAATTGTGAAAAATAAATACCGACACAAATACACTGGGTTACTTAAATACTGCAAAGTACCTGTTACAAGCTGTACCAAGCGCAGCGAGTATCTATTCTTCATTGAACATTTTGATAATAGTGATATTCAAATACCACTAAAATATGAGGTGAACACACGGTATGCTAAATCTAAGCTACTTCAAGTGCCACGCAAAAATAACTTTCATGGCAGGCATACAGCTTCTTACTCAATACCCAATCTAATAAACCAGATACCTGTAGATATCAGATGCTCATTTAACAACAAAAATATAAAGCGTAAGTTGAAGGAGTACTATATTCAGTTAATTGGACCTTCTTCGAAGTTACCATGACGTTCAAAGTAAGATTGTTTCCTTTTATTTCAGTGTGGGTAAGAGACAAAGCTATACAGGTTGTCTAGCGCCATCTCTTACCCACACTGGAAATAAGAATAAAACAATATTACTTTAAACGTCATGGTAACCCCACTTGACAGTTATAACGCGTTGACCAATTGTCAGGTTGTGGCACGCTGGGATCTGTCCTCGGGGGTCTAATCGTGTGCTTTTTCTAAACTTAAGGAAAACCCTTGTTTTTATAAATAAATAATCATCTCTGTCGTTGTGTCGATCAATTTTATTTTTAGTTAGAAACCCACCCGAACTTTGCTCGGGTGCAAATTTATATTTAAACCAGCATCAAAATCCGGTTAGGAGGAGTTACGGCATTTGTACATGTTAAGAAATTTCACCGTGTCTGCGGCAGATAGGACCAATTCATCATGCACACGATTTTGTCGGATCTAGGCACGAAAATTAATTGTGGTACCCCCTCAACTCCCCCGCCCCCCAATCGCACCATAGCAACTTCACGCGTCGTGTCTAGCGCAGACAAGATTTTATTCTTGATCAGCGCCAAAGCAGTGTACCCTGTTCGTGTGTAGAAACAACACGAATTCTTGCATAGGCCCGGCGATTTTTTTTAACGTGTACAAGCGACCTTATTAGATAAACAGACAGACGTGGAAAATGACTTTGTGTTATACAATGTAAAGAAGTCTTACCTACCCTATTAAAAACTAGCTTCGCCCACATAAAAGTAGAAAATATATGCTTACGTCACTTAGTGGTTAAGTAGCATTATAATATAGAAAGCATTTTGAATATCGGTCTATTAGTTTTTGAGTCAAAAATCAATCAAAAATCAAAATCAAAATAGCATTTATTCCAAATAAACCATTTACAGGCACTTTTGAAATGTCAAGAAGTCAGTTAGTCAGAAAAATAAAAATAAATGATGCTAATTGCACATTCCAAAGCGTAGATCTCTATGGAGAAGAATGTGCAAGAAACTCCATGGACACTCTTTTCAATCATATTTTGTAGTTACAAATATCTCTGTTACATGTTTCTTGTCGCTATCATGTGAGAACAATGTAAATAAAAATAAAAACTAAATATAGATATTAAAAAAGCAACTGGCAGCTAAGAGATGACCAGCCTCAACTGACAGCGCCCGTTCACGGACATGACGCTAATATTAGCACCACTCAGCTCAACCATTTTGAAGGGAACCGAATGATCCAACACCCGCGCCACCATCAGTGAGACATTTGAGTGAGCATGACCAACTCTCAACTGCCATGCTCATTTATGTCAAATAAGTCCAGTAGCAACATAAAAACTATAAAAAGCTCCATGGTACTCACATTTACAAACTGTGGAAAAAAATGCTTCTATACATATAATACAATACTTATATTTTACAATTTCAGGAAAAAAAACATTAAAAAATAATTTCCATACTAATTGATCAATTTGTACACCCCGGTTGTAGTGGAGCTGGACCAGCATTGAGCCAAGCATTTTTATCCTGAATATAATCCTCCAACTTATAATATGCTTGCCTGCATAGTGTGCGTTTAATACAAGATTTAAATTTCGTTTCATTGAGTTCTAATAGTTTCTAAGAGTTTATTTATTACAAACAAAAATACAGAAATTCAAGGTACATAGATATTGTGCAACTCAAAATGTCTATGTTCAGCGTCTCATTGGTATGAAATTATTTACAGTATCTAATCTTCTTACTATGTGATTTTAAAAAAATTGTGGCTTGAAATTTCTGTTCGAATGTTAGGTTCACATACCACAATTTTACCGGGAATACCTAAATTTGGTTTAAGCACTTTTTAGACCATGAAAATGCTGTAATAATTCCCCGAGAGAAATAAGAAGGTGTTTTTGTTATTATACAAAGATGTTTGATATAATTTGTAATATTATTTCGTTAAATAGATAGGGATGTAATTTTGAGGATTCGTGTTGGAGTATAGCAAAAAATAAATAAATATTATTTTTAATGATTCAATCTCACTTGTCACTTGAATAAAATCTCCACTTTGTTACAGTTACTGTATTCTTTTGGCTTGGTTTAGGATCCCATGTCTTACGTAATATTAGTGAAACACACCTTCCTGTATCCTGCGTCAATATGGCTATTAATTTATCGTTTTTTATAATCGCTTACGCGCCGAGGCGTTACTGATTGTAGAAAGAGATTCAACACCTGCTGGTCTGAAAACTTATCTGAGTCTACAAAAACAATAAAAGTAATCAAAATGTTCTCCTTTTCCAGCTCCGAGGCACCGTATCAGCCTTCGCGAACGTTTGCGCTAAAATGAGCAACTTCGTCCAAACGAAATGGTTCACTATCATCTGTGAGCTAATCGGCATCCACTGGACCTTCTTGTTCTTTGCCATCATCTGCTTCATAGCCTGCTTCTACACCGTGGTCTACTTCCCTGAGACCAGGCAGAAGTCTATCGATGAAATATACTCCAAGCTGTCAGGTAAGGTCAAGAAAAATGATAGCCGGATCGAAACTGTGTCGTAAGGTATTGTTGGTATATGTGTAGTTCAAGTCATATCAGCCTGTAGTAGTCCAGAATTTGGCATATATAGTTTATGCCTTGGTCTGAACTAGACAAAGGCCTCGCAGAAGTTGTCACGACACCTGGATCGTTGTGGATTTATTTAGCATTTACTTTTAACTTATTAACATCCAATTGAAGTTTATTGAAATCATCTTCTACGTTCAAACCAACGTTATTGAGTTGGTTATATGCACATGTGGTAAAAATTTCTTTAGAACCTTTTGCGATAAATCTTCGAATCATTCGCAAGCTAATTTACATCAGATTTATCCCAGTGATGATGTCCTATCTACGAGGTCGTAAGAATAGTACCATATTCCGTCCAGTCGTTATGAAATTTAATCCCAAATGTACATGTGTATATGTCCTTGGGAATTATTGTTTTAAGTACTTCAATGTTGTGATTATGTGTGTAGTTATTTATATTATTGTCTATTTTAAGTTTAATTTAATTTATGTATTTTAATTTTATTGTGTGAGAGTGGTGACACTTGAATACACTGAGTGTATTTTGGTGTCAGTTTGTGTCATCTAGTTGCAAGTTTGTGAAAAGTGTCATTAGATGCCTTGGTGTGATCTAAATGTTAGGTGTGTTTATTAGATCTAAGGTGTTAAGCTTTCTTTGTGTCCAAGTAATAGTTAATTTTGCTACAAAGTTTGCAGTTGTGTATAATATCTTGTTTTTCATAAGCTGCTTTTATTTCATGACAATTGTTTTATTAGTTTTACTCTAAAAAAGTAGGACTATACCAACTTTGCGGTTTATGAAAGTTCGTCTTTCATTTTGGTTCTGAGTATTGTAATTCAAATCTGAGAATATTGATTAACGGAGCAAGAAAATTATACAGACACATTATGTCTTCCAAAAATTTTGATTGGTTCCTTTTTGCTGGTTTTTAGGTTCACTGAAATCAAAGTTTCCAATTCTTATTCGGCTAAAGTTTTTCTTTGTAGTTTTGTACTTCGAAGCACTGCTATCATCTCTGATATGTGCTCAAGGCACTCTAAATTTACTTTTGCGGAACGCTGGTATTCATAGAGTTATTTTTTATTTATTTATCAATTTTTAATCCTTTCTAAGATTATGTCTCATGCAAGATGTAAGATATTTTCTTTGAATAAGTGAAATGGATGCATTTGTTTAAATAAGTGAGTGTAGATACCTATATAACGTATTCTACAAAGAATAAATAAGTTGTGTATTCTTATAAATTAATATGATAATTTTGTAAGTTCCAAATGAATTATTCACAGTTATGAATAATATGAATTTTAATTTTAATGTTGATTTTTTCCGTATTTATAAACTGTTTCAAGGACGTTTTAGTCACATATCTATTCAAAGAACAATCCTATGATGTTTTGAAATTCTTGATTTATTTTCTTAAAAATAAATAACTATAATATTAGAAGTGATGTTCTAACAACATTGGTTTTGGTTGAATGGCACAGCACCTTCATAGGTGTCATCACAATAACCGATTTAATAATGACATAGAGTTATTTACTAAATTGAATGTTAAATTATGTCATCCTTGACACCATGTCATTTCCGTGTAGCAGCATTGTGTTCCGTAAAAAATCCGTGAAAAGCTAAAACGTATCAGATTAAAATATTTAATTAGAATAAAATTTAAATCTGATGGTGATATTCCGATCAGATGACCATGAAAATGACGTGATTCTAAGAATGACTCATAACTTACGTCAGAAAGCGAAAAAAGCGGTATTATATCAACAACGATGTTAGACAGAGTCCATAATATATCAACATAAACATGGATTAAGCGCTATCGAAATGTCAGACAAAATCATGAATATTAATTTGTCTAGAGCATCATTGTGTTCTGATGATGATGATGATGATCGTTGCTCTATATTTTGTTCTCTTAGAAGGAATCGACAGTTTATAATTTTGTAATAATAATTATAATTCTCCAATCTTGCACTTTTTTTTTGAAGATGGGAAGTCACAAAATATCTTCTCACCCAAAGATCATCACCCATAAGATAATAGAGGGTGGAGCAAGAGCTTTGCAGACTTATTCTTAGTAAAATCTATCCGGGATTTTTTAGTTGCCCTTTGCATTCCAGTGCCGCGATAGGCCTCCAATTTCATACTTAAAAATCGTTTATATTGGAGTTACAGTCAATCTCAAAACATTGGGATATTAGAGATATTTTTGCCAGGTTGTGAGTCGAGATACTAATGAGAACTTTCCTTGCAAAGGTTATTACTGCAAACAAAGGTTTACACTAAAAATCTTCCAAGAAAAAACGTGCATTCGAAGCTTTATGCAGTGATACACACACATTTATTAAAAGTCATGTATACAAGCAAAATAAATTTTAAATAAATCTATTTTCTATATATAAAAATGAATGGCAAACGCAAAACTCGAGAAAAAATAGACAAATTTAGAAGGAATTTTTGTGAACTAAATATTTCTTGAAGGTTCATCACATCACAAAGGTTCTTATAAAGGCCAAAATGAAAAAAAAAAAACGTAAGAAACCGAAAAAAACTAATTTCTTAATTACATTCAAGCTGTTCCTAGCTATCAATATTAGTATTAGCTGTCAATCCTTACTATAAACTACCAAGGAACATAAGTTCCTTGAAAACTACTTGCAATTTTGATAGAATGACGTCCGTAGGGTCAGCTAGTTAGTTAATAATGCTAAAAATTTAAAGCATTAAAGAGTAAAATTAACAGTCTTAAAGACTACAAAAAATCAGGCAAACAGTTTTGATAGCTTAATCAGTGAATCAATATAGAAATCAACTAATGTAATTACAAATATACAAAACCCTACCAAACAAAGTACATGGAAAATTAGATTCTAAATCCCTTCTTTTTCACGGAGGTCTATGCTGAATTCTTGATAGAGCACTAAAGTTAATGAGTGAAAGGAGTGACAGTGAGTCGGTATTAGTTTTGCGCAGTTAGAGGAAGTTTAAAAGTGGCACCAGTGATTGAAAAGTTGAAAGAGAATCATTTAACTTGATATAGTCACGTGAAAAGAAAGGATGAAACGCGTATTGCTAAAAGAGTTAATTATATACATGCAGACGGATGGAAAGAGAGGGAGAAGGAGGCCAAAGAAAAGATGATTTTTTGATTTAAAGAGTGATTTAAAAGAAAATAGTGTTAGTGATAGCAGGAAGGGTGACAGGACAGAATGGAAGGAAAAACGTGTTGCTTCGGCCCCAAATAATATGGGACAAGGGAAGAAAGATGAGGCTGATGATGATGAGTTCTCGAACTCGATTGGTCAATTTAGTTTGCAGCTCTTCAGCAAACTATTCCGCTCTTTTAGTTCGTTAGCTCCCGCCTCGAACCAGCGAAGGTTAGATCATTCGCACACGATCTATAATTTTTAAATATCAAATTTTGCGGTTTTTACTACACATGCTTATATTGTGTTTGTAGTAATTTAATACCGAAATGATTTTTTCTGTACTAAAAATACAGAAATCGATATGTCCTTACAAAATATCAACACATCATTTAAATTTCTTCGCTCTTCCAAGATGCGTATTTTAAAGAATTTTGATCTCTTTGTAAGAATGTGTTATATTGGCTATATTTACTGATAGAACTAGATTCCAAACGAATCGTTTTTGGACGCGATTTAGATACAAAGCTTTCGTTGCATAGTGTAGCCGCCACACCACATTATTAAAATCTAATAGGCTACTAACTAAATGAATTACTTCGACAAAAACCTTTACATCGTCGTATGACAAAACCCATCAAACTGGTCGCTTTTTGGCATAAGGGTTAGCTTCTGTTGAAACTCCGAATTCACACACAGTGTCCAATTTCATTAAGTTTGTCCTCATCAATATAATATGCTGTCTTCAAAAGATTTTTTCTTGTATGCTCATCGATACAATTTCTTTGAGTTCTACATTTGAGATAGGTAGTCACTTCATGCAAAATATTGATATCAAGCTGCATACGGTTTGACTAGAAACCGATCCCTACATAATTGGGAAACGACGAGGCGGAAAGTGAGATCAGGTTTCATAATTCTGAGAAATTTTGAAGCTGTCTGCATATATAAAAAAAAAATTCAGAGAGCCGTTAGCTGGATTGTCGTTGCCAATTTTGTTCCTAAGTGAGACCCTTGTGGAACTCCAGATGAAATATTATGTGCTTTGGTTTGTTACACGTAAAATATGGGAATTACCAATCAGAACTTTGTTGATCCGACCACTATTCAACTATCTAACTAAGCATTTACTTTTATAGATAGATACAGGGTTAGGACTGAAACAGTTCACAGTAATTTTCTTTCTAATGTATATTTTAATAATTTTATTGAATTGTGTATAAATAATATTATTTATAAGTAACGAGCCATGATATTGCATAATTATTAGTAATTAACAATTACAATTATTGTTTGTAAAATAATTGTTAAAATAATGTAAATAATATTTTTAAATTTATGTGCCTTAAAGTATGTAAAAGGTACCCTAATCCTAATAGGATATTAGTTCTTAAAAACGCCACCAGTGTTGTAATTGGCAGTAGTGAGACCGTTGTACGAAAATTGTACTAAATAATTATCTAAAATATTTTAAAAAAATACTGTATTTTGTAAATTGTTTTTGATTATAGGTTCTGATTCCAAAAAGGTTTTGTTATTTTGCCAAGACTTTTAACACGACTGCAAGAAGGGTTATTGATATTTATATCAATCCATTTGCATGATAATAATTTTGTATTTATTTAAATTAAAACAAAGTTTTTCAAACGGTTTTTAAAATAACTGACTCAATTTGACCTAATTATTAGTTCCATAATCACACGATGGAGGCGCTGCCAGTAATGTCGCTACAGTCGCTAGTCGCTGTCAAAATAACCAAATGACAATTTAATATCACATTTTCTCACTAGATGTCGTTAGTCGCTTAGTAAATAAAATAATTCTGACCGATTCCTTTTTGGAAATCCGTCGTGATGACGCGTTTTGAAAACGCATAAAATAGAAATAAAATGTAAATATGTGATAATGATAATAATTTTAAAATAATATATTATAAGATTAAGACTTGTTAATAATAATAAACAGTTATGAAATGATTTCCTGTTTTTTTTTTTATTATTATTTTATGCAGGTACTCTGAGAGCAGTGGTGGCCGAATAGACTCTCCTCCGGTCACCGACTTACGAGTTGTAGGTGCGGGTTCAAATCCAGCCAGGCGCATTACTTTGTGTAATTTATTTCGTCACCACTGCTCTCAAAACGGTGAAGGAAAACATCGTGAGGAAACGTGACATTCACCAACCCGCACTGGGCCCACGTGGTGGATAACGGCCCATTCCCTCTCCCAGAAAGGACGCCTGAGTCCCAGCAGTGGGAACATTGAAAGGCTGATTATGCTATTATGCTATGTAGGCATTTATTTATCCCAGGACTCTGTGTTCCTGGACCTTTAAAAGGTGTACGAAGGGCCGAAGCCCCTTGGACACTTCATGGAACCTAGTATAAGCCGAAGTTTACCCCTGTACATGCTATGCTAGTGCACCAAGGACAATCCCCGGTTGGTAGGAAACTGTTGCGACATATAGAAAACAAAGATATGGGCTATGGTTTTTGGAGGCTTAAGTGAACTAGTATTGCACACCTTAACATAATACAGGGCAAACATTTATATAAATAAGTGTACAATAGGCAGTCTTATTGCACAGGGCAATTCCTACTAGACAACCTTTGGATGGACTGAACGAAAAGAAAAAATTTCGAGCTGTCAGTGTACAAAAACATGAATAATGCAAAAATGTAAAAAAAAAATACTTTAATATATAATACATAATTTAAAAAAAAAAAAACAATATACTAATAAATATAAAAATAATTACAATTTAGAAAGGAGAAGAAGAAACTAAAGTGATAGATAATGCTGCTTCACCATTTTTTTGAACGATGGTAGCGTTTGGGCTCGTCTTACTTCTATGAGTAATGCATTCAGCAAACGAACTGCTTGTATCGTAAAATATGTATCAAAGAATGAAGTGGAATGCAACTATGTCAAGACTATGGCCCTTGCCTAAATTATTATTATTCCGTTTATTTATTTTTTATACATATTTATTACATTTTTAAATATTTCTTATAAAAACATAAAAAAAAACATTTAAAAATATAAAAAATAGTAGTCCTCCGGTAACGGGAGCAGGGACCAAGTTACCGGTGGTTAGGGCTCCAGAGACAGGAGCCTCCTCACAATGCGAGCCGTATCTAGGAGTACTGCCTTCTGTATCAGGCCCTTGATCCAGCCGCGCAACGACAGCTTCGACAGATGGTTGTCGAAGCTTTTGGCTCTAAGGCCATTGGCGGTCACGATAATCGGAACAATGACAGCCGAGTCCACATTCCACATGTCGACAACCTCGTGTGCTAAGTCGAGATATTTGATTTGTTTCTCTTTCTCAGCTTTCACGAGATTCTCGTCATGTGGGATGGTGACATTTAACTTATTATTATTATTATTATATATACATCAATTAAAATTTATTACTATGAGTCTATTTTGTCTCATTGTAGGGCTAAAGCCTTTCTTCGTGAAACAACACAATGCCATTTGATCACTATTTCAAGAAAAAAATTTTTTTTTGTAAGTTAGATACTCCTTACCTAACTTCAGCAAAATATAACATCAGCTATTTAGCAGAGTAAGTTCCATTAAAATTGGTCCAACTGTTTCGGAAATTAGCCGGAACAAAAAGACAGACAAAAATTTTAAAATTTGAATGTTGTTTTAGTTAACGGATATTAGAGAAGAAAAAATAATGTTCATTTGTGACTCGCACAGGACAAACAAAGAAGTAATACTTTCATATGTAAGTACTTATTTAGTAAAAAAAAAATGATTTTGATATTACAGACACTTCAATTTTATTTTTATACATAGACTAGCTTCTGCCAGCGGCTTCACCCGCGTGAAAGTCGGTTTTTCCATACAAACTTTGGAACCCCGTTTCATCCCCTTAGGAGGTTTTTAAATTTCTAGGTATTAAAGTGTCTGAGTTATCGTGATTAATCAGTGAGTGGTATTTCGCTTATATATCTATAGATTGGGAGATCATTATTCAATATCAAAACATGAATAAGCTTTTTATTGCTCTTAGCAAACGGTAAGGAACGAAGAACGCTATATATGAGAGCAGTGGTGGCCGAGTGGTAACGGCCCCGACTTACGAGTTGTAGATTGCGGGTTCAAACCCAGCCAGGCGCATTACTTTGTGTAATCTATTTCATCACCACTGCTCTCAAAACGGTGAAGGAAAATATCGTGAGGAAACCGGCATGTCTTAGAACCAAAAATTCGAAGACATGTGACATCTACCAACCCGCACTGGGCCCGCGTGATGGATTACGGCCCATTCCCTGTCCTAGAGAGGAGGCCTGAGTCCCAACAGTGGGAACATTATAAGGCCGACTATGCTATGCTATGCTACATAAAACTAATAAAGCTTGTTTTTTATAAAGGTCTGGTAAAAACAAAAATCTTGAATACTTAGTTGCTGTCTTTTTTAATAAAAATAAAACGCTGTTACGGCGCCTTGAAGTCGATACGAAATCCGGGCCAGTGCCTACAAACTACTCTGTAACTACAACCGGCTCTTAAATAAAGATTAAAAAAAATATATATAATAATAATAATATTCCACAACTATCACACAACGCCGTCTAGTCCCAAGCTAAGCAGAGCTTGTGTTATGGGTACTAAACAACTGATAAACATACTTATATATATCTAAATACATACATATATAGATAAATTACACCCAGACACAGAACGAATGATCGTGCTCATCACACAAACATTTGTCCTGGGTGGGAATCGAACCCACGACCTCCGGCACATCAGTCAGGGCCACTAACCACTAGACCAACAGGCCAGTCAAATAGTCTCAAGTAGGTATTGAGATTCTGCTTTATACCCCATAAAAGAAAATGGTATTCCAAAGATGCTGTAGTTGCTCAAGTGCTTGTTACGTCATTGTTAATCTCACTATTACATGCTAATTATGGTGATTGATGGTAGTCATCAACGCTATATCAATATTTCAAAATCATTAATCGGTACCTACTATTTCTTCAATATGTACAATGTGTTACAAAGTTGACATAAATAGGTAGCTATGTGCAGCAGTAAAACTATGCTGATGCTGAGTAAATAACCTATATTAGGAACTCGAAATTTAGTTCATCATAACTTATTTCTGCCAGCGGCTTCGCCTACGTGAAGTTAGAAAATTATCATAAGGAAACATACTCTTGGAATTAGGCGAGGGCAAAATGTGTCATCTTTGGAACATTTGCATCTGAATTACTGAAATGTTCCGGAGCAGTGACATGTATCATTTGGAACATTTGGAACATGGGCTCAAAAGATACAAATACAGATACTGACTGTTATAAATCGTGATCTGTTACATCGATGACGCAACGTAACAGATCACGATTCATAACAGTCGTACTATACGCTAACAGTTTTATTTAATTGAATTCTGATTTAAGGATAATTAAAAGCAGAAGTTTTAGTTCAGGTCATTAATTATTTTACACTATTTAAGTTTTAATTTGAATTATGAAACGACTGCAAGTCACTTAAAGTAAAGAGTGTTTAAGTGTTCCAATTGTTCCAAATGATGCATTTAAAACATTACTGTTAACTGCTGTTCCAATCTTTCGGAACACTAAAATGTTTTGGAACAGTGAGTCGGTTCAATAAAGAGTTACACACGCCTACTAAAGTACCAAGTATCCATAATATGCTATTTTAGTACATGTCCTAGAATAACATAGAGGATGCCTACTTTTTATAGGCACAAACCGACACAAGGGTATACCAATGTCTACCCTTGTGCCAAACTTCATTCAAATATGTTCGCCGTTTGAGCGTAACAAAGATAAATTATCTACACAGCAACACACAAACTTTCGCTTTTACTAAATTAGTGTGTATCGACCTAAATAATGTAAATAAGGAATCAACTATGTCAATATTAGGATTACTTTCACAGACAGTTTTTAAGCCTACACAAATGAAAAAATCAAGAATGACGTTCTCAAAGTCTAGATAAGATAATTTTAAGACAATTAAAATACACAACAACGAACTACCGAAAATACATCGTTCTATATTTTGTTTTGAAATTTCACTGATTATTACAAATTATTACCGTATTTAACATAAGGACAAGATCCCTTGTCCTTATGTTAAATACGGTAATAATAGCGAAGCCTAGCGAAGAATTGTGAGGAGACCCGACATTGTTGACCTGCTCACATTATCTGGGAATAACTTATTTATTTAATACGGAACTACAACGAATAGTTCGCAGAAACATAAATTACAAAAGAATAATCTTAATAATAAACAATTATCACAGCGAACTCTTCACTAAAATTTGTGCTCAGCACTTACAGAATTTAGTTACCTAATATTAATTATATTTTGAAATAGGTAATTGTTAAAGATATACATATAAACAATAAATAATCATCTACAAAACAAAACAAGATAAATAAAATAAAATACAGAATAAGGAATTATTAATTGGAATAAAAAAAACAATTACTTTAAGTCAAATTAAATTAAATCAAAGGGACGAACAAAGAAGAAGAAAAATACGAGGAGAAGGTACAGAGATGAGAGATAACACTAGCTAACAAGGTAAAAACCTTAAAAATGAGGCACATAACGCGTTTATAAAATAAATTCACACTTCTTGTTTATCAAGAGGAAATCATTCCGATGGGAAGGAAGGAAGGAAGGAATATATTATAATTGCAGAACCCAGTTCTTAGAAGCAATACTGTCTCAAAAAGGTCAATTATTGTTAAGACTCCATGCCGGAGTCTTAATGTGTTTCCTGATAGCAACAAACAACCTAGGGGGTATTTAAGTCAAGAGTGAATAGGTTACTTCAGCAGGCGTGCTCCATCGTCAACTGCAACATCAATAATATTATAATTTAAGCTACTTATTTGAATTCGAATTGAATGAATGAGACGCTCGTATCACCGAAACAAATAACACGCTAATAATTATTTGGAACAGTACCTTCGCTTGAAAATTAACTTGACATTCACACAATTAGTTTATTTTATTTTTTATTTATTTATTCGGCTCCCCAAAAATTGTTAACACTCAAATTTTTACTAAACTTCACTTAAATCTATAGTCTAGTGTCACAATTTATTACAGGTAAGCACCACATATATGCTAAAAAGTACAAAATGACTTATGTGTCCACTCCAAGGTAAAATTGGATGTTGTAAATGTGATATAATAAATACATTTGCTCAATTTACTATTTAACTAGATTACATGTATACATAGAGTTGATTTCGATATTTCTTTCATTACCAAGGATTTAGGTGGGCCGATCCCGGCGGCACTGCAATGCCGGGCCGACCCGTGACGGGAGTGGAGCGAGCCCCGAACATCCCGTCAGCTTACAAAAATCAGTTTAATATACTGGTCCCTCAGTGAGGGAACTTTCAGATATTAAGCTGAAAAGAACAGATACTACACTTTGATCTTAGCCAAAAGGCCGAGAAGCGATAACTGTGGCTCCGTGGTAATCGCTGCGTCCCCGCAAGGGGGCGCGGCTGGCGGGGTGTAGGCTGAGCCTTTGTCCCGCGGTCTCGGGGTAGGGCCCCGTGAATACGGGGTCTGCGTTGGGGGTGCCTTATAGGCGGCAGCCTCGAGGCAGGCGCGCTTGCGCAATCTTGCCTAGGTGTAGCTGTGTTGTGTTCAGTAGGAGCGCCGCGGCACTGCTCCTGCAGTGCCGTTTTTTCACGACATCTCGGCGGTCAGTCCCCGCCAGGTGGAACCCCCGGTTGCCCGGAGGAAGCCCAGCGAGAGACGACCAGCGACGAGAATGCCGGCTTTAGGGGCGCTCCCTACTGAGGATGAAGACCCCCGTCCGTTACGCTTCCAGATCGAGCCGGTCACGCTTCGGGCTAAGGGGGTCGTAGTGAGAGTGTGAGCGGAGTTGAGATGTGTGTACTACCGCTCATGTGGGCATGCAAACGCGCAACCGCGCTGCGCGTCTGTTGCGTGAGTATTATGAGTGTGGAGTCGTGATTGTGTGAAGGGTAGTGCACGTCATGCCTATATTAACTTAGAACATGACGTACACCGGGTGCATGTGCTGTTGTGGAGTCTGTTTCGTTTGAGTGAGTCGCGTGTAGGTGGGGGGCGGCTCACTCAGGCGTCAAGTCCGGGGGGTCGGACACGTCCGGAAGGAGGTCGCGTGGGAAGCGCCTCGCGTCAGGAGGACGCGCGTGCCAGGGCGCTATATGCTTGACGTGTGGCCAGGCAGAAGCGTCGGCACGCGAGAACATATTGGACGCGAGGCGACCACAGAAATCGTCCAGGCTCTCCATCCCGAGGTCCCGCTGGAGGACGATAACTGTGGAATAAAACCCGGCGAGGGTCATTCGATCGCGGAGAATCTTAACACCGCGATTCAGGAAAACGCGTCATATGTACAACGCCATCTATCGGCACTTTAGAACAATTTAGTGGCCAGTGTCAACATAGCTACATATACAGGCAAACAAATTTAAGAATCACACAGATACAACAAACTAGCAGCTGGAATTTAAAAGGATTTAAGTTTTCTTTGAAGCGTAAATTTAAAACTAGGTACTACTTGAAGTCCTCTCAATCTTTGTTCGGTTTCCGTCATAATTGTTAAATTAATAACAATTATGACCGAAACCGAACAAAGGTTGATAATGATATAATATTAAACATTTATCATAGTATTTATTAGTTTGTAATTTTATAATAATTTAATATTAAAAATATATCATAGTGACTATATGATTGGCCTGTTGGTTTAATGGTTAGTGGCCCAACTACTGTCCGGGTTCGATTCCCACCCAAGACAAATGTTTGTGATATGAGCACGATCATTAGTTCTGTGTCTGGGTGTAATTTATCTATAATATATATGTATTTAGAAATATATAGATATGTTTATCAGTTGTCTAGTACTGATAACACAAGTTCTGCTTAGCTTGGGACTAGATGGCGTTGTGTGATAGTTGTGAAATATATGATATGATGAAATGACAATTTTGTATTTTTAGCATATATGTTTATTTTATCATTTCAGGCATTTTAATTTAATGATACTCCATTATATTTGTAATATCTATTACTTATTTAATGTGCACATTTATGGGTTGACTGGTAGAGAATGCCTTGTTACAATAAATCCGCCTATGTATCACTGATGAACATGAAGTTAAAATAAATAAATAAGATAACCTTCATAAATAAACTGACACAGATCGACGAAAATTAAAATGTAGCAGTAGACGGGCTATTTAGAATAGTCGACAGTTAATATTCAATATTAAATTCTTTATTGCTAAAGAATAGTTAAACAAAAGTCAAAGTCAAAGTTTTTTATTTCACATAGGCCTACATGGGCACTTATAAAACGTCAGAAGCTAGTGCACGGTTCCAAATTGGTCGTTTCCTATGGAGAAGAACCGGCAAGAAACTACATGGTTACTCTTTTAAAAAAGAATTTGTAACAAGTAAACATGGACACAAAAAGTGTCGATCATCAATTTCAGTCAAATCAGTCGTTGAAGACATAAATATATATTTAAGAAAAGTGTGAAATATCAGACTTTAGAAAATAAGTTTATATCGGGCAGTGTTCCACAATACTGAGCAGTACCTATATTCATCTATACAGACCATCGATCACTGCTAGAGACGAATAAATTGAAATAAAAATGAATATATTATTAATTTAGAATCAGTTTCATCTTATAATTCTTCCGTACGTGTATGTGTCACCTAACTCGTCCTAAAAAGCTTGACCGGTTTAGATGAAATTTTGTGTGTATATTTGAGTGGGTCTCTGAATGGTTTGAATATACAAATGGACCCGGTAGGTGGTGTTGCAATATGGTTTTTAATAAACTTTTTTGACGAATAGCCAGCTTTCGGGGCAGGACTACGTTCTCTGGGACCGCTAGTATGCAAATAAGATCATCATCATCAACCATTTCACAAATAACGTCATCATCAGTCATCGAAACCAAATACTAAAACCGTTTCAATTTGACCTACCTTCCTCGTGTCAGTTATAATTTATGATTATTTTGGGTGGAAAACGGAAACAGATACTATACCATTGTCTTCTCTCATGCGTTTATCATCTATACAGGGTGAATTTTTCAAGTAGGCATTAATAGCCAATTCCAAAATCATGAGTATTTTTTTCTAATTTCCTTTATAATTTGTCATTAGGCTGTCGCTGATTTTTTTAAATGACTAGAACTTTTTAAATGGTTCATGTTTGCTTAAGGTATTTATTGATGTTGATTGATAACAGAATTTACAACAACAACAATTATTAAGTATGTTGGCGCAAGGATGCCGATCATCATTGAAATTCTGTCTAGGGGCTCCATTTTGTGGGCGATAGCTGGGTATCGAGCAATAAACAAACTATTCCAGATCACACAACTGATTTATTATGATGCAAGCTTTAGGTATTCTCTTCACACAACGAGCCTTGAAACCGACCCCGAGTCTCGAGGTTGTTCGCACGGCTGCCGACAGAGGAAAAAGCAACGCACCTCTGCATTCGGCACTTTTATCTGCTCGATTCCTGCAAACGTCAGCACGGACTCTGTCAAAGTGACATGTGTCACTTTTCATTTTGGTCGTTCATTTGTTCTCAAGCTTCCGTACTATTGACTTCTCCGACAAGTATATAATTATGAATACATTTTACAATTATCACATGTATTCAACCCATGCGTATCACAAATAAACAATTTAATAATCACAATAACGGAATTTCCGGCCCAATTGTGATGAAGACTAAAACTGCATCATTAGATTTACGAATAATCATTATTCCTAACGGCACGTGGCGCTAACCAAGAAATCGAAACTCAAAATTTCGATTGAAAAAAAAAACAATATTTAAAAAAAATTCACGCTGCACACCATTCGATAGTTTCGCAAAAGAAGGTCAAATTCTAGGAAGCATTTGGTCACCCACGCTAATTTGGAAAATTCATCCTGTATATTGTTGAGCATGTACAGTCATCTGAGTCACCAAGTCTTGCTCTAAATGATTCGGGAAGTATTCGGTTCTAAGAATTGATTATTTAGTAAGGTTATGCGGTTGAAGATATGATGCTGTTGGAATATTTAATACGAGATCATTAACGATACGTGATTGTACAAAACTGTGAATCAAGGTTGGGGTGTTTTTTTAGATGGGAATCATCCAATGTTTTCTCGCGCCCTTGGGTGATATTGAACTACCATTAACTCCGATGCCTATTTATAATCAATAATAAATCATTTAACAGCGATAAAAAGTGATATTATAAAAAATACGGTGACCGAAAATATTCCGTGCAAAATATAAAATTTGCAATATTTTGCCTAAAGTATCTACTTATCTACAAGTAACTCCATGAGGAGTTGTTTGTTCACCATAAAATATCTTCATTAAAAAAATTGGTCCATTGAATATTCTACAAGCATTGAGACAACAATATAAATCACTGTGTTTTTCTCCAAATCACGAGTTTTAGGTAAAATCATTATTTATTCAAGTGTTCATGTTTTACATTTTAAATACGAAAATGTAATAAAGAATTTAGTTGGCTATAAAATATAAATTATGTGGCTGGTAAAACAAATAAATGTCTGGCGTAGGTGGATGGACAGTGGAAATAAAGTAATTAGTCTAAATTCACAGGTTTTTATTTATTTATTATTTATGAAAACTTTAAGCACTAGTAAGAAGCACTGTACAAAGGCGGACTTAATGCCTTAGGCATTTTCTACCAGTCCATCTTAGAGCTGTGCAGAAATATAACATGGTAGGTACAACATAATTTTAAACTAGATTAGAAATACAATAATAAATATATACTTAGATACACACATACAAATTAACAATGTTATTATGAAAAAGGAATCAAACAAATCAACGCTGTGATGATTACACCAACTGCCTGCGAATGTATTCACGTGCCATCACCTTGAAAGTGAACCGGCTGGAAGCCGGTACTCGGTGCCGGTACTGGACCGTACTGATTCCTGTTGGACCATGACGTGACAATTTTTACTCAATTTTTGTATTGATTAATCCACTATTAGCGTTTCCTAAGTTGAACTAGGAGTATGAAGAGACATGCATAGCATTTGAGACATTTTTGAAGAAGGCGGCTGGACGGCTGGAAAACTGCCGGTTTTTACTAGACATAGCAGTAACCCCAATTTCATAGTTTAAAAATAATGGTAAGGACAATAGATATTTGGAGGCATGTGGAACAGAGAGTAAAGTCTCGCAAACCTCCGTTGAAAAGGGAGGCAGCTCCTCCGCGGAGATACCTGGTGGGCAGCTGCCCCGATAGATGATTTCGGGTTGTTCTATATGTTCTAATCGCGCGGAGAACTTTGATTGCGCGATGCAGGATTAGTTCATATGTGACGCCATAGATGTCGCTACAGATATATGTATAAGTACATTACATATTTTGCCTATAGTCTGAAGGAACATCGATGGATTGTGTGTTATATAAAAAAAAGGAATTAATGATAGCGTGACTACAGACAATAAAGAATATAAGAAAAAACGTATTGCACCGACCCCAACTAATATGGGTCACGGACAGGACGATAATGAGTCTGAAACAACATAGGCTTAAACATTGAGAAAATCGTAAAGTTATTTCTTAATCTTTTTGTCCAACCATGAAACATATTTGGAACCTTTTTTGGAAATTAAAAATTATATCATTATATAAATAGTATATAGTGTAGTGTAGTGTAATGTAGTGTGTGTTTGTGTGTGTGTGTGTGTGTAGTGTATGTGTGTGTGTGTAGTGTGTGTGTGTGTAGTGTAGTATATAGTGTATTAATTATATTTTTTTTTTTATTATTGTTATTGTTATTATTTTATTTTAGTTATCAGACGTTTGCAGCTTCTTTACATTAAATAGACATGTGAAAGCAGAATGATCTATTTCGCAGAAGCTTAATCCCTTACTTTATCCAAGTAAATAAACAGTAAGAGTTGTGTGACTCATTTCATAGGAATATTTAGTATTCTTTACTTGTTCTGACTAAAGTATTGCAACAATATTTGTTCTGTACACCTCATCATTTATTGTTTCTTTGCGAATCGCAATTACTGTAGATGCTAGTTAATGATACAGGGTGTAAGGAACTTACAATATATGTAGTCCCGTCTTCTTACCTGTAAGATTATCATCAATATCATCATTTTAGCTGTAACACGTCTATAGCTACACATAGGCTTCACCAAGAGTTATCACTTCGACTGGTCCTGTTCTTAACGCATCCAGTGGATTCCGTTTTTAGTATTTGTTGTTATAGCAGCATCAGAAATACAAAATCTGTAAAAATTTCAGCTATCATGGTTCATGAGATACAGCTTGGTGACAGACCGATAGACGGACAGTGGAATCTTAGTAATAGGGTCCCGTTTTCACCCTTTTGGGTACGGTACCCTAAAATAAAAAAGTAAATGCTTTGAGACGATTAATAAACACTGGACCTAGTAGCCAACCTTGTGGAACCCTCTTTTTACCTTGAGTAGAATTCTTTTTTTGTACAGTATTTCAAAACTTATGTTTACAGCAATTGTTGCATGATTTATTTTATTTATTTACAAGCAGTTGTACAACGTTACGGAATATGTCCAATTTGTTTTTCTTTTTTAAAAGGTAAAAATAGGTTTCTTCATACAAACTTTAGACACTCCTTTCATCCCCTTGGGGGTGAATTTAGGAAAATCCTTGTGGCCTTGTGCAAAATTTCACATTCATAGTCCCAGTAACTCAGCTTCTCCTTTTATTTATATATATAGATACCGTTATTCTTTAATAATGATAATAAATTATATGTATTAATATTATTCTACAATTTGACTATTCTCAATTGTAACTATCATGTATGTAATTTAAATATTTGTACGACCTAAAAATTTAATACAGTGTAATCAATTGAAATCGCTACCACCAATATGTATGTTACCTGTATTCTGGTAAATATATCATTTATTGATTTATACAAACTTCTAAAGAGGTTCTGATAAGAGATAAAAGAAAACAAGATATAGAGGTAAATAACGTTACGTTAACGTCAACGAATAACGCGCGTGTAAACGTTCAAAATGCATTGAAAAAAACGGAATCAATTAAATCTGCACCGCACCTGGGACAAAAAACGCGCAACTTCATAATACAGCAAAAGTAATACCACCTTTATTATTTACTTACATAAAATAAACCTCACGGTTTCCCGTAGGCGTTTATTATATGTTATTAATCCTCATATACATATGCGAGCTTTTGCCGTCTATACTCGACTTCTTTATTTGTTTACAAAACTTTAGTTAAAAGCAACTAAGCGGTAAATTCTGATCAGTGCGTGGAGAATGTTCGTGACGGACGCACGTGCTACGCGACCGTGCTTCAAATATCGAACTCGGTAACGGGAAGTGGCCATTTTTATTAAACTTTTGAAATAAGAATCTCAGTTTTAAATTACTTTTTACTGTGATACATTTAACGTTTTGAGTGGTTAGTACTTAATATTGTAAAAAAATTACTATAAATTACTTAAATATCGTACTTATTTTGTTAAAAGTGCAAATTAAAATCGAATCTCCATTTAAAATCAATAATAAATCATTTAACAGTGACAAAAAGTGATATTATAGAAAAATACGGTGACCGAAAATATTCTGTGATACATAAAAACGTGGTTTTATTTTTACAAATTTTAAATTCGCAAAATTTATAATAAAGTGTAAATGTGGTCAGTGTAACTTTCGTGAACCCTTAGTGAAATCGTAAGTAGACGCTTGTACTACATTTTAACGTTGTCTTTTATCAATCAGTTTATACGTTGCTTGAATAGAGAGCGCTTTCAATGAGTATCTCCGACAGACTATAATAGTACTACATAATGATCCATTTGGTATTAAGTTTGCATTGTGCACTCTTGAATATTACTTTTCTTAAAACATGTGACGGAAATATCTCCAGATTATTGCAAACACAGTTTGCAAATCTTGTGTTTGGTGTCTTGCCTTGTCTTGTATTTGTTGTTTTGTTGTTTGTAGTCTTGTATCGTTTGTTTTGTAGAGTATATCTATCTATCTTGTGAGATTTTAAACTTGCAATATATTGTGAACATTTTTTTTTCATTCTATCAAAAATTTGTAGATGTTTTCGTGGCTTATTGAAAAGAGAAATTTTATAATATTGCCAGATTTAATTTAAATTTAAGATATTTGCGGTGGCAGCGACACAGACACAATGATTTGATTTTAATTTATTTTTCTAAACCTTAAATATCTGTGAATTGGAGCCGGGTCAGACTACAAAAATGATGAATGGGTTGTATGAAAGGTGTTATGACTACAAAGAAGTTGAGTGACAGAGATGAACTTATGGAAGAAAAAGAGACGCTGTACTGACCCCAAGTAAATTTTAAGAAACGGCAGGTACCTACCTAGATGACGTTCATTCAATTTTTTTGTAGTATGAACAAGGAATGGGATGTTACAAGCCATACTATTTTTATTCTACCATTGACTACAACAAAAAATGTCTGATCGACCAATTGAATTGCAGTTTTTGTTCGTTCACTTTATAGCTGTCATAAATCATACTGATTAATTGAATCAGGTACTCAACAATTTTGTATAGAATGGTGTTGAAGTTTGCACGCATATAATAATTTATATTAAAATCTTCCTTGTTTTTTATCAGGTAGTTATTTAAAGTGCGTTGATTATGTCGGATGGACTATGTTTTCATAAGTTTTTTTGTTGACAAATTCTTACTAACATAAATAAAAAACATTGGTAATCAATTTTTGATGGTTAAAATTATTAAAATTTATAAAAAAAAACTTTGCTTCAGATATAGGCATGTATTTTAAAATAAGGGTATTGCGTAAAAATACAATTTAGCCTTTTAATAAAAACTATAAATTCAAAATTGATTTTATGCATAAATAATAAAAAAAAGCAATTTCATGGTATGTCTAGAACCTCGTAAACATTTTATTTCCCACATTTTATACGGTCGATTATAAAATCGTCTTTCAGAAAGTCTAGCTGTTATTAAAATTCGATCATACCTAATAGATAACATAAAAACAAAATTAAAATTTAATAAATAAAACTATTTAGGTACCTACTTAATTTATTCATGAACCATTAGACGATACGTATTTTATTTTATGATCAATTAATAAAAAACTGATTAAGTATTTTAAATAGCCATTCTATTTTAGGAAAAATAATGAACACAAACTTCGCATTTTGTGTTTAAATTTTATTATTGGAAAATAACTGGCCTTCTTTGTAATTGGTAACAAATACGACCCAGTATATATAAACCAGTTATTTTTCAATAAAACCATATGATTATAATAGGTATCGAAAGTTATTTAAATAATTGGCCATTACCTACTACAAAAATTACTTACAAACGTGTACGTTATGGCAATTATATTAACAGCTTACATAACAAGGTTTTGGCCTATCACAATATTTTTTTATTTAAATTTTTCCATCGCTAAGAACCTTAATTGCCTTGTATCACGTACTGTTTCACGCGCCTCAAGAAGATGTCAGCAACTGTAGGGGCCCAGCTGGGTCGAAGTCTACTGGGGCCAAGGGTCTGATTCTGAAAGGAAGACTCGGCCCCGGTACGAAAGGCGACGAAGGAACAGGAGTGGGTTTTTAGTCAGTAAAAGTCTGACACAATCTCTCGCTCCGCCCAAGAGCGGGGGATGTCATAAGATGATTTTCCCACCGGAAAAAAAATTGCCTTCTATCGCAAATCTACGTATTATAAAAAAATAGGTACTTAAATATAATTTATCAATTAATAAATTAATTTACACACGGTAAATGTCTGCTGACACACGGAAAATTTTAACCATTTATAACCAGATAGCTGAAGTATCAGCATAAAAAAAGTTGCATAACACGTTTATGATTTCTCGGAACGTGCAACAAACGTGAGGAAAAAATATCGTAACGATCGATCACAGAAAAAAAAAGAATGAAAAAGTCGTTGTTCAATACAAGAACAATATAATTTAGGTGTCTTCAAGACTAAAGTGAATGGACTCTTAATAAACTAGTACGATTCGCCATCAACGATAGCATCACTGCTTACGATCAGATGGGATCGCAGTAGTTTATATCATTAAAAAAAAAACTTTGATTCACCAATTATTTTATTATTTTTTACCTGGCCTGTTGGTGGCCCTGACTGCTATGCCGGAGGTCGTGGATTCGATTCCTACCCAGGACAAATGTTTGTGTGATGAGCATGATCATTTGTTCTGTGTCTGGGTGTAATTTATCTTTAATATGTATGTATTTAGAAATATTATATATATATATATTTATCAGCTGTCTTTTACTCTTAACACATGCTCTGCTTAGCTTGAGACTAGACGGCGTTGTGTGATAGTTGTGGAATATTATTTTTATTATTTTATACATCTCTATCGTCCGATATCAAACTATGAAATGAAAGTAAAGAAATAGGGAGTGCAACTGTGTTTGCGAACACACTGTTTTGTGCACTATAATATAATATGCAGAGATAAGTATCTTTGTTGAGATTGGCCACCGTAATCAGAGTTCAGTTTATTATCTGGTAAATACTATCTTATTATTCAATCCTCTTCACATAAACCTATTCTTTTAAGATAATTATAACTTGTAAGTAAATTCATTTAAGAACTATTATAGTAAATTATATGTTTACTTTATAAAAATTAAGCCTAAAAAAATTACATTTCATTAAAATTGATAAAAATAAATAAAAAAAAACTTAATTTATTAACAAATATTTTAATAAGAATTTGAAATATAATGAAAATTTATGAGAATTGTCTATAAGGTAAAAGACTCAGTAAGTAATATCTCAAATAATGTAAAAAATAAATGAAAATAATAAATCCTTCCATCGCTGGTTTAGTAGGTATTTCAATATCTCATTTATTATCAAATTCCTGCCCTTGTCTCATGTCCCATTTCGTCTTGTCAACAGTCGGCGAATTCCAGCCCCCCTAGCCAAGGTACAACCGTTTCGTTTCGATTCCTTTGTTGAACTCATCTCAATGCTCAGTCACTTGGTCAGAATCAAAACAAAGGAATAGGAGGCAGGACCGACTTGAGGTGATCAACGAAAAGAGAATCGAAACGAAACGGTTGTGACTTGGCTACGGGGGCAGTACTACTTAAAGTAATCTCACATTTAGTTTGGTCTTCGTCATAATTATTATATTTAAAGTTCTCTTAATTATAATGTTTGTTATTTATCATAGTATTTATTAGTTAATCGTTTTGGCATATAAAGTTACTGTTTAAATCTATTTCGTCCTACAATAATTAAATAGCTTCCTAAAAAACAATTAAGCGTTTTTAGAACAGCAATTTTCCATTAAAAACACTCATTTTCGAACGTTGACATTACCCTCATTAACGCAATTACAACAAGTCTAGTAATTATCAATACTTGTGCGTTTTTGTGCTTCCCAGAAGGAATGTATTCCTAGAATGGTCTACGGAACGACCTCATTAAAATATTTCAAGGTCAGGTTATAAACTTGGTACAAAGAGATAAGCGTTTAGATAAATTATCATAACACAAGCTTTGTACGTGTACTTACTATAATAATTATATATATTAAATCAATGCGTCTGTATCATTAAATATTATTAAACTGAGTTATTCAAGTGAAATATACCTACCTTAGAACTATCTGATTTTAAGAATTGTTAGGTCTCGAGAACGCTCACCAAATCTTCCAAGACGACTCATGTTATGGGCCCGACAGTTTATAATCAGCTACCTGTAGCTATTACTGGTGTCTCAACTATAGGGAGCTTCAAAGTACGTTTGAAAAAATGGCTTATCGAGCAAGCTTTTTATTCTTTTGACGAATTTATGATTTAATTTAATTTAATTTTGACGCAAATATTAATTTGGACTAAAAATTATTATGACTTTTTATAGGATTGTTTTTTATTTTTATTTGTGATTTGACTTCGATTTATTGGTTTTTCTTGTATTTTCTTTTATTTGTTTGACATTTTTTATTATTTGACATTGTTATATAGTCATTAATTTGTTGACTAAGCATAATTTAACATTATGTATATGACTTGTAAGAATCCCTTACCAATAAATTACTATAACTATAATAGATTGTAAAGCTAGTGACATAATTTGATGTACAAGATATAATGGAATTTTTTTTCGAGGTAAAATTGCAATAGTTTGTTTTTATACAAGTGGAGAAAGTTTGTCTTTTGTGAACGAAGTGGCATTCACCCGAGCTATAGGCGGTCGGCAGTCAAGCATTGATAACGTTGCTAACTACTTCGATGTTCCTGCTTTGGTCCAGCTACTCATCATCATCATCATCATTTCAGCCGAAAAACGTCCACTGTTGGACATAGGCCTCCCCCAAGCGACGCCACAACGACCGATCCTGTGCGTCTCGCATCCACCACACTCCTGCGACTCTCACCAGGTCGTCGGTCCACCTTGTGGGAGGCCTTCCAACGCTGCGTTTTCCGGTGCGCCACTCTAGAACCTTTCGGCCCCATCGACCATCCGTTCTACGAGCAATGTGCCCTGCCCACTGCCACTTTAGTTTGGCGATTCTTCGGGCTATGTCGGCAACCTTGGTTCTCCTCCAGCTACTTGGGGTGGCAAATTATATAAGCGCACAATCTTTCAAACAACTCTTTCTATTGATAGTATAACAGTGTAGCAACGATGCAGTTACAAATTGAACAGAAAATTTCTGTCGGAAATTTTACTGAACAACTATGAGTCTGGCGCACAAGGTCACTGAAATAACATGCGATCTACGGATAGGGTTGCCAACTTGTGAGAAGAAATAGAGTATATCTGATTTCAAACGAGATAATAAAGAGTTCGGGCTTGTAAAAAAGATTATCGTTTATTTAAAAATAAATAAAAAAGTAATTTTGGAACTTTTTGCAGCACATAACAAAATTACATTTTTTTTTTCTAAAGAATTGTACCTTTAATAAATTTAAATGAAGCCAATATACAATGGCGGTTTTATCGATAACAGCTATCTTCCAGACAACCTTAGGATGGATCGTAAGAACTTAAAATAATACAGGGGGTAGTCTACGGTGTACTGCTAACAAATTGATCAGTTTCTATATATATACGGTCCGGACTAAGCGTTTCGCTTCGTCGTTTTTACCGCGTACATCGCAGGACTGGAACAATTTGCCTGCTGCGGTCTTCCTGTCCAACTATAATTTAGGTTTCTTCAAGGCTAGAGTGAATAGGCTCTTAATAATCTAGTGCGCCTCACCATCAATGATTGCATCTCTGCTTACCATCATAATAATAATAATATTCCACAACTATCACACAACGTCGTCTAGTCCCATGCTAAGCAGAGCTTGTGTTATGGGTACTAGACAACTGATAAACATACTTATATATTTCTAAATACATACATATATAGATAAATTATACCCAGACATAGAACAAATGACATGAACTTTGAGACATGAAAGACATGAGCTTTGAGACTAGCGGCCATTTTAGTACCCGCTGTTTGCAAGGCAACAGTCTGCATTCGGAAATTATCTAAGTACTTATATCTCAAAAACAAAACAACTAGTAAGATAACGGACGCGTAACATTTGAGGTCATATGTGTTGACAGCGGCACTCATTTTTGTATTATTTCCATTCCTGCGGTACGGGGTCTTAAAGATCTCGTTTGAGAACTATCATTATGGCGGTAAGGGGCTTTTTAGACCCCCGTAACGTTTAAGAAACTAAAAGCTTTTTGGCTAAATAAAAAAAACATACCTATATAATTTTATTTCTTCAGAGCGATACGAGGTCAAAATGACCCCGTATACAAGTACATACAAAACTGCATTCTGTTTTAATCGGCCATCTTAGATATACGAGTATATTCATCTCTTCCTTATTATCCTTCCTGCTATTCGTGTGTACAACCAATTACCAACAGCCATTAAGCAATTAAATGGAAATATGTTTAAAAATAAATAGAAAACATTTTTGATTGATAATGTATTTTATAATCTGCATGAGTTTTTTGATAAAAAATAATATTTGTGTGTAGTACTTCTTTTTAATATTTAAACTTAAAAAATAAAAAAAACTATTGCATATCCGACTTGGGTAGACTGTTGAAACTAAAAATGTAATGTTTATAAATAAGATCTTAATGTACCAAACTAAACCAAATTGAAGTTACGACCTCCGCATGGCAGAGAATGACTATGTTTTTCTAAGCCGCACCGTAAGGAAGACACATTCAAGGAGTATTAGATAGACCTCGTTGCACACTGAACTATCAGCAATGTCCAAACATGCGGGGTTACCATGAAGTTCAAAGTAAGATTGTTTCATTCTTATTTCAGTGTGGGTAAGAGACAGAGCTATATAGGTTGTCTAGCGCTATCTCTTACCCACACTGGAAATAAGAATGAAACAATCTTACTTTAAACGTCATGGTACAGGTTCTAATCGAGTTTAAAAACAAAATCCCTTGCACAGGTGACAAGTTTGATTTCCACCCCTTTTGCTTCAACCAATAACAGTGAAATAAAAAAGGATGAAAAAAGTACCTAACGGCAATTTTTAACTTAACATTTGGCTTTGCAATCATCAGAGCATCTGGTCTTTTGGGCTATTAGTCCAAAGAACATATGGATATTTGGGTTTCTTTTACCTAGAAACAAAAGGATTGGAAAAGAGAGAGAAAGCTAATACTTTTTTACGTTTAAAAATGCTATTGGTCGATGAGGAACAAAGGCGCTACTGTACCGGCCCGGCAGTGCAAGCAAAAATTACCCACAAGGAGTACAGCTTTGGACATTGCTGATAGCAGGGGCGCCGGCTTTTAGAAAACTTCTTGGTGCTCATGCTCATTTCATGACTCGAAAAAGTGGCGAAGTGTGAGAAGAGAAATGCACACTGATCGACATTTTGATAACGGTTACTGTTACTAATCAGTAACTGGCATCCGTTGCCCGCATCGTTAATCTATACTTATAATAAATCTGTAGAAGTGAAAATTCTGTACATTGAAAATATAAAAAAAATGGCAGGGGGTGTTACTAGACCGACAACGAACCCAAAAATGTGATTAAAAAAATTTTTGTCGGTCTGTCTGTTTGTTCAGGTATCACCCAAAAACCACCGGGTCGATTACGATGAAACTTGGTATAATTATTCTTTAATATCCTGGGCAACACACTGGGTACTTTTTATCCCGGAAAAGTATATGCAATAAAAAACAAACTTAATTTTGCGCTTCTACGCGGACGAAGTAAATAATAAATTGAGACAACATCACATACATCGTCCTGGTCCTAAACTAAGGTTTTCTCTTGTACTATGGAAACCAGGAGACCAGGAACAACGAAGGTACCACAAACACCCAGACCCAACAAAAAAATTTGTTTCATCAACAAACATTTGTGTTGGTTCGGGAACTGAACCCGCGACCCTTGCGTCTCAATCGGCACTCTGAACCACTGCGCTAAACGGGTCGTCAAGTGATGAAAAAACGCCCATCCCAAAAGGCGATCTGTTTCTTGATATCTATTCTCAGGGGTGCTCGGCACCCACTATTTATTTTTCATGTCCCTGGCTGATAATACGTGTTAAGATAAACCCATTTCGAACAGTTATTTTTATTTCATCTGTTCTATCTATAAAACTGTTTAAGTAACAGTTATTTTAAGAACTGTGAGCTCCCAAAACGTAAAACCCAATGATAAACTATTTTATCAGGAGTAACCTATTGTCAAATTGAATGAACAGCTGTTGTTAGCGTGCGTATGTATAACGTTATGGGCCACGTAGACAAAAAGTGATAAGACAAGACAGTAATTAATTTTCAAGATATAAAAAAACCGGGCAAGTGAGAGTCCGACTGGCGCACTCAGGGATCCGTACAGACTTACCTATAAAACAGGTCAATTCCCGAATAAAGTTACGAAGATTTTTCCGAATGGCAATTTTTTTTTTACTACATAACAGATTTACAGTTTTCAGATTTTTTCGTTTACTTGTGCTATGAGGTTTGTACGGAATTTTCAATTCGCGAGTCCGACTCGCTCTAGCCCATTTTTTTTAATAATGTTTAATAAAAGCACTAGTATATTAAGAGCCTATTCACTCTAGCCTTGAAGACACCTACATACCACAAAAAAAAATAAGGGGTTCATTTAGATGCCAATGTATACATTTCTATAATAAACTTCCTTCAACAACTTAGCCTTAATAAATTCAAATCATTTGTAAAGCGAAAACTTTGCCAAAAGGCTTTTTACTCTGCAAAGGACTATGTTGAGGACGAAAAGGCTTGGGATTAACCTGCTCCAGTACCTACAACTGTTGTCATGTTTTTTCTTTTATTTTTATTTTCAATTATGCTTTCTGACCACCCAGCTGTGATTCATCCAATTCCAGTTCGTAAAATGTCCTTAAAATACTTTATTATGACAGACAAACGTCCCACAAGGAAGAGAACATCACAAAAAAGCCTATTATAATATTAACAAAGCAAAATTCAAAGCTTACAAACTATGAGAAAATAATTCGTATATTCATTTGACAAAAATGCAGGAGACACCTGCTTCGTAAAGAATTTTTCCCGCGGTCGTTTTTAGAATAAACCTGTTAGTTCTCTATGGATCAAGAAGCTTATAAAGCCAAAGCCAGTTTGATTTTTAGGGTCCCGCACCTCAGTCGAACAAATCCGGAAGCCATAAAGGATCACTTAGTTATGCGTCGGTCAAGACTCTTTTTTTTTTCAAGAATGCGTGGAGGTCTCATCTAACTGATATTAATATCAAATACACAGGTCTCCGTTGAAGGAGTGAAAAAATCAACTTCAATGTTAAGGCCGTTTATAAATGTTCCATTTATGGCGTACGTTTCAACGCTTGCAAGAGAACCAAAATCTATAGGAGACTTCCCGTTGACCTAGAATCATGAAATTTGGCAAGAAGCAATGCCATGTAACACAATTAAAGGAAAAAAATCGAAAAACGTATAGTTACATCACAAAATAATTAGATACTTTTATTGCGATTTGGTAAAATCTTTAAGACTCGATTTGGGAATCGAAATATACCTATTCAAATATGTATGTTTTTACGGAATCTTAGGTGCCTGAGTCTGACACGCACTTGACCCGTTTTTTTTTTAATATGATTAACCTTTTTACTTCGATATATGAATTATTTATAACTTTGACAGTTTTGAATTGGATACGATATCATTGTAGGATTAACACGCACAATTCCTTATTTACACGATTTTTTAACGTAAGTACTTGAATGCGTTGACGTGAAAATTCTCAAAAAAAAAAATGTCAAATCGTAAAATATATATGAGTCGATTTATTTATTGTACTAATATTTATTCATTATTTTTCAATTTTTTTTTTTTTGATGTCGGAGCATCGGGCGTCGGTGAATGGTTAATTGTATTTTACTTTATATTAAATTTATTTTAATTATAATTTTATTTTATATTATCATTCATCACGGGCCCGCTGAAATACGACAAATAAAGCTGGTTTTTGGATAATACCAGCATGCGTTGTTTTTTTTAATATCGAAGCATACGCTAAAATAGAAACCTCTTTGGCCTCGCACAAATATCTTTGATACCTTAAATGTCGTTAATATTGTATTTTTATTTAAGTTACTTTTTGTTAAAGATTTTAGTTGTAATTTTCATTTTATTCAGTGGTTTGGTGTCCTATGCAAGACGCATATAGTTAAACGTATTTCTTTCTTTTTTTTTCTTTCTTTCTACTGAACTACCATTCGGCGATTAAGATAGCCATACACGCTAGGGTATGCCTCACAGGTTTGCCTGTACAGTTGAGTTTTACAGGTAAACCGGAGCGTGTATGTTGAACAACTATGCAGGTTTCCAGACAGCTTACCTGACAGGTATGACTGTACAGGCAAACCTGTCAGGTATACTCTAGCGTGTATGGCGACCTTTTATACAGTTTAAGTAAAAATTGTAATTGCAATGGACAGGGCACATTACTCACAGAACGGATGGCCGTTGGAGTCGAGATGTTCTGGAATGGCTACCACGTGCCGGAAAACGTAGCGTTGGAAGGCCTCCTACAAGATGGACTGATGACTTGGTAACGGTTGCGAGAGTCCGATGGATACCATCTTTCACCAACGTGTAGATTACGTGATACCAACGCCGTCTAGCTGAGTCAGCTTACGATAATCCACACACTACTAACCCGGTGCTTTTTTTGGCCCACAGCAACTCATTGTCAAACGAGGTCATCTCAGTCCCATTTTAACTATGCGACTTATGTCATTATGACGCTGAAACGAAAATACACATTTTTAAACGCTAGAGAGATTTAAAAATATACTTCCCTGTTCCCCATTTTGTTTCGGAGAAGTAATTAGATACAGTTTGGTAGGTATATTATATACCAAAATTCTCGAAATAGCCGTGGTCATAAAACGTGGGGGCGACGTGATACCTACTAGACGATGCGTGCACACCGTACAGACTTAGGGTGCGTTTCTACTGATGCGGAGCTGGGCGGAGTCGAGCGGAGAACAACAGAGAAAAGTGGCAAGTGTTCAAAGTCAAAGTCAAAGTCAAAAGTTTTTTATTTCACTTAGGCCTACATGGGCACTTATAAAACGACAGAAGCTAGTGCACTAGTGTGTTATTGATGCGGAGTGGGGTGGAGTGGTTTGAGCTTTAGGTACTGTAGGGGCGGAGAGGTAATGATAAATCTTCTGTGCTCTAAGTTATTATGTATATTATAAAGTGTTTATTATTAGTGGAAGCACTTTATATTACATTAATTATATATAAAAATAATATCGACCTGACGGCTAGCTATTCCAAAAACAATCTTCTTTTCTTCCTATCAAATATGAACCCCTATGCTATATAAAGCATAAACATTAAAAAGTATAATTGCCAGTTTGCACGTTAATAAGAGCCATAGCAGTATGCGACCTCTTTAGATGTCACAGTACCGAATCCGTTCTGTCCAGCTCGAGCGCGCGTTTCATTTGAAAGTCTCCACTGAAACGGAGTGGGGATTTCAAGCTTTGTGATTGGCCAATTTGCGATCCGCTCTTCTTCACTCCGCTCAACTCCGCATCAGTGGAAACGAACCCTTATATACCTCCAACTTTTTCCAATACACCTATATTTATGTGCACTGCTATGTTTTTTTTTTTTTGAGATGGAAAATGAACAAACGATTTTCCTCGCTCTAGGGTGGAGCGTGCTTGTGTCAAAAGTTTACTGAATAAATCCCATCTGTCTCCTTCAGTTATCTTTGTGTCCCAGGGTCACGGTAACTCTTTTGAATGTTCCAGAAGCCCTTGCGACTTTGCAAACTTCGGCCTTACTGGGCTCCGTCTGTGATTCCTCCACCACAAAAAAAAAATCTTTGGTACAGACATCTGTATAAGGTGCATTTTGATTCGTTACGAGCGCTACTGCGCCCGGTAGACAAATATAATCAAGGTCACGTCCGTGCCGTACAATGTCTTATGAACATTATTAACGTTGTTAATAGGTTTATATTCGCATGTTTTCTTTCGAAGAGTAAAACTTCTGTACCTTGTACTATTACTTATTCTGTGGTTTTGATAGTGTGCGCCGTGACGTAGACAAAACAGTCTTGTCGCAGACGTCGTAGACAATTCTGTCTAAGACAGTCTTGTCTCAAGTGTGCGCAGGCCCTTACATTTAATATACCTTAAAGCTAGAACTAAATTAGACTGACGCACACGTGTAACACGCCTGATTTGTACGTAGAACGACATCATGTGGCGTGGTCAAATGTAGCTCTACAAGTCTAGTTTCCATATAAAATGTATGGAGACCGATGCGCCCAGATCGGCGTGTGTGGCACACGTATGCGGAGTGTAGTTCTAGCTTTAGTGCTATCACGAGCTCTTAATGCGATCCATTTGACGACCTAAACTGAACTGTTAAAAAGATAAAGCTATACAGGGTGTATAGCTCCATCCGTTTTTCAAGATTAACAATTTTAAAACGTCATGAAAAGGGGGCAACTAGTTGATAACGCTGTCGATACCAATCCCTTATATATAAGTCGGTGAAGTCAATAGTACTGAAGCTTGAGAACGAACGAACGAGCTAAGGCCTACGCAGACCGGGACGGCATGGCAAAGGATTTAAATTTTTACCAATGAACATTCAATCATATCGAAATAGAAATACGATAAAAATTCCTATGCTTTAAAATTATCCCGTAGCATCGAAAGGGATATTGTCGCACAGTATAGAAAGACGCGTCACGGGCTCCCGCGGCAGGATGCCGTGGTGCGCTGCGGTAGGCGACAGCATGCCGAAGGACGCCAGCGCCCGCCAACACTCTATTAAATGCTACTTAGGACTGAAATATGTATCGGGCAGTAGAAGCTGCCGTGGCATACTTCGACGTGACGCGTCATGCCATGGCAAGGCACTGGATTGCCGCAGTATCTAAGTGGCTAGTGTGCGCTGACTGACGGCAAAATCCTTTGCCATGCCGTCCTGGTCTGCGTAGGCCTTTAAGTGACAATTGACACGTTGCACCTTTAATCCAATACCGTCACTAAACGGTTCTTCAATAAAAACAGTTTTTAACACTATCTGTAATAACTTTCCAGATGGCGTTAAAAACAGTTTTATTCGAAATACAGAACGCGTTAAAAACATTGTTTTTTTAAGAATTTCGTTTTTGACGGTATTGGATTAAACACATGTCACTTTGATAGAATCAGAAGTGGGATTCCGAGCAAATAAACAAGCTCAGCACGAAGGTTACGTAACGCCGGTCATAAAGAAAATAGTGAGAGCAAAGACAAGCGGCGGTCATTATTTGAAATGGAAATTTAGATAGTGAAGACCTGGAATGAAGCACTGAACTGAAAAAGATTCAAAGTTCCGTTAATCAATGTCATTATCAGTTTTGGTCTGATTAGATTTTTTCCAGTGTTTTTCCCTAATTCTGAGCAACAACTGTTGGACCATGTTGACATTGTTCCCAAGAAAGAAATCATCATCATCATCATTTCAGCCGAAAGACGTCCACTGTTGGACATAGGCCTCCCCCAAATGTCGCCACAATGACCGGTCCTGTGCGTCTCGCATCCATCGGATTTCCGCGACCCTCACCAGGTCATCGGTCCACCTTGTGGGAGGCCTTCCAATGCTGCGTCTTCCGGTACGTAGTCGCTATTCCAGAACCTTTTGTCCCCATCGACCATCTGTTCTGCGAGCAATGTGCCCTGCCCACTGCCACTTAAGTTTGGCGATTCTTCGGGTTATGTCCGTAACCTTGGTTCTCCTGCGGATATCCTCATTTCTGACGCGATCACGCAAGGAAACTCCGAGCATAGCCCTTTCTATTGCTTTTTGAGTAACTTTAAGCCTTCTGATGAGGCCCATTGTAAGCGACCACGTTTCGGAGCCATATGTCATCACTGGCAAGGCAACACGCATTGGTCATAGACTTTTGTCTTGAGACACTGTGGTATATTGGACGAGAAGACACCGCGCAGCTTCCCGAACGCTGCCCAGACGAGTCGGATTCGACGATTTACCTCTTTCTCGAAGTTAGATCTACCCAACTGGACCGTCTGACCCAGGTAAACGTAGTCGTCCACAACTTCGAGTGTAGAGGTTCCGATCTTGATAGGAGAAGAAAGAAATAGGAATCGAGTAAATCGCAGAGTACCCAGATTGTGGCCCAGACAAGACCAACACAAATGCACGTTTATGATGTGTGTTTTGTAAGATAATATGGAAGCTGCATCTGTACACAAGATAATGTCTTAACTGTCTCCTAATCATTTACCTGCTACCTAGACAAGGCAGTTAACTGATAAGACTCATACATAAGAATGTTCAAGGTGAAGATTAAACGATGTTCTATTGTTTGAGTAAGATTGTGGAACGTGCGAGAGCTTAGATAATAATGAAAGTATAGAAACGAGTTTTTGTTTATAATTAAGTAAAAGGATTAATTAACTTGATATAGTTATATATTCCTTCACCGTTTTGAGAGTAGTAGTGGATTGTGACGAAACCGGCATGTCCTAGAAACAAAAATTCGAAGACATGTGACATCCACCAACCCGCACTAGGCCCGCGTGGTGGATTACGACCCATTCCCTCTCCTAGAGAGGAGGCCTGAGTCCCAACACTGGGAACATTAAAAGGCTGATTATGCTATGTACATATTTTATTTTATTTTTCGTTAGTTTTAATTAGTTTTTAAGATTTCTCTTCCTCCAAGGTGGAGCGAGAGTAGGTTTCAGACTTTTATTGACTAAAACCCAACTACGACTATTTCGTGTCCACGTTGAACACATGACTGATCGTTAAGCTGACGTCAGAACAAAGGAATCTACTCGAGGCGTTCGACGCAAGAGTATCGAAACGAAACGGTCGTAACTTGGCTAAGGGGGCAAGCTTTATCTCTTTCTTTTCGCGTTGCCTCTTTATCAAACATTGCATTGCATTGCGTTGGATGAAATATTCACGTTGACGATAGATGGCTCGGAATCTATTATAAATTCTTGCTTACGTCTATTAATAATAAATAATAATAATATATTCCACAACTATCACACAACGTCGTCTAGTCCCAAGCTAAGCAGAGCTTGTGTTATGGGTACTAGACAACTGATAAACGTACTTATATATTTCTAAATACATACGTATATATATAAATTACACCCAGACACAGAACAAATGATCGTGCTCATCACACAAACAATTGTCCTGGGTGGGAATCGAACCCACGACCTCTGGTTAGGTTAGCAGTCAGGGCCACTAACCACTAGACCTACAGGCCAGTCATGGAAACTATTATATTAACTATGGAGTGTAGGGGAACATAACCATGATCTTCCTTATCTCGATATGAAACAGTAGATACTAATTAAAAGCTGCAGGCAATTAAAGACACCGCACTAATTACAGTATCGCAGTAACGTTTTGAGAACACATTCATTGTACGCACAGCTAAGGAGTAAAATTCCCTATGTTTCCTGTGACAGCTACCACCTGGTGGTTTCTAAGTCAAGAGTAAATAGGTTACTTCTAGGCAAGCGTGCTCCAAGCGTGTTCTTGCAGGAGAACTAAGGTTACCGACATAGCACGAAGAATCGTCAAACTTAAGTGGCAATGGGCAGGGCACATTACTCGCAGAACGGATGGCTATTGGGGTCGAAAGGTTCTTTAATGACGACCGCGTACCGGAAGACGTAGCGTTGAAAGGCCTTCTACAAGGTGTACCGATGACCTGGTAAGGGTTGCGGCAGAAGCAGGCTAATAAGTAGCATTCTACTGATGAAAAAAATGTTTAGTATATTAAAATTAAAAATGCCGTAAATCGATCGAATATGGAGCCACCATTTTTTTTTTCCTTTCGTTCCTTGTGGAACAGGCTAGGGTCAGAGACCACGCAGTCATCAGTTTTTTCGTTTATTTTTTGTAAATTCAGTTAAATTCATTAGTTTATTTTTTGGATAATTAAGGTAGATCCAGTTAAGTCATTAGTTTGATATTTATCCGTGAGTGAGTAAATTCAGATTCAGTCATCAGTGTTATATATTTGCTAGCTGACCCGGCAAACGTTGTTTTGCTATGTACATAAAAATTGAAAAATAAAATTTAGGGGTGGATTACCCTTAACATTTAGGGGAATAAAAAATAGATGTTGTCCGATTCTCAGACCTACCAATTATGCACACAAAATTTCATGAGAATCGGGAAAGCCGTTTCGGAGGAGTTTAACCACAAACACCCCGACACGAAAAATTTTATATATTAGATTTCACTATAATACGTGTATAAGACTTTTTCCAAAATAAAAGTCAATTATTTAGAAGTTATGTTTGTAAGAGCCATGGGTCAAGTCCTTGTATTTTTTTTAATTTTTTAACCCCCCTACTGAGGGGGTTGAGGTTATATTATCATTAACATTTCTTATCAATTTAAGACGAAAATGGAGCCACCATATTTTTGACAAACAAGATTGTTTACTTTTTTATGTAATATTTTAGGGTTGGATACTAAATCTCTTAAGTCTTTTAAGTCTTTGTATGAATAGTTAATTTAAATACGTATGTAAACATTCCGAGGAATAAACTTTTGAATAATTAAAACAGCCAAAAACTATTTTTGACATCTTTTTGAAATGCTACAGATTACTAATAAACCACATAACCTTAAAAAACATTTTAATTATTTACTAATTTCTCCGTACTTTTAAAAATATATTTAACGCCGTACTTAATAATGTTCATTAAGGCAAATCCAACGATTTAAGTTTCATCAATTTATGTTTTACTAATTTTATATGGTTTGGACCATGTTAGCAGAATGACCATTGTTCTTTATGAATGAAATGCATGATGACAGATGGCGTTTGTCACGCACATTTAGTGTGCACGTGTTTAAAATTTAGTTGACATTACACTTTGACAGCCATTATTTTGAAAAACTAATAATGACAGTCTGTATGTATTTTGATTAGAATTTGTACCAAGTTTTTTTTTAAGTCCATCATTGTTAATTTATTTATTACGGCACTCCAACGAATAGTTCGCTGATATATTTACAAAAAAAAGTCTTATTAATATACAAATAACCCAGCGAATTCTTCACTTAAAGGTGTGCACAGCACTTACAAAGTTTGGTAAATTAATAATAATTACATTTTAAATTAATAGTTCTAAATTATATGGTCATGCAATAATTAATAAAAAGGTACCAATAAAAATAATACAGAATAAGGAATTATTAATAATCAATTGCAAATAGAAAAAAATCAATTAATTAAAAATTGTTATATATTTTAGTTTATTTTTATTGCTTACTATTTATCTTTAGACTATCTGCCGTGAGTTTATCATTGGCATCACCAGCCCCTGTCATAATACCAGCGCTGCGTTATTTGTATTTTTTTTAATATCGCAGTATATGCTGAGATAGGAGCTTTTTTGACCTCGCACAGATGTTTTTTTAGGGTTCCGTAACTCAAAAGGAAGAAACAGAACCCTTATAGGATCACTTTGTTGTCCGTCCGTCAGCCAGTCTGTCTTTCTGCCAAGACCCTTTATCTCGGGAACGCGTGGAGGTATCGAGTTGAAATTAAAACCATATTTCAAAGTCTGCGGTCCCTTGAAGCTGTGAAAAAATCAAACTTCTGACTTAACACCTTTTAATACCTTGTTTTTTGCAAATAAACATTATTATTAACGAAAAATAAGATACGGCCGTTTATGTCGCAAAAAACGTTTATTTCGACAATCTCAAGGGAATCAAAATTCATAATGTACTTCCCATTGACCTAGAATCCTGAAATTTAGTATGAAGCAAGGTCTCATAGCACAAATATAGAAAAAAAAACTGAAATCTGTAAATTTGCAGTTACGTCACAAAAAAAAACTTTTCTTGCAATTCGGAAAAATCTTCGTAACTCGATTCGGGAATTGAAGTGTTTTCAAAGGTAAGTTTGTACGGAACCCTCAGTGCGCGAGTCTGACTCGCACTAGCCCAGGTTTTTTCTTTTTATTCTTTTTTTACACGTTCTGCTCGATAATGCCCTTTTATATGTCATACAACCATCACTTAAAGCAAGCAATTCTGTCCATAGGGAGATAATGTAGTATGGGCGATTCCAAGGGAATAATGACATTTGAATTTGAAACGTCAAAAACCATTATTTTGAAAAATAATCCACATTATACCCTATTCGCGATAGCATTAGATAGAAGTTAAAAAAGGTTGCTAAAGTTCAATATATATGTATATATATTGTACTTTATTATACTTAAGATTGATGCTGAATTTATTATAATCAACTTATATACTTACTAACTTTTATACATAAATGAATGTATTTGAACTATCCATCTTCTGAATTAGGCTTTTAATTAAATAAATTATTTAGTTCTTACTTATACTACTAATGTCTATGTTAAAAAACCTAGGGGTTAAAAAAGGGTTGTCCCTCGCAATGCTCGGGAGTTAATTTTATGAATCCCTCCCTGACGTTCGGGATTTCATGTTCTTTTCGTTGGGGTTCCAGAATTAAAAAGTACCCCTCAGTTAAACTTAGTCATTGCTCATACGTACCCATAAACAAACCAACTTTACTTGCTACGACAGTTCTGCTGTGATCTTATGAAGAGTTTCGTTCCATATCTTCGAAGTTCATCGTCGGATCATAACAAAATTTCTATGGAACCGACTCGGAAGTATAACCTTTTAACCAAAAAATTATTTTCGAAATCGGTCCACAATTGACCGAGAAATCGATGAACATACATTAAAAAAAATACACACAGCCGAACATAGTACCTCCTTCTTTTTGAAGTCGGTTAAAAAGTGTGAAAAGAACCAGTAACTTTGATTTAGTTTTTGAATTGAATCCAATAACAATTAGCAATTCGCCATGCTCATATTAGGTTTACGCCCTCCGCCCTATTTTTTTTTTTTTGGTTGGAGGAAAATAACAAATAATAATTCCATGAGTTTATAATCGTCTATCGTTTATAATAGTATAAAATATAGCATAGTAGTATATATATGTAGGTATATATTCCTATCATTATTTTGTATTTTACCTTCCTTGTTCGTTTATCAGAATAAACTTGCGCAAATACAGAAAACTTACTTATTTGTTAGGAGACTAGAATATTTACGTCAAAAAATATTGGCATAGCATAGACGGCCTTATAATGTTCCCACTGTTGGGACTCAGGCCTCCTCTCTAGGGGAGGGTATGGGCCGTAATCCGCCACGCGGGCCCACTGCGGGTTGGTGGATGTTACATGTCTTCGAATTTTTGGTTCTAGGATATGCCGGTTTCCTCACGATGTTTTCCTTCACCGTTTTGAGAGCAATGGTGATGAAATAAATTACACAAAGTACCTGGCTGGGTTTGAACCCGTAACCTACAACTCGTAAGTCAGGGCCGTTACCACTCGGCCACCACTGCTCTCAAAAAATATTATTTATTCTTTTTTTATCTTTTTTTATTTACTACATGGGTCCAATGGTTAGTAAAAAAACTTATCAACTAAAGGGTTAGTAAAAAACTTAAACTAATGCCGCACTAACAATTTCAACCAGTACTTGATCACTGGCGCATCATGCTTATCGGCTTAGGTTCGAAGAATGCCATTGGAGCTGGTCCTAGATCTGCTTAGCAACGAGTTAGCCTTCTTTCTTACTATAGCGTGGAAATCATCCACACGCGCTAAAGCGAACATACCCGATGCATTGCAGTATCTAGGCAGCCCCAACAGCACCCTGAAACCATTATTATATTGGATCCGCAGGGCATCTGGAGTCTTCCGCGTATAATCAACCCACAGACCACCCGTGTAGAATGTTTGGAGGTATGCGGAACAGAGTGTAAAGTCCCGCAAACCTCCGTTGAAAAGGGAGGATCCTCCGACCAGATGAGGTTGTAATGTCTGGTGGGCAACTGCCCGATAGATGATTTCGGGCATTTGTATATGTTCTAATCGCGCGGAGAACTTTGATTGCGCGATGCAGGATTAGTTCTTTTGTGACGCCATAGATGTCGTTACAAATGATTGGCAAAAAGCTTTAAATAAATTTGATGTTGTGTCTTCTGACGTTAAAGAAAAGTCAAATTCTGTTGAACGCACAATAAAAAAAAAGTTTTGTTTACATGTCTCACCTTATTTCGAGTGAAATATAGATGACTGTAAAACCAATTAACTCCGATTTTAAAGAAGTCACTCACGTCTATGTGTGTGTAAACGATACTATAAGCAGAGTTTGTTATTAGTTTTTCGAAGTATGGCAAATCAGATAGATTTTGAGGCTATAATTTGACTAATTTCGATAAAGTGGAATGTCCGATTTCCGCTCTACTATTTCTCCGACTTAATATTGTTCCAATCACGCTCAAAATAAAATAAAACTGAAAATGTTGACTTCAGCGCCATCTAGCGGAAAAATGGCCTCGAACAACCCGTAGCAATCACCTTAAGGTCTTTTTTACATAGCATGGGTAAGATGACAGCAGGACGAAAATATGCGTCTTTAAGATGAGAGAAAAGGATAGGCAGCTACATTGTATGAATCCGACAGCTGTCACATACACCATACTATAGCAATCGTAGTGTAGATAGCATCGCATAAAGAACAATCATGCATTCAATGTCAATGTCACCAATGCAACATGACGTATGACATATCGTGTTGTAACAGTCGCACGCTCTACATAGATAACACAAATATTTCCATTGTGAATCCTATAACGTAATAACATTCATTATTTAACACCTACGAGGACTAATGTTCAGATAATTATACTTAGGGCGAAATTCACCAATAAAACTAATCGCGTTTTAACATTTGGCTCGCATAATCGCGTTTAGCCGCTGTCACTAGTGTCACTTGTAAAAATACAACAAAAGAAAAATTCAGACAAGTGACACTAGTGACAGCGGCTAAACGCGATTATGCGAGCCAAAATTTAAAACGCGGTTAGTTTTATTGGTGAATTCCGTCCTTAATACATTTTATCTAGGTAAACTGAGTTTTGTAATTCCATCGTCATCATAGTAGGTATGGAGTGTATTTAAGAGCGCTCAACCCGTAATACACATTCTCCATTCAACCCCACTTACATGATTGCGACATTATTACACATCTTTCTGAAAATATTTTGAAATCACAGATACAAGTATCTCCTGGATCAAATATTGTGAATACTTGAGTGAGCGACGTAAGTTACTGAATGCCAACGAAAGTTTAAACTCTCCTTTTTTTATGAAACACTGCGTTGGATGAAACCACAAGTTTTTTTTAAAATGCTCACGATAGACGAACCGGAAAGAGCCCTCTTAACGAGACGGAATGAAGTACTTTTTTCCAATACACTTACTCGAAAACCCACTCTTATCCCACCGCTTTTAGGCACGCAATAGACTGCTTTCCGCACTAGTGCAGAAAAGTATGCGTGCTCTCCCCGCCATAATTTTATTACATTTAACATATCAGGCTAGGCGCGCGTCGACCCCCCTGAGTCACTGGTCAACCCTCGTTTATTCATTTATTCGTAAGTGTATTGAAAAAAGTCGTTTGATACACGTGCAAATTTGTCACTGCAGCCCTCAGCTCCATAACACACTCGCCTGCGTCTCGTGCGACTTCCGCCAATATCTTTTTTAGACAAAAGTATTATTAATCGCACGAAAAAAATCGTATGTTGATAATGTTGTACATGAATCTATGATAAACATATATTTTTTTCAAATCTATTAACCCAGCTGTTACCTAGGAGTAGGCTGGGAGAAAGTCATTGTTTTATGGTAGGTACTGCTCAGGCGCTAGGATCTTAAACACACCCTACCTCTTATTCCGGACCGAGCCCAAGTCGTCGACGGCGCGCGCTGTTCCACGCGCGCCTCAAGGAGATGTCAGCAGCTGTAAGGGCCCAGTAGGGTCGAAGCCTACTGGGGCCACGGGTAGTGTGAAAGCGAAGCCCGGGGCCCCGGGATGAAGGCAAAGAAGGAACAGGAGTGGGTTTTTAGTCAGTAAAAGTCTGACACTATCTCCCGCTCCGCCCAAGAGCGGGATTTGTCATAAGATGATTTTCCCACCTAAGCTCTTATCAATCTATGCACACATCACAAAACACACTACACACTACGCATATCACAAGCAGTACATACTTACTTCTAATTAACTAGCAATAAAGATAACTAACCAGCATGCTGTGGGTAAATGTTGAGAAATCCTCCATGACTCACGGAGGAATGCTGAAAACAATGATCGACATTGATTTGTACTAAATACTGGCGCGTCGTTTGATTCTTGTTTAGGAAGTTGCGCATGTCTTTGACATTACGCATTGGAATTAGATAATAATAATAATAATAATAATAATATATCTTTATTTCAGACATTCGTCCATACATTTTTAACAAAACAAAAGTTAGTAGTTAGGTTGTTAGTAGAACACATAAAAATACAAAAAAAAAAAAAATACAAATAACAGGGTGTTAGTAATTTGTTAGTACAGAATCAAGATCATTATATTAATACGATTGCAGTCTATTTCCTATTCCTGAGTAAGTGAACACTCGCCCAGTAAACAGTAAACGGACCGTTTATTTTGCACGCTAACGTTCTGAGGACAGTGTTGGTGCTACCCCGGACCCTGCTCATCATCGACGCAGTTCTTTTCCTAATGATGGAGAAGAAATCATCTATGAAAGCTGCCGCAAACATTTCTGAAGCACTACAGTACCTGGGTTTCCTCAAAACTGCCCTCAGAGCGTCATTGTACTGAACACGCAAGGTATTGAAAGCCCGCCGCGTATAGTTGATCCACAGACTGCACGTGTAGAATGACTGACAGAAGGCTCTGAAAAGTAACAGTTTTACATCTGTAGTACAACGCGCAAATCTGCGGGCCAACATATTGCAGCGGACTGCCAACGCCCTCCTTTCCCTCTCCAAGTCTGCATCATCCTGTAGGCGATCCGTCAGCATGTGACCCAAGTATTTTACTTCAGTCACCCTTACTAGTGACGCCCCCCCGATCCTAATTGGTGGCACATTTGATGGAGCTTTGTTCCCCGCCTTGAACACCATGAAGACACTCTTACTAGCATTATACTTGAGTCCATGCGACGTAGCATACGCTTCACAAATGCCCAGAAGTCTTCTAAGCGCACTCACTGACGGGCTCAGCAGAACCATGTCGTCCGCATAACTAATATTATTTATCATGGTTCCGTCTATCGAACACCCGACCATAGCTCTGCTGAGCCTGCCAATCAGCTGATTAACAAATAAGTTAAACAAACTCGGAGAAGTCAACCCACCCTGTCTGACACCGCATTTCAGAGGATATTCCTGACTAAGCGAGCTGACCCATTTGACCGCATTTTTTTGATTACTGTACCAGTACTTGAGGCTTCATGTGTGTGTGTGTTTTTATCTATACTTATAATAAATCTGTAGAAGTGAAAATTCTGTACATTGAAAATTTCCAAAAAATAAATGGTAAAAAATTTTTGTCTGTCTGTTTGTTCAGGCATCACGCAAAAACTACCGGTTCGATTACGATGAAACTTGGTATAATAATTCTTTAATATCCTGTGCACCACACTGGGTACTTTTTATCCCGGAAATGTATATACAATAAAAAACAAACTTAACTTTGCGGTTCGATCCCTAGACCCGATTACTGTACCAACCGAAAATAGAATAGAATAGAATAGAATAAACTTTATTGTACACCAAAATAGTAACAAAAACTTAAAAAAAATAAGTAAGAAAATAATAAGTTTGTCGTAGGTTACGTCACCCACAGTGGAGTTTACTAAGGGGCGCTGCACACGGCTAAGATACTATAATATTTTATCTTAAGATACAATATCGCTCGCCATACAATTCAATAGACTATCACACACGACGAAGATAATAAATAATATTTCATATTTTCGTTTAAATCTCAAAAAACCTAATAAAACCATTTTCGAATTGACAAAAGCTAGTTTTAAATAAATGGCTTTCCTTTGTGTCAACCTTGCATTAGCTTCTGACGTTTTATAATTCCCCATGTAGGCCTATATGAAATAAAAATATTTTGAATTTTTTATGGTAAGCAATTTTTTTTTTACTCTTGGTAGGTTCGCACTTGACCGCTATTTCACTTGATGGAAAGCGATGATGCGGTCGACGATGGAACGCACTTACCTAGAAGTAACCTATTCACTCTTGACTTAAAGATTCCCGGGTTGTAGCCATCAGGAAACAGATTCCGGCAAGCAATTCCACTCCTTAGCTGTACGCACAATGAATGTGTTCTCAAAACGTTTCGTGTGTATAGGTGGGCGAACGATTTGTCTGGCCGAAGACGGAACACGCTTACCTAGAAGTAACTTATTCATTCTTGACTTATAGACCCCTAGGTTGTAGCTATCAGGAAACACAGACTGCGGTAGGGAATTCCACTCCTTAGCTGTACGTACAAAATGATCATTTCAGCTGCTATTTATGCTGACGACTGTAAGTTACTGGAAAGATTTCATATCTTATATAAAAACTATTGATGCGTGAAACAGATTAGCGTTCTAGTCAATATGATGATCACGCTGTCAATATATCCGCCTGAGCGTGAAATATCTCGTAAGATGTCATAGGTCATATCAGATTATATCTAAGGGGTAGATACTCTAACTGTTTATTTATTTATTTAAACTTCATATACAGTGGTGGTACATCATCATCATCATCATCATCATTTCAGCCGAAAGAAGTCCACTGCTGGACATAGGACTCCCCCAAGCGACGCCACAACGACCGATCCTGTGCGTCTCGCATCCACCGCACTCCCGCGACTCTCACCAGGTCGTCGGTCCACCTTGTGGGAGGCCTTCCAACGCTGCGTTTTCCGGTGCGCGGTGGGTGGTACATAGGCGGACTTAATGCCACAAAGCATTCTTTACCAGTCAACCATTGGGTTAAAAAGACAAAACTGTGGTAGGTGTGCACAATAAATAAATAACAGATATTTTTGAAATAGAATGTAGTATCATTAAATTAAGTAGTAAAGAGGTTAGAGAAAACGAGAAGGAGATTGAGGAGGGGAGGTTTAGGTAGTGGTAGTAGTAGTAGTGGTTGTAGTATTATTAATTAACTGTTCTAAGTACAGTGTTAATAGTGTAGTTGGTATTCTAAGCGTGTTTAGCAAAGGTATTTTTTTTTGGCCTTTTATTCCTTACCTGGCCCAGTATTTGGCTATGGCAATGCCGTCTGCTAACGCTGTCTTTAGATTTCTATGTGACCAGGGCATGTGACGCAAAATTAAACGTGTGATATACGGGGTTACCATGACGTTCAAAGAAAGATTTTTTCATTCTTATTTCAGTGTCGGTAAGAGACAGAGCTATACAGGTTGTCAAGCGCCATCTCTTACTCACACTGGGAATAAGAATGAAACAATCTTACTTTAAACGTCATGGTACAGGTCATAGTCTACGGAGAGACGTTGTATAAAGGCGCACGAGGTTACTCGAGCAGCCTCCTCGAATGGCATACCATCCGATCTTCTGTTACGTCCTACTTGCGTCCCCGGTACACCCTGAGCAAACGCCTTTTGTCTTTTGAAAGCGCAATAAACTAAAAAGGTTACTGTATACTCGTATAATTTGCATCCGAGCAAATTCGAAGGGAATCACTAGTTCTAAATATACAATATGCCTATAAATACAGGAGTGTCTACTTCAACAGTTCTTCGTAACTATCCTTAGGTTTTCTTAGTATTTTGCGGTCAGTTGTAATTCAATCTAATTGAAGTCTATTTTTAGCGTTTCCGTCGTACCAAGCTAACATAAAACAAAAGAGGGTCATTTTTTTTAAATTCATAACACCACATCATATAACACTAATAATTTCGGCTCCTACATCGAAGCAACAGCTCAACTTGCTGCCAAAAAATTGGGGATCTTAGCAAAGTTCAGACGTCCTCACGCCCCAACCGCCGCCGGGACGCCAATTCCCATTACCGGCCACCGTAGGCGCGGGCTTGCAGACGGCGAGCAATGGGTGGCTCGCCGTCCGACCGTCCGGTAACCATCCGGACCGAGCCCAAGTTGTCGACGGCGCGTATTGTTCCACGCGCGCCTCAAGGAGATGTTAGCAACTGTAGGGGCCCAGCAGGGTCGAAGCCTACTGGGGCCAAGGGTCTGATTCTGAAAGGAAGACTCGGCCCTGGTACGAAGGGCAACGAAGGAACAGGAGTGGGTTTTTAGTCAGTAAAAGTCTGACACTATCTCGCGCCCCGCCCAAAAGCGGGGGATGTCATAAGATGATTTTACCACCGGAAAAAAAAATTAAAAATGCAAAGGTGAGACGGTATTTTACGCCGGAACAGCTGCTCAACCTCTATCAAGCGTAAATTGTATTACTATGCATTCACAAATCGACGAGCAATGGGTAAGTCGCCGTCCGACCGTCCGGTAAGGACCGAACCCGAATCATCGACGACGCGTAGTGTTCCACGCGTGCCTCAAAGAGGTGTCAGCTAAACTGAAGTAGCCCAGCAGGGCCGATGCCTGTTGGGGGTCACTAGAATTCCTAAAAGGGGAATCTAGAGGTGGTCCTAGAAGGTAAAGGGCAACTGTAGGACACAGGTGCGGTATAAGTCGGTAAATGTCTGACATGACCTCCCGCGCCACCTTAAACCAGCAAAGAAGACATTGGATGACTTCCTACCTCAAAAAAAGAGTGATTATGTTACTTCTAGGCAAGCGTGCTCCATCGTCGACCACATCATCGCTTATCATCGGGTGAGATAATGGTCAAACGCGAGCCTAAACATAATATGTGAGTCGGACGAAGGGCAAAAAACGGCAAAAAATCACGTCTAGTTATCACGTCACGGCTCATGAGATTCAGCCTGGTGACTGGCAGACGGACAACGGAGCGATAGCCATAGGGTCCCGTTTTAACCCTTTGGGTACGGAGCCCTAAAAATGAATCCCTTCAAATCGAAATACTAAGGGCCTGCGCACACTTGAGACAAGACTGTCTTAGACAGAACTGTCTACGACGTCGCAGACATTGTCTACGACGTCTGCGACAAGACTGTTTTGCCTTCGTCACGATCAAGATTTGTCTTGACAGTCTAGCGGCGTACGGCCAGTGTTGCCAACTTAGTAGATTTTCCACTAAAACTGATGGTTTTAACCCCCCCTTTTAATTGCGAAATATTGGTTTCAGTGGCTAGTTGATTTTTATAGCGCTTTAGTAAAATTCAATTTCTTACTAAAAATGCGATCACTCGGGTGTAAATCAGCACCATAGAATCTATAATTATCAATCTGATACCGTCTATGATGGTGCAAACAAAAATGATTCGTCTGAAAACGAATTAATACATAGCTGTTATTGAATAATTTGTATCTTGAATTACCTACTATTGTTAATTTATCCACAAATAATATTTTGATTAACTGATTGTTAATTTTTATCACTTATATGCCTAATTATTTTATATCGTACAACACAAATTTTTTTAGTGGGAAACTTTGCTATTTTGTGTGCGAGATAATTTTATGTTAATTGTTTTTTAGTGGTTTTAAAAGTTGACTCTACTAGCAAGTTAGTGTAACTGTTGGCAACACTAGACGTCTCAAAACAGTCTTGTCGCAAACAAGTCTGCGACGTCGTAGACAATTCTGTCCAAGACAATCTTGTCTCAAGTGAGCGCAGGCCCTAACAACTTGACATAATTATCTCGATCACTGCATAAAATATACTTATACCAAGTGAATGGTGCTCTAACGTAGCGAGGCCTTGATCAAATAGGCTTAGCAAGGATTTATGAACCCCAGTTTATTATATACCTACTCCGCATTACTGCCTACTTCCTTTGACAGGTTAGGTAATATGTAATCACGACCTAACTGGTCGCTGACAAGATAAAAACTAGTCAAGTCCGAGTCAGACTCGCGCACCGAGGGTTTCGAAGAAACTGACCTATGTAAATAGCATCGAATCGCAAAAAAGACGTTTTTGACGTTTTTAAACTTTTTCCTATACCTGAGTTATGATACCTTGCTTCTTGGCAAATTTCAGGATTCTAGGTCAACGAGAAGTATCCTGTAGGGTTTGATATCCTAGCGAGGGTCAAAATATGCACTACAAAGGGAGCATAAACGGCCTTATTTTTAGATTGCGTTGATTTAAAAGTTTTATATTTTCATCGCTGCTTGGGGTAGCAGACTTGAGTATTTGAGTATTAATTAAAGCTTCATACCTTCACGTGTTCCTCAGAAAAAGGGTTTTGACTGACGAACAGACGGTCTGAAGTAGAGACGGACAAAGTAGTGATCCTATAAGGGTTCCGTTCTTGCCGACTCAGGTACGGAACCCTAAAAATGGTTATTTGCGTGTTTTATACAGGTGTAGGCACTTCTGGGTATAGACACAAAAAGTTGTAATTTAACAGCTATGTTTCTACGTTTGGACTTTTGAGTTCCATGCTTTTGTTTCAAAGTTTGCGGGGTTACCATGACGTTCAAAGTAAGATTGTTTCATTCTTATTTCAGTGCGGGTAAGAGACAGAGTTATACAGGTTGTCAAGCGCCATCTCTTACCCACACTGGAAATAAGAATGAAACAATCTTACTTTAAACGTCATGGTACAGGTCTTGGTCTTATTGAATCATTTTCGAAGTTATGGAATTGACTAATTCAACATCACCACCAGTCTTTTTTGTAATTTCACTACTGAAATCTCTGTAATATAAATAGCCCTCTAGCCCTAGGATATGATGACGTTTAAGTCTTCTCACATACATACTGGTTCATCCTCCCTTGGCGAGCAAATTCGTTCATCATCATCATCATCATTTCAGCCGAAAGACGTCCACTGTTGGACATAGGCCTCCCCAAAGTGTCGCCACAATGACCGGTCCTGTGCGTCTCGCATCTATCGGATTCCCGCGACCCTCACCAGACCAGACCAGACCATCGGTCCACCTTGTGGGAGGGCTTCCAACGCTGCGTCTTCCGGTACGTGTTCGCCATTCCAGAACCTTTCGTCCCCATCGACCATCTGTTCTGCGAGCAATGTGCCCTACCCACTGCCACTTAAGTTTGGAATTCTTCGAAATTTAAAATGAAAATGGCAAATTCGTTAGTTTCTAAAGCAAAAATCATTTTGATGCACCATATGGTACCAACACAGACACATGAGGTACAAATTATAGCGCAGAAACCTACTAAAAAACAATGAGCACATTGTTCTGATGTTCTAATTGTGGACAAAGCCGCTGACCGCTTGCTAATTTAATTTTGGCAAACCATAATGGGAAGGAAGTGGAAAATTATCATTTTAGTCATCTAGTTACGTTTTGTTCTAATTGTTCGTGTTGAAAGAACCGACGTTACTCAACGTTACTTTTTATACAATATGTATATAGGGACCGCAGACATATTATGTATGTATGTTATACTCAGGTCTGCGGGCCCCTGAAGATGTGAAAAAATCAAACTTCTGAGTTAAGGAAAAAAGATACGGCCGTTTATGTCGCAGGAAACGTATATTTCGACACTTTCAAGGGAGTCAAAATTCATAGGGCACTTTCCGTTTACTTATAATCCTGATTTTTTGCTTGAAGCCAGGTCTTGTAACACAAGTATAGAAAAAAGTCTGACGTCACAAAAAAACTTTTTTTGCGGTTCGGAAAAATCTTCGAAGTTCAATTCGGGATTGAACTGTTTGCATAGGTAAGTTTGTACGGAACGCTCAGTGCGCGAGTCCGACTCGCACTTGCTCGATTTTTTTATCTAAAAATGATAAATAATTATTTAAGATGAAAAATAAATGATAAAAAATAAAAATTGCGAGACTCACAGGACCAGTCATTATGGCGGCACTTGGGGCAGGCCAAGCCGTCTAGACGTAGACGTCTTTCGACGTCTACGTCTAGACGCTGAACTGATAATGTTTTCTTAATCTAATTTATTACTTAGTAATGTTTCAATATTTTTTTTTATACAATTGTCTGTACCTAATATTTTTTATATTACTTCTTTGCATTAAAAGTGTTTCTTTTCTTTCACAGAATTCCTTCCCCAGAGCATGCGCCAGTAAGCGGCGCGCACACTCGCATAACCGGAAGTGGCGCAGCGGCGCACGCGCACCATGCTCGGCGCACTTCCGGGGCGGTGGGTCGCGCGCCTCAAGCATGGCGGAGTCGCCAACCAGTTCATCATGGCCACCATGGGTGAGTTACACAGCTAATGAGGACCAATCATGATTTTTGTGGACTATGCAGACTTATAGCGTCAGATGACGTCATTGTAAACAGTCCAGCGAGAGCGCGCGTTTCCAAGTTCAGAAAAACTTTAATAAATTCACCATTTCTTGACGGATTTTAATAATTTAAAAAATTAAATGCTCAGTAAATTATCACACATACGATGTACTTAGTAAAAATGGGATTTACTATTATGGATCCTCATTGTACGGCTTTAATGGTTGTTCATTCTTTCTCAATTCTATTTTGTTGTTAGTTTGGGACTAGACGGCGTTGTGTGATAGTTGTAGAATATTATTATTATTTTGGAAAAAACACGGATTTTTTTCTTAGCTTCTTGGTTAGTTTTTAGCTACATTAACAGGCCAAGCCAAGTCCATGTAGCGTGTGTGTGGTGGGTTTTAGGTGTAGGGTGGATGTTATGAGGAGAAATTTCTTTTTTCTCTATTTGCATGAACTTTCTTACTATTCTGCAGGTGTTATTATGATTATATTAGGGTTATTAGTAAAATTCATACTCAAGGATTTTAAATTGGATAAAATTATAATATTTTCCTTTTTATGGTTCTCTACCTGAAGAGAGCCAACGCGCCTATTAAGTCTCCGCTGTCCATCCATCTGTCTGTCTGTACATCTGTCAGCGGGCTGTACTATTTCATAAAGCGTAAGAGGTAGATAGTTACATGCACACACACACATGCACGTTGATTATTCCAACTTTGTGATGAAATGGGGGAGCCTGGAGCTCTAAAATACAGGCCTAGGCTTAGTTTAGACTCCAGATCTCCCACAAATTACGTTCTATCTCTTGTCAAACTACCTGTCAACTAAAACTGTGTTGTAATTTGTTGGAGATAAATAAACGTTTTTATTATTTTTTATTATTATTATTTATAATAGTTGAAATTTTTCTAAAATTTATATTTTTAATGCCGCTACAACAACAAATAATAAAATTATAATAAAGTTAAAAATTAAAGGGCGTTTTTGCTTGTTTTTAATATTGTCTATACATATAATAAAACAGTAAAATTCTTTTGCAATGGTATTAATTGGCGCAAAAACTACTGAACCGATCCTGTTCAAATTTTGCATACATAATCCTTATAGGTCAGGGCAACTGATAGGCTATAAACTATCACGCTATTTGCTACGGGGGGTGAGCAATAATCCAAAATGTAGTTATTGAACGACATTTGCCGCGAGTTCAATCCCCAGCTACATGTTAAAAATTTTGACATTATTTTGTCTTATTTTTTTGTATTAAAATAACTTTTACCATTTTTTAAAAATAAAATTGACATTTCTATTCGATATCTTCTAAATATTTTGTAAAAACTAATCAAAACACATATTAAAATCAAAGCGACGAGTAAAATCACGTACACATATTATTACATTATTCCATTTAGCTGCAAATTTAACTTCTAAAACGAAAATCATCACGCTATCATCGTTAGGGAGCCAACCAGTCAATTATGACGTTTATATAAGAACGTCTATTTTATGATTTATTCATCGAAGACTGCAGCACAGTGGTTTCGTAACTAGACTTTCATGTAATGTGAAGGTGGTTCAAATCCCATACGGCTCTCTTAGGAGAAATTTTTGTTCTATTTTGTCATCGTGAATAAGATTTTTTTATATATTTTTGCATGCTTACAATTTTTTTTTATAAATTTACGTATATAATATATCTGTAGAAATTTTTAGTGAAGTGCGTATTATTAATTTTAGAAATCGATGTAGATAACTTTTATACATTTAAATTGTGTGGAACTTGATAATTATCTTACTTAGGCTTTGTTTCATCGCAATGAAACAAAGCATATGAAAGACAAACGGTATGAAATCAAAGTTTTCGAGAAGTAAAATATGACACCATAAGCAATTCAGATACTCGCAACGCCATCTAAAGACTCAAAGTAGAAATAGTGATGACAATGACGGTTGAACTTCATATTAAATTTGATAGATGGCATTGTGTATTTTACGTAATTTTCTGAGTGGCAGAAGAATGGCCATCGCCCACGTTTACAGTTATGGTTAAACTGGTGTAAGACAGAGGCATTTTTAACAATCCTACTGCTTATTTTTATTATTTTTTTCCCATTATTGTAGCAAGCTAATTGACCGTGATTATTCAAGGGATACCATCCAAAGACGATAAAAGTAAATACCTATATGTATTTAATTATTCACTTTAAAATAACACGGCCACATTTTCGGAAGGGGTTACAGGGTACCTTGCGTTGGATGGTCCCCAGGTGGACCGATGACCTGGTGAGGGTCGCGGGAATCCGATGGATGAGAGACTCACAGGACCGGTCATTATAGCGAAACTTGGGGAGGTTTATGTCCAGCAGTGGACGTCTTTCGGCTGAAATAATAATGATGATGATGGCACCTTTTTTCTTTTTTAAGGGTGGAAATCATCCAATGACTTCTCCCGCTCTGGTTGGAGCGGGAGGACGTGTCAATCTTTTACTGACTAAAACTACACCTGTGTCTATCACTACGCGCTGTTGAGGATTGGGCTCGATCCGGTCAACTACAGGACGGCTAGCTACCCATTGCTCGACGTCCGGAAGCCCGCGTCTACCGTGATTGGTAGTCGGGGTCGGAATCTCGGCTCGGCGTGAGGCCGTTCGTTCCCTAACGCGTGCGGCCTCCGCCTTCGCTAGCATTAAGGCTTTGCAGAAGGAGGCGAACGCCTGCCATTACTCCTCGCTCAGCTCGCTCGCTCGCTCGCTCCTGGATCAGAGCCCGGCGCGAGAGGTCACTGACGCCGATTACCTCCACGAGGACACGGCGGTGCTCCGCCCTTGCAGGGCACATCTCCACTGTGTCCTCCGGCATGATGGCACCTTGCGGATTAATAATGGTGTGTTTTATTATTTACAGTCACTGCTTCATATAAAACGCGATCGAATGTGTTTTTCTGATCACAGTTCGACAACGTATAATATATCTCAGATTCCTTGCAGCCTTACGTCGATATCTAGACGTTACCTCTTTGCAATGAGTGGTGACCAACACTGGAACAACCCTCTAAGGGAGGCCAGTCTCAGGGATAACACTTATCGGCTGCTACATTTGTTAACCGTAATTTCATTGTTTTATACTCGTAGATAAGCTCAGGACTGTTGTGGGTGTTTCGAACGGTTTCTGTTCTGGGTTCGGTTGAAAGTACCCTGATGTTACCATTTTGTGAATCGCCTGGAGGACTCGGTGTAGCATGCGGTGGAGGTCTATCCATCTTGAGTGAACTGCCGTGTCCTCATAGAGGCAATCGGTGTCAGTAATTTCTCGGTTTGGCCATCAATATGCGAGTTCGATTGAACGGGGATACACGCGCACAAGGTTTCGCCGTATTTCATTCATAAGTTGGAGACTCCTCATAAGGTAGTTCCCACTATGGAAAAAACATTTGTCTTATATACGGGGATATCAATTAAATACACACCAAAGTATCCTAGGTAAATGAACAAGTAATTCTTACGCTTAAAATGATCAAACTGCAATAATCAATGCAAGCATGCTCTCGCAAATTCTTCATAAGTACTGTTGTGGAAGAAGATAGTTGATGATTTATTTATTTATTTATTTAATCCTTTATGCACAAATGTACAGCAGCGGACTTAATGCCTGCCGGATGATGATGGTAGTTTTTGGATTCACTTAAGGCTTTTCACTATCAGTGCACGTTATCCAGCTGAAAGTCGGTGTCCCGATTATGCTCCTTCGTTTACCTCTATCAAAGCTGTCTAACTGCTTAAACTCTTCAGTGAAAAGTTATTGAGGCGAAAATTGTTATGGGAGATAACTCTTTCGATCAATCTTGCAGCCCTAGCAGACATCGGCCCTAGAGGGCCCTATCCATTTGCTGAAATCTCTTTGAGTCGCGCGTAGAATACACGCCGTCGATCCAGGACTGCTTTGACCAGACGGCCGGACAGTACCACCGCAATCCCGTGTTTGCAATGGCTGGGAATTGCCTTGCGGCTTTCAACACCCGGAGCGTCCCTTGCAGCGACCGCTGAGGAGTCAGGATTTCCTATCCCTCATAGTTTCAGCCACCTTCTTTGATCGTAGTGCTTCACTGAAGGAGGCTACTGGTTGTCATTTTCTCCACCAATCGCCCCCATAAGGACAAGGCGGCGCCGGCGCTCCGACCAAGCGGGACTGACTTCCACCGTATGCTCCATCATATTCTCCAGGCGATTCGCACAATGGTGAGACCCGAGTGTTTCTTCCCGCTGTATTCGACACAGATACCTTCCGAAACACCCACAACCGGTGAGTCCTGCACAAAAAGAGGATGCCGTGACGCCTCTGTAGACACTTCTCAAAGACAGGCATTACCGCTGCGATTTGATTGTGGCGTGCTCACTGTGTCGAGGGGTTAAAATCATACAATGTTGTTTTACCAGAACATAAACCAGAAACATACATATGCCCATGCATACATATGCCTTTTCCCTTGGGGTAGGCAGAAATGATAACTGCTACGACCCATACATGCTCTTTCTATTCAGTGACGGTAATACATCTGGATCTGGACGAGTACATAACATGTTTCCTGAAGGTAATTTGCGTTTTTAACCGACTTCTAAAAAAGGAGGAGGTTCTCAATTCGGATATTTTTACCTTTAACCGTTTTATGTTAAAGTACAATAAATTATTGCGGTGCTTTCGGAATGAATTGCAAGCACAGAGTGATTGTACAGTTTTACGAACTTAACGCGGACGAAGTCGCGGGCAACAGCTAGTAGTATATATAGTGCTAGTGCGACTTGCACTTGGTCAGTTTTTTTTATTTGAATGAAAGAGTGGAAGTGAACGAAATACGCCTCTAAAAACGCCTATTACACCACTCAATATTCAGACAGTCTAGTCTATGTTTATCTCATCGTTCTATTTCATTCATTTACACGACATTGGCATAAGTTTCTTTTTTTCTTATATGACGCTACATAGACTAAGACTATCTAAATATCGAGTAATATAATAAGCCCTTAAAGGTGAACGGCCAAAATACCAAATAAGTATTCAATGTAACGTTTAGCTTAAAGATTAATCAACTGTATTGACATAGGCGCGGCAATAACAAGACGCATTCCCCAAACTCGACACATTCCACCAATATGTAGGTGTAAACACACCAAGTAGGCACATGCATGTGGATAGCATTCATTGTCAAGTTTGATACGATTGTGACGGATACCATAAGGAGCGGAGATAATGAAAAGGTTCATGCGTGTTTAGAGGGTCCTTTTCCACTCGCCTATCGTCAACATCGAGCATGGTTTTAAAAGCTTGTGCCCCTCTCTAGTAGAAGGACTGGGCCGTTATCCACCACGCGGGCCCAGTGCGGGTAGGTAAATGTCACATGTCTTAGAATTTTTGTTTCTAGGACATGCCGGTTTCCTTATGATGTTTTCCTTCAACGTTTTGAGAGCAGTGGTGATGAAATAAATTATACAAAGTAATGTGCCTGGCTGGGTTTGAACGCGCGACGTACAACTCGTAAGTCGGCGCCGTTACCACTCGGCCAACACTTCTTTAGAATATCGATAAGTAATAAACAATTACCACAGCTTTTTCAAAGCCTGGTTCATAACCTTTCGAATACCGTAATTAGAGACACAATACAATGACAGACAGACAGAAAGACAATGAGAGAGCGAACGCTGGCATTCGCTTGGGGTTTAATGAATCAAATTAAATTGTCATTAGATGTTTTCCCATCTTAAAAAATGTCCCTTTTGCTTCATCGAAGGGCTTGTGTAATAAGTGACACAGTTTAGATTGGATGCCCTTTCCATACATTGAATGACACAATTTCAATTACTTAGAGAAGATTGCGCAAAGCAAAGTAATGATTCATCTCTGCTTTTATAACTGGTGATTGTTAAATTATGATATTACCATGCTAATTATCCTTTAACGGTCATAATAATTTAGTAATTGGAAAATACTGCCCTTGAACTTTTATAGGCACTTGATGGAGGACGAAATATTTTATTTTGTTAAATCGTCTTATAGTATAAAGAATTGAATTGTAGTAACTTGTCTCTAAATAAACATAGTAAAACAAAAGAATATCTATTGGGAACGCGAATATTATGAGCTGTAAAATATGGTGGTAAAAATATTCCCCCTGTCTGCATAAGGGTGGTCAGACTCTGAATTAAGAATTGAAAGGTCAAGTATTTGTTAAACTCTTCCTTAGCCTAAAGACCTGATAATTTTTTTAATGATTAAATTTGGATTTGACTCGTTTTGAAAATTGGAAGCTATATTTCCAATATTCAAATCTGAAACCAACCTATACCTTCAAGTAGGTACTTACCAATGAAAACAATGCTCCCGAATGAAATTCAACAGAGATAAGTAAGCGGGAGATATATGTGCACTAGTGTTTTTTTTTTTTTGTTGTAATATATACATCGCTTTTGCAATATTTTTTATTTTTTATTTATTTATTATGATTTATATTGTTAACGTATTATTTATTAATAATTGTAATTATTTATTTTACTTGCTTTTATTTATATAGCCTCTTTTTTATAATGTGAATGTGAGAACACTGTAGACTCCGCGAATTCTTAGGTTCCTTTTTATTATGATTATTTTTATTGTACTTTATTGACCAGTCTACACTGTCCTTACATAATAAATCCAATATATTGTAAACAGAAAATATTGTAACAACAAATTCTTTTTTAAAAGAGTAACCATGGAGTTTCTTGCCGGTTCTTCTCCATAGGAAACGACCAATTTGGAACCGTGCACTAGCTTCTGACGTTTTATAAGTGCCCATGTAGGCCTATGTGAAATAAAAAACTTTGACTTGACTTGACTTGACTTGACTTGACTTTCGTACGAGTACGAGCTCGTATTTACCAATAGTTTGCAAAATCAACGAGTCATCTATTGTTACGTATATCAGGCGCTTGACGCACACTTTAACTATCACTTACAAGAAGCATTATTCAAACTGGGTCTGTAGTTCTCGAGATATAATCACCCAAGCAAACTTTCTCTTCTTACTAAGGCTTGCACGTGGTGTTATGTAATATTTTATAGCCTATTAAATGCCATGCACTATTGGTGCTCCAAACCTTGAATTCATCGTAAAGATACAGTGGTTTTAAGTAGTTTTGAAAAAATGTTAGAAAGTAAGAAATTCAAGTTTTTTTTTTTATTTTAGTAACCGACAGAAAAAGTCTCGACTATCGAATAACCAAAATTTCAAATTTTGTTTATATTGAATAACCAATATTTCGAGAGTTTCAGTCAATTGTGTATTTGTCCACCTAACGAAATACGCAGCGTGGGAAGGCCTCCCAAAAGGAAGACCGATGACCTGGTGAGGGTCGCTGGAATACGATTGGTGCGAAACGCACAGGACCGTTTGTTATGGCGACACTTGGGGGAGGCCTATGCCCAACATTGGATGTCTTTCGGCTAAATTGGTGACGATGATGATTTGCTGTTTATGAGCTTTCAGCCGAAGTACGTCCACTGTTGGACATAGGCCTCCCCCAAGTATCGCCACAATGACTGGTCCTGTGCTTCTCGCATCCATCTCGCTTTTAATAATAACAATGACCCTGTTCCCGATACCGGTGGGGTACTATTTTTTATATTTTTAATGTTTTTTTTTATGAGTTTTGTTTAAAAAAATATTTAAAATGTAATTTATATGTGTTTATACTGAACAAAGGAAATAATAATAATTATTTGTCAGATCATACAATCCATTATTGTCAGTAAAGACATACACAACTTATAAACTAGTGTTAGTACATATATATATCTGTTAATTAATAAATAAATTCAATAAGCATGTCAATAATAATAATTAAATCACATAATCAAATAATAATTAACAAACACACACCACACTACTTCTGGGTGTGGTTTGAGGATAACACTTGCGTCCTCGTCCAGTGTTTCTGTAATGTGTGTGTAATATACCTAAGGTCTAGTTTTGTTACTATTTTAGGTGTACAATAAAGTTTATTCTATTCTATTCTAAGGCCATCAGTCCTATCTACTATGTTTTAATGGCAAGTTTAATTTTCAGCTTTGACACAGATTCTTTCATGGCATGTAAAATACACACACAATTTATTAATTTCGTCTGTCCTTGCATGTCAGAATACATTATTTTACAAATTACACTTAGGTACATTTTTACACAGACACGCTTCAAATATGAATCTCTATCACTCTGTCTGTCTATTCTATGCCAGGGTTGCAGGGTTGTTTGAAATAGTGACTGCGGCCCTGCCCCCCTAGCCAAGTTACAACCGTTTCGTTTCGATTCTCTTTTCGTCGATCGCCTCGAGTATGCCACGCCTCCGATCCCTTTATTCTGTCATCATTTGAACGTTCAGTCACGTGATCAGAACAAAGGAATAGGAGGCGTGGCCAACTCAAGGCGATCAATGAAAAGAGAATCGAAACGAAACGGTTGTAACTTGGCCAGGTGGGCTGATGGAGCTATATAAGATGTATAGCTCCGTCTCCTTTCTCGCTCGCACATGGTGTTTTTTTATTATTTATATAAACTAGCGGTTGACTGCGATCCCACCTGATGGTAAGCAAGTGATGAAATCTTTGATGGTGAAACGCACTAGTTTATTAAGAGCCTATTCACTCTAGCCTTGAAGAAACCTATAATAGGACGGGAAGACCGCAGCAGGCAAAATGTTTCAGTCCTTTGATTTAAGCGGTATAAACGACGAGACGAAACGCTTAGTTCGGACCGTAGAGGATTCAATAACGTTAAGGTGGATATTCGCCGTTGTTCGATGGTAGACATGAGATGGCGGAATCAAGTCATGCAATTCCCGCGCAAACTCTCCAAATATATCCTGTAAAATACCGAAAGGCTGGCTACCATACGTCTAAACAATGGCCCCTGAACAGATGTTTCCATCTGAATGGACTTATAGACTCTGACATTGGCCAATAGATCATAGATAAACGAGGGTTATTACATTATGACGCAACTGTCATTCAAAGTGACGTAATCATGTAAGAATGACGTTCACGTCTGACATTTGACTTTTTAGTTTACTTTATGATAGTAAGTGACTAATGATCAGAGGTCGGAATTAGGTACAGTTATTCATATATTTGCATCGAAATATTGATATTAATATGGGGATTTCTAATGAAAAATCCCGTGTGGCAAACAATATTACAAATAAATAATAATAAAAACCTCAAAAATAGATAAGAAAAATAAAACAAAGATAATATTAGTGTTTTTCATTGAAAAAGATCGCTCTACGTCAACTGAGGCGAGGTTAACAAATTTATACACTTCCTCCTCCTCGTCATTATTGCAGGAAGAAAATTTTTCTGCCATATTTCTGATAGTGTCATAAAAAAAATTCTGCTGTTTAAAATTAATCTCGAAATTTGAGGCATATCCACTATTTCGCTGTATGCAGTCAGTGTGAGAACATAAATAACTTTACCTAATTCCGACCTCTGCTAATGACAGATAAAATGATGCACGCGTCGACTGTAAAGAAATCATTTTATGTTTTTCTTAATTCAAAGCATAATTTTGCTTTTAATTAGAAAAAAAAATCATATAAATATATCTGAGTGCTAAATAAACGTTTTTTCTTTCTTTCTTTATGTATTAAGTTTACAGACTTATTATTTACTAGCTGTTGCCAGCAGCTTCGCATATGTGATTGTAGAGAATTTTATCCCAAGGGAATATACACCTGACATAAAAAGTATCCTATGTGCTATTACAGGACATGGTTTACCCGTGTGCCAAGTTTCATCGAAATCTGTTCAGACGATTAAGCGTAAAGAAGTAACAAACAAACACACACACATAAACTCAAAAACTTTCGCTTTTATTATATTAGTGTGATAACTTGACTTCGTCCGCGTCAGACACGTGAAACAGCATAATGCTATTTGGCCATAACTTCAAGATTTACGCGGAACCCTAATTCTTTTTCTAAAATAAAATCCTAAATTTCTCCTTATATCAGCTATCTACCAGTGAAATTCCTGTCAAAATCAGTCCAACCGTATCGGAGATTAGCCGGAACCAACAGATACATCGACAGAGTCGCGATACCTAACACAATTAACAGAACTGAAGATTACTAAATCAAATTTAAATCGGAAGTAATTCACGAAAATATAACTCGACTAGCTTCCGCCAGCGACTTCGCCCGCGTAAAAGTAGGTTTCTCCATTCAAACTTCCAACCCCCGTATTACCCCCTTAGGGATGGAGTTTCGTAAAATCCGTTCTTAGCGGATGTCTACACCCTATAAGAAACCTACCTGCCAAATTTTAAGTTTGTAGCTGTTATAGTTTCTGAGATTTCGTGATGAATCAGTGAGTTGTATTTCGCTTTTATAAATACAGGATGAAATTTTATTCATGGGCATCCTATTAGGGGTCATTGTGCTCATCATTATGAACAACTTTTACTATGGGACTAAAGCTAAAATCGCGAAAAAAAATCAGCTGTTTTTTGCGTTTATGTTGACATAAGCATAAGCATAGCATAATCAGCCTTTTTAATGTTCCCAATGCTGGGACACAGGCCTCCTCTCTAGGAGAGGGAATGATCCGTAATCCACCACGCGGGTCCAGTGCGGATTGGTGAATATCACATGTCAGTTTTTTGTTCTAGGACATGCCGTTTTCCTCATTATGTTCACATAAGTCGTCAAAATATAGGGAAGATTTTGTTTCGCGATTTCAGGTTTGGTCCTATAGTAAACGTTGTTCGTGATGATGATTACAATGGACCCCTTAAAAGGATGTCCATAAATTCAATTTCATCCTGTATATATAGATTATTAATGCAAAAATGGTTTCACGTTTATCTTCACATATGACATGTTTAAGTACCCTACTTAATTCTGTCGCAATCCCCAAATCATCTTCATAACAGTCTCTTATTTTCAACATCCAACTGTGTTACATTGTTTAGATATTCAAGCGATAATTACCTCCCACAAAGACGCAGTACCCACACAGTGTTGCAAAACCTGCGCATGAGTCAGTGTCGTTCCTTCGAAAGCTTGGAACTGGTTCCGACTGTATCACACGCAGCCGCGGTGACATCGACGAGGTTATACAAGTTCATACGAGCCTGCTCAATTACTGTCTAACTCCACGGTTCCTAACCTTAGGGTTTTGGATTACCCCTAGCGGGGTTTTTTTTAGGTGAGAAATCATCCAGTGACTTCTCGAACGGAAGGGCGTGTCAGACTTTTACTGACTAAAACCTACTCCTATGTTTACTTTTCAGAAGCGAACCCATGGACCCAGTAGGCTTAGACTCTGCTGGGCCCCTACGATTTTGCTGACATCTCCTTGAGGCGCGCGTGGAACACTTCGCGCCGTGGACGTTCGGGCTCGGTCGGGACGGTTACCGGACGGCCGGACGACGACCTACCCATTGCTTGCCGTCCGCAAGTCCAACTCCTGTGGGGGTAAAACTGATAGCTTACGGGGTAATAAGCTGGTAAAAAAAATATAACAAACCAATAAGACCGAATCTAGGTCCCTAGATTTCATGTCCTATATGTATAATCAATGGACAAAAAAGGAGCCCCTCTAATATTACCCAAATCACACGAAAAGAACTTACGTACGGGATGTACGAATTGTACGAGAACGTTGCATGTCTAATAAAGCCGATTTATATTTACTATATTCATTGGTGACGTAGGGGGAGGTTTTCGTTCACCGTTTAGAAAATGATGGGGATGAAATAAATTACGTAAAATAAAGCACCTAACAAGGATTTAACATAATTATATCAGGGCCGTCGCTGGCCACCATTGCTAAAGTCCAAGTCATGCTAGATTCAAATAAATTGCTTCAGTCTTCAGGTGAACAAGCTCAGCTTAGCTCCCACAGTTTTGAAAGCCACATACTTTGAGATCACTTACAACTAGCAAAATCTGGTGGTACTGAGCAAAATAACATTTCTTACTACACAAAAATGAAATGGCTGAAGGTGGCAATGACCATGTACGTAGAAATAATGCCAGGAAAGGCACAGGAGCGCTCCACAGATCCATAAATAATCGCATATCTTTAATTATGTGCTCTTATCAAATAAAAGCAGACCAGTTACTGACTCAAGGATGTCCTAACCAAAACAATCTTAATTTTTTTCTGGTGGGCATCAGCAAATAACTTATCCAGCTGCGAGTGGAGTGAGAGGGCGTGGCAGACTTCTACTGACTAAATCACACCTGTGTTCCGTCTGTTCCAAACAATCTCGCATCCAAGATCTTCCTTACGACCTCAATCCTCAGCTGATGTCAAACATAAAATTGTAAAACCCCATAACAATTTAGATGTCTTGAAAGTTTAGCATTAAAGGTCAATAAAAACTCCTCAGATTCGTCTGATGGCTTGTAGACATTTCCTCAAAGTTTAAAGACTCAGATCCCTCAACCTTACGCACAAAACTAAACCTACGTAACGCTGCAGCCTTGCTCAGTCTCCTGCAACTTTCCTCCAAAATTTTACAACGCATTCACGTGACACGGAAGATGTTGTTGGACATCTTGACAGCTCATGTTGGGGAACAATTTGTCCCCTAACGTTTCTGAGGCTTTATTAGATGTTGACCTTCTTGACCCCATGCCCTCAGTTTAAAGGTCAAGAATGTGTAAACAAGACGTTTATCTGTTAAACCAATCTGTTCTCGTAAACTTACTACGCGTTTACGGACTATCTTACAATCTTTAAATAGTACAAGCTTTTACCAGCGGGTTTTATTGCGTGAAAGTCGGAACTTATCCTAAGGTAACCTATCGAGACTTTTTAGGAAGGACATTTATTTTGCGTATAGCATAGCATAGTCATAGCATAGTCGGCCTTATAACGTTCCCACTGCTGGGAACTCAGGCCTCCTCTCTAGGAGAAGGAATGGGCCGTAATCCACCACGCGGGCCCAGTGCGGGTTGGTGGATGTCACATGTCTTCGAATTTTTGGTTCTAGGACATGCTGGTTTCCTCACAATGTTTTCCTTCACCGTTTTGAGCAGTGGTGATGAAATAAATTCCTAGTACCTAATGCGCCTGGCTGGGTTTGAACCCGCGACCTACAACTCGTAAGTCGGGGCCGTTACCGCTCGGCCACCACTGCTCCAAATGGTATAGCTAAAGAGAGGAATTCCTTCCCAGAGTCTGTGTTTAATCCCCTCAGATTAAACACAACATAACCATTCCAACATCGGACGTTACGGCGTTGCACCCATCGCGGTACATGGTGGACATCCTACCCATACAAACAAAGCTTGCGGACGGCAAGCATTGGGTAGCTCGCCTTCCGCCCGTCCAATAACTGTCCGGACCGAGCCCAAGTCGTCATCGGCGCGTACTGTTTCACGCGCGCTTCAAGGAGATGTCAGCAACTGTAGGGGCCCAACAGGGTCGAAGCCTACTGAGGCCAAGGGTCTGATTCTGAAAGGAAGACTCGGCCCCGGTACGAAAGGCGACTAAGGAACAGGAGTGGGTTTTTAGTCAGTTAAAGTCAGACACTATATCTCGCTCCGCCCAAGAGCGAGAGATGTCATAAGATAATTTTCACAACGAAAAAAAAAACCCATACATACAAAACGTTTCGGGAACACATTTATTTTACGTACAGCTAAGGAATGGAATCCCCTGTTCAAGTTTTTGTATCTTGATAGCTACAACTTAGGGGTCTTTAAGTCAAGAGAGAATAACCTATTCTATTATTATAAGTTGGGAAATCATCTAATGACTTCTCTCGCTCTAGAGTGGAGCTAGAGGGCGTGTCAGACTTACTGACTAAAACCACGTCCGTGTCATTCAACTGCCTTTTGCGTTTTCCACGGGTTTCCTTTTCACAAAATCCCCGATATTATTATTATATTAATCTTAATCATACTTCGTAAACAAAGCAACAAAATAACAAACAATTAGTTATAGCTAGTTACTCATTAATGATTATTACAAGACATCTTGCAAGTCGTATTAATTGATAAAGCGCGGTCTAATCAACCGGGCACAGATAACCATGATCTTCTTGAACGCTATTCTAAAGGTATGCTCACATTAACGAAATGATCGGAGAAAAATAAAGTTGCGGATTTTTTTTTCCTTTGCATCTGTGATATTTCTCGGAATTTTTTGAGGTAGGTACGTGATGCCACCCGACATGCATGGCCTAAGTAATCGAAATATGTTCACATCAGTACCTAATTTTTATGAGTATACTAGCTGACTCGGCGAACTTCGTACTGACTAATAATGTGATAAATAAAAAACCGCTCGACCGATTTTGTGCAAACTTCACATAAACCATCTACTAAATAGTCCAAACAAATCCTAAACATTTGGTTTAGATATGTGAGCCCATTCTTGAGTTATAAAATTACAAGGAAAAGTGGCATTAATTTTTATATATATAGATAAAGATACGCGAAACAGTGAATGGGACGAATTATGCCCCTCAAACTACATAAACTTTTGTTGCGGAAGAGATCGTTTCATACTCATGCATTTTTAATTTTGTGATTTTACTCTTTTTTTTGGGAGACATGAGGCCAACACCAACTTTGTATTACATAAGTAATCAAAATATTTTATAATTAATAAATTTTATGACTATATACCTACGACGATCTGCAAATGGTACTAATTGCGAATATGTCCAACTACGAATGGGACAAACTTAGAATAATAACGGGACAAAGTTCTAATATAACCTACTGCAAACGCGGGACGAAGTGCAAATTGGACAAAGCACGCAAAACCTAATATAGATTTTTGTTGAAGACATATCGCTTCATACTCATACACACACATAAGTAGCACAGACTTAGATATAGACTTACTCGTACCAAAGTAAAAATTCAGAAAGAAATATATCTAGACTTGAATTTCAAAATTATGATTTTATTTGGTTACTGTTTTTTCGTTTATTCATTTAAATATAGGCACTCCTATACACATAGCATAGTCGGCCTTATAATGTTCCCACTGCTGGGACTCAGGCCTCCTCTCTAGGAGAGGGAATGGGCCGTAATCTACTACGCAGGCCCAGTGCTTCTATACAAACTCACATATAAATTAAATTTTTATATTTCAATAAAAAATACTTAAACATTTAAAAATATTTAAAAAAAATCTCTACCTACTGTTTGTATTGTTACCTTTCTTTGTTAAAAAAAGAAAAAAAACTTCTTATTTCATTTTGATGTTATGTTATAATGTAATTGATATAATTATATTATTAATTTGTTATTTGTATAGTAATTCTATTTTATAATATGTACTTATAAAAGCACGACTATGACTTCGAATATATGTAGTGTGACATAAAAAAAACATCTACCCATCACCATGTTATTATGTGTCTTTATTCTAGCAATTAAAGATAACATTCATTAATGAATTTGTTCATACGATGAAACAAATTTTCTAACATCAAAGTTTACCTTGCTCCACAATTCAGTTTGTCCTTGGACAAACAAAATATTTAACTGAGGAATACATGTTTTAAACACATTATTTTTCATGCCATCATTAACCCTGTTTTCTTTTATTTAGCTCAGCAATTCATGACGACTATAATCTGTAGAATTGAGGTAACATTGAACAAAACTTCAGATATAATCATTACCTACGAAGACAATTTGCCTGCAATTTAATTATCAAGGTTTTTTTCCTTATACTCGCTCTAGTTAGATTAAATTCGTTTATCCTCCTCAAGTTTTAACAATAATAACACTTTATTTAAGTAACATATAGTATTCAAAAATTAATAATGCACATGCAGATCTTCGCTAATTGTCGTATTCCCGGAAACACCCGAATCATTGAATCGTAAGAGCCCTAAACAATGCATGAAGAAAATTCACTTAACCACTCTATATACATATCGTCTTCCAACGCTCGGGGAATACGACCGTTGCCGAACAGTGAAGAAGATTCCTATGCGCATTATCACTTTGGGAGACCTGTACATAGTTATAAAAGAAATAAATAAAAAAAAAAACTGACCAAGTGCAAGTCGGTCTCGCGCACGAAGGGTTCTGTATCATCCGTAGCAAAAACCGGAAAAAAAATCACTTTTGTGATATGGTAGAGCCCAACTTAAATATTTATTTTATTCTGATTTTAGTATTTGTTGTTATTAAATACATATACGAAGATTTTTCCGAATGGTAAAAAAAAAAGTATTTTTTGTGACGTAACTACAAATTTACAGTTTTCAGATTTATTTCTATATCTTTACTATAAGACCTTGCTTTATACAAAATTTCAGGATTCTGGGTCAACGGGAAGTACCCTATGAATTTTGATTCCCTTGAGAGTATTGAAATGTACGTTTTTAGCGACATAAACGGTCGTATATTTGTTTCCGTTAACTTAGAAATTTGATTTTTTCACAGCTTCAAGGGACCGCAGATCAGGGTACAGGGTTTTAATTTCAACTCGGTGCCTCCATGCGTTTCTGAGATAAAGGGTCTTGACAGACAGACAGAGGAACGAACAACCAAGTGATCTTATAAGGGTTCCGTTTTTTTTCTTTTAGGGTACCGTACCCTAAAAACAGTTATAAATTAAAATAAGCTATTGGCATTAAAGAGATGGCCAGTCTCCACTGACGGCGTTGTCCTTTCATAGTTGTTTGAGGCTGATTGATCAAATCATTTCGCTACGCCAGTTAAATAGTGTGTCCACACCCTAACAGCTAGAGTCAGTAACATAAGATACTGTTCGTGGTCAGAACCCGCCACAAATCTGATTGACCTTGTTAGGTCTCGCTCGAACCAGTCCGTTGATTGGAACCAACTCATGTATCATAAGTACATGTCACTGTTTATTGATTGATTCATCGATATTTTTTGTGAGAACTTGCGAACTCATAACGCAATGCTGGTGATCCGCCAAACAAAGTGAGTTTTAATAAATATTCAAGACTATCTCCTGCCAGTGGCTTTGCCCGCGTGAAAAAATCACACTAACATTATAAAGGCGAAATTTAGTGAGTGTAGCGACATCTATGGCGTCACATAAGAACTAATCCTGCATCGCGCAATCAAAGTTATCCGCGCGATTAGAACAAATAGAACAGCCCGAAATCATCTATCGTGCAGTTGCCCACCAGACATAACATCCTGTCTGGTCGTTGGATCCTCCCTTTTCAACGGAGGTCTGCGGGACTATACTCTCTGTTCCACATACCTCCAAAAGTGTATGTGTGTGTGTTTTTTACTTCTTCACTTTCGAACGGATTTTGGTGAAACTTAGCACACTACTAAAGTTGTAAAAATATAAAAGGCTCGTTTTAACAGATGTCAAAACGAATACTTAAATACTTAAACTCCATTCACGATAGCATTTGACAAAAGAGGTTTATAAAAGCAGGTGTGCACAACATTTATTTTTGGGAATAAATTCAAACAATTTTAATAAATAATGGTTTCAATATAAAATTTTAACATTACCTTTTTAGTTGAATTTGATTATTGTAAGGTAATGTACTAAACACTGATAGGTAAACGACATTATTTTTCTTAAATAAACATAACTTTATTTCAAATAATAAAGACATTAAAAAATATGTAAATAATAGATACAAAATGATAAATATATACAACTTTTTCTTTTATATTAACAGTGTGTGTTGTATCTTGATTAAAATATGATTGGCGGCCGTAATAAGTATTTATTTATGAAATTATAATCACGTCTTACCCTATTGAAAGACTTTTTCAAGACCTGCAAATTGCAAAAAATTTCATGGACTTCCTGTAGCGTCCCTCTTAATTGCTCTCCATCATTATCATGAAATTTGGCTTCATCATCCCCTCTGCCAAACATAGACCTTTTCTTTTGCCAACTATTATACTAGTTGGCCTTTAGCCAGACCTACTTTTTACTCCTGGTTTTGTTCACCTCTTCATAAATATTTTGCTCCATAAAGGTTTTCGAAACAAAGTATTTACCTACTTCCTCATATCTCGCAGAAGTAACTGAGGAAGAAGATGATATGAGATAAGTAATTAGGTAGGTTAATATTGTTGTTTTTTTAGTAGTTGTATTGTAGTTGACATACCATAATAGCAGGGGATAAGTATGCTATTTTTATAAATTCGCCATTCCAACACGATCCCATTGTCATTTTGCTGAAAGTTCGTAATCTGATAATTCATAATGGTCGATCACTGATCGGTCAATGGTCTTGTGATAGAATGACAATACCGAGCTGTCTCGAAATAAATTAAAAACAATGACTGCACAATAACGTTCTAATGGTAGGTCACTGATCAAAGGATCTGTCAAAATTTTGGCAGTTATCCGCTTACGTCAAATATTCATTTGTCATTATGTACGAGATTACCATTCTATGCCATTTTCTTCAATGGAGTGTCAGTGGTTGACCATTGGAAAGTCATAATGACGCCATTATATGAGTAGATTACCAAACTTAGTCAAAATCAACAATTATGAAGTCACTAATAGACCATTCTGACACTATTGTAATAGCAGACTTGAGGCCCTGGTCAGTCACCATTGTTTTTCTGTAGAACATAAGCTGTAAATTATAATAGCTAAAGTAGCAGTTCCGGTACAGACTAGAACTACCCCCCTAGCCAAGTTACAGCCGATTCTCTTTTCGTCGATCGCCTCGAGTACGCCACGCCTTCGATTCCTTTATACTGACGTCATCTCAACGCTCAGTCACGTGGTCAGAATAAAGGAATAGGAGGCGTGGCCGATTCGAGGCGATCAACGAACCGAAACGAAACGGTTGTAACTTGGCTAGGGGGCAGGTTGCAAATCGTTATTGATTTCATACATTGATCATATCAATTGTTTTATATCCTTTCTCGTGTCTGTATTAGACTTATTTGTAAGTTGATATTCATTCAGTTCACGTCATTTCTAAAAATAACCCATATGAGTAACTAAAAACTTCAAAAAAAACTATAATTCATATTAATTCTTTTAGGAAAGAACATCGTAAATAACAGTTCGCATTTTTTGTCTGAAAGAGTTTTTCTTACCTAATCAAATAATATTTGATGAGTCTTAACATTTTAGCAAGAATGAAATTATCATAAATACCTACTTTAAAATTTAAAAACAAAATATGCAAACTGTCGCGGGGCTGAAGTGGCGACTTCGCACATTGGACAGAGCAGCCGCGTCGCGTTGAATTTGCCTGAACCGCATCGGATCGCTTCTCAATCGCATTCGCGATCAATCACTTACGTAGGACGCCGCGTTAGCACTGCTGTGCTCATAAAGCGATCCATTTGATGACCTAAACTGAACTATTAAAGAACTGAACTATTATTAAACTATTAAATTATTATTCTCTTTATTCTTCTTATTTACATATAATTTACATTTAAATTATTATTATTATTTCCATCCCTCTTCTCGCTCTAACGACTGATATTTTAAATAGTCGTGGTAAGTCCCCTGGTTGGGTTAACTTAATATAAATATGTACCAAGCTACAATGTAATGACTATAAAATTTATTTATTTATTTATTTAAACTTCATGTACAGTGGTGGTACATAGGCGGACTTAATGCCACAAAGCATTCTCTACCAGTCAACCATTGGGTTAAAAAGACAACACTGTGGTAGGTGTGCACAATAAATAAATAACAGATATTTTTGAAATAGAATGTAGTATCATTAAATTAAGTGGCTTATAATAATAAAATACGTATATATGCTAATATAATAAACTAATAAATACTATGATACATAAGAAAACATTCTAATTAAGAGAACTTAAAATATAGCAATTATGACGAAGACCGAACTAAGATTGAGAAAACTTCAAGTAGTAGTTCCGAATTTTACGTTTGAAGGAAAATTTACTTTCAGCTTTTTTGATGTCAAGGGGAAGCACATTCCAGAGTTTTATGGTAGAGACAGTGTAAGAATTAGCCATAAACCCAGTACGGTGAGAAGGAATATGAAGAAGTATGTTTTTGGATGCTCGAAGGTTTTTTTTTTTTTTTTTTTTTTTTTATTGGGTGGGAAAATCATCCTAATGACATCCCCGCTCTTGGGCGGAGCGGGAGATAGTGTCAGACTCTTACTGACTAAAAACCCACTCCTGTTCCTTCGTTGCCTTCGTCCCAGGGCCCCGGGTTCCGCTTTCACACTACCCGTGGCCCCAGTAGGCTTCGACCCTGCTGGGCCCCTACGATTTGCTGACATCTCCTTGAGGCGCGCGTGGAACAAAACGCGCCGTCGACGACTGGGGCTCGGTCCGGACGGTTACTGGACGGTCAGACGGCGAGCCACCCATTGCTCGCCGTCTGCAAGCCCGCGCCTACGGTGGCCGGAAATCGGGATCGGAATCCCGGCGGCGGTTGGAGCGTAAGGACCGTTGCCTCACGCGATCGGCCGCCTCCTTAGCTAGCATTACTGCTTCGCAGAAAGAGGCGACCGCCTGCCACTCCTCCTCGCTCCGGAGCATGGCCTGAACCAAGGCCCGGCGCGAGAGATCACCGCCGCCGATTGCCCTCACGAGGTCACACAGTGGCGACACCCGGGCGTCGTTTCCGCACGAATCCGGTGCAGGAACCTCCCGAACTTACCGTGTCCGGTGAGGACATGCGTCATGCGGAATGTGAGGACGCCGTGAGGTCTTTCCAACCACGCCTCAAAGAGGGGACTTACCGCCATAATTGTGGCGTGCCCAGATGCTCGAAGGTTGAGATTATGAGAGCTGCCCAGTAATTTAAAATATTGTTTCAAGTAATCAGGAGCACACGGATCGTTCATAATAGTGAAGAGCGTGCAGAGGGATCTGAGGGATCTCCTGTGGCGGATAGGCAGCCATTTAAGCTGAGAACGGAAGGAAGAAATATGATCATATTTACGAAGGCCAAATATAAAACGAATACAGTTATTGAGAAGTCGATCCAATTTGACTTAAGAACCTTTTTGAATACACATTGTGTATCCCTAATGATAATTCACTACAATTATATTGGAATTACTTACTTAAAAGTACCTAAATCCTCACTAACTTGTCACATATGTGATAATGGCATGTCTATGTACACTGATGTAAGCACATATTTATACACATAATTATGTCCGAAAATTTATGACCAACAGTCTTCTATTCCATATCATGATCATCTTTTTGTGTGACGATACAGGTGACGCATTTTGCGATTAAATGACGCTACAAAAACGGCTGATTTGACGGATTTGGATTTTTTGTGTTTATATTTGAATGGGTCCCTGGATAGTTTGAAAATACAATTCAACCCGGTACGTGACGCTGCAATCAGATTTTCAATTCTTTTTTTGACGAAAAGCCAGGTTTCGGGTAGGACAACGTCTGCCGTTAGTACACATAGACAATAATATTATTAGTATATGCAAAACCTGAATATAATTGGTTCAGAATCAGTAACTGAATCGAATCCAATAATTTTTACAGCATGTTATATTTATTTACAAAAATATTTAAAAAAGGTCACAAGTTGGACATCACCGACACTAAGTACAACACAGGTCACGGCAGGCTATAGCGGGCATTAGACACTAGCGCACAGCTGGATACGGGAGTAAAACAACCCCTCAGTCGCCCGGGTGGCCCGGTGATCATGTATTTGTGCGGACAACCAGGTAACATAACAAGCTTATAACTTCGTGATTTTTCATCGTACAGTTATGAAATACTAGATAGATGTTTCGGGTCGCATATACTAAAACTGATATTGTATATTCAATTACCCAATTGCTCTGATTGTCTGCAACAAAATAAATGACACACTTTCAGTAATTTACGTCGTGTGTCAATTCCAAAGTTCGCTTCGATAACTTTATGACCCGGAAGTAAAATGATAAAAATTCTACGAAAAAAGTGATTTATGTCAATAGTTATTATTATTTGCGAACTAAGAACGTAGTTAAAATTAAATTAATAATATACATTTTTTAAACGTTGCCCCATAATATAAACTTTATTAACTCCTTTAACCCTACGTGTCGTTCGGCCGCCGCGCGGCCTGTTGCGTTTTACGGTCACAGCCCGCACCTTTGCTTACATTACTGCTTCGCAGAAGGAGGTGACCGCACCCCATTTACTCTTACTACAAACCATGGCCTGAAACTAGGACTGAACACGTGCCTGTAGGCTCTAAAGCTCGTCCCGTCATCTTTGCCTGGGTGCATGTGCATTGAAACTTGACTACATGTTTTGATTTCTTCTTCTTCCTGCCCTTATTCCATATTACTTGGGGTCGGCGCAACAAGTTTTTTCTTTCCATCTCTCCTGTCACCCATCACACTAACACTATCTCTCCTTTCCCTCATATCGCTCCTCACACAATCCATCCATCTTTTCTTTGGCCTCCCTTTCCATCCATCTACATGTTTTGATTTACCGTATTCAAATATATAAAAGTCCACATAAACAATTTTTTACTCATGCTTCGATGCCAACCGTATTATAAAGTCTTTAAAATACCCAAGATAATCCCTGAATGTTTGTCTCCGAAGATTTCTCTAGGCACAATGTCTGCACGTGTTATTAGGAAATACGATCAGTGCGCTCACGATCGAAAAGTTTAGCGCGTTCAGCTCTCTGATTGGTTAAGAGCTTGGAGCGGACCAATCGTAGCGCTGAACGTCATAAACGTGTCAAAAAACTAACTCGCGCTAGGCATTTAGGATTCCCCTCACGACTGTCATTGCAAGAAGTTCTAATTTAAATGCGAAGCTGGACGGACACGACAAACAAACTTGCTTAGATTAAATCGAATGATGTATTGATGATTTAGGCAGAGGTGCGTTTTAATTTAGAGGTTTCTGTAACTACTAAGTGGGTAGGTAAGTATTCATTTATATTTTATAGATATCTGTTAAAGATAAAACAGATACTACACATAATCTATATTAGTGTTGCAACAGAACTCTTCTTCCGCTTCTGCAGATGTTCCGCAAGCTTTTTCACTTTCGTTTCCGCTTATTCTTAAGCAAAATTTATAACAGAACTCTAAACGGAAGAAAAAAGCGAGGAGCGCGGGAGTGGGGGCCGCGTGAACGACTGGACACATCGGAAGAGGCGCGGGGGGGGGCGGAAGCGGTACACAAACGTATTGCAACGAGTTTCATTGTTATTATTTTTTTTGATCATTCTGCGCATCACCGCGCCTCGTGACGTGATTACGACGTAAACCTTCTGTTGTTTTTTTATTAAAATTGTACTTTTTCCTCACAGTGTTAACACTTCCACTTCCGCATTCTCATCCGCATCCGCAAAGATTTACTTTTGACATCTATTTCCGTCTCCGCTTCCGTTAAGGCACTTCCGTTTCATCACTACTATACTTCTATATTAATATTACCTACACAGAGAAACGGTTTATATCTTTGTTTTTAATTAACAAACTCCCATAATGAACTGCTTCAAAAGAGACGAATAGTAATTTTTTAACTGCGATTTTAGGTACCAAACAATTATATAGATTAAATCATCGTACTGTACCAGAAGACAGCGTTGCAAGGTCTCCCACAAAGTGGACAAACAACTACTGAGGTGAGAGTCACTGGAAACCAAGGGAGATGCGAGACGCATAGGACTAGTCATTGTGACCACACTTGGGAACGGTCTATATCCAGCAGTAGACCTCTTTCAGCTGAAATGATAATGATGATGATGATGATGATGACGAAATTAAATCACAATGCACTAACCTTGATCAACAGGCCAATAACGGTTTACACGTTAATCTAATAAAAGAAAGCAGTAAAGGCTTATCATTTTGCGTTAATTGAAATAATTGACTGCAACAGTTAACTCACTGCATGGCTGAAGAGTGCAAAATAGCATGACTGTGCATTTCAGTTCAAAACTTTACCAAACAGTCATTAGATAGGCTCGCGTTGGACCAATATATTACCTGCCTCCCTAGCCAAGTTACGACCTTTTCGTTTCGATTCACTTGCGTCGAACGCCTCGAGTAGGCCACGCCTTCGATTCCTTTGTTCTGAACACGTGACTGAGCGTTGAGATGACATCGACGATGTGGTCGACGATGGTACTCACTTGTCTAGATGTAACCTATTTACTCTTGACTTAAACAGTTGTAGCTATCAGGAAACACAGACTCCGACAGGGAATTCCACTACTTACGCACAATGATTGTGTTCTAAAAATGTTTTATATGTAAGGGTGACATGTACCAGTGGAGCAACGCCGTGTACGTGTAGTGGTCCAATGATGAGATTGATTTGGCAGAATTAAATTGTGCAATTCCGACGCACACTCCCCGAAATGTAAACGATAGAAAACCGACAGGCTAGCAGCTCGTTATCGATGCTCAAGACTTTGGAGCTCCATACATTTTTATTATTGTTTTATTAAGTTGTTATGGTCGTTCTGTTACAATTTTTTAATTTAATTACAATGTCACGATTAGACAGGTTAGAAAAATGGTTTACGATGTCTATTGTTAAATTGAAAATGAAGCGAAAACTGAAAAAGAGACGGTTAAACGAACTGCAGAAGCTAACAAAACATCAGAAAGGACTGGTAAAGGTATATCCAAGGAAGTTAGAAGTTCTGAATGTATTTAGGAAACCGGAGAAAAAATGGAATAAACAAAAACCGATCACAGAGATCGATATTTTTGACAGTTATATTTTATTTAAAACGTCAAATATACTCCACGAATTCTTTTTGTTTTTTCTTTTTTTAAATATCTTCAAAACCTACATTTATTTGAAAATAAACTATGATAATAACTATAAAATAATGATAAACCATAAATCAAAAAATTACAAGCTACAAAAAGTGTCTATTTTTTGTTGCACTTTGTGTGACATCCGTGAACATCTAATACTATAAATGCCGCGATCTGTAAAATATAAACCAATTCTTTAACTCTGTCTTCTCACAGAACTGCAAACTTTCTAACAATATTGTCTTTCATTCATCAGCTAACAAATCCAATCAAGGGTTCGTTTCCACTAAATCGCCACGATGACGCGGGGCCGTCTAGTAAGGACAAAACTCGGGTCGACGACGCGTTGCATTTCATGCGCACCTCAAGGATATATCAGCAGCAGCAGAATTGACCGCGGATTGTTCAAAGGAGTTAAAGTACTGTAGCCCTCGTAAAAAGGGTAACTGAAAGGAGCATTGTGAGTTTTAGTCAGTAAAAGTTTGATACTCTCTCCAGCTCCATCCAGAACGGGAAAAGTTACTTAATGATTTCCCACATAAAAAAAGTGTTCGTTTCGTTTTTTTTTGGTAGGAAATCATCTAATGACAGCTCCCGCCCTTGGGAGAAGTGGGAGGGCATGTCAGACTTTTACTGATTAAAACCCACCCTATATGTTCCTTCTTTGCTGTTTCTTTCCTTTCAGAAGCGAACCCATGGCCCCAGAACGCTTCGACCCTGCTGAGCCCCTACGGTTTTACTGACCTCTCTTTCAGGCGCGCGTGGAATACTACGCACCGTCGAGGGCTTGGGCTCGGACCGGAGTTCCGGACGGTTACCGGACGGTCGGACATATGGGAGGTGGATCGAACTAGTACGACAACACTAATATAGTTGCCTAGCTTAACTACCCATCAAAGACAATCACATCAAAAATGCAAATGTAATGCCAACAATACAATACATACGTCAGACTGCCCGAAAGATTGCGATCGTAAAATTTAATTGGCTTTTTATCAATGTCCGTTGTTTGCTATTGTGATCTCCGATTTGGAATGTAATTTATTCCTTATTCAATCGATAATGTGCGGTTGTTTTAGTTGCTGAGGACTATGAGAAATTATTACAAGGTCTCCTGAAATTTTTTTGCACACAAAGCCACACAGCCTCGTGTCTATTGTAGCCGGCAGGGTGGATGGTCTAATAGTGTCTCACTGGATGACGGTACACAGACCGTCATTCAGAACTGTACGAGACCGATGCACACGTGGACCACGCCTGGGTCCCAAGTGTGCTATTTTTATAAATTCGTCATTCCAACACGATCCCATTGCCATTTTGCTAAAAGTTCGTAATCTGATAATTCATAATGGTCGATCAATGATCTTACGGTAGAATGACAATTTCGAGCTATCTCGAAACAAATTAAAAGCAATGATTACGTAATGACGTTCCAATGGTAGGTCACTGATCAAAGGCACTGTCAAAATTTTGGCAGTTATCCGCATACATCAAATATCCATTTGTCATTATGTACGAGATCGCCATTCTATGCCATTTCTTTCAATGGAGTGTCAGTGGTTTACCATTGGAAAGTCATAATGACGCCATTACATTAGTAGATTACCAAACTTGTCAAAATCAACAATTATGAAGTCAATATACTATTCTGGTACTATTACAATAGCAGACTTGAGGCCCTGATTTGTACGTAGCGGTTCGTTGCGTGGCGTCGCATGGCGTGGATCTAATGTAGCTCTGCAAGTCTTGTTGCCATATAAAATGTATGGAAACCGACGCGCCCAGATCGGCGTACGTGGCCCACGTGTGCGCAGTGTAGTTCCACCTTAAATGTCTTTTTGTTTTAGTTAGTAAGTACCAATTAACTAACTCTTGCTGTGGATCTCTAGTCTGAAAATAAAGTTTATTATATTCCGTATATTTTTAATAACAACATATAAATTATATTTTTTATGTCAGTTTAAAGATTCAAAGCATTTTATTTCAAATAAACCATTTATAGGAACTTATGAAATGTAAAGAAGTCAGTCAGGAAAATGATGCTAATTGCACATTCCAAACCGTCAACATCATCATCATCATTTCAGGCGAAAGACGTCCACTGTTTGACATAGGCCTCCCCCAAGTATCGCCACAATGAACGGTCCTGTGCGTCTCGCATCCATCGGAATCCCGCGACCTTCACCAGGTCATCGATCCACCTTGTGGGAGGCCTTCCAACGCTGCGTCTTCCGATACATGGTCGCCATTCCAGAACCTTTCGTTCCCATCGACCATCTGTTCTGCGAGCAATTAATTTTGGTGATTCTTCGGGCTATGTCTGTAACCTTAGTTTTCCTGCGGATATCTTCATTTCTGATATGATCACGCAAGGAAACTCCGAGCATAGCCCTTTCCTTTCCAAAGCGTAGATCAATAAAAAATAACATTTAAAAATATAAGAAATTGTATCCCACCGGTATCGGGAATAGGGTCCAAGCTACCGGCGGTCAGGACTCCAGAGAAAGGAACCTTCTAACTATACTATTATTATTATCTTCTAGCTTTTGCAGTGGGAATCAAATGACTCCCGAGTGGAGCAATAGGAAGTGTCAGACTTGTATACAGGCTAAAACCCGCCTGTGTTCCTTCAATTACTCTGCGTTCCAGGGCCGCGGTAATTCTTTCAAACGATCACACAGTATTACGTGACTTAAACCACTTAAATAACTTCTTATTTTTAAATTATTATTCAATAGATCATTTATTTCAGACGTTATCCATATGTACACAAAATCAAAATCAATTTAAAAAAAAAAAACATTACAAAAATAGACTGTAAGATTACATACACAATGTTACTTACAATTAAATTAAATACATAATGTCATACATTTCGTTTTATTCATCGATACAATTTTGTTCTTGGGACCCGTCGGTCTATAAACGATAGTCTTCCAATTCTTCATAATTCATTCAAACGTGACCTTGGAGTTTATTTTCAAGGTTATCCTAATTCTTCGACGGGTTTGCCGTGTCAGGGACTCGATCTAAAATCCAGATATCATTCAGTCACATGATATTCGTGCTTATAATGTTAACCAAGCAGGTGCAGAAACACGTCTTGCTAGCCACATGTATTTATTATTTAAACTAGCTGTAATATTTATAAGTTTAGAGAATGACATAGTTAGCTGATACCCACAGTTTAACTGGTAAGTTAATGGCTGTTCGGAATTCTCAATGCACCTGTTGATTTAATTATTGAATACTATAGCTATATTTAGTGCCGGATTAGACATCTAACAAGAGTAACAAAGGCTACGGGCCTCACACACGTTAAGGTAGGCCCCACGCGTTATCGGATGGCGTATCAGCTCCCACGATCCCCGGTCCAAGTGTGGGAGGGAACACCGGGGTGGTTTTTAGTCAGTAAGAGTCTGACAGACCTCTTCGCCTGCCCCAGGCGAAGGACATCCATGAGGATTTTCCACCTCGGCAACAAAAAAAAAAGACCCGACGCGTTGAGGTGGCCCGTTTCGGTCCAAACGGAGCCCCGTTTGGACGTAAAAAACATATATTTATAACAATTTGCCTGCTGAGGTTTTCCCATCCGATTATAATTTGGGTGTCTTTAAAGCTAGAGTGAATATGCTCTTAATAAACTAGTGCGTCTCACCATCAACGATTGCATCACTGCTGCACCATCAGGTGGAATCGCAGTCAAGCACTAGTTTATATCAAATTAAAAAAAAGTATGAATTCTAACCACTTTCGGATTTTCCATAAACACAATGTAGTTTATAAACCACCTACGAGCCCCGGAGCCAGTTTGAAAAATAAATTGAAGGAGTTTTCATTGGTGGTCATTTTTTTTTTTTTTTTTTTTATTGGGTGGGAAAATCATCCTAATGACATCCCCGCTCTTGGGCGGAGCGGGAGATAGTGTCAGACTCTTACTGACTAAAAACCCACTCCTGTTCCTTCGTTGCCTTCGTCCCAGGGCCCCGGGTTCCGCTTTCACACTACCCGTGGCCCCAGTAGGCTTCGACCCTGCTGGGCCCCTACGATTTGCTGACATCTCCTTGAGGCGCGCGTGGAACAAAACGCGCCGTCGACGACTTGGGCTCGGTCCGGACGGTTACCGGACGGTCAGACGGCGAGCCACCCATTGCTCGCCGTCTACAAGCCCGCGCCTACGGTGGCCGGAAATCGGGATCGGAATCCCGGCGGCGGTTGGAGCGTAAGGACCGTTGCCTCACGCGATCGGCCGCCTCCTTAGCTAGCATTACTGCTTCGCAGAAGGAGGCGACCGCATGCCACTCTTCCTCGCTCCGGAGCATGGCCTGAACCAAGGCCCGGCGCGAGAGATCACCGCCGCCGATTGCCCTCACGAGGTCACGGCGTTGCTCTGCCCAAGCGGGGCACACCTCCACCGTGTGCTCCACCGTGTCCTCCGGGTGGGCCACACAGTGGCGACACCCGGGCGTCGTTTCCGCACGAATCCGGTGCAGGAACCTCCCGAACTTACCGTGTCCGGTGAGGACCTGCGTCATGCGGAATGTGAGGACGCCGTGAGGTCTTTCCAACCACGCCTCAAAGAGGGGACTTACCGCCATAATTGTGGCGTGCCCAATTGGTGGTCATTTGTAAAAATGTTGGGTACCCCGTGGTAGAATTGTCTACAGGCCCCATTTTGGCGTAATCCGGCACTGGCTGTGATAGCTTTTTTCTGCGACTTCGTTCACATTAAAGCCGCTTATTGCGGACGCAAAGTCGAAGCCATATAAAAATCATCATCTCTACTCAAACCCCAAGCGAACGCCAAGCCCAAGCGTTCGCGCATGATTTCGCGCTATTTCGGTTAAACACCAAGCGAACACGTCCGTATAAATTATAAAATATTGAGCGTTTTATTTATCGGGTAGGTTATCCAAGAACGTAAATAAAAGATTCTTCTTAAAGTAGTCTGTAAATATTGAAAATAAAACCTTTCCGATATTCCCTATATATATCTATCTATAGATATCCACCAGTTAAAACAAATAAAAAACATGACACCTAGGCCAGTAACAACTAACTACCTAGTCTCTAGGTCATAGAATTATTGGTTGCAACCATTGCACCAAGGGCCAATGGTACTGCCGAACAATTAAACAGCTCTAGAATGTATATGACAGCTTGCTGATTATGTGATTAGTCTAGTAGTTACAATATATTATCATACCCACAATGTATTGACTATTAATGAATCCGCATGTGATCCTGTGCTTGACCACTTATTAACAGGTACCAGTAGAATGCATGCTTTCAAATTCATGATTATTCATAAGTACATTATAATTTAACGTGAGAGAACCTTTTACATCGTGCCTTCTGTTAAATATTATAAAAGTATAAAGGTACAAGTACACTGCTCACACGTGGGCCACGCACGCCGATCTGGGCGCGTCGGTCTCCATACATTTTATATGGAAACTAGACTTATAGAGCTACACTAGATCCACGCCATGCGACGCCACGCGACGTTGTTCTACGTACAAATCAGGCGTGTGCCACGTGTGCGTCGGTCTAGTGTAGTTCTAGCTTAAAGGTTTTTAGGGTTCCGTACCTCAGTCGGCCAAAATGGAGCCTTCGTGGAATAGTTTGTTGACCCTCTGTCCGTCAGACAAGACCCTTTTTGTCAGGAGCGCTAAGAGCTATTAAGCTGAAATTAAACCTTTGAGCAGTGAAAAACATTAATGTAAAAATAAAGCGATTTATGCTGCCTTTGTGATGAATATTATGACATTCACAAGGATTTTAAAACCTATTAGGCAAGAAACAACCTCCAAAGCACAAATAAACGCACATAATTTACGAACCCCCGATGCGCGAGTCCAACTCACACTAAACCGGTACTTTTTATGGTTGGTTTCTCGCAGATTAACCTACGTGATTGTCGTCTGCTTAACCAAACTTGCCTGTTGATACTTTAATTACCTAAATTAAAACCTCCAAGACTTACAAAAAAAAAAAAAATCGCAGTGGTTTACGTAAACGAATCAACGCGATCGCGAACGCAAAGCGATGCGGTGCGAACGGAAAAATTGATTTGATACTCTGTTGCGCTAATAGCTTTCGGGCAGGACTGAGTCTGTGAGACTGCTAGAATAGTTAATTACGTTTTGTAATAATATGTAAATTTTTTACTGTAAAAACAAATATAATATTTATATATATATATTTATATAATATTTATATGTTATTTTATATATATAATAGCTATATTACATCTATGTATAGTCTAGTTTATATTTTTAATCTAATATTTCCTTTATTAATTTGCAGTACACCGCAGACTACCCCCTTTTTCTATTTCAAATTTTTACATTCCACCCTAAGGTTGTCTGATAGATATCGCTGTCAGCGATAAGACCGCCTTTGTACCCATAGATTTAAGTTTGTGTAAAAATTTTGTTACTATTTGGGTGTACAATTAAGTTTATTCTATTCTATAATTTTATATTACAGTAGTAATGATGATTAATAGTTTGTTGACACAGGTGCTAACTCCCAAGCACGAGGCAATGTGCGCTACTTTCTATACAAACATTATTGTAAATATTTATACATAGGCTTGCAAGGAGATAGTTTACGCAGAGCACGTGTAACTAACTCTGTGAGATGAAAAGTAAGGAAAGAAGGAAAAAACACTGGGCAAATGCGAGTCGGACTCGTGCACTGTGGGTTCCGTTCAAACTTACGTATTTAAATAGTTCGATTCTCGAATGGAGTCCTTTGTTCCGAAACGAAAAAAAACAAATTGCGACGTAACAACACTTTTTACAGATTTATTCCTATACTGGTGCTATAAGACCTTGGTTTATGTCAAATTTCAGGATTCTTGGTCAACGGAAGGTACCCTATGAATTTTGATTCCCTTGAGAGTGTCGTTTTTTGCGACATAAATGGCCATATATATATATTTTTGTTACCTTAGAATTTTGATTTTTTCACAGCTTCAAAAGACCACAGATCTGACTATATAGTTTTAATTTCAACTCGATACCTCCACGTGTTCCCGAGATAAAGGGTCTTGACACACAGACAGACAGACAGACGGACCAAGGTCAAAGTTAAGGTGGGTTTAGGCTAGACGAGCCGAGCACAAGCTGAACATGAGCCGAGCTCAAATTCGTAACTACATGAATTTCAGCTCAGCTCGTGCTCGGCTCTTCTAGAGTCGCCCCATAACTACATGAATTTCAGCTCAGCTCGTGCTCGGCTCTTCTAGAGTCGCCCCATAACTACATGAATTTCAGCTCAGCTCGTGCTCGGCTCTTCTAGAGTCGCCCCATAACTACATGAATTTCAGCTCAGCTCGTGCTCCGCACGTGCTCGGCTCCCCTAGAGTCGGTCCACACTACACGAATATGAACTCGACCCGTGCTCCGCTCGTGTCCTGCTCCTCTAGCGTAAATCCACCTTATTTTTTCTTCCGAGTAAGACCGGTCTAACCCTTATTACACTACTCGATATTCAGACAGTCTTAGTTGATGTCGCGTAGTGTAATAAGGGTTAGACCGGTCTTACTCGGAACAAAAAATAAGACAGTCTGAATATCGTGTGCTGAATACCCCGTAGTGTAATAGGCCCTTAAGTGATCTAGAAACTACACTATAGGTACACGCGTGTGAATAAAGTCGTCAGCAAGCCATTATGCAGGTTGCTAACTTGCTAGGAAGTAATTATACAACAATAAAACAAATATAAATGTTCCATTAATCAATACAAATGAATCAGCAAGATTTATGTAATACCAGTTTTAATCTGTATCATTTTCTTTAGTCTACTATGCAATTATAATGTGCTCTGACGTTTCATGTTCTGAATGGCGTTTTGCGTCAATTTCTTGATTTAAATACAGAATAATGATTATTATTACTTACAAACTGACACGGCGAACTTTGTACCGCCTAATAGTTTTTTTTTTTAGGTGGAAAAGTCATCTAATGACAAATCACGCTCTGATTAAAAACCCACCCTGTTCCTTCATTGCCTTCTTCCCAGGGCCCCGGGTTTCGTTTTCACACTACCCATGGCTCTAGTAGGCTTCGACACTGCTGGGCCCCTACGGCCGCCTAATAGTAAGGATAACGCCATCTACTGGCATTACCAGAACATCATAATTCATTTTATAATGGCATTTTAATTAGAGATGGCGTTGTATTCGGATTTTCTTTTTTTTTGTCATTTTTTCCATTTTTCTCACCGTTTAAACCTTCCCTGGACTATCACAAATATTTCAAGACCAAAATTAGCCAAATCGGTCCAGCCGTTCTCGAGTTTTAGACACTAACGAACAGCTATTCATTTTTATCTATATATTAAATAAAGAAACTACATACCAACGCACAGCCAAAACTACTGGGACTAGGAACGTGAATTTCTGTACAAGATTTCCTTTTAAGACGTAAACGAGCAATGAGAAAGGATTTTCCAAAATTCAGCTCCTAACTGGATGAAACGGGGGTCTAAAGTTTGTATGGAGAAATCTATATTCAAGCGGGCAAAGCCGCCGGCAGAAGGTAGTATATATATAGATCTCTTATGACGGTAACCCATTGGCAAATCACCTGTGGCGATCCAGGCGTCTAACCAGCTCCAGCAATAACCGTTATCCTTCGGATTGGTGTTCTTGCCAAACTATTAAGCTTTTCGTGTGAAAAAATCATAAATAACTTCATTGCGATACTTCTTTATATACATCTCAATTAATAAACATTATAGGTTAAGTACATCTATATATAATATAAAAGGAGAAACTGACTGACATATCAACGCACAGCCGAAACTTCTGGGTCCAGGAACGTGAAATTTTGCACAAGGCTTCCTTTTATTATGTAAGCGAGCACTAAGAAGAGATTTTTGGAAATTCAACTTATAAGATAAGATATGGAGGTCCAAAGTTTTTTATGGAAAAACCTACTGTCACGTGAGCGAAGCCGCTGACAGAAGCTAGTCTATATATAAAAAAGCGATATACCACTCACTGATTAATCACAAAATCTCAGAAACTATAACACCTACAAACTTAAAATTTGGCAGGTAGGTTCCTTATAGGGTGTAGAATTTTATGAAAGGGCGTAAAACGGGGGTTGGAAGTTTGTAAAAAGAAATCGAGTTTTACCCGGGCTAAGCCACTGGCACAAGCTATATATATATATATATATATATATATATATATATATATACAAACTCAAAATAATAATATGTACCATTAGGTACGTAAATATATATATTTTTTGCCCATTGCTACTTAAGTTTGGCGATTCTTCGTGCTATATCGATAACCTTTTGGTCCATTAACCTGTTGGTCTAGTGGTTAGTGGCCCTGACTGCTATGCCTGAGTGTTGGGTTTGATTCCCACCCAGGACAAACGTTTTCATTTGATCTGAATCAATTTATTTATAATATGTACGTATTTAGAAATATTTAAGTAAGTTTGTCAGTAGTCTAGTACTCGTAACACAAGCTCTGCTTAGCTTGTAACTAGACGGCGTTGTGTCATAGTTATGTGAATATTATATTATATCATATCACATCACATCATATCACATCACATCACATCATGTCATATTATGTCATGTCATGTCATGACATCACCACCATCCTTCACTTGAATTAATTCTAATGGTGCTCTCTCTTTGTTTCAGTCACAATCCCAGCCCTAAACTTCGGTATGCTGATGGGATGGCAGTCCCCAATGACGCCAATCCTACAGTCGGCCGACGGGCCCGCCCCAGAGCCGATCAGCGACGAGACGATCTCGTGGATGGCAGCTATTACCTTCATGCCCCCCATATTCTGCGGGTTTATGGTTGGGGATCTCGCTGATCGGTGGGGCAGGAAGTTTACTACGCTTTTGACTGCGTTGATGCTTGTGGTAAGTTTTTAGAAGTATCATACTAATATTATAAAAGCGAAACTTTATGAATGTGTATGTTTTATCCTGTTGGTCTAGTGGTTAGTGGCCCTGACTGCTATGCCGGAGGTCGATTCCCACCCAGGACAAATGTTTGTGTGATGGGCACGATCATTTGTCCTGTGTCTGGGTGTAATTTATCTATATATATGTATGTATTTAGAAATATATAAGTATGTTTATCAGTTGTCTAGTACTCATAACACAAGCTCTGCTTAGCTTGAGACTAGACGGCGTTGTGTGATAGTTGTGTATATAGTATAGTAGTATATTTTTCTGCCCTTGTCCCATGTTACTTGGGGTCAGCCCAACCCGTTTTTTTTTCTTCCATTCTATCCTGTCAGCCGTCACGCTATTACTGACTTCTTTCGTATCACTCCTCATATTATTCATCCATATTTTCTTTGGCTTCCCTCTCCCTCTCCAGCCATCCATGTATATTTATATTATACAATAGGTGGCATTCTATCGTTCTGGAGCCAATTGCTGCAGTGACTTTCCACGTGTATCAAACAACATTTTTTAATAAAATTACGAAGAAATAAATAACCGGTGGATGAGCGGCGACTCGTAAATACGATGCATTGTGGCGCACTAGTGCGGAAAATCGTAAATTGCGTGCTTAAAAGTGGTAAAGATAAGAGCGGATTTTTAATTAAGTGGACGATGATTCCCTCTCCAAGAGAGAAGGGCTGGGTCCCAGCAGTGGGAACATTATAAGGCCAACTATGCTATGCTATGGACGATAATGACCATACCACACAGTACATGGTTCATGGGATGGTAAGTTGAAAGGGAATCCTTTTGATTTACAGCAATAGAGACTTACAATAGAATTCATAAGCCCGATCTTAATTTATTTCCTCTTAGTATCAGGGATTAAGCACCATTGCACACAGAACTCCCCATCTTCCCACCATTGGGATGATCGTTCTACCTACCTAAGAGCTAAGCGGGGCAGTACCACGAGGCCTCCAAGCGCGGGGTGCCCTAACTCTCCCACCTTCGAAATCTAAATACGCTGATGATTTCTTTGTACAGAAAGTCTGATTTTTATTAAGAATGTACTATAAATTTCGTAAGGAAAGTTATTTATTTCTAAGGACAGAAACAGTACCTACACAAAGTATGCCCACAATTTTTCGTTACCCTCTGTATATTTAACACAAAAAGAAAAATCAATTCGAGTCTTTACTGAAGAGATTCAGGTGGTCTAATTCAAAGATTTAAATTCTAAATAATAAAAGAATTATCTTTTCTTTTACACACACCCAGATTGTAAAATAATAATATTTCGCAAGCCCAAAGTCCATGTTTGCGGACGGCGGGCAATGGGTGGCTCGTCCGGTAACCGTCCGGACCGAGCCCAAGTCGTCGACGGCGCGTACTTGTTCCACGCGCGCCTCAGGGAGATGTCAGCAAATCGTAGGGGAGCAGGGTCGAAGCCTACTGGAGCCACGGGTAGTGTGAAAGTGAAACCCGGAGCCCTGGGATGAAGGCAAAGAAGGAACAGGAGTGGGTTTTTAGTCAGTAAAAGTCTGACACTATCTCGCGCTCCGCCCAAGAGCGGGATTTGTCATAAGATGATTTTCCCACCCAATAAGAAAAAGCCTAAAGTTCATTCTATATTTTAGAGAAATAGCATAATCAGCTTCATAATTTTCCCACTGCTGGGACTAAAGCCTCCTCTCCAGGGTTGGATATGGGCCGTATTCCATCACGCAGGCTCAGTAATGACGAAAAATGACGACGATGACGGCAACGGGTTGACGATTGGTGGATGTCACATGTCTTCGAATTTTTTGTTCAAGTATAGGCTGGTTCCCTTCACCATTTTTAAGAGCATTGGTGATGAAATAAATTACACAATGTTATGCGCTTAAATAGGTTTGAACCCGTGATCTACAACTCATAAGTCAGGGCAATTACCACTGAGCTACCACTGCTCTCTTATTAGAAACTACCTTTTGCCCGCGGCTTCGCCCGCATACATAAAATATAGCCTATGTCACTCAGGAATAAAGCAGCTTTCTAACGATGAAAAAATTTTAACAATTGGACCAGTACTTTCAGAAATTACCTCTTACAAACAAAAAAACAATTCACAATTTCTCTGCGACTCCCACATAAAAGTTCTTAGGTTATCGGATAACTTGAAACTTAAAATGCCAATGCATTCGATATATATACCTTCCTGGATAAGCCTTTTACTGTGCAGGCCATTCGTCTAAGGAATGCATTGCCTGTAACGTGCGCAAACACTGCCTGTATTTAAAAGGCTTGTGAAGGATCATTACTTGTCACTGTGATCATATCTTCGTTTCATAACTTATTCTCTTACTTATATATTTATATTTTGTATATATGTATATGTGTACCTATTTTAGTATTAAGTATCAAGTTTTGTTTACTTTTATATTTACACCAAGTGCAACCCCATTTTGTGTCCAGGCAGTCTCTATCCATTATGGGTTGCCTGGAAGAAATTGCCGAGTGCGATAAGGCCGCCAATTGTATTTTTTTTTTTGTGGTATTACAATTTCAATTTAAAAATTTGTAATCTTGGTATGCAATAAAGTATATATAAATAAATAAATAAAAAATTTAATCCTTTATAATATTTGTGTAGATAATCGTACATATATGCACAAATTCGCACACTCACTCTTTACTATCGTAGGTTTCTAAGACGAACAATATCACTAAAAACCTTTCTCTCCAACAGATAAGCTGGACCATAACCCTGATCTCTCTCCGTCCCTGGGCCCTGATCGCGTCGCGCGCCGTCGCGGGGCTCGCCTGTGCCGGCTGCTATGTGGTCATACCGTTATATCTCAAGGAGGTGAGTAGCTCGCTTTGTTTGAAGATATCTTCAAGATGTATGCAGGAACTTGGCAACTGCATTATCTATGTATATAATATCTGATGTAAATAATCGCGTTTTAATGTTTGGCTCGCATAATCGCGTTTAGCCGCTCTCACTAGTGCCACTTGTAAAAATACAACAAAAGAAAAATACCGACAAGTAACACTAGTGACAGCGGCTAAACGCGAATATGCGAGTCAAACGTTAAAACACGATTAGTTTTATTGGTGAATTCCGCCCTTAGTCTGTAAGTCTGATACTCCCTCTCGCTCTATTCAATGCGAGAAAAGTAAATTGATGATTTCCCACTTTAAAAAAGTCAAAAAAATACATACGGTCGACAACGGCAATACAATACTAAAAGATGGGGTCGTGGCAAAAAAAAATAGAGCGATGGTGGGAAATCAATAAACGACTTTTCCTGCTCCAGGGTGGTGCGAGAGGAAATGTCAGACTTTTAATGACTAAAACCCACCTATATGCCTTCATTTGCTCTTTAGCCCTAACAGGATTTTGAGTGCACCCGTAGGTACCACACCTAATTTGTCACCCAAGTTTCCCAAATGATCAAAAACAATAGATGCCTACGTATTTATCGAGAAAAGACGGATGATAATTCACATTGTGATTGGACTAGTAGGTATATTATAAAAACTATAATTTATAGAGTACTAGCTGACTCGGCGAACTTCGAACTGCTCGACCGATTTTGTGCAAACTTCACATAAACCATCTACTAAATAGTCCGAACAAAGCCTAAACATTTGGTTTGGATAGGTGAGCCCGTTCTTGAGTTATAAAATTACAACGAAAAGTGGCATTGATTTTTATATATATAGAAGAGAAGATAAAGCAATAGGATATTTCCAACGAAAACACTTTTGGAAATACACTACTTTTATTTACCTGAAATTAATCACCTACCTACGCAATTGTGCATTAGAAGACAGATTACATTTTGCGGTCAAAACTACGTCAAAAGTCGAAGGGAAGTTGAAAAACTCCATAAACAGGAAGGTTCCCGATGATTTCAAAGAGTAATGAATCGTAATTTTGTGATAGGTGTGTTTAATGACGTTCAAGGAAAGTCATGACGATCTCGGTCTTCCTTGTAATTAGTCATCATCTTCCTGCACTTGTGCCGTGTTATTTGGGGTCGGCGCAACACGTTTTTTTCTTCCATTCTGCCCTGTCACTCGTCATGCTATCACTAACTTCCTTTTCTTTCATATCACTATTTACACAATCCTTGTAATTGATAATGGGGAATTATAAAACGAACGAATGATGAGATACTGTTTTAATATCTTGAGCGGTATGAATTTGAGTAAGTGAAAAAACCGGGCAAGTGCGAGTCGGACTCGTGGACTTTGGGTTCCGTACAAACTTACCTATGAAAACAGTTCAATTCCCGAATTGAGTTACGAAGATTTATAAGAATTGAAAAAAAAAGTTTTTCTACAAATTTACAGTTTTCAGATTTTTTTCCTATACTTGTTCTATGTATGAGACCTTGCTTAACGCCCAATTTCAGAATTGTAGGTCAACGGGAAGTACCCTATGAATTACCGCGACACTTAGAGGAGGCGTATGTCCAACAGTGGACGTTTTTCGGAAATGATGATGATTTTATTATGTTCACCTCTCATTTATAGATAGTTGTAATTATTTATTTTTCTTGCTCTTTTTTAAATAGCCTCTTTTTTATAATGTGAATGTGAGACCACTGTAGACTCCATGAATTCTTAGATTACTTCCTATTACGACTCACTTGGTATTATGATTATTTTTATTGTACTTTTGAGTACAATATTGACCGGTTTACACTATCCTTACATACCATGGGTAGTGTGAAAACGTAACCTGGGGCCCTGGGACGAAGGCAACGAAGGAACAGGAGTGGGTTTTTAGTCAGTAAAAGTCTGAAACTATCTCCCGCTCCGCCCAAAACCGAGATTTGTCATTAGATGATTTTCCCACCTAAAAAAAAAAATCCTTACATAATATCTACTAATACTGTAATATGGAAATATTGTAAGAACAACAATTTTTTTAAAAAGTGTAACCATGGTGTTTCTTGCCGGTTCTTCTCCATAGGAAACGACCGATTTGGAACCGTACACTTCTGCCGTTTTATAAGTGCGCATATAGGCATGTGAAATAAAAACATTTGAATATTGATGATGACAGCTTCACCCAAACTAACCACCCAATTCTCTTCACAGATAGCCGCAGACAACATCCGAGGAGCCCTCGGTTCCCTCTTCATCCTGTCACAGAACCTGGGCTACCTGGTGGTCTACGTAGCTGGTGACGTGCTGTCGTTTGATGCCGTGCTGTGGCTCTGTACTGCTGTGCCCGCCATCTTCCTGGTTGCCTTCATTGCTATGCCGGAGACGCCAGTATTTTTGGTTAAGCAGGGGAAAATTAAGGTATTGAGATATTTATGTTTTTTTTTTTGAGACAGGTAATCATTAAATGACTTCTTCCCCTCTAGGGTAGGACGAGAGGGTGAGTCAGACTTTTACTGACTAAAAGCCAACTGTGTCTTTCAGTTGCCCCTTACTTTCTAGGGCCATAATTCTATACCTATATTTAAATAACGTGGAAGTTTTTGTTTTGTAATATCTAAATAGCATTTATTTACTAAATGCTTATAGAAGTATATTAAATAGCTATAAGAAAAAAGCAATTTTTTAATTGTTGTTTGTCTTTCTATTTGTTACGGCTAATCTCTTGAACGACCTCGTTAAAATAGGTCCTACCTATTTTAACGAAACTTTCACCGATAGATAGCTGATTTTATAGGGAGTAACTTAGGCTTACCTAACACACTTTTATTTTAAAAAAGAATTAAGGCCCCGGGAAATAAAATAAATTTGACCAAATGACATTAACACAACTATCATACAACGTCGTCTAGTCCCAAGTTAAGCAGAGCTTCTGCTAAGAGTACTAGACAACTGATAAACATACTTAAATATTTCTAAATACATACATATAATAGATAAATACCGGACCGGAAAACGCAGCGTTGGAAGGCCTCCCACAAGGTGGACCGATGACCTGGTGAGGGTCGCGGGAATTCAATGGATGCGAGACGCACAGGACCGGTCATTGTGGCGGCTTTTGGGGGAGGCCTATGTCCAACAGTGGACGTCTTTCGGCTGAAATGATGATGATGATAGATAAATTACACCCAGACACAGAACAAATTATTATGCTCATCACACAAACATTTGTCCTGGGTGGGAATCGAACCCACGACCTCCAGCATAACAGTCAGGGCCACTAACCACTTGACCAACAGGCCAGTCATTATGCTGTTTAAAGGGTCTGATACGGAAGAAGTCGAGGGCACTAGCTAGTAAGTAAATAAAATAACCAAAACCTGGGCAAGTGCGAGTCGGACTCGCGCAGTGAGTGTTCCGTACAAACTTGAAAGGTAAATTGCGGTTTACGGTTTATGACGTATTAAAAAAACTACTTACTAGATCTCGTTCAAACCAATTTTCGGTGGAAGTTTGCATGGTACATCATATTTTTTTTTTTGTTTTATCATTCTCTTATTTTAGAAGTCAATTTTTGTCTAAACTAAATACTATGCCTATTCAGTTTATACTAAAAATCTCAATATCATTTTTGAAGAACTATCCATAGATACCCCACACATATTTGGTTAAAAAAAAAGAGAGTTTCAGTTTTAAGTATGGGGAACCCCAAAATTTATGGTTTTATTTTTATTTTTGTGTGAAAATCTTAATGCGGTTCACAGAATACACTTATTTACCTAGTTTCAACAGTAAAGTTCTTATAGTTTCGGAAAAAAGTGGCTGTGACAAACGGACGGAGAGACAGACAGACATGACGAATCCATAAGGGTTCTATATTTGCCATTTGGCTACGGAACCTTAAAAATCGTCAGTAGACATTAGAATCATACACACATTTAATTTGATTGATGAAGTGTTTTGTAATCAGCCTGTAAACGATCTTAAGGCAAGTGTCACACATTGACCTGGACAAGGTAATGAAGCGGTATTTCCCGGAGGCCACTTTCTCCTGCACGGTGGAAAGACCAGATGTTAATAACGGCTTGTAAAACATGTTAATAGAGAACGTTTACCGCTTAAGTGTTGTTGAATAAGAAACAGTGGCGCTAATGTCATTGCAAAAATTTAAGATGAAGAACCCACGAATTCTAAATTTTTCTATTGCAAACGACATAAATTCACTCAAAGGGCAATGGAAAGGGCTATGCTTGGAGTTTCCTTGCGTGATCACATCAGAATTGAGAATATCCGCAGGAGAATCAAGGTTTCCGACATAGCCCAAAGAATCGCAAAGCTTAAGTGGCAGTGGGCAGGGCACATTGCTCGCAGAACAGATGGTCGATGGGACGAAAGGTTCTGAAGTGGTGACCACGTACCGGAAGACGCAACGTTGGAAGGTCTTCCACAAGGTGGACCGATGACCTGGTGCGGTTCGCTGGAATCCAATGGATGCGAGACGCTCATTATGGTGACACTTGGGGAGGCCTATGTCCAACAGTGGACGTCTTTCGGCTGAAATAATGAATGATAATTGTCAGGCAACTAAGACGTATTTTACATAATATTACAAAATAACAGACTAATACATATTAAAAACATTACAATAAAAATAATTTTGTGGTTAAATATAGCCTCAGATATCACACTAGAGGACAAAATGTCCCACAACATGGCATTCAACTCTCAATCTACATGACGCTGCAACGTTGCCCAATGTCCTGCAACTTTCCCCCCACCATTTTACAACGCATTCAAGAGAAGCGGGACTTGTTGGACAATTTGACAGCGTTGCGCGTCATGTTAGTGGACATTTTGTAACCTAGTGTATATGTGTGAGGCTTGATAAAGCTCCGTTATGCCTATGAGTCACCGACTCCTAATGTTTGAGACCCAATCAGTGGCTACTTGTACCATATCCATAATAATGTGTAAAATATTCCAAACTGTAAAAGAAACCTCTTTTGTCTGTACAGGAAGCTCGAGCAGCTCTAGCGTGGCTCCGGAACACCACCACAGATGACAAAGACTTAGAGGAAGCTATACAACAGCTGGAGAGGGAAGAGGAACACGCCAGGAGCATGAAGAAGGCCACCTGGAAGAGTATAGGTGAGTAAATTATATTCAAGACTTTTCATTGACTTGATCTACCTAGTCGTATTCCCGTCTATATGAAATAGGCTCGAAGTAGGCTCATACCCTAACTCTGTACTATTGACAAATAACTACGTACGGCGAGTATCCACCCTTACGTTGTTGAAACCTCTACGGTCCGGACTAAGCGTTTCGCTTCGTCGTTTATACCGCGTACATCGAAGGTCTGGAACAATTCGCCTGCTGTGGTCTACCCATCCGATTATAATTTGGGTGTCTTCAAAGCTAGAGTGAATAACGTCTTAATAAACTAATGCGCCTTACCATTAACGATTGAATCACTGCTTACCATCATGTGGGATCGCAGTCAAGCACTAGTTCATATCAAATAAAAAAAAATAAAAAGAAAAACAGATGACGATGCTAATCTCACTTTGCTCGACACGGAAATTGAACTTATATCACTAAGCTTAGCAGTGCTTACGAGGGAGTCAAAATGGACGGGGCCCACTAGGTTCAATGCCTCCTCAGGCTTTTTTCTTTGAGATTGGAAATTGTCCAATGACTCTACATGGTTTTGACATCTCTTTGAGGCGTGCGTGGAATATTATGCCCTGAGACTCACGATGGCGTCTCCTGTATGCTTCCTAAAGCTGCAGGTTTATTTCGAAAAAGTTACCGTGGCTCTGGCTCGCCAAGTCTGACTCTCCTTCTCGATCCACTCAGAGCAAAAGTTATTAGATGCTTCACGAGCTTAAAAAACACCTTTTCTTAAACACCACTTACGTCACGCTGATTAAATATTGATCACCTGAAGCCATAAAACATTTACGAGAATATAATTGCATCCAAGGAAACGATAAACCACAAAAGTACCCCCGTCCACGTTGCACGTCAGGTGATGACTGTGTATATTTTATATTTATTATAAAAGGTACCTACCACTTACATTGTTAAGACAAAGTTTCCGTACAATCATAAAATTCTGATGACGCATATTTAGGTAGTGTTAAAGACCCCTCATGTCTTATTATCATGTTACTATGTTAAGATGAAATAAAGCACGTTGCAACAGCACGCACCCAAGCAGGTGCTTTACTTTGTGTAGTTGATTTCATCACCACTGCTCTCAAAACGGTGATAGAAAACATCGTAAGAAAACAGCATGTGTAAGAACCAAAACTTCGAATTCCAACCTGCGCTGAGCCCACATGGTAGCTTAGATTACGGCCCATTCCCTCTCTCAATCCTAAGTCCTAACCTGTTTTTGTTTTTATATATTTCTATAGTCCCAGTAGTGGGATAATAATAAAGCTGATGATGCTTGTGAATGGATTATATAGAAAAACATGTAGGTAGAAATTGCCAATTTACTATACATATAAAGTTTGCGTCGAAAGCCTCGAGCAGGCCACGCCTCCGATTCCTTTGTTCTGACGTCATCTCAACGCTCAGTCACGCGGTCAGAACAAAGGAATCGGAGGCGTGGCCTACTCGAGGCGTTCGACGCAAACGAAACGATCGTAACTTGGCTAGGGGGGCAGATAAACGAATGGATCGCGCGGGCGCAGATGTAGGCTATAGTCTGTGGTAACGGTCAGCTGTCAAAACAATAAATATAAATAATGAATCATAGATGTTGCTACACTATTAACTGATCATATTCCCAAAGGTCAAGGAAATATCCCTTCAAATCTATCCAAGCCGGTTCTCAGAAGACGTGTCGAGAGTGTGCCTTTGGCCTGCTCCTCGGTTCCAAGAATTGGCTCTCACGCGAGATATATTTACCGTCAGTAATCGGTTGTGGCACGCGACGGAAACACAGGCTGTGGTTATTTTGAAACCTTAGGCCGTCCACGAACGCTTTTCATAGTTTGGTATGTAAGCTGTGAGCAGGCGTACACCAAGCATATAATGACGAATACGCGTCTATGAAGCTATGCGTCGGAGATCAGTTTTTTTTTTTTTTGTAGGTGGGCAAATCATCCAATGACAGGCCACGCTCTTGGGCGGAATACTCCTGTTTCGTCTCAGGACCGAATTTTCCTCCTACGGTTTGCTGACATCTCCTTGAGGCGCGCGTGGAACGGTACGCGCCGTCGACGACTTGGACTCGGTCCGGGCGGTTACCAGACGATCGGATAGCGAGCTACCCATTGCTCGCCGTCCGCAAGCCCGCGCCTACGGTGGCTTTATTCGTAACAACCTGGCTGTTGGAAACCATTTGGTTGTCGATTTATAAATGGACAACTAATGTAGCAGCTTCGCAAAGTTAAATGGCCCAATAAATCGGTACGGTAGCGCAGTAGTTGAGCGATCAGCTACTACGCTGCGTGTCGCGGGTTTATTCTCGCACGAAACGAATATTTGTAAGGCCTACAGATAGATTTACACAGACAGAAAGATGAGAGATTTTCAGACAGATTACAGACAGATTCCGGGTCTGGATTTCTTGTATATGTAAGTTTACATGATTGTGAACCCACCCACGATACAGGAATTATTCCTAGAGTAGGGCAACGTATAAAAAAATATACCTACTCTCAATTTTGACCACTTATTCAATACCAAAGTTCTTGACAAATACCCAGGAGACAAAAAATAAATACAACCGAATTGGGAACATCCTCCTTTTTTTTGGAACGGTAAAAAATTCATCGGATACTCAACCACATTCCGCTTGACAAGTTACAGGATGTTGACAAAACAACATCCTGTATGTTCTCCAAACCTGATACCAATCAAGGTACACTCGAATAATTCCCAAAGGGTACGTTCACATTCCGCAGCGAGTCTTGCAATCATTAATAACGGGTTGACGCACAATATTTCATTACAAACTTAACGAATAAAACAAGCTATCATACCACAAGTTGATAACAGTGCCGTATTCGCGTGCAGTGCTATTTCTTTGTGGAATGCGCTCCCCCAGGAGATTAGGATGGCAACAAATGGATTAACATTCAAAACCAAAGTTCGCGAGCTAATTCGTAAGAAGTTGGCAGTAGTGTCATCACAGCGTTAATGTTTTCAAATTGTCGATTTGAACCAATTGTTTGACTTTATTGGTATAGATATATATGTAGATAGTTTATTAATTTGTGTATGTATTGTATAATTGTATGATATTTATGGTTTATTAGTATATCTATTCTTGTACCTATTCGCCTTTTCTCTCTCTTTTATTGCACCTACCACTATTTATCTCTGCATCACCCTAAGGTTGACTGGTAGAAAATGCCTAAGGCATTAAGTCCGCCGCTGTATGTTTGTGCATAAAGTATTAAATAAATAAATAAATATTCAGCCAGCGCGGGGTGTGTAACAAATTCTACCAAGGGGCCCGCAAAATTTATGTCAATGTCAAAACTCTTACAACTTATTTGACGGAAACTTTCGTGTACTGAACCCAACAAAGTCCTCTGGCCGTAATGAAACAGAGCATTATGACAGGCGTGGAATTATGACTGGCATGTTGGTCTAGTGGTTAGTGGCCCTGACTGCTAAACCGAAGGTCGAGGGTTCGATTCCCACCCAAGGCAAATATTTGTGTGATGGGCACGATCATTTGTTCTGTGTCTAGGTGTAATTTATGTATAATATGTATGTATTTAGAAATAAATAAGTATGTTTATCAGTTGTCTAGTACTCATAGCACATGCTCTATCATAGTTTGGGATTAGATGGGGTTGTTGAACCTTGTGGGATACAATATTATTATTATTTGCACCCTGGCGCTACACAGCTCATGAGATAATCGATCTTGGTGGAAACCAGTCCCATATTTCATACACTACATTACAATATTTCATTGCATTTCAAGACGTATGCAAATAACTTTAAAACGGTTTCTGCAGCTGTCTAATGACTATTAGCTAATGTGGCTTTTCCCAGAGTTTACCTGGCACCTAACTACATAGGTTAAAATTCACATAAATAATATTAATATTTCTACGTATAGATTATGCAAACGACATAGTACAATTTCTTTACTTACCATGGAAAGAAAACGATAAACTATCAACTACCATTGCTAACTTTTCTACTTCATAATGAGTTTAAGATTGGTATCAGATTCAAAATATTACAACCTGACTACTAAAAGAAATTGATTAAATACTACGGCCCGTTATTTTATCGTTTTCTAAAAAGATTTCTGCTCTCAAAACGGTGAAGGAAAACATCGTGAGGAAACATCGGCATGTCCTAGAACCAATAATTCGAAGACATGTGACATTCACTAACCCGCACTGGGCCTGCGTGGTGGATTACGGCCCCTTCTTCTCTAAAGAGGGGGCCAGAGTCCCAGCAGTGGGAACATTGAAAGACTGCTTATGCTTATGGTAAAAAGATTTAATCTGGCACAAAAAACACTCTTTATTTATGGTTTCAAACCAGTTTGTATTTGTTAAACGGTAAAAGCTTTCACGATATTCCAATTTCAAAACCAGTCGAAGCCGAAAAAAAGTAACAATAAAAATATCCTCATTTATAAACGCGGCCGCAATGTAATACAATTCAATTAATATCATTAACAATACAATACAACTAAGTGATCATTCTACTTACTATCATTTAACTTAAATAGTCCACTTTGAACACCTACCATCCGTGTTCTCTGGTGTAAACTAAATGTGAAGAAGATTGCAATACCATATTATGAATACTATCCTAAGTTATAGAAGCATTAATAAACTAGGCAGTGGTTTACCACCTTCACTGCGTAACAGGCCTATTTCGGCCTGCCGCATCTTGATCCGTGACTTGATTGATATTGACCTGCCGCTTTCCCGGGTTTATTTCTCATTTCCTGTTTGGTAGATCCCGGAGCGAATCGAACCTAAGGAAGTTGAGTTAAAAAAAAAATTGTATACATCATGTTTTCGCAAAGTTATAACATTTTAATTCAACCTTAATAACGCCTAAAAAAAAAACGAAGACAAAACAAACAGACTATTAAATAGACTATTGAGACCACTGAAATACACTACTCACCATCTGAGAATAAAAACATAGCTTAAAGTCCCAACAGCAACGTAAGCCAACTAATTCAATTCAATATATTCGAGCCACAACAACAATAGAACAACCTTCCATAGAAACAAAATGTGTCTAATAAGCAGCGAATGCAGCGTTGTTGTTTAGGAAATTTGTAAAAAATATCCGGTTTGGTTTCCAAGAATTAAGATATTGGACAAAAATACACAAAACAAGTTCTAGCTATGAATAATAGCCTAAAATATTCTTTGCGTACGAAAAATTCTTGGAAAGTGCAAAAGTTGCTTACCACTTTGTATCCATATATCATTTGTTTTCTTGAAAGACTCTAGGATTTACCCAGATTTATTTATTATACTAAAATTGTAATATTATCATCAACATCATCATTTCAGCCGAAAGACGTCCATTGTTGGACATAGGCCTCCCCCAAGCATCGCCATAATGACCGGTCCTGTACGTCTCGCATCCATTGGATTCCAGCCTTGTGGGAGGCCTTCCAACGCTGCGTCTTTCGGTACGCAGTCGCCACTCCAGAACCTTTCAGCCCCAACGGCCATCTGTAATATTATATTTTTTATCAATCTGGCCAGACATTTCCCAACAGTTTTTTTTTTTTGGGTGGTGGGAATTCACCTCTTGACTTCTCCAGCTCGAGTCTTCAATGGCATGTAGTATTCCACGCATGCCTCAAAGAGAAGACCGAGCAAGCAAATTGTATATCCCCCCCCCCTCCATGCGTCGTAGAATCGTGACCTCCATGCTTCATCACTTTAACTTTTATGATATTCCTCCATCTGTTTCTATCTTTGGCGGTGTGAAGGGTATTGTATACCGTAGAGTCAAGAGCGGTGTGGATCTGGTCGGACCAACGTATTGGGCTGCGCCCGCGAGGCCTTTTCCCATCCATATTACCGGTTACAATGAGCCTTTGAAGGTTGCCACCGTCTTTCCTTGCAATGTGACCAAAGTATTGCAGAACTTTGCGAAGACACTCAGACGATAGCTGTGAGGAGATTTTGAGTTCTTGCGAAATGGACACGATGGTCCGAAATGCTGTCCAAGGGATACGGAGCATCCTTCTCCAGCGCCACATCTCAAAGGCGTCGATGCGTTTGTGGTCAGCAGCTTTTAGCGATCAAGTCTCAGCGCCATACGAAAAGATCGAGAAGACCAGTGTCCGTACCAGTTTGATTTTGGTCTTTACGGAGATGTTGCGATCCCTCCAGACTTTATTAAGCTGAGACATGGCGCTCTTAGCCATGCCAATTCTTCTTCACAAATTTTTGCTACATCCTCCACATCTGCATCACAATAAAAACACAGCTGGTCTAACCATTCAAAAATTTATTTTCAGTTAAAGACAAAACGACCTTCAAAGCATTCCGCATTTCTCTCAACGTGATGCTGTCTCAAGAGACCTGTGGTTACCTCGTGGTCCTCATGTATGCTGGGTCCATCTTCGAGCAGGCTTCCGAGTCCATCAGCCTGAAGCTGTCGCCGAACAAGCAGACGATAGTTGTGGGGGCTATTCAGCTGTTGGGCAGCATAGTGGCAAGCTGTATCGTGGAGCAAACTGGAAGGAAGGTAAGATATTTTGACTATGATTATTATTTAACTCAGGAAATCAATATCATATCACAATAATCCCTGGGGTACAGGACCTTTGAAAAGCATGGCAGGGCCTCTAAAACCAACTCATAGAGGCCCTTTTAGACATATTAAAATGAGAAGTGACACCACAGGGCCTTTGCCTACTAGGGCCACGAGTAGACTTCTGAAAAGGTTGCCCGTGGTCCTAGAACGAAAAGGGCAACTGAAGGCAAATTAGTGTGGTTTAAGGCATCTTGAGCTTCTCGCTATTCAACCTCAATGGTCTACAACTAGTACTATGTTGAACGAATGTTTTTCGCAATCTTCTTTGCTGAGGCGAAGGTTCCACTGGTTGCGAAAAAAGTAAGAATCCATGTTCTGTTTTTTTTTTTAGGGGTAAAAAATATTTAATAACTCTTCCAACTCTGGGTAGAATGAGATCCGACCGGAAAGAGATCAGGTGCAGGACCAACAGGCTAACGTGCTTTTCAAGGCAAGTGGGTGAAACACCACGAACTTCCAAACTCCGGGCTACTACAGAGTAATTCTTAAAAGAAAAACTTTTTTCGCACTTGTTTCCCGACCCCGGTATCAAACCCAGGACCCCACGCTCAGCAGTCGCGCTTGCGACCACCCTTAACATTTTTTTTAGGTAGGAAATCTATCAAATGAAATTTCAATACACTTTCTCGAAAACCCGCACTTATCCCACCGCTTTTAGGCAATAGACTGTTTTCCACACTAGTGCAGAAAAGTCCACGTGCTCTCCCCGCTACAATTTTATTACATTTATCGTATCAGGCTGAGCGTGTAGTCGTTTGTCGACCCTTACCAGTCGCCGATCAACCCCCGTTTATACATTTCTTCGTAAGTGTATTGAAAAAAATCGTTTGATACACGTGCAAATCTGTCACCGCAGTCCTCGGCTCCATAACACACTCGCCTACGACTCGTGCTAATTCCGCCTCGGTCGCAATGACAAAACTCTAGCGCGGAGCGAGAAGGCGTGTCAGACTTAAACTGACTAAAACCTACCTGTGTTCCTTCAGTTACATTTTGATTTCCAAGACCACGGTAACTGTTTTGAACAATACCGCAACCCTGACACAAATGGAGATATTCCGTTTTAAAAGTAGGTTTGTCATATCATATCAAATATCCGCTCCCGAGTGTAAATATAGGCTTCCCAATAACGGCCATTAACACGACACGGCAGTCGGATATGCAATCGGAGGAGCCAGTATTATGAGCATGTTGTGACTTCACCGGGACTACTAATGATTCGTAGAACGCATTTAGTACTACTGTTGCATGGCTGCATTTACCACAACAAATCTAAAGTTTACCATTCCTGCTACTTAGGATGTTCATATATAGTATTTTCATGGTTGATTTGTTCGGTAACATGTTTTGTTCCGGCCTTGGCACACAGAAACCAAAGGCAAATCTTCTAAAATGCTAAAATCATAACTCGTCCTATTGGCTTCAACGTAGTCAGGTAAAAATAGTTTTGCCACGATTAATTGGTTGTGCCACATATTTTGTTTCGCCCTTGGCACTCAGTAACCAGAGGCAAATGTTCTAGATTTCTAAAATTATAACCCTTCCTTTTGGCCTCAACGTAGTCAGGAAAAAACATAATGTAACTTTAAACCTACTTATTACATAATGAACAGCTTTTTCTTACTTCGCTTTTCTTCTTTTCTGATTAAGTTTGTTACGGGAACCGAAACAGTCGAATCGTATGTTGTGATGAGAGGTCATCAAGCTTCAATTACTCGGCGTGTTTGTGGTGGTTACCCTTATTTATTTATTTATTTTCGTGGAAAATCAACAAATGACTTCACCTACTCTAGATGGGGAGGAGTTTCATATTTTTAATGACCCTAAGATCCTTCAGTGACCCTTTGTGAGGGCTATAGTATTTCTTCCGAACAATCCTGCAGCCTTGGCAGGACCACTGTTGATTCTAGCTTGTAAAAGTGAGTCAGTGCGAAGGTCCCAAAAAAAAATCATATATTTTTTTTTATAAACAGAAAAGCTATGATTTCTTTGAAAAGATAGCGAGATAAACATAAGGACCATAGACTTAAAATTCAAACCTTCTTCTTTCATTCCAGTGGCTGCTAGCCGGCACATCCCTCGCCACCGGAATCTCAATGCTGGCACTAGGCGCGTGGTTCTACATGACATCATCAGGGATCTGGCTGCCTGGTTGGTTGCCTGTGCTGGCCATGTGTCTGTGCATCTTCTCTGATGCTGCAGGGTACCAGCCTGTGCCCTATGTTATTACATCGGAGCTGTTCTCGTTTCAGGTAAGAATATTTAAAGTTTGTACATGTTTGCTAGTGTAACTACGTAGATATAGTGGTATTATTATCATTATATATTAAAACAAGAGAAAAAAATGCCTACAAGCATGTTTGTCACTCGAGAACTGTTCGTGGAACCTCATGGAGGTTTAGTGAAAGAAAGAAAGAAAAAGAAGAATAAAATATTGAAAATAAAATAACAAAGAGAGCTAAAACAAACAAAAGAAAATGAGAAATCATTTGTATTTAGCACACATAATAGAAAATGGCCACAGGCACTACTGGCTGGCGTGCTACCAATTCTGGCATCGGGCAGTGTCATTTGGTTTTGCCTATTTAGAATTATATTTAGGATTTATAACCGGTTAGCGGCAAACAGCTTGAAATGTGGATTGATGTATTAGTATACCTCACCTTTCCAAGAATACTGGCTGATAATTTTCACTAAAGTCAAACACAGTGACATCAACTGACCTACACATAATACAGTTGATTTGAATAAAGGAGGTAAAACACAGATACGAGTAATGCTGCTTAGGTACACCCGAGAGACTATCATGCAATGTCTTCCATAATGACCTGAACTTGGAGCAGGTTTCTGAATTAAATATATTGAGTAAAGCACGTCTCAAACCCTACTTTAAAGCCAAATTTGAACAGGTTTTCAAGCTAAAGTAGAATTTGAGAAATACTCAACTTCAAATGCCTAAATCAGAAATTCCCCCGATAATAGCCCGGTTACAGGCCTGTTGGCCTAGTGGTCAACGGTCCTGAATGCTATGCCAGAGGTCGTGGGTTCGAGTCCCAGCCAGGACAAATGTTCTGTGTCTGAGTGTAATTTGTCTATAATATGTATATATTTAGAAATATATAAGTATGTTTATCAGTTGTCTAGTACTCATACCACAAGCTCTGCTTAGTTTGTGACTAGATGACGTTGTGTGAAAGTTGTGGAAAATTAGGTATATGATATGATAATTATTATTCCAACCGTATTCGTCCAAGCAACTAACGGATCTCTTTCTATTTTCCAGCATCGTGGCATGGTAACCTCCTTCGTCAGTTCCGTGGACGCGCTCAGCGACTTCCTCCAAACGAAGGCCTACGACCCACTCCTCAAGCTGCTTGGCATCCACTGGGTCTTCATAATGTTCTCCATGGTCTGTTTCCTGGGTACCTTTTACACTGTCATGTGGGTGCCAGAGACGAAAGACAAGACCGTAGAAGAGATATACGCTCTTCTAGAGGATAGCAGGAAAAAAGAGAAGAGGAAAAGAGTAGAAGATCTGGAGAGTGGGAAAGAAATGAGTAGATTATAAGTGATGAAGAAGACTTGTCGGATTGATATGACATTAACTTTGAATAATCAATTCAAAAACAATTAATAATAAATTTTCTCGCTAGATGGAACTGAAGTCAACATTTTTAGTTCTAACGGTTTTTTGTGCATTAAGTCAAGAAATTGGTACCCGCGTAAATCTGACAATCTACCTATTGAACTTAATCAAGTTATTTGCCTCAATGATTTACCAAATAGTTGAATCTATGCGACTTTTTGTAGCGATGCTGACGCGCGTTTCGTAAGCGGGCGACAGTATTTATTTATTAAAACTTCATACAACACAAAAGTTCAAAGGCGGACTTAATGCCTTAGGCATTTTCTGCCAGTCAACTTAGGGCGGTGAAGAGAAAATATGACAGGTGCATTAAAATACAAAAGAATATTAAGAAAATAAAAGTACTAAGTAAGTTAAGTAAGTAAGTTATTTTACTTTTTATAATACAATAAATAACATATCAGCATCGCTACAACTAGATATGCAGTATCGCTACTAACGCGCGTTAGTCACATTTGCAAGCGCTATAGAAAAGGTGCGAACGCGCTACTAACGCGCTACAGCATCGCGACTGTATCGATGCGAACCCGCTACAGCATCGCTACAAAAAGTCACTGTGAGCTGGGACCCTTACGCTTTAAGGACTTGACTTAATAAATTAAATGCTTTTGTAGCGACATCTAGGAACCACAAAGGAACTAAAATTCAAAAATCCTGCAGTGTAATTTTCTCGGCACGATTAGAACAATCAAAGTCCGAATGAATAGAATAACGGGCAGTTGTCCTCGGATCAGACATAACATCCGTCTGGTTGGAGGATCCTCCCTTTTCAACGGAGGTTTAGCAAGATTGAGAGAGCAGTGGTAGCCGAGTGGTAACGGCCCCGACTTACAAGTTGTAGGTCGCGGGTTTAAATCCAGCCAGGCGCATTACTTTGTGTAATTTATTTCATCACCACTGCTCTCAAAACGGTGAAGGAAAACATCGTGAGGAAACCGGCATGTCCTAGAAGCAAAAATTTTAAGACGTGTGACATTCTCCAATCCGCACTGGGCCCGCGTGGTGGTTTACGGCCCATTCCCTCAGCTAGAAAGATTAGGCCTGAGTCCCAACAGTGGGAACATTAATAGGCTGATTATGCTATGCTTATTCTTGCAAGATTTTACACTCTGTTCCACATACCAAATGGAATGACTTCAGCCCCATCTAGCGAGAAAATGGCGTGACCATGTTTTGGAAATCAGTAGTGAAAGCTTGTTGATTCACACTTCTGTTTTTAACCACAACCACGCTTACAGATATCAAATGCTAATCAAATTCTTAGTACCTAAACGTGATGAAAAATCCAGTATGTCACTATGATATTCTGAAGAAAAAAAAAACTAAATAAACTTTAGTGTTTTTATTTACAAACTGTAGCAGACTGTAAACACTCCCACAGAAAGGTGCGATGCAACAAAAATAAAATTAATTTATTTTAATACAAGTAGAAAAAGTTTGACATAGCCTTAGACCTAGGCGGAATTAACCCGAGCCGCACGTTAAGTCTTTATGAGGCTTTTGAAACAAATCTCTACGTGTATCAAACAAAGTTTTTCAATACACTTACGAAGATATAAATAAAAGGGGGTTGACGCGCGGCTCGTGGGTGTCGTGTAACGCCCAGCCTGATACGATAAATACAATAAATTGAAGCCAAAACGAGCTCACGCACTTTTCCGCACAAGTGCAGAAAACAGCAAATTGCCTAAAAGCGGTAGAGATAAGAGCACCCGGGTAACAGTAATTTTTTACTAAAAACCGTTTATAGCAATTTCTACAAAAAATAATTTTCGTATTGTCGCGTCGCACCTGTCTGCTCCGGCGTCACACCGAAACAATCCAAAGTCTTGACTCTACCTTGACTACATGAAAACTGCGATTTGTTAAAAACCTTGTCAACGTGTCTATTTCCTAAGCTTTAATTTTTTTCTCAAAATAATGACACGTTGTCTATGGAATGCTGTTAACTGCCAAAGTCAGGTTTCTACCTGTGAGTCATAGCAAAAAAAAAGATCTTAAAAAATAGAAGCAACATGTGCCAAGCTTGTTTTTTTTTTGTTATGACTAAGACCGATTTTGACAGGATAATGCGAGTTTTGTGTTAAGGGGTGTTCTCACTAGGTGATTCAAATCAGTCTTTTATGGTGAACATAAAACTCACTCTTAGTTGACACTTTTTTTTATCAATCTAACAAATAGTGATTAAATATTGATTGATTTTTTCATTTCATATTTATGAGGTTATGTCTGGTCCGGTCACGTATAATTTTGAATTGGCGTAAATACAAATATAAGATAAAAATAAAAATAAAACATTTACTTCTTGCAAAATAAAGGGAAGTATATAGACTAAACTATTATTTATTTAATCTTCTTTCTACACAAAGTACAAAGGCAAACTTAATGCATTAGGCATTCTCTACATGTCAACCTAGGGTTGTAGGAGATCATTGCTGCTAAATATTGTATTTTTTATCTTATCTATCTATCTACTGACTTTTTCTTTATCATACATAGGTTTTTTCTCATTCTCCTCCATATCACACTAATAATATAAAGTCGAATGTTTGTATGAATGTGTGTACGTTTCTTACTCCTCAACACACGGGTAGACCATTTCCTAGAATAGCACGCAGTATAATATATACCCCTAATTTGAATTAGTACGACAATTAAAAAAAAAAACGAAATCCTAAAATTGTCCACAATATTTTGTCATAATTGGTAAATTCATAATAGAATCAATCATTCATAACAATTACTACTAGAAAATACTATGCGCAGAGTTTTTTCCATTTTGATCGTCATTTTTTCATTCATAATCAATAACCTTTACAATATCTCCACAATTGAGTGACATTTTAGGATATAAACAAACGCTAATAGCTTTGCTGTTTATGAATATTATGTATTGAGACTTTGCTTAAATAATAACAAGACTTTTTCTAATAAGACCTTTAAGTAGTTATACTAATTAAAAATTAGTGATGTATACCCCGAGAGTATGTTCCTTTGGGATATTTTTTACGTACCGCTAGTCGAAGCTAATATCATTGTGATATGATTTGAACAACTATTTGAAAGTAGGCTGACTGACTCGCTTAGTGGGAACACCCCTTTAGGGATTGGAATTTTTGAATCTTCCGGCGTAGTATGATGTTTTGTTGGATTATTATTTATATATAAGTATCTGTCAGCTTATTGTGTATGTAATAAAAAGATCTTGTCGCTTCTTTTTACTGTTTTTATTTATTGTTTAAATTATTTTGTGAATGATTTTAAAGTAAAAAGTTGGCCTTTTGCAATTTACGTGATGTTTTTTTTTTAATTGAAAGACTGCTAAATACGACATCACCTCAATCCGACAAGTTTTTACAACCAAACAATATGTATAGAAAATTCATTAAACTCTGGTGGCGTGACACAAAACAATGAATTTTCTATACATCCTAATTCTGTAACAACCAATCTTTCTGCACATCGATTTTGAACCTTGACTTCATTTTAATAACGTGCCTTATCGAATGCAGGAAGGTCGTGATATGTGCCTCCCGACTACCGATTGTGATATTATGACGAATTAATAATGTTTAGTATTTTGGTATTATTAGAATAAGATGTCAAAATGACGTTAAAAAAATAGTTTATATCAAATGAAACTTGCGTTTTATTTTCTAATTACCTCTTTAAGTAAAGCCTGCAATACTATGCTAAAACCTGTAATATAATGCGTACTGTACATCCGCTCAAAACGGTTTTGCACCGTACCACAGTCAAGCGCCGCGCCCGTACCGTTTCACATAAAGCTCTCTATACACCGAAGCCACTGGCGTCGGCGACGGTGGCTCCACCTGGGCTATAATAATAATAATCATTTTATTGTCAGGCATTAGAGGCCCATAGACAAAATACATAAAATAATCTTAATTAAACACGTAATGTAGTCGGCGTCGTGTTGCGCTGCGTGGTGTCGCATAACCGTCCTCGGAAACGTCGGTATACGACACCTTTCGGACCTTTTCGGTCTTCTTTTAAGAAGGTCTGTAACTTTTGGGTTAGAACTCGTACCACGAACGACTTGAAGTTGACGTCGTGTCGCGCCTCCAACCTTACGACCCTCAGAGTCCAATTAGTCTTCACCTTCAATACTCCACGACTTCCTCAACCTTCGTGTAGTGATGCCCGCGCCGCTAGGCTGGTTTGCATCTATCGTAGTGGAAGACAGATCTTAACACCAGCCGAGAGATCATCAAATATAAGCTGCCTTTCAACATCCAATACCTATAAAACAATTGTGTTTAACGTATCCACACTGTGCACGCACATGTACAGCAAACATAGGCTATTACCCATATTGGAGCACATGATCGCAACCCATATTTGCACTGATAACAGAAACTAGACACCATACCTGAAATCAGCAAGGGAACATTATATATACTACGTTAAATAATGTGTCCATGTAGCACTCACTCCTATCAAGATCGGAGACACTAAACTCGAAGTAGTGGATGATTACGTTTACCTGCGACGATCCAGTTGGGTAGATCTAACTGCGAGAAAAAGATCGGGTGAACCAGTGATGTGATGACATATGGCTCTGAAACGTGGTCGTTTACAATCAAATGAGCATCTTCAGAAGGCTCAAAGTTACTCAAAGGGCAATAGAAAAGGCTATGCTCGGAGTTTCCTTGCGTGATCGCATCAGAAATGCAGATATATCGTCAGGAGAACCAAATCCACCGACATAGTCCAAAGAATCGTCAAACTTAAGTGGCAGTGGGCAGGTCACATTGCTCGCAGAACAAATGGTCGATGGGGACTAAAATGTTCTAGAGTGGCGACCACGTACCTGATGACGCAGCATTGCACGGCCTCCCACAATCCTTCCTATCCATTGGTAGACTGATGACTTGGTGAGGGTCACGGGAATCGCTGTGACGACACTCGGGGGGGTCAATGTCCAACAGTGGAAGTCTTTCGGCTGAAATGATAATGACATTAAGTTTTGGTGTACAAACAATAGTTAGTATAATTTAATAGTGTAGCAACATAGAAATTTAAAAAAACAGACATAACACCTGTCTGGTCGGAGGATCCTCTCTTTTCAACGAAGATATGTGAGACTTTACACTCTATTCCGCATACCTCCAAAATAGACCTTTATCCTGCAGTAGGACATTATTATGAGCATACATGCCTGTATGATTATGAACGCCTGGTGGGTAGGTACTCCGCACAAATACTTATTTCACAATTTAAAAAAAACATAAAAAGAGCAATTTAATAAAATTGGCTCTGAAACCATAAAATACATAACACAAAGCACTATGTACATATATATACAACTCACGAATATCCTTAGTTTGTAAGATGTGGAATATTTTGTATTTAGTAATATTAACTTTAATTTGTGTTAGCTGTAAACTTGATACTGATGATGATGTGTCTGTTGGTAAGTCAACACAGTAAACTACCCAGTAACTGGGTTGTGGAGGTAACCTAGACAGTCGCTCTATACAAAGGCCCCTGCCTGAACAATGTTATTTATTTATTTAAACTTCATGCAACATAAAGTACTAAGGCGGACTTAAAACCTTATGCATTCTCTACCAGTCAACCTAGGGTGGTGAAGAGACAATATGGTAGGTGCATAAAAAGAAAATTTTACACTAAAAACAAGATAAAAAAAGTATACATATAATTAAAATGCACATACATATATATTTAATATAATACATATACATATATATTAATATAAAGTAAAGAAAGAAGTTTTGAGACGCTGCTATCTGCTATTATTTGATCATATATTACGAGTACATCGATGAAAAGACAGGGGGAGACACACTCAACAAATGAGCTCACGTAATGTGACGAAGCAACAAGGGGCCACATATCCTGAGGTGCTTGAGGAGTGGAGAGGTTTATCACAGCTACCAGGAAAATCCTGGAAGTGCGGTCAAAATCGCTACCAACATCTCATACATGTTTCAAAAAAATCAGAAGTATTTAAATAAAATAATTGGTGTCCAGTTAAACGATGCCGCGACTTAGGTAGGTAATGTCGGATGCAAAAAGAACAAAGACGAATCCTTCTAGTAAAAAATAAAAAATCTACTAGTTTATCGAGTTTGAGTTAGTAGTTAGCTTCGAGTTTTAGACGAGTTGTCAATTAATGAGCGTGTTGCGGGTACTTCTTTACAGGCGTTACGACAGGATGCTATTATATTTATTTTAATTAGATTTTTTCTCCTGGCACCACTTTAGCTTATTTTTAAAAACTTTTTTCTCTTTCATGGTAGTATGCACAGAACCCACTTTTGGTTCTCTACCTTTTTTTTTAGGGCGGAAGGGTGTGTCAGATATTACAGACTAAAACCTACTCCTAAACCTAGTTCCTTCGTTACCTTTCATACCAGGACCGGGTTTTCCTTTGAGATGCGAACCCATGGCCCCGGTAGGCTCCGACCCTTCTGGGCCCCTACGGTTTGCTGACATCTCCTTGAGGCGCGCGTGGGCAACAATACGTGTCGTTGACGACTTGGGCTCGTGCTCGCGCGTGCGCGTGCGTCCGCCTCCTTTCCTAGCATTATTGCTTCGCAGAAGGAGGCGACCAACTGCCACTCCTCCTCGCTTCAGACCATGGCCTGTACCAAGACCCGGCGCGAGAAATCGTTGCCGCCGATCGCCCCACGAGGACACGGTGGTACTCAACCCAAGCGGAGCACACCTCTACCGTGTGCTCCACCGTGTTTTTCGGGCTGTCCAAACAGTGGTGTCACCCTGGCGATTCTTCCGTACTAATCCGGTGCAGGAATCTCCCGAACTGACTATGTCCGGTGAGAACCTGCGTCATGCGGAAGGTGAATGATGGAAAGACCTCATTTCCATCCACGACGCAAAGAGGGTACCGCCATAATTTTGGCGTGCCCAGCACTGGGTTGCGACAGTCGTTGTCGCCATTACACCATGAGGTCCCGCTGGAACTCTGTCCGCCATTCCGCGACTGGTCGCAGTAGCGGAGTTTCACCCCGGCGCTGCATCTCCACGCGCAAATCCAGATCCCATGGTGGCTGGCCAGCGAGGAGGCTCGCCGCTTCGTGGGTAACTGTGCGGTAGCCCCACACTATCAGTATGGCCATGATCCTCTGGCATACGTATAACTTGGCCGCCGGTCGCTTTCGCAGCGACGGCGCCCATGCCGGCGTTCCATAAAGGGCCATGGATGATGCCTGCGTAGAGCCTCCGGCAGGAGGCGTCTGGACCCCCTAAGTTGGGCAAGAGCCGCTTGAGGGCAGCCCCAGTCCGATCCAGGTTGGGAGCCAGACGTCGGAAATGCTCCTCAAAATTCCATCGGCTGTCAAGGACGACTCCCAGGTACTTCATCGTCGACTTGACGCCGATGTGAACTCCTCCTACCGTTATTTGATAACGCTCCGAGGGGCGTGAAAACCAACACCTGCAGCGTCTGGCGTAGCGGCGCCGCGCGGCATTACGCAGTGCCAAAGTGCAGTGCAGTGTAAAAGAGCACTATCTTTCCTCTCTAGTCTGATTATAATTATATATGTACATTATATATATTTCTTTTTAGTATAAGGTATATGTAGTTATAGTATTTATTACTTTAATTTAAGATTTTGCAAACTCTTCTTTTCTTATTTCTACACACTATTGTCTACATCTCTTCTAATCTCTCCTTTCGCAGGTCTGCTAGAAGATATTTCTTTTTGAAATAAGCAGTACATACCTTTGTACAATTATTTATAATGTATCTTCTTCTGTATGAATGTGCGTACAAATTATACAAACATTTGTGTTTGTGTAGGAATCAAACCCACGACCTCCGGCATAGCAGTCAGGGCCACTATCCACTAGATCAACAGGCCAGTCAAGAATTCACATTTATTTATCACTATTAAGTACAACACATTAATCTGCCACATTCAATATACTCATAACATACTTACTCAACATTAATTTTTCTCAAAAGACCTTCACCTGGGAAACATGCAAAGTAACGATGACAAGATACGTTTTGTGACCGCCAACCGACGTCACGGACACCACAACAAGCCAGGCCTTCGTATCAGGAACGAGCACCAAGTCTTCATCACTGACAAGAAGACAAACTTGAGGATCCGCGGAGGCAACGCGACGGATACGAATAACTTCCCATATATGGCGGCCATCATTATAAATGGACGGTTGTGGTGTGCTGGTGCTATTGTGGATATAAACTGGATTGTGACTGCAGCCCATTGTTTGAATTAGTAAGTAAAACCAGTCAGACATTTGTAGATCTTTGGCAGTCGGAACGGATACAGCCTTGCCACATTACCATGGTACTGCGTCATCGGCATACTGCCGGTCATGTTGTCGGCATGTTGTAACTGCAGCCGTCGACGTGTCGGCGGGAGCCGTCGGCCTATAGTGACACTTGACACATACGACGGCTGCTGCTGATCTTCAAAGTTGGAATGTCGACGGCTGCCTCCGCCCTGTGTCGACGGCTGCAGTTACATCTGCAGTTGGCTACATGCCGCTCGTGTGTATGAGCTCTATCGGTAAACGAAGCTGCTCCGAGCCGAGCCGTCAAGTCAACTTAAGTAGCTGGTAATAAGAGTCACTCTACAAGGTTTATACCAGATCTGTCTGACCAATCGACATGGATTGAGCGATAAGCGTGAGCATATTCAGGTTTAAAGTGAAAACAGACAGATGAGTGCGAGAAGGAAAAAAATATTCTTTAAAAATTAAGCTAATGGAACACCTCAACACCATGTTGGAGAGTGTGCGTGGGAATTTTAGAGTGTGCGTGGGAATTTTATGACTTGATTCCGCCATCTCTTTTCTACCATCGGACAACCCGACGTACAGCGAGTATCCACCCTTACGTTGTTGAAACTTCAAAGGTCCGAACTAAGCGTTTCGCTTCGTCGTTTATACCGCATACATCGAAGGACTGGGACAATTTGCCTGCTGCGGTCTTCCCGTCCAACTATAATTTAGGTGTCTTTAAGGCTAGAGTGAATAGGCTCTAATAAACTAGTGCGCCTCACCATCAATGATTGCATCGCTGCTTACCATCAGGTGGGATCGCCGTCAAGCACTGGTTTAAATCAATTAAAAAAAACCTCAACGGATGAAATTTGACCACACAGATTGACCATAGTCTGGATGAGGACATAGGTTATTTTTATCCTCTTCATTTCTTTAGGATAATTACAAACATTCAAGCGCTTGAAATCGCTGACAGAAGTCAGCAACTGATAACCCTTGTCTCCCACAGCGTCCTCAGTGTCTCGCCCCTAAAATCTCTGGGACAGTTCGTCAAAGTCCGCGTAGGGAGTTCCAGGCCCCACGAAGGAGGTAATCTTATCGACGTGGCGGGAGCTGTCCGTCACCCCAAGTTTGAAGAGGAACCCGTGCCACATGCTGATGTGGCGCTGTTGAAACTTGGTGAAAATCTCGGTCAGTACATTTAGCATCTATAAGAAGCAACGGCTTGTAATTGTACTATAGGGTTAAGGACCCTTCCATAAGCGCAAAAAGCTTACTCAAGGTAGGTTCACGATTTCGGACTTATGTATATTATACTACACCATATAAGCATAATAATCCCACAGCTGCGACTTAAGCCTCCTCTCTAGGAGAGGTATGAAGTCGGGGAAGTTAATTATGATAATTTCGCACTTAAAAAAAAAGAGAGAGATTACGGTCTCTCTCTTTTTACTTTCCCACCACTCAAGACGGTTGGTGAATGTCACCTGTCTTCGAATTTTTGGTTCTAAGACAGGTTCCTTACAATGTTTTCCTTCATCGTTTTGAGAGCAGTGGTGATGAAATAAATTACACATAGTAAAACACCTGCCTGGGTTTGAACCCACGACGTGCACTCGTAAGTCATGACCGTTACCCACCTCTACACCAATGCAGTGCAATTACCGTAAAACGAATGCTGCAGGTCTAATCTGAAACGAAACAAAACATTGATAGGTAGGTAGTATTTTCATCTTTAATACCATATCATTCATTTCGAACATGAAAATCCTCTTCAAAGTTTTGTTTCAAGTCACCCCTGGCTTCCTCACCTTCCTCACGACATTTTTCTTCACCGCTGTCAATGACATCCAAGATAAACATAGAAAGCGCTTGCGAATTGTAATAGTTACGTTGGCACCTGCTCAGATTTCAACCCACAGCCAATAGTATAAAAAGGGAGGCTTTAACCACCATAACGATTTTGCTTCTGTTTTGCTTATTAACGCGACGAACGACGCTCCGACTCTGGCGTCGGAGCGTTAACGTTCGGCGCTCCGATTGGCCCGCTCCGAGCTCTTAACCAATTAGGGACCCAAACACGGTAGACGTAAAAGGGTGATTCTTTAAAGCCGAGAGAGTGTCTCATTCATCTGGCTTAGTTTTTTTCTTTACAATTTGATATTTTTATTTGCTTATTAGTTTTCCCTGATCACTAAATGTATCAAAGGCACTCATTTGCACCCAGTGGCTTACGACAAAAATAGATCGGTACGAACAGTAGGCCAGATTTATGAGACGTTCTCTCAGTTTCAAAGACAACTCCATTCAGTGCACTGTTGTGTCGTCAAAATACTTGGTTCTTTGTTTAGATTTGTATTGCAGCTATCCATTTTGTGTGTCTATTTGTAAGGCGGAACTGAAGCCCTACCAAGAGCTCTTAATACGATCCATGTTACGACCTAAATTGAGCTTTAAAAGGGATGGAGCTATTTAGAGTGTATAGCTCCATCCCTCTTTCCCGCTCCCTCGCATGACGTTTTAACACTTCACGGTAATATACTGGTTTGTTTCAGATTTCCACAAGCACGTGAACCTGATCAAGATCTACGAGGGTGTCAGAGAGCCGTTCGCGCAGAGCTTTATCGTGGTTACCGGGTGGGGGGCCACCAGGGTAATGTCTAAGTTCCTTTGTAGCGACATCTATTATAATTTCTCTTCGGGCCTTCGCACACTTAAGACAAGACTAGACATACTGGTCTACGACGTCGCAGACTTGCCTACGACGTCGCAGACTCGCACCCACCAAACTACCTAACTGCAACTTGGTCGTGAACCAAGTTTTTGTCTCAATTGTTAATTTATACCTTTACTAGCGGTCCCGACAGACGTTGGAAGTTGGCTATTCGTCAGAAAAAAAATTAGAACCACCAACCTAGTTTAATTGTATTTTCAAACCATCCATGGATCCACTCAAATATAAACACAAAGTTTCATCCAAATCGCTCAAGCCTGAATAGAAAGTTTCTAAAAAAAAATGCCTTACTTTTGGAAACTGACTATGACTTACTAACGGAGTTTCCTTTAGTAGGTCATGTTAATTTTCATGGGCAGAAGTATTTTTCAAAATATAATAATAATAATTATATCATGACTTGGCTCGCGTGGTTGTCTACATGTGGGAGGTGGACACAGCAGTCATTGTGCTGATAGCCGTGACGGCCAATGGCTTAATTGCCAAAAGCCTCGACCAACATCTGAGGAGGCTCTGTTTAGGCATTTGGATCAAGGGCTTGATTCAGAAGGCAGTACTGCTGGACACGGCGCGTATTGTTCGGAGATTCCTCTCTCAGGAGCCCTGACCACCGGTAGCTTGGACCCTGTTCCCGATGCCGGTAGGCTACTATTTTTTATATTTTTAAATGCTTTTTTTTAATATGCTTTTTTTAAGAAATGTTTGAAAATATAATTTATATGTTATGTAGAATGAATAAACGAAATAATACCAGTAATATTCCACAGCTATCACACAACGCAGTCTAGTCCCAAGCTAAGCAGAGCTTGTGTTATGAGTACTAGCAACTGATAAACATACTTATATATTTCTAAATATGACTACTAACTTTCTATAACATTAGTGTCAGATACAATACCGGTTTTATTTTATTTGTACAGGGCTCAGATACCATGTTCAGGGAGCATACTCCTGACCTGATGACGGCGCGGCTGAAGGTGCGGTCACAACACTACTGCATGGACGCCTACCAGCTCGTCAACGGCTTCCAATTCACTGCCGACTTCTTCTGTGCTTCGCTGAGGAATGGCACCAGGGACGCCTGCTTGGTAAGCCTTGCATGTTATACATCTGAGCAGAGAGACAGCACGTTCAGAGAGCACAGTCCTAACCAAATGACGGCGCGACTGAAGGTGTGCTTGCAACATTACTGTATGGACGCCTACCAGCTCGTCAACGGCTTCCATTTTACTGCCGACTCTTTCTGTGCTTTGCTGAGGAATGGTACGAAGGATGCCTGCTTGGTAAACCTTCCACTGTTATACTTACACCACTTTTAAAGGGCACGGCAGACGCGATGACAACCCGCCGACCGCCCGACAAGACCAGACAAGCGCCTTCAGCGCTTTCGATAATAGCTCGTCAACAGCTTCTAATTCAATGTCAATTTCTTCTATGCTGCACTAAGGAATGGTACTAGGGATACCTGCCTGGTACAAGTTTGTTTTTTTTGGTCCATAAATTGATTTTGGTACTATAGACAAAAAGATTTGGAACCTTACCCTGTCAATTTGGCCACGGGAATTTTTGAATGATATAGGTACCTTTCCGTGGTCCTGGAACGCAAAGGACAATTGAAGGACACAGGTGGGTTTTGTCAGTAAAATTCTGACACTCCCTCTCATGGCACCCAGAATAGCGGGAGCAGCTATTCGATTTTATTTCCCAAACGAAAAAAGTCTATGTGGACTTCACAAGTGAAGTTACTGGCTGCAGAAAGCAATAAATTAAAAAAATATATATTTCTGCCTGCTATAACCTAGCCTAGATACAGTTATTTTATTTTAGAGGTCATCGTAGATGATGACATGATAACAAAGCTAGATAATATTTTTCGTAAACAAATTTATTTGTATAACAAAACAATCTCATAAAACGCATAATTGAGTCTGATTGCTCTGAACAAAGACCGAAATTACAATCTAGTATTGTCTGCAAGACTATATACATTGTAGTCTATTAAAATGTATGTGAATCTAGCTGCAGTGATGGCCGAGTGGTAACGGCCCCGACTAACGAGTCGTGGGTTCAAGCCCAGCCAGGCGCTTTACTTTGTGTAATTTATTTCATCACCACTGCCCTCAAAACGGTGATGGAAAGCATCGTGAGGAAACCGGCATGTCCTAGAACCAAAAATTCGAAGACATGTGACATCCACCAATCCGCACTGGGCCCGCGTGGTGGATTTACAGCCCATTCCCTCTCCTAGAGAGGAGGCCTGAGTCCCAGCAGTGGGAACATGGCCGACTATGCTATGCTAAATCTAGCTATGTTTCATATTTTCTAAGTTGATATAGCGTGTATACATGTATAGGATAATATTTCGAAGCTATGCAGAACAGAATTATCTAGACCTAAACCGTATTCAAAAAGCGAGTTTTTGGCGGTTTTTGTTTTTGTTTTATTGTAGTTATCCACAGATTCCTAGTGGATATTGTGATGTAAAATTAGTGAATTGACTGCACAACTGGACAATATAAGGCATCATTGTAACACGTACCTACCAAATATTTGTGAAATTGCCTATGAGAACAACACTTTGACTACATATAAAGATTATAATTATTAATAATAAACCTGTCTATAAAAAAAGTATTAAAATTCAGGATTTAATTTAATTTAAAATATTAATTCAATCTATTTTTAATTTTATCTGTTGTGTTGTAATATAATTTTATTTATTAATCTTCCATTTTTAACTTGCTATAAATAGTTATTGTTACCAATTTTGTATTTGTTTTCAGCATAATATTAATTACACAATTTTGTAAAACCGTATATAGTGCATGTGGTGTTAGCCTATAATTGATTGCTACACTAGTGGATGTCTGTTTCGTTTTAGTAAAATGTAAATGTGTTGTGTAAGCAGTTGTTGGCTGACCAAATAAATAAATAAAATAAATAAATAAATAAAAACCAGTCAGCCACTTGTAAATGATGAATTGAATGAAATTTATCTCGCTGATGCAAATTGCCTCCAGTTCGACGCAGGCGCCCCGGCCGTGCAGCAGAACCGGCTCATGGGCATTATGAGCTTCGGGCCCGAGCGCTGCGGCCATGAGTACCAGCCTGCCGTCTTCGTCAAGGCTTTCTACTTCAGGTGAGAAACTGATAAGATGAAGAAGCACAGTTTGAAAAGAGTGTGCTATGTTAGCACAGGCGTTTATCATCATCATTTCAGCCGAAAGACGTCCACTGTTGGACATAGGCCTCCCCCAAATGTCGCCACAATGACCGGTCCTGTGCGTCTCGCATCCATCGGATTCCCACGACCCTCACCAGGTCATCGGTCCTCTTTGTGGGAGGCCTTCCAACGCTGCGTCCAACGATACGTGGTCGCCATTCCAGAACCTTTCGTCAGTCAAGCCTTCAGGCAGTCAGCCTTTTGTCGTCAGTAGGCGTTTATATGTTTAGAAAACTGCAAATGTAAAGCCTCTATCTGTGTCATCATCATCTTCCTGCCCTTTCATAGGACAATTACTTGGAGTCGGCAAAACACGTTTTTTACTTCCATTCTGTCCTGTCAACTGTCACGCTATCATCAACTCCCTTTTCTTTCATATCACTTTTCTCACAATAAATCCTTCTATTCTCCCTCTCCCTCTCCATCCATCCACATCTATACTCAAAACTCTTCTTTACATGACTATGTCAAGACAAACGATTCCCCGAAACGATTCCGATTGAACGGGGAATCGTTTGTTTGTTGTGTGTAATCTCAACATTCTGATCAGTATCAGAATGTTGAGATGGATGTGTGGTATGACCCACACATCCATCTCAACATTTTGATCACGCCTACATGCAATGTTTTTTCATCCTTCATTTTCACTACCCAACATTCTGATCAATACAGTATGACAGGTCTCATCACGGACTTGTATATTTTACCTTCAACTTGAGGGACATCCGTAGGTCACAAATTGAAAAAAACTTCTATATAGGGCACATTGCTCCCAGAACAGATGGTCGGTGAGGCCGAAAGATTCTGGGGTGGCAACTACGTACCGGAAGACGGAGCGTGGAAGGCCTTCCATAAGGTGGACCGATGACCTGGTGAGGGTCACGGGCTTTCGATGGATGCAAGATGGCACACACAGGACCGTTCGTTATGGCAACACTTGGGGGAGGCCTATGTCCAACAGTGGACGTCTTTCGGCTTAAATGATGATGATGATGATGTTTATTTATTTATTATTGATTTATTTATTACATACTTCATGCACATAATGGTACAGAGGCGGACTTAATGCCTTAGGCATTTTCTACCAGTCAACCTTTGGGTGATGCAGAGAAGAATAGCATAGGAATAGTATAGGATTTTATTTATTTATTTTCATCATTCGTACCAATTTTCCTTAATACTACATAGAAACTGAATAAAGTACACATTGCAGAGACTTCGTAAAAGCGACGATATCCTCATACAAGACGACTGGTGAGCTGATCGAAGCGGTCCAAGAGATCGCGCCGTCCAAGTATCGTTCGTCCCGGCTACATGAGGGCATCATACCAAACGTACCACAGTCAATGAAGAATAGAGACATGTGGGACTTCGAACCTGATCGAAATCATGACTAATTGGTGATATTTTAAGTAAATTGAATAAAGGATATTCACAAACCTTGTTTTTATAGGCTGTGCGCTAGTTGGACAATGGCCTTATAAACCACTCATAAAAAAAGTTTTTTCATATTTGGAGTTCCAACGTAAAAACTACGCATTTCATAGGGCAAGCAATATCAATGACGTATACCTCCGACTTTCTTCTAACAAAAGAACTGTGTGTTCTTGGTTTAATAGCTTTCTTTTTGAAAATTTTATCTTGTAGCCGCCCTGCCCCCCTCGCCAAGTTACAATCGTTTCGTTCGCGCCGAAAGCCTCGAGTAGGCCACGCCTCCGATCCCTTTGTTCTGACCACGTGACTGAGCGTTGAGATGACGTCAAAGAAAAATCCAACGATATCACACTACAAATCAACCCGTTTTAAAAATGGCAATTTCATACTTTAACCCAGATTCAATATATCTATACATATAATAAAACAGTAAAATTTTTTTGCGGTGGTATTAATTGGCGCAAAAACTACTGAACCGATCCTGTTCAAATTTTACATACATAATCCTTATAGATCAGGGCAACTTATAGGCTATAAATTATCACGCTATTTGCTATGGGGGGTGAGCAATAATCCAAAATGTGGGTATTGAACGACATTTGCCGCGAGTTCGATTCCCTGCTACAGTTAAAAATTATGACATTATTTTATCTTATTTTTTTGTATTAAAATAACTTTTACCATTTTTTCAAAATAAAATTGATATTTCTATTCGATATCTTCTAAATATTTTGTAAAAACTAATCAAAACACATAATAAAATCAAAGCGGCGAGTAAAATCACGTACCATAATGTTACATTATTCCATTTAGCTGCAAATTTAACTTCTAAAACGAAAATCTTCACGCTATCATCGTTAGGGAGCCAACCAGTCAATTATGACGTTTATATAAGAACGTCTATTTTATACCTTAGTCATCGAAGACCGTAGCGCAGTGGTTTCGTATCTAGACTTGCACATAATGTAAAGGTGGTTCGAATCCCATATGGCTCTCTTAGGAGAAATTTTTGTTTTATTTTTCACCGTGAATAAGATTTTTTTATATATTTTTGCATGCTTACAATTTTTTTTTTATAAATCTACGTATGTAATATATCAGTAGAAATTTTAGTGAAGTGCCTTTTATTAATTTTAGAGATCGATGTAGATAACTTTTATACATTAAAATTGTGTGTAACTTGATATGTTACTAATGTTTCATCGCAATTAAACAAAGCATATGAAAGACAAACGGTATGAAATCAAAGTTTTCAAGAAGTAAAATATGACACCACACGCAACTCGCAACGCCATCTAAAGACTCAAAGTAGAAATAATGATGACAATGACGGTTGAACTTCATATTAAATTTAATAGATGACATTGCGTATTTTACGTAAATTTTTGAGTGGCAGAAGAATTGCGAGGATACCGGACGATTTCCCGCGAAGCGGCGAGCCTCCTTGCTGGCCAGCGACCATGGGATCTGGAGGCAACAGTCCTTGCACTCATGCACGAACGACGCATGGAGATGCAACGCCGGGGCGAAACTCCGCTGCCGCAACAAGTCGCGGCATGGCGGACAGAGCTCCGGCGAGTTCTCATGGAGAAATGGCGACAGCGACTGTCGCGACCCCGTGCTGGGCACGCCACAATAATGGCGGTAAGTCCCCTCTTTGAGGCGTGGTTGGAAAGACCTCACGGCGTCCTCACATTCCGCATGACGCAGGTCCTCACCGGACACGGTAAGTTCGGGAGGTTCCTGCACCGGATTCGAGCGGAAACGACGCCCGGGTGTCGCCACTGTGTGGCCCACCCGGAGGACACGGTGGAGCACACGGTGGAGGTGTGCCCCGCCTGGGCAGAGCAACGCCGTGTCCTCGTGGGGGCAATCGGCGGCGGTGATCTCTCGCGCCGGGCCTTGGTTCAGGCCATGCTCCGGAGCGAGGAGGAGTGGCAGGCGGTCGCCTGCTTCTGCGAAGCAGTAATGCTAGCTAAGGAGGCGGCCGATCGCGTGAGGCAACGGTCCTTACGCTCCAACCGCCGCCGGGATTCCGATCCCGATTTCCGGCCACCGTAGGCGCGGGCTTGCAGACGGCGAGCAATGGGTGGCTCGCCGTCTGACCGTCCGGTAACCGTCCGGACCGAGCCCAAGTCGTCGACGGCGCGTTTTGTTCCACGCGCGCCTCAAGGAGATGTCAGCAAATCGTAGGGGCCCAGCAGGGTCGAAGCCTACTGGGGCCACGGGTAGTGTGAAAGCGGAACCCGGGGCCCTGGGACGAAGGCAACGAAGGAACAGGAGTGGGTTTTTAGTCAGTAAGAGTCTGACACTATCTCCCGCTCCGCCCAAGAGCGGGGATGTCATTAGGATGATTTTCCCACCCAATAAAAAAAAAAAAAAAAAAAAAAAGTGGCAGAAGAATGGCCATCGCCCACGTTTACAGTTATGGTTAAACTGATGTTAGACGGAGGCATTTTTAACAATCCTACTGCTTATTTTTATTATTTTTTCCCATTATTGTAACAAGCTAATTGACCGTGAGTATTCAAGGGAAACCAACCAAAGGCGATAAAAGTAAATACCTATATGTATTCAATTATTCACTTTAAAATAACACGGCCACATTTTCGGGAGGGGTTACAGGGTACCTTGCGTCGGATGGCCCCCAGGTGGACCGATGACCTGGTAAGGGTCGTGGGAATCCGATGGATGAGAGACTCACAGGACCAGTCATTATAGCGACACTTGGGGAGGTCTATGTCCAACAGCGGACGTCTTTCGGCTGAAATGATAATGATGATGATGGCACCTTCTTTTTCTTTTTTTAAGGGTGGAAATCATCCAATGACTTCTCCCGCTCTGGTGGGAGCAGAAGGGAGTGTCAATCTTTTACTGACTAAAACCACACCTGTGTCCTTTGTTTGCCAGTTGCTTTGAGGAGCGCGTGGATCACTACGCGCTGTTGAGGACTGGGCTCGGTCCGGTCAGCTACCAGACGCCTGGACGGCTAGCTACCCATTGCTGGACGTCCGCAAGCCCGCATCTACCGTGCCTGGTAGTCGGGGTCAGAATCTCGGCTCGGCGTGAGGACGTTCGTTCCCTAACGTCTGCGGCTGTTACTCCTCGCTCTGGATCAGAGCCCAGCGCGAGAGGTCACTGACGCCGATTGCCTCCAAGAGGACACGGCGGTGCTCCGCCCTTGCAGGGCACATCTCCACTGTATGCTCCACTGTGTCCTCCGGGATGATGGCACCTTGCGGATTAATAATAGTGTGTTTTATAATTTGCAGTCACTGCTTCATATAAAACGGGATCGAATGTATTTTTCTGATCACAGTTCGACAACGTATGATGTATCTCAGATTCCTTGCAGCCTTACGTCGACATCTGGACGTTACCTCCTTGCAGTGAGTGGTGACCAACATTGGAACAACCCTCTGAGGGAGGCCAGTCTCAGGGATAACACTAATCGGCCGCTACATTTTTTTACCGTAATTTCATTGTTTTATGGATACACAAGCTCAGGACTGTTGTGGGTATTTCGAACGGTTTCTGTTCTGGGTTCGGTTGAAAGTTCCCGATATTACCATTTTGCGAATCGCCTGGAGGACCCGGTGTAGCATGCGGTGGAGGTCTATCCAGCTTGAGTGAACTACTGTGACCTCATAGAGGCAATCGGCGTCAGTAATTTCTCGGTTTGGCCATCAATATGCGAGTTCGATTTAACGGGGATACACACGTACAAGATTTCTCCGAAATTAATTCATAGTTGGAGACTCTTCATAGGGTAGTTTCCGCTGTGGAAAAAACATTGGTCTTATCTACGGGGACGTCAGTTAAATACATACCAAAATATCCTAGGTAAATGAACAAGTAATTCTAACGTCCAATATGATCAAAGCTTGCTCTCGCCAATTCTTCATAAGTACTGTTTTGGAAGAAGATAGTTGATGATGATGGTAGTTTCTGGATTCAGTTAAGGTTTTGCACTATCAGTGCACGTTATCTAGCTGAAGGTCAGTGTCCCGATTATGCTCCTTCGTTTACCTCTACCAAAGCTGTCTAACTGCTTAAACTCTTCAGCGAAACATTATGGAGGCGAAAATTGTTATGGGAGATAACTCTTTCGATCAATCTTGCAGCCCTAGCAGACATCGGCCCTAGAGGGCCCTATCCATTTGCTGAAATCTCTTTGAGTCGCGCGTAGTATACTACGCGTCGTCGATTCAGGACTGCTTTGACCAGACGGCCGGACAGCACCACCGCATTCCCGTGTTTGCGATGGCTGGGAATTGCCTTGCGGCTTTCAGTACCCAGAACGTCACTTGCAGCGACAGCTGAGGAATCAGGATGTCCTATCCCTCATAGTTTCAGCCACCTTCTTTGATCGTAGTGCTTCACTGAAGGAGGCTACTGGTTGTCATTTTCTCCACCAATCGCCCCCATGAGGACAAGGCGGCGCCGGCGCTCCGACCAAGCGGGACTGACTTCCACCGCATGCTCCATCGTATTCTCCTGGCGATCCGCACAATGGTGAGACCCGAGTGTTTTTTCCCGCTGAATTCGATACAAATACCTTCCGAAACACCCACATCCGGTGAGTCCTGCACAAAGAGAGGATGCCGTGACGCCTCTGTAGACACTTCTCAAAGACAGGTATTACCGCTGCGATTGTGGCGTGCTCACTGTGGCGAAGGGTTAAAATCATACTATGTTGTTTTACCAGAACATAAACCAGAAACGTACATATACCCATGCATACATAAGCCTTTTCTCTTGGGGTAGGCAGAAATGACAACTGCTACGACCCATACATGCTCATTTTATTCATTGACGGTCATACATCTGGACGAGTACATAACATGTTTCCTAAAGGTAATTTGCGTTTTTACCTTTAACCGTTTTATGTTAAAGTACAATAAATAATTGCGATGCTTTCTGAATGAATTGCAAGCACAGAGTGATTGTACCGTTTTACGAACTTAACGCGGACGAAGTCGCGGGCAACAGCTAGTAAAATAATATAAATAATATTAAATTATAAATTATTAATATTAAATATTAAATTATAAATTATTAATATTAAATATTAATTAATTAATTATTAATTAATTTATTATTATTATTAATATTAAATTATTTATATTATTTTATATTATTGAATCTGTGTTTCCTGATGGCTACAACCCGGGAGTCTCTAAGTCAAGAGTGAATAGGTTACTCCTAGGTAAGCCGCTCCATCGTCGACCGCATCAGAGTACCACAGTGCAAAGTAAACCGTTCTAAAATAAACGGGCATGTGCGAGTCGGACTCGCGCACTAATGGTTCCGTACTAACTTACCTATGGAAACAGTTCAATTCCCAAATTGAAGTACGAATATTTTTTTGGAATCGCAAATAATGCTGTGTTTTGTGACGTAACTGCAAATATACAGTTTTCCGATTTTTTCCATACTTGTGTTATAAGGTCTTGCTGCATTCCAAATTTCATGATTTTAGGTCAACGGGAAGTACCCTAATGTTTCGACACTCTCAAGGGAATCATGATTCCCTAAGATTTTTTCCTGTATTTGTGCTATAAGACCTTGCTTCATGCCATCTAGGTCAACGGGAAGTACCCTATGAATTTTGATTCCCTTGAAGGTGTCGAAATATACGTTTTTTACTAAATAAACGGCCGTATCTTTTTTTTCGTTAACTCAGAAGTTAGATTTTTTCACAGCTTCAAGGGACCTTAGACCTAAGCATATGGTTTTAATTTCAACTCGATACCTCCACGCGTTCCCCTGATAAAGGGTTTTGACAGACAGACAGCAAAATGAGGAAACCGGCATGTCTTAGAACCAAAAATTCGAAGACATGTGACATTCACCAACCCGCACTGAGCCCACGTGGTGGATTACGGCCCATTCCCTCTCCTAGAGAGGAGGCCTGAGTCCCAATAGTGGGAACATTATAAGGCCGATTATGCAATACTTATAATACGTACTTATAGCTCCACCATGATTATATCTTTTGTGATAATTAGATTAAATATTGATAAGAGTAGTTATATCGCATGATGCTGTACTTAAAGCATTAATCGTGCAAATAAAACTGTATCAATAGATGTTCTTTAGTGCTTGTAAAGCGTAGGTTCTGGTTAGATTAAATAATACGTCCTTATCTATGAAACTAGGGTTTTTTAGGGTTCCGTAAGCACGGAACCTTAAAAAACAAAAGAAATAACAGAAGTCAAAAGGAATAAAACGGAACCCTTATAGGATCACTTTGTTGTCCGTCTGTACTATAAAAAAATCAAATTTCTGAGTTAACAAAAAAAAGATACGGCTGTTTATGTCGCAAAAAAAAACGTGTATCTCGACACTCTCAAGGGAATCAAAATTCATAGGGTACTTCCCGTTGACCTAGAATACTGAAATTTGGCATGAAGCAAGGTCTTATAGCACAAGTACAGGAAAAAATCTCAATACTGTAAATTTATAGATACGTCACAAAAAAAAAAATTTTTTGCGATTCGTAAAAATCTTCGTAACTCAATTCGGAAATTAAACTGTTTTCATAGGTAAGTTTATACGGAACCCTCAGTGCGCGATTCAGTTTCGCTATATTATACAAAGAACCTGCCAAGGCTGCCGGATTTTTCGAAGGAGTTATCGTGACCCTGTAACACAAAGGGCAACTGAATAAACACAAGTTGGACACGCCATAATTATGGCAGTGAGTCTCCTGTTTGAGGAGTGGCTGGTAAGACGTCATGTTGTCCTCACTTTCGGCATGACGCAGCTTCTTACCGGACATGGTACGTTCGGAATGTTCTTTCACCGGATTCAGGCGCAAGAAACGCCCGGGTGTCACCATTGTGTGTACCGCCCAGAGGACCCGATGGAGTATACGGTAGGGGTATGCTCTGCGTGTCCTCGTGGGGGCGACGGCAACGACTTTTCGCGCCCGACCCTAGTCCGGTGCGACGTAGAATGGCAGGTTGTCGTCTCGAAGTAAGCAGCCGCACGCGTGAGGGAACGGACTTCTTCACATCCTAGCCGCCGGGATCCTGACCCCGATTTCCAGCCACATATAGCGTGGGCTTGCAGACGACGAGCAATAGGTAGCTCGTCGACCAGCCGTAATCATTCGGACCGAGCCCGAGTCGTCAACGGCGCGTAGTGTTCCGCGCGTGCCTCAAAGAGATTTCAGCAAACATGGGACGGAAGGCAAAGAAGAAGAAATGTGGGTTTTAGTCAGAAAAAGTCTGACACGCCCTCTTGTTCTGCCCTAGAGCGAGATAACCATTGGATGAACCTAAATATTTATTTATTTATGGACAACTAACAAAGCATACACCATTTTACAAGCTAAAGATTCAGTAGGTATTCTTACAATAAATAGTGTAGCCATAAATAAAGGCTGCCAGCATGCATTAAATAGAAGGAGTTATGAACTATCGTATCTATTAACATTTTGTTCGACGGACGTTTTTGTCATCATATATATATTTTTATTGGTTGGATTAACCAACCAATAAAAAGAGAAATATGACGACAAAAACAAATTCTAAATACTTGAACATTTACAAATTCTAAATCATCATCTTCCTGCCCTTGTCCCGTGTTATTTGGGGTCGGCGCAACACGTTGTTTTCTTCCACTCTGCCCTGTCACTCGTCATGCTATCACTAACTTCCTTTTCTTTCATATCAATCTTCACGCAATCCATCCATCTTTTCTTTGGTCTCCCTCTCCCTCTCCATCCATCCACATGTAAACTCATAACTCTTTTAATAACATGCGTTTCATCCCTCCTCTTCACATGACCATACCAAGATTATAGATACAAAATTGACGAAACACTTATAAAGCTAGAACTACATTAGACCAACGCACACGTGTAACACGCCTGATTTATAAGAACGACGTCGCGTGGCGTGGATCAAGTGTAGCTCTACATGTCTAGTTACCATATAAAATGTATGGAGACCGACGCGCCCAGATCGGCGTGTGTGGCATACGTGTGCGCAGTATAGTGAGTTTTACCTTTAGTTACTATTTGAGAATCGAACCACGAGAGGCACGCAGTGCCGCAATAATTTGTTCAGGCGCTGTACAAAAATACCATAGCATACCATTTTTTACTGTTTACGAAGGAGCATCAATCGAAACCGAATCGATGGTTTACTTTTGTATAATTTGATCCTACTACGGATCAAATTATACAAAAGTAAACCATCGATTTACTTTTGTATAATTTGATGAGACAATGGTGGCGCAGTGGTAATGGCCTCAGCTTAAGAGTTACAATTATATAGTAAGTACATTTTGATACAACTGGAGAAAGTTTGTCGACCGAGGTGGAATTCGACCGAGCCGTATGCGAGGGTGTTATGGAACCGAATCCTGCAGTGATAAATTTTCACGTGTATCAATCGATGTTTTGTAATACACTTACGAAGAAATAAATAAACGGGGGTCGAAACGCGTCTCATGGGGGTCGCTTACACGTCGCTTAGCAGTAAGCCTCATCTGATAAATACAATAAATTGGGGCGGAAGCGAGCTCGATCACTTTTCCGCACTAGTGCGAAAAAAGTAAATTGCGTGCCAAGAAGCAGAAGGGATAAGAACGGGTTTTCGAGTAAATGTGTTAAAAACATTGATTTAAGACGAAATTCATATTTTGTTTCTAACAATATAAAAACGTTACACGTGTAACGTAGTTTTTAAGATTTTTTGTTTCAAAACCAGACAGGCGTTTTACTTTTTGTATTTTTTTTTTCATTATTACTGCTCTCAAAATGGTAATGGAAAACATCGTAAAGAAACTGACATGAACAATAAATTCGCATTGTGACATCCACCTGGACCCGCAGGTTGGATTAACTTCTTATACAGGGGAGGTCTGAGTCCCAGCTGTGGGAACATTTTATGGCTAATTATACTTATGCACTAGATGGCCACGTTTATATTAACAGCAGCATCTGGATTGTGATAGGGAAGACGCAAATGAAAAGCTTCTGGTTCAATTATTTGACGGGCCTGTTGGTCTAGTGGTTAGTGGCCCTGACTGCTATGCCGGAGGTTGTAGGTTCGATTCCCACCTAGGACAAATGTTTGTGTGATGAACACGATCATTTGTTGTTGTATTTAGAAAAATATAAGTATGTTTATCAGTTGTCTAGTACTCATAAACACAAGCTCTGCTTAGCTTGAGACTAGACAGCGTTGTGGATTATTATTATTATGATTATATAATTATACTGTTACTAGCTTCTGGCAGCGGCTTCGGCCGCGTGAAAACATACAAACTTTGGACCCCCGTTTCATCCCCTTAGTGGGTGAATTTTGGAAAATCTCGTCTTAGTGCTCGCCTACGTTATAAAGTTAAACGTAGTAGACAGTAGTTTCGACTGTGCGTTGATATGTCAGTCAGTCATTTTCCTCTTTTATATATATAGAAGAAAACTACTGAGTAACTAAAACTACCTCGTGCAAAACTTCACGCTCCAAATGAGCGTGAAATATTGCACGAGGTTTCCTTTTATGACGAAAGCGAGCACTAAGAAAGGATTTTTCAAAATTCATTCCCTAAGGAGATGAAGCGGGTGTCCAAAGATTGTATGGAGAAACCTACATTTACGCGAGCGAAACCGCGGGCACAAGCTAGTACTCGTATAAAAGGCAAAGACCTGGCTCACTGATTCATCAACGCCTAGCGAAAACCCTTGAGCCTGCCGTCCGGTAACCGTCCGGACCGAACCCAAGTCGTCGACGGTGCTTAGTGTTCCACACGCCTCAAAGAGATGTTAGCAGAACCGTAGAGCCCATCAGGCTGAAGCCTACAGGGGCCATGGGTTGCCTTCCGAAACGGAAACCCAAGATCCTGAAACGCAAGGCAAAGAAGAGACACAGGTGTGATTTTAGTTGGTAAAACTCTGACGTCATTGGATGATTTCTCATCTTAAAAAAAAGACCTTTGCACCTAGAACATTGTAATTTTGCACAGTTGTTCTTTTTTTATACCTATATAAAATAAAACGAATAAGAAAAGGTTTTCAAAAAATCACTCCCTAAGGGGATGAAACGGGGGTCCAAAGTAAGTTTCTTCATATGAGAGCATCAGCGACATTCATTAGTCTCTCAAAGTGCACTTGGGGCAACATGTGGGTCATATCCTGGTAAGGGCCACCGCACTTACATTCGATCGCATCCATGTGAGTAAACAGGAAACCTATAAATAGCTGTATAAAGGAAGTTGCACCTTATACAACTTCAGTTTAAACCAATTACGGATGGAATTCGTGTGCAGTGTAGCTGCATGCATGCCCTGATTGGGGGCGCTTATATATCCGCTACCAGAATGTAGAAATTATAAATTTTTGTTGTTTTAATTTATAATTGTTCAATATTTTTTATTTCTAAAAAGGAAAAAACGTAACCCTTTATGGATCTCTTTGTTGTCTGTCTGTCTGTCAAGACCCTTTATCTCTGGAACGCGTGGAGGTATTGAAATTAAATACGGTTTTAATTTCAGCTCTGGTTGTGTGGTCAAAAATCAAACTTCTGTGTTAAAAAAGATACGGCCGTTAGTGTCGCAAAAAAACGTATATTTCGACACTCTCAAGGGAATCAACATTAGACCTAGAATCCTGAAAGGCATGAAGCAAGGTCTCATAGCACAAAAATAAGAAAAAATCTGAAAACTGTAAATTTGTAGTTACGTCACAAATAAAAAAACTTTTTTGCGATTCGGGAAAATCATCGTAAGTAATTCAATTTGGGAATTGAACTGTTTTCCTAGGTAAATTTGCACGGAACCTTCAGTGCGCGAGTACGACTCGCACTTGCCAGATTTTTGCTCCAATAAACTAGCTCATCTTCAATGAATCGTGACTCTATGCAGCTGTCTCAGGACTCCAGTTCTATGCTAGTAGAGCCGGTTTAATAAATAAAAAAAAACAAAATCAAATTATCAAAAATGTTTGATAGTGTGATAGACCCTGTGGGTCTAGCTACGCCACTGATTCTACACCTCTTTGTATCCCAAAACAAATAATTGTCACATTATTTACAAACTGAATCTCTGACGCTGATTCTATAAAGTGCGGCGTGTAAGTGTCAAACTAAAGGCGCCTGTGTTCATGGAACCAGCAAATTAATTCCAATAACAAACCTATTACTAACAGGAAAACAACCCATTGATTTCAATGAAGACATCACTTCAAATGCGGCATCACTACACACGTATGGAAACGTTGATGCTTTCTTTGAATCCGGAGGGAAACCCAATGACTGAATAAACCACTAGGAACCATGTTTAGGCTAACCCCCACTTCAATAAACAATAGTCTTTAATGCTCTGCTCTCAAGGTCTTAATTCGTTTGCTTCACTACTGATGAACGGTCAACGAAATCGGCCAGCCGGTACGCCGCCAAATCCGCACAGCACTTGATAAAATGCATTCCATTTAATTTTAAACTTTATCGCTGATAGATAAGGACCATTTGAGGAAAACTGAAGAGTATGACATAACATTGTGTTTGCATAACTGTTTGCTAGTACACATGCTCAAATGATTATAGGTTATAAAAGTAGTCGCTTGACAGACGTCAATTGGAACGCAGGCGCATGAATATAATTGCGAAAATTTTTGACATTTTAAATGAAAACGTAAACCGCGAACTACAAAAAGTGATAAGACAATAAATAGTGTTTATGCACTGTCATGAATCTATTTTTAGTTCTAGTGTCTTGTTAAAAAATAACCTACAAGCGACATTGTTTTTTTTTTACTTAATTTCGGATTCAGAAAACGGATTTATTCAGCCAGTATGGACCGGCGGAAAAGCGAAAGTAGTTCTAAAAGACAAATATTAACTGCTTTGGTAGGTGAGTAATTTTCAAGGATGATTTATTAAATATATATAGATTTTATTGTTTTTAAAATGAGTTGATGTGTTGTTATGACAGTCACGTTCGTCTGACGCACCCTTTGGATGCTAATAGTTGTGTACTTTAGCTTACATAGTCAGAAATAAAGCGGTCAAGTGCAAGCCGAACGAGTAATGCAGTTATCACAATATAATAATTATTTCTAGCACACCTAGTAGGTCAATTTTATACAGCCGGAATGCATTTTAAATGCTGTTGGATGCACCATGCATACCAACAGAAGACTAACTGAATATTTTTGTCGATAATAGAAAATCATCCAATAATATCCCCCGCTCTTGGGCGGAGCGAGAGGGTGTGTCAGACATTTAGTAACCAAAAACCCACACCTGTTCCTTCGTTGCCTGTTCCTTCATACTAGTAGGGCCGAGTCTACCTTTCAAGAGCAGACCCTTGGCCCCAGTAGGCTTCGACTCCGATGGGCCCTTACGGTTTCCTGACATCTCCTTGAGACACGCGTGACACGCTTGCACGGTTACCGGACGATCGGACGGCGAGTTACCCATTGCTCGCCGTCAGCAAGCCCGCGCCTACGGTGGCCGAAAATCGCATTTTTGAACGCGAACGTAGAGTTCAACTGTCAATGCCAAGCAACGGTCATTCCTGCCGCTTACACCATCCTAGGGTTGCTCGAAGTTAGAGTTAGTTGGGTTAACTCTAATGTAGCTATTCGAGGAACGACCCTGCATGGGTTGCAACTCGAAGCATTTTTGAACGGTTAGAGTAACGACCTAACCCTACTCTGGTTATTTTTGAACGCAGGGCGGCTGGTGTGAGGGCCGTGCCTTCGCGCGGGCACGTGCGGCCTCCTCCTTTGCTAACATTACTGCTTCGCAGACGGAGGCGTCCGCCTGCTATCCTTCCTCGCTCCGAACCATGGCCTGTACCAGGACGCGAAGCGAGAGATCGTTGCCGCCGATCGCCCCCACAAGGACACGACAGCGCTCTGTCCAAGCGGGGCACACCTCTACCGTATTCTCCACCATAGACTATCCCTGAGGCTCCGTCAAGACCGGGACAAGTTATTTGTTGATTTCCCATAGGAAAACAAAAAGTAAAAGTGGGTTTCTGAATTGAGTATTTTAATTTAAGAACAAACAGCAATGGGTAGCTTGCCGTCTGGCCGTCCGGTAATTAATCGGACCGAGCCCAGTCGTCAATAGTGCGTAGTGATCCACGCGCTCCTCAAGGAGATGTCATCACACCGTAGGGGCCCAGCAGGGCCGATGCCCACTAGCTAGGACCGCGGAGAATTTCTGAAATGGAAACCCGTAATCCTAAAACGCAAAGGGCAACTGAAGGACACCTGTGGTTTTAGTCAGTAAAAGTCTGACACACCCTCCCGCTCCGCCCAGAGCGCGAGAAGTCATTAGATGATTTCCACACTAAAAAAAAAAGCAGAGCTTTTGTTATGAGTACTAGACAACTGATAAACATACTTATATACACGTATTTCTAAATACATACATATTATAGATAAATTACACCCAGACAGAACAAATGATCTTGCTCATCACACAAACATTTGTCCTGGTTGGGAATCAAACCCACGACCTTCGGCATAGCATTCAGGGCCACTAGACCAAGAGGGAAAATGTCGTAAAAATTAAATAAGTAGGTAGATAAATTATTTATCTTTTACATAAATTATTAGACAACGCAACTTTGGAAGGCCTCCCACAAAGTGGACCGATGACCTGGTGAGGGTCGCGGGAATCCGATGGATGCGAGACGCACAGACGGCCGGTCATTGTGGTGACGCTTGGGGGAGGAGACGTCTAATAGTGGACGTCTTTCGGCTGAAATGATGATGATGATAAATTATTAACATCATAATAAATATGAATGCACTTTAGAGCAGAAATCATGTTTGTACAACATTAGTTTTAGCATATGAGGAACCCGAAACACTTATCTAGTAATTTTATGTAAAGAATCTGTGTACAAAATTTCATAACTGTACGATGAAGATAGATAGATTTATTTATTTGCGTAGAATGTAGGTAATTAATACAATTTGGTGTTACAATATTTTGGAATCCTTGTACATTCCGCCTCATGGCATGCAAAATTTACCAACTTATGACTAGGTACTACAATAGTTCTATTTCATTACTTGATGCTACATAACATTGTCAATTAAATTGATTTATCATTTAAGAAATCCGATACAGAGTAATAACATTTTTTTACTAGTAATTCTTCAAGGTTCTTTTTAAATCTTATTAATGGTTACTCTTTATTCATTTTTGGTACATGGTTATAAATTATAGGTGCCATACACATAACACTCTTTCTCAATAATGCAGTTTTATATCCGCCTGTGCATAACTTGTCTTCGTATTGCGTTCTTAAACTTGTAGTCCTGTTTCTAGTATCTTTTAAAGTTGGAAATAAGTAATTGTTTGTTTTAACAAAAATGGCTATTTCTAATAAGTATATGAAAAATCACGATGTTATAAGCTTCGGAACTACTACTTGAAGTCCTCTCAACTTTAGTTTGGTCTTCGTCCGAATTATTACTAAGTCCTTAATGATTTTATATTTTTCATAGTATCTAATAGTTTATAATTTTAGCATATATGAATTTTATTATTAAAAATAACTTATTTTTTATTCTGTTTGAATAGTATCTGTTATTTGTTTATTATGCAAGAATACCACAGTGTTTTCTTTTTTAACTCTAAGGTTGACTGGTAGAGAATGCATTGTTGCATTAAGTCCGCATATGTACCACTACTGTACATGAAGTTTAAAAAATAAATAAGCTGGGTATGTTACCTGGTTGGACGCACAAATACATGATCACCGGACCACCCGGGCGACTGAGGGGTTGTTTTACTCCCACATCCAGCTGTGCGCTAGTGTCTAACATCCGCTTTAACCTGCCGTGACATGTATTGTACTTAGTGTCAGTGGTGTCCAACTTGTGACCTTTTTAAATACTTTTGGAAATTATTTTGTAATCGATTCAGTTAGCTTAGTCGGCCTTATAATGTTCCCACTGTTGGGACTCAGGCCTCCTCTCTAGGAGAGGGAATGGGCCGTAATCCACCACGCGGGCCCAGTGCGGGTTGGTGGATGTCACATGTCTTTGAATTTTTGGTTCTAGGACATGCCGGTTTCCTCACGATGTTTTCCTTCACCGTTTTGTGAGCAATGGTGGTGAAATAAATTACACAAAGTAATGCGCCTGGCTAGGTTTGAACCTGCGACCTACAACTTGTAAGTCGGGGCCGTTACCACTCGGCCACCACTGCTCACTCGGCCACCACTGCTCGATTCAGTTACTGATTCTGAACTACCTATATTCAGGTTTCGCATATACTAAAAATAATGTTGTATATTTCTTTTTTCAATATTGATAAGCTTCCGCTTGACCAATATCTCACCTGATGGAAAACGACGATGTGGTCGACGATGGAGCATGCCTGCTTAGAAGTAACCTATTCACTCCTGACTTACTTCAATGGTATGGTTATTCCCTGCGGGAGTCTGTATTTATCACACAGACTTCGACAGGAAATTCCATGTCTTAGATATATGTAGGTACCCTCGTAAAATAAATGTGTTCCTAAAACGTTTTGTGCACATCGGTGGGATGCCATGCACCTACCGGTGGCAGAACTTCCTAGGTACGTTTAATCTTAAATTCTGACCCCAGATTAAAACATTTGAAGTTGAGTTTTGAGTTTCTCAAACTCAACTTTAGCCAAAAAACCTTTGACTTTTAATTACGGTCAATTCAGAAACCCGCCCTTAATGTCTTTTATACTTATATCTAAAAAAAAATACACCGTCATTTCAATGTATCAAAAGGTAACAAGTCAAAGCTCTCGTTTCCAAATCAGAGTCATGTAATGAAAGGTAATTAGGGGGCATTCATTTATTACGTAAGACGATTTAGGAGGGGAGGGGCGACCCCCTCAGTACTTATGTACTTGTGTGAATATTTTTTTTATTATCTACACGAGGGTAGGAGGGAGTGTTGAGAGTTCTTGCGTAAGATCATGAAAATACATAAAGTTAAGATTTGAAAAAATACGGGCAACCGCACGAGTGCCGATGTGCGCTCGGATGCGTTTAGGTAAATTATTTCCATGGCAACATACCCACGCCACCTGCACTGCACCTCCCCGCTTGTGAACGAGACGTTACTGGTTTGCGTAAAGCGAGAATTACGCTAGACCAACGCACACGTGGACCACGCCTGATTTGTACGTAGCGGCGCGTTGCGTGGCTTGGATCTAATGTAGCTCTACAAGTCTAGTTTCCACATAAAATATACGGAGACCGACGCGCAATGTAGTTCTACCTTAAATAACACACTTATAAACGTTCCCAAAAAATTGTTACTTTTAAAAATAAACATCCATACCAACCAAATATCATATATGCTCGTATAATAATATCATTATCAATAATATCATTTTATACTTTAAATTCTTACGTAATAAATATGAAACAAGGAAGAAGGGGTCGGCCTATTATTATATTTTCTTATTTAGAGGGGGAGGGGATCAAAAACTACTAAAAAATCGTCCTACGTAATAAATTAATGGCCCCTAGGAAGCCTAAAATAAAGTTGTTTTATTTACACAGGTGTGAGTTATTTGCACGCATCAGGTATGCCAGGCACTCGCTTGCATACGTCATGTAATGTCTGGTTCAGTAAACTTTAGGTTCAGCTACAACAAATAATAAATAGGTACCTACCTAAGCATTAACAGTACCTAGTTATTAGTGTACCTAAGCAGCATTAACAGCACCTCAGAGAGATGCGCCCTCTGGCGAGAGAAGTTTAAACCTCCTGATGATTTTGTCGAGCCGTCGGAGAGCCTCTCTCCTGGACACGAGTTGCCATGGCCCACTTGGAAAACTTAAACAGACTCCGCACCCAAGTCGGGCGCAGCAAAGACAATCTCCACAGATGGAGGTTCTCGGACGGTTCCGATCTTCAGTGCTTGTGCGGCGTCTCTCCGCAGACCATGTCCCACCTTCGATCCTGCATCACGTGCCCTGTTACCTGTTCACGTAGGGACCTAATGACAGCATCAGCGGACGGCACTGCCGTGGCCGAATACTGGGCCATACAAGGAATTTGAATAGTTTTGCCATCGATACGCTAAGAAGAAGAAGTGTACCTAGCTGTGAAGTGTGCCTAGTGCGAGTTTGTATTATGTTTCCGCATTCGACACATTTTTGACGTTCGGAGCTCCAATTGGCTTGCTCCAAGCTCTTAACCTTTTTATTTTCGAAAAATCCGGAAAATCCGAATTTTTATCGGATGAGAGTACAGAAATTCTGATTTCTAAAAAATCCGGATTTTGCTATCCCTACTCGCGACCTACAACTCGTAAGTCGGGGCCATTATCAGTTGGCCACCAGTGCTCTCTCGGACACCACTTCGACACTGCGACACCACTGCCACATCAAACGACGTTTTTCAATATAGGATGAAATAAATAAACGGGGGTTAACGTGGGACTCGTGGGATTCGCTTAGCGCCCAATCTGTTACGATATATATAAGCATAATCAGCTTTTTAATGTTCCTACTGTTAGGACTTAGGCCTCCTCTCTAGGAGAGGGAAAAGGCCGTAATCCACCACCCGGGCCCATTGCGGGTTGGTGAATGTCACATGACTTCGAATTTTTTGTTCTAGGACATGCCGGTTTCCTCACGATGTTTTCCTTCACCGTTTTGAGAGCAGTGGTGATAAAATAAATTACACAAAGTAATGCGTCTGGCTGGGTTTGAACCCGCAACCTACAACTCGTAAGTCGGGACCGTTACCACTCGGCCTTCATTGGTCTCTCTGATCCTGATACGATAAATTTAATAAATTGGTATGGGGGCGAGCAACAGCACTTTTCTACACTAGTGCGGAAAACAGTAAATTACGAGCCTAAAAAGGGTAGAGATAAGAGCGGGTTTTTGAAAATGTTGAAAAAAATAAACGGGAGCAGCCGGCGAGTCGTGAAGAGCCTGCTTAGCGCCCAGTCTGATACAATAAATGTAATGTCTAAGGGCCTGTGCACACCACGTTTTTGAAACGCGCCGTTGACGCGCGTTTGACATAGACGCGATACGAACGCGAGTCAGACGCAGCCTGTAGACCTTTAGGGCACTTTCAATTTATGCGTTTTTTGACGGCTTGCTGTGATGCGGATGCTGTGCGTTAGTCGTACTGAGTACGGACGATCGTATTTTTCATACAAAACGCTCAGTGCGACAACCGTGCGGCGAACGGTCGATAACAGGACGGCAACGTCGTAAGCACCACGTGTTCAATTCGGTATTTGTTGAAGGTTCTGTTTCGGTTGAATAGCGCATCACTGACTTACAAACACACGGCAGCCAGATACGTTTTCAATTTAGGCGCTTGTTGACGGACTGCTAACGTACTGCAACCGGCCGGCTGCGGCACGGTAAACGTGCGGCAGCCGGCCGGTTTCAGTACGCATAAATTGAAAGCGCCCTTAATAGGATAAAAGCGCGAGGTCGTCGACGCACGTTTCTAAACCACGTGTGAACGGCGCGTTTAAAAAACGTGGTGTGTACAGGCCCAAAAACCTGTAAATTGCGTGCCTAAAAGGGATAAACGAAGGAGCGGGTTTTCGAATAGGTATGTTAAAAATAATAAAATCAGTAGTTTGTAGGGTCCCGTACCAAAAGGGTAAAACGGAACCCTATAACTAAAACTCCGCTGTGCGTCCGTCTGTCTGTTCGTCTGTCACCAGGCTGTATCTCATGTACCATGATAGTTAGACATTTGAAATTTTCACAGATGATGTGATGTTGTATTGCAGCTATAACAACAAATTAATACAATTGCGAGTCGGACTCGCACACTGAGGGTTCCGTACAAACTAACTTATGTAAATAGTTCAATTATCGAGTCTAAAAGATTTTTCCGAACAGAAAAAGGTTTTTTTTTGTGACATAACAACAAATTTTTCAGTTTTTAGATTGATTCCTATTCTTCTGCTATAAATAAGATCTAGCTTCATGAAAAATATCAAGGTCAACAGGATGTACCGTATAAATTTTCATTCCCTTGAGAGTGTCGAAATATACTTTTTTATTAAGACTGACAGACGGACAACAAAATGATTCTATAAGGTACCATTTGTTTCCTTTTGAGGTACGGAATCCTAAAAGCAGAAATAAATAACTATTTAGGGGGCTTCCATACAACAAACATGACTTTCTTGACAATCACTTTGTTGTCTGTCTGTCAAGACCCTTTATCTCGAGAACGCGTAGAGGTATCGAATTGAAACTAAAACCATATACTCAAGTATGCCGTGCCTTGAAGCTGTGAAAAAAATCAATCTTCTGAATTAACTGAATAAAAAAGATAAGTACAGCTGTTTATGTCAAAAAACCCGTGTATATATTTCGACACTCTCAAGGGAATCAAAATTCATAGGGTATTTCCCGTTGATCTAGTATCCTGAAATTTGGCATGAAGCAAGTTAACATAGCAAAAGTATAGGAAAAATTCTGAAAACGGTAAATTTGTAATTACATCATAAAGAAAAAACCTTTGTTGCGATTCGTAAAAGTCTTCGTAACTCAATTCAGGAATTTAACTGTTTTCATAGGTAAGTTTGTACGCGAGCCCGATTCGCACTTGCCCAGTTTTTTGCCACGGATAAGTTCATCGCGCTACAATGGTTATGTCCCAACTGAAAAAAATAGACATTTCTTTGTTTTACTCAATTTTTAAACCTATTCTAGAACAACAAAATCCTTAAAAGTATATTTTACATGCCAGTTCGTTACCCTAACTCATGCGATCTCCTTTCGATATCACAGTACTGAACCCTTCGTGTGAGTCCGACTCGCGTTTGGCCGGTTTTCTTTTTTTTAAGGACATTATTCATCACTGACAAAAACCGTAAGTTATGACCTCCTAATGAGCAAAACAATATGAATAAGTAATTTTCAGAAAAATCCCTGAAATCGTCAGCACTTTTAATAATACAGTCATTCATCAATGCTTCATAGTACCATTAACAGAATAAATACATAATTTTTGAAGTCATTTATTTCCATCATTAAATGCAAGTCATTATATTTAAAGTATATTTTTTCTTGAAACTGAAAACGATAAATGACGAGTCAAGTACAAAGTTGCAGTTTATTACTTAACGCTTTCGTAGTAGTTTATTTAGACAAAGATAATGTTTGAACAGTTCGGCCGAAAATGGTTAACACATGCCTGGAATTTCGTTTGGTTACTTAGAATGTACAGTCACGAACAACATCGATACATCTTCTCATTTTTTATCTATCTTAACTTCTGTCATTCAAGGAATATGTATAATCTATACTTATAATTAATCTTTACAAGAGAAAATTCTGTACAATGAAAATATAAATGGCAGGGGGTATTAATAGACCGACACCAAACCCAAAAATGTGATTAAAAAAGTTTTTGTCTGTCTGTCTGTTTGTTCAGGCATCACGTAAAAACTACCGGTGCGATTACGATGTAACTTGGTATAATTATTCTTTAATATCCTGAGCACCACACTGGTTATTTTTTATCCCGGAGAAATATATACAATAAAAACAAAATTTAATTTTGCGGTTCGATCCCTAGACCCGATTACTGTACCAAACGTAAATAATAAATTTGTCATAGGTTACGTCACCCGCAGTGGAGTTCACTAAGGGGCACTGCACACGGCTAAGATACTATAATATTTTATCTTAAGATACAATATCGCACGCCATACAATTCAATGGACTTTCACACACGACCAAGATAATAAATAATATTTCATATTTTCGTATCTCAAAAAGCCTAATAAAACCATTTTCGACTTCTGCGCGGACGAAGTCACGGGCAAAAGCTAGTAATAACAATAATTCTTTATTTTCAGACTACTAAGGCCCATAATAAACTAATACATTTAATAACATACAATAACTAATTCATTTTTCTACTTTGCACTATTGCACACGAAGTGACGGCGTCGTGTTTCGGTGCGAGGTCGGTATTCTTCCACGAAATCGTCGATAAACGACGCTCTTCGGCCAAAACTCTCCTTTGAGGAAAGTCTCCAAGTCATCCCACCCATACGCACAATGCGTTTTGAGAACACATTTATTATGCGTACAGCCAAGGAGTCGAATTCCTTGCCGGAGTCTGTGTTTTCTGATAGCTACAACTTAGGGGTCTTCAAGTCAAGAGTGAATAGGTTACTTCTAGGCATATGTGCTCCATCGTCGACCACATCATCGCTTACCATCAGGTGAGATGGTGGTCAAACGCGAGCTTATCATTTATAATTTAAAAAAAAAATGTGTTGTCGGCACCCGCACCGCGAGTAGGTACGAGAATTGGTTCTAAATTTAAAAACCGACTGCCTCGTTGGTCTTGTGATTGCAAGTGCGACAGCTGAGTGTCGGGTTCTGGGTTCGATTCCCGGGTCAGGCAAAAAGTGCTATTGGGTTTTTCGATTATTAATTACTCTGTAGCCGGAGTTTGGAAGTTGCTGGTGCACGTAAAGCCGTCAGTCCTGCGTCGGATCTCTCTCCGGTCGTATCGAATTGCCGTCCCCTCGGACTATGAGAGTAAAGGGACAGAGAGTGCACATATTATGTTTACTCATATGCTTGTGCACTATAATATCTCCTGCGTACTTTATTTATTTTTTTAGGTAGGAAAATCATCTAATGACGTCTCACGCTCTTGGGCCTAGCGTGAGGGTGTGTCAGACTTTTACTGACTAAAAACTCACTCCTATTCCTTCGTTGCCTTCCATACCAGGGCTGAGTTTTCCTTTCAGAAACAAACTCTTTGCCCCAATAGGCTTCGACCCTGCTGGGATTTAGGCTCGGTCCGGACGGTTACCGGACGATCGGATGGCGAGCTACTCATTGCTCGCCGTCCGCAAGCCTGCGCCTACGGTGGCCGGAAATCGAGATCGGCATCCCGGCGGCTGGAGCGTGAGGGCCGCTCCCTCACGCGTGCACGTGCGGTCTCATCCTTTGCTAGCATTACTGCTTCGCTGAAGGAGGTGACCTCCTGCAAGTCCTCCTCTCTTCGGACCATGGCCTGTACGAAGGCACGGCGCAAGAGATCGTTGCCGCCGATCTCACCCACGAGAACATGGCGGTGCTCTGCCCAGGCGGGGCACACCTCTACCATGTGCTCCACCGTGTCCTCCGGGCGGTCCACACAGTAGTGGGGCCTGGGTATCTCCTGCGTACTTTGCTAAAATCTCTGTTGAGATTTGCCACCGTGATCGAAATTACGTCGGGAAGATTTTTTTTCTTTAAGAATTATTTCTTGAATAGTAAAAGATATGCCGGATTGAAAATGTAACAATGTATATATCTTATTGTTCGTGACTGTACACTCTAAGTTATTAAATAAGAATTCTGGGACGATCCGCTCAGTTCTAGTCGAGATCTTGATGGGTCCAAAGCTTTTGAGCCTTTGTAAGACAAAATAAGGCATACCGAAATCAGCCGGCCTCAAAAGATTAGTGTTGTACCCCGACTTTCGTGAATTTCTACATCAAAATACGTACAAACGAACGGAGTACTGAGTGTTTGAAGACTAAATAACAACGTTGAGTGCAAATTATTCAATTTAAATGGTACAGTAAACTTAAATTGAATAATTTGCACTTAATAAGTGTTAGACATCCTTCGGAAATCGACTTGAAAACCCAGGGAGCGTTCTCGGTAGTGTCATCTTGAGCTTTACCTGACAGTGTACTTTTTTGTATTTTAGTGTGGAAAATCATCTAATTACTTCTCCAGCTCTAGGGTGGAGCGGGAGAGCGTGTCAGACTTTTACTAGCTAAAACCACAGTTATGTTTTGTTCTTTGCCTAGCGTTCCAAGGCCCCGGGTTTTTCCTTTTAGAAGCGAACCCATAATATGGCCTCAACATAAGAGTGAAAAACTGACAGTGTGTCTTTTTTTTGTTTTTTAGGGTGGAAAATCATCTAATGTCTTCTCTCCCTATAGGGTGGAGCGAGAGAGCGTGTCAAACTTTTACTAACTAAAACCACATCTATATTCCTTCTTTACCTAGCGTTCCAGGATCCCGGGATTCTCTTTTGGAAACCAACCCATGGTCCCAGTAGGCTTCAACCCTGCTGGGCCCCTACGGTTTTGCTAATATCTCTTTGAGGCGCGCGTGCAACAATTCGCGCCGTCGAAAACTCTGGCTCGGTCCGGACGATTACCGTGCGGCCGGACGGCGAGCTACCAATTGCTCGTCGTCTGCAAGTTCACGCCTACGCTAGCTAGTAGTTGGGGTCGGAGTCTCGGCGACATTATAATAATTTGTATCTAAGCCTACATCTTAGTTCATTATTTCCTTTTGTATCATTTCAGCAACCATTCCAACCTTCACATATGGCATCCAGATCGGCTGGTTGTCCCCCATGGGCCCGCTGCTCAAATCAGACGTCACACCTGCGCAGGCGCCGCTGTCAGACAACGACATCTCGTGGATGGCGGCGGCACTACCACTGGCAGCTATATGTGGGATACCCTTCTTCAGTTACTCGTCAGATCGCTTCGGAAGGAAGATCTGCGTGATTCTCGTATCTTTGCTGTCTTGTGTAAGTAGTTTAATTATTTTGAGCGAAATTCAATGATAAAAGATAGTTTCGATAGCTCGTAACTGCCAAATACATAACTTTTCAATGGACATAAAAAATCTAATTAGTCCTATTATATTACCATGTAATTTAAATGTGCTTCTGGGTGATTCTTTGAAACCGAGAGTATGTCTCATTCATCTGGCCTAGTTTTCGTACCTATCTATTTTTTGTCGTAAGCCACTGGGCGCAAATGAGTGCGTTTGATACATTTAGTGATCGGGGAAAACCAATATAGAGATATGGTAAGGGGGCGTGGTTCTTGCGAATGTATCAAGCCGGAATATGTGCTTCTATGTGCTTGATGTCATTTTCGGCCATTAGTCAAATGCCAACTAGTGACGTCTTTGCTTATGATTTTTTACAAAATGCCACGTTGTTCAGTGGTTGTTTGCAAAAGTAACAGCTGTATTGTAAATTACTCGAAAGATGGTATCTCATTTTACACGCAGTAGTTATGTTAAGGCTTTTCTTAGTAAGTTCATTAAAAAATCACTTCCTGATACCAAAAAACGCGATGATGTGTCACATCTATTGTTTGAATTGAGAACAAATATCATTACTTGCTTAGTACAGATCGAATAATTAATCAACTGAACTAGTTGCGCAATGCATAAGTATTTAACAGATACTCTCACTCATTCGATAGTTACGTAGTGCGGCCGCAGCCGGCTTTTGTTTGTTAGAAATGTGAAATGCTGTTTGTGGTTATCGATATTTTGCACGATCCTACCTAGTGAGATATAAAAGATGAATATTAATGATTCATTCTTACAGATATACTATTATAAAACAGTTCCCCCACGCGTCTGTATTTTTGCCTATTCGTAATAAACTCAAAAACTACTAAACGGATTTTCATGTGGTTGGGATTAATTTTTTTAGGAGAAATAATATTTATAAAAAAAGAGTTAAAATTATTCTTTTTGTTTGTTTTGTTCTTCCTCTACATTACTTGTAGGTAGGCTATCTTAGTAAATATCCCAAACATTCGACGTCCTGGGCTTTTTATAATATTTTTCTTAAGGTCAGTAGGCTTAAAATAATAAACTTATGTTACTTTTAAAACAAAAACCTTGTAAACTAATATTATTGAAACACACATTTGGAAACTTCAGAAACCGGGCATTAAATAACTGATAAAACATATAACAGTTAAAGGAGACTATTGGTTTATATTTTCTTATGATACTCCTGCATCATTTATTTCATCACTATCAATATCATCTGTCTTTTATTTTAGATTTTTAGCTATCCGAAGGATCCAAAAATAAAAGAAAAGTAGATGAATGGGACAGAAAGGGATCCAAACTGGTTTCCTACAAAAAAAACAGTATAATACTCTCTTCTCACTTTGAATCCAATTGCTTCCAAGCTATGAAGAAAGTTCGACGGCTCTTAGAATGGGCGGTACCAACATTGAAGTTGCGGATGTTTTTGACAAATTATGTTTTAAGTTTTAAATGAATATTTACATCCCCTCCTCATAAATCCAGCTACTAGTCCTACTCTTTGTCTGTCCATGCAGTAAGGTTGTGGAACTCTCTTCCGCCGAGCATTCGAGATTTGCAAACGGTGAAATACCCTTCAAATCTAAAGTAAAACAGCACTATATTTCCTCTCTAGTGCGATAATTATATATACATTATGTATTTATTTTTAGTATAAGGTATATATAGGTATATAAATATTTATTATTTTAATTTAAGTTTTCACATACTCTTCTTTTATTACTTCTACAGATTATAGTCTATATTATAGGAAGAAATTCCTATTTCTCCTTTCGCAGGTCTGCTGGAAGAAATTTCTTTTAGAAATAAGCAGTACCTTTGTACAATTTTTATAAGAATGTATCTTCTTTCGTATTTATGTATGTACATAAATTATAAAATAAATAAATAAATATATTTTATTGGTCAGTAAATTGAATATCCGTTTAAACCCTGAAGTTTTACTTGTGTTTTCTTAAATTCAAGAATAAACAGATAGAAGATTAAACAGCATCTTAAATAGGTATATGAAATAATGAAAATTTTTATACAATTTAAAAAAAATCAATCCATAAATAATGTTTGCGGTTTGTTAAACTTCCATAAAAGAATATAGTTTTGAAGTACACTGATTTTATTATATTAGAAGTTAACTGCTACTGTTTACTAGAACTATGAATAGTAGTTATGAATTAAGTTCAAACTTCGCTCTTATAGAGTTACTTTACTGTTAAACTTCTCTTAACACAAAATTTATAGATTTTTTTTTCACAGTCAATATGATTTTTAGGAAAGACAGGAGATATTATAGATGTAGGGGGTTTTTTCCCACGAAAGTGGAGTCGATTTTAGATGTGTGTGTAGACTCATGTACACTTCGTTCCTGTGTAAGCGCCAGCTATTTTCTATGGCACAGTGTTCTGAGTATATACTCGTACTGCCGCCTAGACAGCAGTACGAGTATGTGTCCATTTTACTCCGGCCATCGCCCTCGCCAAGTTACAATCGTATCGTTGGCGCCGAACGCCTCGAGTAGGCCACGCCTCCGATTCCTTTGTTCTGAGGTCAACTCAAAGCTCAGTCACGTGGTCAGAACAAAGGAATCGGAGGCGTGGCCTACTCGAGACGTTTGGCGCGAACGATACGATTGTAACTTGGCTAGGGGGGCAGATGTTCAAGGGACTATACGCCTTAACATCAGACTATCCCCAAGCTCTATATTTAGAGTCGGATATTATTTTAGGTATTTTATAACGAATTAAGTGAATTTTGAGGCAATAATTTAACTAAGTTCAATAAAGTAAAATGTCGGATTTCAGCAAATATCATTTCCTTGGCGTATAACGTCAAGGAAATACCTCTCATACACTAAAAACAAGATATACCTACTAAAAATGTTGACGCTCAGCGCCGCCGCCGCCGCTCGAGCCTGTAATTGTCACAAATATTATCACAAAGGTTGAGCTCAGCGCCGCTCGAGCCGTATCACAAATATTATTCAAAGAGTCACATTTTTCTTCTCCTTTACGTGTTGAAAAACTCAAATTAAAGTAGATAAACATATCTGAATAGTATTTAGAAATCTGTACAGGTTACCTACGGCTCAAAAGGACATGTTAAGCAGTGGCGTAGCGTGGGCTAATTTAGACCTGGGCGATAACGAATCAGCGAGGCCTTTTTCTTTCATAAATTCGAAAACGAAACAGCGATTATCGCAACCCAGTGTTCAACTACACCATCTTACCATCAAGTGAAATAGTGGTCAAACGTGACCCTATAAATTATATAAAATACCGTCGTTCTTAAAGAGCACGCGCGAGCCTCTTTAAGAACGAGGCCCTTTGGGTATGAGGCCGTGGCTGAAAGGCCACTACTCCGACGCCTAGCTACGCTACTAATGTTGGCTACAAGGATATTTTTTACGTAAGCAAACTGTTATTTCCACGGTTTTATGACGCAGTCTCAAAATCTTTGCAGGTACCTGAGTATTGTGTCAAAGTAAATACGTAGATCTTATTTACGTACGAAGTAGTTAGTGAGATAATATTTGTTTTACACACTACTTTCCTAATTATTTATGTAAATAAAGGCCTTCAACGAACTCGTTCATATGGATTAGGTTGCTTGGAAGGTCATATTATTAGAAGCTAATGCACGTTTCTAGTACTTAATCATCGTCATTAATGAAATTAGGTAGGCCCTTTTATTTTGTGTGTATTTAAAGAGGAACCCCAAATCAATATATATTTGGAATGATATTACATCACACCCCATTAGCCGGTCGAGGTCCCGCTTTTTTGAAAACAAAATGGCGGGACCACTATTAAGATCTACTTATTTCGCCAATAGATTCTTATTGTCCTTCTGTACAAATACCTACCTAAGACCTCGTATATTTACCTGTCTAAACTTAAAAATTCTATAGTAATATTTATTATTCCCTCTTTAGTGAAAACCTGACCTTACTATTGCTATAAACGATTTCCTTTTAAATTTCAGATATCTTGGACAATAAAACTGACAGCGATAATGCCGCCGGCTCTCATAGCAGCCAGGGTCATAGCAGGTCTGGCTTCTGGAGGCTGCTTCGTGGTTGTGCCGGTCTACGTCAAGGAGATCTCCGAGGACACCCTCAGGGGCGCTCTGGGGTCCATGAATATGTGTGTGTGTAAATTAGGTAATTTTCATTGCATACGTAACAAAAGAAAAAACCCGACTGCGTAAAAAATAACTTAAAAGAAAGAAACAAGTTCAGTCCAGCCTCTCTAGCCAAGTTACAACCGTTTCGTTTCGATTCTCTTTTCGTTGATCGCCTCGAGTTGGTCACGCCTCCTATTCCTTTGCTCTGACCGCGTGACTGAGCGTTGAGATGACGTCAGAACAAAGGAATAGGAGGCGTGGCCAACTCGAGGCGATCAACGAAACGAAACGGTTGTAACTTGACTAGGGTGGCTGTAGTGATACCAATTTTATTAGGTACTAAAGCAATGAAACAGCATTGAAATAATTTCATAATTCGATACCTACACAAATAAAACAAAACAAACAATAAATTCTAATACGGAACATATAGAGTGAGCCCTTTTTGATGCCCATATTATCCAATTATATAGCGTCTCAAGTCACAGTCGTTATGTTGTTTTTTTAACGTCACCTAAGAACACTTGGGTTATCAAGAAGAATTTAACGGTACCTATCCTAATTAAATAAATCCGTTCGACAAACAACAAACAATAAACATTTGGTTTGGAAGATATGAGGTAATAAAGAATATTACACAGATACATACATACAAGATACGCGCGAAAAACATAACTCTTCTTGTATTCGGGTAATAAAATAGCAAGAAAACGGTCGGTCTAAGAAAACATAATTTCAAATTTCCACCTTATCAAGCAGGAGACAGTACTGGGCTAGGCCAATAGACGCAGATACGTTGTAAGTGCTGTAAGCTAAGTTGTATAAAACGGACGGATCATTTTGGACGGACGCTGAATTATAATCGGACGGGAAGACTCCCGTTCGATTCTAATTTGCGTGCCTTCAAGACTAGAGTGAGTAGGCACTTAATAAACTAATGTCATTCACCATCAACGATTGCATCACTGCTTACCATTAGGTGGGATCACAGTCAAGAACAGCAGTGCTATTCTCTAAGAAAACAGCCTTAAGCACAGCGCTGACCACAGCGACGAAATCTAAATACGTACTTATATAGGATTAACAATTCAATAGACCTCATTGGATTGTTAATCTATTGTACCTATTTGGATGTCGCTGCAGACAGCGCTGCTCTCAAAGCTCTTTTCTTAGAAAATAGCACGACAGGTCTAGAAAAACTATAGATTAATACAAGCTTATGCAGAGTCGAAGCGAATCTAAGCCTCAATCTAAAAGTAAATATAGAAAATCCACCTTTATCTCAACTACGTAATGCTCGTATTTCTTCACATTTGATTCCAGTAATAGATAGCATGGCCAAAACGCTCCTACGCTCGAAAAATTCTGACTTCTACAAAGACCGCAGAGTGGGCGGAATCATTTCCCTGGGACGTAATGAGTTTCAGTGACTTGGCCTGTTTCTTGTCGCCGCCACTGTTCATTCTGGCTTACAGGAGTTACAGTGGTAGGAATTGGATAGTTGACTCGATATTTTTCGAACTGAACGTTTCTTTCTACCATTATTTCGGTACCTAATGATTTATTTGCCAAGCACATAATCTCACTGCTCTCAAAACGGTGAAGGAAAACATCGTGAGGAAACCGGCATGTCCTAGAACCAAACATTCGAAGACGTGTGACATTCACCAACCCGCACTGGGCCCGCGTGGTGGATTATAGCTTATTCCCTCTCCTAGAGAGGAGGCCTGAGTCCCAACAGTGGGAACATTATAAGGCCGACTATGCTAGTATACCAATTAAAACTACTGAAGCCCTAAAATTCATCGTCATCGCATGCTTTTGATTTATCACAGGCGAACGTTGCTGCCTGCTTGACTGAATTCAACTTTAAGCACCAAATCAAGCACTGCGGTGCACACCCTTCCTGTGTCATTCATCTACTTTTCTTTTATTTTTGGATCCTTCAGATAGCTAAAAATCTAAAATAAAGACAGATGATCAGCGGGGTTACCATGACGTTCAAAATAAGATTGTTTCATTTTTATTTTAGTGTGGGTAAGAGACAGAGCTATACAGGTTATCTAGCGCCATCTCTTACTCACACTGGCAATAAGAATGAAACAATCTTATTTTAACGTCATGGTACAGGTCCTGGTTTGTATAATTTGTAAAAGAAAATTGTCTTATCTTTCAGGAGTTATCTTCGTTTATGCCATCGGCATGTTGGTCTCGTATCGCGTGAACCAGGCGGTTTACTTAGCGGTTGCGGGAGCACATGTGATCGTCTTCTGTTTCATGCCGGAGTCTCCCAACTATTTGCTGAAGATCGGACAGGAGAAGGTAGATATTTTTTTTTATTTTTAGGGTTCCGTACCGCAAAAGGAAAAAAACGGAACCCTTATAGGATCACTTTGTCGGCCGTCCGTCGGTAACACCCTTTATCTCGAGAACGCGTGGAGGTATCCAGTTAAAATTAAAACCATATACTCAATTCTGTGGTCCCTTGAAGCTGTAAAAAAATCCAACTTCTGAGTTAACGAAAAAAAAAGATACGGCCGTTTATGTAGCAGAACACGTGTATTTTGACACTCTCAAGGGAATCAAAATTCATAGGGCACTTCCCGTTGACCTAGAATCCTGTTTGGCATAAAGCAAGATCTTATAGCACAAACATAGGAAAAAATCTGAAAACTGTAAATTAGTAGTTACGTCACAAAAGTTTTTTGTGATTGGGGAAAAATCTTCGTAACTCAACTCGGATAACTCAATTGTTTTAATAGGTAAGGTTGTACGGAACCCTCAGTGCGCGAGTCCGATTCGCACTTGCCCGGCTTTTTTACATGAATTAGGAATCTACGAGTTACTATGAGTATTTTAAGAGGTGCGCACGCACGAGTAAGTTTTATCTCCACAACAAATTTATTCTCAAATAACTCTACCTTATTCCGACCTCTGTTAATTATACAGAAGATTGTGAACGCAGCCATGATACAGAAGAAAAGACTGATGTCGGGCTCTCTTTGCTTTCATATCCTTCGTCACACAATCCATCAGTCTTTTCTATGACCTCTCCCTCACTATTCACATATTTTTCAGTCTTTTCAATATCTGCGAATGTTACCTAGTAGCTATAAACTAGCGGTCTTTAAGTCAAGAGTGAATAGGTTACTTCTAGGCAAGCGTGCTCCGTATCCGGCCACATCATTGCTTACCATCAGGCGAGATAGTGGTGAAGTGCAAGCTTATTAGGAAATTTGTAAAAAAAAAGTTAAAGAACTTTTGATATAACATTAGAAAACATTAGACAAGAAATGATCAACATTCCTACTTAACTGCTGAGGCACGTTTTCATGAATGTTGTTGTGTGAATGTACAAGAGTTTTATACATCTACAAAAGTTTTATGTATCTACAAAAGTTTTTTCGGACACATCCTGTACTAAACCAACACAGACTTAAAGAAACCTTTCCTCTGTTTCAGAAAGCCGCTAAAACAATCTCCTGGTTGCGAAGCCTGAACCAGAACGACAAGATAGTGGTTGAAGAGGTGTCGAAGCTGAAGGAGGAGCAGCGACAGTTTGAAGAGACCACCCGGCTGTCACTGCTCAGTGTGGGTAAAGTACGAACCACCTCTTTTATTCCGTGTACTGACCTATCAGAATTGTCCCTTTGTTCCTTAAGTTCCCATCTTGGGTTTAAATTATCGCATCCAACACGGAGGCACGGGCGTAGCTACCGCCGTATCAATGATACGGGGCCCCCAAACTGCAGGAGGCCCGTTTAAAAATTCGTAACATGTTATCCACAGCCTTCAATTCTCTTATTGATAAGAGGTGCGTAGTTAATGAATAAAATAATTAAGTACTAAATGTTTGTTAGGACATTCTATAGGTAAATAAGATCATAATAAAAACTGAACCTCTCTTCTATTCTAGAATTCTCAAATATACGATAATAACCGGGCTAGGTTACAATGCATGCAAGAGCATGGTCGAAATCTATCCACTTAGTCTGGTCATCTATGTCATGGTCTATCGCGGCCTAGCAGGGTCGAAGCTTACTGGGGCCCTGAGTTGACTTCCGAAAGGGAAACCCAGGGTCCTGGAATGCTAAGCAAAGAAGGAACATAGGTGTGGTTTTAGTCAGTAAAAATAGAGATAGAGAAGTCATTGTTGAGCTCTTTAGCAGTCCTGAGTTGAGCTTTACGAATACTGACAAATGCTTGCACTGACTGGCCAGGTTCACTTAAAGGGGAATGAAACTTTTTCTATACATTGCTGGCATGTATTTTTTTTCTTTTCCCCCAAAAGTGAAACGTAGGCCATATTTATTTATTTTATAATTTATGTACACACGATTAAAGAAAGAAGATACATTCTGATAAAAATTGTACAAAGGTACTGCTTATTTCCAATAAGAAATTTCTTCCAGCAGACCTGCGAAAGGAGAAATAAAAAGAAAAGTAGACAATAGTGTGTAGAAATACCTAATTGAAGAAGAGAATGTGAAATCTTAAATTAAAATAATAAATACTTATATACTATACATACTATACTATATATACCTTTACTAAAACTAAATACATAATGTATATATAATTAACACAATAGAGAGGAAAGATAGTGCTCTTTTACTTTGGATTTGAACATAAAGACAGATAAAAAAATCTAATTGTTGTCCAAAAAATAAAATTTTCTATTTTAAATAGTGGAATAATAGGGAAAATAAGGGCTAATTCTACATCAAAAATTAAAAAAATTACAGTGATTGTACGATAAATCAATAGCAAAAAAAATTATGTCTACCAAACGAAGTTAACGACTATTTTGTATATTGCTATAGTTTGATATCAGGCGTTATTTTTCTTAATATAAAATACGATATGCCGGATATTTTAAGTTTACCATTGTTAAATATAGTTTTAGTTTCGTTTTTTATGGTGAGTGCGCATTAAATAGCATCAGTCACTATCACAACACTAACGCATATCTTTTCAATTCGTTTATCACTTATTATTTTTACTAGTTTTAGTGATAAAAAACGGCGAATGTGTTCAATTTAATCTATTTTATCAATGAAAACCTCAAAATATTACGTATTATAATTTTCATTTTATTATAGTATAATGAAAATAGGTAACACCTGACAAAAATATACCAGTAATGCTTCTATAAGTATTTTTGTTCGGTTACGGTTTAAATACCTGGTTCTTTTTGCTATTGATTTTTCGTATTGGCCTCTAACATTTATCCAAGGTTTAATTTCTTGCGAAAAGAAAAAAATAAAACATCCCAATAGTTTGCATTGGCCTTTGTATGGTTCTTACCTTAAAAGACCATATCAGACACCAATCTCCATGGTTCTGATTTGACCATTACATATTTACTGTATGGACTGTAAAGGAAACTTTGACCCCTGAGTTTGTTTCGGTGTTTCTTTTCAGCCCCTCTAGCCAAGTAACGATCGTTCCGTTTGCGTCGAACGCCGCGAGTAGGCCACGCCTCCGATTCTTTTGTTCTGACCACGTGACTGAGCGTGGAGATGACGTCAGAACAAATGAATCGGAGGCGTTACCTACTCGAGGCGTTCGATGCAAACGAAACGATCGTAACTTAGCTAGGGGGGCAGGCTAGTCAGCTAGGAAACACCAGCCACATCTAGTTTAAATTGACGAAAAAAAACTTGACGTGTAAAAGTGTTTTTTCAAACCTATTTGCAAAGAAACATCATTTATCATTAGATGATTTCCCATCTTGTTTACCAGAAAAGTACCTGTTTTCAGCCAATTAAGACAAATATTCAATAAAAAACAACCTAATCCAATATTTACATTACGCATAGGTAATACAAAGGTTAATATCCTACCAACTAAGCCCGAGTACTTATCATCTTAAAACAAAGAAGATAACATATGATTATACAAAAGTATTTCATTATCCGCAATCAAAGAAAGCCTCTCATAAAATCTATTCATGGTTTTTAGTATACCACGATAGCTGTTATCAAACTAAATGGCACACAATTCGTTTCAAATTGTACAGCAATTGAGCTATTCTTTGATATATGTTCTAAGGTAATCTTAATTTCTAGCGTTACACAAATATTTTTGTGTTATTTTTGTTTTCACTTCACTCTGTGATAGAAAATATTTAGTTTTCAGTCATTTTAAGTTCCATTAGTATGCGGGTGTAACACATTGGTTCTAATGTTTTTGCAGTATTTGGCAGCAAAAGTATCAGGTCAGCCTTCTCGGCAAGCTTCGCTGTGGTAGTCAATACTACAATAACATTTTCAGCTCCATTTCACCGAAATATCGCCTGATTCAATCTTATCACATATTACCCAGCCGTATTCAACAAGAGATACAAAACTACATCAATTTTACGTCACAATATCCACTAGGAATCAATTTGTGAATAAAAAATAGTCATTGAACTTCAATCGAGAAAACCACGCACACAAAAATAGCTACAGAGTTGGGCAGGCATTTCCTACCTATCAACCTAGGGTGGTCCTGGGTCGACAGGTCAGGCAGAGACGCACATCTACCAGGATTGCAGGATTAATCTAAAGAGCTGTGATGATACTCCCAACTTCTTACGAATATGCTTGCGAACTTTAACTTAACGTTCACCGGTAAGTTGCCCTCATGGTTCCCTTCATGGTCATTTTGGCACATTCCAGAGAAAGTCTGAAGAAAGAACAGTGATAGAAGTCATTACAGTCAAACGGGAGATCGAAGAAGACCGATCGGGGAAGTGGCGGTGATCGGCAGGCGGAGACCTCTCGGTGGTCTCTCGATGAGATATTTCCTTCACGGCTATAGATTACGGATTTGATTGACTGTGCCGTCGAACCGATCTGGTGCAATCCACTTCACTTTAGTGATTGATTTTCAACGGTGGACGCGTTACTAAGTAGACGCTGTTATCAAACTAATTGCCACATAATGGTGTACTTGACTCATTTTTAGGGTTCCGTACCTCGAAAGGAAAAAGTGGATCACTTTATTGTCTGTCTGGCTTCGACCCTGCTGGGCCCCTACAGTTGCTGACATCTCCTTGAGGCACGCGTGGAACACTACACGCCGTCAACGACTTGGGCTCGGTCTGGAGGGTCTGGACGGTCGGAGCGCGAGCTACTCGTTGCTCGCCGTTCGCAAGCCCGCAACTATGTTGGCCGGAAATAGGAACCGGGATCGTGATCTCGGCGGCTGGAGTGTGAGGGTCGCGCCCTGGCACGTGCACGTGCGGTCTTCTGCTTTGCTAGCATTACTGCTTCGCAGAAGGAGGCAAACGCCTGCCACTCCTCCTCGCTTCGAACCATGGCCTGTACCAAGGCCCGGCGCGAGAGATCGTTGCCGCTAATCTCCCCACGAGGACACGGCGGTGCTCTGCCCAAACGGGGCACACCTCTACCGTATGCTCCACCGTGTCCTCCGGGCGGTCCGCCCGGGTGCCACCACCGGCACCCAGGCTTCACTACTGAACGAATCCGGTGCAGGAACCACCCGACCTGACTATGTCCGGTGAGGACCTGCGTCATGCGGAAGGTGAAGACGCCGTGAGGTTTTTCCAGCGACGCCTCAAAGGGACTTACCGCCATATTTACAGAAAGTCGCTGTCGCCATTTCACCATGAGATCCTGCCTGAACTCTGTCCGCCATGCCGCGACTTGTCGTTTGTCAAACTTTTGTCAACAACACGTGACACTTATGTCACATGTTGTTTAGCATAAAATATTATAAATAAATTATAAAACAAAGCACAGGCAAATACCAAATTAGTTAGGTACAGTTACAGTAGGTATTGTTTAGTATATTTAATCAGGTACGTAATCTTGAATTCTCCGTTTAATTCAGCATTACATAAATACCTAACAAAGTTAATAGGTATTTAGTTAGCAAATACAATGTAATTAAGTTACTGAGATAATTTGCTCAATAGTGTGCGCTGTTCGCAGGATATGATCTTTGCTTAATTATTCAGATAACAGAGGCGAGTATTTGCCTTGGTATAATAATATCACATCCGAGAACTAAACCTGCTTATGCAGGTGCTACACCGTCATAAAATTTCGTATATGTCTAAATGATGACATAATCAGTAGGTATGATCACCATTTGTTTAGCAAACAGATGATTTCTGCCAACCATAAGGATGTAAAATTCTAAGAGATACCTTTTACTAGGTATGTTTCTTTTTAGGTGAAAAAATCAACCAATGACATCTCCTGCTCAAAGAAATCAAAATTCATAGGAAACTTTTCGTTGATCCAGTATCTTGAAATTTGGGATATAGCAAGGTCTTATAGCACAGGTATAGGAATAAATCTGAAAACAGTTAATTTGTTATTACGTCACAAAAAAAAAACTTTTTTGCGATTCTAAAAAAGTCTTCGAGACTCCATTCGGGAATTGAACTATTTACATAGGGAAGTTTGTATGGAAACCTCAATGCGCGAGTCCGACTTGCCAAGTTTTTTTTATTTTAATTGTTCGAACCAGATAATATCAAATCTTATCTAAGGGGGCAATTCGCACCAGGTTTATAGAAGACTAGCTTTTGCCCGCGGCGTCACTCACGTTAAAGTAGGCTTCTTCATACAAACTTTAGACCCCCGTTTCATCCCGTTAGGTGGTACATATTGGGAAATCCTCTCTGAATGCTCGCCTGCGTCATGAAAGGAAACCTTGTGCAAAATGTCACGCTCCTAGAGTCAATAGTTTCGGCTGTGCGTTGATATGTCATTCAGTCAGTTTCTCCTTTTATATATTTATATATTAGTTACAGCACTTCATCTAGACAGCATTAAAGTAGACACATCCCAAATCTCTTTTACTGTGACTGTATTTGTTAAAAATTCTTCATTGAACACCTACCAGATATTCCCGTAAAATTTCTTACAACCAACTTACTCTAAATCAATTTTCACAGTACGCAACCGCACGACCTTCGCGGCGCTACGGATGACGTTAGTCCTGATGGCCATGCAAACGCTGTCAGGGTGCTTCGCCCTCATGAACTACGCAGCAGACGTGTTTCACCGAGCAGGCACCGAGTGGAGCCCTAATACGCTAGCGCAAGGACCCCATGGCCACATGGGGTCCTTGCAACTGGCTGGGTCGTTCTTTACTACAGTTTCTATAGAGAAGTTCGGACGAAAGGTAAGATTTCTTTCAAACTCTTGACTTAGAATAAAACTCGTGTCACCACGCTAAAACAGTGTAGACAAAGAAAATAAAACATTTGTCGTTTAGTAATGGCATGGTGTGCAGAATACCAAAATGTTTATTTTCGATGTCAAAAGGTTAACCCTAGAACTGTGCCCTTAGAGGTACAGCCCCCCTAGCCAAGTTACAATCGTTTCGTTGGCGCCGAACGCCTCGAGTAGGCCACGCCTACGATTCATTTGTTTTGACCACGTGACTGAGCGTTGAGATGACGTCAGAACAAAGGAATCGGAGGCGTGGCCTACTCAAGGCGTTCGGCGCGAACGATACGATTGTAAATTGGCTAGGGGGGCTGGAGTACTTCGGTAAATAAAACATCTTTTTCACATAAGAATAAAAAAATACCTACTGATAATCAACTTGCATAGACTATTACGGCACTTACTGCTGTCTCACATAATACAATTAGGTCCAGACAGTTTTGGCACTTTGCAGGTAGGCGGAACTGAGTGTAAAGTTCCGCAAACCTCCACCGAAAAGGGAGGAAGGTTGGTTGAAGGGAGGGAGGGGTGTTATTCTGGTGGGCAACTGACCGATAGATGATTTCGGGCTGTTCTATGTGTTCAAATCACGCGGAGAACTTTAATTGCGCGATTTTTCTAAACTTCATATATTTAAATAAACATCACATTAACATGCATTATTTCGTAAAAAAACATTGAAATCATAGTAATGAATATAATATAACTTAAAATATAACAAGATACAAGATTATTTATTATGCTAAACAAAAACTAAACTAAACATGAGTATACTTACATATAAATGCAAGATGTTACATAAATTTCAGTTGAATCACTGTCATGGTTTGCCTCAATGGCGTAAAAAATATAATTGAGTGAGAATAAATGTCATAAAATTGTTTACTCATACATGCATTACATTGCAGAGCAGTGGTGGCCGAGTGATAACGGCCCCGACTTACGAGTTGTAGGTTGCAGGTTCAAACCCAGCCAGGCGCATTACTTTGTGTAATTTATTTCATCACCACTGCTCTCAAAACGGTGAAGGAAAATATCGTGAGGACACCGGCATGTCCTAGAAACAAAAATTCGAAGACATGTGACATTCACCAATCCGCACTGGGCCCGCGTGGTGGATTACGGCCCATTCCATCGCCTAGTGAGGAGGCCTGAGTCCCAGCAGTGGGAACATTAAAAGGCTGATTATGCTTATGCTATGCATTACAGAAAAACAATAATTAACGGCAAAGTTCTGAACTATTTAATGTCAGAAATTATTTGTTCCATACGTTATAGTCAATAATTAAGAAAAAAAAATTATACAAGTCAAGGTTTGCACAAGTCAATAAATAATAATAACGATAAAAATAGTCTAAACATGTCGAAAAGTCAGAGTTATTTTAGGTTATCAGTCAAAAACTCCTTAGTGCTGTAATAAGCTTTCTCTAACAAAACATTTTTTAACTTATTTCCTATTTTTTTTTTAATTTTCTTTTTAAAATAAACATACAACTTTTTGCATAAATACTTTTCAAATATTTTCGATATTATACTAATAAGAGATATGGGCCTATAACATTGCATTAACTGTTTATTTTCTTTTTAACCGATTAAAAAAAAAGGAGGGGGTTTATATCAATTCGGTTGTATATTTGTTTTTTTATGTTTGTTACCTCAGAACTCCGTCGTTTATGGACCGATTTGCAATTTTTTTTTTCCTGTTAGAGGAGTTGCTTTCCGATTGCTCCCATTTTCTTTAGGATCCAGTTTTGATGATGGGAACCATGAGGAATCGAGGGAACTCCTCAAATATTATAGGCAACTATATCGTGACTTTGGTATTTTCATCGAGAACTTAAGCATTTACAGTCAAAAAGTAACATTTGATGAAGTGGAACTGGTGAAGAAGGCCAGAAATGGCCAACGGAACTTTATACTCACATAGATACCTCAATGAAAATAGTTAAGCGATTCTGAAAATACAAACAAATAAATGGTTCTGAATAGTTATGTCGAAAATGGTATCATCGAAGTGAACTGATGATGATGAGCCGGAAGGTAGACACTGGAACTCCGTAATTAATCAATGTAACCTAACCGTGTTTGGGCTTATTAGATTTGTCATGAGATGCACTTTGGCTATTAGGTACTATCGAACTGGTCTGATGATGGAGCCCGAAGGGAGGCAAAGGAACTCCGTAATTAATTAAAGTATCCTGGCCGTGTTTGGGCTTATTAGAATTGTCATGAGATGCACGTGGGCTATAAGGTACTATCGAACTGATCTGATCTGATGATGGAGCCGGAAGTTAGATACGGGAACTTCATAATAAAACAATGTAACCTAGCAGTGTTTGGGTCAATTCGAATTGTCATGAGAAATAGGCATTCAGGTTATAAGTGTATCGCAACTAAAAAGTGTGAAACAAAAACTTTATACTTACAAAAAAAAAATAACCGACTTCACTAAAAAAACACTAAAAGGACTAACTAAAAAAACACTAAAAGGAATAACTTTGTTTTCGGAAGTCGGTGGTAAATATGAAGCAAACAATACCGAGAAACACTGACTCTTGAAATTAAAGTTATTTTGATCCTTTTAGTGCTTTTTTTAGTGAAGTCGGATTTCCTTTTTTAATAATGTTCTAACTGTAGATATTTTGAGTGCGTCAGGATAAACATGAGCCTATATGCAGAGATTAATTATATGGCTTAAGTGTGTACATATGTCTCCAGCTCCTGATTTTATAACTTTGGTTGATATACCATCGTGTCCAACACTGTTAGTATTTTTCAACGTTTTTATAATCTTGAACACTTCGATCCTCCTAAAAGACTCCTTTTTTATGACTGGCAAGCACGGAGTCATAAAAAAGGAGTCTTTTCTTTTTTCAATTAATTATGTGACCTTTTTCACAGAGCCTGATATTGGGATTATTTTGTCTACAAAGTGATAGTTAAAAACATTTGCAATATCTTTTGGGTCAGTGATAAGGTCATTGTTTACTTGAATTTTGTCAATACATTTTGTTTGGAATATTAAATTTTGAGTTATTAATTATTTTCAAAGTATTTTTTGTTTAGGGGTGCTGGAGTACCCTAAGCATGTCTTACCACAACCACAACTGTAATAAAACTTTCACCAGATTAATGCTGCGCACGCGTGTGCCACACACACCGATCTGGGCGTGTAGGTCTCCATACATTTTATATGGAAACTAGACTTGTAGAGCTACACTTGATCCACGCCACAGGACGTCGTTCTACGTACAAATCAGGCGTGTTACACGTGTGCGTCGGTCTATTGTAGTTGTAGCTTTATATTTTGAGGCGACCTCCTGACCCGCGCAAATATGCGGAAGCGCCAAAAACCCCGACGTGAAACTAAAAATTTAACGCAAATTTTCAAATATTTTTCTAATTTGTACCCCAAGAAGAAACAGGAGTGGATTTGAGTCAGTAAAGTCAGACACGCCCTCTCGCTCTGCCCAAAAGCGAGAGAAGTCATTAGATGATTATATACGGTTCTAGGGTTTTTTTTTTTTTTTTTTATTGGGTGGGAAAATCATCCTAATGGCTCAATGGCTTAAACTAAGACTGGTGAAAAACAAACGTATAAGACCATTCATTTTTCACATTGCAACAATAACCAAATGCAAGAAAGGCACGGCACTATAGGTTTATTTGATTTAGCTGTAAAATAATATTAAGCTTGTCCATATGGCCAAAGAGATTCTAATACACACAATAATTCTGAATAAAAACACGGAAAAATTGAACAGTTTATGATAAATGAACATCTCATTTGAAGCAACTGACTGCAAAACTTCAACGCCACTGAACCAGTAATCCCTGTAGAAATTTTTCGAGTTAAAAGCATCTCTTACTATGCGAGAAGCACCGAAAAAAGTGGACTTACAAAGAGAGTATCTACAAAAAAGTTTATACAGTAAACTAACTTTCAAGCATTACCCTTGCATATCTCACAGAAACCGTGATTTCTGTTTTCCAGCCAAAAATAGCATATAACACCGAACAAAAATGCAAATATCATTGAAGGAATTTCCGTAATCAAATACGAGAGTACCTACCACTGATTACTACCATTTACAAATTATATCAAGAAATGAATAATTTTAACACGTTATAATCATATTTCAGATAAAACTAGATTTAACGTCACGAAGATAACCTTTGTTACAATAGTATTATCGAAGCAGTGGCATAATAAAGCGATGACCCGTAAAGGTCAATGCGAAACCTTAAAAAAAAAGACATCAACTAAGCCATTTTTTATTACAAAATCATTTCTAAACATAACCTACAGTTTATCAATGAACTCTTTCCAAGGACAAAAACCGTATTCATCTGTGTGGCACCATTTCAATCGCATCACAACTCTCTGCGGAGGATTTTCTTCGGAATATCGTGAGCCACTTCGTAACTGTGACCAACTTGGGTACACATACTCTACTTTCAAATAATCACTACTATTATCCGTCCACCTTTGAAACACAAACTTGCCGCCAATCGGGAATTTCTCGAATTGATTTGGTAAGTCCATCGATTCAAAACCCAATGAAGTCGCAAGAGAGTTCATATTGTAATCATGACCAACCAACATTATTAACCTAGGCATATCGTCGTAATTCTTAAATACTCTAGTTAAATACTCCACTAATAGCGCCGCGATGTCCTCAGCTACCGTTGTGTACCGTATATCATGGTCTTGCCGCGCTATTTCAGTCAATTGCATCCAATCTTCCAGAGTCGTTATTTTTCCCCAAGAAATGTCCTGTATAGGCTTGCCGTCATAGTAACTCATCACAAATGAGTCCATAGATGAAATTCCTATGAACAAAGGTCCATTTACCCACATTTCTTCACCAACTTTATACGAAATTGTGTTATATGGTCCTGTCAAATCGCATATTCCATCCTGCTTACAAACATCTGATCCTTCAATTTCCAATATTTTATTTAATTTTGAAAGTGCTGCATGCAGTTTATAATTATTTTGTAACTTTCTGGTAACCTCTTCAATAACCATTTTTTTATATGCTTCAGTGGTGTTGCGTATGACAGCTGAAAAGAGTGGATCCGTTTCTGTAGTGTTTTTGTGATGTACAGGGATGTCACAACTCTTGAACACAGAGTCGATGAAAGCTCTAGCGGTGACCTTGGTTCTGCTCGCTGTGTTTGCGTATACATACACTGCATCTTCATCGGGGCAGCCTTCAGAAAGAAACTGTTCCCGCTTAAACCATTCTGAGAAATATTCACCCATATAACCTTCTAACTGTGCGCCCTTCGGAGTCAAGTATCCCGGCGGGCCATCTGGTAGGGGCCAGGGCTTCGGTGAATATCTTTGGAGAATTTCACCCAATGAATACCGAATATTATGCCGACTGAATATAAACACTTGTTTCAGTGACAAGTTGTTCGCGACACAGCCTTTACACAACACTACAAATAAAATTAAAGAAACTGATTTCGACACCATTTTATTTATATTTTATCACTATTGCCAACTTTGTGTTTAATGCGCGATATTTGTTTTTTTAAATTAGTATTTATATACAACTACTCATGTCCATTGGTAAAACAAGACTATTTCGGTACGGTGTGTTATTTTGTATGTTATTTTTAAGAACCGTGAACTTTAAAAAATAAATCTTTGTGGAGGTGATAACTAACCAGTTCAACCGGATCATTGAAATTATATTTAGGATAGTAATATTGCTCATAACAATTAACAGGTCAAGGCAAATAAATTGATAGCAACATTATTTATTGATCACATTCAAGTTCAACTCTTTCTTTCACACACACTTACACAAGTTTCCTATGAAATCTGTAAAAGATTTATTATACCGATTAAAAGGGGTTCCAGAACCTTTCGAAAGGTTCTGGAATGGCGACCACGTACCGGAAGACGCAGCGTTGGAAGGCCTCCCACAAGGTGAACCGATGACCTGGTGAGGGTCGCGGGAATCCGATGGATGCGAGACGCACAGGTCCGGTCATTGTGGCGGCATTTGGGGGAGGCCTATGTCCAACAGTGGACGTCTTTCGGCTGAAATGATGATGATGATGATGATTAAAAGGGGTTTGCAATAAATGCGTTTTTTCTAATCTGGTGTACTTATACTGTTTGAATCCTGTGCTAGCCTTTAGAAAGAAATAAGAAAACACGTTTATTTTTCACACAGATACACACAATGAAATAACAATTATCGAAACATAACAAACTAGTTAATTTCTTGTTACTAACAACTTTTATGAACTGTTTTGTCTGAAATAAAATATTATTATTATTTTTCGTTTATTCATTATTTTAAACATATAAATTATATTTTTAAATATTTCAATAAAAAATTTAAAAGAAAAACATTTAAAAATATAAAAAATAGTGTCCCACCGGTATCGGGAATAGGTTCCTAGCTACCGGCGGTCAGGGCTCCAGAGAAAGGAACCTCCTAACAATACGAGCCGTGTCCAGTAGTACCGCTTTCTGGATCCAGCCCTTGATCCAGCCGCCTACCGCGAGCCTCCTAAGGTGTTGGTCGAGGCTCTTGGCTATTAAGCCATTGGTTGACACGACTATCGGTACAATGATTACACTGATAAACAGTAAATTTGTTAAACGAAATCAAGTCATATTTTCAAAAACTGCTAACCTAACCTACCCGCATATAAACCCTATACTTAGTTTTGTTCAATCACCTTCAGTTTTCATAAAATATCGACTTACTCGATTACGCGAATTTTGCTTACCGACGTGTGTTTCCGAATAAATTAACGAAAAAATATTGAAATTAAAAACAGTTTTTTTTTAGATTAGTGTTATACATCATACTAAGATGCCGAGAGTGCGTATAAACCATCCTGATAACTTCTGTTATATTTGCGGTCAACTTACGGTTAAAAGTCAACGTCGTAGTTTGACACCATTAGTTAAAAACTGTTATTTTAATTATTTTGGTTTTCCGGCGCGTAATTTGGACAAAACCTGGATTCCTAGTGTTTGCTGTGCACAGTGTTTCACTTTGTTAAGATCATGGGCTAAAGGATCTCGTCATATGCCGTTCGCAGTTCCAATGATATGGGCCGAACCGAAAGACCATGTATCAGATTGTTATTTCTGCCAAACTTCTATAAAAGGTATTAATCACAAATCTAGGCATTCTGTGAACTATCCAAATCTACAATCTGCTCAAAGACCTATCTCACACAGTGATGATTTACCTGTTCCTCAGCCTCCAGTAAACATGGATGACGTGACCGAAGAAAATGTATCCGAGAGTTCAGACTCCGATCCGACTTGTGAGCCCAGTACTTCAAACAGAGAACCTCATTTTATAACTCAAAACGATCTCAATGACTTGGTACGTGATTTGGATCTCAGTAAAAGACAGGCAGAACTGTTGGCGTCCCGACTTCGTGTTTTCGAAATATTGTTCGTAATTTTCTTGGAAACCACAGGGCTAAAAACTATGAAGAGTTAGTCAACAACCTCTTAGCGGCTTACAAGGACATGGGATGCAATATGTCGCTCAAAATTCACTTTTTACACTCGCATTTGGATTTTTTTCCTCAAAATTTGGGAGCAGTTAGCGACGAACACTGTGAGCGGTTCCATCAGGACATATCCAACATGGAAAAAAGGTACCAAGGCAAGTGGAGTCCGAACATGTTAGCTGACTATTGCTGGACACTCAAAAGGGATGTACCTGACGCTAAATATTCCCGAAAATCCTAAATAAACATAAATATAAATTATTTTTTCATCATTTGAAACATTTTTTTTAACGTTTTTACTTAAAAAAAGATTAATTGCTGTTGCAAAAAAACTGAGGGTGATCGAAATTTTCTAAAAATGCAGATTAGTTACAGACTAGTTGTAGATACAAAATAACCCATTCAATTACATTTAACTTTCATTAAGGTCATTTTTGTCTATCAGTGTTATTATTATTATAACTACTTTAATACATCAACATTGTGTGTCTCACGTCTGTGCCAAATAGGTCCAGTTCAGCATAATGCCAGGCCACTACGTAGCAGTTGCCTGACGCTGGTTTTCAACTGAACCTTACCATGAGCCTACGGATGTTAATCAATTTGTTAGGTGTGAGGTAAATAGGCTGAGTGCCAAAAATACCGCCCCAGGACCCGACGGCTGCCGGGAAAAGCCTAGGTCCTGGCCATGGAGGCTTTTAGGTCTCGATTAAGAGAGCTCTCTTAATCGAGGCCCTGAAGAGCTCTTCAGAGCATGCATGGAGAGGGACCAGTTCCCACTTCGCTGGAAAACGGGGAAACTGGTCCTCATCGCGAAGCCGGGGCGCCCAGCGGACTCTCCGTCCGCATATCGTCCCATTGTGCTGCTCGACGCGGTGGGCAAGCTCTTTGAAAGAGTAATTGCAGACCGACTCATCGCGCACCTAGCACGGGTGGGCGGCCAGTTCGGCTTTAGCAGGGGGCGCTCCACGGTGGACGCCACCATGCGCGTGCAAGCCCTCACGATGGGGGATGCAGTGTCCCAGGGCAGGTTTTTCGTGGTGGTGTCTTTAGACATCGCCAACGCCTTCAGTTCCCTGCCCTGGAGTAGCATTTAGAGGGCACTCTGGTATCACCGGTACCCGACTACCTCTGTCGAGAGATCGAGGCCTAACTGTCGGACAGGTACATCATTATACATGAAATTACAAGGAGCACTTTGCCTGCTGCAGTCTTCTCGTCCATCCTATAATTTAGGTGTCCTCAAAGCTAGGGTGAATAGGCTCTTAATAAACTAGTGCGCCTCACCATCAATGATTGCATTACTGCTTACCTTCAGGTGGGATTGCAGTCAAGCACTGGTTTATATCAATTAAAAAAAAGAACTTCCGACGTCAGGCTCCGAAACTGAATCGAACTGAAGCTGCCCTCAAACGGCTCCTGCCCAACCTAGGGGTTCTAGACGCCTCCTAACGGAGGCTCTACGCAAGCATCGTTCGGTCCATGGCCCTTTATGGGGCGCCGATATGGGCGCCATCACTGCGAAAGCGGTCATACGGATGGTGTGGGGATACCGCAAGGTTTCCCGCGAAGCGGCGAGCCTCCTTGCTGGCCTGCCATTGTGGGATCTCGAGGCAACAGTTCTTGCACACATGCACGATTTGCGAAACATTTTTCATTTAGGGTGAAACTCCGCTGCCGCGATACGTCGTGGCATGGCACACAGAGTTCCAGCGGGTTCTCATGGTGGAATGGCGACAGCGACTATTGCAACCCAGTGCTGGGCACGCCATAATTATGGTGGTAAGTCCCCTCTTTGAGGTGTGGCTGGAAAGTCCTCACGGCGTCCTCACCTTCCGCATGACGCAGGTTCTCAGCGGACATGGTTAGTTCGGGAGTGACGCCCGGGTGCCACAACTGTGTGGACCGCCCAGAGGACACGGTGGAGCATACGGCAGAGGTGTACCCCGCTTGGGCAGAGCACCACCGTGTCCTCGCCGGGCCTTGGTATAGGCCATGGTCCGAAGCGAGGAGGAGTGGCAGGTGATCGCCTCCTTCTGCGAAGCAGTAGTGCTAACAAAGGAAGAGGCCGCACGTGCACACACAAGGGCGCGGCCCTCACGCCCCAGCCGCCGGGATCCTGATCCCGATTTCTAGCCACCGTAGGCGCGGGCTTGCGGACGGCGAACAATGAGTAGCTCGCCGCCCGATCATCCGGTACCGTCCGGACCGAGCCGCGCGCTTCAAGGAAATGTCAGCAAACCGTAGGGGCCCAGCAGGGTTTAAGCCTACTGGGGCCAAGGGTCAAGGAAGACTCGGCCGTGGTATGAAAGGCAACGAAGGAACAGGAGTGGGTTTTTAGTCAGTAAAAGTCTAACACTCCCTCCCGTTCTGCCCAAGAGCGGGTGATGTCATTGGATGATTTCCAAACGAAAAAAAAAAAGTTATGATGTAAATAAATATGTGTTTAAATAAATAATAGATAGGTATTTAGTGATATGTGTTTATAAATGAAACTGGGAAGAAAAAAAAAACCGACTAAGAAAATAAAAAGTCTTCATCAAAACTATACGTAAAATTCAATCGCACAGTCCTTGCGGCCAACAAAAAAAAAACGGATTCCAAGCAATTCGTGTTATGTAACAATTATGTATTAATGTAATTGTTACATAATACGAATCGCTTGGAACTGGTTTTTATATATAAGGGGTTAAAGTATGAAATTGCCGATTTGTACTGAAAAATTGAAATTTGTTTTTTATTTAATTTAACATATTTATTTAATCAAAAATATCACGTAGAAAATTTTCCAAATCACGAAAAAAATGGCAAAATATTAACATTAAAGTCTCCACAGATAATTACTAGTTTGTTACCAGTTGCAAGTTTTGCCATAACATCCTCCATGACAGGCTCAAAAATGATAATTAGGGGGCCAGTAAACGCACACTATGACATGCCTATCCAACTAAACAAATTAAACGATTTTTGCTTGGCCCCTTTAGCTTGCATGCTAGAAGATACTTTATTGTTAAGTTGACAAAATTTGCCAACAGTATCAACTATTGTTATTTTTTATTTTTTTATATTCTTGATAGGTTCGCGCTTGACCGCTATCTCACCTGATGGAAAGCGACGATGCGGTCAACGATGGACGCTTACCTAGAAGTAACCTATTCACTCTTGACTTAAAGATTTAAGAGGGTTGTAGCTATCAGGAAACACAGATTCCGGCAAGGAATTCCAGTCCTTAGCTGTACGCACAATGAATGTGTTCCCAAAACGTTTTGTGCATTGTCTTATTAGTTAGTTTAAAGTGTCGGAGCCAGCAACCATAACATTAGTACTATTACTAATGGTGTAACTAATGATTGGATACTTCGACATACTATGCCTGAATTAAAGTTAAATTTGACGTCTAAAAATAATTGGTAGGTACACAGGCCTGCAAAAGTGCTTGGATACCTTAATGCCTATTTTCCCTTGCACGTTAAAGTTCAAGTTTTCGAAATTTAAACTAGATGGCGTTGGCTTCTTCACAGCTAAGTGGCGTCCAAAGGCAATCTCACAAAATATAAACTTGACTTTTAGTTTGACAGAAAATAGACACATGCGTCGTCATTGTCATCAACAATTGATTGTAGTTCATAATTTCATCATTTAAATTAGAGTCAAGTTGGCCTAGCGGTTTAGCATGTGCAGATAGATGCGTAAATCAATGAGCCGTGAGTTCGAATCTCACGTAGTACTCACACTTTTTGTAAGTTGTGTATAATAAATATAAACAAACAAAAGAAATCGGTAGGAATATTATATCAAAGCTAACAAATGGATATTTATTTGTAATATAATATTCAAGTAGGTAGTTACTCAGCAAAATGAAAAAAATGAAGGTAAACAGGCTCATCGAACAAAAAGGCACTATTAAAAAAATAATATGTTTTTATTTCTTACAATTTCTTATTCAAATTTAACAATCACCATTTATTAATCACCGAATAAGATTATAATATTATATATAACTTTTTATTGAGGCCATAGCTTAAGTATTCGTTTCCAAAATTGGAAAGAGGATTGAAGCTTATGTAACCTTAACAACCAAACTTTTGAGATACCAGATAATTTTATCAAAAAATCAAAAGAATTAAATGTAAGCTAAAAACTATAATATTGCACAACAATATATCAAGTGTTCATAACTTTTTTAAGTGGTTTTAGGGTATTAAGTTAAACACACATAACAAGGTCTCCAGTTAATACTGAGTAGATACTATTAATTCAGTATTATAATTATTTATCATCTTGACGCCACAAACATAACCGTCCTTGTTCATTGGACTTAAAAGTTTTTTCATCAGTAAAGATGACATTACTCTAATCAAAGTTTATGTGATCCATATAGCAAGGATTTCACAGCATGCCTCCGATAATGCATCTTATCACTAAGTATGAAGAGCACAACGAACAGTGTCAACGCTTGTGTCAAAAAAAAACCAGCATAGTGGTTCGTCGACAGACGTCGATTTTCTTCGTACTCCCTTATCATGGTTTGACGCTGCAACATGTTTATTAGTTTTAAGTAGTCTGCCAGCTCTTTTATGGTGTTTCAAAGAACCCTCTTCTTCAAATCGTCATACCCATAGAACAACAGTTTTTCTCTGCAACAATAAAACAGAAATATATAATACCCAATAATGATTATTATATAGGAGGCTTTTGTTATATAAAAGAAGAAAAAAAATCTACTTACGTTTACACCGGTCTTTCTGGCTATTTCTGACAAGTTTTTACCTTGATCATGCATAGCAATTATTTGAGCTCTTTTTACTAAATCCAACAAATCATATCTACTCATTTTGGTAGAATAAGTAGACCACCTGGTTAAAAATAAAATCCAACGAAAAGTGCTAGAACGAGATAATCGAAATTAACTTAGCGAACAATCAATTGAGCTATGTCATAACTCTGGTCTAAGTATTATTTATACTACCTACTAGTTATTATTTTTAAATCCATATTCAACCTACCCTCTCAAGTTTGAAAACTAACACATAGATAATCAAATATTTATAAATTGATATTCAATTTTAATATCTTCATCTCTATAAAAGAAACTATAAATTATTTCAATGTTTAAAGGAACAAAAAGAAAGTAAAAAAATAAGCATAAATTAAGTATTAATCATTTGAAACACAGCGACGCCATCTATTAACAGTAAAATGTAATATTGTCGATAGCAACATTTCAATCTGGTTTTACGCTAGATGGCGTCATTTCTCGCTTCACGCGATTTTGTTTCTGTACTACCCATGCACTTTTGCATGTGCCTTTACGTAGTATACCTTTTTTTTTTTGTTCTCGAGGGGTAACCTTCGAAAGGCGCCCGGACTTTGGGGATAAGTCCGGGGAGTGTGGGATTTTTACCGCACTAAAACCACCATGGTGATCACCATCAGCACATATAATACCTAGTCGAAAAAAGTATATCAAAAAATTTGTTGATGTCAAAAAATAAAAGCTTATCACTATGGTGACTAACTAAAAAATGCATATGCATATTTAACATGTGTATGTACTCGTTTCGTCTATGTGGAAAGTGCTCAAAGTATGGAAAAGCACACAAAATAATCTTCTTACAACTTATCTTCGATAGATCTGTGACACCATTAGTGATATCATCTTTATTCACATTTAAGCTATTCTCCACAAATACAGTTATAATAGCATTGGGACCATATATTTGTTCATTAACTAATGACATTGTGATGGTAGGAAGCTTGGGGTCTACAATGGTTTTAAGAAGAAAAAGGGAGGTTGTTACTAATTGCCCTAAACCTCTTCCTATGCCGTCTGAAAACTTAACTGATTGATAATCCTCGCTGTTATGACAGGATGAACTACAATTGACTGAATCTGCTGAATCTACCCCTTGAGTTAATTGAATGATACACATGATTAAACATATGATGCACCAATATGAATTAAATGGGGAAAATTTCAGGGCGACAGTTTGAGTCCACTTTGGTTTTGCTTAGCCCTGAATCCTTTAAGCACGTTTGCTGGATGATTCAGGTCTGGGCTATCGGTTGAGAAGAGGTGGTCAGGTCCTATCTCACCTGATTTACATGGATAATCTGAAACTTTTTCCCACAACAATTTGCAATTGATGGCTACCGAAGGTAACTGAAACTTTCAGTAGTGCCATCAGGATGGAATTTGGTGTGGACAAATGTGCAATAATGCATGTAAAGCGATGGGAGATTGTGGAATCCGAGGAAATTCAACTCTCGGATTCTATACACCTTAGAACCCTCTCCTCGACCGAAACTTACTTTGGGTATGTTGGAAGCGTTAGGCATTAACGTTGCTGCCATGAAGCAAACGTTGAAGGAGCGTTTCTTTGCCGCCTGAATAAGGTTCCAAACCGCCTTCTGTCAAGTGGTATTAGGGTGCGCGCCTTCAACGGTTGGATCATGCCGATTTTAATGTACTCTTTCGGCATACTCAAATGGACTCGGACCGAGTTAGAGGCTCTGGATAGGCGGGTCCGTACATTGCTGACCGCAAATCAGATGCATCACCCACGATCATCGGTGATGAGACTGTACATCCTGCGGAAGTGTGGAGGTCGGGGTTTTTTGAACGCAAAGACTCTACACAACCGCGAGGTGTGCAGCCTCAGAGAATACTTTCTCAAAACCGACGTGGGTATGCACCGCGATGTGGTCGCAATGGACAAACGACTCACCCCGTTATCCAGGGCTAAAGAGAACTGGCGCAAACCTGTGGCACTTACTACTGATGACCGCAAGGAAGTATGGAAAGACAAGGAACTCCACGGACGCTTTTATCGGGCTCTTCATGAGCCTGATGTAGATTTCTCGGCGTCTGTGGCCTGGTTACATTTGAACGACCTCTTCGGAGAAACTGAAGGTTTTGATTGTGTAATTATGGACGAAGTTATCTTAACGAACAACTACCGGAGACATATTATGAAAGACGGGACAGTTGACGTGTGTCGAGCACGCCATAATCCGGGTGAGTCCATCAGACATATTATCTATGGTTGTTCTCGTCTGGCTAACGTCGAGTACTTGCACAGGCACAACCAAGTAGCCAGGATTATTCACCAGCAACTTGCTTTGAAATATTGCCTAGTGGATTCGGAGGTACCATACTGGGATCGGTCAAAGTCAAAGTCAAAGTTTTTTATTTCACATAGGCCTACATGGGCACTTATAAAACGTCAGAAGCTAGTGCACGGTTCCAAATTGGTCGTTTCCTATGGAGAAGAACCGGCAAGAAACTCCATGGTTACTCTTTTTTAAAAAAGAATTTGTTGTTACAATATTTTCTGGTTGTTACAATATATTGGATTTATTATGTAAGGACAGTGTAGACTGGTCAATATTATACTATAAAGTACAATAAAAATAATCATAATAAAAAGGAACCTAAGAATTCGCGGAGTCTACAGTGTTCTCACATTCACATTATAAAAAAGAGGCTATATAAATAAAAGCAAGTAAAATAAAAAATTACAATTATTAATAAATAATACGTTAACAATATAAATAAATAAAAAAATATTGCAAAAGCAATGTGTTATAGAACGAGAAAAATAAAAAGTATATATTACAACAAATGTGGAGCAGTCAATAGATACATTTACAAAATATTATGAGCTACCAGGGGGCCACATGTGCAGAAGCAGTCATTGCCAAACAAGCGTGTCTTCGACATAGTCTTTAACCTTGTAATACGCTTTTTTAGTTAGGACACGCTTAATATGGGTTTTGAACTTTCCTTCGCTAAGTTCAGTCACCGCCTTTGGCAGCTTATTATAAAAGCGTATGCTGTCTACTAAAAATGACTTGCTGGTCTTAGCTAATCTCCATTTGGGTAACACAATTTCGTGTTTACTACGCGTATTTATGTTATGATAATCGCTTCTAATTTTGAAGAGTCCTAGGTTTTTACGAACATACATAATACTTTCTAAGATATAAAGAGAAGGCAAAGTCAGTATATCGATTTCTTCAAATTTATTTCTAAGGGACTCGCGAGGACCCATTTTATAAATAGCCCGGATTGCTCTCTTTTGCAATATGAAAATTGAGTGTGCATCAACTGCAGATCCCCACAATAAAATGGCATAAGACATAATACTGTGGAAATAAGCATAATAAACTAACTTAGCTGTGGCTACATCGGTCAGTTGCCTTATTTTTCTTACTGCATATGCGGCCGAGCTCAGTCTACCTGAACGAGCTCTAATATGAGCGCCCCACTGCAGTTTAAAATCGATGGTTATACCTAAGAATGTTGTTTCCGTAATAACATCAAGTTTGTTGCCGTCAAGAATTAGATTGACGCCAACTTGAGGGACATTCGGTAATGAGAACTTTATACATTTAGTTTTATTCGCATTTAATAAGAGATTATTAGCAGCGAACCATTTCGAAAGAACAGCCAGACTATCGTTGACATGCAAGACATCCGCATCTTTCCTATCTACTTTAAAAATAAGGGAAGTGTCATCAGCAAATATAATTATATTGGATAAATTAGCCATCATGTAAGGAAGGTGATTAATATAAACCAGGAAAAAGAAAGGACCAAGAATTGAACCCTGAGGAACGCCCATCTTTACTAAAGACCCCGATGACTTCGCCCATTAATGGATACTTTTTGTTGCTTGTTAGATAAATAAGAAAAAACAAGATCAGCAGCTCGACCACGAATTCCGTAATGATGTAATTTACAGATTAGAGTATTATGGTTAACGCAGTCAAATGCTTTAGAGAGGTCACAGAATATGCCAATAGCATCCTGGGACTTCTCCCAGAATTCCAAAATGTGACTGATGAGTTTCACTCCTGCATCTGTCGTTGACCTTCCTTTCGTGAAGCCAAACTGATGACTATGCAAAATCCCATTCGAATTAAAATGAGACAACATCTGGTCGAGCATGATTTTTTCATATATTTTACTCATTGCTGGAAGCACAGATATAGGTCTATAATTAGAGGGGTCACTCTTACTACCTGATTTGAAAATTGGTACTACTTTACTATGTTTCATCAAATCAGGGAATGTGCCGCTGTCTAGGCATTGATTAAATATGCCTGTTAGGACAGGAGCAATATCATTACAGACTGTACTATTGTAACCAATAAGCTGGATATACTGGTGATAGACCGATTAGCGCGCCGGGCAATGATAGTCGACGTCACCATTCCACATGACGAGAATCTTGTGAAAGCTAAGAAAGAGAAAGAAATCAAATATCTCGACTTAGCACACGAGGTTGTCGACATTTGGAATGTGGACTCGGCTATCATTGTGCCGATTGTCGTGACCGCCAATGGCCTTATAGCCAAAAGCTTCGACGACCATCTGTCGAAGCTATCGTTACGCGCAGAGGCGGATCCTGAAATTGTTGGTCTCTGGGCTAACACTACTTGGGGGCCCACTCACCAAAATAAGTTTATATTTTTCCTAAAGTGTATCTTTTCGACAACAACCTATCACTGTAGAAATGTCGTCCTAATGGAACAAGAGATCATGAGTTACTATAAGTAACTTGAAAGTCTAAATATACTTCGTCTTGTTCTGTAAGAATTACCCTGTGCGAGAAGACCTTCGATTGAAAGTATTCAATCACAAAAATCACAAAACTCCTGTCCACATTATGAGGTGTACAATTAAGTAAATAATAAATAAATACTTTGATCATAGGTCGAATGTGAACACCAACGTTGAGCGGTTGTAAACCATTGACCCGCCCATATTAGTAGCCAAATCAATGACTACTACCATAATTAAACAGTAGTACTCTATTTGTTTTGAAACAAGTTTTGTCAAATAGATTAAGCCGTATTGTAGATTGTTTTTACTGAGAACTGGGGGCTCCTTATATCCCTGGGGCCCTGGGCTGCAACCCATTTAGCCATTAAGTAGATCCGGCCATGGTTACGCGGTTGGATCAAGAACCTGATACAGAAGGCAGTACTCCTCGATACGACTCGCAATGTGAGGAGGTTCCTGTCTCTGGAGCCCTAACCACTGGTAGCTTGGACCCTGTTCGCGACACCGGTGGTCAACTATTTTTTATATATTGATGTATTATATATTAATGTTTTTTTTTTTTTTGTTTTTTTTTAAAAGAAATATTTAACAATGTAAATGATATGTATATAAAAATAAATAAAAGGAATGATAATTATTATTTATTTATTACACAGACAACAAATGATCCATAATGTTAGTAAAAAATTACTCCTATTCTAGTGTTAATCTTATATTATAATTATCTACTTATATTTTCTGTGTGCTTCATAACAGTATGTTATCACTTTCTTCATCTGTTTATACAGGTTTTTCAAGAGTCTTCTATGTCTTTTCTGTTGTGATGAGGTTTGTTTTGTAGATTGGTTCTCTGTTCCATTAGATCTAAAGCCTTTTTTGTTAATATTGATCGTTTTTTTGATCGTGGTTTGTTTTTGAGACTGGATTTTATTGCACATCTGGTAGTAATCGTTGACTTTATATTTATCGTGCGTTTCAAGTATTTCTGATATATGCTTGCATAAACATTCTGTGTAAAGTTGGTCTTCAGGTTTGTTAAGTGTGGATCTGCTGCCGGTAAAGTTTCGTCTGCGCTTTTTTGTGGTTCTCAGGTTCGTCAAGTCGCTCTAAGTAGTCTGAGGTCTGTGCCGAAATTCAAAGAATATATTATCTCGAATTTTGAAAACAATTGCGGTTGGGTTGTTGTTATGAAATTGATCATATTTCTCGTTTTCATCTTTTTCTTTAAACATATTAATTATTTTAGGATTATGTTCATGAGCATACTGGATAAGTCTGTTTGTTACCTCTTTGATTTCTAGCACCATAACCGTATTTACCCATCACTTTATTTTCGTAAGTCTTAGGTTTTCCAATGTGTGCGTTGAAGTCGCCCATAGATATAATGTATTGAGTAGAGATCATATCATAGGCTGTTTCGAGGTCTCTATAAAACAGCTGTATATCGGTTTGGGTGGAAAATTCTGTTGGCGCATATACTTGAAAAATTGCAAAATGTTCCGATGTTTGAGAAAAACTTATTATATTTTCTTTATATTTTTTGCGCTGTTGAGATTTTAGTTAATTTATTTCAAAGAGATTTAAAGAGATACAATAGAGCGGCTATCAGAAAAAATGTCTTAGAAAAACTGTCATCCTATGGCTCAGTGACGCCATCTGGCTTGGAATAGCAAACAAGCGAATTAAATTTGTCATAATTTATAATGATTTAACTATCGCCCGGTAGGTGGCCAGGGGCCTTACCATGATAATGTTAAAATGTTAGTCGTACGAGCGAAAGATAGTGATAGAGCTATACACCCTATATAGTTCCATCCTTTTAACAGACCGATTGAGGTCGAAAAATTTATCACGTTATAAGCTTGTGGTAGAGGCTCGGTGTGTGATAATGGAAAGGTTAAGCTTTTCAGCAATAGATGGCGTTAACACAAAATCTGAAAATGTTCTGGAACTATTTATAAAAATTATTGAATTCTAATTAAATGTTTCGTAAATACCAAAAATATTTACGAAAATAAACCGAAGTTAGGTCCAGTCATTTTACCATAGCAAGATTTACAATAGCGTAATGCGTAGTTCGGCATATTTTCTTAGAAAATGATTTTCTTTTAGTGCATAGAACGGATACAAACACGACTTGACGTGTAGGTGTGTCATACTAGACTGAGTGACTTATGACCAACGTGGAATAAGTATCGGATCACGATTTTGTTCGCTATGTCCGGTCTATTGGTAGTATATATTGAATGTCTTTGATTTATTTTGAATGGTACAGCTGCTCGACCCTAGATGATGGTAACCTGAAAGTAGGGCTACTAGAAGCTAGATGGCTCTTTTTAGTTAGTACAGCTACTCAGCGATAGATGGCGTTACTTATCTCAACAACTTGTATTTTGGTGTTTACGATTATGATTTGCAACTTTCTAGGTTATAAAATTAACTAAGTTTTTGCTGTACCTTTTAGAATGTTTGGTTTTAATGTTTGGGTTGTCCACTTATCAATTCTCTGCGTAACCACTGTACTCAAACTTGCACTATTCGCCGGTATTTTCACAATAAATTGTACTTTAAACGGCTACTGATCTTCGTTTTTTTTTTTAAGGTTAAGGTTTTTTCACACCCACTTATTTTCTTATACAAGCTGCTGATTAGCATAAATTTCACTTCTTATACTTATTAAATTACCGACATACCTAAAGTTTATTTACGAAATCATTCCACGGACAAAAACCGAGCTCATCTGTGTTACACCAGTTTAAGCGCATCACAACTCTTTGCGGAGGACTCTCCAAAGAATATTTTGACCCATTTCTTAACTGTGACCAACTTGGGTACACATATTCTACTTTCAAATAATCATTTTCAGTATCTGTCCATCTTTGAAACACAAACTTGCCTCCAATCGGGTATTTTTCGAATTGATCTAACAAGTCAATCGATTTGAAACCCAAAGCATTTTCAACAGAGTTCAAGTTAGTATCATGGCCAACTAATAACATTAACTTTGGCATTTCGTCATATTCCTTAAACGTTTTAGTTAAATACTTCACTAATGGCACCTCCATATCAGCTACTGTTGTGTATCTTACGTCTTGATTGTGTCGTGTCATTTCAGTAATTAACTTCCATTTTTCCAGTGTTTTTACTTGTCCCCATGCTATATCTTGTATCGGCATGCCGTCGTAGTAATTCATTATAAATGTGGTTACAACTAAGTGAGCTATCCTAAACCGCTCTTTGATCGCCACTGATTTGCCGACCTCATACAATATTGTGTCATTAGCTTCAGTTAAGTCACATAATCCATCCTGCTTACAAACTTGTGAACCTTCAATTTCCAATATTTTATTCAATTCCGAATATACTGCCATTAGTTTAGGATTATTTCGCAATTTTCTGTTTATTTCTTTCAGAACTTTATCTTTGTATGCTTCAGTAGTATTGGATATAACAAAGTCAAAAAGGGGATCCCACTCTGTAGTGTTTTTGTGATGTACAGGCACATTGCAACTCTTGAAGGCCGAGTCGATGAAAGCTCTAGCGGTGGCCTTGGCCCTGCTCGCAGTGCTTGTGTAGACATACACTGTATCTTCATCGGGGCAGCCTTCAGAAAGAAACTGCTCCTTTTTGAACCATTCTGAAAAATATTCGCCGATGTATCCTTCTAGCTGTGCTCCTCTAGGAGTCAAGAGTGTTGGCGGCCCAGCCTGTGGATGCCAGGGTTTTGAGGAATATATATGAAGTTCGTCAACCAAAGGATATTTTATGTTATGACGACTCAATATTAAGACTTGCTTAAGTGTCAAGTTGTTCGCGGAAAAAACTTTACATAACACGATCAATATTAAACAAATTACTTTTCTCACCATTTTCAACATTTATTTTAAATTTAATGCAAGAACTAAAGATATTAATTATATATGTATTAATTCAAATAGATCTAAAGATGTGTGATGTTGAAACACGACTAAAATTATTTTTGAATATCATATGGTATACCTAAACCTGTTATAATAGTGATGTGTATAAATTTTTGTATTGCCTCTTGTTGAGTGTTTTTCTTGATATCTAACCTTACGGGCCAGATCATGAGGTAAAGTTTGAGAATAGTAATTGATAGGCACATCAGTGGTTAGCGTGAACCATAATCTGTGTTAATGACCTGACAAGAGGAGCAGGAGTCTACTGGATCGACAAGTTGACTGAACCAGTTCATATAAAGCTCCTAAGGTTAGGTTAGGTTAGTCCAATCCAACGCTCTTCAAATTTTCATTGCCTTTTTATAATTTTTCCATGCTCTTAAACTAGGCTTCAATTTCGGCATCTGATTCATTTGAGCCAAATTGCTTAAACTAGTGAATCTTTTGAGACCTGCATCTAATTCATTTATTTCATTCAAAGCATTGAATCGTAGGCCCGTCTCTTGGAAAGCAGCTTATTTTATAATTACCTCTTACTATGAACACAAAGCTAGTTCATAAATAAAAAGTTTTTCGTCACATCTCAGTTTACAGATAAAGCGGTGGGCAAAATCACGTTTGTTCTACAAAGTCCCCAAATTTGAAATAATGATCGGCTGCAGTTTTTAAGAGAGTTAAAGAAGAGCTACGGGGTTACCATGACGTTCATAGTAAGATTGTTTCATTCTTATTTTAGTGTGGGTAAGAGACAGAGCTATACAGGTTGTTTAGCGCCATCTCTTACCCACACTGGAAATAAGAATGAAAAAATCTTACTTCAAACGTCATGGTACAAGTCCTCGTCTGTTGTTGGACTGACAGGCTCTGCTTTTATACAGTAGCTTGCGAGATATGAAAGATGATTAACAAAATGTTGTTTACAAAACCGCTATATGTGTATAGGCTTTGAAAATAGCAATCTATCGGAAATGATATCTGATGAGATTGCAGGTCAGAGCCTGCAGTGTTGCCTGATCGGGACGCTAAATGTCCCCATAAATCAATAAATTTATTAAAAACCATTATTATTGTCAAAAGTTAACATGAATTAAATCAGTCGTATCGCATCACTATATCGAGTGCACTGCGGACGGAGTGCCGCTTGGAAACGGATCGGCAGCGGAAACCTCTCGCACCAGACCCTGGTTCAGACCAGAGATAATTACTAAAGACCACTTTTAAATGTTAACTTTTTATTAAGACTAATATATTCTCGATTTACACATTGCAAACATCGATCAACTACATGATAAACGCAAAATTATATTATTGAATCGACATACCTAAAGTTTATCGACGAACTCTTTCCATGGACAAAAGCCATGCTCGTTTGTGTTGCACCAGTTTAAGCGCATCACAACTCTTTGCGGAGGACTCTCCAAAGAATATTTTGACCCATTTCTTAACTGTGACCAACTTGGGTACACGTATTCTAGTTTCAAATAATCACTTTCACTATCTGTCCACCTTTGAAACACAAACTTTCCTCCAATCGGGAATGCCTCAAACTGATTTGGTAAGTCGATCGATTGAAAACCCAATGCAGACGCTAGAGTGTTCATATTAGTATCGTGACCCACTATCAACATAAACTTGGGCATTTCGTCATAATTCTTAAATGTTTTAGTTAAATACTCAACTAATGGTGCTGCGACGTCTTCAGCCACAGTGGTAAAGCTTATGTTATGCCATTCTTTTACTATTTCAACTAATAGTTTCCATTTTTCCGGTGTTGTTATCTGTCCCCATGCAATATCGTGTATCGGCATGCCGTTGTAATAACTCATTAAAAATGCATCTACAGCTAAGATTGCTACGGACAGCGGTCCTTTAATCGACAAGTTTTCACCGACTTTACACGAAATCGTGTTATTAGCTTTAGTTAGGTCACATATTCCATCTTGCTTGCAAATGTCTGATCCCTCAATTTCCAATATTTTATTCAATTCCGAATATCCAGCTATCAGTTTGGAATTATATTTTAATTTTCTATTAACTTCTTCGATTACCATATCTTTATATGCTTCAGTGTTGTTGTTTATGTTACACGAAAAAAGAGGATCCCACTTTTCAGTTTCTTTTTGATGAACAGTCAAGTTGCAACTCTTGAACGCAGCGTCAATGAAAGCTCTAGCTGTGGCCTTGGTTCTACTAAGCGTGTTAGCGTAAACGTACACTGTATCTTCGTCGGGACAGTCTTCTGGAAGAAACTGTTCTTTTTTAAACCATTCTGAGAAATATTCACCCATGTACCCTTCTAGCTGTGCTCCTTTTGGAGTCAAAAGTCCCGGAGGGCCAGCCAGGGGAGGGTAAGACTTCGGTGAATATCTATCAAGTTTATCTTCTAGCGGATAACGTATGTTGTGTCGACTGAATATTAAAACTTGTTTTAGCTTCAAGTTGTTCGCGCCATAACCTTCACAAAACACAATCAATGAAAGTAAATTAACTAATTTCGATACCATTTTATTTATTTTTATCGCTAAGGTTACTCATCGTCTTGTGTCTGTATTATATGTTCTCAAAATTTTGTAAATAGCGAGTATTTAAATCTATCTATACTTAATTAATGAAAAATTAAACCATTTCACTTCTTGAAGTGGAAAGGTTTTGCTTGACGCTTAACGTTTTATAGTGTGCCATTTTACGGTATCGTTGGGATTCATTTTATTATGCTTGATAATTTATTTATTTGAACAGTTAAAACATTAGTTACGTTGAATAAGCAGATAAACTATCGATCAGTAACCGTAAAATTGTACAAGGATTTTTTACCGCATGACCGAAGTTGGAACAAAAATGCCGCCATATTGCAAATTCAATTAAGGAGCACCGCTGTGTCCCCGTAGGGGCGATCGACGAGCGAGGAGGAATGTAATGCGAAGAAGTAATGCTACCGAAGGAAGAAACCGCACGCGTGAGGGAACGGCCCTCACGCCTCAACTGACGGGATCTCAGTTCCGATTTCCAACCACCGTGGGCCTACGCCTAAGATGTCTGGAAATTGGGTTCGATAAGCCTATGCTTGCGGATGACGAGCAATGGGTAGCACGCCGTCCGGTCGTCCGGTAACTGTTCGGACCGAGCCCAAGTCGTCGACGGAGCGTAGTGTTCCACACACGCCTCAAGGCAGCAAATCGTAGAGGCCCAGCAGGGTCGAAGCCTACTAGGACCATGGGTTAAGTGAAAATGAACCCCGGGGCCCTGGAACGTAAGGCAAAAAAGGAACATAGAAGTGAGTTTTAGTCAGTAAAGGTCTGACATACACATAACGCGAACTCTGATACCCTTTTATTTTTTATTATCAACCTACATGAAACAAAGGCTAATGAAAGCAAAGCCAATCCGAAAGACACTATTCCAATTAATAATCAAATTTTCTCTTTTCAGATACCCCTAGCCTGCAGTTCCCTGGTCGTCTCAATATGTATGACAACTTTAGCGACGAGTTTCCTCCTTGGTACTGCTGGCGTGCCGAACTGGCTGCCAGTGGTGGCTGTGTGTGTATGCATACTGGCTTACGGCGCTGGCTTAGCCCCTGTTCCGATGGTCATAATGGCTGAGGTGTTCACGTTTCAGGTGAGATATTACTCAGTCGAAAGCAATGATTTTCTACCTATAAGATAAAGAGACGGTGGACCTGGCATTTTTTGACACCATCCAACGAAGATAGAAATAGATAGAAGAGAATTTCTCACGCCATTGGCTATCTTCTAGACCGCTTTGTGTGCGCAAGACATTAAAATTGCCATATTTTCTGTATGGTGAACTCTTAGAAGCAATTAAACGTTCGGACGGCCCTTTCTTTAATTTTTGAATGTGTGGCCGAAAGTTTAGTTTTATTTAAGGGTTGACCAGATGGTTGCAAACCAACGTCCCAACCAAGGTGACATTGCTAGTTTCAATCCTTGTAGATAGCAGTTGTAAACCATGACCTTCCACCAAACGTGTTTTTTTTTTTCGGTGGGAAAATCATCTTATGACATTACCCGCTCTTAGGCGGAACGGGAGATAAACTAAACTAAAAACCCACTCCTGTTCCTTCGTTGCCTTTCGTACCAGGGTCGTTCAACAAACGTGTTGGCGCGTGGTTTACATCCATGTAGCCGCAACACAAACCAAACACATAAACCAAGGTGACCTGGATTGGAAAGCTAGCTTGTAACTGCCTGGTCGCCCCTTTAATGCACTTTAGGTCTGCTTTTGTTTTGTGAGGACAATGGACTGTAAATACCGTTATTTATTTAGTTCTGCATGAATCGATTTACGTCGGTAGCAAGCAATCAGTAGGTATTTCTGCAGTGTTACCAAGAGCTCGTAACGCGATACATTTTACGAACTAAACTGAATTGTCAAACACAAGCAATCAGTAGGTACCTACTTCTGTTTCGTTTAGTTAACTGTCATATCATCTTCCTGCCCTTATCCCGCGTTATTTGGGGTCGGCGCAACACGTTTTTTTCTTCCACTCTGCCCTGTTACTCGTCATGCTATCACTAACTTCCTTTTCTTTCATATCACTCTTCACACAATCCATCCATCTTTTCTTTGGCCTCCCTCTTCCTCTCCATCCATCCACATTTAGACTCATAACTCTTTTAGTAACATGCGTTTCATCCCTCCTCTTCACATGTTCGTTTGGTTAACTGTGTCATCGGATAATATTTTAAACACGCTTAAATCAAGTAAAATTGTATTCTAAGACTCTCAATTTAATTTCAACATTCATAATATACCGAGAATCCGAGAACTTTCGCAAGTATTTTATCAACCTTACGATATATATAATTATCTGGCGACAACTACTAAAATTAGCTAACTTTATTTGAGGTGGGAAATCATCCAATATTTTCTCCCACTCTAGGCTGTAGCGAAAAGGCGTGTTAGAGACTAAAAGTACACCTGAGTCCCTTTGCTCGTCGTCTGCAAGCCAGCGCCTAGCATGGCTGGTAGTCGGGGTTAGGGTTACAGCGGCTGGGGCGTGAGGGTGTCCGTTCATTCACGCGTGTGTTAGAAATTTTGGAGGAGGATAACTATATAGATATTATATTATTTATATGTACCTACATATCATGCTAAGATGTCAAGATGGATAACGGTTATTTACCTTGTATCAAAGTTTATATGGCTGCTGGTGTGAAGGAAAAGAGTTTTATGAAGAAAAGCACAGAAAGACAAGACTAAATATTTATTTCAGATAGGCTTGTCAATTAATCGAATAACTATTTACTTGTTCCTAAACTAAGTCATCATGGGAAAGAACAAGCAAGGAAACCCATGGTAGCTTCTATTATAATATTTTATGGACACATTTTACAACATCATTAATTATGGTTTATCACAATAATAATAGCATAATCAGCCTTTTAATGTTCCCACTGCTGGGACTCAGGCCTCCTCTCTAGGAGAGGGAATGGGCCGTAAACGTAATCCACCACGCGGGCCCAGTGCGGGTTGGTGAATGTCACATGTCTTCGAATTTTTGGTTCTAGAACATGCCGGTTTCCTCACGATGTTTTCCTTCACCGTTTTGAGAGCAGTGGTGATGAAATAAATTACACAAAGTAAAGCGCCTAGCTGGGCTTGAACCCGCGACCTACAACTCGTAAGTCGGGGCCGTTACCACTCGGCCACCACTGCTCTCTATCACAATAAGATCTATAAGAAATTCTGTGTTCTACGTCTTGAACCATATCATAATAGTAAGACAAAGAATCTGAATAAGTTAAGACTGAATAATTCTTTAAAACTGTTTAACATAATAAAAAACAAAAGACAGATTTAATACAACATTAGCAAGATTTAATTTTAAATACGTTTGACCTTTAGTGTGACGCACAAGTGTCTTTTTAAGATACAATATTCGTGAAATATTAAATTCGTGATTTAATTACATAATGATATTCGTCATTATATACCTATAACACGTGCGGGGACACGGCCGCACGTGTTTGAGAACTTTGCTAGCATTACAGCTTCGCAAAAGAACGCGTCCGCCTCCCATTCGCGCCTCCCGTAGAGGCGCCTGATTGTCATTGTTTAAAATTCAAAGAAACTAGACTAAAAACAAGTTTTAAAATTAAAATCGACTAGCTTTTGCCCGCGGCTTCGCCCGCATGCATAAAACATAGCCTATGTCTAACTCCGAGCATAGCCCTTTCCATTGCCCTTTTGGTGACTTTAAGTCTTCTGATGAGGCCATATCTAAGCGACCACGTTTCGGAGCCATATGTCATCACTGGCAACACGCACTGGTCATAGACTTTCGTCTTGAGACATCGTGGTATATTAGACGAGAAGATAGGTACTTATTGTTCTTACTTGAGATTAATATTTTTCACAAATTATTGTCATCGAGCATAGCAACACATAAAATAGGACTGCAAAGTTGTTTACGAAATAATGAGTAGGTATAGCACAGGCACTTCAACGCAGTGTTTTTTTTTACCGCACACTAGATATTCACCTTTTAGCTTAGCGCCGAAAGCCGAAAATCTATACACACGTCAGATATTTTTTTGTGCTGAATGGATTCTCAAGTCTAGGTTCAACACCGAGAGTTGAAATTCCAAAACGAGGAACAATACCGGTACGTAGTACGCATACACACACACGTATCAACGCACAGTCGAAAATATTGGGGCTAGAATGTAAAATTTTGTACAAAGTTTCCTTTTATGACCAGAGGTCGGAATTAGCTAGAATTAAAAATGTACTTACACCAATTTCATACCGCGAAAGAATAAAGTGGATATGCCTCAAATCCCGAGATTAATTTTAAAGAGCACGATTGTTTATGACACTATCAGAAATATAGCAGAAAAAAATTCTTTCTGCATTAATGACGAGGAGGAGGAAGTGTATAAAGTTGTTAACCTTACCTCAGTTGACGTAGAGAGATCTTTTTCAATGAAAAACACTAATATTATCTTTGTTTTATTTGTCTTATCTATCTCTGAGGTTTTTATTATTATTTATTTACAATATTGTTGACCACACAGGATTATTCATTAGAAATCCCTATCCTAAAGCAAGAACATTTTAGAAAGATCCATTTTTATAACAACATTTCGATGCAAGTACATACACATGACATGACACACACACACACACATGTCATGTCATGTCACACACATGCACACACAACACACTCACACACATGACATGTTTATGACGTAGACGAGCACAGAGACTGGATTTTACTTACCTAAGAGGATGAAAAGAGAGATTCAATGTTTGTATGAAGAAACTTCATTTACGCTAGCACTCATGGCACAGTGTTTGTTATCGAACTCCTCCGAAACAGCTTGACCAATATTTATAAGTTTTTTATGTCTGGTAGGTCTGTGAACAGATCGTAGGCTATTTTTAACCTCCATGTTTTTTCTTTGATATTTTATATGGCAGAAAAACGTTTGCTTGATCAACTAGTAACAACAATTAAAAAAACTCACCTTTTATCTCCAGGTTCGAGCACGGATGGCGGGAGCTTCGATGGCGTTCTCATTCTTCTGCAGCTCACTGACCGTTCTCTTCTACACTCCCATAGCCAATCAGTTCGGAGCATTTGTCGTGTTCTATACGTTCGCAGCTGTGACCTTATTCGGGGTTGTCTACACTGTACTATGGGTACCAGAGACTAAAGGAAAAAGCTTGGAAGAAATTCAGAAACATTGGAAAAAGACTGAGCCTGTGTTTGTGTAGATAAAAACTTATTTAACTGTATTTTGAATTAGAGACTGTAATAGTAAGGAGTAAGGTTCACATTCCTGTAAAAAAATATTGATACCTTCTTTGGATGTTGTAGGCGGTTCACTAGGACTCTCGAGGGTTCCTAGAGAAAAGTTCTTCCCTAAAGCAAGAATACTTTATAATTATATAATTTGTTTTTTACACTGTACCTTCGTATGAAGTTAGATAATAATATATTTATTTTGGAACAGGTAGTATATTCAATAAGTTACGTACTTAGATATAAGAGAGAGAACAAGTCGAAATTGTAACATAATTAGGAAAATTTTATCAGTATTTTTGAAGTATAAAGAATATTGATGAATACTTTTGTATAGTTTATGTAAATATAGAATTAGTATATGTGTGTATGTGTAAATAAGCAAATGATTTTTGAAATCTTATATATTTATCATTTTATTGTTTACGCACTGTTCCTTTATCTAACACAATTAATAAAACCTCTCACAAAAGTGGATAAGGATTTTTTATAGTGCAAAATGCTAAAGGTTGCGCAAGCGCACATTATCAAGGTATTTTCTGTAAAAGAACACCATTACACAAACAATTTGAATGTGTTAAAGCAGTGGTTCCTAAAATTTTCGATTTTGTCACCCCTATGATTCATCTTGGGACATGGATTTTGCCGCCCCCCCCCCCTCTCCCTCATGCTACCAATGAATATAGTACGTTATATAAATACAAATTGACTTAATTAGATATATTAAAATTGCACAAAAATATTAAGTAAGCTCATACAATCACGTTACCTTACCTCTTTATCATTAAAAATACATTATAGACTACTAAACATAACATATTTATTTTTAGTGTGGGGTGGTAGGCAGGTTTAAAGCGAAGCTCCGACTTTTCATTTGATTACAAAGTTAGGGCATGAAATGGTGAGCTAAATTCTAATTTACCCCTCAGATTACCAGTTTACCCCCCGCAGGGGTAATTACCCCCAGGTTTGGATTGTTAGGAACCATGGTCATAAAGCAATGTTAAAATTATTTTAATGATAATCGTTGACTTCGGTGCTAAAGCGGTAAAATTCTTTATTTCAATATATCAACCAATTAAAATTATACATATATATATTATATATCAATTATTTAGAGATTCTCAGGCTTTGTGAGCTTTGTATGAATATCTACGCGTTATAATGGGTAACTATGAAATGAAAAACAAAAACAAAGTATGACAAATGTGTTCTATTTATTGTTTTTTATAGAATGAATAAAACTCCTTAGCACGATGGTCGTGATAAGGTAATAATAAACCAAATGGAATAAAGTGGAAAACTATCACGAAACGTGTTTTATTATTATTTCTCTATGGATTGGCAGTTAACTGGGTTCCAACCCTTAAATTTAGTAATAACCTTCATCATCATCTATCATCATTTCAGCCGAAAGACGTCCACTGCTGGACATAGGCCTCCCCCATGTGCCGCTACAATGGTCCTGTGCGTCTCGCATCCATCAGACTCCCCCAACCGTTAACAAGTGGACCGATGACCTGATATTAACCTTACTTGTGGATAAATAAATTATTTAATAGTTTTTAATTCAAACGGCCATTCGACATTCACGACTTAGTAGTTGCTTATTTAGGTATCTACCATTATTTTTTTGTATACTGTTATTGTTAAGACAACTTTTAAATGTCAACTTTTTAATAATATTATTGTATCTAATGACTCACACTTCACAAAACATGATATAAAAACGGAAAATTATATTTTTTGAATTGGCATTCCTAAAGTTTATTAACGAACTCATTCCACGGACAAAAGCCAAGCTCGTCCGTGTTACACCAGTTTAAACGCATCACAACTCTTTGCGGAGGACTCTCCAAAGAATATTTTGACCCATTTCTTAACTGTGACCAACTTGGGTACACATATTCTACTTTCAAAAATTCACTTTCACTATCTGTCCACCTTTGAAACACGAACTTGCCGCCAATAGGGTATTTCTCGAATTGATCCGGTAAGTCTATCGATTGAAAGCCAAAAGCATACGCAACAGAGATCATGTTAGTATCATGGCCAACTAATAACATTAACTTTGGCATTTCGTCATATTGCTTAAACGTCTGAATTAAATACTTTACTAATGGTGCAGACACATCTTCAGCTATTAATGTGTATCTTATGTCTTGATTTTGTCGTGTTATTTCAGTTACCAGATTCCATTTTTCTGGTGTTGTTATTTGTCCCCATGCTATGTCTTGTATCGGCATGCCATCGTAGTAATTCATTATAAATGCGTTTACAACTGAGTAAGCTATTTTAAACGGCCCTTTGAGTTTCACTGTTTTACCAATCTTATACAATACTGTGTCATTAGCTTGCGTCAAGTCACATAGTCCATCCTGTTTGCAAATTTGTGAGCCCTCAATTTCCAATATTTTATTCAATTCCGAATATACTGCCATTAGTTTAGAATTATTTCGTAATTTTCTGTTTACTTCTTTCAGGACTTTATCTTTGTATGCTTCAGTGATGTTGAGTACACCAAATTTAAAAAGGGGATCCGGCTCTATAGTATCTTTATGATGTACAGTCATGTTACAACCTTTGAATGCAGAGTCGATGAAAGCTCTCGCGGTCGCCTTCGTTCTGCTTTTTGTATTGGCGTAAACATAAACTGTGGCTTCGTCGGGGCATCCTTCAGGAAGAAAGTGTTCCTTTTTGAACCATTCTGAGAAATATTCACCCATGTATCCTTCTAGCTGTGCTCCTCTAGGAGTCAAGAGTGTTGGCGAGCCAGACTGTGGAGGCCAGGGTTTTGAGGAATATCTATGAAGTTCGTCACCCAAAGGATACTTTATATTATGACGACTCAATATTACCACTTGTTTCAGTGTCAATTTTCTCGCAGAAAAACAACTGCACAACAAGAACAATATTAACATGAAGTAAATTACTTTTCCCACCATTTTTATCTTTAATAACTAATGCAAGAACTAGCGATATACAATTTTTATGAATAGATCTTCAGAAGTGTAAAGATGGAACAAGACTAGATTATTTTTGGTATCACACGACATAGGAAACCTGTTACAATAACGACGCGTTTTATTTCTGGTATCAACGCATCGTCATCAGTTTGGGTCGCTACTACTGTACGGCCAAGAAAAGGTGTGCGGGGAGTAGTTCTAAATTCTTACGCGCGCGCCGCCACTGTGGCATTCATTGCATCAGTCGACATAAATGCCTATGGTACTCACACGCATAATTTGTAAAGCCTTAAAAGTTTATTATAAGTATAAGCCTAAAGCAAATCGTAGAAATTATAAAAATCTGGTATTACTTTTTTTAATAATATATATTATATGAGAATACAATGAATTCAATAAACCACTTTGTAGACTATGCCAAGGCTTTAGAATCTCAAAACGTTGTGCACACACATTGACCTTATTAACACCATTTATCGAAGTAGTTCTGCAAACATCATGTTACTCAAAAGCTTTGCTGACGTCACGTCTATTGGAGAATAGCACAATGTCATCAGCAAAGCGGAGGTGATGTAGAGACATCACCTTCAGAACTTGAAGATATGCTAAAAGATCTGAGCACGGTAAATCTTGAGGTTGGACTTACAATGAACAGATCTAAGATCCAGGTCATGACCAAAAGCACAAAACGTCCCAACTAGCAAAGTAATCCTATAAAGAAAGATTATAAGTCTGTCACTACTAATAACGTTCTTATAAAGGCATTGCGGTACACGTAGCATTTGCCAAGTCTTTACATACCCAAGTGCATTAGTTTTTATGTCTCGGTCTTATAATTCGCTACAAGAATGACCTATTAAACATTTATAGGATAATTTTACTAATAATAGCCTTTCACAAGCGTAGATATTCTCAAAAGCATTTGCTTTTACATCTCAGTCTTACAGTTAGCTACAAGGTTTTCTTTAAGGTCACTTTTAGGAATAAGTCTCCTATAATTGTTTACAGTAAAACTAAATAATCCAGTATAACATTTCCAAATTCTATAGTAGATTTTTTCAGATCCTATAGTAGCATTTTCTAAGTAAACAAGATATATTGACATACTTAGCTGAGATCACTATAACTTTGCGCCGTTATAATTTTGCTCAAGACTCTTTTAAATCTAATCGTACTTAATACGAGCCCTATTTGATCAAACAAGCTTATAAGCTTTTAGATAGGCTGAACTTTATTAGTAAACGTCAGCCATTTTTTTATTTATTAAAACTTTAAGCACTAGCAATAAACACTGTTCAAAGGCGGACTTAATGCCTTAGGCATTTTCTACCAGTTTTATGATTTATTTTTTCCCCTTCTCTTGAAAAAATAAGCTGGACATGACTTTAAGATTGGAAATGATTGAAAAGAAGTGGTGGTTACAGGAGGAAAAGTCAAATTAGTTAATACTAATTTGCAGGTATATTTCAAGGGAACGCTAATTTATTTTTAGCTGGAGGCTAGTTATCTGGACTGAAACTCTTATAAGTACCTACTAATTTACCTATATTGGTTCAATAAAGTACTCAATGTAAAGCAATTTCAAAACATGGCGAATATTCATAAAGATTGATGAGATATTTTATTTACAACTATATAATAATTCCTGATTATTATTGGAAGGGATTGTGAAACTAACTAAATTGGCGTCACATTCACAGTAAAAATGACATCCCCACGTGTTCATACAGTATATCTATATATATAAAAATCAATGCCACTTTTCGTTGTAATTTTAAATAAAATTACAAAAAAAAAGAAACAACAAAGCACAAACATTTGGTTTGGATAGGTGACTATCCAAACCAAATGTTTAGGCTTTGTTCAAACTATTTAGTAGATGGTTTATGTGAATTTTGCACAAAATCGGTCGAGCGATTCTTCATTTATCACATTATTAGGCGGTATGAAGTTCACCGAGTCAGCTAGTTTACAATATAAATTAGTGTCGAATTAATGTTCGTATAGTTATAATTTTCTTTAACGCTCTTTCATAATTTTTTTTAAAGACTCGTCAGTGACATTTTATTTTTTTAGTGGGCCAGTGAATTTCGAATAAGTTTGTTTTATGCACGTACATTTTAATTCCCCTAGTGTGTTTTTTTAAATTAAAATAATGGTTTTTGATGTTCCAAATTCAAATCTCATTATTCTCCAGGGATCGCCCATACTACATTATCACCCTAGGGACAGAATGACTTGCTTTAAGTAATGGTTGTATGACATATAAAAGGGCATTATCGAGCAGGTGGTGTAAAATAGTAGATTATGTGATTAGGGGATAAAGCAGAGTTTTGAGGTCGCGGGCGGCATGTTCAATTCCGAACGAAGCGAAGGTTGCTGAATATTAATCCCGAACGTAAGTGAGGGATCTATATAAATAACTCCCGAGCATTGGGAAGAAGTTAACTTTGACACCTGAGTGAAGTGACGAATTCAAGCCGCCCAAGACAAAGACAGCCTTACCCCCGTGTTGGATACTCTACTTTTTACACCATCTGTGAGATAATGAATAGACAATGAAATATAAGTACATATTATTTACAGGTTAATCTTAAATGTCACTCGACATGTTATTTATTTATTAAACTTCATGCAACATAAAACACAAAGGCGGACTTAATGCCTTAGGCATTCTCTACCAGTCAACCTAGGGTGGTGAAGAGACAATATGGTAGGTGCATAAAAAGAAAATTTTACACGATTTTTCGTGTAAAATTTTCTTTTCTGAACAAAGACTAAACATTTGGTTTGGATAGGTGAGCATAAAAAAATATATACATATAATTAAAATGCACGTACATATATATTTAATATAATATATATACATATATATTAATATAAAGTAACGAAAAAAGTTTTGAGACGATTCTGCTATTGATGGAGCAAATGATTCCGCACCTTCCGCTTAAATGCATATCGACTTTCGGCCGTCCTGATATCGAGAGGAAGCGCATTCCACAGAAGGATGGACAGAGCAGAAGCAGGAGCAGGAGTATGAGAAGGACAGAGCAGAAGGAGATGGCATGATGGGGGCATGTTCTGAGATTGGAAAAAAAAGAATCATCAGTAACAACATTTTATTCATTTTTTTCCTGGTTGGTGGCCAGTCCGATTTTTTAATAAACTTGTTTGGTGCACGTTGAAATACTTGCTTTATAATCACATAAACCAAGTATTTAACCATCAGGCTGTATGACATTTATAGGGGTATTATCGAGCAGGTGGTGTAAAAAGCATACGATAGGGCTTAGTAACATTTTAAAAGTTGATTATAAGACAGTTATAGATAAAAACGCTCCTATAACTGCGCCCAAATCCAGCTCTGTAGCATGTCACAAGTTTCTTATAAGTGAAAATAAAAGTAGTCTTGAGATCGTTTTACTTTTAAGTACTGATTTTGCAAGTTGGGTAGGGTCGAGGTAGACGGACCAGTGTTGCAATAATTATGTCGATGAGTATACATACTTAGGCCACACATACGTAAGCTCAGCGGGGTCGAAGCCTTATGTGGCCCAAGGGTTCGCTTCTAAAAGGAAAACCGAGGAATGGGTTTTAGTCAGTAAAAGTCTGACACGACAAGCAGTTCTTTTTCTTTACAACACGTACGAAGTTTTCTCCATCGGCCTGTTTTTGGCTTGTTACCGCAGGTAACGAAGAATGAACTCACTTGGAGCGGACCTAATACGTCGTTTTTGTTCATGATTCAATCTGATTATCAAATAATATAAATCACATCAGTACTAAACACTACAAACACCACAGGGTGCCAAATAAAAGCTACGTCGTCCATTTTTTTTTTCTTCAATATGTGGATTTGTTATTAGGTTTTATTTTTTTTATTTTTTATTAAATGTATTTTTTAGTTTGTAACTTTCTACTGTACAACGCCTTGAACATCCTCCGTAACGTTGTACAAGTGCTTGTAAATAAATAAATAAATCACACAAAACTAAAGTTTGTCAACGAACTCATTCCATGGACAAAAGCCAAACTCGTCCGTGTTGCACCAATTTAAACGCATCACAACTCTCTGCGGAGGACTCTCCAAAGAATATTTTGACCCATTTCTTAACTGTGACCAACTTGGGTACACATATTCTACTTTCAAATATTCACTTTCACTATCTGTCCACCTTTGAAACACAAACCTTCCTCCAATCGGGAATGCCTCAAACTGATTTGGTAAGTCGATTGATTGAAAACCCAATGCAGACGCCAAAGTGTTCATATTAGTATCATGTCCAACTGTCAACATGAACTTGGGCATTTCGTCATAATTCTTAAATGTTTTAATTAAATACTCAACTAATGGTGCTGCGACGTCTTCAGCCACAGTGGTATAGCTTATGTTATGCCATTCTTTTACTATTTCAACTAATAGTTTCCATTTTTCCGGTGTTGTTATCTGTCCCCATGCAATATCGTGTATCGGCATGCCGTTGTAATAACTCATTAAAAATGCGTCTACAGCTAAAATCGCTACGGAAAGCGGTCCTTCGACCGACAAAGATTTACCGACTTTACACGAAATCGTGTTATTAGCTTTAGTTAGGTCACATATTCCATCTTGCTTGCAAACGTCTGATCCCTCAATTTCCAATATTTTATTCAATTCTGAATATCCGGCCATCAGTTTCGAATTATTTTTCAATTTTCTATTAACTTCTTCGATTACCATATCTCTAAACGCTTCAGTAGTATTGTGTATGACATGTACAAAGAGTGGATCCGACTCTGTAGTGTTTTTGTGATGTACAGGCACGTCACAACTCTTGAAGGCTGAGTCGATGAAAGCTCTTGCGGTGGCCTTGGTTCTGCTAGCTGTGTTTGCGTATACATACACTGTATCTTCATCGGGGCAGCCTTTAGAAAGAAACTGTTCCTTTTTGAACCATTCTGAGAAGTATTCGCCCATGTATCCTTCTAGCTGTGCTCCTTTTGGAGTCAAGAGTCCCGGTGGGCCAGCCGGTGGGGGCCAAGGCTTCGGTGAATATCTATTCAGTTCAGGACCTCCTATCTGATAACGTATATTGTGTCGACTGAATATGAAAACTTGTTTCAGTTTCAAGTTGTTCGCCCCAAAGGCTTTACACAACACGATCAATAAAAGTAAATTAACTAATTTCGATACCATTTTAGTTGTGTTTATAACTATGTTTGCTTTTTACTGGGTTCGTATTAAACTTTAGTAAATACAGATTATTTGAACCGAACTCGATCTCTACAGACATGTAATGAAAAAACGAGACCACTTTACTTCTTTTATGTATATTTCGAAATTCTTTGTTTGATATAGTGCAACATTTTAATTGATTTATTAGGTATTGTTTTTTAAAACATTTTTTATTGGAATACACCTAAGTACCTGCTTCTGTTTAAGTGTAACCAACAAACAAATGGTTTTATTTATGTACCTATTTTTACCAATGTAATTTTATTGGTTGAAATAAACTATCATTATTATTGTTTAAATATAAGTTACGTTGGATAAACAGATCTGCGGTTACTAACTGTACAACTGCAGAAAGATCTTTCAGCGCATCTGTGGTATGCGCTACTATAAGTTTAATAAATTATCTGAGGTTTCACTTACACGTCATGGTAAGGCCATAACGTGTCAAAATGTCAAGCGTGCGAGCGAGAAAGAGGTATGCAGCTATAGTTACACCCTATAAAGCTCCATCCCTTTAAAGGCCTGCGCAGACGACGGATTTTTGTCCACGGACAAAATAGATCGCTTACAACTGTATCGAGTAAATTGCATCAAGCTGGTTTTTAGCTGACCCATGAAAAAGACGAGAGCAGTATTCCATACAGGATCGAACTTGCGCTTAATAAAGGTTGAGCAGCTGTTCCAGCGTGAAGTAACGTCTCACCTTTGCTAAGATCCCCAATTTTTTAACAGCCACAGCACTTTAGCAACGTGTTCCCTCCTTGATACATGCCGATCTGTCTGCCACGGGTGTCTGTGTGTATGCAACTAACTTTGGTGCTGGTTTGGACCCTGTTCCAATAGTTCTAAATCTCATAATGGCTGAGGTGTTAACGTTTCAAGTGAGATATTCAACCGCAAGCACTGACTAAATATATGGTGGACCTCTCGTTTTTCTGACATGACAATTTGGGCCAGCCAAGAAGCCCGAAAAGAACTCCCCACGCCATCAGCTATCTTCCAGGGCGATTGTGTGCGCAAGACACTAAAGTTGCCATATTTCTCGTAGATAGATGCAAACGTTCGGACGAACACGGAATTTTTATTTAAGGTACTTTACGTCCGCTTTTGTTTTGTGAGGACAATGGACTATAAGGTACGTAATTTATTTGATTCTGTATAATTTATGTCCTTAGCAAGCATTTAGTAGGTGCTTCTACACGGTGGAAGGGTGCCCCGCTTGGACGGAGCTCCGCCGTATCCTCTAATTTATTATAAGAGCACTGTTGTTCTTTTATCGAAAACAATTAATCAAAACACATTTAAAAATGGCTTTTAAAAGTGTAAACTCGTTTAGTTTTAAGAGAATATAGAACCTATGAAAGATCAAACTTGGTGTGCCACTATTTTAATGTCATGTTTAAATTATCATAATTATAATATTTTAATACGAAATGGTGAATTCATCAATTTTATTAGATACTCTGGCTATTCAAGCTTTGTGTTAATCCGTAATATAATGGGTAAATATGAAATGAAAAACTAAATTATGACAAATGTATTTTATTTATTGTTACCTATCAATGAATGAACATAACTCCTTAGCATGAAGGTCGCGATAAGGTGATCAACCAAATGGAATAGAATGGAAAACTACCAAGAAATGTGTTTATTATTTATTTTTAATACATAACTACAGAGAATCACTGCGACAGTGGAGCGAGCGCTGTGTCGCTAATATTTCCTTTTTTTGGTACACCTTAAATAAAACGTTTATGAATAAAAAAGTTATTACTTAATGCCGGTCTTGTACGTGGGTTCTGGACATCGAAGCGGGGCGGGGAACCCTATAGTAGAGACTAATGAAACAAATGGTAGCGATGACATTACTTACAATAAATAATCTATATTATAACCCTATCATGTATTTGCCGTCAGATCATACAGTGTATGTGTTCAAAACTCTGTGACCTTATCGATCTCGATACAATATCGAATCAACTTAGTGCTTTAGAAACTACAGGGTTCAATCCCCGATAAAACCTAAATTGATATTTAGAATAATATCACGAGAAATTAAATTATTTTAGTTGACGAATACCTAAGTTAAGCCAGGATCTGAGATACGTAAGCACGATCATTTATAATAATTAGAAATAGGCATAAAATTGTCCAAAACATTTGATTAAGTTTCGAGACCACAACAAATAAGTTTTCGAAATATTAATTCGCTTAAGATTACTTACATAATTTTAGTATTTGTTTGATTTACAAAACGTGTTTTTCTATCGTATCTCAGAAACGGGTCAAATAATCGACAACACACATAATTATGACCTTAAAATTAGCCGCTACGATGACCACAGACTAACTGAACAATTATGTCCATCCAACATTACGAAGAACTGCAGTCAACATTCGTGGTGACCCTCGAGGTCCAAACGATACAGTAAGAGCTCATACACACAAGCAGAATGTCGCCAACGATAGAGCTAACTGCAGCCATCCACACGGGTCGACGCCAGTCGTCGACCTATAGTGACACTTGACACTTACGACGCCCCGTGTTGGCGACAGCTGCAGTTACCTCTAACCGTTAGCAACATGCCGCTAGTATGTACGAGCTCTTACATAATTTAAAAAAAAAAGACGCGTATCGACCAGCCGAAATGAAATTAAAACTAAAAACAACGATAAAACAAACATTAAGAAGTAAAACTTATCGATTAAACTCTATAATACAGACTCATTATCTCTATTCTTAGATCGTTTTTTTTTTCAATCTTGGAGATGTCCGATCAGTTTTTGTTTATTCAAGACCTTTTTTTTTTCTTTTCAAGACTTGACCAGGGTGCACTATAATATGTGACAGTATTCTGAAAGGCCAGTGACATCTTTAGGGCCTTTTTACACTCGGTTGTGACCGCTAGGGATTACTTATAAAACATAGGTGCACATTCTATACCAAGCACTTGGATTTTTAATACTTGATTTATAAATTGAGCTAATACAAGTGTAAATGGATCTTATTAGTTCGAATTTTAAAACAGTCACAGTTTTCGAGCAAACAGCCTATGATGCCGTCTCTCTGAAAATATAACTCAAGTGTCTATGTATATTACGATTTGCAATACGCCATCATCATCATCATCATCACCATTTCAGCCGAAAGACGTCCACTGCTGGACATAAGCCTCCCCCAAGTGCCGCCACAATGAACGGTCCTGTGCGTCTCGCATCCATCGTACTCCCGCAACCGTTACCAGGTCATCGGTCCACCTTGTAGGAGGCCTTCCACCGCTACGTCTTCCGGTACGTATACGCCAACAGAAATGTAAATACATAGTAAAAATATTAGAAATTTACGAAATAAATTAACACAAAAAAATGATAAAACAAATGTTATTTACTTATGCATGAAGTAGTAAATATTATGCGAAGGCCATTAGAAATGAATGTTGAGCAATTTATTAAGAAAACGAGCAATCAATAACGATAATATACATAAACACTAGAGTATATTGCAATAACATCTCATTTTCGAAAATTATTTTCAAAGGTAATAATTGTATGCCCATTATTTTGTCAATATTAGTAATTCTTAATTGCACAAATGTTTTTTTTAATTAGTCATTGTATGTAAAGCATAATGTAAACTGAACAAGAAAACATTTTTGATGAAAAAATAATTTTGTTCCCATCGAAAAAGAGAATAGATTTAATACCAACATTAACCCTTACCCATTACCCTTTAACTGTCGACGTCGGATATATCCGACCAACACTCACGCGTTTATTCCGACAAGGTCGCACATCGACGACCAAATACTCCATCTCGTCAGCTCTTCTGTCACCTATGGGGATTGAAGAGCTAAACGAGATGCGAGTACCCAGTCGCAAACCCATGACCCTGGCGGACAGGACACGTAAACACTCGTCGGACTAATCCGACGCAACCGGATAAAAGGTTACTTATTATTGTGGTTTGCGTGACAATATTCATCAAAGATTTTCGACTAATTTTAGCCGATCACAATTCATATAGTCAAATATAATTCATAAAAATCAAATTATCCACAATTTCTTGGTTTTCGATTTATCTTTCAATTGGTCGTAGCATGAGGTAATAAAGAGACGTGATAAAAAGGCCATTTGAGTATTAAACAAAACTAAAATAAATTGGCAATAGACACGACAACAGCTGAAACCAACATTGGTTTCAATATTGACAGACCGGGGCAAAAGTTTGTAGAAAAATTTGCCACTAAATTAATAAAGCTTGTATCAGGAACACAAGGCATTCTGCCACACCATGGCGTTAGGACCAGCCGGTAAATTCCAATAATTTCGATCTAAATAATCAACTAATTCAATAGCAAACTTTTCTTACAGAAAAACTATTAATAATAATTATGATAAAGTAATAAAAATGCCAGATTTTATTACAGGAACAGACAAATAGTAACTTGAAAACTTATATAAACAAATCTCCTTATTTTTACAGTTCATCTCACGCCATGACCAACAATGCGTGACAGTTTAGGCAAAATTGAGTTACCGAAGTAACGCACATTCAGTGAAGAATGAATGAAATGTTTCCATTCACTCGTTCGTTCAAAAGTTTAGTACATACTAGTAGCCAGTCTTTATAGGGTTAAGCTTATAAATACATGACTGAGTTTTGTCCTAGTTTTTAGTCTGAACACAGATATTAATGGTTCTAATGAAAGTGGCCATTTATTATATTTTGTAAATTCCAAAAATGTAATCATCAATCTTTTGAAATGGAAATAAACACATGATTTAAATATCCATGGCTTATAAGATAGCAGTTCATTGACCATAAAACATAGAAGTAAAGTTCCAGATGCAAAGATGAGATTTAAAAACTTTACCAAATCATAGTCTTGGCTTGTCTATGGCGATTTATATTGATTCAGTTCTGAGTTCAGTAGCATTTATCAGTTGCAGTGCAGGCATCAGGCCACGACATTAAAGGCTTTAGACGAAGTGACATCTGGTGGGTTACTATGACGTTCAAAGTGAGATTGTTTCATTCTTATTTCATGTGGGTAAGAGACAGAGCTATACAGGTTGTCTAGCGCCATCTCTTACCCACAATTAAATAAAAATGAAACAATCTTACTTTCAACGTCATGGTAACCCAGCTGATCAGCGACACGGACAATCAAGAAGTCTAAAATGTATGTGATTTAGCATTTTTCGCTATTTTTCGATCCCATACATTTTAGACTTTGACAAACGTGACAATTGGTCATCTTTTTAAAGCCTCTGGTGTCCCATAATTTGTGGAACAGCACCACTTATTAACTTCGATGGAAGGTATTGTCAATACAACTGCTAACTTTACAATATTCTCGATACAATAAAGCGTCAAATCAACATATTTTATGAGATTTGTATATTTTTATGAGTGTACAAATTTAAGTGCCGACATAGACGATAGATAAACGTGACAAAGTGTTCAAAAGTTAAATGATTCTTATTGAAACTTTATACAAAATGTAATTCATTAAGTGTTATAATTACTGCAGGGTGCAAAAGGTATTTTTTTTTAATTTACACGTTGTTATTCGGCATATAGACCTCATAGTTCTATTTACCGTAAAAATACATATTTTATGACACGCACTTACTTTAAAACAGTTTCTCGTAATATAAAACTAACCTAACATGTTCTGTCATACAAACGCGACAAGAAAAAAATATCCAAGATTCCGTTCCAAAAAAAAAAAGAGCTATTGACAGCATATCCAATTGTCATACAAATTCGACAGTTTATTTATAAAAGCCATACACATCTTACAGCAAATATGTCCAAAAGTTATACAAATCTGAGTATATTATCAAAATACAACACCAGATTTTTCTATAGACTTTTTGTTTTCTCTTGTTCAAATGTCAAAATCATCTGACAGCTGTCATGCGTTACTATGACGTCATAAACACATTAGTCGTCACGTTATCTATCGCTAAGCTGGTACTTACTCGCTGGACTCGTGCGACGGTCCAGCGGAAGGTAGTTCTCAGTCACTGACCGCGCGCTTCGCTTGAGGCTCTTCTAGTTCCGTTTCAGGAGGATTGTCTATGCCGGGCAGCTGTATCTGTGTGTCTGACGCTTCTGAAGGCTGTTGAAGACGAGATAGAAGGTTTAGTGTGGTGTCAGAATTGTGAGAGTAAAATGAATGTATGTGATGGGACATGGATAAATAATTATATAAAAACTAAAAGTTTTTTTAATTAAATTATAAACGGAATGAGAGATCAGCTTTTTTATATATTAAAATACTGGCTAATCACAGAATTTTAAATGAACGATCTATACACCCCTATTTTTTAATTGGTACAAATGGGGGTCTATCTGTACCCGTTACTGATCATATTCGTGGAGCCAAAAGTAAAAAAAAAACGAAATACCAAAATGGCCAACGGAACTTTTTCATTAATTGGTAAATTCACAATTGAATCAATCATTCATAACAATTGCTACCAGAAAATACTACGCGCAGTGTTTTTTCCATTTTTATCGCCATTTATTCATTCATAACGTAGCCTGTACAATTTTTCCATAAATTAAATGACCTTTTGCTTTTTCTTTTTAATTCTTGATAGGTTCGCGCTTAACCGCTATCTCACCCGATGGAAAGCGAAGATGCGGTCGACGAAAAACAAAAAATTTTTTTTTGCTGTTTACGAACATTATTTATTGAGACTTTACTTAAATATTAACAAGACCTTTTCTAAATAAGCCCTTTAAGTATTTGTACTAATTAAAACTTAGTGGTGTATACGTGGAATATACATTACGATCCACGCTTCGTTCACGCAACAGGTACACAGCAATAACACAAATTCAGTGACGATATTACGATCAACATACAAAATAGGATAAAATTAACAAAAATGTATGTTTTAATTAAAAAAAGAGGTATTTCTAAGAGGTGATGATGAGTGTGCATGAAAAATATATTATTATAAATACTTACATCGGTTATCATTAATGAGATATTTAAAATACTATGTTCTAATGGGTTTACCTTGACGTCAATACTCCCGCGTCCCAATGTGTGCTTGGAAAACATTGTACAATGTAAATACATAATATTTTTCGTTCAAGCTTTTAAGATGGTAGGTGATAAAATTAGTGAGACACACACACAAGCGTTAGCTACATTCAATACATAGGACAAGACTGTAAAATCTGGTTGTAAATTAGTTGTTCAGCTTTTTGCTTCATGGTATATATTTGAACTTTTATTGCTTTCCTAACTACACGAAAATTATGAAATAATATTATTTTACAATTGGGTTGTCGACAATTTTGTTATTATTGGCCTGAGAGTGGTTGATCTTGAAGAAAACCCACGAGCAAATATTCCACACCATCGAAATGCACGGAGTAACGCCTATTACTTAGTGAAAAAAATACTGCATCTAGGCTAAGGTGGTATGGACGTGTTATGCGCAGACCCGATGGTCATATAAGAAAGAGGAAGAGGTAGACTGATGCCAAATGTCCGGAATGACATGCAAAAGCTCGGCCTTATAAGACGTCTATTTGTATCTCCGAAATGCTTAACCTTTTTTACAAGATTACCGCAAACGAGGAGAATAATGTTCTTAAGCTTCACACGACCAATGTCGCGGGTAACTGTTAGTTACAAAAATAAACATATTAATTAGGAGATTCTAGACTTTGGACAACAGCAGAAAAAAAAATTAAAATACTGACATTTTCCTTGACCACTGTCTCTGGATATATTCAAGGCTGAGTTCAAATACACACCACAAAGTATTTCATTATGTGAACAGTTAGGTCGCCTTCAAATTTGCAGCAAAGGGCTGCTTTGTTGTTCCATATAAATAAAAGACGCGCGATTGCAGCGGCACCACCGCGCTGCAGCCACGCATCAGTTCAACAACATTATCATGCTCAAACCTAGTGGCAGCTAGCGTACGGCACTTTGCGGCTAATTTGAAGACGCCTTTAGTAGCACGCAAACAAAAGCAAGCTCATAGCAATATCACCCTTATTGACATGTAACAAAAGTGCTCACCTCAACATCATTAGTGTTCTCTCGCTCGGGCAGCGGTCGCGGGCGTTTCTTGTTGCGAGGGTTGTTGCCCTCTCCTGCCGCCGGCCTCTTCGGTTGGAACTGTGGGGAGGAAAAACGTTTGTTTAGTTGGAAATTTAACATTTGTACAAGTATAGAAACTGATATTATATTTTACAACTTCTACCAGCAGCTTTGCCCGCTTGAGTGTAGGATTTGCAGCTTTCTAGATCCAAGGATTTGGACTGGGCATTGATGAGTCAGTGAGTGAATCAGGACTTTGCCTATTATATAAGATTTTATTTGATTGTAAATAGTTGTAATATTATTTCTCTACTTTGGGCAATTAGGATCTGCAATTAAGCTTCACTTTTTTTGACTGACGACATTTTGACAATTCAAAAGTGCCTGTAATTGGTCTATTTGAAATAAACGTTTCTGATTTCTGATCTCGGGGAGAACTAAAATATCTTAAAAATAATCGAACATTAACAAAAAAAAACATGGCGACTCTATTGAATCTGTGTTCTTCTAAAAATAATTTGATACCTTCTGGTATTGCAAAATTTGGATGGTTCTTATTTGTTTGGTGATTTGTTGTTTATTATTATTATATTATAGATAGCCCGTATTGTCCCACAGCTGGGCAAAGGCGTCCCCTCTATTCTTTCCAACGATCGCGGTTCGCTATTATAACGATAACACACATTTTTCATTAAATATTTTGGAAACACAGTATCTTGTGGATATTATCTAGGCTTCTATTGAAATCAATTTATAAATTTATGTAAAAATAATCCAGTAAAGAGAAGAAAATCTCAAACGAATTGATAACCTCCTCCTTTTTTTGAAGTCGGTTAAAAAGTAATTTTCCCATGTCTTTTTCTGATTTTGTTAATTCTGTTTCTGATTTTCTGATTTTGTAAATTGACGCGAATTTATAAATGCGTTTGATTTATAAATGTGTTTGTTAATTTTTTATGCATGTACACCAAGTATGCGAGTAGGTACTAATTTTTCGTTTTGGTATTTTACTGGTTTGGAAACTTTTGAGCGCAGACCCAATGTCCACTCAGTAGTTGAACGCATAATTCATACTAAATATGAAATATAATAAATGTGAAAGTAACTCTGTCTATCTGTTACGGTTTCATGTATAAACTGCTGAACCAATTTTGATGATATTTAGTACGGAGTAAGCTTGAATCTCAAGGAAGGATATAGTCTACTTATTATCTAGCTTCGACTTCGACTTCGCGTCCATAAAAACCGAGATTCACGCAGACGAAGCTGCTGGCAGAAGCTTATAAAACATAAAGAAGTAAAGAATCCACTGACCTGTAACTCGGGCGGCAGGAATACACGAGTGTTGACGAAGTACTCCGACTGCGGCGCGAAGTACATGCGTGGGATGCGCGCATCCGACGGAAAGTCGCGCAGCTCGAAGCTCTGTGACCGCGACCAGATCACTGACATAGCGAGGTCGCACACTGCCCATAGTTTCTATCAAAGAAACGTGTATGATAAGTGTAAAGATATATTTTATTTAGCTATATTGGACCGCAACGCCATAATGCAAGCCATCTTTACAAAGGACTGGGAGTGCGCGGCGGCTGAAGTGGCGCGCGCGGGCGGCTGTGTTTGACAATTTAATAATGGTTAGCTTCCATGTGTTTACTCACATAATTGACGGCGTCATCGGTCTCGTTGAGCGCATCCTTGTGTGTCTTCATGCGCTCCACCAAGCTCTTGTAGAAGCCGTAGCAGTAGAAATCATTGCGAGTGATCAGTGGCTCCAAGATAAACCACAGGCAGTTCTTGACGACCTGTTAATAAAATGACAGTATTTATTAATAGTGAACATGTCGAGACAATTTAGATCTACATTAAAGGGTTAAATAGAATAGTGTTATTGCCTCTGGTCCATCTAATGGTAAGTAGTAATCTTTGTCTATACAATATTAATAATACTCGTTTATTAGGAACTAAAAACAAAATACAGGAAAAGCAATTATAAACGATGATGGCTGCAAAAGTTAAACTGTGGTGCAGTCATCAACGCCCGAGTCCAGTTTTCCTTTGTTCTGACGTCATCTCAACGCTCAGTCACGTGGTCAGAACAAAGGTATAGGAGGCGTGGCCGACTTGACGTGATCCACGAAAAGACAATCGAAACGAAACGGTTGTAACTTGGGTAGAGGGCTGAACTGGCTCGAGCGTGACGTTGTTGACTCTGTCGAGGGCCGCTAGGTGGCACTGGCACGCCGATTAGTCAGAACTACAACATATTTCCGACACATAAAAGACTATGAAACTCTCTCGGCGAAGCGACAACAACACGACGGAACGACATTGGCGTACACCAAGCCTGTAATGACGAATACGCGTCTATGAAGCTATGCTCCCGTGGACAGTAGGCCTATGGAATTCCAGCCTAGTAGCGTCATTTGTCTTGAAGATTAAAAGAGAATCAGGCATGGATTGTTTTTGGCCTCTTTAAAAAGTCAGTCTAAAGTTGTCTTAATCACTGTACTCAAATTAACACTTGCTTATTCAGTCCTTTCTTTTTATTTTGAATTGGGAAATCGTCAAATAACTCCTCGCGCTTTGGGGTGGAGTGAGACTGAGTGGCCTTCATAAAAATCACCTGTGTTCCTTCAGTTGCCCTTTGTGTGCTAGGCAGGTGTTCTTTGAACAATCCCACAGTCCACCGTCTTCACACATGATCTGTATACTCATAGGTAATAGTCAATAGTCAGAGGTCGTAATTAGGTAGATTTATTTATGTACTTACACTGATTTCATGCAGCGAAAGAATAAAGTAGATATACCTCAAATCCCGAGATTAATTTTAACCGTTTCTTCTTTATTCTTTATTGTACACACAATTTTACATAATCAATAAAAATAGGACAGTTGATGTACATAGGCGTTTCGTTGAGACAATTGAAACGAAACGGTTGTAACTTGGCTAGAGGGGCAGTTGATCGGTAGCGGTCACTTTTTAAAAAATGTCCCGTGTCTCAAGTAGTTGTGTGTGTTTATATTGTGTGCTGTAAGTTAATAAATTTACTTTGGATTATAATTTGTTTTAAAATCGAAACCGTTTTTAAAATAATGAAAGCCTAAATTAATACCTTCTCCAATATATGTAAGCTGTGAACAGGCGTACACCAAGCGTATAATGACGAATACGCGTCTATGAAGCTACGCGTCGTAGACAGTAGGCCATAGTTAAGAGCAGACATACCTTGAGTTGCGCGACATTGTCGTAGGCGGTAAAGGCAGGGTCGTGCGTGAGGATGGGCACCGCGAACACCAGCATGTAGTCCGGCAAGATGTGCGGCAACTGTGACACCGCGCGTTCCACTGAAGACAAAAAAAAACAAGTTAGCTGGCAGGTACAGGATATTATCGATAGAAGTCTGATAGTCTCAGTAAGGAAGGTTTAAACATGAAAAGGATATCGCATTCGAAAGTTCAAAGGTCTAAAGCGCGCGACATTTTTATCCTATGCAGAGGCGGCCACATGGGAAATACAAAAAGTCCAACACTACGCTACCAAAGTTCTCCGCGCGACAACCACTGGGCAGTTGCCCAACAGACGCAACACTCTAGTGACGCAATGAAAACTCATCAAGATATTTTTTATCTATATTTATAATAAAAATGAATCCCTATTTCCCTTGGTCACGTCATCAAACGTGAACGGCTTGACTTTTTGTCAGGAGAAAGTACTTATCAAATAAAAAAGTACTACAGTATAGTTTGAAGATCAAAGGACAGTGAATGCAGATTGATATATTTATTTATTTATTTATTTATATATACTTTATTGCATACCAAGTTACAGATTTACAAATACAATTGTAATACAATATAAAACATACAATTGGCGGCCTTATCGCATTCGGCGATTTCTTCCAGGCAACCCAGAATGGATAGAGATTGCCTGGACACAAAATGGGGTTGCACTTGGTGCAAATATAAAAGTAAACAAAAACTTAATACTAAAATAGATACACATATACATACATACAAAATATAAATATATAAGCAAGAGAAATAAGTGATGAAACGAAGACATGATCACAGTGACAAGTAATGATCCTTAACAAGCACTTGCTTGCCCAGGTGCTAGAAAAAGTTCGCGAAAAGCGACCTCGAAGCAATGTACTCTTCCACGATAACGCAACCTCACATTCCGCTAAGGTTACAGAAGCCTATTTGAAAGCTTCAAATATGGAACAGATGACGCATCCGCCTTACAGTGTCGGACCTCACGCCCTGCGACTTCTATTTGTTTCCAAAGATTAAAGACCAACTTAGAGGCACACGTTTTACGAGCCCTGAATCGGCGGCGAATGCGCTCAATAAAGACATTGAAGAGGTCTCTAAAGAAGACTGGTTCAACTGCTTTGTAAAGTGGTTTCAGCGAAAGCAAAAATGCATTAATGCGACGGAATATACTTTGTAAAACAATAAACGTATCGTAAGTCTTATATCTAGCCTTATTTATCAGAATCTAAAAACTTTCAGTAATAAATGGTAGCTAAAGCGCCCTCGCAGGACATAGCTGCCGCGTCACGTTCAATTCGCGTAACCCGCATCGGATCTTTTCACAACTGCAATCGCGTTGAATCGCCCACGTAGGACGCTGCGTAAGACACGACAACGTCTGTCGAGTCAGCTAGTCTAAAATAATTGTTGCCTATATAAAGCTACCTTTGGTGCCGACGGTGATGTTCCGCACGTACTCGCGGCGCCGCACCACGTCGGCCATCATGTACTGGCGCACGAGGCTGCGGATGCGGCGCTCGGGCTCGCGCCCCGCCAGCGCGTACATGCCCATGAAGTCTAAAGGCAGGCATTTGTTGGGGATGCCCTGTAGGAACAACAATTCATTAACACATAACCCAAAACTAATCGATTTGTGAATTAATTATTACTAGATAGAAGAATTGGTACCCTGAGACAGTGTGGCGAGATCGCGGCACACTACGAATAAGATGGCGGGACGAACTAGACCGATTTGGCTAGAACTAGAAGGAGGAAGTTCGGATCCGCGAAAGGCTTTTGCCCAGAATTTAAACAGAAAAGGCTAGCAAAAAAAATTCTCAAAGATACACTGCTCATAACACTATCTGGTCTGTCATAAAACCAGATCGTGACGCGCTGCAGAGCACGGTACAGTCCTCCAAACACATTGCGTCGCGAGGCGCATCGTGATGAACGCATCGATGCGATCGAGGACATAGGACGGGCTTAGAAGACTCTAGCACGCCGTAAACACAAAGCGAACCTTCGTAGGTCACGCTGCGCCTCACACTGCTTCGATGTGCAGCGCAACGTCGCGTCGTGTATGAGAACAAAATTCTCTCATTGAAATCTATACCATCTTTTCACATAGTTGATAAATTTTATGTATTCTTTGCGCAATCGACGCTGCTGCTCGTCATAATAAAAACGATCGTGAAGATCAATCGACCCAGAACAGTAGATAGAGAAGAAGAAAGGCTCGCAATAATTCCAGATCAATCCGGTAGGATCATGTACCAATTTGCTTTGGGTTTTACAAAAGGGAATGAAACTTTTCCCATATATTGCTGACATGTAATTTTTTTTCTTTTCGCCGAAAGTGAAACCTAGGCCGTATCTTAAAGGACTGTATGATAAATCAATAGCAACAAGAATTATGTCTACCAACCGTAACCAAACGAAGTTAGAGACTATTTGATATATTGCTTCAGTTTGTTATCAGGTGTTATTTTTCTTAAATAAAAATATTGTATGTCTGATATTTTATGTTTCCTATTGTTAAATATAGTTTCAGTTTTAATGGTGAGTACACATTAAATAGTGTCAATCACTATCACAACACTAACACGTATCTTTTCGATTATCACAATTTATTTATTTATTTATCACAATTTTTTTTTACTATTTTTAGTGATGAAAAACTGCGAGTGTGAAAAAAATATAACAGTAATAACCAATTTAATCTATTTTATCAATGGAAAACCTCAAAATATTACGTATTCCATTTCATTATAACGAAAATAGGTAACAGCTAACAAAAGTATACTAGCAATACTTCTATACATATCTTTGTTCGGTTACGGTTTAAAGACCTGGTTCTTTTTGCTATTGATTGCTTGTATTGTCCTCTAACAAATAAACTAGGTTTCATTTCTGGCCAAAAGAAAAAGTAAATCATAACAATAGTTTGCATTGGCCTTTCACTTTAACTTTGTCTATTTAGTCATAGTTTCTTAATATAAAAAAAAAAAAAAAAAATACCTTTGATAATCCCTTGTGTAGTTTTGAGGCAAAAGCTTCTCTGACTTGAGGTACTTCATCCTGGAATTACGAAACTATATGTTAATAGGCAATTTTATGGTACAAAATGACTACAGCATTGTAATTACACTGTAGTACCTCTCTTGCCAAGAGATATTTGTATGCACCGAAGTTAAATCAACATTTGACCATAAATAATAAACATTTTGACCGCCATATATACATGTACATGTACAGTAAAATGTGTCACGCAAGCCACAGTCACGACTACATGACAGACTTAAAAGCTAATGTTATATCTATTTTCAAGGTCAGAGCGAATAAGCTAGTGCGCCTCACCATCAACGATTGCATCACTGCTTACCATCAGGTAGGATCGCAGTCAAGCACCAGTCTATATATTATTTAAAAAAAAAAAACTCTTTTATAACTCACAATCATAAGATGCGACAGGTTGTAGAATTGTTCTGCGGTGAACTGGTCGCCGACGCCTTTCTGTTCGCAGATCTTCAGCATGGCCGCGCCCGCTGCCAGTCGTAAGTGAGCCATCTCCGCTTTTGATAGACGGTTTTGCTGAAATCGAGAAAAACGCATGAACATTGTAAAGCGGATACTTTTTAACCGATTTCAAAAAGAAGGAGGTTCTATTTTCGGCTGAATGTATCTTTTTTTTATTTATGTTCACCGATTTTCGGTCGATAGTGGACCGATTTTGGAACTTAATTTTTTTTTTATTGAAAATCAAGTTGATCTCATAGAAATGTTATGATCTGATGATGAACTTCGAAGATACGGAACGGAACTCTTCATAGGATCACAGCAGAACTGTAGTCATCATCATCTTCCTGCCCTTGTCCCATCTTATTTGGGGTCGGCGCAACACGTTTTTTTCTTCCATTCTATCCTGTCAACCGTCATACTATCACTAACTTCCTTTTCTTTCATGTCACTGTTCACACAATCCATCCATCTTTTCTTTGGCCTCCCTCTCCCTCTCCACCCATCCACATGTATACTCATAACTCTTTTAGTAACATGTGTTTCATCTCTCCTCTTTACATGACCATACCAAGACAAACAGCAGAACTGTAGTAACAAGTAAAATAGTTTAGTATATACGTGTAGTCGATAACTGACTAAAAGAAGAGCCCCCCCCCCCCCCCCCCGTTATTATTTTTTTTTTAACAGAACGGCCGAAGCCAATCACACCATTTAAACACATACAGAAATAACATCCCTCTTCTCCGACGGGGGTTAAAAATATAAAACAAAAATTAAAAAGAGACAAATCAAAAGTTGCGCAGGACTTTTAGGGGGACCTATTTAATAAACATTATACACACTCATACATTCATCTCACAAAATTTCATACATTCTGACCGTTTTCCATTCTTCACCAAACATATCAAAATCTGTGTTTTTGTCTAGGAGAGCATTAAAAGCGCAGAGTGTCCGAGGTATGGGTGATTTGGTAGTACGCAACTGTACGACACGTCAGAACTGCTAGGAGCAGCATAAATATGTATGGAAGGAACCAATTGCACGGGGGCAGAGCCGCGGATAGTAGCTGGTATATTATAAATGCGAATGTGTTTGCTTGTTTATTGCGCTTTCACACCACAACGACTCAACTTATCATCGTGAAGTTTCGCATTCACGTTATTAGGCGTCTAGGCAAAAAGCCTAGCGAAACCGCGGTCAAAAGCAAGTTTTAAGTAATATGTTACCTGTAACAAGTCACCATTGTGCACTATAAACGCGTTCAACATCCTAAAGGTCTTTTGCGCTGACAGCTCATCCTTCTTGAGCCCTAACAGCCAGCGCGCCATGCACTTGAGTCCCTCCAGCTTGCAGCGCGTCTCCTCGGGCAGCTGGTCTTCGGAGCACCAGACCTCGTCGGTCAGTTGCGAGCTGGCGCCGCCTTCGCGGACTAGTAGTTCTTTTACGATCTGATGAGGAATAATAGAGTAATTAGAATTGGATTATTAGAAAAATCGCAGACTGTAAGTATGAATAATAAATTTGGCGTCAAATGAATCGATCAGACGATGTTAATTTTAGGGCCGAAACTACGTAACGCGGACTCTGACGGTCTCATACAAAAGTGCTCCGTTGCGGGGACTCCTGCACGGACATCCGTCGCGGGGAGCCGCGCCCCGTTTTTGCTATTTAACAAATATTAAGTTATCCATCGACACGACTACATGCAAACCGTTAAAGTTGAACTAGCGAGACACTGCGCAGGTACTAATCTGGTTTCCGCGACGAGGACCCGAGCACACGACACACGCGAGACTTCCTCGACCCGTGCCCATCGCGGGCGCCGGCACAAACGCAGTTTCGGCCCTTACAATTCACCATTAAGTACAGTATGTGCTGCTTACAAATTAATTACTTTTTAATACAAAAATATACATTTCAATACATGATTTATATCTATAATCTTTTTACTGCCTACGTTGGATATATCCGACAAACATTTTCACGTTTTTTCCGCCAGGGTCGCAAATCCACAACCAAATACTCCATCTCGTCAGAAAGAAGTGAAGAGCTAAACGAGATGGAGTACCCAATCGCAAACACACGACCCTGGCGAATAGGACACGAAAACATTTACATTTTAGAGAGTGTGCGCGGGAATTGCATGACTTGATTCCGCCATCTACTTTCTACCATCGGACAACCCGACGAACAGCAAGTATCCACCCTTACGTTGTTGAAACTTCAACGGTCCGGACTAAGCGTTTCGCTTCGTCGTTTATACCGCGTACATCGAAGGACTGGAACAATTTGCCTGCTGCGGTCTTCCCGTCCAACTATAATTTAGGTGTCTTCAAGGCTAGAGTGAATAGGCTCTTAATAAACTAGTGCGCGTGACCATCAATGATTGCATCTCCGCTTACCATCAGGTGGGATCGCAGTCAAGCACTGGCTTATATCAATTAAAAAAAAAAAAAAACTCATCGGACCAATCCGACGTAAACGCTTAAAGGCTTAATTCTCTTACCTTCCTAGAAACAATATTCTTGATGTGCACAGGGAAGTTGTCGGGCAAGTTGTGTGCTATGTGTCCGAGAGTTACGATGGCCGTGCGGTAGTGTTCAGAGTGCGGCGATAGAGTTGCCTTCAATGTATCCAAGATTTCTGTGAAGATCTGTGTCCTTTGTTCTGGTACGTTCACGAATAGGCATCTGGGGAGAAATAAGTAAAAAATATAGTTGAAGTTCTACGGCAATCACTGGGGGAGACCTGTCCTTCAGATTTAATTTTTTTTTTCTTTCACTTAGGCCTACATAGGTACTTATAAAACGTCAGAAGCTAGTGCACGGTTCCTACCGAAAACGACAGACATCGCACACTTCATTAAAAAGAGACGTAACTCAAAAAAGAGGTTATTGAAAATTGAACCTTATTTTTGAAACGTGTTTTTTCAAATTCAAACACCCTGTTTTTGAGTTAGATCTTTTTATGAGTAAGCATGCGACATATTTGTTCGAAATTGTTATATCTCGTTTGTTTTTCTACTGAATTTGATATTATTTTCAGTTAGTATTCTATTTTTGTATTTATTGATAAACTGTTTAGATAATTTTTTTTCAAGGATATTCTCTATTGTCATCAAAATATGTTCAATAGTTTTGCGTGAAAAAGTTAAAATTATCCATCTACCCTTACAAACTTCAACATTTATAACAATTCTAGTATAATCTTACCTGACAGCGTTCTTTGCTTGTTTCGGTGTGCCGACCTCGGCGTACGCTTTACACAGCGTTATCAGCCGAGGGAACAAACTCGGGCACGCTTCACCTGCAATTAAAGAATTATTTAGACACATTTTCGTGAGTATTTACTACGTCAGATTTTTTCTGCCTGTATTTATTCGTTGACCAAAAAAAAGATGCTCAACTACATGCACCTTCTACGTCTAATGCGAACCCAACCGGGCTAGGTGACTAAATGTCGGTCGAACCAGATTTGAATCAGATCGACACGAAAGAAGAATAGGATTGACTTAGCGCCATGTTGTGACGTCATAGCTGTCAAACCGAATTGAGTAATGTGAGCAAAACAAGATATTTTCTTATTTACGAATTATGAATGAGAAAAGTTATTCAAAATCTAGTTCTTAAATTCCGCTCATCATCACTGTGTAAAGAGTCTGAGCAAATGGAAAAAGAAGGCGAATTGTTGCCAACAATGAAAATAAGAAAGAAAACAGTTTTTAAATTAATTATGACATAAATAATACAATAACATTTTTACTTCACATAATTTTAACTAAGACTAGGTTAAACAAAGTAAAAAGCCATTATTGATACGTAAATAAGTTTTCTTTGTAAACCGTACTTTTCAAGTAACATTTGACAGATAGAGGTCATTGACGTTCCTATTCGTATTAGAATCGCATTGTAAAGCTTATTAAAGCCGGGAGCAGCTGAAACCCACATGACAAACAAACGTGGTTACGCGGTCACCCGTCTTAAAACATATGTCAAGTTATAACAGCCTTTAGTTCATTAAACATCGAGCGAACTACGCCGGCGTTCGCTCGGTCATCGTCTTTCTATTGTGTCTCTAATTACGCTACTCAAAAGGTTAAACCCCGATAAACAAATCTGTGATTGAGCAGCTCTTTTTTTTGGGGGAGGGCATAATTTCGCAGCTGCTAATCTCTCAAACACATCATCATTATTTCAGCCGAAAGTCTACGTCCATTGTTAGACATGCCCGTAGGCCTCCCCAAGTGTGAGATTCCTGCGAGACCGGGTCATCGGTGCACCTGCTCCAAACATGCGGAGTAGTATAATACTCAAACTTTAATATGGTATATTCTTATTTATTTATTTGAACTTCATGTACAGTGGTGGTACATAGGCGGACTTAATGCCATAAGGCATTCTCTACCAGTCAACCATTGAGTTAAAAAAAAAAAACCAACCAGCAGATTGTATATCTAATTAACATAGTATGACAGCTGAAAGGTGCAGAACGATGCTTCATAAATCATCTTCAATTGAAGGCCGGCGAGGTAAGCTTGACCACTATCTCCTTTTGACTAAAAAAAAAGTATGATAAATAATGTTTACACTCACTGAGCGGCCTGTATTTTCCTAGGAAGGTGAGCGCGGCGAGTATGTGCGGCGCGACGGCCTCGTCGTCCAGTTCCAATAGAGATGTCAGTCGGTTTAAGATGTCTTCGTGTAGGAAGTGGGAGGGGAAAACGAAGGAGAGCATCACTAGGAGCTTGAGACCGCGTTCGGCTGCCTTCTTCTCGTCGATTCCTGGGGAGGAAAAAGTTTTTTTTAGTGTGTGTGTGTGTAGAACCATCCATACTAATATTACAAATGTGAAAGTAACTGTCTGCTTGTTAGCTTGTTACGTTTTCACGGTTAAACTACAGAAGCAATGTCGATGAAATTTAGTACGGAGTATGCTTGAACCCCAAGGATTGACCTAACTGCTTTTTATCTGGCTTAGACTTCGACTTTGCGTCCGCAATAGTCGACAATCACGAGAGTAAAGTATCTGGCAAAAGCTAGTTAATTATAACATTCAGTGAATTCTGTCGCTGTAGAAATATTGCGATACGAGTTAATTCAGACGAGCGGCACCTCATTGACGGCAGATACCAATGCAACCGTCACCACCTGGCGGTGGCAGCCATCAAAGTGTCGGCGGCAGCTAGCAAAGCGTCGACGGCTGCCGGCGACTGATGACGTTTGCAATTGAGGCATGTCGCGTAAAACCACATCTTCACTGAGTTGCAGTACGCTGTCATATAGTCATACTACTATACTACACTATAAATTCCACACTCCTCTGCCATTGAAGCATCGGTTCCTTTTACAGTGCCCTCCACGTAGCCAACGTGAAAGAGCAGTGAGTCGAGGTCGATCATCACTAAACTCACTCGTTGTAACAACATCTTCACTGAATTGTAGTAATCTGTCATAAAGTCATATTACTATACTACACTATAAATACCGCACTCGTCTGACATTGAAGCGTCGGTTCCTTTTACAGTGCCCTCCACGTAGCCAACGAGTATGAGCAGCGAGTCGTGGTCGATCATCACTGAGCTCACTCGTTCTAACAGTATCTTCACTAAGTTGTAGTAATCTGTCATAAAGTCATATTACTATACTACACTATACATACCGCACTCCTCTGCCATAGAAGCGTCGGTTCCTTTAACAGTTCCTTCCACATAACCAACGAGAATGAGCAGTGAGTCGTGGTCAATCATCACTGAGCTCACTCGTTCTAACAGCATCTTCACTGTGTTGTAGTATAGGTTCGTCATTACTGGTTGGCCGAGTTTCTTTAGGACGCTTGACTGAAAGGTAAAAGGATGAATAATAGTAGTTAAACGTAGGCATTTTGTTTGCAATTTCTACTAATACTTTGGCTATTAGTTAATAACCGCGTAAGACCGTGTTAACCAGAACCATTACACGCGTTCCTATCGATTTATTACCAGAGGTCGGAATTAGGTACAGTTATTAATGTGTTAATTAGGTAGAGTTAAACATGTACTTACATCGATTTCACACAACGAAAGAATAAAGTGAATAACATCAAATCGCGAGATTAATTTTAAAGAACAGATTTATTTTATGACTCTATCAGAAATATAGTAGAAAAATTTTCTTCCTGCTTTAATGACGAGGAGGAGGAAGTGTATAAATTTGCTAACCTCACCTCAGTTGACGTAGAGCGATCTTTTTCAAAGAATTTTAGACGTTCGGTGAAATTCAAAAATTATATGTCAATTGTATGTGTGTTATGTATGTTATCTTTTTTTTATTTGTCTTATCTATCTCTGAGGTTATTATTATTATTTATTTGTAATATGTTGGCTACACGGGATTGCCCATTAGAAATCCCGGGAAGATCCATATTGATATCAACATCACGATGCAAGTACATAAATAACTCCACCTGATTCCGACCTCAGATTATAGCCTGAGCCAAAACTGGGATATTTGTATGTATTTTTCCTTAATCAAAACAAATTGTTTTACACATTATAAAGTATTTTGGTTCATGACCCACTTTTTTAAATCTTAAACATATTATATTTTACGTAATCTAGACGCTATAAAAGTATGACAATGTATTTTTTGTTATACAATGTCCTATAAATTGAAGCAATATCAATACCAAACGATTCACTAAGGCCTCTGTCCACGGACGCGTAGCTTCAAAGTCCACCTGTAGCATTAACAGGTAACTGGGTCGCAATGTATGCCAGGTCACTTGTCGGCTTAGTGCCACCTAATTACATTACATAACGCTAATAACCCTCTTACTACCGCCTATTTTATTTATATCGATACTCATAATCGCTAGTGAGTTTCCACACACAATATTAAAAGGCCATTTTAAATATGTAATTAAAATTTATTTTTGCTAAAAATATGAATGAGTGTATAATTGGGTACTTGGTTTTTTTTTTTAAGTGGGAAATCATCCAATGACTTCTCCCACTCCACAGAGTGAGATGGTGTCAGATTTTTACTACCACTAAAATCCACCTGTATCCTTCAGTTGCCCTTTGTGTTCCAGGATCACGGTATCCCATTCAGAAAATTGTGTATTTGGCTCATTTTAATATCGTTTTCTTTGAAAAGATTTTATCCATAATATAAAGAATTTACGAATGCGTTCAAAATTAGTTAAGTCAAAAACCTTCAAATCTGGTGGAAGGGGAAATTGTCAAGTAACAGAAAAAGAATGCACATACTACGTCACCGCTATAAGGTTACACGCGTACAAAAGAAATAGCGAGATATTCCTACCACGCGTCCATTCTTCCTCATACAAATATTTGAAATATAAAGAGGGTCATTTTTCACTCGCCTATCGTCAACATCAAGCATGGTTTAAAAGCTTGTTACTTCATCTAACGCAATCCAACGCGATGTTTGACCAAAGGACAACGTGAAAAGAGAGATAACGCCTGAAAACTCTGTTAGCATTCGGTAATTCCGTGATTTACTCGAATATTTTACAAAACTTGTTCCAATAATAATGGAAATAAATGGGTTTTTTTTAACCCTTTGCAAGTTTTTTGAAAAAATCCCCTTAATTGTTGCTTCATTATATAACCAATTTAGATGCGGTTTTCAGAAAAAGATTGTGTTATTTGTGGTTTAGTACAAAATATTCTACAAGAATACAACACATGCAAGAACCCAATTACTAAGCGTATTTTGGTGATCCCCAACAATTCCCATTTTATTTATTATTTTTAGACTTTTTTTTTCAGAATACTCTTTCAATTTTAGTTAACAAATGTTTTTTTTCTTTTTTATTCTTTGTTAATACGATAAATTTTAAAAGATTTAAAAAATATATATCTATATTTCATAATTATAAAAAATATACTCACAGTGGTACGAACGCAGACCTCGCAGCTGACATTCGGATTCAAAATGGTCTCCATTCCTTGTAACAACTCGGGAGCCTGTTTCATATGATGAGAGAACTTATTCAAGAACTCTTGGGACTTCACTGACTCTGGTAAGAACTTCGAACTTATGTGTAGTACTTTAGCGATCATTTCCTTTTGAACGGCCGGCGTTGGTGGTTTTCGATGGAGCTCTATCCATTCTCCTACAGTCCGACGAACGACTAACTGATGTTTCTGTAATTCTATGAACGCTTTCGTCGCGTTGTCGTCTACATTTGACATAAGATAAAATAGTTTTTTCATACGTATTGGTGCTGGCAATGTATATGGAACTAAGGATGTGTTTAGAAGTCTTTCTACTAACAGTCTGTCTTCCAAAGCCGTCATGTAGTAACCATGGAGGATTTTATCTTTGATCCATTGGACTGCTTTCTCTGTGGCTGGAGGTACACTGTCTTCTGTTAAAAACTTTTTATAGATCAAGGCTAGACCGGACATGGCTTCTTTTCGAATTTTGAATTTTTTATCTAGCGTTCTTTCGCGTACAAAGTGTAGGAGATCCTCTGATTCGGCAACTGCTTGGAAGTCTCTTTGAGCGGTCGCTATGATGGCCATTACAACTTCGTAGCGTACTTGTTCATGAGCGTCGTGTTGCCTCAGTTTTAACGTCTCTGTTATGTCTTTTCTCAAGTCCGGATGATGTACTAAGAAATGCATGCAGTATTGAACGCATTTTATTCTTATAGGAACTGAAATATCGTTGAATCTGCCGAGGAAGGCTCGCCATAAGGCAGGGTACTGTTTCGCAAGTTCTGATCCGGGTTCTGAGAACATTCTAGCGAGTAAAGCGACACCGCTGAGTCGCTCAGGGAACTGAGCTGATTTGAGCTTGCATTCTAACTGTGGTAACACGGAGAGAAGGATGGTGGGGCAGCACTGATATAGTTCGTAGATAAGCTCGTATACCTTGGAGTATATGAGAAGATTCTTCTCTTCTTTCCCGAGAATTAGCACGTGGTTGAAGAACTGTGGAAGATGAATGAAAATTGGAATTAGTTACACGATGATAAAATGAGGAATAAAACACGGTTACTGAAATGAGATTTTGAAGAAGAGTCCACCAAGAGAACTTTTTAAACATTGGCATAAAATTAACGTTTGACATATTCTCAACTTTAAATTATTAAACCAGTAACGAGGTGTAAAATATTTTTTTAGTTAAGGTTTAAATATAATGACTGTCCGACATTTATGAGCGCAAGCCAAAATCATGTAAATAGCGATCGATAATGATCACCTAACTCATACATTACTTAAATAATTGTATTGCTACTAATATAGTGTAACATCTTTAATCATTGTGCTAAAATTAGCGTGTACATTAATTTATTTATTTTTATAAGAGCGTACACGATTCTCATATTAGCAAACATCACATACGCCCACAGACTTATTTTTGCGTGATGTAAGTCGCAAGGGATTGATATGAAGTATGTAATGAACGTGTGGGTTGTTACACCCACATGCAACTTAATCACATCATAGGTCAAGTTACTTGTACAAATAACACAGACCTAAAAATTACATTTATTTTTCTTTTGTAATTAAACCTCCAAAACAGTAACCTGAAATTGGTTTTTACGCAAAATAATCTAATATATAAAATTCTCGTGTCACAATGTTTGTATCAAAAACGCTACGAAACGGCTTGACCGAATGTTATGAAATTTTGTGTTTCAATAGGTCTGAGAACAGCAATTACCCACTTACTACCCCACCCAATTAGTAATATATAATAATAATGTTTGAATGGAAGATAAATCTTTCACAGTTACCAATAACAGTAAGAAACTAAAACTTAAAATATCAATATGATATATTAATGTTAATTCGTGGAAGACTGGTGCTTAAACTAAGCCGTGGCTTTTATTTTAGGACACCAGGGACTCCTCTTTACAGTCCTCTATCAGGAACATTATATCATCGTTTTTACTCAAGTTAAACCGCTATGTGTGTCTGTCTGTCTGTTCGTGTATCTGTCTGTGGCACTGTAGCTCCTTAACGACTGAATCGATATAATTACGGTTTTTTTTTTATTTGAAAATTTCCTTCTTGTTTCCGCTTGACATTTTAACACGTCATAGTAAGGCCCTGGGGCCTTACCTGGGGGATGACAATGCGTTAATATGGTAACATGAAGCTGGCTTCATGTTACCATATTAACGCATTGTCATCCAAGTTACATAGGTATACCAAATTTCAGCTCAATCAATTTGGAGTAACTGTTATAAAATCCATTTGCAAGATTCGCCGTAAACAAACATACATAAATACATTGCAAGTTAAATAAAGGCTTGTAAAAAGGTAATCGGTTTTAAGTCTGTGTAATTTAAAAGGTTAGTCTGAACAGTCAGGTTCTCTGAAATCAGAAACGTTTATTTCAAATAGACCAATTACAGACACTTTTGAATTGTAAAAGTGTCGGTCAGTCAAAAAAGAGCAAATGAAGCTAAATCGCACGTTCCAAAGCGTAGATCTCTATGGAGAAGAACGTGCAAGGAACTCCATGGACACTCTTTTAAATCATATTATGAGTTACATAAATCTTGGTTACATATTTCTTGTCGTTTCTAATATGTGAGCACAATGTGGCAGCTAAGAGATGACCAGTCTCAACTGACGGCACCCGTACTCGTACACAAGTCTGTTTGAGTGAAGCTCTTTTAGTGAGGTTCTGCGGTGAGGGTTAGCCGAGAAAAGGTACAACAGAATGCTTTACTTTAAAAAGGTTGCTCCTGGGTGCGACATTCGAATTTGCTTAAGTTTTTTGCATTATGACACGGTAGACGAGAGGTAGAGATGCGGTGTGTTGTTGTTGATCGGGCAGCCGCACCATGTCTCGTTCGCGCTGTGTTGACTGTCTCCCTCCGGCGGACGAGCGGGGTTACCATGACGTTCAAAGTAAGATTGTTTCATTTTTATTTCAGTGTGGGTAAGAGACAGAGCTATACAGGTTGTCTAGTGCCATTTCTTACCTACACCGGAAATAAGAATGAAACAATCTTACTTTAAACGTCATGTTACAGGTCGAGGTGTGGCGAGGGCGGCGTGGCGGCGGCGGTCGGACGGTTGAATTGTATACAACTGCTGTTCATGCTAGCCTGGTGGGCAGTGGCCATACAAATTTAGTACTACTTCTAGTATAATGTTTTTACCGACTTTGTCAATTAGTTAAGAAGACTATCCACGAGAAAACTGCCCACAAACTGTACGGCAGTTTGGTAGAAAATATTTATGTAAATTTTCTTGAAAAAACCATTAAAAATTTTTGTTCCCGATAACTACTGCCGGGCAAGACGGCATAAATTATTTGTAGTGCCACGTTGCCGTACGGTTGCACGACGTATGTCACCTATTCCGCGAATGTTAATCGCACTCAACGCTCTCCTTGAATCCAGTCCTAGACTAGATATATTCGCTGATGAATGGAAGGAGATACTGACTGAATGTCTGGTGATTTGCGAGAAGACTGAGTGAGAGGTTTAGTTATATCATCTGTGTTATATTTTCTTTAATGTATTTAACATTATGTCTAACTAATATAATCAGTGTAATTGGCATTTTGTCGTTCTGGTTGAATAAATAAATAAAAAATAAATTAAAAAAAGACGCAGTGGTTGAGCGATTCATTGCTGCGCTGCGTGTCGTGCGGGTTGAATTCTGGATTTGTATAACCTGTAGATAGTTATGCTAGTTTGGTATGTGTCTTGTGTACGTGAGTCTACGTGTTTGTAAAATCACCCACGATAATTCTGAGTGTGGGGCAGCATTTTTTTAAACAAGCAATTAAAAAATACATTCAGCCGAACACAAAACCTACTTCTTTTTGAAGTCGGTTAAAAAAGAAAAATGTGCAAGTTGCATGTCGACTAAAATATGAACTGCGGCCGCCGTAACACGTATTTGTTTACGGAATAACAATCATTAAAATCAACAATACACATGCTCAGTTCAGCTAAACCTATTAAACGACTTTTTTTAGGAAATAGCCCCTGTTATGTATGCTACCCTGTACCACAAAATAGATAGGAAGTCAATCTCATGTAGTCTTCACTTTTCATACCTACGCTCGGCGATCGCTCTAGGGCCAGCGTGTGGCGCCGAACTGTCCGAGTTACCGGGCGCGGTGATAAATGCCTACCTAATCTGAATTGTAAAAATATTACATGGCCACAAAATAATTTTCTCTTTCTCGGTGCAGGGCCTGCTTTGTGTTACGTTAAAACAAACCATCAAAATACAAGCAAATATCTACTTACGTCTCTGAAACAACTGATAGCCTTAAAACGTCAATTCACTGTTTTTGAGTTTAAACAAGCGTCCGTTAGAATAAGGTTTTTTTTGTATGTCCATTTTTTCACAAAAAAGTTCACAGATGCGTGTTTCAAACAGATAGCACTCGAGTTCGGATTTGAGCTGAATTGAGCTGAGATATCGTGTCCGTGAGCGGTGTCGATTGACTTCTGTACCTATTTTGTGTCTATATACTGTACCTCAAGACATTTTGTCGTCATCAGACGCTTGTACTAGGAATTTATAAAAAAGATTTTGATTTATTTAAAAAATTTAAAAAGTTATTATTTGGTACTTTTTGCAGCACAACAATATTTCATTGTTTTTAAACACTGACTCCAAACATTTTAACTCTAAGTTTACATAGATCAGAAAGCTCAGAAGCTCATTTTTTATCAATTTCATTGAAGCCCTGTTCCTCTCTTCCCGCCACTTCACATTCATGAAAATAGTTGACTTTATTTGGTTACGATAATAGGTATGAATCATATATGTGTGACTGGCACTAGTATAGTAAACACTGATTAAAAAAGCGTATTTTAGCGTCCTCTATTACTGCTATAGATTATGGAGTACACGTTCATGATATAGAGTCACAAAACAATACTCTATTTTAGAGTACGGTTGCCAACCCTAGCCTGTACAAATACTATCTTATATACTGTCCCCTACTCTGCGGTACTCATAGGATATAGACATAGAGAGAGACAGAGAGAGAGAGAGAGACAGAGAGAGACAGGGAGAGAGAGAGAGACAGAGAGAGAGAGAGAGAGAGAGAGAGAGAGAGAGAGAGAAATTGTACGAGGAATTAAGTCAGAGCTTTGCTTTGCTGAGGTGGTTACGTGTTTGTAACCGTTGTAAGGTGGCTGTCCCGAATTAAAATTTCTATACTATTCTTGTCGGGTGTCCCACTACACCTTGTCAACCAAGATACACCTTTCAATCAAAACCAAGACGTCATGCTCAGGAGTCGCGCTTGCAACTCATAGACGAGCGAAGTAGTTATTCACGGTCTCTGCATCAATAAACATATGTGCATTTAAATCATTCAGAAAAGGGGGAGCGTTATGATTGCAAGCGTTTGTAAGTGTTAAGGTCAGTTCACACCGAGACGCGACGCTGCGACGCAAAAGCTATATTTCCACGAAAAGATACACATTTCAGATCGAGACACCTCTCGGCGCAGCGCTACGTGGTGCAACGTATTCTGAATTCTCACTATGAAACATGAATCTTTTCGAGTAATACCTATGTAGTTCCTAAATAAAGTTATATTTCGATTCTCGTCTTGGTGTGATCTGACCCTTAGGATAATGTAGGATACACGTGATATGCTGAAAATATGACGGAGTTATATAGAGCAACGACAGCGCTTCTCATTAAAATTCACTACGTCTATGTTAATATTTGGAATTTGGATGACAACAATGTAATTTCGAAGCTATCTTCTAAAATCAATATTTATTATCAAGCACCTTGATTCAGCATCTGATCAGCCATATTGTGATGACATGGAGTGAAAACCTCGAGTGTGCAATTTTAGGTAATTTCATTTTATTATATTTTTGGAATGAAAAAATCGAAATGCATCTTTTGATTTGTATTGATACCTTTTGTAAAATTTTGATTTGATACTTTTTGTGTCATCTACGATGTTGAATGCACACCTTGCTCGAGCCAGTTTGGTGTGATCACAGGTGTAATAACCTCGCGACAGCGCGTCAAAACTTGTCGAAAAATTCAAAAACAAGAGAAATACATGTTTGAAACAAATCAATATTTTAAATATTTGAATAAAACACTTAGAAGCACAATTAAATTACATGATAATAAAGGTCTTTGGTTTTTTATGCCTCCTGAAAAATTTTAATGGCATTCACTATAAGCGATCGCATGGGATGTGTGTCAGTGCAAGTGATTAAGATAAACCACGGATGTCGAATATCTATGGGATAAACCAACTATTTCAAGATCTAAAAATGTTGTGCTTTGAGCGATGGCCATTTTATAGTCATTCAAAACCACTAGCATGATTGCCAATTGCTACTTCGGCGACCTTTAATCAAAAAGGACTTGTAGAGAGCATCGCTCTGTAATAGGGATGTAATGGAAGTGGCTACATCGCAATCGAATGCGGACCGTCTAGGACTTGTACCTTGACGTTTAAAGATTGTTTTGTAGCGACATCTATGGCGTCACATAAGAACTAATCCTGCATCGCGCAATCAAAGTTCTCCGCGCGATTAGAACATATAGGACAGCCCGAAATCATCTATCGGGCAGTTGCCCACCAGACATGACACCCGTCTGGTCGGAGGATCCTCCCTTTTCAACGGAGGTTTGCGGGGCTTTAACTCTGTTCCGTCCACCTCCAAAGTTTCATTCTTATTTCCAGTGTGGGTAAGAGATGGCGCTAAACAAACTTTATAGCTCTGTCTCTTACCCACACTGAAATAAGAATGAAACAATCTTACTTTGAACGTCATGGTAACCCCGTAGGTGTCTTGTGTACATGAGTTTACATGTTTATGAATTCACTTACAATACAGGATAAAGTCCTATTGTAAGACATAATAACATAATCAACCTTTTAATGTTCCCACTGCTGGGACTAAGGCCTCCTCTCTAAGAGAGAGAATCCACCACGCGGGCCTAGTGCGGTTTGGTGGATGTCACTTATAATTTTTTTGGTTCTAGGACAAGCCAGTTTCCTCACGATGTTTTCCTTCACCATTTTTAGAGCAATTAAATAAATTACACAAAGTAATGCGCCTAGCTGGGTTTGGCTTTTTTTTCATAATATAGTTGACAAACTAAAAACTACTGATAGTTCAGTACTCACCGCCTGTATATAAGGTTCGAGAGTCTCACTAGTCTTGATGATCAGCTCCTTAGCGAGCGAATACGCGTACTTGTGGTCGCGTTTGTTGGGCTCCACTAGGTTCATGAGGATCACGTTCAGGAGTTCATTGGACACCACGTCTGACTCCGTGATGAGAGGGCAGAGGACGTCCAGCATGAAGGATTTGACCTTTGTTGAGTGTTCCGTGCTGCGGAGAGAGTAAGGTGGTTAAAAAATGAGTAAAATACAAGCGATAGAACTAGAATTGTGACGCAAAAAGAAATTATGTCTACCAAGCATAACCAAAAGAAGTAAGAGACTATTTAGTAGATTGTTTTTATCGGGCGTCATTTTTCTTAAATAAAAATACTCTATGTCTGATATTTTAAGTTTCCCATTGTTAAATATAGTTTTGGTTTCGGTGTTTATGATAGGTAAGCATTAAATTGTGTCAATCACTATCGCAACACTAACGCGTATCTTTTCGATTCGTATAGGTATCTTCGTACCTAGTCTTTTTTGCTATTGATTCCTCGTATTGACCTCTAACATTGTATGTTCTAGATTTCAATTTTGGCGAGAAGAAAAAGTAAATCATGCCAGTAGTTAGCATTGGCTTTTCTCCACTTGTATCAAAATGTACTATTATATACAGTTAAAGAACCAACGTTATTGATTACCCGTTTATAAATAATGTGAAACATGATACAAGCGAAAGAAAAGTATAGGCTTCATGCCCCTTTTAAGTGGGAAGTCATAAAAAAATCGCGCTCTTACTGTCAGAATTTTTGTAACTAAAACCCACAGAGTTCCTTCAGCTTCTAATTATTGCGAGGGCTGCGGTAACTCCTTTGAACAATCCTCAGCCCTAGCAAGCGTCGGCTCTCACTGGCATCTACAATTTTGCTGAAATCTCTTTGAAGCGCGCAAGGAACACAACGCGCCGTCGACTCGAGATTGGCCTTACTGAATGGCCGAACGACGAACTATTCATAGCTCACCATCCGCAAACCCGTACCTACAGTGGCCGATAGTTGTCTGACTCCCGACGCCGGGGGTGTCTCCGGCAGGAACAAATTCGGTTTTCACGTCTATCTATTTATCAGCTGACTCCTTCTAAACAACGGAATGGATTTCGAAACGGTTTTCACTGTTAGAACGAGCAATAAACACAAAAGGTTTATGTGTAAAATTTGCACTCGTGCAAAGCCGGGGCGGGGCTCTAGCTGTGCATAAAAGTAGTACATTCTTGCAATTCCACCCTACAAATATAAACGAAATAAATTCTCGGGCGTAATGCTTCAAACCCGCCGTTGTCATATGAAAACCTTATTAAGTTGAAAAGGAATGTTCGTAAAATTCGTTTTACTGAACAAGCTCTGGGTTAAAAGGTCTAGTTTCGAGAACTGGGGCCTTAACATGACGTGTTAAAATGTCAACCATGCGAGCGAGAGAGATGAAACTATATACCCTATTGCTCCATTCCTTTAACAGATCAGCCCCCCTAGCCAAGTTACGATCTTTTAGTTTGCGTTGAACGCAGTCGAGTAAACCACGCCTCCGATTCCTTTGTTCTGACGTCATCTCAACGCTCAGTCACGTGGTCAGAACAAAGGAATAGGAGGCGTGGCCTACTCGAGGCGTTCGACGCAAACGAAACGATCGTAACTTGGCTAGGGGGGGCTGTTTAGGTCGTAAAATGGATCGCGTTAAGAGGTCTCGGTATTGCCTTTAGGTTCGATGCTACTCACAAAAGCAGACCGTACATACACAGTTTTATAGAAAATTGTGTAAAACTAGGTGGATTTATTTTTGAAAAATGCAGTTTCTGGAAATTCGCTACAGTGAACAAGCGCTGGGATAAAGTTCTAGTCCCGAGAACTGGGGATCGATTCTACAGACTGCAGTAGAATGTAGCTCTAGTTGATTAGATTTTTGTATTTTTGGGTCACTTTGAGGACTAACGAATCGAGATCAGAAGATATTATGATGTTAGTAATCCATTAATTCTTTGAAGCGTAATTATGTAGTTGTAAATCAAATTTGATGATAGCTACAACCTAGGGGTCTTTAAGTCAAGAGAGAAAAGGTTCTTTTCAGGCAAACATACGGACATCTTCCGTCGACCACATCATCGCTTACGTGTGCTTGTAGGTGGTTTAGTGGGTGTAATATTATGAAAATGTTTGTAGACATTTATTCTTTCATTTCGTTGACCAAACAACATCATGGTCATTTATGGTATTTACGGAGTCAAACGTTAAATCGAGTTCACACTATATTTAAAAAAAAATCTAGGTCTTTTTTATTCTTATAATTGGCCCGATTTACACTAATAAATAAATAAATTACACATTTTATTTTTAATTTTTCTTTTTACCTCTAAGTAGAGTTTGCGATGCATTATAATAGCACGATTATCAATAACGCATTTAATGATAACTTATTATCATTATTTAATTAGATTATCTACAGTACATCACAATATAAATATTGCCTACTCTAATCGATACCTGTAATTGAAGTGATAATGACCAGCCCCCCTAGCCAAGTTACAACCGTTTCGTTTCGTTTCGATTCTCTTTTCGTCGATCGCCTCGAGTCGGCCACGCCTCTGATTCCTTTGTTCTGACGTCATGTCAACGCTCAGTCACGTGGTCAGAACAACTAACTTGGCTAGGGGGGCAGAGGCCCTACCACTAGTTCTTAACGAGATCCATTTGACGACCTATACTGAACTACTAAAGGGCTAGAGCTAGGGTGTATAGCGCCATCCCTTTTTCGCACTCGCACGCTTGACATCTTAACACGTCATAGTAAGGCCCCTGTCCTTCATTTTGTTAACTCTCTAGTTAAGAAGAAAAATTGACATATAAACCGCAAAATCATTTGGCCTTTTTGTGTTGTTTGTAAGGTCAATGATTCGAATAAACATTTGAAGCATAAATAATTCTTGGAACTCAACCATGCTAATAATATGTATGACATTCACATTAGAACATCCTCTCTAATAAAACGAGGTAGCCTCGGATACTTGAGTACACATTACATTGGTCCTTCGAATCGCGTTGAGCGACTTGACTTCGCACTTTCACTCGGATCAATTTTCATTTTTGCCAACTGTATCTTTAAAGGGATTGCTAGTACGCTACTCGGAGGGCGTTCAGAGTACCCACTCCGTGTGGCAGCGATATTACCTAACATTTAATGGGAACTCCCCACTCTAAAGTGGGATTGGGCCGGACATGTCTGCCGCATGTCGGATGAGCGGTGGGCTAAGAGCCACTTATTGGGTCCCACTAAACGCAAGGCGAAACCGCGGTACACCAAGGCGAAGGTGGAGAGATGAACTTGATAAACACCAGAGGGACTGGCCCACAATGGCCGCCTTTGCTCAGCCGTGGGACATAAATGAGCTACAAAAAAAAAATCTTTGATTGTTTCAGTTCGAATCATCATCATCATTCTAGCCGAAAGACGTCCACTGCTGGACATAGGCCTCCCATAACGTCGCCACAACAACCGGTCCTGTGCGTCTCGCTTCTATCGGGTTCCCACGACCCTCACTACGTCATCTATCCACCTTGAGGAAGACTTTCCAACGCTTCTTCTTCTGATATGGGATCGTCACCTTTTTGGCCCCATCGACCATCTGTTCTGCGAGCAATGTGCCCTGATACTTAAGTTTGGTGATTTCAGCTCACAGCTCTACTGATATTTGAATAATAAGCAGTAACATATCTTCTCATCTGGATAGGACCATCAAAAAAATATTCTGACACTAAAAAAAAACCATACTTACTTGACAATCTTAAACATAAGCGAGAATAGTGCGCAGAAGATCTCCTGGCAGTCTTCTAACTCGAAGCACATGTTGAAGGACTTGACATAGGCCAGGTTTTCCAGCAGATAGAAGTAGCGCTTGAATGCAGGGTCCTTTGGGTCGCGGAGACCTTGCAGCTGGTTGATCAGGAACAGAAATATTGTCTTGACCTGTTGAAAGAAAGGGAAATATCAGTATGAGTTCAACGTGTTGAATCCGCTTCCTTGAATGATGTTGACTTCTGGATAACGATTTCCTATCTTCTATATATATAAAAGCGAATTACAACTCACTGATTAACCACGAAATCTCAGAAACTATAACACCTACAAACATAAAATTTGGCAGGTAGGTTCTTGTAGACATCCGGATTTTACGAAACTTCAAGGGGGGCAAAATGAGGTTTGGAAGTTTGTATAGAGAAACCTACTTTTACGCGGGCGAAGCCGCTGGCAGAAGCTAGTTCTCTATATACAGTTTCACCAAAATGAACAGCTCTTAAGAACCGCATCCATTGGATTCCTACGACCACAAGATCGTTCCACCTTACATACGTTTTCTATCGTGCATTAAAACCTTTTTGTTGAATAATGACAGGACTATATACTATAACTCCAGCAATGGGTATAGCTCGCCGTTCAGCCGTCCGGGAAGGACGAACCCGAGTCGATGGCGACGCGTAGTATTCCACGCACAACTCAAAGAGATATCAGTGAAACCGTAGGGAGCCCAGCAAGGCCGATGCCCGCTAGGGCCACGAGGAATTTCTAAATAGTAAAGCACAAGTGAGTTTTAATCGGTAAAAGTCGAACACGCTCTCTCAGTCCATCCTAGAGTGAGACTGGATGATTTCTCACTAAAAAAAAAAAAAAATTGCGTCATATAAACATACATATCTACTTATGTAGCAACGGGCGGATTAATACGATTGTGAGTTGATAACATTAACAACATCCTGCTACAGCAATCCATGCATCCGTGATGTAAACTTAGCGGTCATAGGGACGCAAGTTCAACTGTGCAGCGATGAAGTTTATCATGGCCACATATCACCCGCTGGCATTTCGCCCGGTTTGAGGGGAAATATGAAGAGATTAATTGCTAAGCACACTCCGAGTTTTCCAACCCAATAGCAATAGCACTTTCTGTTTTGGAAATTGAAACTAAGTTCCTGTAGCCAGCAGGCACCGTTACCATCAGGAGACGTAGACGAACGAAGTAGTCTGACATCAATGAATCTGTCTAGTCTTTTCTCAATCTTATCAGGGTCGTTTTCCAGTCTTAAATGGATGCAGCTATATGCCAGTACTAGCTTGTGCCCGCGGCTTCGCTCGCGTATGTAAATGTAGATTTCCCCATAAAAACTTTGGACCCCCGCTTCAGCCCCTTAGGTAGTAAATTTTGGAAAATTCCTTCTTAGTGCTCGCTTACGTCATGAAAGGAAACCTCGTGCAAAATTTCACGCTCCTAATCCCAGTAGTATCGGCTGCGCGTTGATATGTCAGTCAGTCAGTTTCCCCTTTTATACATATAAATTTATTTATTTTATAAAGAAGCAGCCGGACACGTGGGTATACCACCAATACCAATCCCCTTCAAGAAATACAGGTAGATTAGGTTATTATGCATCTACTAAAGTAATCTTCAAAGCGCACATCGCGACAGAGAATTCAGCACATGTTCTATACCATCTTCCATCTGACATGATCCGTATTGACAAATTAGACACATGAGTGGCTGCACAAAATCGATTCACTCCTATCTGCGCGCACAAAGGCAGAACTCATGCATTCCGCGAATGCTTTTAACGTTTTGAAACACTCACTACGCTAAAAGAGACTCAATTGAACGCGTTTTGAGGCAGCCTTTCTATGTTCAAAAATTCTTAATAATATTATATTATAAATGCAAAAGTAAAATAGTCCGTAAGGGCTTCTGACAAGGCCCTTACCTCTTCACTTAAGGGTGAAACTTTGCACACAGGTAGAGCCGTGAAATGTGTTATTTCCAAAATGCGCGTAGGCGAAGCCGCTGAAATAAGCTAAAATAAAAAAAAAATTGTATGCAGTATAATTTTACCTTACGAAAAAAATTTTACTAATAGAAAGCGACTCTATCGATGTCACTGTGGAAAAGGCCACGGAATTGAAGAAGGAAAACACAAAAAAAAAAAAACATTTTTAGGGTTCCGTACTTTAAAAGGAAAAATCGGAACCCTTATAGGATCACTTTGTTGTCCGTCCGTCTGTCTCTCTGTCTATCAAGACCCTTATCCCAGGAGGGTCTGTCCCTTTATCTCAGGAAGAATGTGGAGGTATCGAGTTGAAATTAAAACCATATACTGAGGTCTGCGTTGTTGTTGTTTATGTCGCAAAAAAATATGTATTTCGTACTCTCAAGGGAATCAAAATTAATAGGGTACTTCCCGTCGACCCAGAATCCTGAAATTTTTCATAGAGCAAGGTCTTAGAGCACAAGTATAAAAAAATTTGAAAACAGAAAATTTGACGTTACGCCACAAAAAAAAAACTCTTATGCAATACGAAAAAATCTTCGAAACTCCATTCGGGAATTGAACTATATAGGTGTTTGTACGGAACCCTCAGTGCGCGAGCCCGACTCGCACTCACTCAGTTTTGGATTGGAAATCATCTCATGTGTCCCGCGCGAGCGAAAGTGAGTCAGACTTTTACTTATTAAAACTTATCAGGGTTCCATCAGTTGCCCTTTGCATTCCAAAATATAAGGCCATGGTAACTCTTTCGAACAATCTGGCAACCCTAGTAAGCTTGGGATTGGCCGTAGCGGAACCCGTCAGTTTTGCTGACATCTCTTTGAAACAGAATTTAGGATCCTGGAGTTCGATGGTTCGATCCTTTGATTAGGACTTGATTTTCGGTAGCAGTCAATGGCTATAAGCCCGCTCCTTATTACACGGGAATTAACATCTGGCCTTAATTTTCTTCTTGAAGAGTGGTTATTCGCTTAGAAACTCGTAATAAAAACATGTTAAGTACCTACATATTATACAAGTTGAAGTTACTAACTTGCGATATCCAATTAAACTTGGGAAGTTTTTCCTTTAGTCGTGTTAAAAGGTTTTCAGAGTTCAGCGTCAATATTCATGAACATGAATAAATATCAAGGGATACTAAGTCAACGTCATGTCTTGTATTCTTTTACGATAAAAATATGATCGTTCTTAGATAATTATAGCACATTTTTGTATAACTTGGATCCATATCGCCATCCCATTCTCATCAAGCGCCGTTTTTCAAAATACTTTCGAAGGAGGGCTACAGAAACCAAACATAAAGCACGAAAATAATAAATTCAAATGCCATTTTTTACACATATATATAAATCATCATCATCATTATCATTTTAGCCGAAAGACGTCCACTGCTGGACATAGACCTCCCCCAAGCGCCGCCACAATGAACGGTCCTGTGCGTCTCGCATCCATCGTACTCCCGCAACCGTTACCAGATCATCGGTCCACCTTGCAGGCCTTCCAACGCTACGTCTTCCAGTACGTGGTCGCCATTCCAGAACCTTTCGGCCCCAACGGCCATCCGTTCTGCGAACAATGTGCCCTGCCCATTGCCACTTAAGTTTGGCGATTCTTCGTGCTATGTCGGTGACCTTGATTCTCCTGCGGATATCCTCATTCCTGATTCGATCACGCAAGGAAACTCTGAGCATAGCCCTTTCCATTGCCCTTTGGATGACTTTGAGTCTTCTGATGAGGCCCATTGTAAGCGACCACGTTTCAGAGCCATATGTCATTACTGGCAACACGCTCTGGTCATAGACTTTCGTCTTGAGACACTGTGGTATATTGGATGAGAAGACACCGCGCAGCTTCCCGAACGCTGCCCAGCCAAGTCGGATTCGACGATTGATCTCTTTCTCGAAGTTAGACCTTCCCAACTGGACCGTCTGTCCCAGACAGGCTGATTATACTCCTCAGTCTTCTGTGTAACCTGCCGCAGCGTATGTATATGGTCCACGATGCTGAAGCCTTTTCGAAATCCGGCTTGTTCGGGACACACATATTGTTACAGCATAATTATTAAATTATTTATTTGTTGAAAATCATCATTTTGTTCCGCTTTGACTGCAGTGTTTGCCCACTAGCATCAAAATATACTAACATTTAATAGAGAAGGCTGGATACCGCACTAAACCACATGAGTGCGGAAACAGAACCGTATTGTGCGTGAAATACGCGATACGCATTGTGAGTCTAAAAGCGGTGTGATATGAACCAGTTTTCGAGTCTGTTGATAAATGTAAGTAATTATCCATAACTTTATATAAAATTGCTTTTAATTATTAACTTGTTGCTACCTCGAGTTCATTTGCGAAGTATTGATTTTAGTTTCGATGGAATTAATGTGCCATAATTAATAGCCCTTACTGAAACGCTTTTATTAAAAAGTAATTACTGGTAGAAAAGCTTATTATTATTATTCTCAAGGGCATCCAACTCGATATACATTTTCACTGTTTTTCATACAACTGCTCTTACGCGAATATGAAGTTATTATACATTTTTCATTAGATGTTTTAGAAACACAGTATCTTGTGGATAATATCTAGGCTTCTATTGAAATTAATTTATAAACTTGTGTAAAACTAATCCAGTAAAGATCTCTGAAAATCTGCTACTTTGCATTAACTTTGACACTTCATACAGTAAATTATGAAGTGTCAAAGTTAAAAAAGTCAAAAAAGTATAACAATAGAAGCCTTGCAAATTTAATAAAGATTCAAAATGACGACAATTTTTTCAAAAAAATTCAAGGATTAAAAAAAAACACGTATTTCCTGGAACAAGTTTTGTAAATATTCAAGTAAATCACCGAATTGCCGGATTCGTTTTCAGGCGTTATCTCTCTTTTTTCGCGTTGCCTTTTCGTCAAACATCGCGTTGGATTGCGTTAGATGAACAAGCTTTTAAACCATGCTTAATGTTGACGATAGGCGAGTCGAAAAGGACCCTCTTAAGAACGTACAATATTGTTACCTATTTTGATAGGGTTGTCAAGTATGATAGAATATTTTACAAATTACTTATTCTAATATTTTTTTTTTTACAATTTTTGTTTTTTAATAATTATTGTTTCTTTTAATGGTGTGGTAAATTCTGAATCTAACATAAAGTTTATTCAAGTAATTTAACGGGAACCGTTCACATGGCATTTCAAATTTCCAATCTTTAATATGTTTAAGTATTTCGTTGCCAATATTGACAATATATTAATTTCAAGATAATTAAATAAAAATACCGCGGCGCCCGTTTAACGCAGTTTCGGCCCTAAGTGTGCATAACTCGAGCGCACTTTGTATGTAGATTGACTTCTGTACCTATCTCTCTTTTATGGTGTCGCTATTGACCAATGTCTGGGAAATAAGTATTACGGTGAAAAATTATCCCTGGAAAAATATCCTTTGCTCTTATTTTTTCTGCCTGAATTACGTAAAAGCTAAGGCATCTCGTTTACATTCTCCTATGAAACTAAAATCTTTTATTTGGAGAAGCCTTTTTTTAGATGGGTAGTCATCAAATTACTTCTCTAGCTCTAGGTGGAGCCAGAGGGTGTGTTAAAGATTTACTGACTAAAACCCGTTCCAAAGCCACGGCAATTCTTTTAAACAATACCGCAGCCTTAGCAGGCATCGACCTTAATAGACCCCATCCATTTTCCTGACATCTCTTTGTGGCGCAGAACACTACACGCTGTCGCCTCGTCGTAGACTTGGGCTAGGTTCTTAATGGACGTGCGGACGGCGAGCTAAAAAGCACTATCTCTTAAGGCTGTGCCTCATTGGGACACCATGGCGACGTAGCCAGGTCATAACGCCAAAAAAATGTATGGCTTAGCTGCGTGGCCAACAACGTTGCCAGGTGTGGTACACACCGTAGAATTGCATGCCTTTTCTTGGTCGCACGAATTGGCAGCGCCGCCATGGCGTCCCAGTGAGGCACGGGCCTTAGTTACAACGGATTCATGATGGCATAGTAAAGCCCGACAGTAAGGTTTTTTTGAAGTGAAAACTTCTTTAGCGGCGTTGAGCACTTTTTCTGTAATGGGTATAAAATCTTAAACTCGCGTCAGGACACGTGACCTGATCGAAAAAGCGTAAGACGGCCAGCAGTCAAATTTTCTCATTCGATTTTGAACTTAACCTTCAACATTTTATGGTTTAAAATCATTTAAAGAAATTTTTAAAATTTTTCCAATCAACTTTGAACCTAATGCTTTAGGGATAAAGCTGACAAATCTATTAAATACATTCAGTCAAAAAAGTATCGGGAATGGATGATTTGTTTATGGTTCCAAATTCAAATTTTTGTTTTTTTGTAGTTGTTAGATTGGCACAACTGTTTTCCATTTTGGCGCGGAGTTTGAGTTGCATCTGTTATTTATAATAAATACAGTGCTGGTTTTAGTAATATCATATATAGTGTGTATTGCGAATTTCATAATGGACAAAAATATCGAACAAAGAGTTTGTCTTAAATTTTGCATCGCCAATGGAATTTCGTGTTCGGAGTCACTGAAAATGTTACTTCTGTAACATTTTCACGGGCTTACGGTGAATCGACTTTATCAAAAACTCGTGCTTATGAGTGGTTCAAAGCGTTCAAAAGCGGTCGAGATGTGATGGAAGATTTGCCTCGCTCTGGTAGGCCGTCAACGTCTGCAACTGAAGTTAACATCGCAAAAGTGAAGAAAATAGTGACTGAAAATCCCCATTCAACTCTGAGAGAGATAGCCGCCGAACTTTCTGTATCTCACGAGTCGATCCGTGCCATTTTAACTAATCATTTGGGTATGAAACATGTTGCTGCTCGGCTAGTCCCAAAAGATCTGAATTTTCTCCAAAAACTCAATCGCATGAAAGTCACTGAGGACATGCTAGAACGAGTCAGTTCGGACCCAACATTCATGAAACGCATTGTTACTGGTGACGAGACGTGGGTTTACGAGTTTGACATGCAAACTAGTCAACAAGCTTCGGAGTGGCGCCTTCCAACTGAACCGAAACCGAAAAAACCACGCCAAAGTCGATCAAAAGTCAAAATCCTGTTGACTGTTTTCTTTGACTATCGCGGTGTTGTGCACTCTGAATTCTTACCGGAAGGTCTAATGGTAAATAAAGAATATTATTTGAGCGTTATGCGGTGTTTAAGAGAGCGAATTCGACGAAAAAGGCCAGATTTGTGGAAAGAAAATTCTTGGATTTTGCACCACGACAATGCGCCTTCGCACAAGGCTATCATTGTGAACAAATTTTTGACCAAACACTCAACAAATACCATCCAGCAACCACCATATTCACCAGATATGGCTCCTGCTGACTTTTTTCTTTTTCCTAAACTCAAATTACCACTTCGTGGCACCCGTTTTCAATCGATAGAAGACATAAAGGAGAATTCGCGGCGAGAACTGAACTCAATTCAGGAAGCAGCGTTTAAAAAATGTTTTAATGAATGGATTATTCGTTGGCGCAAGTGTATCGTTTCTAAAGGAGCATACTTTGAAGGTGATAAAATAAATTTGGATGAATAACAGACATTTTGTGTATTATTGATCTTTTCCCGGTACTTTCTTGACAGAGTAGTAAATTGCCACCCGCCGCGCGCCGGCGCAGCGTCGCGAAACCTAGTCCTCTGGCTATCTTCATCGTCCTTAAGATTGTGATAGAACCGTGGTCTTTGGGGGATTCGCACCGTGCTAACTACGAAGGCAATTTACGTGCTATTTACAAACGTTACGTACCTGTAGGTATGTTAGTATAGCTAAAATTCCGTATTTCCTTGCAATTTTATTGATTGACGCATAATGACAAGAGATTCTAAAATCAATAAGACAGTGTTGTCTTTGAGTTTGCAGCTTTCTTAGTATCTAGTAGCTATTAAAAGTACTTGTGAAGGCTTTTAAGATGCAAGCACAATCATGATAATAAAATAAAAAAGGAAATCGTTCAATCGCAATAAGTACCTTCCGAGTATTAAATTGCTAAACATTTTCACTAACGCGTTTGTTGTTTGGTAAAATAAAGTTCAGTTTATTTAAATCTGCTTTAAAAATAATTTGATTACAAGTATTTACAAGTAAGTTAAAAAGCACGAGTGTTATTGGTATAGAAAACCGATAAATTCTCAGCTAATTCTGTAGTAAGATCGAATGTGACGTTCCTGCTTACGTGCTTACTAAGCGCCTGTGAAAAGATGTATCGCACACATTTTTATGTGCGACAGATTACTTCCACACTTTTAATTACAAATTCTTTAGGCAGGATTCAATGATAACATAACATCCTGTAATCCCCGAAGGCTCAGGCAGGGGTGCACCGAATAGTACACCCACATTTCGCAAGTTATGTTTTAAGTCTTTTTATTCATTTATTTACTTCATTTATTTTTGTAATCACTGGGATTACAAAAATAAATTGGCATTTTTACTTGAATCTGCAAGAAGTTAAGACTTTAGTTTTTAAATGAATGAATTAAACTTGCGGTATCACAACAATCCGCAGTCTAAACTTATGTGTGTAATATCGAAATTGTCATGTTTGTGTACGATAGCGCAATAAATGAATATTGTATTCTACCACATAAATGATAGTACTTTTATACTTTTATACTGATAAAGCAATTGGTGCAAAATTATTCCCTAACCATTCCAAAATATCAAACATGCTCAACGTTAATAATCAAGTTTTCACTTCTGCCGGCACTCCCGGAGTGCAACCCGTCTTTTTTTTTTTAATTATATGAACTAGTGCTTGACTGCGATACCACCTGATGGTAAGCAGTGAGGCAATCGTTGATGGTGAAGCGCACTGGTTTATTAGGACATCCGTCATCCGTCGGATTTTTTCTCTTCGTTTTAGCTATCAGTCAAATGTACCTGATGCTAGTAGAAACTTCACCTTCAAAACGTTTGATTGGTAGGAAATGCGTTAAACAAATGAAACCTCACCTGTTCTTGATCCTTATAAGGCGCCTCCGGTGCATAAACCCGGAGTACATCAGCGATGCAGCAGGCAATGAGCAGCTGAACATCTCTGGAGGGGTGTGTGAGGAAGAACTCGTCTGCCAGGTGCAGGGCCAGCGGTATGTACTGCTGGTACATGCCCTCATCTTGGCCGAGACCTTGTAACGTGTGTGCTAGAACCTGTGAACAAGAAAACATGGTAAGCATTAGGATTTGATAGGCTGATGTCTTGTGGGTTTCGCTATCAGAAAGTTTGATCCATAAACCACATGTAATGGTAGAATGTAAATGGGCCTCATTAATGTTAAGATCATACTACTTTGTACACCTACATTCTAGCAAATAAATAAATAATTATTATAGACAACCTCAGGAAAATGCAGTTCTTTTAGTGCCAGTTTTTTATTTTTTTTAATGACCCCGCTGACTGAATTGAACTCAGTATCGCCGGGTGGTAGCTGATGGATGAGATCTACGCGAAAGCGATCAGTGTGCTGAGTGCGAATTGTTTTTACATTGACAGACGTTGACGCAATCAAAGCGGGCCAATCGGAGTGGCGAACGAAATAAACGTGCCGATCGCTTTAGCAAACTCGGACTAGGCACACTGATCGGAATCCGTCTTTAAAGCGCCTGTTACACCACTCGATATTCAGACAGTCTTAGTCTTATCATCATCATCATTTCAGCCGAAAGACGTCCACTGTTGGACACAGGCCTCCCCCAAGTGCCGCCACAATAACCGGTCCTGTGCGTCTCGCATCCATCGGATTCCCGCGACCCTCACCAGATCATCGGTCCACCTTGCGGGAGGCCTTCCAACGCTGCGTCTTCCGGTACGTGGTTGCCATTCCATAACCCTTCGTCCCCATCTACCATCTGTTCTGCGAGCAATGTGCCCTGCCCACTGCCACTTAAGTTTGGCGATTCTTCAGGCTATGTCCGTAACCTTGGTTCTCCTGCGGATATCCTCATTTCTGACGCGATCACGCAAGTCAGCAGTCAGTGCAGTCTTAGTCTATGTTTATCTATTTATCTCATCGTTCTGTTTAAATTGCTCTTTTTCTTGTGTGACGCTACATAGATCGAAAATCGAGTTGTGTAATAGGCGGTTATCTTCTAACAGCAAGTTAGCCTCCCGGAGGTAGGTATAGAACCTGAACAACAAAGAGCTCCTATTAACCCCATTGTCAGGTAGGTTATTAGAAAGATTATTTCCACCTGCATTTACAGTTTAGCTACGCAAGTCACTGGCCCTTTGCAAATAGATTTTCCAAGGGCAAGAGTGCAAAGGTGTGTATCTAAACGCTAAACCACTGCGAATGCCTCTTGCTTGAAAGTTTAGGACACATTAAGGTAGGTAGGTTTATCGACGCGTCAGTATTGGTTACCTTGTTCCGAAACTAGAAACGTATTCCTTCATATTAATTCATACATTAATGGAGTATTAAGATGACCTAAATAAAACTCAGTAACGACCTTGATAGAGTTAGGCTTAACTCCATTTACTGCAGCATTCTGTCCCATCACGTCGCTCCAATCTAGGCCAGGTGTCATGTAGACAATAGAACAATTTGTTCACAGATTACATCTAGATTCCAGCCAGCTCTAGAGTGACCTAACAATGTAGGTACGAATGTCGGAGTCATAGAAAATGAAAAATGTTAAAAAATATTTTGCAATTTTAAAAAGATGTGACAGATAACTGATTACTGCGCTGACTCATTTGGACAACTAACTAGTGTAAAATATTGCATGCCAACACATCAAAGACTGGCAGAATTGAAACTTGGGCTGTCAAAATCAAGTGACGCTTCGACGATATCTCGAAATATTTACGTCAACCTACATTGACAGCTCTTACGATTTTTCCGTCTCTTTTTAGGATTCCTTTCTTTAGTTGGCAAGAACGAAACTCTTTTAAGATCGCTATGCTGTCGATCTGTCTAGGTCCTTTTACTTAAGTAAGAACGTGTGGAGGTATCAAGCTGAAATTAGTATCAAATACTCAAGTTTAAGTACTAGTGGTAGCAGTGAAAAAAAAAAACAAAATTAAAAATCAACGCAATCCAAACATATGGCTGTTCATAGTGCTTATTTAGACACTCGCAAGAGACACAAAACCTGTAGGGTTCGTCCTATTGACCCAGAATCATGAAATTTAGCAATACACAACGCCATGTAACTTATGAAAGGAATAAAATCCGAAAACCGTAAAGTAACTACATCACAAAAGAAATTCTTTTTGCTATAATATGTTTAAGTTTGTAAGGAACCGTTGATGCGCGATTCTGACTCGCACTTGACCGGTTTTTTTTTTATTTACAGTTCAGCTAAAAGAAGATGAGAGCAGTGGTGGCCGAGTGGTAACGGCCCCGACTAACGAGTACGGTCGCGGGTTCAAACGCAGCCAGGCGCATTACTTTGTGTAATTTATTTCATCACCACTGCTTTCAAAACGGTGAACGAAAACATCGTGAAGAAACCTAGAACCAAAAATTCGAAGACATGTGACATCCACCAACCCGCACTGGGCCCGCGTGGCGGATCTCCTAGAGAGGAGGCCTGAGTTCCAACAATGGGAACATTATAAGGCTGACTATGCTATGCTAAAAGAAGATAAGATACAGCAGTACGCATCTAATTATCCAGCCAAACAAAAGCTTATCTTACCTTAGTGCTTTGGTCCAAAGTCTGTGCTATAAAATAGAGGTATTACCAGGCACTATGGTGAGCGTGTTTGTGACCGCAAAGTCAGCTGACTCGCACCACTGACGTTCTCATTATCCCAACCCTGTGTCGACTATATTGGGGTCAGCTCCCAGACTAACTAGTAGCGGTTTAATGGAAGTGGTTTGTACCGTAAATAATTACTTTTTGTATTGTCTTTCCAGACACTTTCAGTTGTATGTTGTGTTAGTAACATTATGGTGTCTCTGTGGTGTGCAAGTAAATCTTAAAGGCGAGTATAGACCAGAGCATTTACTTGTAACAGAACAACGAGCCGCTCTATAATATGTTCTAGTGTATCACCCTTCACGAACCTAACGTCGAGCACGCTCGCCCTTTGGTTACAACAATAATTGTACAAACCAACGAGCGTATTGGTGTAACATTTCGTCGAGCCTTTGCACGAGCGCGGGCGACGCGCGGGTGCGGGGTGACGCGAAAAGAAAAGGGGCGAACGACGCGAAATGTTAATTTGCCACCATCTTCTAATTCTAGTTTTCTTTCTTCAAGATAAACGCAGCACACGCAACTTGTAGGTCCGACATTTCAAGGAAGAATGACCGCAAGGTACAACGAAATGTTACCGGTAAATGCACACTCGCTGTGAGCATTACGCCGAGCATTTGCAGGAATGTTACAATACATGGAAATGCATTGGAAACTGAGCTTTTACCTGTATTGTACCATTCGTAAGAACGTTACATTACACAGAAATGCTCGATAAAATGCTCTAGTCTATATTCACCTTAAAACCTTATTGTGACTGTTCACGATGTATGTACGTAACTAACATGCGCAAGATCAGTTCCCGGTCGTAAATATGGCCCCTTCTAGTTTAAAAAAAGGTTAGTAAAGTATAGTATCTTTTCTGACCTGAGCCCTACAGCTCGATACGTCAATTTACATTCCTGGGCACTGTAAAAGAATGCGCGGTTACAGTTCACAGATGGGCTAGCAATTTGAACATAATTATATTCCATTATGGGTAAGAGATGGCGCTAGACAACCTGTATAGCTCTGTCTCTTACCCGCACTGAAATAAGAACGAAACAATCTTACTTTGAACGTCATGGTAACCCACCTTCTGAGAGCAATGGTGGCTCAGTCGTAGCGGCCTCGACTTACGAGTAGAGTCGGGGGTTCAAACCCAACTAAGCGCATTAATTTGTGTAATTTATTTCATCACTACTGCTCTCAAATTGGTTAAGGAAAATATCGTGAGGAATCCGGCACGTCCAAAAACCAAAAATTCGGAGATATGTGACATCCACCAACCGGCACTGGGCTTGCGTGGTGGATTACGGCCCATACCGTCTCCTAGAGCGGAGGCCTGAGTCCCAGCAGTAGGAACATTACAAGGCTGATTATGTTATCTATATATATAAAAGGAGAAACTGACTGACATATCAACGCACAGCCGAAACTACTGGTCCTAGGAACGTGAAATGCACAAGGTTTCCTTTTATGACGTAGGTGAGCACTAAGAGAGGATTTTCCAAAATTCAACCCCTAACGGGATGAAACGGGGGTTTAAAGTTTGTTTGGAGAAACCTACATTCACGCGGGCGAAGCCGCGGGCAAAAGCTAGTATCTTCTAAACACGGTTGACAAAAGTTGGGATTTACGTAATCGAGATTGAACTCATTTCTTCCAGGTCAGCGACATCAAATTTTTATAAATGGTTAAGTTAGTTGTAATGTGTACAAGCGCCTTTACAGGCCGATCGACGATCGATCCGCACGGTAATTCAACCACGAGCCCCTTCATTACGTACGATATGATATCAAAGGACGGTACTTTATCAATTGATTGAAATTGCCAGTTACACAAATCGCTTCTCCAGGCACTCTCTCATCACATTTATAGATACTACTATAAAAGTATTGATATCATTTTTTTTTATATTTAAGAGAACTTTAATAGGTACTAGCTTTTGCCCGCGACTTCGTCCGCGTAGAAGTCGAGAATGGTTTTATTAGGTTTTTGGAGATGCGAAAATATGAAATATTATTTATTATCTTCGTCGTGTGTGATAGTCCATTGAATTGTATAGCGAGCGATATTGTATCTTAAGATAACATATTATAGTATCTTAGCCGTGTGCAGCGCCCCTTAGTGAACTCCACATTGCGGGTGACGTAACCTACGACAAACTTATTATTTTCGGTTGGTACTGTAATCGGATCTAGGGATCGAACCGCAAAATTAAGTTTGTTTTTTATTGTATTTAATTTTCCGGGATAAAAAGTACCCAGTGCGGTGCCCAGGATATTAAAGAATAATTAGACCAAGTTTCATCGTAATCGAACCAGTAGATTTTCGTGATGACTGAACAAGCAGACAGACAGACAAAAAAAAAATTAATCACATTTTTGGGTTCGGTGTCGGTCTAGTAACACCCCCTGTCATTTATTATTTTGATATTTTCAATGTACAGAATTTTCACTTCTACAGATTTATTATAACTATAGATTTCAACGGAACTAATTTATGATTTAAATTTAGATACCAATGAAATTACATGCAACACCACACAAATTATTTTAAAAGCCCCGGCACATTATTTCACACCACAACAACTTCTTTTTTTTTAGATGAGTATCGTCAAATAACCTCCGGCTCTGGGTACAGCGAGATTGAATGTCAGACTTTTACTGTAGGTTTTAGCACAATATAGATAGACAGAAGACAATCACATGTATGTACTACACTTTTCATGCCTACGCTCGACGGTCGCACTAGGGTCGGCGCCGCTCCGTCCGAGCGGTGTTAAATAAATACCGCCCGGACCAAATATAAATTGTAAAAATATTACATGGCCAAGTCATGTTAGCTTTCGTTCTCGGAGTGGAGTTGTTGACCACTGAGGTGCTTACCTACCTAACTGTTCTGCGTTACATTAAAACAAATCATCAAAATACAAGCAAATACAAATACCGGCACGAATCTTGAGCGTTCGGCGAAAGAGGGCGAGCCAATCACTGTAAAAGGATTGCAGACCCCGCACCCGCGTCTCACTTCATACTACTAAAGAGATCCAATATTTCACTTGTTCGCAAGTGGAAGTCAGCGCTCAAGATCCCTGCCGGTATCTGTACCTACTTACATCTCTGAAACAACTGCCTCCCTAGCCAAGTTCCCAGGACGGCAGGTAGCTCAAAAAACCATAATTGCGTTGTGCGTTGCTCGAGAGATTGACTTCTGTACCTATTTTGTGGTTTTAGTCAGTAAAGGGCAAGAACCTGTGTTCTTGACGCTCCAGGTCTGAGGTAAGTCTTTCATGGATTATTTTCTATTTCGATCCACGTTTATTTTTTGCACTTTTAAGTACTTAACTGGAACACAAGAATAAAATAGAAATATTTTTTATTCGGGACAGACACAGCACAACGGCTACAAACAGTACCTAAAAAAGAACAAATGCAGAGAATGCAGTGAGCGTGCCCGCACCGAAAGGGTGACCACCTCAGTATTTGCTGGGCGTCAGACACCCAGCGCTGATTTTCAGTTGGCATTCCGCATTGACTTTTCTACCTTTCATACCTATAAATATTGTAATATGGCAATACTGTAAACAGTAATTTTTTTAACGAGTTTATCATGGAGTTTCTGGTCGGTTCTTCTCAAACGCCCAATTGGAACCGTGCACTAGCTTCTGACGTTTTATAAGTGCTCATGTAGGTCTATGTGAAATCAAAATATTTTAGATTTTGAGCAATCCCGCATCCCAACTCCTGTAACTCCTGAAAGCCAACCTCAACAATGACGACCATCAGACAAACGCCGCGAATCAATGAAGCACGAAGAGTACCGGGGATACGATTTTTCAATACATTTAAAACGACAACCCGCTCTTATCGCTTTTAGGTACGCAATTTAATGTTTTTCGCACTAGTGCGGAAAAGTGCGCGTGCTCGCACCTGCCACATTTATCGTATCGAGCTGGGCGCTAAGTGACCCCCACGAGTCGTGTTATATACGTAGAAATTTGTGTTCGTTAGTGTATTGAAAAACGTTTTATATACGTAGAAATTTGTCACTGCAGCCCTCGGCTCTACAACACCCTCATCTACGGCTTCGGCGAATTCCGCCTCGATCGCAATTATAAACATTCTCCACTTTATCAAAATGTACAATATCCGTCTTGGATAAAAATAAAATAATTAGATAAGAACAGCAGAAGAACAAGTAAACTATGACAAAGAAAGAAGGAAAACCTCAAATTATAATTCAAAGTGATACCAACAAGTACACATGACGCATAGGTCGAATCAGTGTATTCCTAAAGATGTCTGTTATCGTATCTTATCGTACAACACGGAACACCCATACCTTAGCCATGACGTCATAGAAGTCGATAGAAGAGGCGAGCCTATTGCTCGAAGGCACGGCACGGGCACGGGGGCACGGGGCACAAAGGATAACCTTGGATTTAGCTCAGCCTAAAGGTAATCAAACAAAGACGCAACACTGAACTGGCGAAACTGAGCCAGTATGGCCTGACCATGACGTGTCAAAATACCAGGCGTGCGAGCTATACATACTATATAGTTCCATCCCTTTATCAGTTCAGTTTAGGTCGTCAAATGGATCACGTTAAGAGCTCGTAGTAGGACTACAGATGCGTGGATTGATTAGACCATAGACGATAAATCAGCAAAAATATTAGCTTGCATTAGTAACAACATTAATGTTAATCTTGTTGATCTCTAACATTAGTGTTGTTACTATAAATTAATATAATAATTATAATAACCTGTTTTCAGAATTAGATTTGTTTTCTTTGTCAGCAAACAAAATTCGTATTGATCTACTTAAAATGATCGAAAACGCAGAAAATTAACTGTATTCTCATAATTACAAAATTAACTGTATTCTTTAATAGTTTAAATTTGAGTAATATAAGAATAAAATTTGTTAATTTGTATGATTAATTAGTATTTAGGTATTTGTTACTCATTGTCTTCCCAACAATTTTAAATTTGTAATACGTGGATGACGTAGTTAGTTATGCACTTATATACCTAGATTATAAGCTTTTGTTAATCTTTGTTGTTGTCACGAAGTGTATAATTGTTAGTTCTCCCAAATAAATAAAATAAAAACAAAATGGGAACAAAAATTAAACATAGCTATCCTTCACGGTCTCACCCGCGTCTTTAGTTACTTCTCCGCTCCAATTAGTTGTAACGTGACGTTATACACGCTTTCTCGAGAAATTAAGGCTATCCAACAATATTTTTTTCAATTCGAACCAGCAGTTCCTGAGACTAGAGCGTTCAACCGGACAAACTTTTCTGCTTTATAACATTAGTACCTATACACAGTAGGTATAGAAGTATAGCTGAGTTTGTGCTTCTTCACTGTCCCTGTCTTTAGATTAGGAAAGGCCTGTATCTTGAACTACAAATTTCTTTAGATGACATACATAACACTATCACATTTAATATTAAAAAGGCGAAAGTTTGTGATTGTGTATGTATTATACTTCTTTTGCTCAAACAGCTGAACGGATTTGGATGGCATTGAGCACACGGGTAGAGCAAGTCCTGAAATAGCTTATAGGATAGGACTTTTTATCCAGGGAGTACATACTCCCTCAAACCATCTCAAGGATACATATCCTTGAGATGGTTTTCTGTTTTCACGTGGGCGAAGCCACTGGCAGCAACTAGTTTTTATAATCATTTCAAAACTTTAGTATTGACAGGAGTCCTTTGAGTCTGATGCTTTAGGTACCACCATACAGTACGATACTAAGCATTGTCAACTTACTTTCTGCTTTAAACCATAATATCATAGGCCATGATATCTTGAGAAAGATGTAGAATACATATTCTCTAGACTGCCCATGCCCTACTGGGACGCCATGGCGGTGGTGTCAGTTCGTGCAGCCAAGAAAATGCATGCAGCCCTATGGTGTGTACCATATAACTACTACTAACCTACTAACTACTAACCTAACCTAACCACTGTTGGTATCGCAGTCAACCATATTTTTTTTACTTAATAACCTGGCTATGTCTCGGTGAAACACGACTCTAAGGGCCTGTGTGCACGTTTTTTAAACGCGCCGTTGACGCGCGTTTTTAACGATAGAGACGCGATACGCACGCGACGAACCCTGTATAGCCTTTAATAGGATAAGAACGCACCGTCGACGCACGTTTCTAAAATGCGCGCGTTTAAAAAACGTGGTGTGCACAGGCCCTAAAGGTAAAACTGGTGATAATTACGTTTCAAATATTTTAGCAATATCAGCTGTTCAAATCAAGATAATGAACAAACCAATAAAGCAAAGTTGCGTAAGTGAAACTGGTTACATTGGTCCTCGGATAATATAGGCTAACAACCGATCACAATTGATTTACAATTATAACCTGTAATTCAAGGTCTCATTTTCATACTTAAGCACTTCCAAATTTCCTTCATAATTTTTGAAACCCTTTTTATAACTTCCAGAAGAGTATTCCGCAAACTTTTTGTGTTCAAGGTATATCTAGGAAATTGGAAAATGTTTGTATGTACATCATAAATGAAAAATATTTTTTCAAAACTAAAATGAGTTCCTGACAATTTTAATGTGCGCTACGTTTTCATTTCCAACAGTTCTACCTGCGTTATTCAGTCAAATTCGGCGAGTTTGAAATAGGAATGCCCTCGGAGAATGAATTCCGGACCCAGTTTTTATAGGTAGATAAAATTTATGAAATAACAGTATTTTCCGAAGTACACCAACTATTCACCACTGTAGTGTACCGCGGCACACTCTTTGCGGAACACTGCTCTAGAACACTGCATTCATGATAAAACTGACTTACTAATTACTTAATATGTTTAAGTCACATCTGCGTAGCTTTTTTAGGGTTCAGTAGCCAAATGACAAAAACGGAACGCTTATGGATTCTCATGTCTGTCTGTCCGTCCATATTTCACAGCCACTTTGTTTCCGAAACTATAAGAACTATACTGTTGAAACTTGGTTGAAAGTAGATGTTTTCTGTGAACCGCATAAGATTTTCACACAAAAATAGAAACAATAAATTTTGGGGCTTCTTCATACTTAGAACTGAAACACAATTTTTTTTTTTCTTCAAGTCCATACGTGTGTTGTATCTATGGATAGGTATTCAAAAATGATATTGAGGTTTCTGATATCATTTTTTTCTATACTGAATAGTTTGCGCGAGAGACACTTCCAAAGTGGTAAAATATGTCCCACCCCTGTAAATTCTAAAATAAGAGAATGATAAAACTAAAAAAAATGCCATGCAAACTTCCACTTTTGGTTTGAACGAGAAAATTGGTTTGAATGAGTCGAGTGAATGAATCGTAAACCGCAATTTAACTTTTAAGTTTGTACGGAACCCTCAGTGCGCGAGTACGACTCGCACTTGCCCAATTCTTTTCAACTATCTTGGGGTCGGCTTCCAGTCAATCCAGGATACCAGTGGTACGGACAGACAACATCAACTGGTCTCCCCCTTATCTAAGGTATTTTACAGTGAGAAGGTTACCCAATGATGATCAATCAAATAATAGCAAATCCGATTTTTACTAAGTACATCGTGTGTGTAATAATTTACTGAGCATTAAAATTTTTAAATTATTAAAATCCGTCAAGAAATGTTTTTAGTTTTAGTTTTTTTTTGATTTTTTTTTTTTTCGGATCGGCTAGTCACACTCACAGCTCACAGCAAGTCGCTTCATTCTCGGGCGCGTTTCTGGAACTAATACACTAAAATTGCTTTGGTCCGATTTAAATAATTGCTTCACAGTATTTACCAATTTTTTTTGACGGTATAATACGTCTACATATTCCACAAAAATCATGACTCCTCATTGATGCTGCTGTCTGTAAAATGGAGCAACTGCCTATTTGACCTCCATAACCCAGTTTTCTGTTTTGTTTATTTAAAAAACCGCACCCTCACAAGACTACAAATATTTGTTTCGTGCGGGAATCGAACATCCAGCCAATCGCTCAAACAGTGCGTCAACGGTGCTCTCAAATTGGATAACACGATACCCCTTGGCAAAACTGGTGTTAGATTTCCTGGCTTCTGACTTTTCGTAAGAATTGTCAAAGGTTTACAAATGACAGGCAGGACCAACGGCTTAACATTCTTTCCGAGTCCACAGACCGAACTCGGTGAACCGTGCTCATTGAACTCCTTTTTTTATGTGGGTAATCATCAAATAACTTCTCTAGCTCTAGGTGGAGCGAGAGGGCGTGTCAAACTTTTTACTGACTAAAACCCATCTGTGTTCCTTCAATTGCTGTTTGCATTCCAGGGCCACGGTAACGCTTAACAACCCCGCAGCTCTATCAAGCGTTGGATATCGACCCGCGTTGTTGTTATTATTCAGCCATGAATTAGTACGTAAAATGAAATAAGGTTTTAATCAATAAGTCAAGTGAGGGCAGTAGTGGCCGAGTGTTAACGGCCCTGACTTTCGAGTTGTAGGTTGCGGGTTCAAACCTAAGCCAGGCGCATTACTTTGTATAATTTATTTAATTACAACATCGTGAGGAAACCGGCATGTCCTAGAACCAAAAATTCGAAGACGTGTGACATTCACCAATCCGCACTGGGCCCGCGTGGTGGATTACGGCCCATTCCCTTTCCTAAAGAGAGGAGACCTGAGTCCCAGCAGTGGGAACATAAAAGGCTGATTATGCAATAAGTCAAGGCAAAAAAAAAAGTCAAAATGCAAAAACAGAGACAAAATTCAATCAAGCAAAACTTTTAATTTATGACTATAACTAGAGCCAATATAATGCCAAGGCTTAGCAAAATAACAGCTATGCCAAAGCGGTTTATCGGCGAATATTAAAATATATATACTGTTGCGTTTGTGCGGTTCTGAAAAAAAGGCAGTAATTCGGGGATTATTTTTCTGTACATACAGTGGTTAGTAGACTTACTAAAAGCGAGGACGATGATATGATAGTACATGAATCTATTTAGAAAAGGGATTAACAGAACATCATCGAATTGATAAAACGCTGACATAAATGATACTAATACTAAAAATATAACCCATTTTTTAAACCAATTTTTCACTTATATCATAACGACGCATTTCTAAATCCCAATGGGATCATAAAAAACCCGGGACCGACGACTTATGAGTTATAACGAAGTCCCGGGGCGTTCCAGAGGAATCGATAAAAACTACGTAATCACGCAATCAAACAGCCTGACAAGCACAATCCTAGAGCTTTGAAAACGTCGAAAGTTATAGAGGGTGGGATGTTCAATTCTTTATTTGTATAAAACGTAACACCACGCCGTATTACCCGAATGTTTAGGCATAGGGGTACTAAACCCTTCGCAGGAGAGGCCCCGGATGTCGTGAGGTGCAGGGCGAATCCCGGCTAAGTACCGTAGGGATAGATTGGCGGACGACGAGCGTGTATTGGTTTTAGTCAGCAAAAGTCTGTCATTCCCTTTTGCTCCGCTCAAAACGGGGTTATTCGATGATATCCCACATTGCCATCAACTGGGCACAAACTCAGATTTCTGGGCAATTCCAGATCAAAAATTTGTACTACATCTAGTGGTTGAAGTGACCTTTTAGACAAGAATTTGCCTGTGATGTACCTACTAACAAGTTAATCCAAATCTTAAGTTTTATTTAATATTTACAAAAAGAAAAGATATTCAAGAAAAGATAAGATATTTAAGAAAAGAAAAGATATTAACAAAAGCAAAATTTTTATAATAACACTACCTGACCTTAAAATCGAACCTAGAACTACATCGAGGACCTAAGAAGCGCTTGCTTCATATTTCACTGGAAATTAAACAAAAGCCAGTAAAAGGGATGTAAGAATGGTAAGAAAGGATATTGCTGTTGGGACCTACACACGTTTTCTATAAATCTTCGCACCATGTTTTTATTTATCCAACGAATGCTCCTAGTCTTTTCTCTAAGTCTCGACTCTCAGATATTAAACTTGTAAGTAATGGTTTCTGTGGCGATCCTTTGTACCAACAGCGACATGATTAGTTTGGATTCTGTCAATCTGTCCTACATTAGTAAACCATTGCATAACAACGGTAGCTGAACACTTCCTTTCATAGTCGTAAAATGAGTAAACAATAATACCACAAAATTAATACTCTCAGAAGGACAAGAACGAATAACACGTATTTTTTGGTGAAATATTACAGATTATGCAGACATATATCGCAGTGCTTAAAATTAGCAAAACAGGACAAGCAACGTAATGTAAGTAAAAGTATATTGTATAGATGGTACAGATTAGACCAAATGGTCGCCACGGTTGGGCTAAAAAAACCAACCAAAGCAAAAGCGAATTGTACTAACCACATTGAATGAAACATCTAATATAAGAGACACATGGAAATGGGAAGTATGGCAGAAAAAAGAGAAGGTTAGGCACCCAGCAATGTGTAATCGCAGACTGAAATTATGATGGAAATAGCTTTTGATATAACGTAAGCTTGATATTGATCTTCTGTACTTATCTACTCAGTGGCAATATCGCATGTGGAAATCGCAACACTTGTATTAACTGTTCGCATTGATTACAAGTTGGGACTATTAATAGTAGCAGACAATATGCAAGTTGATGTATGACATGTTAGTCTAACCGTAAATTTGTGTTTTCACTTTTATAGCATGGTTAGTCGCACTCGTACGTAAATAAGCTAAGTATCTAATAGTTAATTTTATGGGTTTAAGGATAGATCCACGCATTGGGTAGAACTGTCCTGTGGTCCTATTTCTTCAGTTGCCCTTTCCGTTCCAAAGTCGTTTTGCGTTCTAGAAAAGTTATGATGTAGTCTTTTGAACAAACCGGCAATGCATTTTTATCTAAATTTTTATTATTAATAGGCTCATGTTTGGCCAACATCTAACCTGATGGTAAGCAATGATGTGGAACAAGTTTTGTGAAATATTCGAGTGAGCGACGGAAACGGAAGTTACCGAATGCCATCCGAGCGTTCAAGCGCTATCTCTCTTTATTCGCGTTGCCCCTTTATCAAACATTGCGTTGTATGAAACAACAAGCTTTTTTAACCATGCTCATGATGACGATAGACGCATACTTGGGAAGGGCTCTCTAGGACCATTCATGTGTTTTATTTACAGGTTCGCAAATATCATCGCCTTTTTGCCCATGTCACATGTTACTTGGGGTCAGTGAAACTCGATTACTTCCATCTATTCTCCCTGTCTGCCGTCGTCCTTCAATCCGTTTTTTTTTTCGCGTTCACCGATGAGTTTCTACGACAGATTATAATTGCAAGCATAAGGCACATCAATGGATTCCGGATCAAATTACATGTTCGTGGTGACACGAGATATTTTTTACGGGCTAGATTTGTGACAGAGTTTTGGTGACGGCATAATAGATATCGGAAAAATGTACGTATGTACCTCAAAAGAAAAAAAAGTTGAATTCCCGAATTGAGTTACAAAGGTTTTTCCAAATCGCGTTTTTATTGTGACGTACTACTTTACAGTTTTTAGATTTTGTCCTATACTTATGCTATGAGATCTTGTTTCATGCCAAATTTCAGGATTCTAGGTCAATGGGATACTTCCCGTTAGGGTTATGAATTTTGATTCCCTCGAGAGTACATAACATAAACGACCACATCTTTTTTTTTCGTTAACTCAGATGTTTGATTTTTTCACAGCTTCAAGGGACCGCAGACCTGAGTATAAGTTGTGCAGTTTATGAACAAACAGGTTTGCAGATGAGAAACAGAAGCTCATAGGTACAAAGTAAAACCTGTGCTATGGATATCTTGGGGCCGGTTTCTGAATTGAGTATTTTGAATCAAGAATGTATCAATCCCTACTTAAAAACCAAATGACAGGTTTTCAGGCTCAAATAGAGTTATTATCATAGGGTCCGAGTGCTCACAAATTATTTAAAGAACTTTCAAAACGCCTTGTTGACACTTCGCGTGGCTCAAGGGCTGACTTTTACTTCGGACAAAGGATAAGCATTGACATTCAGCGTGGCAATGCCGCCAGCCTTTTGGGTAGATTACCAGTCGACAGAGATGTGGAGGAGTTTTTCGACGCCGTACTTGTAGATTGCTTTTTTTAGTACTTTAGGGGTTTTTTTTTTTTAATTTTGTAAATTAGTTTTAATAACGTTAAGATTAGATTTAAGTTTCTGTTAAATAAATATTTCATTTTGTATAGACAGAAAAAAAGTAGAGTTTGAGAAATATTTAACATCAGAAATCGGGTATTAATCTATCTCTAAAACATTATAGAGACGCCATACTTAACTGAAACTTGAAATAAGTTACAGTGGCAAGGAGTGCTTATAGCTCGTGAATGATAAAATCACATCACAGTAAAGCTAGAACTACACTGTGCTTACGTGTGCGATACACGCTGATCTGGGCGCGTCGGTCTCCATACATTTTATATGGAGAAAGCTCTTGTAGAGCTACACTTGATCCACGCCACGCGACGTCGTTCTACGTACAAATCAGGCGTGTTACACGTGTGCGTCGATCTAATGTAGTTCTAGCTTCATATTAAAAAGGCGAATGTTTGTGCGTGGGTAAGTATATTTGTACGTTTGTTACTTCTTCACGCTCGAACGGCTAAATGGATTTCTATAACACTTGGTACACGGATAGACCATGACCTGGAATTGCATATAAGATACTTATTATCCCAGGAGTATGTTTTGTAGTGATCATTTACTACTATCGCGGGCGAAGCCGCAGGTAGCAGCTAGTTATCACACTAATGTCATAAAGGCGAAAGTTTGTGAGTGTGTACTTTTGTACACACTCACAAACGCACACGCTAAAACTACTGAAGGGATTTCAATGAAATTTAGTACAACGGTAGACCATGTCCTGGAATAGCACATAGGATACTTCTTATTCTAGGGATCCCTTGGGCTTGCGTACGGCGAGCAATGGGTGGCTCGCCGTCCGACCGTCAGGACCAAGCCCATGTCGTCGACGCCGCGTATTGTTCCACGCGCGCCTCAAAGAGATGTCAACCAACCATAGGGGCCCAGCAGGGTCAAAGTCTACTGGGACCATGGGTTCGCGTCTGAAAAGAAAACCCGGCCCCGGTATAAAAGGCAAAGGAGTGGGTGTTAAGTCTGGATACACCCTTTCGCTCCGCCCAAGAGCGTGAGATGTCATTGGATGAATTTCACACCTAAAAAAAGGGTATGTTTCCTTTGGGATAATTATCTACAATAGCAGCTAGTAAGAATTTAAAACGAAGAATATAAAAAAATAAGACAATAATAATAACAATTTGGTGGTTTGGTTTGGTAAGAAAGGAAAGGTTTTAGGTGTGTTTATGTTACATTACATGTATGTTATACTTGTCTGTAACTGTAAATATCAATTATTATTATTTTTAGTTATTATTTTCTTTTTCCTTTAAACATAAACTTATAATCACAAAAAAACACAATACAAAAGAATTATCACTTTACAATTAAATTAAATGTCAAACGTCAATAAATAACCCGCCCCTGATTGTTCCCGGTGCAAAAGTGCCCATAACACTGGCCGTATTACCTCGCTGAATAGCGATGGCCATCCTTTGCATCATGAACGACCTGGACCGGGAGTCACGCGTTGCCTCCCCGAGCCTACGGCCCAAATTCCCCACAAAACACTGAAAACTGTAAATTAAGATAAAACTGTGTTCTATTATTTTTTTAATCAAGAAACCAGTTTTAAGTTAGCCCTCTACGTCAGTGTACTAATGATAGAGGCTCGGCCCTTCTATTTCTAGCCACTCTCCACGACCTTTCACTAGAAACTGCTTTCAGTTTTATTATATTTCTCATCTCTCGAAAAGAAATTAAATGCAAAATGATATGATATTTTTGTAATGTAATAAATAATAATTTATTATAATGTAATAAATCTTTAATAAAATTGTTCTTATATTAAGTTATTTTTTAAGTAGAATAAGTATTGTTTTCACCTACCACCTAATTATGTACATTGTGGAATGCAATAAATAATTGAGTATTGAAACTGTTTAGTTGTTCTAGTTTGTTTAGAGATTAAATTCGTGTTTACAGAACTGTAACAAAAATATTCATGTTTTTTCAGCGAGTTTTAGTGAATCGACATAATTGATAGCGAAAAACCTTCAACTACAGCGTTTTTAAAATACAATGACACTTGCTGATTGTTTTCAAATTATGTACACGGAGACAAATATTTAGTCCACTAAATGCCAATCAAACAACCTTGAAAAATGTAAAGAACGAAACATCACGGCTGTGGCTGTGTTTGAAAGAATTACTTACCGCAACCCTAGAACACACACGGGTAGTGTGAAAGTGAAACCCGGGGCCCTGGGACGAAGGCTAAGAAGGAACAGGAGTGGGTTTTTAGCCAGTAAAAGTTTGACACTACCTCGCGCTCTGCTCAAGAGCGAGATTTGTCATTAAATGATTTTCTCACCTAAAAAAAAACCTAGAAAGCAAAGGTCGAATAAAAGAGCATAGGTCGCTTTAGTCACTAAAAGTCTGACAAACTCTCTCGCTCCACCCGAGAGCGAGAGAAGTAATAATAATTATATTTATTTACCCAAAAAGATTGTACAAAAGAAACTTAAAATTTAGTATAAGCTATTATTATAAATATAAATACAATACAGTATAATAGGTGCATCTGTAACCGAACTAGGTAAAAACCTGTATATCGGTATACAGCGCCAAACCTTTCGGAATATCATTTGCATACAAAAATTAAGCTAACGAGTACAGCATTACTTGCATTCAACAAGAAAAACAAAAAGTTAGAGAAGAATTTGATGATTTCCCACCTAAAAAAAAACTTCGCGCCTGTTCTCCCCGCGAGGGGTTAAGCAGAGGTGTGCCTGTAAGTACACCAATATTTCACCAGGAATCTTTTAAGTTATTCGTGATAGGGTTTTTTTTTCGTCGGGTTTAGTTCATTAAACCCCGAGCGAACGCCAGCGTTCGTACGGTCATTGTCTTTCTATTGTATCGTCTAATTACGCTACTTAAAAGGTTAATCATCCAATGACATCCCGCGCGCTTGGGCAGAGCGGAAGATAGTGTCAAACTTTTACTGACTAAAAACCCAGTCCTGTTCCTTCGTTGTTTTGTATACCAGGGCCGAGTCTTGCTTTCAGAATCAGTCCCTTGGCTAAAGTAGACTTCGACCCTGCTGGGCCCCTACGGTTGCTGACATCTCCTTGAGGCGCGCTTGGAACACTACGCGCCGTCGACGAATTGGGCTCGGACCGGACGGTTACCGGACGCACCTAATAGGGGGTGAAGGCAACTTACCAGGAAGGGTAGAAGGCTATGTATGAGATCTTTACCAGCAGAGAGACTACATAGGTTGACCTTACACAAATGAGTAGCATGTCTATGGCTATCAAACGGGCACGTATCCTGGCTTCGCGAAATAAAATCTACAAAAAAAAATCTTTTTATGCTCTTCTCACCCAATGCAAGTTCTAAGCCTTATAAGCAGGGTTGGCATGATTAAAACATGTTGTTTTAAAACACATATTGTTTAAAACAGTATTTAAAACAGTTTGAATTTAAACCTAGTTTTTTTATAACACGTTTAAAAACACAGATTAAAATAAGTTTTAATCATAGTATAAAACAATAAGAAGGAAAACAAGTTTTAAAACTACTTTAAATGGCGAATGATATAAAATAAAAATATTTTAATATTTTAGAGTCTAAATAGCTTGACATAAAGCCAGTTGAGTCTATGCTATTGCTATGTTATATTTTTGAACTTTTATTGGCATTGTAATTACATAGAACACATTTAATGAGGTGTTATCAGTCGTAGAATTAATAATGAAATGAAATATCAGCTGTCGAAAGAAAGTAAATCAATGGACTAATGGTTATTCCCCTCGTATAAATATTGATGTTTCCCCTATTCATAGAATAGAATTCATAGGTCATAATAATATATAATATAATATTTCACGACTATCACACAACGCCGTCTAGTCCCAAGCTAAGCAGAGCTTGTGTTATGGGTACTAGACAACTGATAAACATACTTATATATTTCTAAATACATACATATTATAAATAAATTACACCCAGACCCAGATACATAGATTATTCCTCGCCGATATAATCCTTTATGGATAGTCCCATTTAAAAATCAACATTATATAGAACATACAGGGCGAATGTAAAGCGTTCAGTATTGATTATAGAATGATACGCAATATAAAATGTTTACAATTGATCGTTTTTTGTAAATATTTAATTTACTATGGCGAATTTAAAAATATCTAGTCTAGGAATGAAACATTATAGGCCGAATTAATTTGAAATAATGCCCTAAACTAAATAAAAACACTTGTTTAAAACAATTTAAACTGTTTTATAAAAAAAGCTATTTTTTTCCAACCCTGGCTATAGGTACCCACAGTGTACTCCAGTAGGTAGGTTATACGCCACGATCGAATAAATCAATCATACTAAAGCCAGCATAGGTCATATCAAGTAGCGTTTCTACGTACGATTCGTTTAATGTTAATCCCTAAATTTCAGAAATAATTAACTAAAGGCAGTTTTATCAATCAACGGATAACTCGAGTCAAACCAAAGTTAAAGACGTCTGTGAAGTTAGCTGCAGGTGCAGCTACGCGCAGGTACAGTCAATACCTTAGTAAATTGGTTTAAACAATATATTTGTTTCTCCTAACGTTAATACACTTTCTAAGTACTTTATCATGAAAATACATTTTTATGTCGATGTTTCACCAAGTTAGCGGTTTGGTCAATACATCAGATAATGTAATTAATTTTATAGCTGTGTACAACAGTAAAAAACACATAGTTATAGTTTTTAATTAGCATTATCCTGTGCTTTATGCCTCAACAAACATCAACAGTTATTCTATACTTTTTAATCAAATCAAAAGTATTATGAGCTCGACTATACAGATGCAGGATCTTGTACGCGTGTGCAGAATACGCACATAATTTACTCACGCTCAAGGCCCCGCGTAGGGCGAGTGCAGGTGAGGGAGAGGGTGCCGCCCTCCACGTCCTAGAAAGGCGCGCTAGTACCTAAAATTGCTTTCAACCTATCGGAACGTACGATGTTCCAAACCACCTTTAACTTTGAATTTATAACTATACTAATATTATAAAGTCTTTTTGTTTGGTCGCGCTAGTCTCAGGAATGCATTGAAAAATTCTTGTAGTGTTGGATAGCCTATTTATCGAAGAAGGCTATATAACACACTAGGGCCCTCGCGAGCACAGCAGTAACTAAAAACGCGAAATCATGGGGGACAGATAGTTTTAGAATAAAAATTGCGGTTGTAACAACTTTTGTACCGAAAACTATATTTATTCACTAGCTTTTGCCCGCGACTTCGTCCGCGTAGAAGTCGAAAATGGTTTTATTAGGTTTTTTGAGATACGAAAATATGAAATATTATTTATTATCTTCGTCGTGGTGATAGTCCATCGAATTGTACGGCGAGCGATATTGTATCTTAAGATAAAATATTATAGTATCTTAGCTGTGTGCAGCGCCCCTTAGTGAACTTCACTGCGGGTGACGTAACCTACGACAAACTTATTATTTGCGGTTGGTACAGTAATCGGGTCTAGGGATCGAACCGCAAAATTAAGTTTGTTTTTTATTGTTTATACTTTTCCGGGGTAAAAAGTACCCAGTGTGGTGCCCAGGACATCAAAGAATAATTAGAAATTAGTTTAATCGTAATCGAACCGATAGTTCTTGCGTGATGCCTGAACAAACAGACAGACAGACAAAAATTTTTTTTAATCGCATTTTTGGGTTCGGTGTCGGTCTAGTAATACAATCTAGTCTAGTGCCATTTATTTTTTTGATATTTTCAATGTACAGAATTTTCACTTCTACAGATTTATTACAAGTATAGATTAGATAACCAGCAAGCCATATTTTTCAATCGTTACATGATGAGTGAAAAATCTCTCTGAATTTAAACATCGCATTAATAACTTTAAAAATCGTTTCCCACAAAAATATATCTCGGATTACTAACGCAAAAGTTACGCTTATCCCTCTTCTGTAAATCAATCTTTACAACGGCATGTCTATTAATAGCAACAGACAGGCCAACGATGCGACATTATACAATAAAAAAAATTTAGGTCACAAGCACTTATAAATATGTATTCTGCATGTCCATGTTATGCTACAGTTATTCTTTCAGCGCTGTATAAAAATAAAACATGTTTATTTTGGCACTTTATCGTGTTACTAAAATAAAATTACACTTCAGTTGTCGTTTTACGCTATTTCAGTGCGTTTTCCAAAGTGATTGAAGTCATATTAGTTTGAAGAGCCCAGTATGATCTTTCGATACATTCATCACTCGCTTGTCACGACGCTACATATTATTGGCGTTTGTGAAAGAAATGTCAAATTCATTTCAACTTTTCTATGTGAAATATTAGTTTCTCAACAGCTTTTGTCGTTTAGAACTTGAAATATTGCTTTAAACGTGAAATGTTAGGACATGTGAGTCTGCGAATAACTATGTAAATAGTTCACATTCATAGTTTCCCGCACCGTCTCTTCCTATTATGCCACTTGGATGAGCATGAGCACTAAGACGCAAATAAAGTAACCAAGTTTACGGAGTGTAACTAAACTAGACAGATAACTACAATACTACACTTTAATACGATCGAGAAATTTTAAACATTATAATTTTTGCCAAAAGACGTTTACAATAAGACATTATACCTCCCCCAAGCGACACCAGTCCTGTAATATAGTACCTATTCTTTAATCTGTGCCTGTACGTCTCGCATCCATCGGATTCCCTTTCGTTTCGATTCCGTTTATTAGCAACAAATTATAAGAACCGACGCGAACCGTAAGCCTACTATTAAACACAACATAATGACGATAAAACATTTTAGACCAGCAATTAAAGTCAGATCCAATAGTACAGCGATAGAATTAAGGTGACAACCCTGTAGCCCGCCGTCTGCTAACATTTGAAAGGAACCCGTTTCCCTAAGGGGCTAACACCTTGCGGGATGAGCAGATGTTTGGTTTTTGTTTAGGTCCACGTGGTAAAACGTTTAGTGCAATCTGCCTGTGTTTAAGACAGGGTATCATTCAATGCTTGGCAACATGACAGTACACAGTTAGATCTAATTAATCTGTGGGTTAAAAAAAAACTCTTAAACCTCATTTCTCCCGAATCTTCAAGACATTAAAACAAAAAACAAAAACTGGGCAAGTGCGAATCGGACTCGTGCACTGAGGGTTCCGTGCAAACATAGCTACGTGTGTGAATAGTTCAATTCCCGAATGGAGTCTCGAAGATTTTTCGAATCGCAAAGAAAGTTTTTTTTGTGACGTAACAACAAATTTTCTGTTTTTAGATTTATCCCTGTATCTATACTATATGACCTTGATTTATGTCAAATTTCAGGATTCTGGGTCAACGGGAGTACCCTATGAATTTTGGTTACTTTGAGTGTCGAAATACGCGTTGTTTGCGACCTAAACGGCCGTTTATTTTTTTTTCGTTAACTAAGAAGTTTGATTTTTTTCGCAGCTTCAAGGAACCGCAGATCTTAGTCTGTGGTTTTTATTTCAACTCGATACCTCCACGCGTTTCCGAGTTAAAGGGTCTTGACAGACAGACAGACGGACGGACAAAAAAGTGATCCTATAAGGGTTCTGTTTTTTTCCTTTTGAGGTACGGAACCCTAAAAATAGCAGCACTGTACTGTAATTTTTCTGAAGCAACGGCACGGTAGGCGCAATGATTGAGCGATTGGCTACTGAGCTGCGTGTCGCGGTTTCAATTTCCACACGGAACAAAATTCGTATAGCCTACAGATAGGTGTTCCGGATCTGGGTAAATGATATTTATTTTGCAATTAGGTTTTAAAAAAACACTTTTACACGTCTATTTTTTGTTAGTTTAAACTAGATGAAGCCTAGCGACTACCCAGAGAAGAAACTCCGAAACAAAGTCAGGGGTCAAAGTCTCTTTGGGGGTGTCTTGTGCGAATTTACTTGTTTGTGAACGCACCCACGATACAAGAGTTATTCCTAGTGTGGGGCAAGATCTAAAAAACAAAAAAACGATCCCACCGAGCTTCGTGGTAATAACGTAATCCGACTGGTGATGAAATCAAATTAAAGCTGTGTAGGACTTGCCAAAAAGAATTATTTTATTAAAGTGCACCAACCGGAATTCATTCTTTCACAAATTATTCATTTATGTGGGGAAAACAGTACGTACATTTTATCAAACAAAATTTTCAATGTAATTTATTTTTCTTGTTTTCTTGCTGAATCGAGCGCACAGAGTAACCTGCCAGCTTCTATATTTCATGTTGAACGAAGGAATACTCGTCTCGTGATTCCGAGAATCAGGATCAGAACTGTAGGTACGGCAGATAAAGTATGTACGTATTATAACAATCAACAAATATGAAATTTCGACGTAAAATCAATAAGCTTCGAAGTACAGAGGTAATTGTTACACCTGCGAGTAAGTAGGTCAATATGAAGTTTTGATACTCTAACAATAGATGTTAGTTACCCGAGAGGTATCGCTGTATCTGTTTTCTATAATTCATAGAAAACCGATACAGCGTTATTGTATGGTAACTTAATTAGTCAAGCAAACAGGTTAGCCACACGTGTTCACCGTTTCCCAGACAACCTACGCAGTATTGAAGCGATGCTACCATATGCGACTAGTCCCCAAGTCGGAAAGCGGACGCCAACAGGATGTTGTGAAAGTTGATATAGGAGAGACGACAAACTGTCGAGGATGCACAAAGTCGAACAAAAGCAAAAAGATTTGTTTCGTTCCAATTATTCCAGGCCGACGAAGTGAACGTGCTGTAGGCAAACAAATTATATAGAAATATTCACGTTTCTACACTAAAAACAACAACAAACGGTGAAGCGCGATAACTTTAGGGAAGGTTTTCGAAAGAAGCCGAATACGTCCAAATACCCCTTTTTTTTGAGATGAGAAATCAAATAACAGAGACCGCAATACAAGATCTTAACGCGATCCATTTTACGACCTAAACTGAGCTGTTAAAGGTGTGGAGCTACACAGGGTCAAAAAGACTTGCTTCGTTCCAATTATTCCAGTCCCCCTAGCTAAGTTACGATCGTTTCGTTTGCGTCGAACGCCTCGAGTAGGCCACGCCTAAGATTCCTTTGTTGTGACGTCATCTCAAAACCTCAGTCACGTAGTCAGAACAAAGGAATAGAAGGCGTAGCCTGCTCGACGCAAACGAAACGATCGTAACTTGGCGGGGGGGGGGGGGGGGGGCAGACCGACGAAGTTAACGTGCTGAAAGCAAACAAATTATATAGAAATGTTCACGTTTCTACACGACACAAACAACAAACTGCGCTATATAGGGTGTATAGCTTCATCACTCTTTCTCGCTCACACGCTTGACATTTTAACACGTCATGTTAAGGCCCCTGCTCCAGTTCTGAGTGGGATGAGGGAGCGTCAAACTTTTACTTACTAAAACCCACTGGTGTTCCTTTAGGTGACCTTTGCTATCCAGGGCCACGGTAACTCTTTAGAACAATTCCGTAGCACGTGTAAATACCCCTTTAGGGAGTTTCAAAAAAAAAAAAAAAACGGGCAAGTGCGAGACGGATTCGCGCAGTGAGGGTTCCGTACAAACTTAAAAACAGAAAAAACAGTTCAATTCCCGAATTGAATTAAAAAGTTTTTTTTGTGACGTAACTACAAGTTTAGTTTTCAGATTTTTTCCTGTATCTGTGCTACAAGACCTTGCTTCATGCCAAATTTCAGGAATCAAGGTCAACGGGAAGTCCCTATGAATTTTGATTCCCTTGCTGACCTGAGTAAAATGGTTTTAATTACAACTCGATAAGCCTACGCGCTCCCGAGATTAAGGGTCTTAACAAACAGTCAGTCGGACAACAAAGTGATCATATAAGAATTTTTTTTTTTTAGATGGCAAAATCATCTTATGACAAATCCCGCTCTCGAGCGGAGCGGGAGATAGTATCAGACTTACTGATTTACTGACTAAAAACCCACTCCTGTTCTTTCTTTGCACTCGTCCCAGGGCCCCGGGTTTCATTTTCACACTACCCGGCTTCGACCCTGCTGGGCCCCTACAGTTGCTGACATCTCCTTGAGGCGCGCGTGGAACAGTACGCGCCGTCGACGACTTGGCCTCGGTCCGGACGGTCACCGTACGGTCGGACGGCGAGGCACCCATTGCTCGCCGTCCGCAAGCCCGCGCCTACGGTGGCCGGAAACTCGGGATCGGAATCCCAGCGGCGGTTGGAGCGTGAGGACCATTGCGTCGCGCGATCGGCCGCCTCCTTTGCTAGCATTACTGCTTCGCAGAAGGAGGCGACCGCCTGCCACTCCTCCTCGCTCCGGACCATGGCCGGTACCAAGGCCTAGCGCGAGAGATCGCGCCCACGAGGACACGGCGTTGCTTTGCCCTAGCTGGACACACCTCCACCGTGTCCTCCGGGCGGTCCACACAGTGGCGACACCCGGGCGTCGCTTCCGCACGAATCCGGTGCAGGAACTTGTCGAACTTACCGTTTTCGGTGAGAACCTGCGTCATGCGGAAGATGACGACACCGTGAGGTCTTTCCAATCACGCCTCAAAGAGGGGACTTACCGCCATAATTGTGGCGTACCCAATCATATAAGGCTTCCGTTTTTTCTTTTGAGGCACGGAAAAAGCAGCAAAAATGGACCAAACAAGAGAAAATGTTTCGGAACAAATAAAGGTCGTAGATAATTATTTTTGCATAACATTAAGCATAATACAAATTAGCTCAAAGGCACATGTGGCATCAACGTTTATTGTTTATCTGCGAGACCGTTGCAAATGTCATATAAACAATGTCCACATGGAACCATGTACAGTATAAACAACTCCCGAACACTAAGACCAGTTTTGGACACAGTTTTCTGTCTAAGATAGAAGTTGAGTCTCCAAGTTACACCGTATCAGGGGCGTAATTATCGCCGTATCAATGATACAGGGCCTCTGGTCTACAGGGGCTCCAACGTGTGCAAAAATTCGTTACTTTTTATCCACTTACCATGTTCGACCTGCCCTATCGCGAGTCCGACTCACTGTATCTGTGCTAGTAAATAAACCCTGTTTTGTAAAAAAAAAAAAAACCCCTCAATCATTTTTGATACAGGGGCCTTTGGGACTAGCTACGCCACTGTTCCGTATATTAGGACCGAGATACGTAGAACACACTTTTCTCTCCATAATCGTAGCTTCGTAGTCTGCTAAGACTTAGGAGCTCAAAGTTTGGAACTATCTTCACAAACTTAGTACAGCAGTCGGTGAGCCGACAGTTTCAAAGTCATGTGTTGATGTGTTTATTATTTGTCGAATCTTAAACAATGAATTGTCAAAACTGCTTGTCTTAAGGCTGTGTCGACAGGGCCACATGACAGGGTGATAACCATGAGACGATTTGTAGACGTGGTTAGTGGCCCTGACTGCTACACCGGAGGTTGTGGATTCGAATCCCACCCAAGACAAATGTTTCTGTGACGAGCAGGATCATTTGTTTTGTTTCTGGATGTAATTTATCTATAATATGTATGTACTTAGAAATATATAAGTAAGTACCTAGGTTTGTTCATCAGTTGTCTAGTATCTACTCTTAGCACAAGCTCTTCTTAGTTTGGGACTAAATTGCGTTGTGTAATAGTTGTGGAATATCTTTTTAATTATTATTAAATATACGCCTTAGCACTGTTGCTGCATTGTCGACATGCACTTATCTGCGAGGACCATTATTTGGTGCACTATCACTACACAAAATGACTATGTACAGCGTGTAGAATTTTCCTGCTTCGCAGTAAAGAAAAGAAAACATTACAAAACCTGCATGGTGAAATAAATTCTTGATAACAAATCTACTACACTATAGGGATCGGAAGAGAGCTTACAAACGATTTATGTAGCAACGTGCTCGGAGGACCGGTGACGGGTGGGATGGGGAAACACTGAAGATGTCTGGCAAGTGAATTAGATAGGCGTTTGCTTAACCCTTATAGCTTATCTTTTCTAATAAAGAAACGTGGTTTTGTAATCTATCATCCATTACTCTCCTCTGGATAAGTGTCAAAATACATTGTTTGTTCCTACCAAGGACCGAATGTACTTATTCATTCCGTGGCATGAAAAATAGAAAGGTCGAGACGGGTCTATCTTTTCTTTAACTTAGCCGTATAAACGAATCGATAAGAGAAAAAAAACAGCAAGGTACGGTGAGCCAGTCAGGCACTAAGGCCACTGGGTCATCAGGAATGAAGAATCAGAATTAAGTCATGTGTCAGGCTATATTACAGACTTAAAACAGTGGTGGGCAATCGCTCATAATCATGAATGATCGGCATAATCGGATTACTTTGTAATACTAATGTTGATAATCGATTATGAAATTAGTAACTAATATGTTTTCATAATCGAATGACGTTACTAATTAGTACACTAATCGTGTTTTATAAAATCGACACTTCGACAGTTGTTCCGTGACTTCAGAAGAATATTTTTGGCATGTAATAAGCTACATTATTATTTTTATTTAATTATCTTTATTCCAAAAAGGTAAGTAATTTATAAGATAAGCCCCACAAAACCGTTGCAATGGTTTGACTGTGGGGTCGGTGAGTCTCTAAACATATTTAAACGTACTTAAAATATTTCTAAATAATATAATTTTAATTTGCGTCTAAATCTATTTGTGTTTGTTTCACTCCTTATGTCGGCCGGCAGACTGTTCAATAGGTATGGCATTCTCTTTTTTAGTGTTCTGTCACCAAAGTAATTGGTGACTTTGGGTACATTGAATCTACCAGCAGCCATAGATCGTGTATTATGATTATTGTATACGTGAGTTAAGCTATGCTCTTGGGTACTGTGGTGGTTAACTAATAAAAGAACATGCTTATGTAAACTGCATGTTATAGTGCACGGTGAGTGTGACGCTTAAATACGCGTCGCGGGTAGCACCACGAATTTGAATGTATTCTCTTCTCTGTACTGTATTTTTTTATTGTGTTTTGTAATGAGAACAAAATAAATAAGTTTTCTTTATTTCAATCAAGTCGCGACCGCGAGCGTGACTGCCAACTACTTATTTAGAAGATTAGTATTAGTATAGTTATCGGCACGGATCTTGAGCGCGCGGCGAAAGACGGCGCTTTGCGCATCGTACACTTATGGCAAAGAAAATTCTGGTTGAAGGTAAATGTTAAAAAAAAAAACAAATAGTTTAAATCAAATTCGCTGTGTTTCTCTGTCTGTTTTTCCATTTACTTATTAACCATGCAACAGATTTTCATACGGATTTCATTATCTTTTAGAGAATTTCTACCGGAAGGTATGCATATTGTAGCAAAGACGAAAATTTCAAAGATTTGTAACACCCCTGCGAAGAAATTCCCAACATTTTACCTACTTTTGAAAGGAAATTTCTCTGTGTGCCTGTTATGCGTTCTCGGCTAAACCATTTTTGGTGACATAATAACCACTAATAAAATAACCAATAATAAAAATAAAATCGATGGATTAAAAATCACGAGTCAATTTATTGGCACGGAAGTGTACTCGTCATCGTTAGGTACATGCAGCAAGCACGGAACCAATCACGAATGACGTCTATGATGCGATGCGCGGCGAGCCAATCACTGACACTCCCCGCCCCCGTGTCTCACTTCATACCACCAAAGAGACCTAATATTTTACTTCTGCGCAAGTAACAGTCAGCGCTCAAGATCCTTGCCGATAACTGTAATATTAACTTGTTATAATCGAAATATCTCGAGACATCTTCATAATCGAATGATTTCTCACCCTCTCTGTGACAGGGAGAAGATCGTTAACCACCACGAGGGCCTAGTATGTATTGTCTATTAGTGGATGTAAAATTTCTTGTAACTTTTTTTGTTCCAAGACTTACCAGTTTTCTCGAGACATTTTCCTTCACGGTTTCGAGAGCAGTGATGATGAAATGGCTAAAGGAGTGACCAGACAGTTGCAAACTAGCGTTCGAACCAAGGTAACCTTGGTTTATGTGTTTGGTTTGGGTTGCGGCTTCATGGATGTAAACTACGCGCCAACACGTTCGGTGGTTGGGAAAACGCACCTTCCAACCAAGGGTGTTGAAGGTCATGGTTTACAACTGCTCTCTACACGGATTGAAACCAGCAAGGTCACCTTGGTTGGGACGTTGGTTTGCAACCATCTGGTCACCCCATTAACGTGCCTGGCTAATAGGGATGTAACAAAAGTGGTTACGTCAGATTCAAATTCGGAAATGGATCATCAGTGCTCCTCGACTACTCAATACTTAAGGTCAAGGTTTAAACCAGTGTTGTCATTGCCTTGTCCACCTTTTTCATCTCCAGAAAAAACCTCCTTCAATACGCTATGTTAATAAAAACAAAATGATAAACAGGGAAGGCTATTTTAGTCTAGAGATTTTCCGCCCGATGCCTTGCCAGCAAGTAGGCCATATTTATAGGTCATGTTTATCTGGGTCCTGGGCTCCGCACAGGTGGCCGGGGAAAGAGTGACGTGATGACAGGACGAGGAAAGCAAAATAAAAGGTTGCTTTATTATTTACTAACTGCTGCTAGCGGCTTCTCCCGCGTGGTAGTAAAAAATATCCGAAAGGAACATAATCTCGGGATATAAAGTATTCTATGTAGTTATTATTTTAAGACCTGGTCTACCAGTGTACCAAGTTTCATCGAAATTCGTTGAGCTGTTCGAGCGTAATGAAGTACCTAACAATCATACGAACACAAAGTATGTTCGCCTTTATAATATTTTTTTAAAGTTTGATTACAAAGTCCGCTTCGCTTAACGAACATAGATCATTATCATCATCATTTCAGCCGAAAGACAGCCTATGTCCAGCAGTGAACATAGGCCTCCCCCAAATGTCGCCACAACGAAAGTAGATACTTGCAATTAATTCCTTATATAGGGTCGTGTTTCTCATTTTAAGATTACTGAATTCGCATGTAATTTCTTGCATCCTTAGCTTGATAAATTTACACCAAAGCAGATAAGTTACCAGGAAATAGATTGCTGGCAAAAACAATAATTGAAGTTTCCAAACCATTTCTGACGTAATACGAACATTTTGGAGAAGTTGGGTTAAAACAAACAAGTTATAGCCGCACAAAATCCGGGCTACAGAATTACAGTTATCCTAAGAATTTCTGCTCACGCCGTATACAATGTAATTAGGCGATACGCGAAGGACATATCCACTAATGGGATCACCTAATCCTAGCTTATCTGAGCGCAGTGCTGATGAATAAGGGAGACGCTAGGTCTGTTTATACAAAAAATTAAGAAATGTGTGCGAAAGATACGAGCGAGGAATGTGTCCTCTCACAGCCTTTGCGGAAACAATTACACATTTTCGCCGCTACACATCTTCGCAGTTCTCTGGTAGAAAAGCATCCTGGTGCACTCTATGATAAAACATATTAATATAGTCCTACAGAGAGTAGTGGTGGCCTAGTAGATACCTAATTAACCCGACTTACGAGTTAATCGTGGGTTCAAACCCAGCCAGGCGCATTACTTTGTGAAACAAATGGTTTCATCATCACTGTTCTCAAAACTGTGAAGGAAAACATCGTGAGGAAACCAACATGTCCCAGAATTAAAATTTCGAAATATGTGACAACCACCAATCCGCACACCCGCGTGGTGGATTACGGCCCTTTGCCTACTTGAGAGGAAGCCCGATTCCCAGCAGTGGAAACATTAAAAGGCTGATGATTATGCTTATAATCCTACAATTTTATCGATATATGAAACTCACTGAGGCAAACGGGTGTTTGATGCCTAGCGACCAAGCTGAAAACAATTTTATTACTACCTACTTACTATATATTGAATACATAATTATATCAATGATGAAAGCGCTTGGCGTAAGACTAAAAGAAGCTTGTAATTACAGATTAGTACTTAATAACGTTACCAGAAGTACTAATTAACGTGAGGGATATGTTGGGTTAATGTCCTTTGAGTCAGTATCGCAACGCACAACACTGCGATACATAGGTACGGTGTCGAACACAAATAATCCTTCCCACCGCTGACGGATACTGCGACGAAACAAAAAATTTCAGACTTTTTTTCTAATGATTTATGACTGTGTCCGACATTATATAGCGGATTTTTTTAAGGTACTTCTCAGTCATCCAATGACTTTTCACCTTAAAAAAGGAGCGAGGCGCGTGTGGAACACTACGCGCCCTCGTTGACTCGGGTTCAGGCCGGATGGTTACAGGACAGCCGGACGTCGAGCTACCGGTACTCCCTTTCTGCTCCTAAACTTATTTATCCGAAAATCATTATCCATAACACGTTTGCTTCAAACTTCAATAACCATAATGTTCAAAATCCCGAAATTTTGTTTATCATAATTATCTTTAGTTCTAAAAGTATTCTGTCATAATATCGAGAATTGAATCTCCTAATTTTACTTGACCTAAAGTCATGTGTCCTAAGTTTTGTGTTAAATAATGTGTATTATTCCGAATGTTTATTTATATTAAAATTTTTGAGTCCTAAAACATTTGCAAAACATTAGGTTTTAGTGACAGAAAACGAACTCCACGCAGTCTTGTGTGCACTACCCCTAGAGTGTAATTTAAAATCGCGTAGGCGCGGAGGGGCGAGGCTATGGAAACTCGCGTGGGACCGCCGGAGCCCCGCAGCGCTGGAGCCGTGACAGCAACCATGCCTGCTGCATGTTACATGCTTGCTTGCATGCTACATGCTGCGTGCTTGTTTGCATGCTCCATTCTTGCTTGCATGCTGCATGCTTGCTTGCTTACAAAAACCACATATTCACAATCAACTGCTTTATTATTGCTTTATTTTTTTTGTATAATATATTTATTTATGTATAATATTTTTTTGAATGCAAAACGGTTTTGTCTTTTGTATATTATATACCAACGGATTTAGAACATATTATATTTAGGGATTTCATTGATCTTATGTGATATTAAGTTCGGGTAAGTTATCATTCGGACAAATGTTGATTAGGACAAAAAAGTTATGGCACTTTAAATTATGGATAAAAAATATTGGGGCCACAATAGAGAACCCGAGGTACCCACTGCATACCGGGTAACGCAGCGTTGAGCGTTCCGACCAAAAGACTAATTTATGATTATATTCTTAAGCGACATTTTGTAATTTGGAGTAATGTTCTTTAGGTCATTTAATACTTCTGATGTCGATTAATTGTTCCATTGGACCCTCGCGTCTATTATTCAGATTTAACTCCTTTGTCAAATATGTCAGATATCATTAATTTTTAAGTAGTAGGCAAATCTTAGAATGGTTTCTGGCGAATAAGAAATAAGAATAAGCTTTTTTTCTCATGTCGAGCGGAATATGTTTAAATATTGCCATTATCCAAGAAAGTGAAGTTCAGAGATACGATGAATAGATTGTGTGAGGGATGAAGTGTCTAGAATAACGGCTAACTGTATAATGTATGGAAAAAGAAGACATCAGCGCCAACTGCCAGTAAATTTAGATTTTTCATTTGGGCTGCGGGAATGTTCGAAGGAATTACCGTGACCCCGAAACGCAAAGGGCAACTGAAGGAGCACAGGTGGGTTTTAGTCAGTAAAATTCTGACATGCCCTCTCCCTTCACCCAAAGATAGAGAAGTTATTTGATAATTTCCCGTCTCAAAATAAAAAAGGTAGGTATCCTAATTCATTAAGAGAGAACAATGATGTCTGTTATTTTAAAAGACTTTTTTTTAAACTGTATGTATGATATATTCCAGTATAAGTATGATATACTGAAAGAAAGAAAGAAAGAAAAACAGTTTATTCGCGCGAAATGACGCAATCTTAAAACTAGGTAACAAACACTGGAACTGGAAAATTTTCTTCCTGAAATAAAAAGTAGGTATGTAGCTATGTGCCATTCCAGGACATGGTTGACCCGTTTACTAAATTTTATCCAAATCCGTTCAGCCGTTTGAGCGTGAAAGAGTAACAAACATACACATACAACCAAACATAAATACAAATTTTTGCCTCTATAATATTAGTGTGAAGTGTGATGACCCGTTATCAAACGTGGATTTCCCTCTGGTTATCTCGGGAATATTTGAAATAAACTTGATTTCTTTTATGCTATCTATTTTTGACGCGGGCAAAACCACTGACAATAGCTAGTACTTAAAATGATGTCACACTTATCCATCATACGTGCATCACGGATTTATTAATCCAGATAAAATAATTATGAATCAATTAAAGCAGTAGATTAGGAAAAAAAATATGCTTGATAAAAGGAAACTCGTGGTCTTTGGTGTAGTTTTAAGTAAGTAAAAGACTGACACGTCCTCTCGCTCCACCCAGAGCGGGGGAAGTCATGGGATAACTTCTCACATAAAAAAAAATATATTTTCAAAGTTAGAGATTCAGGGTCTAGCAACAATAATTAACATTCAAATGCCATATTATCTAACACACATGACTCTGAAACGTGGTCGCTCACAATGGGCTTCATCAGAAGGCTTCAAGTCACCCACCCATAGGGCAATGGAAAGGGTTACGCTCGGAGTTTCCTTGCGTGATCGCATCTGGAATGAAGAAATCCGCAGGAGAACAATGGTTACCAACATAGCCCGAAAAAAATCAAAAATTACCAAACTTAAGTGGTATAACTAGAATCTGTCCAAGATAAGAGCGAAGAAGAGAAGAGCAGTGGTGGCCCAGTAGTAACGGCCCTGACTTACGAATTGTGGGTCGCGGTTTTAAACCCAGCCAGGCGCATTACTTTGTGTAATTTATTTCATCACCACTGCTCTCAAAACGGTGAAGGAAAACATTGTGAGGAAACTAACCTGACATCCACCAACATGGCTCTAGGCCTGCGTGGCGGATTATGTTCCAATCCCACTTCTAGAGAGACCAGATTCCCAGCAATGGGAATATTAAAAAGCTGATTATGCATGTATGTTCAAGATATATATATAAAGCAACCCTACACCTGCATGAAATGTAAAAAAAAAACACAAAATCAATGGCGTAAGTGCAAATGACAATACAATTCAAAAGTCAGTAGCATATTTTCTAACTCATTGCTTTTGCAATATTTTTTTATATTATTTAGCTCTCTCCTCAACCACCTTATATTCGTTTCTAATTTATTTTGTTAACATCTCATTTATTGGTAGATGTCATTATTTATTTTTTCTTGCTTTTTAGGGTTCCGTACCTCAAAAAGACAAAATGAAACCCTTATAGGATCATTTCATTGTTCGTCTGCCTGTCTGTCTGTCAAGACCAATATTACGGGATCGCGTGGAGATATCGAATTGAATTAAAAACATGTACTTAGGTCGGTGGTCCTTGTCCCTTGAAGCTATGAAAAAATCAAACTTCCAGGTTACATTCTCAAGGGAATCAAAATTCATAAGGTACTTCCTTCTTACTTTCTTTACTTGACCCAGGTATATGAAAAAATCTGAACTGTTTTGTAGTTACATCATAAAAAAAAAAACTTTTTTACGGTTCGGAAAAATCGTCGAGACTCCATTCGGAAATTGAACTACTTACATAGGTAACTTTGTACGGAACCCTCAGCGCGCGAGTCCGACTCGCATTTGCCCACTTTTTTTTTTATTGTATATAGCCACTTTTTTATAATGTGAATCTACTGTAGACTCCGCGAATTCTTAGATTACTACCTATTACGACTCCCTTTTTTTATTATGAGTTTTTATTGTGCTTATTGGTTACAATATTGACTGGTCTACACTGTCCATAAATAATTATGTATTAGTACTGTAATATGGAAATATTGTAACATCAACATTTTTTTTTAAAGAGTAACCATGGAGTTTCTTGCTGGTTCTTCTCCTTAGGAATCGACCAAATTGTGACCATGCACTAGCTTCTGAAGTTTCATAAGTGCCGATGTGAAATAAAAGTATTTGAATTTTGTGACATGACGCTATATCGCCGACGAACCCTAGTTGGGTCGCAAGACATTCAAGCTTTTTAAGGGCGTCCATTTCGAGGTACATTTTCATACAACCGCTATTACGTGATTATGATGTTATTACTCATTTTTCTCTAGATATTTTGTGTACATAGCTATCTTGTGGATATTATCTAGGCTTCTATAGAAATCAAAACATAACTTTATGTAAAACTAATCTAATAAAGATCTCTGAAAATCTGCTATTTTACGTAAACTTTGATCCTACATAACGTACTCATATATTAAAAATATAAAAAAGTACATCAATAGAAGCCTTGCACATTGAATCGAGATTCTGAATGACGACAAATTTTCTGAAAAACTTTTTAATATTTAAAATACACAGAACTGGAGACTAAGCTTTTAAACCATGCACGATGTTGACGATAGGCGAATAGAAAAGGACCCTCTTAATCACAATTCCGTCCTAACTGCTTTCGAGGGACGCAACGAAATTCCTGTCTGAGGGTACGACCCCTCATTGTGAACCTTTTTACGTCGGGAAAAATTTGGCTAAATATCAGTGCGTATAAGATTTTTTATTTATTTTAACTACACTACAATTCCTGATGGTGCGGGTGACAGCTATCGGATTCATACAATGTGGCTATCTATCCTTTTCTCTCATCTTTAAGATGCATATTTTCGTCCTGCTGACATCCTACCCATGCTATGATGCTAAAATGGCTTATCGAGCAAGCTTTTTATTCTTTTGACGAATTTATGATTTAATTTAATTTAAATTTGACGCAAATATTTTTTTTTTTCGGGTGGGAAAATCATCTAATGACATCCCCGCTCTTGGGCGGAGCGACTGAAACTGACTAAAAACCCACTCCTGTTCCTTCTCTGCCATTTTTTTTCCAGGACCCCGGGGATTTCTTTCGCATCACCCATGGCCCCAATAGGCTTCGACCCTGCTGGGCACTTACGGAAATATTAGTATTATTATTAGACTGCAAATTATTGTGACTTTTAATAGGATTGTTTTTATTTTAATTTTTGATTTGGTCTCGATTTATTTATTTTTCTTGTATTTGATTGTCATTTTTTATTATTTCACATTGTTAAGTAATCATTTATTGACTAAGTATAATGTAATATTCTGTATATGACTTGTAAGAATCCCTTACCAATAATTTACTATGACTATGTAAAAAAGACCTTTGCATCCCCGTCTCGCACCTCAATGCGTCCTGGCTGATAATGGCCGCCTACCGAATACAGTTTGTCCGATATTTATGTAGTACACTAATTACATAAATAAAATAAAAAAAATATCAAGATTGTTACGGCTAAAAGTCTAATAATCCCATTGTCCCCGTTTTACTCAAAAGGCAATTACTGATAAGTTTTTTATCTTATTATAAATGTCAAGTTTTTTGTTTTGACAGAGTTTTAGCTTTATTTGGAAGATTTATCAATTATCAGTCGAATAAGTGCACAGACAGGCTCTATAGGAGCCCCATACAACAAAATAACACAAAGGAAAAGAGTTCACATGCGAAGCCTATTTTTTTTTTTCACTTTAAGCTCTGCATATTTTATTATTTTCAGTGGAATCGAATGACCTACTGAACATTGGTAAACGTAAGGGGAAGCTCTATAGCAGGGAAACTATGTGGAATAAGTAAGGGGCCATTTATTTTTAGGAACAGTAGTATAGTAGTACAATAAAGTATGGTAGTATAGTAGTATGTTAAGCTACTAATATATATATATATATAACCATTAAAAGAACTTTTATAACCATATTCACCTGCAAATAAATCAGCAGTGACGTTGCCATGGAAATAGTTAACCTATACGCATCCAAGCGCACATCGCACTGAATGGTCCCTAAGGTGATGTATAAAATCAGTTCAGGGGTTCAGTGACACAAAGTGATAATCTATGAGGGATAATAATTTTTACTAAAAATCCAAACTAGGTACTTATCTAATTATTAGTTTTCAGGGGTCCGTACCTCAAAAGGAAAAAACGGCATCCTTATAGGATAACTTTGTTGTCCGTCTGTCTGTAAAACCCTTTATCACGGGAACGGAACGTTCCCGTGAAATTAAAACCATACACATAGGTCTGCGGTCCCTTGATGCTGTGAAAAAATCAAACTTCTGAGTTAACGAAAAAAAAAGATGCGGCCGTCTTGCGGATGTCGCAAAAAAGTATCAACACTCCCAAGGGAATCAAAATTCATGGGTTACTTCACTTTGATCTAGAATCCTGAACTTTTGCGTGAAGGGTCTCATAACACAAGTATAGAAAAAAATCTGAAAACTGTAAATTTGTAGTTACGTAAACTTTCTTTGCGATTAGAAAAAACCTTCAACTCAATTTGGGAATTGAACTGTTTTCATAGTTAAGTTTGTACGGAACCCTTAGTGCGCGAGTCAGACTCGCACTAGCCCGGTTTTTTTTTAATTAACCTTATTTAAAATAGCAAACAAAAATAATTTTTCAATCATCATTTCAGCCGAAAGACGTACACTGTTGGAAATAGGCCTCCCCAAGCGTCACCACAACAACCGATCCTGTGCGTCTCGCATCCACCGCACTCCCGCGACTCTCACCAAGTTGTCGGTCCACCGTGTGGGGAAGCCTTCCAACGCTGCGTTTTCCGGTGCGCGGTCGCCACTCCAGAACCTTTCGGCCTCATCGACCATCCGTTCGACGAGCAATGTGCCCACTGCACTGCCACTTTAGTTGGGCGATTCTTCGGGCTATGTCAGCGACCTTGGTTCTCCTGCGGATATCTTCATTCTTTATGCGATCACGCAAGGAAACTCCGAGCATAGCCCTTTCTATTGCCCTTTGAGTGACTGTAAGCCTTCTGATGGGGCCCATTGTAAGCGACCATGTTTTAGTACCATATGTCAATTTTTCAACTCTGATCAAAAATAGGCAAGTTAGACCTTTCATTCTGGTGAATGGGAAACTGTCAAGTAATATTAAAAGGATGCACCATCTAAAATGTGACGTCACTGCCATTCGAGTTACGCGTATAGAATATAATCCTCCATTTAAAAATATTAAATGCAGCTTCAATTCACAACCAATGTTGATGAGGTTTTCAGAAATACCTACATTTATTTTTAAATTCATTTGTTGTTAAGTACCAAATATTGTGAAGGGCACAAAACAAACAAGTACCCAATTGCCCGCATGTGACATTTTGGTAGGTCATGTTAACCTCGTATAATTTTTATACTAAGGTTTTTTCAATATAGCATGGGTAGGATGACAGCAGGACGAAATATACGCATCTTTAGAATGAGAGTAAAGGATAGGTAGCTACATTGTTTAAATCGAACAGCTGTCACCTGCACCATCCTAATGCAATTGTAGTATAACTGACAGAATGTCACCTTTTCCAAGCCCTCTTCCCGCTTCTTGTTAAGCAGAATAACCATGAATGTTAAGCACAAAAACATACCTTTAGTCTCCTCACAAGCTCATCTGGACCGAGGTCATCGGTGATTGGACGGCAGCCTTGCGGGTACACTATTTCCGCCATGCTGCCAATCTGGAAGGTAAGAGAGAAATTTGAGTTAGTTAAAATGAATTATAGAAAGACTTGGGGGAGGCTTTCGGACAGCAGTGGAATAGTAAGGGCTAGATAAAAAAAAAATGAATTATAACAAACTACTATCTGCCCAACCCTACTATTTCTTGACAGTTCAAGAGTACCTGGAAATGGTCCAATTGAAGTATATAATATAATATTTATTTATTTTAAGACAACTTTTGGTCCATATTATATGTTAGTACTTATTTCTATGTTAGTTCATACATTACATCACACATCACATAATTATTAAATTCAATTACAATTGTCACTAAATTAATAAAATGTCTTAAAATAAAAATTAAAAATGTCAATAGATAAAATATCAATAAATTAAATGGCACGGAAACAAAAAAATTAATGTCATAGAATAAAAAATATAAAATGTTAGTAAATAAAATGTCATGGAATAAAAATAAAATTTCAATAAATTAAATTTCTTGGAATAAAAATTAACACTGTCCACAATCATAACATACCAAACCACCACAGAGGTTAACTTTGTTAGTAAATAAAATCTATATAATTGGATGGAAATTTACGTTTCTATATTTAACTAAGTATCTTAAATTCAAATTAGTAAATTTAAAAATCCATTTAAACAAGTATCAAAACAGAATCATCAATCAGGTGTAACACTATGTGACGCAAAACTTTTAAGAAATTAGTAGCATAGCATGAACAGAATTAAATGCTTCTACAGTTGGGACACAGACCTCATTTCTAGAAGAGGGAATAGGCCATGCTTGCCCTGTGTGGGTTGGTAATTAAATTAATATTTCATTATGCAAAATCCTACTTGTAATAAAAGGTGAATACACAACAATATAATGTCCTCCTTGATATTTGAGATAAAAACTACAAAATAATGATAAACATCATACAAATTCAGTCCATGGGTACTTTAAAGCCCTATAAACCAATACATAATACAAGCTTTTTTTGTCTTTGCCCTTTTAATATGTGCGCCTGAGGCAAATATAAAGCAACAACATTCAGACTTCATCCATACTTTTTTTGATATGACTACTAAACATCTGTTTTACAGGCAGCATAGTATCTGGTATTTTTTTTTTGGCAGGAATGTGGATTCCTCATGAATACCCAAGCTGCCGGGCGCGGGCGAGTCAGCCTGAGCAGTATCAGACTCTTACTTAGTAAAACCACACTCCTGCTATCTTGATTGTCCCTCTGACTTGGACCTTTCATAACATTAAAAGTTTTCAAAGAATTTTTGGATAATTTTGTTGTAACTTATTTTTGTTTTTAAAATATGGTATCCGGTTTGGTAGGACAACTTAGTCGTCTTAGGTATTACCAAGAAGTGGCTAAGAGCCGGAGACAATAGAAGGAACAAATGGTACTGGCATCCATAAAAATTGTTTATTTGCACCTTTAAGTTAACAAGTTTTCTAAATTACAGTAAATATTGGGTGCCAGAGGAAGGGTGAATATCTCCTCATGTAATTACTGTATATTTGTGGGTGATAATTTTTTTTATTATTTTATTAATAAAGGGAGGCTTTTGAACCTTTGCCCATCATTGGAACAGTACAGTCATAATAACATGACCATTGTACAGACCCTGACTGTTGTAATTAAAATTACATAGAATGGTAAACAAGCAGGGAGACCACCCAAAGGCAAAGGGCCTATTACACTACTCAATATTCAGACAGTCTTTGTCTATGTAGCGTCACACAAGAAAAAGAGCAACTTACGTCAATGTCATGTAAAGGAATGAAACAGAATGATGAGACTTGTCTGAATATCGAGTAGTGTAATAGGCCCTAAGTGGTCACCACTATGGACTTCTACAAAACAAACAGAGATTGGGACGAAAACACTTTCTTTAGTCAATTAAAAGAGAAGATAAAATGTACAGAAGATACAATATTTACTTCATAATGAAACTATTTTGTTTTAGCTTAAAAATTATTTTCAACTTTACTAGGTAGATCAGTAGATCCAATTTGGCCATCATCCAACATGCCCAAAACAAAATACTAAAAATTCTAGTCAATTCATCATGGTATACAATCAATCAATCAGTACTTGAAGGTCCCCACTGTGAAAGAAGAGATAAGACACAGGGAAACCATCTACTTGGAGCGACTGAAACGTCACACCTAACGACTTGCATGTGGCTTTATCCAGAATTCAATAAGCCCAATAAGGTGGTTAATACAAAACTTTCTCTTTAATTTCGGAAGTTGTGTGTTTCTATAACAGAATTGACTCTTCGTTATTTAACACGACTTCGAAATTAAAGTTATTTTGCACTTTTTTGTTTTTTACGTTGAAATCGGTTGTATTTATTTTGTAAAAAGTTTTCGTGCCTACCTTCCATCGTCATAGCTCGATAGTTCCTTGCCAGAGTACATCTCATGAAAAATCTAACCTAACCTAACCATATTTGGGAATTATTTTATTACAGTGATAGTGAACATAGAAATTTTAACCGACTTCAAAAAGGAGGAGCCTTTTTGAAGTCGGTTAAAAAGACGGTACAATCTTGATAAGGGAAACAGACTAACGAGTCTAAACCCCAATCGCCTTCTACCCACCTGTTTATAGTTAACAGACTGATTGCAAGCAAAACCTAAAAAAAAATCTAGGTAAGTATATTATAAGACTGATTTCCTTTTTTCAGCGACACAACACAGTCCAAGTGAATATTTTAAACATTTGAACATACATCAATAAATTATGTGTAACCTTGTGTTTGCATTATATAAAAGTGAATACCTATATATTACTTATTATTATGAAACGTCTATATGGATAATCTATATATGATAGCTCCTAACATATCCATATTTCAAACAAAATTAAAATAATGTGTGATATGGTTCTTTTGAACAAATTATTCTTTTCAAACCATACTTTACTGTGAACTTATAAAGTAGTAATGGTAGTACTGATCTTTTTACAAAAATTAAATAATTTATTTAAAAAAAATCTTTTCTTACTTTCTTTTCACTGATTGAGAGCTACACTATTATAAAGTGTCATAAAATATTCATTCCACAGGGACTTATAAACAAAGTTCATTATGTATACATGATGTGTGTGTATATTTGTTACTCCATTACTCTCAAACAGCTGAAAAGACTTGTATGAAATTTGGTACATGCATAGACCTGAAATGACACATACAATTCTTTCAATTTAAGGTAAAATCAAATAGTCTGTTGTATAGAGGTCATTTGGTATTACATTTGTAATTTTAAGTACACAGATGTATATAATAGTTCACATGTATTTCAGTGGTCACCATAAAATTCATTTGTTGATACATTTGTAACTTGATTATATTTCTAAGGTACTTAGGGCAGAATTCACCTATAAAACTAATCGGCTCGCATTTCAATGTTTGCCTAGCATAATCGCGTTTAGCTGCTGTCATTAGTGTCACTTGTAAAAATACAACAAAAGAAAAATACAGACAAGTGACACTAGTGACAGCGGCTAAACGCGATTATGCGAGCCAAACGTTAAAACGCAATTAGTTTTATTGGTGAATTCAGCCCTAAGACATGACATTTAACGTAGTTTGATTCATTTAACCCCAGGTGATTGCCGGTGTTCACTCTCTCATTGTCTTTCTATTGTGTCTCTAATTACAGTATTCAAAAGGTTTAAGTCTTCTTTTTTATACATCATCACCAGCCTTTTCCCAACTAGCTTAGCGTTGAGCTTCCAGTCTAATTGGGTGTGGCTGGTTACTCATGTTTTACATAGAGCGACTGCCTATCAGACCTCCACAGCCACACTGCATCTACTAAGCAACACAATACATAAATCTTCTTACATCTTGATGAATTTAAAGAGGGTTTAATCATGTCAGATTATGCCCCCTCATTGTTGCAATTCAACTTTATAATGCAACTAAACATATAAGTATGACTTATTAAAAATTCAAAATAACCCTGTGCTTAATGCCTATTACCATAACTCCACGAGTCTGTCTGGCTGCTTCTGAAGTAGGAGCACATACCCGTCTCAAAAATATAATTAAATCTCATCTCTCCACCTTGTTTCGGACACACTCCATCATGATGTGGTATATGTCCTCAATTGAGTTCTAAACAGTTTGGTGTTATAACTGTACCCATCAAAAATGAAAACTTGTTTAAGGGTATGTTGTAATGGTTAAGTAGTTAAGCAGAGCTGAACATGTGTGTAATAAGGTTGAGCCTATTGCCATGAACAGGAGATAAGTACAGGTCCAAGGGACTCCTGCATCCTGTCTTGAAGTATAGTGAAAATCAAACCCTTCTGTTTTACATCTGTGCCATAACAAGAATGACCAAAGCTTTATGTTTAATCTTATTATTGACATTGTAGAGGTTTTACTCCTATTGGATAGCTAACCAATCTCTATAGAAGTGCATGAATGAGATAATGGCACAAGATAAAGCACTATTTGCATTGTTTAAAAGAAAGTTGATTACATAGATCAGGTTGGTACACAAAAATGATAACAGCTGCCATGTTATACAAAACTTTGTAGTTTTGTAACATGACAAATAAAACAGGTATCTCTAGGGTTTTAACATCAACAAAACTTATGTATTCAGCATGTTAAATGCATAAGTTTTACTCTACAAGTAGGTCAAGGCATTCAAACAGGAATAATGCTAACCAGATGACCAGAGTTACAGAGGAAACATCTAGAATATAAGGGTTTTATTAAACCCCAAGTGTAACACATGTGGTACACTTCCAACAAAAAGATGTTCAAACTAAAGTCAAGAAATGATGTTCCATGTTTACCTGGTAAACTTCATGCTGTGACATATTGATTAAGACAAGTTGGTCATGACCAAAATGTGCATCCACTAACATCATTAGCTGCATACAAACAGCTTATGTCCACATAGTACTAATTGTTTTTGACCTAACATGATTCCACTGCCTTATCATAAAAATCTTTATTGATTGTAAGCGATCGAGAAAAATAAAGAACCATCGTCCTCAAAACAACACCAATATTATGTTTGGAAACATATAACATGACGTGTCGACCAAATTAAGTCATAACTTTTAGTTTTCTCATAGAAATATCATCACGAACGTGATATTTACCCTACCCTGTTGCTGTGCTCGTGGTTTATACAACAATCAAATTATGCTAGATTACGGTAGACCCAGTTTTTACGACCAAGCAAACAACACAAACTTAAGAGGTTAATCCACCTTAACTGCACCAAATTATATCAAAATATATCGAATTTACATCTTGATTGCACATAAACAGACAACTAAAAACGATAATGGCTAGAATACGTACAAGAATTCATAGACGTGGGCCTGCGTTCACGTCCCGATGTTTACAAAATCCACCACAATATAACTCAAACAAACTGTTCACTATTATAGCATTATAGTCTTATAAAAACGTCACTGGAAAACAAATCATAGGGGTTGAAAAATGTCCTATTGATCTAAATACATAGAAAATTCGTGCTAATAATTTTTTTATCAATCTATGTGGACGCCAAACTGCGGGAAAAACTACAGCGAAGTTGGCATCATATCGCTCGCAATTCAAGGCCGTCTAGAGTCTATGGTGTTATTGGGAAGTTGTCTATGTTCTCTGCGCTTTTTTCGTTTATGGAAATAGTCTATGGTGATAGTATGATAGAATAGAAAAGATGAATAAAAACATTTTTCAATTTTTAAAATAAGAAATAATCGCATTTCAGCTGTTTAATTAATTTAATCAACACGTTCAAAGAAGATTAGTTTTCGTGTTGAATTTAAAATCGATTGTTTTTTTTTATGTTTAGGTAGGGAACCAATAGTAGTTACTATAACAACATCTCCGTCAGGAAAATAAAAAAAGCGTAAAAATTGGTTTAATTTATTTTATTTTTACATCTTATAACATACTGTACCCAAAATGTTTTGGATGACATAAAACCGATCATGAATAACACCAAGAGTTACTTTAAAAACGCTGATATATTACAAAATAGCCTTTTCAGAGTACAAAAGGTGATTAATTTAATGCAGCAGTCAGTTTGTCATGTTGGCAGTTATCTTAAATATACGAAAAATCTAATTGATAAACACACATCGCAACAGACGGCAATGACAATATTTTTTCAGAACCTTCCGTTAAGAATGGTAACGTGACACCACCGACGGCTGCCACAAGCTCTATAATAGTTAGGTACTAAATAAAAAATAAATGTAGAACTATAGAATTAATTATAGTGTGATCTGCCATTAATGTAGTTTCAGCAAGATTATAAATTATTTTATTTAGTTTATAGCCTTTTTAATAATTTGCTTACTTAATAACAATGAATGAGATCTATTTGCATACTGTAACATAGGTACTTTATTCTATTGAGTACCATTTTAAATTTGAAAATATTTAAAAACAATAGCCATCACAAAATGATTAATTAACTACAAATTAATTATAAACCCTAATTTATCCTGGAAGCAAAGCAAGATTAAAAAACATAAATGTAAATAATTATAAAAATTATATCTAAGCTATTAATTTAAACTAAAAATTTCAGAAGTCTAATTTCATGTGTGAATGATAATTATTATTTATTTTAAAAAAAAACATAATTTCAAGTTTAGTCTAAACTTTAACTCATAACAATATTCTTAATCTAATTCAAGTTTTCTGAAGGATCCTGCCGTCGAATGAATATCTTGAGTTAAATCGTTCTTCTCCAAGGCGTGTAAGTCCACCGACATGTTGTCTAACGCCAGTAATTCATCTCTATGCTTCAAGAGGTTGCGTTTCAGTTCTTCAATCATGTCTCTGAGAGGAACAGTACCTCCGTATTCTTTTGGCAAAATTGCTGGATCCACATGTTTCATTAAGTCTTCACTTGTTCGATGGAACTGTGAACAGACAGAAATATAAACGTTAGATCGAAAAAAAAGTGTCTACTAGCTTCTCAATCGAGACGAGATCTATATTAAATAGATTGCTAACAAAAAGAGTCAAACTGTAAATTCTTGCAAGTCCCAAGTCAGGAAATATTTATATTCGAGAAAATAGGTAGCAACTATCGTTTTAAAAGAATAATGAATGACAATTCAAATCATTAGTAATACTTTGAGGAAAATATCTTTATCATAATAATCAGCTTACTACGACACCAACTGTCACCAACACCATTTTCATAATATTGCTGTTTAGTTACCTCATTTTTAAAATGGTGTTATGAGTCAAAAAACAAAATATACTTGTCATAATTTATCATGATACAACAGACATTATATAATCAAAAAAGGATACAACAGTACTTATTTAAATTGCTTTTATATTTTCACATTTTTTTGTAATTTGACTGCACCTACATTGGTTTAGATCATAAAAATGTTATCAGAAAAACATTCCTAAACCTAACTGTCAACAGTTTTAACATTAAAACTGTTTCTTAATTAGCCTTTAGAGAATTTATGACAGAAATTTAAACCTTATTTGAAAATTTCGTTTACATATGTTAACACTTTTCTTCATGTTTGTACTATTTGAAACTGATTCATCTCATTTACTATGGTATGTTAAATGTCTCTATGGGTTAATGAACTTAGTATGCAGGCCAAAATCATTACAAATAAAAAAAGTGAAATGTTGCAAGTAGATAATTAAAAAAAAATTGTGACGACTGACGAGATGGTAAACATTTTTGGGGTTTGCTTTTTGTTTTCGCCCAAAATTTAATATTAATGATTTAACCCAAGGATTTTTTAGTCAGTAGGGTATACATTTACAAGTTCCTTGATTTGGCCTACCTATGTAAATCATAACGTCTAATTCGGCATTACTTACTCCTCAGGAAGTAATTACATTATTAAGGAGGTATGACGAGTGACATGAACATGATGTAAATATGTATTTAGAATGATACTGTATTGTATGTGCAAAATGTAAATAAACAAAAACTTTTCAGCATAATATTAAGTAAGTATAGATAAAGGTGTTGAAATTACCATCACACGATCCTTCAGTTTATCGCTGAGCAAAGACACTGCAAACTCGAAGAATTTGACACCATAGTGTGGAATGTTAACGAAGTGAGTGCGCTTGTGTCTCATTGGAGTGGAGTTCTGAAAAATAAAACGGTTCATGAGCCATTTTTCATGAGACTTTTTATCAAGATATGTCGGAAATACAATATATTGAATTTCGCAGACTTTTCGGCATGTTCGCCTAACTGTCTACAGGATAATCCTAAATTGACTTGAATGGCTCCATCATGGGATATGTCTCATTCGGGAAAATATCAATCCACGAATCTGTGACTCCACAACCTTTTAGTACACGGTTTCTTCAAATTAGATAGATATAGAGTCAGAGGAAATTTATGGCGGCTCAGAACACAAGGCGAGGCGTTCTGCAGTTGCAGTCTTGTGACAGTGGGGTTTGGAGTGTCTAGCGCGAGTTTATTTTACATTAACGCAATCGACACGTTTATGACGTTCGGCACTCCGATAAGTCCGCACCAAGCTCTTAACCAATCAGAGAGCCAAACGTAGTAAATGTTTCGTTCAAGTTAACGTAAAAACAACTAGCACTAAAGCCTCTGACATTAGTATACAGCGAACAGCGTATTTTAAGGTCATAAGCATAGCATATTCAGCCATTTAATGTTCCCACTGCTGGGACTCAGGCCTCCTCTCTAGGAGAGGGAATGGGCCGTAATCCACCACGCGGGCCCAGTGCGGGTTGGTGAATGTCACATGTCTTCGAATTTTTTGGTTCTAGGACATGCCGGTTTCCTCACGATGTTTTTCTTCACCGTTTTGAGAGCAGTGGTGATGAAATAAATTACACAAAGTAATGCGCCTGGCTGGGCTTGAACCCGCGACCTACAACTCGTAAGTCGGGGCCGTTACCACTCGGCCACCACTGCTCTCATTTTAAGGTCGCTATTAAGTTATAATTGGCCTAGGTATACAGATTTATCGCTCACCTGTATACAATTAAGCATGACCCTGACATCGGTAAGGGACCAGAGACTGACGTGCGGCATCTGCATGCCAGCCTCGTCGTTGACGTGGGTGTACCCCAACAGCTGCGACCTTGGCTCGTTCAGCAGCAGTTCCACGATCATAGAGTGGACGCGGGCCATCACGCAGTTGTCGAATTGGTGGGGGTCGAAGCGACCTGGCGAGAAATCGGAACTTTAGTGTTTGTAATTAATCAAAAGTTTAAGAACCATTTTGTAAAGGAATCCTTTTTGCTGAAAGATCCTGCTCTGTCTCCATGGGAAAAAAGACCCACTCAAGTATTTGACACTTTTTCTGAATTCTAATATTTAGATGAGATCGAATCACGGTGGCAGAATGTTTTAAGGAATGTTGACTACTCGTATATTTATTAGGGAAAATTCACATAGAAGCAATTCACGGATTTACCTAAATATATAGTCAACTTATACCGCCCATCATACAAACGGTGACTTAAGGAAACAAAACTGGTTACCTAAAACTGAAACCCACAAAAATATCCAAAGCTTGTACTTGTACCGCAGAATTTTTCAGATGTCATACAGGACAGCACAAATTACACAAAAATGACTTCTAAGTATGTGTTCACAAAATTGATTAATTAGACTACACCAAACAGCGCTTCTCGAACTTACCCATACAAGACAGCACCACTCTTCTACCCTCGGAATCTCTCTTCGGTAAAGGCACTAGGTATCCTGCATCAATAACTGCAGCGATCTTAGGGTCCAAGGGGTCTAAGTTCTGGAACCATTGAGGGTACATCGTCCGGATTGTGAGGTATCTCTCCAACATAGAGCAGGCTTGAGGGATGGAGTACTTCTTCGTCCGGAGGAACCGAAGGAGGAAGGGCGTGTCTGCAAAAATAAGATTAGTGGTGATTAATTGGTTAAAGTAATAACAGAAGTCAGACCACACTTTGTGGTCATTGCATCTACCAAAACTATACACGGACCGAAAGGTTCTGGAAAGGCGACCACGTACCGGAAAACGTAGCGTTTGAAAGACATCCTACAAGGTGGACCGATGACCTGATAAGGGTAGTGAGACTCCTATAGATGCACAGGACCGTTCATTGTGACGACACTTGGCCAACAGTGGACGTCTTTCGGCTGAAATGCTGATGATGATAATGCCTGATCTTATCTTTAGGCTAACTTGTATCGGAGCTTGGCATCCCAAAAAGGCTACGGGAACCTATAGTTTACATTGCTATTCAGACCGGGATTTGTAAAGCAATCCTAATAACGAACCCCAAGGCATGTTATACAAAATTGGGCCATCTGGCACACTCGCCCAATGTTCTGTGACACGATGATAGCTACTAATCATTGTGTATGCGAGAACTGCCCTAAAAGGGCTTCACCATGAGGTAACGGATACAACATTAACATACTACTCTATCTGAATCACAAGTGGATGTGTATCATCTAACTTAAGGATTAGAGGCCGTACCACGAACTCTCATCGTGATCCATTTGATGGCCTAAACTGAATTGTTAAAGGAATGGAGCTACATAGCGTGTATAGCTCCATCCCTCTTTCTCGCTCTCATGCTTGACATTTAACACGTCATAGTAAGGCCCCTGTTGGCCCGTTTACCTTAAATTATTTTGTTTTTGGTTAAATTGAGTTCAAGAACCGGGACGTTACGATGTAAACGTAATATAAAGAAGATTTTGGAGGCTAATAAATGTTTTATGATGAGAGTAATTCTGAATAATAGTGTGCATTAATATTAAGTAACCCGTTCTTTTTGTATATTCAGTGTTCTGAACCTTGAACTTATTATTTCGCGACGTGTTACTCTTGCTATACTGTCTATAGAGAGAAAAAAATATTTTAACATTCAACGGTACGTGGTGTAACCTTAATTTATAATATGGCGCCTCTGCCATTAATCCATGCAAAAAGGAAAGTCACGCAAATTGATATTGGACCATAGGACCAGTCATACTGGGCTGCAGGGTTATTTGTAAGAGTTACCGTGGTCCTGGAACGCAAAGGGTAACTGAAGGAACACACGAGGGTTTTAGTCAGCCTGACAGTTCCTCTCACTCCCCTCAGAGCGGCAAAAGTTGTGTGAGGATTTCCCACTCAAAAAAAGGACCAGTCAGACTAAAAAGAATGTTGCGAGAAAATGTGTTTTAGTATCACGGAGTCTTTCTTACCAGTTCTACATTTCTTGATAGCAGGATGCTTCTCAATAAAGTGTCTCATTTGTGCTAGAGCTTGTTCCCTTAACGCTGGTTCTTCTCGCAGTTCCGTTCTGGCCTTTTCTCTCAACTCTGGAGGCAGTTCACCAGTCTCCCGCTCTTTAGCCTCAATCATGTACTGTCGGTCATCATCTGTCAACCTCGACGTTTCGATGACTTCGTGCTTCGGTTCGTGCTCCCTTCGACAATCTTCGGGTTGTAGGACTGATGTCGCCATTTTTATCTGTATCAAAGAAAATATATATGAATTAAGAGGCAGTTCTGGTTGATGCGGATGGAAGGACCAACAATTCTCGATGTTTCATAGCAAATGTCGATGAAATAGTTTACTTAAGTAATTGAATATTTGTATTGATTCAAGGCGTGATCAAATAAATCAACGTAGGTACCTAAGTCACGAATAGTTTAAAGAATATCCAATAAATAAGGTTTAAAGCAAATATCGTAGTAATAGACCTTGGAAGTTTCTCAGTGTGCTGTGATGTATGTAGACATGCAATGTTAAGATACGCTAAATAATTCTAAAAGTAGGTTGCAGACTCTTAATTGTACCTTTGCTTCAATTGAATGTCATTATTTATTGCCAGCTTTTGGTTTTAATTAGTCCTCAACTATAAATCTGCATTTAGGTACTTATTCTACGACCAAGTAAGATAGCCGCTAAAGCTAAGTCTTAATTAATGTCTATTAATTCATCTGGGATCATGGTTACTGGGTTGCTTCTGGTCAAGACTATGGGACTAAATGACGAGAAGGACAGTTTTGAATAGGCCATTCTTGCGCGTGCAAACGCGGCTTTTTATTCAAGTATTTGAGAGAGATGGAGACATACAAAATGAATAGTACTACCTATCCCTTTTGCCACTGCTAGCCTTAAAAAAAGTTATGAAGAGCCTCAAACAGACAGTCGTTGTTGTTGTAGGATGAAAGGACTTGAAGCCTCGCAGATTAGACAATGACATGCGTCAGTTGTATCTACATCAATAAGAAGGAAGCTATTATTTTTATTACATGAAGACGTTTGAATGAAGACAAGCATCAGCTTCACAGAGGACCTTTTTATGTATCAGCTCCAAACAGATGTGAGTACGACAGGTGTGGGGAAGAGTTCAATAAAAATAATACGTGTCAGACTTGATACTTCCTTCCTTTCGTCGGAAGTCGACGTCTTATATTGCCGACTACCTTGTACACATGCGATTGTATCATGCTTACATTAATGCAATATAAAATCCAAGTGTTGGTTATTTCTGGAAGTACTTAGGTAATGAAATGATTTAAAAAAAAAAGGTGTTTGTTTATGACGATACGAATGAAGTTTTCACTTAACTTCATTCTGGCAAGTTCTATTATAAAATACAACAATTTTTTTTTTATCTATAAAGGTTAATTTCCAATGAGTGAGTATAACGGAAACCTGTTGACTATAGCTTTCTCGCTTTTTTAGTTGACTTGAGTACAGTCTCATTCTATACACTCACAAAATAAAGTAGGATGGCATAGTTAACTACAATATCACTGAGTAAGAATAGTGAACTATAGTATTACTCGATCTTGCGTGGTTCCTATGGAATAAGTCACAGGAATAAAGTCATGGGGAAAAGCAAGCAATTTCGAAATTAAAAGTGCAAAGCCTATTTCTAAACAAAATGCTGTAACTATGACTGACTGACTAACTTCTATTTGTCTATTTAGAATCCAGGGTACATTATGATCGGCAAGCCTTGGTGATTATCCTCAGGACTAAATTGAAACCTTCATATTACTGATTAGATAAATTCAGCGATATCCAAAACCTTGTTAAAATTGAATTGATTGTGTTAGTAATGTGCAGTGCGTGCTACATGCGTAATTATTTTGTAAGTGGTTGTCAATAATCTGCTGTTGTGCGGTCAAGGCTTTGTGCAAGCCGTTCTGCATGTAAATTGACTAAACAAAACATTGAAGTAAAATCTGTACAATGAAGTAGTTATTTTTTTTCTGTAAAGTTTGGTCCTTCGAGCCGGATCACGTTATGCTAATCTACTCGTATCTTTAAACTCTTCGTACCTCGAACAATAAATAAATAATTGTTTTACTGGTTCATTAACATAGGTATGTACATCTCTTTAAAGCGTTTAGTTGAAAAAATGTTTGCGTTCAAAGTAAAACATTTTTTACACGCGACCAAAGAAAACTAGTCACGCCATACTCAAACATTGGCATACCAAACTGGCTTTTATTTACATTACATAATTACATTTTTTGTATTGCACTTGACTTAGTAACAAAATTGTAGTTGTTCTATATGCCTAGTTTAACTGAATAAACTATGTACAGAATAGTTTAAAGTAAAGTTGAAGATCGTACGTGTAACGTGACTCGCTTGGTAATGTAACTGATGTGTAAAGATGACTATAGACTTGTGTTGAGGGTTTTCGTTTGCTAACAAAACCCTAGAGTAGAGCTAACCATTTCTGGCCCACATTGACAGAGGTCAAACATGTGCGCAAAAGCTACATGAGCGTTACCTTTTATACCGAAAAAAAGCACAGTTCTAGTAACATAAAGGCTATGAAAAGGCCTACGCTTTAAGACAGCTATTGATTACTCAAAAATTATATACTGAAGTGGTCCGTGACAAAGGTGAAAGTAAAAGTTCATTCGTAGACTTTTATTGGTGAATTACTCATACTTCGACGAATAATTCTGACCCAGCGAGTCTTATGTGTCCTGTCTCTCAAGTAACGCGATCTTATAACGCTTTCGTAATAATTCTCTTTTGAGCACCAGAAGAAAAATGAGGAATATTAACTTCTTTCGGTACTTTATATTATATATATATATATATTATATATATATATATATAAATGTGCATTTTAAAAGAGCAGTGGTGGCCGAGTGGTAACGGCCCCGACTTACGAGTTGTAGGCCGCGGTTTCAAACCCAACCAGGCCCATTACTTTGTGTAATTTATTTCATCACCACTGCTCTCAAAACGGTGAAGGAAAAAATCGTGAGGAAACCGGCATGTCCTAGAACCAAAAATTCGAAGACATGTGACATTCACCAACACGCTCTGGGCCCGCGTGGTGGATTACAGCCAAATCCCTCTCTTAGAGAGGAGGCCTGAGTCCCAGTAGTAGGAACATTAAAAAAAGGCTGATTATGCTATTATTTATATGCATTTTAATTATATTATATTTTTACACTTGTTTTTCGTATAAAATTTTCTTTTTTTGCCCCTACCATATTGTCTCTTTACCTCCCTAGGTTGACTAGTAGAGAATGCCTAAGGCATTACATCCGCCTTTGTACTTTATGTTACATGAAGATTAATAAATAAAATAAATAAATAAAGAAAATTAACAAGAAAAATACTTTTTTCTAGGTTTGCCTTTTGTCTCGGTCAATGAGTACGGTTCTTAAAGCATGAACAGCATTTTATTTTCAGCTCTTACAAACCTATAAGGTGAAGACAATTACGCTAGTAAGTTTATAAATAGACGTGACAGTTTTAGATAATTAGAGTGAGTAACAGAGTGTGGCTCATAAACAGTAGGTACCTTTACTAACTCTGCATTATATTGCCAGTGCTTAGGAACCAATCGGTATTGACTTAATGATTAACGCATGTCTGATGTAGACCCCAAGTAGGTAGTACTGTAGGAAAAATAAATTATTTAACAAGCATTTTTGTCTGATGGTAACGTATTTGCCAGGTGTAATAGAAAATAACCTAATCTGACCATAAATTTCATTTTTAAATATTCTAAATTCTTAATGTATAAACCGGGTGCTTTGCCGCGTTAAGCCTATAATGAACGACGCTAAATTCTATGGCATTAAATAAATAGCTATAATAATTTTCTATTCCGTTCGCGGTCGTCGTCATCGCTGACCTTCAAACTGGTTTGCTAAAACTAAACTTTCACTTGCGACTTTCCCCTTTAGTATAATATAACGTCGTGATTTTTGTGTTTATCATAAAATGAGAACGCGGTATTGTATCTGTCAAAACTTGACTGATTGTAATCTGTGGTAGGAACACTTTTTCTGCAATTTATTTTGGTTGTGACTGTACTTGGCTTTATGGTTTGTGGTATGACCCAAGAAAGAATGAGGTATAAAATGAAAATGGAAAGTTAGAAGTTGTAAAAAAGCCAACACTTTTTAATTTAATTAACGAAATATGTAGTACCTAGCGGTCCTAATTAGACTGGGTCAACTTGTTTGAACTAACGACCTTTTAGTCACCAACCAACATAATCATCGGTCAGCCACCCTGATGAAATAGGTCATCATCATCATTTCAGCCGAAAGACGTCCACTGCTGGACATAGGCCTCCCCCAAGTGCCGCCACAATGAACGGTCCTGTGCGTCTCGCATCCATCGTACTCGCGCAACCGTTACCAGAAATAGGTAATGAATTTAATTCAGAAAAGCTACCAAGATAATTCACGTCATAGTTCTGTCATCGACTTTGATTGGTTCATCATCAACAACAAATCATAATATATCGTGGATGAGAAATGTGAAATAAAATACTGACCTACTAAGGGGGGGGCACTTGACATTGCCTCTACTTTTGTCTAGACGACCCCGGCCTACATTAACGACATCCATCGCTCCGTTAGTAAGCAAATGACATTGTGAACGTCATTTAAATGCAGCAATGGATTTTATAAGTGTCGATGGACAAAGCGCAACAGCTGTTTATTGCCTCATGTTGCTTTAGCGATGTCGCATCAGCATTGTTGCAATATACTGATTTCATAAGAAACCAAAGCAACCAACTCAAGCAGCCATTAAGATTTAGTTGCAACACTGAACACTCTCAAACGTTTCTAAATATGTATCTGACGTATTGTTCTTTATATGACACGCGCGAAAATTTGAAGAGCTTTATTTTTTTTGCAATGGCGACATTTTGATATGTCAAATTTTAAATACGTCAATAGGGTGAATAACGAAATTGGCGTCACTTATGTTAGAGTACATTTCCATGTCTTAATCGCAGTGCTCGACCGAAACCGAATTTCGGCAACAGTCTCAGTTTCGGCCGAAATCGAAACCTTCTTACAAGGATCATGTTTTGAGGGAAAAATAAAGAAAGCGTTAGAAAAAATAATTATATTATACGGTTACTTAGAGGTACCTGTGTAAGTACCTACTCATTTAATTATAAGTGTGTTAATTTTATAAAAAAAAACAGTTAAGGACAATAAGTACTTGCCACCTTGGTAATAAGTATAAAAATGAATTTTGAAACTATAAAAACATAATATTATCATCACTAATAGTAAGTACCAAGTACCTAACCAATGTTTGTTTAGGTATGTCATTAGTGAGTGAGTTAAATCAACCAAAAAATATTTTGATAGGTTAAACTTGATTCTACTATAATATATGTATTAGTTTTTTATAATGAATTATTTTTTGATGTTTACTACCTACTCTTATGCTATAACACGTAATAAAACCTACCAAATTCAAAATAAATCACACGAAAACTCACAGCAAACAAAACGAACTGCGAACACAAGCCAGTCACGACATGATTAGGCACGTGGACGCGGAAAAAGGTCTTCGTCGCTTAATCGCTTCAATGGAATTTAACGCGTTGAATATGACCGATCACAGCGCGAGAAGTCCCGAATGTAGTTTCGGTTTTAGTATCGACAGGTTTGCCGCCAAAACCGAAACTAAACCTAAACTCGTATTTTTGCCGAAACTCAACCGAAACCGATCTTTCAGTCGTACACTACTTTATCGAGATACAAAGCACTGTTTGATATGCCAGTGACTTTTGTATCGTTATTATCAATAAACCCATTTGGAGTCGACTAACGTATCGCGTACCTACTCATGTCTAAAGTCATTGTTTTAAATTTCTCAAACTGATTTAGAACTTAACTGTTCTCTTCATGGTTTATTTTGCTTTGTTTTCATTTTATAGACTGTCCGAAGTAGACATATAAAAGACATGGTAATGTACTTAGCCGTGATCACAGGATAAAAGTTTCCTGCCGTTTGCCAAGCCTATTGTTTTTACTTAAGATCGAAAATGTAATTTTTTTTATTTTTAAATCAGTACTAGTACTTATAGGCTTATATCACAGTTAAGCTTATAAACTCATTTACCTAGCCCGTCAATCTGAATCATTTTGATTTATTTACGTTTAATAAAAGTTTTCTTGTTTTGTTAATGAAAACGAGTATTGTTTTAATTTATCCAAATCGTTTACTTAAAGTTACGTATTGCGTTTCAAGATCTCATCGCAGTCATCGCATATTATGCAAACAGATTGCTTAATCTTTCTTGCACAGAAGCATCAGAATGACTGAAGTGGATGCAACAGATATCAGTTTGTCCCATCATTACCAACACTGACACAATTCAAAGATCCTCTATTGTTTCCAGAAATGGTCCACAGAATTTCCAAGATGCCCAATAAAATTATTTATTCATATTATTAAAAGAATTGAAGTATCATTTTAATAAATAACTTACATATGCACACCGCGCGCCTGGGTTAAGTTGTGAACTCCGACTACTCCGTGTTAAATAACAAATATTTCATATTTAATGGGCTCGAAATAGCAATTAACTTAGAAGTATTAATCCTAGTTTGCGAAAAGAGCCTTTAGGTTTCAAACCTTAAGCTGCATATAATCAATCTAGTTAGTATGCCTTTCTTCAGCACTCAGCAGTAGGTACCTATTAAGTAATAAGTAAACTTGAAACCGCATTCTTCTGCCTAATTAAACATCCATTATAATAGCTGAATGATTATTTTTACGAGTTTTATAGTTAACATGATCGTTACATATCAACCAGATAATTATTTCGCATGCTTGCTATGCTGATTTGGGTCAACGCAATATGAATAATTTAAGTTCTTTTTAATTAACTGAAGATCATGCAATGAATCCACGCACACAAACAAAATACGTATTAGCTTATACGTGGATTCTTAAGCCCTACACATAGCTATGTTTTTATTTTTTATACACTGGCTTTTACGCTACTAGTAACTTATAAGTTCTAAATCTGTGAAAGTTATGCCTTGTGGTGTGCTAGACTAAAAGACATAACTCAAAGGTCGCGACTAGCAGCAACAAAACAACAACAACAAAGCGCAGTCACCAGCGGCTTCTCCCAACCTTTCGCCTGCGCGGCAGTTCTATTAAACTTTTTGAAATAGCGCCATTTTTCAAGTATATAATCTTGAAGGTAATTTGATGTTCCTCTTACTATCAAAAGAAAGTTAAATCTTTTCTCGTATAAATTCGCAATGTAGATTAATTTATTTAAATGTTAATTATGCCTTTCTCAATTCCAATCTAGATTAATTGCAATTAAAATAATTAATTTCTGTCAAATTAAAGCCAAAACCGTATAAAAATAAAAAATACGGCGCCAAAAAAACACACACTAAACTAGGAATAGGTAAACGAGCCAATTACCGTCCATCCGATCACATTTTCAATAAATTCAAGGGTGAACACCACTGTTGTCGGCACGTCACACGATAAACGTAGGCCAAGTCGTACTGGCTGTGTTGGGTCGATGCACCCGGTCCTCACCGTTAGCTCCCGAAATATTGCGACATACGGCAAGCCCTCCGTGATTCACAGAATAAAGTACCTTTATAATGTTATTTTTATATGAAGGGTATTGCCCTGTAACTATGGTAAAGATGGCGAACAGAAACTAATTTAGATTAACCGCTTGAGGTCAGGTTGCTCGTGTCTTGTCATGATTAACTGGAGCATGACTATGATTTTGGTGGTTATTGCAGGTGGGTTTGTTATATGTTTACTAATTCTGTACCTGACGGAACATATATAATGAAATAAACTTCCTGTTAAAATATCTTCATAATAGTTACCATTCAAAAAGCATATAACTTTTATTTTACTTGAGGTGACTTGAGGTGGAGCTTTTATTAATAAATAAAAGCTCCACCTCAAGTCCGCAAAATTTTATTAAACGTCTTAACTTAATAAACAATAGAAATTGATCGGAAACATAAGAGTTACGAGCAGCGACTCAATAAAATCAAATATCCAACAGTGATTTTACTCTTGCATTGTAAGTAATAAAAGTCCATCATCTACGACAGAGTTTCCCAACTTGGATAGTATGCTCCAAGGGGTCAACGGAAAAACAGCTTTACGTAAGCAAAATTTTTTTTCTTGCACATAAACATGTAAAAAAATATTTCAGGATTTTTTCTCAAGGTGTCAGCGATAATTTTTATTAAGCTACCATAAACAATTAGTAGCTACTATTAGTCAATCATTAAAAAGGGTTGAGAGAGACTGGTTTACAATACAAATTAATTTATAAGTGAAAAGACTTTATAATGTCTATTCTTTTCTTAAACCATTCTATGTTCATATTTTAAAGTCTCAGGGAATTTATTGAAATACCTCTGCATCATTGTTTGTTAAAAGAAAAAATGGCTTTGAAACCTTTACAGTACTTATGAGATTTTTGTTACAAATTGATTAATATTAAAAAATTATAAGTCGTGTGTTTTTGATGTTTGCACAGTTAATAAAATGGCTATTTAGGTTTTATTTACATAATAGACAAAATGTTTATATTTGCGACGAGGAGTGAAAAGGGACCTAAGTTGTTAAAGTAGAAAATCTTCTAACAATAAACCATTTCCTTCAATCGCCATAAACTCATAACTTCCGCAAGCTACAGGTTTATTATTTTATTACTAATCTAGCGTAAAAACATTAAACGCGGCCATAACTCACGCACGCATATTTTAATGAACAAATAATAATACAAATAAGAATGTTTTAGTTGGCCTACAAGTTTACTGTAATAAGTACTAGCTGCCTCCACGGTTTCTCATCGGCATCTTTGGTGACTGCTGATTTTATACTTATAGTTTTCCTCAATTAATCAACACTAAAAGAATTTTTCAATTCAAATCAGCAGTTCCAGAAATGTGCGCATTCAACCAAACGAACAAACTCTTCGGCTTGATAATATTAATGGATATAGATTGCATAATTTGCGTACGTGCATTATGCAAACATTATGCTTGTCGGTGTTTCTATAATGTAGAATATGACTTTTGTAACATTCACCCACTGTGTTATGTATCAGCGAAGACACATCAGCGTCGTTACTTACAATCAAACGCAAACCAGCGGCTTTCAAGTTCCCACGCATCGAATCATTTTTATCTAACGATCGACTATACTAGAAATTTTCTTTCAAACATTGGTGTTAAATGTTATTTCCTATTTGTTGAATTACCGGTGAATTACCGCTTCTCACATTCAGAGACTAATATAATAAAATTAGAAATAATTTGTGCTGTTTATAAGCACAATGTTTACTTCTCGATTTCCATGGAAACTCGGAAGCATTGAGCGTATAAGTTATTATTGGTATTTTCTTTTATTTTCTTAAAGCAACGTCATAGATATGAAAATGAATGGGTCATGAATACGTAAACATCTTAGTATTGGTTTTTTAAATATAGTTAGAATGATGATAAGTCGAGAGTAAAACCTAGTGGTTTAAATTCATAACTGTCATTATCACTGAAGTTTCGATTACTGCAATTGCCTATGTTAACTCGATAATTAGGTTTTTCACCCTATTTTTTCAAGAGGCGTTTGAGAATGTTTCATTTTGTAGACTCTTTAGTATATATTATACTGCTCGATTTTTAATGTGAAAGAATCAAAAAACTTATTTAGCTTCAGAATACATCAATTCCATGGTCGTTGATCAATTCTAAGTACAAGCTTCGTGTGGGCAGTCATTTCAAGGGATATTAGCCTACTGAGTGCACTACACCACACCCGTCTGTTACACAATACCATCGTTTCATAGTTCATAGTGCACTACACCACACCCATTTATTACACAATACCATAGTTTCATAGTTCATATTCTTTCTAAGTAAGTACCAACTTTAAGTTGTTACTAACAAGACAAATTAGCATAAATGGTAAAATATTGATGACCTCTAAAGTTTTTTTATTCCTAGTTTGAGCAGAAGCCCTATCACAAGTTCTTAATGCGATCTATTTAACGACCTAAACTGAACCTAAGGGTGTATAGCTCCATCCCTCATTCTCACACGTACGCCTGACATTTTAAAACGTTAATGCTCAAGCAGCTCGTTTATAAATGTCTTGGATTTGTATGACACTTCATTGGCAATAGTCGTGATGATTTTCCTTCGACTGACGTCATTAGCAACGTGAAAAATCCACGCAATCTCTACCAATAAGGACACTTACGTTCACAGAAGAACCTAACTTTTAAGGAACACTCCCTAATTGTCAGCCACCAAATAAAATTAACTATCGTTTGTTCTAGAATAAAAGTCTGCAGATTTATTGACTCGTGTCACATCTAAAGATATTATTATGGAAGTAGTTATTTACAATGACATTTTATTTATTGCAGTTTCCTTGTCGTGGAAAGAGCTTCTTTCGAAAGAGTTTTTGTGAAAAAAAGTAATCTTTGTTTGGAAAGTGGAGCTCGAGGTCGATGCACTTGGCCGGGTCCCGTTAGTGCCGAATCGCGACGTCCCGTGGGACATTATACCTGTTTTGGGTTCCTAGCATTATCACCCGTATGGAAACCTCCAGTATGGCAGATGCTGTAACTGACTCCTGCTGTGTTTGCCAATAATGAAGCTTTTTTTGCATGAGTGACAAGCCATAAGTGACTCGTTTTTTACTATTTTGAATCGTTACAGACGGAAAAAAACTGAAAACAGATTTGTTCCAACCTGTCTCCATAAATAATGGTTTTCTTAAGTCTTAAACGACAGATCGGCAATGATCTTAAATCGATTACTTTCTATAACAGTCGATAAAACGAGATTTTCATGAAGTTCCATTGTTCCATTCAAGCTCTAATAAGTTTTTAATAAAAAATCTTTAACCAAAAACTATTTAGAGAATCGTACGCTTGGAACACTCACCACTATGAAATAAATCTAACATTTTTTAACTACGTGATACGCATATTAACCGTAGCAAGCCTAGTCACAACAGCTACTAGTCCATTTATTAACATATCCGCCCTTTTGTCAGGCCGAACCAAACACATTACCCGCCTTACAGGGAGTCAATTAAAAAAAAACAATGTGTAGTTATGAGCATTTGACAGGAAATCTTATAAATATGATTTGTTTGTTACTCTTATATATAACTTCTGTTATTTGGCGCTGATGAGTTCCTGATTTGTTGTCAATCATCTCATAAATTTCAAAGTCAATTGTTGGCATTGACTTTGAAATTTATGAGATGATTTTATGGGTGAGACTGATATAGTCGTAGCTTTAATATATTCCGACGTTGAAATCTGTTTTAATTTTATTGTGAACTAACTTCTGCCAACAGCTTCGCCTTTTTTATTGTTTATAAGCTCGTGCTTGACCACTATCTCACCTAATAGAAAGCGACGATATCATGGAGCACAATATAGTTGACAGTGAAGTGCGCTTGCCTAGACGGAATTCACTCTTGAATTAAAGACTACTAGGTTTTCATCCTCATGATAGTTGAAAATTATCCTATGGGAACATATTTACGTGGATAAAAAGTATCATCATCTATCTTATAGGGAATGGTCTACCCGAGGGCCAAGTTTCATCCAAATCCCTTGGGTCGTTAAGACGTGGACGTGGTCGTGTAAAGGTAATGAACATACACATAGTTACTTTCGTAATTATAATTTTAAGCATGCTTTGGAGTTTTACTAATAATGATGAACCCGAAATCTGAAAATTACTCCCTACTAGTGTAATTTTCAGATTCCGGGTTTAGGAATGGGCTAGGAATTGGAACCTTACCTACCCGATAAACGACATTAAGCTAGCCTCCGAGGTATTGTCTTTTAACGAGCAGGACAATAGGGCCGACAGGTTTTAGATTAGGCAATAGAATGCAGTGTGTTATTGACTTATTGTTACCTCTTATTTGGACTTCACACTCTGTATTCCTACATGCCTCAACGGAACACAATGCGCAAACTTATTTCTTTATTTGAAGCTCTAGATTTATTCTATTGATTGTGTTCTGTTCAAAATAATGCTACACTAAAATCAAAAGTCAAAGTCAAAATATTTATTGCAAAACAAGTGTAGGTACAATGTTGACATTTCACAAGTTATTTTAGTGCTTATGACTTAGCAGCCTTTTTCAAGCATTGCAATTTTATCATCCGGTCTTAACATCCCAGTTTAGCATGCATTAAAAATGAGGTATTTTTCCTTAATTATAATAGAATTTAAAAAAAAAGTTATGTCAACATGTAAAAATAATGGTTTTAATACAATTAATGTCATCGAAGTTATAATTGATATGTCAAAAATAAATTAAATGTCAATAATAATTAATTCGATACAATTATTCAGCAATGTTAGTCAAAATAAATGTCATTCTTTTCAAATAGTAGGTACAAATTATAATTTATCAATAAATCAAAAATCTAAACATATTTTTTATTTTTAAATATCAGTCTTATTATTTATATAGAACAACATTTAATAACAACAAACAATAATCGACATTATTTGTGACCGGACATAAAATGAATCATTTTTAGAACTTAAGCCGTATGTCGTTTGAAAGACATCATGTTTCGTCTTTCGCAACAATCAATAAAAACTCTAAGATTCGTCTCAAAGCAAAGCAACATCTTAAACAAGCACGCAGTGAAAGTCTTGGCCAGTAGAGCAGAATGGGGACAAGTGAATCAGCCATTTAACTGAACTGCACACGTATGAGCATAGGGGCCGCATGGTGGATCTTGCATCCGCCAGCATGCTGCACCGAAAAAAAAATCAACTTGACACAATTCCGAATCTCGACAAGGGGGTTTAAAGCATCACATAGAACAATGATTCTGCGAAATTCTTTTGGATGTTATGTGTGAGAAACGCTGTATTACCGTGATAGTCGTTAATATAAAATATAAATAGATTAACATTAAAAAAACTTTATTTTTCCCTACAATAACTCGTCATTGTCGATAATTATTATTCACACAAAATTTACGTAAAATTAGTGATGATATTTTTAAATTTTTATTAGACTAGTGAAAAATTATATTACTTATTTTTAGTAAGTTTATTTTTAATTGTCAATTAAACAATTTTTCATCCTTGATTTAAGCAACTTCAATCTACTCAACTTAATTTTGGTGTCGTTATGCAACACCAAAGAAATTTGCTTCGTTTTCGGTAAAGATAATAAACTAGCCTTACTAATTTATTCGCTATTAACATTAGTAGCTGAGAATCCTTTTCTAAAACACGTAGATGTTCTGTCTAAATCGAGCCCCGTAAGGCTGCTAACATTTGAATTTATCCGCAAGCTCCAACATTGTCAGTAATTTACGCCAAGTATCTAACATCAGCGCGTCTACAAAGCTGTCTAGATACTAACACGTCGGGTTAAGCCAATAAATTGCAACACCTAGGTTCACACGGTAAATACTGGCTTTCACCAATAAAGTACCTTCCATTGACGCCCTTACACTCAGTTTCTGCAATGGGACAAATTGTCCCATGAAAGATTAATCACAAATCATACCAGAAAAAAAACTTTTATTTTCAATATAACTCGACGGGAAATAGTACATTAGATAGATAGATATTCTTTATTGTACACCGAAAATACAATTTACATTCATAGAGTGTCACAATGGGCGGTCTTATTTTTTTGAAGACAACCTTTGTACATTTTGATACATATGGAGAAACTTAGTCATCGCGATCGAGGTGGAATTCGTGTGAGCCGTAAGCGAGATTGTTATGGAGCCGAGTTTTGCAGTAACATACTTCTACGTGTATCAAATGATGATGAAAAATCATCCAATAACATCCCCCACACTTAAATCCCGGCGGCGGCTGTACCGTGAGGACCGTTGCCTCACGCGTGCGGCCTCCTCCTTTGCTAGCATTACTGCTTTGCAGAAGGAGGGGAACGGGTGCCACTCCTCCTCGGATCCTTGTAGTCAGTTCATTTTTTTAAAAAGCAGGGGAAGTATTTTCACCAGATTTTAATGACTTTTGTTAATCGAAATCAATTATTTTGGGGTAAAAACATGTTGCGAGTTTACTGTTCAACCATTAAAAAAAAAGACAACAGTTTTGGTTTATTGATTAAATTACCATTTTTAATCAGACATGACTGTCTTAAACCAGACGTGCCAGATTCTTTTTATTATTTTTTCTGCATTCCAAAATAGATCATATTTTTCCGCTCGAGTATAATAGTTGTGAAAACTAGTGTAATTATTAATGACCACTAGTTTTAATAATAGAATGTCAGTTGCCTTAGATACCTACTCAAACTTCATAATCGTTAACTACGTCTACCAATGAGTTAACTACATACATAACTGCAATTTATTATTATGTCACATAACATAATGTAGGTAATCGAAGGCACTAGAAGAACCCAACAGGTAGTAAGCGAACACCAAATGTTTTGCGAAACACCCTTACCGAGTAGAGTAAGTTACGTAAATATTCGCCGACTAACCCACTTGGGTCGATTTTATCGTTTTTCCCGACAACTGCAGTACTAATGGCGAACTTTCTACGCCTTTTTGTTGTTGTGATTAAAAATAGAATTGCTTATGTAACGAATGCTGCTTTATTATTTTAAGCAAAAGAAGTTAAGTATGCTTAACGACTACTCCTACATCATTGCCTAAACCGCAACGCGATTACACACGTGATACTTATTTTAAAGAATTGTAATATGTCCAATGTTAGCAACATCAGAAAAATAATCTTCATTAGTTCCACTTCTTCAAATGTTATTTTTTGACTGTAAATGCTTAAGTCATCGATGAAAATACCAAAATAACTATATGGTTGCCAATAATATTTGAAGAGTTCCTTCGATTCCTCGCGGATCCCATCATGGGAACAGGATTTTGAAAAAATGGAACCAATCTGGAAGCATATGCACTAAGGGGAAAAAAATCGGTCCATAAACGACGTAGGTCTGAGGTAACAAACATTAAAAAAAATACAACCAAATTGATAACCTCTTCCTTTTTTTGGAAGTCGGTTAAAAATTTAAATATTGAATTGAGCTATTTGAGCTATTTCTAAAAAGTAGGTACATTGATCAAACAAAGGGTCGCAATGGAAGGGAATTCACAAATATTAAATGTAAACTGTTTTTTTTTTAAATGTAATTTAAAATTACCACGGATAGCTATTGCGAACTTTACCCTACAATATCACATGCAAAATGACATATCAATTCGATGTTACAAGTTAAAAAAATACAAAATAATGCTAATTACTAAAAAAAATCGAACCATAAATTATAAATATATTAACAAACGCCTATTACAAATTACCAAATTCAAAGTGAAACTCAGAACATGTCAGATTCCGTCACATTTTCGCCATAATTAGCCTACAAAACGGTACTTGTTGGGCAAGCTGCCTCATTTATTGGCGACAATGACCAGTGAAATGTAGGACATTTATTTAAATACATTTGTGGCCAATGATAGTTTGATTAAATTTTTCGTTATATACAAGAAAACAGCCAATAAAAGCCTCTATAAAACTCTAACCATTGTTTGGATTTAAGTGAACCAAAAATTTTGTGAACAGTTTGTCTCCTTTGACTTGAGTCCGACTTCGACTCTTCCAGTATTCACAAGCCAGATTAGTTTTGTAACACTGACACACCAATTATTATAATAAACTATAACCTCGAACAACAGCTAATTGTCATTCATATGTCATCCAGTTCATCTTGACCGCTCAAAGTGGCGGCAGTTGCAAATGCAACTGTCAAAAATGTATCAAAATCTGTTCAATTTCATTTAGTTCCCTTTTTCACCACATGTCAAGATTTTCTTGTCATTGTGTGACACATTATTAACACATAGTATCAGCACTATTACGCTAATAATATTGAGTAAGAGCAGGTTTCCATGAGAAACCTTGAAGTTTACCGTTTAGGAGCTTGAGCATAAAATTGGGCAACACTCAATGACAAATTGCAAAGTGTTTGACAGTAGTTCAATTAATTGCAGTTTTAAATGCATTTTAATTACAATTAAGATTAGGTAGTCGTTGCTTGTGCAATTTCGTTCTGTTGTTTTAGTTTTGTAAGTAGGTACATACCTATCTCACTAACATATATATATAACTTACAACATTACACTAACAATATATAATTTGTATGTAAGTGTGTATATATTATTTACTCCTTCACACTCAAACTACTTAACGGATTTGAGTGAAATTTGGCATACGGGTAGACCACGTATTGGAATAGCAGAAAGGATACTTTTTTATCCTAGGAGTATATATATATTCCTTTGGCATAATTTTCACTTTCACGCAGAAGAATGTTCTTGCAGAAGGTAGTTTGGTAATAAATCACACCTCAACGGCTGAATGCAATTGTACCTATGCACACAAAGCGGGCTTGCGGACGGCGAGCAATGGGTAGCTCGCCATCCCACCGTCTGGTAACCGTCCGGACTGAGCCCAAGTCGTCGACGGCGCGTACTGTTCCACGCGCGCCTCAAGGAGATGTCAGCAACTGTAGGGGCCCAGCAGGGTCGAAGCCTGCTGGAGCCAAGGGCCTGATTCTGAAAGGAAGACTCGGCCCTGGTACGAAAGGCAACGAAGGAACAGGAGTGGGTTTTTAGTCAGTAAAAGTCTGACAATATCTCGCGCTCCGCCCAAGAGCGGGGAATTTCCCAACGAAAAAAAAAAACCTGTGGACACAAAGGAAGCGTATCCTGTAGGATAATTGTCGACTTCTATGCTAGCAAAGCCGTTAGCAAAAGTATACATTTAAAATTAAGGTATCGATGTCCCATTTATGGCAAGACATTACCAAAAGTTGAGGCTTGAACACAAAATTGTAAGAAAAGGCAGAAACTATAAAAATTCAACACCAACAACAGCATCTCTTTAGTTTATCTTAACTTCATTTGTCTAGATAACATAAACTGTTATGGTTTCTGATATAAAACAGATTCTATAATACCTACACAGTTGAACTTCACACATGATGAAGTTCAAAAGCTTTTACACGAAATCTATTTGTGGGTTGCTTCATAATGAGCCCACCCCGCTAGTGAGTTTTGAATTTGGAATTTTGTTTAGAAAACATTACAAAAAAACAGCTAAACGAAAACGTGTTTTTTATCTCTTGCACCAACTTGGCCAAAGATGTCGCCAACCTGAGGCCTTACCACGACGCGCAAGGTGTGAAAATTTCAGGCTTGCGAGCGAGAAAGGGATAGAGTTATACACCCTATAGCCCCATCCCTTTAAAAATTCAGTTTAGGGCGTTAAGAGCTCGTGGGAGCACTCCTGCACGACGAGCTAGGAATATGAGAAGGCACAATATTACAAGCAGTGTCCCATAATAAAGGCCTACCCATTTTCCGAGATGTCGATGATATACCTAGACGATGGTATATATTTTATATTTTTTTGTTATTGATAGGCTCACCTTGTCCTTGACTTGACTTGACCACTATCTCACCATCAGGTGAGTACCTAAGTGATCTATGTAAGCGATGATGCGGTCGACGATTGGGGCACGCTTATCTAGAAGTAACCTATTCACTCTTTAGGTTGTATCTATCAGGAAACACAGACCGATAGGGAATTCCATTCATTAGCTGTAGGTACGTATATAGATGTATGACCGATGACTTAAGTAATAGTTTGATGACACAGACTGACGTGTCAGTCATTGGTGTGGCAGAATCGATGCCTAACTACACCAAATTTTGATTTGGTGTTATGAGAACTGCCGATTAGTGCCGATCGATGTCGAACTATCGACTGATTCATTCAGCCATAGACGGCATCATTCGCAGATGGATTGTTTGGTTTGATAACATCCTTACGGAGACAATTGCGAACCTTTCTTAGAGAATCAAAAAATAACGTCTACTCTTCAGTATATTGGCTTTAAATTCCGTTAGCTTTCTACAAAAAACCGAAACTATGTTTAGTAGCGACATTCACTAAGCAAAATATGGCTTGATAAATACAATAAAATGATATAAAAGTTCCCACAAACGAAAGTAACCTAGTGAAAGAATTTCACTCTCAAGCGTCAAGTTTTAACAATAGCAAGATTAATCTGGACCTAGTTTACTGAAATATAATGGCCATTTTTTAATTCTTTTTCAAATACATTCTTTGCTACCCAGTCACACTGGCTGAATTTGAAATTGGAATACGGGTTTCGAATCTTAAACTTTTTTATGGTAAGTACTGTCAAAGACTATAGATTTACGTTTATATGGGTCGGTTTTTATACATTTTACCTTTTTAAGGGTGTTGCATTTTTCAGTTAAAAAAGAAAATTTTAAAAATACTTATTTGTGATCCTGATTCTGCTCGCTTGTGCTAGCTGTTTTCATTAATTAGTTTAGGAGCCATTTTTAGAAATACGTACTTCTACGGTTTTATGAATAAATTAACTTTTCTGGGCAATTTTATTAATAGAATGGATAGGTATGCGTTAAGACCCAAACTAATTATGGGATATGGACTGGTATTTTTCCAGATAAAACGAAGCCTCTGGCATACAGCGATGTGAAGTTACGGTCAGTAAACAAAATTACGAAATCCGAAAGTAATTCTAGAGATTACCTACCTTCTACATACAAAACAATTAATTTTACCTTTATACAACTTTAAGGTAAAATACCATTGAGCAGGAAGTGACATTATAAAAAACTGTGCCTGAACTTTCCTATAAGGGTCAGTACCTACCGAACGTAAGTAATTCGTATGTACCTTAAGTGGTACACCTTGATCGTTCACTTTTACATCAAGTTTACTTTACGCTTAACTTTTATTTCGAACTTCGAAGGTCTGTGTGCAATCAGTTGCGACGTGATGAAATCTCATTATACTGTACAATACAACTTGTTATTATGGGCCCGGTAGCCTTTAGTTTGGGCCACAAGTGGAACATTTTAATAAAATTGTCACACTATACCCACCAATCATGACACACGTAGATAAATACTGAAGAGCTTTGTATCCATGATATATATCAAATACATCTGTGGTCCACTAAGAGTCCAGAGAAAGATAACACACCAAATAAATTTTTTTTTCTTTCCTTCTTATTTTTTAAATGTGTCGAGGTCGTTTTCGAGATATTATTTCGTTAGGTTTCCCAGATGACATTTCTTTGACAATAGACATTTATTTTGCAAATAAGTTTTTAAAAACATAACCTTTACTCGTAGATTTTTTAGACTAGATTTATTTCCAGATAAGTCTCACGTGTTAAACTACCAAGGATGGCATGAAACACTTGACTGTATTATTAAACATGTCCTACGTAGGTACGTGGATATTGAACCCAAGATTTATAAGTGAGCTTTCTGCCACTTTACCCATGTGATACTTTAAGATATTTAATTTGTCTATAACAAATAGATTCTATTTTAAATCTAATTTTAGTTTTTTTTACCAAGTTTTAAATATATTAATTAAGTCGATTTACGATCTACTTAATATTTTAAAAACTTTGTATTTAAACTTTTAAAGCTATATTATATTAAAAAAATACGCACCTAAAATACGGAGAGTAAAAATATTCCAACAGGAGCCAAGCGTCGAATTTTCCACTTAGAGTTTTTCACTAATTGCAAAGCAATTTAATTGAAATATTTCACTGAGGTTAGTAACACCAAAGTAAAGAAAACAAAAAAATATATTATTCGGAATTTAAAAATCGTACGATGGCCGTACCCACCGCACCGAGTGTCGCTTCAACACTGAGATAGAAACCAAAATGTACGCGATGTTTACCAAGCGTACAGTCGATCTAGTCGGAATAAATGCAAACGCAACCTTTATAAAACTTAGCAAATAATTAGCTCTGTAAAAAAAAACCTTTTTTGGAATCGTAAACAGGGATCAATGTTCCATTTTCAAAAGGATGGCGCGATTTCTCTGATTGGTCGAGCGACCACAGTCGCGACCGGTTCTCATCGATTGGTCATCTCGACGCGCGGTTTCCCTAACTTTCTTCGACCCCGATAAAATCGTGTCGGTACATTTTTTGTCATTGCATTTTGATAGAATTTCATTGCAATAATTCAACAGTTTGTGTTCCGATTGTTGGGTAGATACCTACGTCGTAATAAAATACTGTTTGGTGTTCCATATTTTGTGTATATTTTTTTTGTTTTCTGTAATTAGATAATTATTTTTAAGTAAATTTATGCCCAAGCATGCTTGTATTATGCTCAAGCTTGGCGTGACCTATTTTAGATATTGAAAAGTTCGAAATAGAAGTTTGTAATATTAATTAAAATAAAAAAAAATGACAAAATAATAAAAAAAATGTTTAAGTATTATAGATATTATTTACCTACCTACTTATTTTGTTCCTGCAATGCTGTCTGGCACTTGCACATGCATAATTTATCACACACAATATAATCTTCTTCATGGCCAGTATGATTGCGACGACAGTAAAGGCCATCCAGTAGCGGCAGAACAAAGGCCCTACCACGAGCTCTTAACCCGATCTATTTGACGACCTAAACTGAACTGTTAAAGGGATAAAGCTATATAGGGTGTATAGCTCCATCCCTCTTTCTCGCTCGGACGACTGATATTTTAAGGCCCCTGTTCGATTAATGAACGATATTTATTATTTTCAAAATGACGTAGGTACTTCAGGATCGACCCTCAGCCTTTGTCTCTTCCTGATGTTAATAGGGTATTTTACTATATATGAGAAAAAATCTAAAAATATAATAGTTTTAAGATAACTTATGTAAAATGCAATCGGTAAGTGTTAGTTTTAGTTCATAAAATAACAAAATAAATTTTAAAATTCAATTCAAAGTTTTCTGTTTTTATTATCTGTTCTTTATCGCCTTGAAATAGTAGCTACCTTGTTATTACGTCATTCGGCTGTGTAAACTAAAGTGACAGCTGTCAACTGATTGGCCATACTGAGCGCATTTGATTACAAAGCCAACTGACGTCACGACTAGAGTAAATATGGCGTCCACTGTTCTCTACATTTTTGTCAAAAAAGCGCGACATTTGAAAATGTAAGTTTTAAATGCAATTTTAGGGTACTTAGCAACTGAATTATTATTTTATTTTTTTTAGTTTTTTATTAGCACTAGAATCTAATTGAGACACTTTTCAAAAATGAGTGTAATACCCAGAGGCGGATCTTGAAATTGTTGGACTCTGGGCTAACACTACTTGGGGGCCCACCTAAGTAATCAAATTAATTGGCATTTTGTTAAAAATAAGTTTATATTTTTCCTACAGTGTACCTTTTCGACAACGACTGATCACTGTAGAAATGTCGTTCTAATGGAACAAGAGATCACGTGTTACTATAGCTAACTTGAATGTCTAAATATACTTCGTCTTGTGGTTTTCTGTAAGAGATTGCCCTGTGCGAGAAGACCGCCGATTGAACACTTAGTTTTTGTAAATGTTTATCCTGTCCACATTATGAGGTGTAATACTTTGATCACAGGTCGAACGCGAAGCGCAACCAACGTTGAGCGGTTGTAAACCATTGACCTGCCCATATTAGTAGCGATATCAATGACTGCTACCATAATTAAACAATATTACTCTATTTGTTTTGAAACAAGTTTTGTCAAATAGATTAAGCCGTATTGAAGATTTTTTTAAATTAGAACTGGGGGCCCCTTATATCCCTGGGGCCCTGGGCTGCAGCCCATTTAGCCATTAAGTAGATCCGGCCATGGTAATACCCTATTCAGCAACTCAGCATTATTTCAGCAACCAGTACAATGCTATCAGATAACAGTACTTATAGGTATCGGCACGGATCTTAAGCGCTAACTTTTACTTGCGCAGACGTAAAATATCAGGACGTAAAAATATTTTCAAAATCAGTCCACAATTGACCGAGAAAGCGGTGAACATACATTAAAAAAAAAGCACATTCAGCCGAACATGGAACCTTCTCCTTTTTGAAGTCGGTTAAAAACCAAACCAACCCGTGATCCTTCAGTTACCTTTTGTGTTTCAGGGCCACGGAGACTCTTCGATCAATCCTGATACCACCTCTGCCTGACGCTTCAGGGAATATCTATTGGTGTGTTTTGGAATTTGACCTTCGTATTTGTCAGGCTACAGTGCGCTGACTTATTCATTTGGACACACACTTAGCCATTTTCACGTACGTCTTTTGGCCATTGCGTAGGTAATAAGACTTATGTTTAGTAACATTAGGTCTATGGGTCAAGTGAGCCTCCTTATGTAGAGGCAGGAAGACAAATAGATAACTAGGTAGGTATGTAGCACTAAGGTACAATGGAGTTTCTTGTCGGTTCTTCTCCATATTAAACGACCAATTGGAATCGTGTACTAGCTTCTGACGTCTTACATGTGTCTATGCAAAATAAAAACATTTTTAATTTTATGGTTTTAAACTTAACAGTAGGTACTCCGAAGTGAGGAGCACATTTCACAGCCGTTAGATTCAAACTATTGGTACATACTTACTTAATGCAAGTTTATTACCATTTATCTATGAATAGGTCTAGTTACTATTAACCCTGTATAGTCCATTAACACATAACCCGTCTTTGTGTTTTGCAGTCGGGTTAGAAACATCGAAATGGTCTAAGAATGTTATCCTTGGCTATGTGCATGGGATGCGCAACTACTAAATCCATGTACATATGTCTAATGATGTATTAGACTCAGTTTTGGTTTTAGACATACTGCCCACTGCGTATACAACGCTGACGACGCTATTGGACGGTTTGTGAGGAGGGCACAGGAAGTGTCAACCAGGGACATCATCAACACCAACATAAAGAACGCCATGCGGCATCGGGACGGAAACAGTCGTCGAGGTACTGATCCGCTTACTAAGGCAATGACGAGCTGATGGCGCTTTGGACGACGGGGGTATTGCTCGGGGCCGTTTGGGTTAAACGGGAAATAGCGACCTGTCTTGAGCTGGATAATCCGCGACTGAGGAGAGTACTAATAAGTAAATATTAATCATAGTATGGACTTAACATGTATTATCAGGTCCAAAAGGGAAAAAAAAAACTGAATTTTTGAAACATTGAAAAAAAAATGGAATTAAAACAAAGGAAGTCAAACATTGTATTTACAGCATAATATAGTAGTTATAGTTATTGATAATATGTATTATAAATTAGATGGTATTTACGGTTATATGGTATATAATTATATATTATGTATAGTATGAAGTATAGTTATTGGGGTTGAGGGGCCATTTGTTTGGTGCGGCATTTTGGACGACGCACGACGATGGGTTGTACCTACATGTGTGTTGAAGGTTGTGAGATTCCTGATTTTTGATGCGTATGTGGGTCGTTGTTGCTTGGGTATCTCTTTGGGCTGGTGGCCTCTTAACCCTGAAATTCTGACGGGATTTATTGCGATCGCTGAAAGTTGCTCTGGAGTGACGCCACTTGCACGTAGAGTTGCAAATAATGTATAATTATGAAACAAGGGCACGGACGTCATGTCCGTGGTTTAAATGTAGGGCAGGAATCTGGTTTTAGTCAGTAGGAGTCTGACACTGCCCAGACTGGCTCGTCTGTGGGGCAGCCTGGGCGTCCATGAGCATTTCCAACTCCTGCCTGCCGAAAAAAAAACACTGGTTCACAAAATTAACGTGACATTAGCTGCTGCAATTTGCATTTAATTAGAGATGCGTTGATAATTTCACAATTGAGAAACCGGCATGTCCTAGAACCAAAAAACATTTGAAAACATGAGTCATCCACGAACTCGCACTGGGCCCGCGCCGTGGGTGGTAGGTTACGGCCCATTCACTCTCCTAGAGACTAGGCTAGATTCCCAGCAGCGGGTACATTATAAAGCTATTTTCGTTTTATAAATTGGGCCATAGTATTTGAAAATTCTATGACAATGCAGACGGAATGATGTTGTAACCAAAACATAAATTACGAAAAACCATCAGCGTTAAATCGTTTGTAATTTTCAAGTGACAGATTATTCAGCGGATGCGTTTTATTATTACAGCTGGCAGTTGTTGCATGTGATGTGTATGCAGCCTTGTAACAGATGTGAACAAAACGTTTAATGCCCACGGTTCAAGGCCATTTTGTTAGTGTTCAACGATTATCAGGTACCTAACACAAGCCTTTGGTCCCTGAGGTCATTTGTACATGTGTCGGTCAGTCGATACGAAGTTTCTGGCTATTTCTCTTTCTCATGATCTCATCTGTCACCAGTCTGCCCAGGTGGTTTTACCCAGCTACGGGTTACAGGATACAGATTGGCGATCCATGTAAAATACTTGTGTACTGATACTAAGTATTTGAAAACCATACAAGTATTTGTTCCGTGGGAGAATCGAACCCGCTCTACGCAGGCGAATTTGCAGCAGTCAATCGCTCAACCACTTCAGCCATGGTACCGTCTAAAGGGCCTATTACACTACTTGAAATTCAGACAGTCTTAGTCGATGTTGCGTAGTGTAATAGAGGTTAGACCGGTATTACTCTAAACAAAAAATAAGACTGAATAATCTGAATATCGTGTACTGAATATCACGTAGTGTAATAGGCCCTTATATACTCTTCGTTTCCATTCTTAAATAAATAAACAAAATTAAGGCTCATCGGAAAACATCCTCATCCTCCTCAAGTCGTATTCCTCGGTCGTGAAGTTCCCGCCGGATTAGTTTTTTGCTAATGGTTCGCAATCTGTGACGGTTCTTAGCGTCATGAAATGCGACGTGCAATTGGGTGTCCAGTGTGGAGCAGACCTGATCTGCCCGTCTTTTTTGGCTGCGGCCTCTTGGTCGTTTGCCATCCACCATGCCAGTTACGATGAGCTGTTCAAGGTTGTGGCCATTTTTCCTGGCAATGTGGCCAAAGAACTCCAGTACTCTGCGCATACAGGTAGTCGACAGTCTGATCTTAATGTTCAATTCACGTAAGATAGAGAGGTTTGTACGGAAAGCAGTCCAGGGAATTCGAAGCATTTTTCTCCAGCACCACATCTCGAAGGCATCAATGCGGTCGCGGTGCGCCTTTTCCAAAGTCCAAGTCTCAGCCCCGTAGTTGAATATGGAGAAGGCTAAACATTTAACCAGTTTAGTTTTGGTTTTACGTGAAATGTTGCGATATGCCTTGCAACTACGGCATTGCACTTTTGGCCATTCCTATGCGCTTTCGGATTTCCTTTTCACAAGAACCTGTGTTGCTGATGTTCGCACCGAGATAGATGAAGTCATCAACTATTTCAAGTCCAAGAATTCCCGTGAGTTTCTGCTTCGGTCCACGACCATCACTTTGGTCTTGCTGTGGTTAATCTTGAGACCCATTTTCAGGCTGATGCGCTCCATTCTATCTAGGATCTCAACCATTTCTGCTCACATTTCATTGCATTTATCGGAAAACATAAGCCTGGACCAATCTTCATCTATCCATCGGACATGTTCTCAGGCAAAACCGTTCTCTGAGCAGTTTAGGACCATTTACTGGTTTGTAAGGCGAAAGCCCTCATAAGCAAACCTAACTATAACTTGGTTTTTTACAGACAGAGGCGTAGCTAGGTGGCCAAAGGCCCTGGGGCAAAAAAAACTGGAGCCCTTTTTTACATGAGAAATCATCAAATATGGAGCGAGAGAAGTGTCAAACTTTTACCACAGAACACTAATGTACGTCAATCTATAAACAAAGCGTGCTCGAACAACGAACACATAGACACCTCTCATGGATATCTCATAGCGCTTGAGACCCGCATCTGTGAACTTATTTGTGCAATTTTTAAGCAAAAAAAAAGTTATTTTATCTGTACATTGGACAGTTGTTTCAATTCAACATTAAATGGTGAATTATTGTTTTTTAAGCTAGTACCAGTTGTTTCAGAGAATTTAGGTATTTGTTTGTATTTTGATGTTTCGTTTTAATCTAACACAGAACAGTTTGGTAAATCTGGATAAGAACGGACGCCGCGCCGCGTATCTCCCGACAAGATGGCAACACTAGCGTGACCGCCGAGCGTGCCTAGATATGCAAAGTGAAGTACATAAAATGCGTTCCAAATAAGAATAGGATCGATTGCCATGTTGTGACGTTTTAACAAAATGACGTGTCATATTGTCAAATCGCAAGAAATTGGACAAAATTGAAGAACTGGATTCTGATTAAAACTTTTTCGTTCACAGTTCGTAAATAATTGAATTTTAAAAATTTCTTGTTTTGCTCACCATACTAATTCTTCGATTTGACAGTATGACGTGACGTCACAACATGGCAATCGATCCTATTCTTATTTGGAACGCATTGTACATGAGATTAACTTTTATAACTATCTATTTTGTGCTTTTACTGACTGAAATGAGTTGCCATGAATAAAGTAGTGTTGCAACCTATTTTTATTTAGATTTCGATGTTGGTAGAATTTTTCGGTTAAGGTTAGTTCAATAAGAGGTTTGTTAATCAGGTTTTGGGGACCCCTGAGCATAGGGGCCCCGAGGCTCTGCCCCATCTAGCTCTTTGGTAGTTACGTCAGAATAAGAAATAATAAAAATAAAATTTAAAAAAGATACATTCACACAGTTCCATTCGAGAACCACCATTTTTTTTTAACAGAAACTTCTGTCGAGACCCGAGACACGCGTAGTTAGTCGATGTGCGTAGAAAATTAGGGAAAAAATGGTATTTTTAATACAAACAAACTAATTTCCTTTTATTTATCGATCGAACTGTACCTATCGTGTGTTACGATGATGGACAATTTCGCTACTCGTCGCATAAAATCAATGTATGCGTCTCGGATCACGATTTTATGAAAAAATATCGATGTCATAATTATTTCAATTAGGATGCTACAGTCATGTGACAGATTGCTAAATTCTACCTACATATTACCGCAATCGGGCAGGATTTCTCTCGTGAGTGAGATTGACTACTAGATTCTGCAGATGAGCTAGCATAAACAAAATATAATAATAAATATTTTTTTCTTTCTATAAAAAAATTAGGTCTGTACTATATTATAGGTTTCTCATAGATCGTAGACAGAAAACTACGACACGCTTCGTCGGTGTCTTCATTATTTTCTGTCTACGCCATAGCCAAAGAAAATAGAAAAGTTACATTTTGCTTTGTGGTTTTGTGACAGACGACACCTATCATAGTTGTCATTGTAGCAAAACAACGAAAATGGCGAATGTTCCATTTATTGGAGTAAAAACACACGCTCAAAAGGTTTGCTCCCTTTACAAAAGGGCTCTACGCAATTTGGAGGCGTACTATGATAGGCGGTAAGTTCAACTACATACTGGAATCCATAAATTCTCTTTCCTTGCTTTTGTTTTTGCCATTACGTAATTCTTACAAACATAACCACAATTTTTCCCTTTTTTCAGATACTTTTTTCTATAAACATCCTATCCTTGAGAAAATCTTACAGCAGAAGTATTTTTTGCGTGTTCATACTTAAAAGGTTATTCAATTATTGTTTATAGGGATCATAAAAACTATTGAATATCTTATTGATTTAGTTTTTTACTATGAGATTATTTAGCTCATTAACTTAAATAAGTATTTAGTTAAATCGACAATTTATAATTTTAAGTACAAATAAGTAGTAGAATAAAAGGTAGCAGAAGACCAACTTACATTTATAGTAGGATTTGTTATCAGACTTATTATAATATAAAAATCACTTACATATTATTTACTTTTATCATTTATTTAGCCAGTCCATTACTCTCATTCTCCAACTTTTAATTTTCCCTCTGATTCCCATCACATTTCATATAACTTAAAATCAAAATGGATCAATATTTACTTTCTAGTTTTCTAATTTGTTTACCAACAAATTGTAGTTGAGATAATTGAAAACTAAATAACATTTTAATTTAGATAAACATATATTATGGCAAGTTTTTCTCTGTAAAGTCTTTTGCTAACTTTGGTCATACCCTGCAAAGTAACTTTTTTGAGAACATGTACCGTTGACCCATGATAATTGAACCCCTTTCTAATCCAGTTACCCTTTTCTATATTCCAGTAATGTGTACCGGTATCAGGCGGTGCTCCTCCGTGATAGGTTTGACAAGAATGCCAAGGTCACTGACATGATGAAAGCTGCAGAGCTACTGAAGCAAGGAGAGCAAGAGCTGTTCTTAATTCAACATCCTATTCCGAGATGTTGTAAGTTTCAGTTTTTTTTTATGTCTTGTGGCTTATCTTAAAGGATCATATTCCACTGACCATCATATCTTACTTTGATATTAAAGTGGCCACAGTGAAATTTTATTACTGATACAAAACCTAAACTAATACAGTGATACACAGTATTAGTTTAGGTTTTGTATCAGTAATAGAATTTTCCTAAACATAACTATAAGAATGAAGGATTTTTTAAAGACTTTTCCACATCATGCTCCAATTCAGAGCTGTATATATTGCAGTGGCGGATTAGCCATGTAGCTAGAGTAGCAAATGTTATGGGCACCGCACATTCGGGGATCCCACACTTGATTATTACCAAAATTTTGTTGAAAGTATCTACACTTCTTTAATTTAAATACAGCTGATTTTGCACAAAATATTCTATTTAATCTATCTTAATAAAAAAAATATCGGGGGCCCCTTCATCGAATTTGCTACAGGCTCTGCACTGGTTTAATCAGCCACTGACAGGTTGCCAAATATTGGCCAGAAAAAAATTAATCTGAATCCATTGACACAAAAAGAAGAAGAATATTGTCTACACTGTTTTATAATAACAAATAACAAGATATTGCATTATTTATTACTTACATTTTTCTTGCAGACTGCACAATACAATTATTGTATAAAATAATGCTTAATACTTATAAATGAATGCCATTTGTTGTGTCTGCAGACACAACAATTATGTAATAGATATTACAATGTTTGCAGTAGACACTTTTTTTAATATTACTTAAAAATCATCTTGGTTTGATAATTCCCCTGTTCAGTGTTATTTGTATTATACCTATTTATACTGAATATCAAAAAAATAAGCTGATGGAATGTTGTGTATTGTGTGCTGGTTATAATATCTTCATAATAAAGTTGGTTTCATGTCATAGGATCTCATGAAACCAAACTTATTTGCCATCTCACCTAAATAGCAGTTTCTAAAACATAAATTCTCACAAACTCGCACATTAGCTTCTGGGATTGGTTAATTAAATATTCGCCCGAGTGTCCTTATTGTGCGGAACGCTAGGAGGATACGGTGGAGATAAAAATAACACAACTTGCATTTATGATGCGACGCATCGATAAGCGGCGATTCATTTATTACGTAAGACGAATTTAACAAGTTTTTGACCCCATCTCCCCTCAAAATTATTAAAAAAATAAGAATAGGTCGACCCCCGAACTAAAACCCGACTACGACAAAACAATAAAACAACGCTGAAAAAGTATGAAACAAAATTTCCAGGATGCTGAAATAAAAAAGGTTACTGGAGAAACAAGAACAGAACAAAAAGAAAAGCCGAAGCTTGGAATATATGTTTGGTTGATTTTGATGTTTATTTTTAAAAGTATCGGTACTCGCGCAGTTGCCTGTGCATTTTCAAATCTTAAATTTGCGTATTTTTGTGATCTTACTTAAGAACTATTGTAATAAAAAATAAGACATGGTCCCCACCCCCCTTAATCATCTTACGTAATAAATGAATGGCCTCTAATCAATGGCGGATTAAGCCAGCGTGAGGCCTGTAGCAAATTCGACCAAGGGGCCCCTGTGTAAACCTATTTATTACTATTATTTGCATTCTAATTTTCAATAATCCAGTGGATTTTAAGATTTGGTAAGGTACGTAGAAATTACGGTAATGAGGGAAATTTAAGAGATTGACTATCATATTCAATTAAATAATCAGTTGTATTCGGATTTCAATATATACTTGACTAAATTTTTTTTTTCGTTTAAGTGCAGGATTCCCGAACACACGGGGCCCCCAATGCGTGGGGCCTGTAGCATTTGCTACTTTTGCTACATGGCTAATCCGTCACTGCCCTTAATTAATTAATTTATGGAAAACTTATGATTTACGTTAATCCTAAAAATATTCTTTGTCTAGTCGCAACAAGCATGGGAGGTGTAGCCCACGAACGAGTAGTAACTCCACCCGACTGGGTTATCGACTACTGGCATCCCCTGGAGAAAGCCCACTACCCTGAGTACTTCAAACGTCGCGAACAGCGCAAGAAGGAGTTCATCGCGATGTGGGAGAAGGAATACGGCCCCGCCGACAAGAAGGAAGAGAAGCATTGATATGTTATTGTATAGTTGTGTAATATAGTGAATTGCGATTATTTAGTTTGGTCTTTTATTTATTATTTATTTATTTAAACTTTGTGTACAGCGGTGGTACATAGGCGAACTTAATGCCACAAGGCATTCTCTATCAGTCAACCATTGGGTTAAAAAAAACTACACTGGTAGGTGTGCACAATAAATAAATAACAGATATTTGAAATAGAATTTAGTATCGTTAAATAAAGTGGCTTATAATAATATAATACGTATTTAAGCTAATAAACTAATAAATACTATGATAAATATGAAATCATTGTAATCGTTTCTTTTATTCCCTAAGTTCCTATAAGTTCCATACTTACATTAAGGGGGTGCAACTCGACATACACTTTCACTGTTTTGCATACAACCGCTCTTAAGTGATTATGACGTTATTAAACATTTTTCATTAGATATTTTGGGAACACGTCTTGTGGATATTATCTAGGCTTCTATTGAAATCAATTTATAAATTTGCGTAAAACTACCTATTAGTAAAGGTTTTAGGGCTTAATTAGTGATGAAAAAGCATTAGGGGATAGAAAAAATAGTCATCAAAATTAAAACCGCATGTTTTATTGTTAAAACAATTTTGTTATAGAAATATTGTCTAGTTTATGTCTCTTGATATCTTCACTTCTTCGTCAATATAATAAAGGCTACTTATTTATTTAAATAAATATACTATAGTATGGTTATACAATAGAAAGCCAACCCCACAAAATGAAAAATAGTTGCTTAGTAGGTATAGAAGCAAAACTGTTTTCTTACTCTCTGAAGGCAAAACCTACCGCTTCCCAGGGCCCGTATTGTGATGTGTTAAAACCATCATTGTTTTAGTATTAGAGAGAGACGGAGCTATACACGAGTAGCGCTATCCCTTTTTGCAACAGAATCGCAAAGGCGTTGACATGTCACAGTAGAGGCCCAGATACAGCGAGAATTTTTACCAATATGGAACGATCAAAACCAATGATACACTTTGTTGAGCAATTCAGCGTACATAAACTATGATTTTCAACTTTTAACAGATCCGAAAGATTACTTTCGCTAATATACGAAATAGGTACCCAACTTATTTTTCTTTATATCACTCTAAAGGGCCTATTACACCACTCGATATTCAGATAGTTTTAGTCTATGATTCGACATATCGCGTAGTGTAATAGGGGTCAGACTGTTTTACTCAGAGCAAAAAATAAGACAGTCTGAATATCGTGTGCTGAATTTCGCGTAGTGTAATAGGCCCTTAAGCAGGAAGTGTTCCATCATGTGTCCATCAAAATGCTAGAATATAGAACAGGCGTAGGTTGCCGTTGTGGACCGACAGCTAAAATGGTAGGACACAGTGGTCTGCTGATCAATAAAGAATCAAATGTCGCTCTAGTTGAGCCAGAGGACTATAATATGAATGGCAAGAGGATCTTCTGATACCGGTTTGCGCCTATTTTATATTTATTAAAATAAGTTAATCTTTTGATAATAACATCAAATAAATGCAAGGTTCTTAGTGATTATTTCAATTTAAAGTGAAAAAATAAAACTAAGTAAATGAAATGTAAAGCTTAAAATGGGGAACATGACTTACAATAAAATGTAGCTTGTTTTTATTTATTTAATTTAATTTTTACACTTTCCATAGACAATACTTGGACTTTGGAGGACTTGGATTTTTTTCACAACTTCTTATTCCACTTGCATTGAGTCTATGACATCGGGTCTATGATTACCGAGATTCGCGAACAAAAGTTTTTTTTACAGCTTCTCATGTTCCATTGACTCGATTATCAATAATAAAAAAATATTATCAATTACATATTTACTTTCCTGGAAGTTATTTCTTTGAAAAACAATTATTTATTAACATTTCAGTAAAATGTACATTATTTATGACAACCACGACACAATTTTACTATTTTAGAGTTAATTTATTTGTTGTATAATATATCGTAAATGTAAATGCTATATTTACACAGCGTACCCTACGTTATTATTGATTATTGCTACATTAGTATTTCTGTGTATGCAAGCTATTAAATCTTATCAAATAAAGTGTAAGTTTGGTACTGCGCATCATGTTAACAAATTTTTTCCTATAGGTAATAATGTAGGTAAGTAGCCCAATAAAATACTCAGCAGCATTAACAAGTAGGCGGCATTCTAAATATCGCACCTTTAATCCAATACCGTCACTAAACGAAATTCTTCAAAAAACTGTTTTTGGCACCATTTGTTTGCTGAACGCTAACTTTACAGATTGTGTTAAAAACAGTTTTTTTTTTTTTAATTTCGTTTAGTGACGGTATTGGATTAAAGGTGCGATATGTATGGAACCGCGCGGGCGCCCGCTTTACATAGTTTCAGCCCTAAATCTAGTTCTGAATTTGGCCACGCATCAAAAGATCCTTGGACTTTTGACAGCCACGTCAAAAAAACCACGCGCCGAGATGAGAGCACTTAAAAGCTTGGTCTCGGCGTCAGGCTACGGTTTCGTCCTCTAATCTGTCATGTAGTCGTGACCGTGGCGTGCTGGTCAATTTTTGCTTTGTCATCACTTCATGATGTGACCGGTCATTTTATGGAATGGTGATATTTAAGATAAACGCATGATTATTTCATGATATGTCAAACATGGCAGATCATATTGTAATTAGTTACATTGTCCACCAGTAGAGTCCAGTTTCGCAATATGTTCCTGTTTTCTACTACAAAATATGCTTTTAAATATATATGCCTTTGAAGAAAAAGCATATTTTTTAGTAGCCATTTGTTGGTTTGTAACATTATCGTGTAGTACTTGTCTGCCTGGGATCCTTATTTGTTAGAACTCTCGACTCATACCGAATATCAACCCGTTTTGTTTTACGTACCTAACGATATATTTCTTCATTATTTTTCTCTACTGTATTATTTTGTTCAAGTATAAATAAAAGTCACATTTATATTGTATAAAGTTATGTAAATATAGCATTCAGCATGACTTTATTTAACCTATTACAATAATTTGTCTTTGCTAAAAATAGTTAAAAGCTTTTCAGACACCATAAACGGAACCAGTTCATATTTCGAATTTGGGGTCTTATTATCCATTGGTCAATAACAGAGACTACTAATACGAATTATTATGAAATGACAGTTTTGTGTTGTCATATGATCCGGTTAAAAGTATGATAATGTTGTCATATGCAAATTATAGTATTCTGTATCTGCTATACAAATAAGGTTGTGTATGTGACCAAAAAAATGGACTCTAAAAGGCTTTTTTACAATATTATCTGTCAGTATACTTATTTGCTTCTTATTAACCAATGCAGTTTATTATTGGTCAATGGACTTGTTACGACGCCCAAAGTGAGTCTTTCCATTTACTTTTCAAACACAATTCAATGAGCACAAATCGTATTCAACCAATATCATAGAATTCCACTATAAAGTAAATATTACATATCGACAAAAAAACACATTCACACTATATTTAACTTTATAGTAAACATTCTTCCTTATAATTTTCAAGTTGTGATCTGTGGTGCACTTAAAAAAAAAGTTAATTCAAACTTGAACAATAATCTATTCAAAAATATCATACACAATAGACAAAAATAAAGCAAAAGTAAATGTATACAGTCCCCTATGATGACATGTCAATGCAATTATGAATACACTGTGAAAAGAGATAGCGCTATTTGTACAGTATAGCTCGGTCTCCTTCTCACAGCGGAATTTCATAGAAGGGGAACTTGTCACCTATAAAAATGGTATTATTAGTAACACCACAATCACATCTTAAAAACTGGGATACTGTACATCAAAGTCTCTCACTGCAGACGTGTTTTGATCAGTTGCCTCCAAGGGCTTGGCCGCGGCCCCAGTTGTGTCCGCCGAAGACTGTGCCGCCGGGCCTCGTGGGCACCCGAGCTTGAGGCGCTGTGCCGAAGCCTCCAACGTACCTCGTGTCGGGGAATATTTGTTTGCTGGAGATGACGAATTAAATGCATAATTAGATAAATGACGAATTGATAGATGGTGACCCAGTAGTAGGGTTGCCATCCGTCCGGAAAAGCCGGGGCAATACAATTCGCTAGACGTAATTTTATAAGGCAGGTTTTTTTTTTAGTTTTTATATCAGAGATAATTTGCGATTTATTTCAAGAATTAAACAATAGAAGATTTTTTAAACTGTAAGTAAATCCTGTTTTATAACTCAAGATGGTGAAAGATGCTATACTTCGTTTATTTACGAAAATATTAAAATAATTTCCGTGTTGCTGAGCTCCTAAATCCTTTAGGTCTTGAGCTCAAACCCAGCCAGGCAAATTACTTTGTGTAATTTATTTTTATCACACTCTCAAAACAGTGAAGGAAAACATCGTGAGAAAATGGGCATGTCCTAGAACCTAGAACCTAAAACTCAGACATGTGACATCCACCAACTCGCACTGGGCCCGCGTGGGGGAGGATTACGGCCCATTCCCTCTCCTAGAGATGAGGCCTGAGTCTCAGCAGTAGGAACTTTATAAAGCTGACTATGCTATAATGGCGAGTTCAGATACATTTTTTGCGGTATTCAGATAAAATATATATCTTATACCTGATGCGTTTAGCTTACTACTACGGCGGCTAAAGCGTTCATGAATCAATTAAGGCTATTATTCAAGGCTAGAGTGAATAGGCTCTTAATAAACTAGTGCGCCTGACCATCAATGATTGCATCTCCGCTTACCATCAGGTGGGATCGCAGTCAAGCACTGGTTTATAACAATTAAAAAAAAAAATTACTGTTTATTATTTGTCTCTATTTATTATTTGTTTTTCACTTAATCATAGTCCTGATCCTGCACCTCGGAAAGGACGTAAAGCCGTTGGTCTCTGTTGTCATTCGTAGAACTTTGACAGTCGTTGTAGGTAGTCCGACGCCAAACAATCTGACCATCAATCTATCCAAGGAGTATCGTCTTGCCCAGTAACAGGCATGTGGAGGTCTGATAGGCATTTGCTCCATGTTAAAACACGGGTATTCAGCCGCATCCAGTTAAACTGGAAGCCAACCCCAAGCTAGTTGAGAAACGACTAGGCAGACGATGACTTCATCACAGTCAGAAAGACCTGGCAGACGATGACTTCGTCATAGTCAGAAAAACTAGGTAGACGATGACTTCATCACAGTCAGAAAGACTAGGCAGACGATGACTTCATCATAGTCAGAAAAACTAAGCAGACGATGACTTCATCATAGTCAGAAAGACCTGGCAGACGATGACTTCATCATAGTCAGAAAAACCTGGCAGACGATGACTTCATCATAGTCAGAAAGACCTGGCAGACGATGACTTCATCATAGTCGGAATAACTAAGCAGACGATGACTTTATCATAGTCAGAAAGACCTGGCAGACGATGACTTCATCATAGTCAGAAAAACTAAGCAGACGATGACTTCATCATAGTCAGAAAAACTAAGCAGACGATGACTTCATCATAGTCAGAAAGACCTGGCAGACGATGACTTCATCATAGTCAGAAAAACTAAGCAGACGATGACTTCATCATAGTCAGAAAGACCTGGCAGACGATGACTTCATCATAGTCGGAAAAACTAAGCAGACGATGACTTTATCATAGTCAGAAAGACCTGGCAGACGATGACTTCATCATAGTCAGAAAAACTAAGCAGACGATGACTTCATCATAGTCAGAAAAACTAAGCAGACGATGACTTCATCATAGTCAGAAAGACCTGGCAGACGATGACTTCATCATAGTCAGAAAAACTAAGCAGACGATGACTTCATCACAGTCAGAAAGACCTGGCAGACGATGACTTCATCATAGTCAGAAAGACCTGGCAGACGATCACTTCATCATAGTCAGAAAGACCTGGCAGACGATGACTTCATCATAGTCAGAAAGACCTGGCAGACGATGACTTCATCACAGTCAGAAAGACTAGGCAGACCATGACTTCATCACAGTCAGAATAAAGAGCATTTCCAGCTGATCACGAAATCCTCTGCTGGTAGTCAAGTTACTTAAAATAGGTAATCACGTGTGTGAAAGTTCAGTTAAATAAGACTTAAGTTATTTTATTATACTTACATGAAGTTAGGTGGCGTGAGAAGGGCTGGGCCGCCGAATTCCTGAGGGTATTTGAACAGCAAGAAGAACGCAAGGTGACCGATGAGGATACCGATCAGCTCCATCACTCCCCTGCAATCAAGGTCCAATTAGTTCTAACTTATCATTTTTAGTCTATGGGAGCATTACCAAATCAAAGGAACTGGTATCCATGGAAATATGGACGTCCTACTTGATTGAACTCAGATAAATGATTACTTAAAAATACTCCTAATTCTGAACATTTATGTCTCAAACTATAGTAAAAATGTTGAGTTCAGCGCCATCTAACGAGATTATGGTCACGTTCGAGCCTGTGACTTTCACTTTAAGTATGTGAATTGGCCTTCTGGTGCCAAGCAGTTTGAACTTTGTTCCAAGCCAAAATATCTTCCTCCTAGCGTCGTTTTCCTCAATGCTGAGAGTGTCCTCAATCGTATGATATTCTTCAATCTTTTCCTGTCTGCCTCTGGCGGTGTGAAGGCCAGTATACTGTAGAATCAAGAGCAGTGCGGATCTGGTCAGACCATCGTATTGAGCAGCGCCTATGAGGCCTTTTCCTATCTGCTTTACCGGTGAGTAACAAGTACGATGACCCTTTCAAGGTTGCCACAGTCTTTCCTTGCAATATGGCAGAAGTATTGTAGAATCATGTGAAAACATTCGGACGAAAACCGTGAGGAGATTTTGAGTTCTCGCAATTCTGCGGGTTGACTACTGTTTCGAACTGAGCAAACCAGACTAATGGGTTTTCACGCCAAAACCTAGGTTTAAGGAACTTCAAGACTTTTTGCTACTACTGCAGCAGAACAGCAGATTTATCATATGCAACAATCCATTCTTTTCCAGCCAACACTATCATAGATACACTATCCTCATGAATCTTCGAGCTTTTCAGTTATTCTTAATCTTTAACTCCAGACACCATTTTTTTAATCTTTTACAGCAGAAAATTAACTAGTAGTTAATTTTCGAAGCCTTCTGATTAAGGTGAAAGCGCCAGGGTAGCTCTATTGAATGACTTTTACATGAAATAAGTTGCCATTCAATAGGATTAGGCGGACTGAGACGGTTGTACTGATCATTTTAAAGGTGAATTATGATCGATATGTTGGTCCGAAATGTTGTCCAAATGCTACGGAGCATCCTTATCCAGCACCATTTATCTCAAAGACGTCAAGGCGATTGCAGTCTGCAGCTTACAGCGTCCAAGTTTCAGCGTGATACGAAAAGATCGAGAAGACTAGAGTCCGTAGTAGATAAGATAAAAGTTTGAATAACTTACCCGCCGCTAATAACGAGGTTGAAAGCGAGCAGTACCCATGGAAGGTACATCGCCTTGAAGCGTGTGCCGAACCAGAACGATACGATAACGTCCTTGTTGAGCTGGCACCACACATACAGGACTGAGAGCACCATCGGGTCCATGAGGATCTAGAAGTAAGGGGATAATAAATATTTAGGAGAATGATCTCTTATAGTATCCTGACATCATTGATTAATTAATTACATGTTAAATGTTTCTTTTTTTTTCAATTCATCCAACGATTTCTCCCACCCTGGAGGGAGCGGGTGTGTCAGACTTTAACTGACTAAAAGCACACCCTTCACCACAGCACGCCCGAGACTAAGCCCTGACAACCAGCCACCCTACAGTGGCTGGTTGTCAGGGTCAGGGTCTTGGCAATAAATTATGATTATTGACATATATTTTGTTTAAGCCTATTTCTAGCATTGGGACAATAAAGGCTAGTAACAGTCACCATTAGAGACAGAGGTTAACAAGATACACTTAATCTTATTTCCAAACTAGCAATCTGCCTCAGCTTCGCAAGAGAAACCTTTGAAATTTTCGACTTTACTATAATATAGTTCTATTACACCTAAACTTTCTTTATGAATCTCTCTGTCTATAGATTAAACTGCATGAATGTCAATTCAGTAGTTTTTGAGTTTATCACAGACCGATGACAAATGTTGTGGGGGACTTTGTTTAATAATATTTATAAGGAAGGATAAAGTTACTCACCGGCAAACTAACAAGCAGTCCAATGATCACACAGCATGCCCAGTTGAACAGCAACATATAGAAGTAGTCTGCCGGCTTGCCTGCAAACATGCCCGTCTCCAGCCTCTGTGAGTAGTTGTAGAGGAAGTAACAGTTGATCAGGAAGTGGAATCCTGTACTTGGACTTATTGGATAGAAGAATAACGCTGTCAGTGGTCGCCATATCTGGAAAGTGAAGAAGAAAATAAGTTTTAGCAGCAGGATTTTACATCCCTGTATTACAGGGAAAAAAAAATAAGTTTATTATATTGGTCAAGCCGTTTTTGAGTTTTAGCAAGACTAATAAACAAAAATTCATTTTTATGTATTTAGATTGCAAATAGGGATTGTATAAGAAGAGATTGAATGGAATAAGTGCACTATTTTTAGCATACAAGAGATGTCATTGGGACTGCCTGGCTACTGCAATGCTTCAGAGATGTTTGTGAAGGTTTACTGACAGACTGGTTTCAAATGATTGTTTGCAAAAAAAGTGCTTAGCTGATCAGGACCGTGAGAGATGCAACTATCTCTCACGCTCTTGAGCAACTAAGCACTTTTACAGATTCATTATAAAATTTCTCGTGAAAGTTCAATTAGTACACATTAGATAATAAGTTATTTAAATCTAAGATACCAACACTGTATGGATCCTGTTGTGTCCAAAATAAAATAAATTCTAATCTATTATTACAATGTTGTCAATCATTTAAAACCAAATGAAACATTATTTCTTTATCAGTCTCTAATATTTTATGAGCTTGTGATAGCACTCAGTGGCATTTAAATATTTATGTTTATTGCTATGAAATGCAATATGTAATGGTTGTAACATAACACATAGGTTTGGCAGATTTTACTTATTAAAATACTAGATTATCTCCCATATACTAGAGGATACAATTAGAAACAACCTGGTATTTATTTTTAAAGTATTTTATATCAAATTTATATACCCATTAATTTAATAAACAGACCCCATTTGTTTTGTTTGAAGGTGGTTTCTAATTGGAATCTTACACTAACAGGAACTATTTATTTTGTCTAAGATGAGAAGTAATCTATCCTACACTTACACTACTATCTAATCCTACACTTTTCCTATTCCCTAGAATAGGAAAAGTGTAGGATTATATATAGTATTAAATTACTAATTAATTTTCACTGATGGCAACATCTGTGAAAAGTAATTTGTAACTTCCTTATATTACTTTATGAAATCATAAAACAAACAATTTCCTTCTCAAGAATATTAGTTTACATTTATATTGACAAGGCCAAATAATGTAGTTGTAGGTACTTAGTAAACTAATGATGATGGTGAGAACCTTTGTAGTACATGATAAGGGCAAAGGATCTATTATTATATTCTATTCTATTCCAGATAAGGTTATAATATTTAGCTAATGTGTGTATCTAGATAATATTTAATGGGAATAGGGCTAAATGATTTGTTTAACTTGATTACTGAAATTCGGTTATTCATGGTGCAATGGAAATCCCTGGAATAATCTAATAAGTTTGTAGGAATAGATAGAAGTTCGGAGTTTTATATTTCTACCCGTTTGAACCATGCCTCATATTCTATGGGACTTGAAACAGGACCTGACGAAATTTTAGCGTACTATAGTTACATCTCTGCCTGAATCTTTAGAGAAAACAGGCACAATGTTATGTTAAAAACTACGATAAACAAAATATTAAATCAAAATTTCTTACCTGGAACTTGTTAAATATGGGGTAAAAATCGAGAACTAAGTAGTGATAATTAACCAGTCCGAACCGGCCTAATATACTAAACACCATCGTCAAAGTCAGCCAGTGCCGAGTGAAAAACGGCACACTATTGTACCAATCCCTAAATTCGGACATTTTTAGTCTTTTTGGCTTATTTCTAGTATGTAAACACAAACAACTGGGTCACGAAAGAAACAGGTTACAAGAAGTTTGCACAATACTTAGACAACAACACTAGTCAGCGATCGTTTGACCATAAATAGACCCTAATGATGAAATTATTAACATTAAATTGTAGGTACACGTGTACTAAGAGAATTTGTCGAGAATAATCAACCAACAAGAGGATGATTTTGTTGATTTTGACAGTTTATTTTCGGTGTTGCAATGTAGCTGTGACCAACTTACACTGCGTTCCGAGTTGCGAAAAAAGTGATAACATCGCGAATCCGACCAACGCACAAGTCACAATTATCACTAAATAGCCCTTACATAATGTGACTGCTAAATTTGGTCGGATTCGCGATATAATCACTTTTATCGCAATTCGAAACGCTGGGTTTAGTGTTATAGTCGCCAGAAACCACTACTAACGTAGTAGGTAGTATCTTTTTTTTTTTCTATTCTAAACTAAGAGATTTTGTAGCACGATTTCTCGATGCAATCGATCATATTCATAACTATTATTAATATGTATTCAGTATTAATTTAGAATCATTGAAACAGGCGCGATCTCGGTAAAATTTTATTATATTTTGGCTACCTTAGCGAAGTTTGCCGAGAAGGCTGACTCGGTACATTTGCTGCCAAATACTACAAAAACATTAGAATATTATTATGTTGCATCCATATTTTTATTATAAACTAATGAAATATGAATTCTTATAACGATAACATTAAGACTTAGTATCCAGGCCAAAAACATGAATAAAAAAAAACCGGCAGACAGCTGACAGTGACATTTCATGATATAACCTATTACGGGTGCTTTTCCTGAAAATCTTTGTTTTGAAATCAACAGTGAAAGTCAGGCAAAATGAGAGTTATTCTGAATAGATTAATAAGTGCTACTAATTTACCTATAAGACGATATGTAGTACGTTTTAGTTCCAGTGATAGTAAACCGGCTGAAAAAGAACAAAAGGAAAAAGAACCGGAGAAAATAGAAGTAATAAAAAAGAGTAAGGTTACAAATCAATATTAGCATAGCATAGCATAGTCGGCCTTATAATGTTCCCACTGTTGGGACTCAGGCCTCCTCTCTAGGAGAGGGAATGGGCCGTAATCCACCACGCGGGCCCAGTGCGGGTTGGTGGATGTCACATGTCTTCGAATTTTTGGTTCTAGGACATGCCGGTTTCCTCACGATGTTTTCCTTCACCGTTTTGAGAGCAGTGGTGACAAATTAATATTGCTTATTAAAAATATTTATTGTAAAAACTAATTGTGCAATAAACTTTACTGCTTACCTGATACTTTTTTCATCTGCAGACTATTTAATTTTATTTTCCTATTGCACTACATTACAAAAAAGTCTAAAATACCAATATCTTCAAAGATATCACTTTCAAAAAATATGAAGAAATCTACCTATTTAATATAATGATTTTGTATTAAATTTAAAAAAAAAAGTGCCCACCCACATGTCGGTAAATTTAAAAAAATCACTTTCAGATATTGTAGTTGAAAAATTTGGACCAATTATGACACTAAACATAGACCGCCAAACGTCACGTAACAGCCTGGATATTCCTACTCTCAGAGAAATGACAGCAGCCATCGAAGCATTTGATAATGATAACGAAGCTAAAGTTCTGGTATTTAACGGAGAAGGTGGAACATTCTGTTCAGGATTCAATATGTACGAAATAGGCAAGGAGGGATACCAAAACATAAAGGACGCTGCGGTAAGAAAACAGTTACTCACTAAGCTTATTTTACTGAACACTTAATAAAACCTATGACCTATGAAATGTGTTACGAATAGCGTGAACTGATGCCCGAGAGTGGTAGATTATATTATTCCACAGAAGAACCACATATAGCATTATCTTAGCACCGAAAGGTAAATTGTCATGAACTTCGACATCTGGATTTTGATGTGTAATGATGAAGCTGTTTAGTGTGTATTTAACCACTTTGCGCACAGGATTGTATAAAAGATGTTTTAGGTTATTTGCCATAGCGATTCACTGTGTTTACACAACGGTGATTAGTTACGAACTGGGGGAATAACTGGATTATTTGATAGCTGTGTGTACATTATCAGTTTTGTTGCCATCAGCTCAAATGTGTATTTCTGTTATCTTTTTTTTTATCAGCTGCTGTGAGCAACCATTAGTGATTTGTGATAACCAATTCATTTATTTTAGTAATGACGTGTGTGTATAATAAGGCTGATAAACAAAGCAATTTGGCATATTTTTGAAAATTATTTAACACCTGCTTTTCCCATAGCTTCAATCCCATGGCTTATCAAACAGAAATGATGTGTTTTTCTAGCATAAAAACTACTTCTGGGTTTTTTTTTTAGGTGGGAAAATCATCTTATGACAAATCTCGATCTTGGGCAGAGCTGGAGATGGTGTCAGACTTTTACTGACTAAAAACCCACTCTTGTTCCTTCGTTGCCTTCGTACTAGGACCCGGGGTTTCATTTTCACACTACCCATGGCCCCAGTAGGCTTCGACCCTGCTGGGCCCCTACGATTTGCTGACATCTCCCTGAGGCGCGCGTGGAACAATACGCACGGTCGACGACTTGGGCTCGGTCCAGACGGTTACCGGACGGTCAGACGGCGGGCTACCCATTGCTCGCCGTCCGCAAGCCCGCGCCTTCGGTGGCCGGAAATCGGGATCGGAATCCCGGCGGCGGTTGGGGCGTGAGGACCGCTGCCTCACGCGATTGGTCGCCTCCTTTGCTAGCATTACTGCTTCACAGAAGGAGGCGACCGCCTGCCACTCCTCCTCACTCTGGATCATGTCTCTCAAGCCTGTGCCAAGGCCCGGCGCGAGAGATCGCCGCCGTCGATTGCCCCCACGAGGGCACGGCGTTGCTCTGCCCAAGCGGGGCACACCTCCACCGTGTGCTCCACCGTGTCCTTGGGCCGTCCACACAGTGGCGACGCGACACCCAGGCGTCGCTTCCGCACGAATCCAGTGCAGGAATTTCCCGAACTTACCGTGTTCGGTGAGAACTTACGTCATGCGGAAGGTGAGGACGCTGTGAGGTCTTTCCAACCACGCCTCAAAGAGGGGACTTACACTTTTACCAGCACTGGGTCGTGACAGTCGTTGTCGCCATTTCGCCATGAGATCCCGCCGGAGCTCTGTCCGCCATGCTGCGACTTGTCGCAGCAGCCTGACTGCAGAAGGACTGTTGCCTCCAGATCCTGGAGCTGGCCAGCAAGAAGGCTCGCCGCTTCGCGGGAAATCGTACGGTATCCTACCACCATGACCCTCTGGCACGCGTTCATCCGGGCCGCCGACTGCTTCCGCAACGGCGGCGCCCACACCGGTGCTTCATTAAGGGCCATGGACCGAACGATTCCCGAACTACTTATGGGTTGAGTAGGTTGTATGTATGTCAGACTGGTGTCCACAACTCCATGTCCAAAGTGCGTATTTTGCGTACAGGGTGTTATTCGATCCACCACAGCTAATCAAGGTACACTAACAGCGCTTTGGTAAACGTTTTGCAAGTTACCTGGGTTTCTGCAGTACCTTGTCCTGTATTCAGCAACAACTAGGCAGCTTAGAAGTAAATGAACTGCTGTCTCGTCCTCCTCCATGCATGCTCTGCAGAGTGGACAGATTCTCATATTATTATAATTTGACCATTTCTTTACCATTTTATGGACTTAATAAGAGAATTTAACTTTCAGAGTATGTTTCCATTCAAATAAAAAAATGCATTCAATACTTATAAAACTCAGTAATTAAATTCCACAGATGCGTCTCGAACGTCGTCCTCTCTGCGATAAGATCACGATAGCTGCGGTGTCCGGGTACGCAGTGGCTGAGGGCTTCGAGCTCGCCCTCTCGTGTGATTTGCGGGTCATCGAGGATACGGCAGTCTTGGGCTGTCTTGGGAGGAGGTTTGGTAAGGCAGCATTTCCACCTGCAACCAACTCGCAATCAAGTTGCGTCACAATGCGGCATACCGAGGTATGATATGATCAATGGCTCGATCGTGTCCCGCAATGTAAATAAACTTCCATTCAAAAGAAAGAAAACATTTTTATTTGGCACACACAGTGTAGGAACGAGTGTCACGGCTGCGTCAAATAGGTCCAGTTCAGCATAAATATCTGACAACTACGTGGTAATTGACTGGCTATGGTTTTCAACTGAACCTTATGCCTGATTTAGACAGGATAAGTAAATGACTCCAAAATCGAGACAATTAAGTGCTTCCGTTGCATCCCTATGATGATTCTATTAAGTATTTTTTCTGATAGCTACAACGTAGATGTCTTTAAGTCGAGAGTGAATAAGTTACTTCTAGGCAAGCGTGCTCCATCGTCGACCACATCATCGTTTACCATCAGGCGAGATAGTGGTCAAACGCGAGTCTATGAAAGGATTAGATGAAAGGATTCATGTTAATACTGCTGAATTTAGTTTATATGTAAGAAATTATTCAAAATTATTTAAAAAATTATGTTCAAAATTTCTAGTACATATTTGCCATCTTTTTAGGCCATCATACTCCATAGTTCTATAATAATAAATCCTTGGCAGATCCCCATGCTTCATAGTTCTATAATAATAAATCCTTGTCAGATCCCCATGCTTCATAGTTCTATAATAATAAATCCTTGGCAGAGTCCCCATGCTCCATAGTTCTATAATAATAAATCCTTGGCAGATCCCCATGCTTCATATCATCATCATGTTCCTGCCCTTGTCCCATCTTATTTGGGGTTGGCGCAACACGTTTTTTTCTTCCATTCTATCATTCTATCTTGTCAACCGTCATACTATCACTAACCTTTTCTTTCATATCACTGTTCACACAATCCATCCATCTTTTCTTGGCAGAGTCCCCATGCTCCATAGTTCTATAATAATAAATCCTTGGCAGAGCCCCCATGCTCCATAGTTCTATAATAATAACTAGCTTCTGCCAGCGACTTCGTCCACGTGAAAGTAGGTTTATTCATACAAACTTTGGAAACCCCGTTTCATCTCCTTGGAGGATGAATTTTGAAAAATCCTCTTTTAGTGTTCACTTACGTCATAAAAGGAAACCTTGGACAAAATTTCACGTTCCTAGTCCGAGTATAGTTTCGGCTGTGCTTCATTGATTATGTCAGTCAGTCAGTTTCTCCTTTTATATATAGGTAAACGGTACAAAACCATAACTTTTTGATGGCTTAATAAGTCAGTAGTAGAGTTTGAGTATTAATATTAACTTGCAGGAGTCCCCCAGTCTATCTTCGGCGCCCGCAAGCTGACGGCTCTCATAGGGCTGTCTCCTGCGCTGGACCTGCTCATCACTGGGCGCCTGATCTCGGGGGTAGACGCCAACCGGCTGGGACTGGCGTGCAAACTTACTTCTACGGGCACCGGTAAGGGAACTATTGATTCTTATTAATAAAAATTACTATACTCTGGGAAAAAGTATCCCATGTGCATGGTGTAACAGTGTAATAAATTTCAACAAATTTGGTTCAGCCGTTTGAGCGTGAAGGAGTAACAAACATAGACACACAAATACATACACAATTTCGCCTTTATACATAGTCATAGGCTCAGATTCCTGCATAGTCCTCCAAAAGAAATAAACTTTGGATTAAATCAAATATCTGTTATTTATTTATTGTGCACACCTATCACAATGTTGTCTTTTCTAACCCAATGGTTGACTGTTAGAGAATGCCTTGTGGCATTAAGTCGGCCTATGTACCACCACTCTAAATGAAGTTTAAAAAATAAATAAATAAATTACAGACTCATAAACATATTATCTGCCAGTAGGCCTACATGTTGAAAGAATCAACAATACATAGGGCTATATAAATTTGTGAAACGCAGCGAGTCAATAACTATTAGACTAGATCAAACTTTATGGCGGCTGAGAAGTTCACCACTCGTTACTACTGAATAACTGCCTCACCCCTCACCCCTGCTGTCACATAGAATTTGCTAAGCGATTCATCTTATGGTCCTAGTCGCCTTTAAGTTTGACTTATAGTAATCTTAAGGTGGGTCTAAGCTAGAGGAGCCGAGCACGAGCGGAGCACGGGCCGAGCTCAAATTCGTGTTTTGTCGCTCGTGCTCGGCTCCTCTAGAGTCGGTCCACACTACACGAATTTGAGCTCGGCTCGTGCCCCGCTCGTGCTCGTCTCCTATAACGTAAACCCACCTTTAACCATCATCTTATTTATTTCTTTATTGTACACATTAACTTATTACAGGGCAGACATTTATAAAAAAAGAAGTGTACAATAGGCGGTCTTATTGCATGGGGCAATTTGTACCAGACAACCTTTGGATGGACTGAAACGAAAGGAAAAGTTGTGACTGTCAGTGTACAACAACATAAATAATGTACAAAAAAATAAAAGATAATGAAAATACATCATCGTTCTAGTTTAATATTTTCCTAAACATAAAAAATATGTTTAAATTTTTCATTACAGCTTTAGGCGAATCAATAAAACTAGCTAAATCTCTAGTGAAGTTCCCTGAAAACGCCTTGATAATGGACAAAATGGCCGCCATCAACTCGCAGCTGAACCCCAACAGTGACGACAGTATGAGAGACGAAGCTATCATGTCTAGTCTGCTCGGAAACGCCATAGAAGATATGAAGGAGGGCGTCAAGAAGTTCCAAGCAGGTTGGTAGAATGTGTATACTCTTCGTTGTTTTCCTTACATCGTAATTACAATTATTTAAAAGTTCAATGACATACTTATTTCTATTCTTAATAAATGTATACCATTACGTAAAATTAAATTAAAAACAAAACATAAAAAATATTGGCTCAGTACTGGAATTAAAAAATCTTGCACAAATAAAACACTATTAAAAACATTAACATTAAAAGCAAAGAATCCTACATTAACAAAATATTACAAAAAATACGAAAAAATATTGAAGAATACTGTCACAGCTGCAAAAAAACTTCATTATAAAAATAAAATGATGCAATCTAACAATAAAGTTAAAACAATGTGGGGAATTATTAATGAACGTACAAATAAAATAACAAAAAGTGAAAAACGCAATATAACACTACAAATAAAATAATAGTTTAATTTCCAAACTCAAAGATGTAGTAAACACAGTCAATCGCTTCTTTGCTTCTATAGGTGGGGATAGCACAACAAAACCTATCGGCAATAAACCAAAAGGACTACCGGTAATTTCAGCTACGCAAAATACATTGTATCTTAGCCCAGTAGATCCCTATGAGGTAAATAGAATAATTAAAAATCTTAAAAATAAAAGAAGCCACGGAATTGACGAACTCCCACCTACCTTGTTAAGACAATGCGCCGACGAATTAACTTTACCTTTTTATTTACTCATCAACCAATCTTTTGAAGAAGGCGTATTTCCCAAATTGTTAAAAAAAGCACTTATAAAACCGATCCATAAAAAAAATTCAAAAACCGACCCAAACAACTACCGTCCAATTGCCTTGTAACCAACGGCCTCGAAAATATTGGAAAAGGCTATGTGTGACCGCGTCTATGCATTTTGTGAAAAATATAATATATTCAACGACAGTCAAAATGGTTTTCGCAAAAACCGGTCAACGACTTTGGCTGTTTACAAATATATCCAAGAAGCCCTTAACATAATTAATAACAAAAAATATGCTATAGGATTGCTATTAAATATGACGAAAGCGTATGATAAAGTTCAGTTTGATATATTATTAAATAAGCTATATAAAAGCGGCATCCGCGGAAAAAGTCATGATTGGTTCACCTCGTACCTTAAGAACAGAGAACAAGTCGTAGAAATTGAATATTACAATAGCAAAACAAGAGAAATTAAATTAAATCGATCCCAAAAAATACCCGTAAATGCATCAATACCACAAGGAACAGTGATAGGATGTCTACTGTTCCTTATTTACATCAATGATCTCTCTAACCACATAAATGAGCCATGCGTGTTGTTCACCCACGATATTTCTATTTTAACACCATGTGACAATAATATAGATTTAAACCAAAAATTGTCTTTCATACTTGACACTACAACACACTGGATGAACGAACACAACCTTGAAATTAACTTTACTAAGACAAAAATCATAACTTTCTACCCACGACAAAAAATACCCATAAATATGAATTTCAATTACAACGGACACAATTTGGAAGTTGTAAATAAATTCACCCTTTTAGGCCTAGACGTAGATTCACACATAGATTGGAAACCCCACATTCAAAAAATAAGAGCTAAAGTATCTAAGTTTACACCCTCAGAGAAATAAAAAAACAACAGACCTCAAAACAGCATTAGTTACTTATTACTCATACGCATTTGCATGGCTCAAATATAGAATCATCTTATGGGGAAATAGCACAGATGCGCCTACACTTTACAGAATAAAATGATAAGAATATTAATGAATATGCAAGATTCCGACTCCTGTAAACTTCAAAGAGCTAAAAATATTAACTCTACCCTGTCTTTATATACTGGAAATTTGCAAATTTGTTCGAAAATATCCACAATTCTATACCAAAAGAGAGAACATTCAAACTGAAATCACACTTAGACATAAAAATAGGCTTAATATACCCACTTCACGATTGAAAATGCACTCTTCTAGTGTATTTGTTATGTCTATTAAAATATATAATAAGTCACCAGAATTCATCAAAAATGCAGACAGTAATAATATGTTTATCAATAAACTAAAACAATTTCTAATAGACAAATCTTACTATACTATAGATGAATACTATAACGATAAACATAAACTACAGTTAAAACTATTAATTACATACTGTATCACTGTAAAAATTTATCTACTTACTTACTTACTCTTACTTTGTAAATAACATATATTATAAATTAAATTTATACATAATGGATCTAAATAAATACATAATTTAAAAATGATGACGATACAAATACCTGACATTCAATTTACTATACAAAGACATTACATACATAAATTAATTTAAATAATATAATAATATAATTTCATAATAATGATGACAAAAACAAATGAAATAACTGACATAATTTAATAATGAAGGCAGGAACAAATTAAAATATCTGACATCATTTATCAAAACTATACACAGACATAATTATAGTATGTATACTTAATTAATTTAATACATAATTTAATAATGGTGATGATAAAAATAAATAAAAATACCTTACATAATTTACTTAAACAAAGACGTTATAATAATATATGAACATAAATTAATTTCAATATTAACATAATTTAATAATAATGATGACAAAAATAAATTAAATATTAGACGTAATTTACCAATACATAGACATAACAATATAATAACATATAAACATGCATAAATAATTTAATTTAAATATACATAGAACATAATTTAAAAAAAAACGATGTCAAAATAAATTAAAATATGTAACATAATTCACCATACAATAATATACATATACATCTATTAACCTTTTAAACATCTAATTATCTATAATAATAATTAATTAATTCCAAGAATTGTTACTTAGTCTTCGTCTTCTCTCCTAACTTTGCTGTGCCCGACAGGGTCCATATTGATCTTGACAATATTTATACCACCTATATGTACTATGGAATGCATGTATTGAGTATTTATGGTGAATATTCTATGAATATCTTGTCAGTCTGACACTGACCTGCAAAATCTAAGTTCTATGTTCAGTGAAATATGATTTGCGACTGTAACAAATATGGCTTTAATGAGTTATCTGTATAATTATATAAAAGGAGAAACTGACTGATTGACATATCAACACACAGCCGAAACTCCTGGGAGTAAGAGTGAAATTTTGCACAAGAAAAAAATCCTTTTATGGCGTAGGCGAGCAGTAAAGGGGACTTTTGCAAAATTCACCCCCTTCGGGAATGAAACAGCCCCCCTATCCAAGTTACAATCGTTTCGTTCGCGCCGAACGCCTCGAGTAGGCCACGCCTCCGATTCTTTTGTTATGATCACGTGACTGAGCGTAGAGATGACGTCAAACAAAGGAATCGGAGGAATGGCCTACTCGAGGCGTTCGGCGCGAACGATACAATTGTAACTTGGCTAGGGGGGTAAGGGTCCAAAGTTTATAAGAATAAACTAACTTCCACGCGAGCGAAGCCGCTGGCAGACACTAAGTAATAATTAAAATCATCAATAAAACCCTCTCAGTGCCCGTCCGGACCAAGCCCGAATCGTCAACGGCGCGTAGTGTTCCACGCACGCCTCAAGGAGATGTCAGCAAAACCGTAGGGGCCCAGGGGCAGAGTCGAACCCTACTGGGGCCATGGGTTCGCTTCTGAAAGGAAAACCCGGGGCCCTTGAAAGAACATAGGAGTTTTAGTCAGTAAGTCTGACACGCCCTCCCGCTCAGCCCAAGAGCAAGAGAAGTCATTGGATGATTTTTAGTTAGGAACTAAAAAATCCTTACAGTGCCGCTAACCCTATTGAATGACTGGTTCATAAAATAGCACGGTTACGATCGTAAATCATATTTTAATGAACATAAAACCCGACACTGACCTGCAAAATGAAAAAAAAAAAGAAATCGCGGTCTACCCTCAAAAAATACGAAAAAGTGGGAATAATCCAGAATGTGCATATGTTATTATTGTAAAATAGTGTTTTAAAGCTTTATTAAAAGTTACTGTCACTCTAGAAAGCACAAATATTTAGTTTCCTATTCTGTTATTTTGTCGCACTCTAACTCCATCTCCCTATACCGCATACGGTATGAGATGAAACCTGTATTGGACTTGTTTACTGATCAATGGAAGACGATATTGTTAGAAAGTTTGCGGTTCTGTGAGAGAACAGAGTGAAAGATTTGCTATATACTAAATATTTAGCATTTGACGAAACGTCATTCCATATTCGAATATGCCCCTTTCGCTCGAAAAGTATGTGCAGGAAAGGGATACACAATCAACTTATCCAATAATAGTAAATAAATAAACAATTTGGTTGTATGTATGAAAGTTATGAAACAAACAACCTACCTATGCTTATTACGGTCAATGTTTCGGAAATGGTCCCATTGTAATAATTGATTAATTATGAATTAGCTTCAAATGTGTCAGTATTGTATAGCTGTATTTCAAGAGCGCGTCATAGGACCTGCTATGGGCAAGGACTGTACCTTAAGGACGCTTTTACAATTTTCACTTGCTCAATTTTAGGTAAACTAGTCGCAACACATCAGCATTACGCGTACGCACACAGCACGAACACATAGAATCCATTGTTTGCTCAATTTTATACTTTAACTGAACTTGTCTTGATACTTGAAGGTATTATTTTATTTTTTCTAGTATTGATTGAATGAAGTTTGCGTTTTTGGTATCAGTGATTACTGATTAGTTGATTACTGTGCAATATGTTGGTACCTATATTTCTGTGCATACTACAGCACCTTAGGTCACCCCGTGGTGTCGGGTAAACTACCAACAAAAGCATTCCCAAGGAGGGTTGGTGTCAGGCTGGCGGCCGACTTTAAAATAAAACTTGCCAAATCCCATAGCAACATGTTCGGTCATAATAGAATGCGCGATAGGGCTAGGGCGTACCCCACAGGCGACGCGCAGGGGCAGCACCCGGCTCCTGTGGGAAATGGACTAGGGTTGTTGCACCACCTCGGGCGGGTGCAACGTAAGAAGCTAGCTCGGGAAATGAGATTGAGGTATGCAAGTTGGAATGTTGGGACTATGACTGGAAGGGCCAGAGAGTTAGCGGATGTATTGAAAAGAAGACGGATAAATATAGCATGCTTGCAGGAAACTAAATGGAGAGGAACAAAAGCGAGAGAAATTGGTGAGGGATATAAGTTCTACTACTGTGGAAGTGATGGAAAAAGAAATGGTGTAGGAATAGTGTTAGATAGTAAATTGAAAGAAAGCGTGATGGAAGTACAAAGGATTAGTGATAGATTTATAGTTGTGAAAGTTATGTTAGAGAATGTGATGTTGAATGTAGTTAGTGTGTATGCACCACAAGTAGGATGTGATGAAACGGTGAAAGAGAAGTTTTGGGAGGATTTTGATACAGCGTTAATGAACATCCCTGTTCATGAAGAATTAATAGTTGGAGGTGATTTTAATGGACATGTGGGAAGAATGAAAGGTGTTTATGAAAGAGTACATGGGGGATGGGGTTTCGGTAGTCCGAACAGTGAAGGAGAGACATTGCTGCAATCCGCTACTGCATTTGACCTAGCAGTAGCCAATACGTGGTTCCAGAAAAGAGACGAACACATGATCACGTACAAAAGTGGTAATCATAAGACCCAAATAGACTACTTTTTAGTTCGGCGCAACCACTTAAAGCACGTCAAAAACTGCAAAGTACTGCCAGGAGAAGACCTAGTCTCACAACACAGACTCCTGGTTATGACATCAGTGGTCAAAGTACTGTCTACCAAATACAAAGAGCGTCCTCCCCCTAAAATAAAATGGCATATGTTAGAGAAGAATGATTGTGCGAAGAAGTTCAGGGAGCGAGTGGTGGACAAAATGATAGAGATGGGAGACATGAATGATCGAAGTATAAATGAAAGCTGGAATGAGATGGCTGAGTGTATCAGGCATGCAGCGAAAGATATTTTGGGAGAGACGAGAGGAAAGGGCATAATAGATAGGGATACATGGTGGTGGTCGACAGAAATTCAGAGTGTGTTGAAAGAAAAGAAGAAAAAATTCAAAGAATGGCAGTGCGTAGAGCCAGGAAACGCTAGTTTAAAAGCTGAAAAAAAGAATGAGTATGACTTTTTAAAGAAGAAAGCTAAGAAAGCCGTGGCAATAGCAAAATCAAAGGCCCAGGACAAACTATATGACACACTGGACAGTCCTGCAGGCCAAAAAGAGCTATACCGGCTTACTAGAATAAGAGAGAGAAAGGCGAGGGATGTTTGTCAGGTAAGATGTATGAGAGATGAAACTGGAATGGTTCTATCGGATGATGAAAAAATCAAAAAGAGGTGGAAGAAATATTTTGAAAGACTGATGAATGAGGAAAATAATTGGAGTGGGGCGTTAGAGAATAAACCAGTGAATGTGGGATTAGTGCGAATTGTTAATATGGATGAAGTCAGAATAGCAGTAAATGGAATGAAGAATGGTAAAGCCATTGGTCCAGATGGAATACCAGTAGAAGTGTGGAAGTTATTGCGAGTGGATGGATGGACGTGGTTAGCTTTGTTCTTCAATAAGTTGTTGCTGGAAGAAGCCATACCTGATGAGTGGTGCAATAGCTCTTTGGTGCCAATTTTTAAAAACAAAGGTGATGTGCTTGAGTGCAACAATTATAGAGGAATAAAGCTAATGTCACATACTATGAAAGCCTGGGAGAAAGTAATTGAAAGGAGGCTGAGAGAAGAGAGTGAAATTTCACAAACCCAATTCGGTTTTATGCCTGGGCGGGGTACAACGGATGCCATTTTTGCTATACGCCAGCTGTGCGAGAAATATAGAGGTGCGCATAAAAACTTGCACATGGTATTCATTGACCTCGAAAAGGCATACGACCGGGTACCTCGTGAGGTTCTGTGGTGGGCCCTTAAAGAGAAAGGTGTGCCTGGGAAGTATGTGCAGTTGATCCGAGCGATGTACAGTCGATGCAGTACCCAAGTCCGGTCTACAGTGGGCACCACTGGCAGCTTCAATGTGGCAGTTGGCTTACATCAAGGGTCGGCTCTCAGCCCTTACCTCTTCCTGATGATAATGGACGCTCTGACGTCGGACATTCAGGAAGAGGCTCCCTGGTGTATGTTGTTTGCCGATGATATTGTGTTGGTTGCCGAGAGTGGCCTAGAGGTCCAGAACAGATTGGAGGTGTGGTGGCACAGACTGGAGAGTGTTGGCCTGAAATTGAGTAGAACCAAAACGGAATACTTGTTCTGCGATTTCGGCGGTCTCTCCAATCCAGTGCCTTTAGCTCTAGCTGGAACGCCCATACCGATCTGCTCTGACTTTCGGTACCTCGGGTCACTCATCCAAGGGAATGGTGAGGTAGACCGGGACGTAACACATCGGATCAACGCAGGATGGATGAAATGGAGACAGGTCACGGGAACAACTTGTGACCCACGGATGCCCCTCAAGTTGAAGGGTAAAATCTACAAGTCCGTGATAAGGCCTGTCATACTGTATGGATCAGAATGTTGGGCTGTGAAAAAGACGGATGAAAAAAGATTGCATGTAGCGGAGATGAGAATGTTAAGATGGATGTGTGGTGTGACGAGAATGGATAAAGTGAGAAATGAATATATTAGGGGAAGTTTGAAAGTGGCGCCAGTGACTGAAAAGTTGAAAGGGAATCGTTTGTCTTGGTATGGTCATGTGAAGAGGAGGGATGAAACACATGTTACTAAAAGAGTTATGAGTTTACATGTGGATGGATGGAGAGGAAGAGGGAGACCAAAGAAAAGATGGATGGATTGTGTGAAGAGTGATATGAAAGAAAAGGAAGTTAGTGATAGCATGACGAGTAACAGGGCAGAGTGGAAGAAAAAAACGTGTTGCGCCGACCTCAAATAATACGGGATAAGGGCAGGAAGATGATGATGATGTTGGTACCTATATACATATTTACCCAATTTCAAACGCTGGCCGTAAGTGAAAATTAAGTAGATTTTTTTTATTAACATTGTCTTTTTCTTTAATACCCAGGTATAGGCAAACACGGCAAATTCTACAAGCTAACAGAAGTACCGCTAAAAGACTGGGAGCTAGAAGAAACAGTCGATGAAGTGACCATCCAAGTTAAAGAAAATCAAGCAGAGAAAAAGGAGACCTAGGCTTAGATGTTATACAGGGTTCAATTCAATTAATCAGCGAATTTCTTCAGACTTGAAGGATATCTAATGACTATGTCGCCGGGAATTATTGCGAAAACAGTAAGTTCATAATAAAGTTCTGTTATGTGAAAACCTGATTATGTCATGAAATCCGTCTGCGGAGTGTCGTTGATTAATTTTATTAGATCCTGTGGAGGAAAAGACTTGTTGTTTTGTTTGTAAGATACTTAAGTTTTGAAATAAGTATAATACTAGTCATTTACTAAGTTGTTTTTTGTCTAAACATTCAAATTAAATATATGGTTGTACTGACTTTGTTTTTTATTGGTTTTACTCAACCTTTTTTTTTTTGGGAAATCATGTCACCAATGTCTTCTCCAGCTCTAGGGTGAAGCGAGAGGGCGTGTTAGACTCTTACTGACTAAAACTCACAGACACATGCACAGTTGACGATTCGGGCTCGGTCCTTAAACGGCTGGATGACGAGCTACCTATTACTCGTTGTCCACTAGCTCGCGTGGTAGCCGGGGATCACCCTGCGAATCCCAAAACCTGGGGGGGTCTCCTCTCCTGGTGCGTGAAGATATCTGTTCTCTCACGGTTGCGGTCATCTCCTTCTTTAGCATTACTGCTTCGCAGAAGGCGGACGCGAGAGGTCGCTGCCGCAGTTCGCTTCCACAAGAACGGCGGTGCTGCGCCCAAGCGGGGCGGGGCGCAATGGCCTGAGGCCCAAGTCTGCTATTTTTATAAATTTGTCATTTCAACACGATCCCATTGTCATTTTGCTAAAAGTTCGTAGTCTGCTAATTCCTAATGATCGATCATTGACCGGTTAATGGTCTCATACTACAGTTGTGGTAGAATGACAATATCGAGCTTATTAAAAGCAATAATTGCACTATAACGTTCTAATGGTAGGTAACTGTTCAAAGGAACTGTCAAAATTTTAGCAGATTACCGCAGACGTCAGATATTCATTTGTCAATATGTACGAGATTACCATTCTATGCCACTTCTTTCATTGGAGTGTCAGTGTTTGACCATTGGAAAGTCATAATGACGCCATTATATTAGTAGATTACCAAACTTGTTAAAATCAACAATTATGAAATCAATGACAAACCATTCTGACACTATTGTAATAGCAGATTTGAGGCCCTGAGCGCTTCTGCCTGAATCCGAAACGGGAACCTCCCGAACTTACAATGTCCGGTGAAGACCTGCGTCAAGCGAGGACGCCGTGGCGCCTTTTTTTACTTAACCCATGATGTCAATCTGGTGGGTAAAGGCCTCTCCCGTGACTTTTATTCTTTTCGCTCCGTTTAATGTGGACTACTGAGGCCCTACCACGAGCTCTTAACGCGATCCATTTAACGACCTACACTGAATTGTTATAGGGATGGAGCTATATAGGGTGTATAGCTCCATCCCTCTTTCTCGCTCACACGCCTGACATTTTAACACATCATAGTAAGGCTGATCGTGTTTTGCCAATGCCAATATATAATAGTGAGACTGCAGTATAAACAACGGGGTCACTCAGCAAAACGAAATCAATGGCAATCTCTTTTTTAGGGTTCCGTACCTCAAAAGGAAAAAATGGAACCCTTATAGGATCACTTTGTTGTTTGTTCGTCTGTCTGTCTGTCTGTTTGTCAAGACCCTTTATCTCGAGAACGCGTGGACGTATCGAGTTGAAACAGGTCTGCGGACTCTTGAAGGTGTAAAAAAAAACCTGTAAGTTAACGAGAAAAAAAGATACTTCGTTTTATGTGGTAAAAAACGTACATTTCGACACTCGAGGAAATCAAAATTCATAGGGTACTTCCCGTTGACCCAGAATCCTGAAATTTGGCATAAAGCGAGGTCTTATAGCACAAATATAGGAATAGATCTGAAAACTGCAACTGAAAAGTTTTTTGTTACGTCACAATTTTTTAATTGCGATTCGGAAATATCTTCCGAGACTCCATTTCGGGAATTGAACTATTTACATAGGTAAGTTTGTACGGAACCCCAGGGCGCGAGTCCGACTCGCACTTTCCCAGTTTATTTCAACAGTATTCATTTTTTTACTACTCAAATAAAATAAATAAATTATTTAGGTTCCCGAGCAGACGAATATTTGATACATGGCAATAGATCTTTTTTTTTTAATTATTAAGACTGGCCTGCCCCTCTAGCCAAGTTACGATCGTTTCGTTTGCGTCGAACGCCTCGAGTAGGCCACGCCTCCGATTCCTTTGTTCTGACGTCATCTCAACGCTCAGTCACGTGGTCAGACGCAAACGAAACGATCGTAACGGGGCTGTTGTCTCGTGGTTAGTGGCTCTGACTGCTTTGCCGATGGTCGTGGGTTAGATTCTCACCCAGGACTAGTGGTTTGTGTGATAAGCACAATCATTTGTTCTTTTTGTTTTGCGATTTATTATGAACGATTGCATTACTGCTTACCATCAGGTGGGATCACAGTCAAGCACTAGTTTAATCATTAAAAAAATGTGCAACAGCTGAGTACCTATATAAGTTGAAGTTTGAAGTAAAGTCGTCGTTACGTTATGGCTGGCGGTGATTGACGTTGAGTCAAAAAGGAAAAAAAAACACATAATAAAAAGAAACATTGCTTTATCAAAAAAATTAACTAAACAATCAAGATAAATGATATAAAACTGAAAGTAGTCACGCATTTACTCACTAATTAAACACGGAAACAGTCGGGGACTTACAGTTTATCGATGAAGTCTTTCCAAGGACAAAAACCGTATTCATCTGTGTGGCACCATTTCAATCGCATCACAATTCTCTGCGGAGGATTTTCTTCGGAATATCGTGAGCCACTTCGTAACTGTGACCAACTTGGGTACACATACTCAACTTTCAAATAATCACTACTATTATCCGTCCACCTTTGAAACACAAACTTGCCGCCAATCGGGTTTGTCTCGAATTGATTTGGTAAGTCCATCGATTCAAAACCCAATGAAGTTGCAAGGGAGTTCATATTGTAATCATGACCAACCAATAATATTAACTTGGGCATCTCGTCGTAATTCTTAAATACTCTAGTTAAATACTCCACTAATGGTACCGCGATGTCCTTAGCTACCGTTGTGAACAGTATATTATGGTTTTGCCGCAATATTTCAGTCAATTGCATCCAATCTTCCAGAGTCGATATTTTTCCCCAGGATATGTCTTGTATGGGCTTGCCGTCATAGTAACTCATCACAAATGAATCCACAGACATACTTCCTATGAACAACGGTCCATCTATAAACAGTTTACCACCTTTATACGAAATCGTGTTATTTGGTCCTGTCAAATCGCATATTCCATCCTGTCTGCAAACATCTGATCTATCAATTTCCAATATTTTATTTAATTTTGAAAGTGATGCCTGCAGTTTATAATTATTTTGTAACTTTCTGGTTACTTCTTCAAGAACCATATTTTTATATGCTTCAGTGGTGTTGTGTATGACAGGTGTAAAGAGTGGATCCGATTTTGTGGTGTTTTTGTGATGTACAGGGATGTTGCAACTCTTGAACGCAGAGTCGATGAAAGCTCTAGCGGTGGCCTTGGTTCTGCTTTTTGTGTTGGCGTATACATACACTGCATCTTCATCAGGGCAGCCTTTGGAAAGAAACTGTTCCCTTTTGAACCATTCTGAGAAATATTCGCCCATGTATCCTTCTAGCTGCGCGCCCTTCGGAGTCAAGAGTCCCCGCGGGCCGGTCTGTGGGGGCCAGGCCTTCGGTGAATATCTATGAAGACTTTTACCCACCGGATACCGAATATTATGCCGACTGAATATAAACACTTGTTTCAGTGACAAGTTGTTCGCGACAAAGCCTTTACACAACACGACCAACAACATTAAAGAAACTGATTTCGACACCATTTTATTTATATTTTATCACTATTGCAAACTTTGTGTTTAATACGCGATATTTGTTTTTTTTTTAAATATGGTGTTTATATAGGTACAACTCTGTACAAGTCTATTGGTCAAACAAGACTAAGTATTTATTCTTTTATATATTTCGTACGGTAGGGCAATGCTACTTTTAAGAACCTTGAAATTTTAAACATTATTCATCCGGTGATAACTAACCAGTTCAACTGGCTCATTATAGTTGACAAAAAATAAAAGGCCTGTTTTGACATATGTATTTTGACTGCCTAGCGGCTTGTCCGGTGTAGTGTAGCTACTACTAAAATAGCACCACCACCACTACACCGGACCCCTAATTATTATTTTATTGTTTACTAGCTTTTACCTTTTGCTAGACTTTGTCCGCGAAGTTGAAAATGGTTTTATTAGGTTTTTTGAGATACGAAAATATGAAATATTATTTATTATCTTCGTCCTGTGTTGTGCCATTGAATTGTAAGGCGAGCGATATTGTATCTTAATATAAAATATTATAGTATCTTAGTCGTGTGACGCGCCCTTTAGTGAACTCCACTGCGGGTGGCGTAACCTACGACAAACTTATTATTTAGGATTGATACAGTAATCGGGTCTAGGGATCGAACCGCAAAATTAAGTTTGTTTTTTATTGTATGTAATTTTCCGGGATAAAAGTACCCAGTGTGGTGCCCAGGATATTAAAGAATAATAATACCAAGTTTCATCGTAATCGAACCGGTAGTTTTTGTGTGATGCCTGAACAAACAGACAGACAGACAAAAATTTTTTTAATCACGTTTTTGGGTTCGGTATCGGTCTAGTAACACCCCCTGTCATTTATTTTTTTAATATTTTCAATGTACAGAATTTTCACTTCTACAGATTTATTATTAGTAGGTACTAGCTTTTGCCCGCGACTTCGTCCGCGTAGAAGTCGAAAATGGTTTTATTAGGTTTTTTGAGATACGAAAATATGAAATATTGTTTATTATCTTCGTCGTGTGTTGTTCCATTGAATTGTAAGGCGAGCGATATTGTATCTTAAGATAAAATATTATAGTATCTTAGCTGTGTGCAGCGCTCCTTAGTGAACTCCACTGCGGGTGACGTAACCTACGACAAACTTATTATTTGCGGTAGGTACAGTAGTCGGGTCAAGGGATCGAACCGCAAAATTAAGTTTGTTTTTTATAGTGTGGTGCCCAGGATATTAAAGAATAATTATACCAAGTTTCATCGTAAACGAACCGGTAGTTTTTGTGTGATGCCTGAACAAACAGACAGACAGACCAAAATTTTTTAATCACCTTTTTGGGTTCGGTGTCGGTCTAGTAACACCCCCTGCCATTTATTTTTTTAATATTTTCTGTATAGATTTCAGTTGCGTTATATTCTAGGGTTTTTCTCAAATGTCAAAACGGACCTTTTATTTTTTAACGCGTTTAGAAGACGAACGTTGACGTACGTCATTAGCCGAAAGGTGACCTCGGCTGTTTATAAATGACCGGTCCTAAATACCAGCTATCTTCAACCAGTTGTCAGTCCACCTTATTGAGCCTACCCTGCTGTACCTTTCGATAAGTAAAGATTGAAGGAGGAATTTGAGCTTATATTATTCTTTATAACTGAGCGTGCGAAATGTTAATTTTCCACTAGTTTTGCTACTTACATTTGGTGTTAAACGAGTTTAAGGATCTTTTTTTTTTAATTCATATAAACCAGTGCTTGACTGCGATCCCACCTGATGGTAAGCGGAGATGCAATCATTGATGGTCAGGCGCACTAGTTTATTAAGAGCCTATTTGACTGGCCTGTTGGTTTAGTGGTTAGTGGCCCTGACTGCTATGCCGGAGGTCGTGGGTTCGATTCCCACCCAGGACAAATGTTTGTGTGATGAGCACGATCATTTGTTCTATGTCTGGGTGTAATTTATCTATATATGTATGTATTTAGAAATATATAAGTATGTTTATCAGTTGTCTAGTACCCATAACACAAGCTCTGCTTAGCTTGGGACTAGACGGCGTTGTGTGATAGTTGTGGAATATTATTATTATTATTATTATTATTCACTCTAGCCTTCAATTTTCTTTAGGTTCAATTTTGTCGATCGTTAAAATATGTCAGTATTAAAATATACCTACCAAATTTTTTAAGTAGGTATATATTTAGCGGTAGAGTATTTCAATGACTAAATTAGGTGTTTATTTTCCAAACTAAGCACAGGTTTTATTATTATTACTAAATAAAAATAACTATGGCATCATTTTCTATTAGATTAAAGCCTCCTCTATCTATTTTTATCTCAGACCACCAATAAACAGGTCTGAAATTTCAATGCTTTTTTTTCTGACTCGGCAGCCTTGTAACGATCGATTTCGGTCGCTATGATATTAATTTTGCAAGTAATGAGGGCCCAGTGGTTAAGGCACCCGCTTCTCATACATGAGGTTGCGAGTTCGAAACCGAGCATGTACCAATGTAAATTAACTTTCAGCCCCTTGCCTCGGATAGTATATAAAACCATTGGACCCACTTATCATTCGTCGATTTTTGACAGTCGTTACTGGTAGTCAGGCGCCAGAAAGTCTGACCAACAGTATATTTAAGATTTGGAGGTAACAGAGTAAAGTCCCGCAAATCTCCGTTGAAAATGGAGGATCTTCCGGCCAGACGGGTGTTATGTCTGGGGCTCAAGTCTGCTATTACAATAGTGTCAGAATGGTCTATCATTGACTTCATAATTATTGATTTTGAAAAGTTTGGTAATCTACTAATATAATGCCGTCATTATGACTTTCCAATGGTCAACCACTGACACTCCATTGAAAGAAATGGCATAGTCTCGTACATAATGACAAATGAATATTTGACGTATGCGGATAACTGCCATAATTTTAACAGGTCCTTTGATCAGTGACCTACCATTAGAACGTCATTGTGCAGTCATTGCTTTAAATTTGTTTTGAGACACCTCAATATTGTCATTCTGAAACAAGATCATTGACCGATCAAATATCGACCATTATGAATTATCAGATTACGAACTTTTAGCAAAATGACAATGGGATCGTGTTGGAGTGACAAATTTATAAAAATAGCAGAGTTGGGCCCCAGGTGGGCAGCTGCTCGATAGATGATTTCGGGCTATTCTAGTTTTAAGGATTAGTTCTTATGTGACGCCATAGATGTCGCTACAAAAGAATATCGTGTTGCTCAGAAACTGAATTGTGGAGGTCTGATAGGCAATCGCCCCATGTAAAACACGGGTGTGCAGCCGTATCCGATTAGACTACTCTAAGCTAGTTGGAAAAAGGATATAGGGAGATGTTGAATTAAGTAGGCAAACTTAAATGTCCTCAAATATATTGACAAGTTAATTTAATTCTTCCAAACGGTAAAAGATTAAGACCAGTTTAAATATATATTTTTTTATTAAGATATTCACGGTTTACACTTTACAAAACATAATAAGTACCTAAAGTTTATTGACGAACTCATTCCATGGACAAAAGCCGAGCTCGTCCGTGTTACACCAGTTTAAGCGCATCACAACTCTTTGTGGAGGACTCTCCAAAGAATATTTTGTCCCATTTCTTAACTGTGACCAACTTGGATACACGTATTCTACTTTCAAATATTCATTTTCACTATCTGTCCATCTTTGAAAAACAAACTTGCCTCCAATCGGGTATTTTTCGAATTGATTTAACAAGTCAATGGATTTGAAACCCAAGGCATTTTCAACAGAGTTCAAGTTAGTATCATGGCCAACTAATAACATTAACTTTGGCATTTCGTCATATTCCCTAAACGTTTTAGTTAAATACTTCACTAATGGCGCTGCCGTATCTTCAGCCACTGTTGTGTATCTTATGTCTTGATTTTGTCGATTTATTTCAGTAATCAGATTCCATTTTTCTGGTGTTGTTATTTGTCCCCATGCTATATCTTGTATCGGGAAGCCGTCGTAGTAATTCATTATAAATGCGTTTACAACTACGTGAGCTAAACTAAACGACCCTTTGACCGTCACTGTTTTGCCGACCTCATACAATACTGTGTCATTAGCTTCAGTCAAGTCACATAGTCCTTCCTGCTTGCATACTTGTGAATCCTCGATTTCCAATATTTTATTTAATTCCGAATATACTGCCATTAGTTTAGAATTATTTCTCATTTTTCTGTTTATTTCTTTCAGAACCTTTTCTTTATATGCTTCTGTGGTATTGAATATAACAAAGTCAAAAAGGGGATCCGACTCTGTAGTGTTTTTGTGATGTACAGTCATGTTACAATCTTTGAACGCTGAATCTACGAAAGCTCTCGCGGTCGCCATAGTTCTGCTTTTTGTGTTGGCGTAAACAAACACTGTAGCTTCGTCGGGGCATCCTTCAGGAAGAAAGTGTTCCTTTTTGAGCCATTCTGAGAAATATTCACCCATATATCCTTCTAGCTGTGCTCCTCTAGGAGTCAAGAGTCCCGGTAGGCCAGCCTGTGGAGGCCAGGGCTTCGAGGAATATCTATGAAGTTCGTCACCCGCAGGATACTTAATGTTATGACGACTCAATATTAAGACTTGCTTTAGTTTCAAGTTGTTCGCGGAAAAGCCTTTACACAACACAATTAATATTAAACAAATTGCTTTTTCCATCATTTTTTAAATTTTACCGTTAGTTTTATTGCAAGAACTAAAGATATTAAATTTTCATGCATTAGTTGCATCTAGACATATGTGATGATAGAACACGACTAGATTATTTGGTACCAGAAGGCACGCCGTACGGAAACCTGTTTTGACAGTGACGTACAGTGAAGTGTCATATTTTTTGTGTTGACTTTTGTCGACAACTAACCTGTTGGTCCGGATCATGAAGCAAAGTATGAGAATAACCATTGTTAGTGTAGGCACGTCATTGATTAACGTGAACCATGATCTGGGCCGACTACCCTATAGGAGGCCCGATGGGAGGTCTACTTGGGCAAGCATGGGACCGGTCGCTGTGAAGCGTTTTAGGGTTAGGTTAACTAAAAAAATCTTTATTTTTTATACAGTGGACCCCCGGTAATCCGGCCCCTGTCTAATCCGGCACCCCCTGTAATCCGCCATGGTCTATAATTTATTATTGAATATTTTTTTGATAATATTCGCTAATGCTTTTTTTTATTATTTTAGTATATACATTTGTTTGTACACAATTATTTCCTAATGTAAAGTTATTGCATATTTTTTTTAAGTTAATTAATGTTTATTGTTGTCAAAGACATTCAATATTTGTATCTCTTTAAATCTCTTTGATTGTTGTTAATTTGTGCATTAATGACGTTAATTTTATAATAAAACTTAAGCTCTCTATTGTGTTAATTTACTAAATTTGACATACATGATGTATGATTTGTACTTCAGAGTACATATATATAATATACAGAATCTTATCATTAGCTTTTTGAGAAGCGTAATTAGAGACACAATAGAAAGACAAATCGCAATCGCGTAATTGTTAATCATGTTTGGGGCCCCGGGGCACTGCCCTTCGGTAGCTACGTCAGTCTTGAGGTATAATGCGTCTTATATTTTTTATAAAACGATTTTCCCGTTCATGTTTTATTTGAATGTTCACTCAGCTCTACTTACAGTTTCCACTGATGCAGAGTGGAGATTTCGCATGTACATGTTAAAAAAACTCACCGGCTTATGTAAGAATTCGTGTAGTTTCTATACACGAACTGCGTGCACTGCTTTGACGCTGACAAAGTCTTGTCTCGCTAGACAGGACGCGTGAAGTTGCTATGGTGCGGTAGGGGGGCGGGGTAGGTTACGAGGTGCCACGACAAATTTTCGTGTCTAGATCCGACGAAATTCTTATCGTGTACGTGATGAAATGGTCCTATCTGCCGCAGACACGGTGAAATTCCTTAGTGCGTACAAGCGCCCTCATTGGCCAATTCACGGTCTGCTCCTCTTCACTCCGCACAGTTTCGTATCAGTGGAAACGCACCATAAGTGTCACCAACGACCATACAGCCCATAGCTGTCTAATAATAGGCAAGTAAAAAAGCCAAGGAATAATTGTAAAAATTTTCATTAAAAATACCTCATACCTCACCTAATTGACAGAATTGCTTTAGTACGTTAAATCAAGCATGAGGCGTCTATGGGCTATATGGTCGTTGAGTGTGTCTGATGTAATTATTTTACTAAATCAGGTAAAAAATAAAACACCAAATACAAATAGCAGAACTTTATTATATATAAACAGTAAACCTAAGCGTCAGCATTGCCCTTCTCCGCGGCATACTTGTAGTGCAGGTCGGAGCAGTCCTCGTTGGAGATGTTGACCCAGCCCGTCTCGCTGATGTGGTACACGCGCACGATGCCGCCCGAGTATGCGTCGCGGTGCGTCGCGTGGTAGATGGCGCGCCGCCCGAGCTCTGGAAATATTGGTGAACGTTATCGTAGGGCATAAGGACCTAAAGGTTAAACTGCCAGGGTAGTCGGGCGTCGTGGGCTTGCAGACGAGCAATGTGCAGTTCACCGTTTGGACCGAGCCTGAGTCATCGACAGCGTAACCGTAGGGGCCCAGCAGGGCAAATGCCCGCCAGGGGCACGGTGGGTTTCTGAAAAGGAAACCTGTTGTCCTAGAACGCAAAGAGCAACTTAAGGACACAAGTGTGGTTTTAGTCAATAAAATTCTGAATCTCGCTCTACCTTAGAACAGGAGAAGTCATTGGATGGTTTCGCACCTCAAAAAACTCCTGGGCCTCCTACGGTTTTGCTGACATTTCTTTGAGGCGCACGTCTAAAACTATGCGTCGTCGACTACTCGAGCTCGGTTCTTACCAGATAAGCGGACAGCTAGCTATCCATTGCTCGTCGTCCGCAAGTCCACTGCGCTAACCGTGCCATCAAGATCAGAAGCACTGCAAATGCATTCCTATTCCAAAAACAGAGCTAGAGAGAGACAGAGATTTCTCAAGTTCTGTTATTTTCCGCATTTTTAGATAAAACCTGATTAAACCCGACATTTATTGCGAAAAATATGAAATAAACTACAAAATCCTGCATCGCGCTATTTGAACAATATACAACAACCCGAATTATCTAGCGGGCAGTTGCCCACACTAGACATAACATCTGTCTGGTCGGAGGATCGTCCCTTTTCAACGGAGGTTTGAGGGACTTTACTTTTTGTTCCGCGTACCTCTAAACATACCATAACCAATGGAAGGTAAATTACCTTGCGCATCCTTATCAGACAGGTCCCAGCTGTACCCGCTGTCCAGCACACCGAACGCGTACACCGACCCCGAGCCCACGGAGAACACCTTGCCGGGCGTGCGCGTGCCTTCGGAATCCACGTAATATAGCTGAGCTCCCTGGAAAAATATTATAAGATGTTTACAAAGTAGACTGATATGTGATACTAGTTTTTACCCGCGGCTTCGCCTGCGTACAGAATATAGCCTATGTCACTCAGAACTAAAGCAGCTTTCTATCGGAGAAAAAATTTTTGCAATCGGACCAGTAATTTCAGAATTACCTCCTAAAAACAAAAATAAACAAACATTACCTCTTTATAATATTAGTGTAGATTAACCAGTGCTTGATTGCGACCACATATGATGGTAAGCAGTGATGCAATCGTTGATGGTGAGCCTATTCACTCTAGCCTTGAAGACACCTATATTATAATTGGACTTCTTCTCTCGTTGTATAAGTGCCCATATAGGCCTATGTGAAATAAAAAAACTTTGACTTTGGACGGGAAGACTACAGCAGGCAAATTGTTGCGCCAATACGTCGTGTCTACAAGCATTGCGCACTTCGCGTCGTATGGCGCGCAAGTGAGATACTACAGACGCCTTCTAGCGTTCAGTTAACACGCGAACTATAAAGACAATGCGACAAGTTTGTTTAATTCCATCCATGGTGGAATAATGATTAAATTCGTTCCCGGTACGCTCTTTCTGGACGCAACGGTTGCGCGTGATACGCACGAATTCGCCCCTTCTGGACAAGCTCTAAGTTACTGGTTTATGCAGGCCAGATAGACAGTCGCTCCATGTAAAATACTGGTACTCAGCTACATCCAGTTAGATTGGAAGACTCATGACTCCAACATGGTCGGTAAAGGTCTAATTAGATTGATTGTCAGCAATCTAAAACATTAGAAGAAGCCAATGTAAGACCATAACTCAGTTACCAGTTCCCTGCAGTATATTTTGACTGATTTTTTAGGGTTCATAACCTCAAAAGGAAAAAACGGAACCCTTATAGGATCACTTTTTTGTGCGTCGTCTGTCTGTCTATCAAGACCCTTTATCTCGGGAACATGTGGACGTATCGATCGTTGAAATTAAAACCATATACTCAGGTTTGCGGTCCTTTTTGTTGTAATATATACTTTTTTTCGTTCTAACACATTGCTTTTGCAATATTTTTTTTTATTTATTATTATTTATATTGTTAGCGTATTATTTATTAATAATTGTAATTATTTATTTTACTTGCTTTTATTTATATAGCCTCTTTTTTATAATGTGAATGTGAGAACACTGTAGACTCCGCGAATTCTTAGGTTCCTTTTTATTATGATAATTTTTATTGTACTTTATAGTACAATATTGACCAGTCTACACTGTCCTTACATAATATCTTTATGAAAATATTGTAACAACAAATTCTTTTTTAAAAAGAGTAACCATGGAGTTTCTTGCCGGTTCTTCTCCATAGGAAACGACGAATTTGGAACCGTGCACTAGCTTCTGACGTTTTATAAGTGCCCATGTAGGCCTGTGTGAAATAAAAAACTTTGACTTTGACTTTTTCAAGCTGTGATAAAAAACCATGTTAACGAAAAAAAAATGTATATTTCAACACTTTCAAGGGAATCAAAATTCATAGGGTACTTCCCGTTGACCTATAATCCCGAAATTTGTCAAAAAGCAAGTTGTAAAACGTTGCTTTATACCAAATTTCAGGATTCACAGCACAGGTATAGGAATAACTGAAAACAGTAAATTTATTGTCACAAAAAATACTTTTTTTGATCTTCGGAAAAATCTATGAGACTCCATTCAAGAATTGAACTATTTAGATAGGTAAGTTTGTATGGAACCCTCAGTGCACGAATCCGACTCGCACTTGCCCAGTTTTTGTATACTCTTTAAACTGTATTTTCACTATACTGTAGTGAGAAAATAAAAAAATATTATTATTCACTCTCACAATGTTTTTAAAAAAGAATTGGTTATTGCACTCAGATCTAATTAATAATTTTGTATTATGTTAAGATTTAGCCCCACCTTTCATCCATACTGTACCTATGAATGTAAAACTATACTAGTAATAAGTGGAAACGTTGTTGATTGTATGTTTACCTACTAAATTGTTAACTTAGACGTAAGAAAAAATGTACAATTGTTTGTTTTCCCTAATAAAATAAAATAAAAAATAAAATAAAAAAAATTATTATAACTCACCCTCTTATCAACCCCTGCCAGCATCATGCCCATGCTCAGTCCCATGCCCTTGTAGTTGTACACCATGTTAGCCATCAGCTTGCTGGCCGCGGCCACTGAGATGCGCTCCCTGTTGCGCAGCTCGTACAGACGGCACTGCTTGGCGAGCACGCGGTCCCAGTACACACAGTCTGCCGCACCTCCGGCTAGTGTGCCTGGGGAGGTGAAGATAAGGATGAGAATATGGTGTAAGTATTTGGATTTAGCAACTATCACACAACGTCATCTAGTCCCAAACTAAGCAGAGCTTGTGGTATGAGTACTAGACAACTAATAAACATACTTATATATTTCTAAAAACATATATTTAAAAATTATATCAAATGAAATAGCCAGCCAAGCAAACTCTAAAATTCTAGGTCAAATCTCAGTAATTTCAGGGCTTTACTTCTGACCTTTCATACAACTGTATTCTCGCTTTTCTGTATAATAACAAGAATGCAGGATGACATAAGAGCGAGCTAAGCGATCTTGAAAATGTATCTATTTAGGTATGGTTTCCGCACTTAGTCCTATGTGGACCATTGTACGTGTACTTCGTTTGTTCATTCTTGAAAATGTATGTGCCCATTTAATAGATTTTTAGACAGTTTAAAAAAAATTTGCTCCTATCTCGGTTGTTGTTTGACTTTTTTTTTTCAATTATCACTTACTTGGAAAACTTATGCAGAAAAGTTTGAGAATGTAAGATGTAAAAATGAATAAAGAAAGCTCAGATTTTTTGTTACTCTTTGGTCTTGATCAGGGTGGGGCTCCCTGCCCCACCCTGGGTATGCCATGTGCTTGCCTAGAAGTAACCTATTCACTATTAATTCATTAAACCCTGGGCGAATGCGGCATTCACTCTCTCATTGTTTTTCTATTGTGTCTCTAATTACAATATTCGAAAGGTTAACCCCCTAGATTGTAGCTATAAGAAAACACAGGTTCTGGTTACCCTGCCAGTCTGGAATTCTACTCTTCAGCTGTATGCATAATGAATAAAGAAAAGACTTTCAGGAATAAAGGCATGATTCAAATATTTAAGAAAAAACCTATAAAAGGAGAAACTGACTGACTCATAAAAACTACTGGGACTAGGCACATGAAATTTTGCACAAGGTTTCCATATATGTTGTAGGCGAGTACTAAGAGAGGAAATTTCAATATTCATCCTCTAAGGGGATGAAACAGCGGGCCCAAAGTTTGTATAGAGAAAGCTACTTTCACACAGGTAAAGCCGATGGCAGAAGGTAGTATAACATATTTGTATTTATTTATTTAAACTTCATGTACAGTAGTGGTAGATAGGCAGACTTAATGCAACAAGGCATTCTCTACCAGTCAACCAGTCAGTCAGTATTTAGTACTTTTTTTTTAAATGATTTAAACTAGTGCCTATGCATAAGCAGTGATGCAATCGTTAATGGTGAAGCGCACTAGTTTATTAAGAGCCTATTCACTCTAGCCTTGAAGACACCTAAATAATAGTACTTTAACAATGTTGTTGCAATTTCTCAGTTGTAGATTTAGACTGTCATGTCATATCTTTCAAGTTTTTATTTACCATCATGAAATTTGGTGTTTTGAAATTATATAAGTAGGTCAGACTTAAACTAACATGGCTACCTTTTTTTGCTTAAACTAAAATTCTATAACTATTCATTAAGAGGAATTTGAACAAAAACTACTGAGGACTTACCAAGAAGGTAGTCATTGATCTCTACAATCTTCTTCATGGACTGTGAGCCGATGAACTGGCCACCAGTGGCTCGGGAGTCCACAGCCAACAGTACTCCACCCTGAAAGTAGCAACAGATTATAAAGAAGTATTTACTGTAGAATATCTAGTTAGATGACTAGTTACATAAACTATGACTTGTCTGTGAAGAAGAGAATTTTTACATAATAAATGAACATAGTTCTAACAAATAAGCTTTATTCCCCTTCTACCCATTAATGTTAGGATCACTGGGGCAATTAGTTCTAAATTAAAGAGAGAATGGCTCTACAAAGTATTTGTGACTGTGTTACAACAGTAATTGTTAAAAATTATTATGATAACATCTATAATTGCTACAGCAACAAACAATGACTTGGTATTTTGAAGTATAGACATTGAAATTCCAACATGGGAGCTTTGTGGTAACTGGGACGATTTATCATGTTACCAAATTACTTAGCAAAATCTTACCTTGTAGCGGAATCCAAGTGTAGTAGTACCATGGTCAAACTGGATTTTGATCGCTTTGCCAGTTTCATCGTGCTGGTTGAACTGCGCTAGGGTTTCTATAGGCTGTAAATACAATGGTGACACAGTAATTCACAAGTTTTTAGGCGATTATTAAAGTATTTAAGCCATTATAACCTTTACTTACGTTAGCAAAAGGCGGCGTCGCCAGTTGAGTGCTGTTTAAGAAGTTCTCACTGTATCCGACGATGTCATTTTGGAATGAAGCAAGCGCATCAACGGGTTTCAAGTTAATTTTCTCGTTTAAATTACAATAATCGAGCAAAGCCATTTTTGTTTTGTGATTTCAAATAAACTTTTCTGTGTTCAATGAATGACAAGCGATTTCTTCAAAAACGCCGATTTGTCAAGTTTGACATTTGGCTTGCGTTATTGCAATGTGTAAAATTAATGTTGCCTTTTAGTTTCCATTTAAAATTACAGCATTTATTATTATATTATTAATTATAATTTATTATTTTTAAATTATATTTTATTCTTTGTCATACATAATAATATCTGTTATTTTTGCTTCTTAATTTTTTTTGCAACGATGATACACTATTCTAAACAGAGCCCTCTAGTGTACAACATAGAAAAGCGATTCTTCAAGAGAATAAAAAAAATGATTATTGCTACTCGACAACAGATGTCACTACCATCAGCTAAAATTCACTTACTCAATGCCATCTGTTACCGAATAGAAAAACTATAAAGTTTTTAAAATGTACAAGATTTCAAACTAAAATATATTACCTACAAAAACATAGTGTAAGGACCCAATACCTATCAATTTAATCCGAACTCCGACACTGGGCGTCAGATCGTCGATCGTTAAACCGACCAAGACACACAAATTAGGAATCGTATCTATCTCATAATTCGTTAATGAATAGTTCGGCCGCGAAAAATGATCAGTTGTAAATAAATTCAAAGAATCGTTCAGTCCAAACATTATAAAATTCACCGAATAAGAACTGTGCCTAATAAATAGCGGAGAAGTTAGCAAACCTATCATTACGCTATGAGTCAGGGATTCGATACGATCTGCTTGTCGATATTATTCGAAGCTTCTCAGTTTAAACTCTGTCATTATATCTAAGATATAGATAGCGTTTGTATAATTTATATATTAGTCATTAGTTGTTGGTCATTTTGGAAAGCTCGCTATCAAGATGTTAAGCTAGAACTACATTCGACCGACGCACACGTGTAACACGCCTGATTCCTATGTAGAACAACGTCGCGTGGCGTGGATCCAGTGTAGCTCTACAAGTCTAGTTTCCATATAAAATGTATGGAGACCGACGCCGATCGGCGTGCGTGTGTCGCCAACGTGTGCGCAGTATTACGTCGCGTCATTTTTACCCGACTACGGAGGAGGGTTATGATTTTGACAGGCTATGCTACTTTAATAGGTACCAATCAAAACACTTTTTGGAGGTATGCGAAACAGAGTATAAAGTCCCGTAAACCTCCGACCAGATGGGTGTTATGTCCGGTGGGCAACTGCCCGATAGACGATTTCGGGCTGTTTTGCGCGATGCACGATTAGTTCTTATGTGACGCTGTAGATGTACAACTTTAATAACGTGTGACTACGGCTTTTCGTTTTGTTATGTTATTGTTTCTCGAGTAACCTTGTTTATTTCTTATTTCTGCGTCTTCTTGCTTGTTTCATACTTTTTCAGCATCGTTTTTTTTTGTCGTAGTCGCGTTTTAGTTTTTTTTTACTTTTATACGAATTTATTTAGACTTCAGAGTTAAGTTGTTTGTGTTTCATTCGTTTCCATTTCTAAAGGTACTAGAAAACAGCTGTTATGTTGGTAGTTTGTAGTTATAGTATAGCATACAATGTATTCCAATTTAATTAAATCTGACATCAATTAAACATTGGATTCTTATGTAATGTAATTTAATTCATTCTGACATAGTTGATTTAATTGATTGATTTATAATAATTCTTTATTTTATTGAATCCATTGTCTTTGTTTTCGTTTTGTAACTTGTTATTATTTAAATGTGAATGAAAAACTGATTCAAAATATAAATAATATTAGTTGACTAAATTCTGTAAGTGCGGTGTACACCTATAAGTGAAGAATTCGCTGTAATGTTTATTGTTAAAATTATTCTTTTGTTAATGTTTTTGCGAAATATTCCGTGGAGTGCCGTAATAAATAAAGAAATAAATACAACTGCCAACTTTACGGAAACTATAGCATATGTACTGCCACGTTGGTCGAGTGCTCACAAGCGCTTGATTCCCTGATCGAGTAAAATGTCATAAAAAATTCCTATCTGGAACTTTGCAGTGGGTAGCGGGTCCTAAAATGTTCCCACAGCTGGATCTCAGGTTTTCTCTCCAGGAAAGCGAACGGGTCGTAATGCACCACGCAGGCCCAATGCGGGTTTGTGGAAGTCACATCTTTGTGTAGTATTAATAAAAAATAAAATAAATAACACAAACTAAAGCGCATGGCTGGGTTTGAACCCACGACGTACAACTTGTAAGTCAGGTTACCATTTAGCCACTCACACTCTCAATTTTTTAAATTTAATAGTTTAAGTTCAACCGATTCCCGAGCTACCAGTGCTCAGGTATCGAGTGGGTAATTCACAGTTTAGAGTTAATGAGAACACAAAAGTCTACTTCTAAAAACCTAAAACTCACCTCGTTCAACAATCGTGACTGTGGCATATAATTTAAACATTTCAAGGATTAGCCTCTGCCTCCATCCTAAAGTTGAAAGGGCGGTAACAGCTAAAGAAATCATATCTTACAAACATACATTTATCTTAAATCATAACGAAAATTAGGAGTTTCTCAAAACTGGCGCCATCCAGCATCACCCACATCAAATGGTTTGCGTCAAATAAATTCAGAATTCGTGTGGTAAGAGTCACGACTGACGGGCAGAAGGGAGACGCACCTAGCGCACAAATGATAGCCCCGAACTTGTAATTGCGAGTTTTAGGGAATAACCGTCACACAGTTTTGTATGACCCAACCAGTAATCTTTGAAAAAAAAAAAAAAAATTGCAATGTTTTCATAAACTATGGCCCATCCATTACAAAACTGTGTGATGGTCGTTCCCTAAAACTCGATGGATTGTAGTGGAAAGTCGATGTTCAATTCATAATATTTACCTAATTCACATAGGCCTACCTACACGGTTCTAATTGGGATTTTTCTAGGGCAGAAGAACCGGCAAGAACCTGCATGGTTACTCATAGGTACTACAATAGTGAAGACAGTGTAGACCAGGCAACATTGTACCCAAAATCACAATAAAAAAAAAATTAGTAAAAATGTGAATCGAAATAGAAAATAATCTATGAAGTCCACAGTGTTCTCATATTCACATTATACAAAGAAGCTACATAAAAAAAAAAATAACCTATCACTCTATGAGATGTTCTCTTTTCATTCTGCTTTTTTTAAACCTTGTTCCACAATAGGAATTATTGCTATATGGTGGGTGCGTTCACATACAGAAGACACCCAGACTCGGAACAATTGTTCTTAGACCATATAAATATTTGTTCCGTGCAGGAATCGAACCCGCGATAAGGAGCACAGTAGCTAATCACTCAACCACTGCGCCATCCGTACCATCAAAGCCGTCTTTTCGTCTCTCTTCACTTTTAAAGTGTGAGCTCTACACCCTATCAGGGGCGTAGCTACTGCCGTATCAATGAGACAGGGCCCCCAAGTAGCAGGGCCCCGTGTAAAAAAATTGTATGTTATCCACAACCTACAAATCTATTGTTGATGAGAGATGGGTATTTAATAAATTATTAAATTATAGGATGTTTCATTTTTATAGCTCGCTCCGTACGTTCTAGCATTCTCTACAAAAGATCACAATAAAAACTTAATCTCTCTTTTATTTCAGAATACTCTCCAATAAACGAGGTCATCGGTCTTGGTCTCACATGACATCTTAAATGAAATCTATCCAGTTATTCTGGTCATATCTTTCAAGGTCAATTGTGACTCTGTCTCATGTCTCTGTTTTCTATTTTTTTTTACAACGAAGTACTTAAGTACTTTTTTAGTACTGCTACTAGGGCCTACGTTGTAAAAAAAATACCTCGATATCTTTTGATATGGGGCCCCTTTGGTACTAGCTGCTCCACTGCACCCTGTATAGCTTCAGCCCTTTAACAGTTCAGTTTAGGTTGTAAAATGGATCGCGTATGGAGCTTGTGGTAACACTGCAGGACCGTAAATCCAATACCTAACCAAGTTAACTATATACCTACACACGATCGGAGGCTGTATGTACATATATGTATTACATTTCTGTTTCACACAATATTCTTTCAAATTACTACAGACAGGTTTTGAACCAGTTAAACTACGTCAACAGTGAACCAGTAGGTAATCTAGATGACAGCTCGTTGACTCCAAAATTAATTCTTGTTATGACATCCAAGTCGTTAGATTCGGTCTCTCTGTGAAAGTATATTCATCGTAATACATAGAAAAAAATGCAATTTTTATAATTCTTGTCTTTCTGTCTGTTTGTTCCGTCTAATCTCTGAAACGACTGGACCGATTTTTAGATAGGACTTTGACTATTTATATATTCGAAAAAAATCTTGAAATTGTGTTGAAATGGCATTGTGCAGTTTAACAAATCAAACGCGAACATAAAAGCGGATTGCAGATAATTCTAAATACCTTTATTGACCACTTTTTTTTTAAATTGGGGGGGAGACAAAGGACAATTCGAAAGATCTAATATAAACCTACTAAAAGTTCTGAATCTTGCGGGACTTTCAGAGCGGCGTCAGCCGATGATCAAGGGGGCTAGTAGAAGTATAGATGATGGGAAAAGTACCTATTTAGGTACAGTCGAGAGCTTATGAAGCAAGTGAAAACTTGTACGTGCTCTTGACTGTACAATAAATAAAACTTAATTAATGGAAATATTTTACAGGCTATTGATTCTATTACAATATTAAAACAAATACCAAACTAATAGAATATTGCATCAACAAATATATATATATTGTATTATATATTTGCGGGAACTGCATGACTTGATTCCGCCATCTCCTTTCTACCATCGGACAAGCCGACGAACGGCGAGTATCCACCCTTACGTTGTTTAAACTTTAACGGTCCGGACTAAGCGTTTCGCTTCGTCGTTTATACCGCGTACATCGAAGGACTGGAACAATCTGCCTGCTGCGGTCTTTCCGTCCAACTATAATATAGGTGTCTTCAAAGCTAGAGTGAATAGGCTCTTAATAAACTAGTGCGCCTGACCATCAATGATTGCATCTCCGCTTACCATCAGGTGGGATCGCAGTCAAGCACTGGTTTATATCAATTAAAAAAAAAAATTAAAAAAAAAAAATTCTAATAAAAAAATTTAAAAGTCAGTAAAATAAAACTTGTAGTAACATAATAAGATATATATATATATGTATTAAGATATACAAATAAGTTTAAAAAAAACATAATCTATCGGGGTTTTTTTTTAATTGACAAGTTTTTATCTGTGACAAGTTTACAAATGGTTTACGAATGGGACTACAGATCAGCATCATCATCATCATTTCAGCCGAAAGGCGTCCACTGCTGGACATGGGCCTCCTCCAAGTGTCGCCACAACGAACGATTCGGTGCGTCTCGCAACCATCGCATTCCCGCGACTCTCTCCAGGTCATCGGTTCGGTCAGGAGAACCAAGGTCGCCGATATAACCCGAAGAATCGCCAAATTTAAGTGGCAGTGGGCAGGGCACATTGCTCGTGGAACGAATGGTCGATGGGGCCGAAAGGATCTGAAGGCCTTCCACAAGGTGACTGCAGATGGTTCTGTATTAATAATATGCGTCTATCGGTAGGTTACAGAGAGCGGCACTTGAATGCCATCCTGACAAAAAAATAAAGGCTACATATTTTCGATACTCTAGAGGAGGTGGGGGCAGCAACCCTCTCCTGCTCCCACAGGTAGTGTGAAAGCGACACCCGGGGCCCTGGGACGAAGGCAAAGAAGGAACAGGAGTGAGTTTTTAGTCAGTAAAAGTCTGACACTATCTCGCGCTCCGCCCAAGAGCGCGATTTGTCATAAGATGATTTTCTCACCCAATAAAAAAAACCCCCTTAGCCTTTCAAGCTTTTAAAACTATTAGAGAGCAGACGAAGTAAGTGATGCATCAAAATAATTTTCCCTATTAGCCAAACGCTAGGCCAGCCAGGCCCCTTACACATTGGTGTAATAGGCACCCTATTTCAGGACTGATTAACGCATTCCGGCGGTGCATGGTTGCAATTCGTCAGGTCTCGTGTGCCCACCGCCAGGGTCTGAGGTGAGGGGAGTGGGGGGTGTAGTTTGCTTCCCATAGGAAACTGGCGCGACTCGGCCAGTTGTCACGCGACACGCTACGGTTTTCGGTAGTCCGCTATGGTGACCATGGTCAATGTTGGATTGCATGGACTGTTTTTTAAACCGACTTCGAAAAGGAGGAGGTTCTCAATTCATCGGATTCCTTTATATTATAAGTAGGTGTGTTCTTCGGTTGCGCGTAGAAAATTATTTTTTGTTTTAAAGAGTATACTTTTCCGGTGGTTCCAGATCTCAAAATCAGAATCAGATGATGGGATATTGGAGAAATCGAGGGCACTTTTCAAATTTTATAAGCACTTGTAAAAGTTATATTCTATAAATAATAATTATTAGAAGTGAATAATTTGTATAGAAAAATGATAAGAATTAAAAGTATAAGCTAACGGTAGAAATTATGACAATAAGAAGGGCATGAGTTTGTACTCATGCCCTTATGTCATAATTTCTAACGTACCGATTATAAAAACAAAAAATAAGAAAAAGAAATAATATAAGTGTAAATATGAAAATAACACTACAATACCGCCAAGGACTGGAAAATCCGCGCTAATAACTATGAAAAACAAAGTGTCAACAATTCTTACAATTTTGTTACCGTTTTTTCAAGAAAATCCCATGACCCTATCATCTCATGGTCTCCCTAAAGTTAGTGTTAGCGAGTTCACCCTGGGGCTGGTCGTAATGCTACGAATTTGATCGGCATCTTAATGACAGCCATCGGTAACTTGACAATAAGATTGCAGGAACCGACATGAAATGATATCGTTTTCATAGGAATGCTAATGTCATAGAGACTGGCGAGGACCAGGGGATCTAGTGATGATAGGGCTGTGAGAAGAATAAAGGGCAAAAAAATGGTTTCTAGAAAATAGATTGGCCTGGATTCGTGAACGATTACTAAATTGTAACGATATCATAATCATTTAAACACATGAAATCTAGACCCGAAATAACTATCTATCGGCCATAGAAATATATGATCCGTGCAGGATACGAATCGGCGACCCGTAATGCAGCAGTCAATCGCTTAGCCACTGCGCCAAGTCGCTAACCGTATCTTTTCGTATGTCGCATCATCATCATTTCAGCCGAAAGACGTCCACTGCTGGACATAGGCCTCCCCCAAGTGCCGCCACAATGAACGGTCCTGTGCGTTTCGTATCCATCGGACTCCCGCAACCGTCACCAGGGCATCGGTCCTCCTTGTAGGAGGCCTTCCAACGCTACGCACCGGTACGTAGTCCAATATACCACAGTGTCTCAAGACGAAAGTCTATGACCAGTGCGTGTTGCCAGTGATGACAAATGGCTCTGAAATGTGGTCGCTTACAATGGGCCTCATCAGAAAACTTAAAGTCACTCAAATGGCAATAGAAAGGGTTATGCTCGGAGTTTCCGGAGTTTGCGTGATCGAATCCCTATGTCTATCACACTAATATTATTAAGGTGATAGTTTGTGAGTAGGTTTGTTTGTTAATTTTTCATGCTCGAACGGCTGAACAGATTTGGATGAAATTTGGAACACGGGTGGGACGTGTCCTAAAATAGCACATATAATAATAATAATATTCTATAACTATCACACAACGTTGTCTAGTCCCAAACTAAGCAGAGCTTGTGTTATGAGTACTAGACAACTGATAAACATATGTACTTATATATTTCTAAATACATACATATTATAGATAAATTAAGTACACCCAGACATAGAACAAATGATCGTGCTTATCACACAATCATTTGTCCTGAGTGGGAATCGAACCCACGACCTCCGGCATAACAGTCAGGGCCACTAACCACTAGAGCAACAGGCCAGTCAATAATATGTTACTTTTAGTTTTTATCCCTGGAGTATGTTTCCTTGGGCCAGTCTTCTGTTTTTACGCGGGCAAAGTCTCTGGCAGCAACTAGTATAGTTCAAAAAAAGTCGCTTAACGCGTATGTTTTATGCTTATTTTTAACTTCTAGAGGTATTTGTTACCGCGGCCCTAGAACACAAAGGGCAATTGAAGGAACGCGGGTGGGTTTTAGTCAGTAAAAGTCTGACATTCCCTCTCGCTCCATTTAGAGCAGAAGGAGTAATTTCATGAAGCTCAAAATAAATACAGTTGCACCTCATAGGTTCATAACAATTCTGTTACCATTATTCGTTTGTATTTCAGGCTGGACACCCGAAGGGTTAGCCAGATCTAGGCTTCATAATAATCCCAACATATGTTCAAACACCCATAGGCTGTAAAAACACTATCCTTAAAATATATTCACTAAGATTTCTAAAAAAATAATAAAACAATTTTTTTTTGTTTTAAGTTGGAATCGGTCGTTTTCAATTTAATTACAATGTTTTTTTGTTTCTGCGTTGTTTATATTTGTATTTCTGTCAATCGTCCAAAGAATGACACAAATAAAAAAAAAACGCCCGTGTGGAGCCGCCGCAGGACATGCGTCATTTGCTGTCCATCCCTGCACAACCACCTGCAGTTTTCAGGATGTATGCGAGGCCAATACCAGAGCCGTAGAGGTTGCCAAACTGGTCAGAAAAAATACAGTTAGAGATACATCGACACGAAAAGAAGAAGAAGACTAAATAATATTTTACTTATATTAAAAAAAATATATTTTTGTGATTCCAAAATCAAATCCTTCACTTCCGCCCGTTACAGCCAATGCGAAAACTCCTTCTATCATCTAAATGACATGTAATAAGAGCTAACAGTTCAGTTTATGGTAGACAGGGGTCGAAGGACTGACAGTTGGCTAAGACAGTGGCAATCAGACATTTAGTGTATGCTGTAGACTACGAGATTTGATTGCTAAATTATTGCTTACACTGGCGGCCGAATGAAATGACCCAAATCCAAAGGTTGGTTGGAGAAATTGCCTTGTGGCGTGAAGTCTAACTCACTGACATTTCCATGTAATTTTAATTTTTTTACCACCACCACGGTACACCACAAGGAAAAAACGAAACCCTTATAGGATCACTTTGTTGTCCGACCGTCTGTCTATCTGACTCTTATCTTATAAGACCCTTTATCTCGGGAACCCTTGAAGGTATCAAGTTGAAATTAAAACTAAATACTTAGGTCTGCAGTCCCTTGAAGCTGTGCTAAAATCAAACATCACTGATAACGAAAAAAAGAGATACGGCCGTTTATGTTGACACTCAAGGAAATCAAAACTAATAGGGTACTTCCTGTTGATCTAGAATCCTGAAATTTAGCATGGAGCAAGTTCTCATAGCATAAGTATAGGAAAAAACACTGAAAACTATAAATTTGAAGTTAACTCACAAAAAAAACTTTTTTTTGCGATTCGGAAAAATCTTTCTAACTCAATTCGGAAATTAAACTGTTTTCATATGTAAGTTTTATTTATTTTATTGTTATAAACAAGTGCTTGACTGCGATCCCACCTGATGTATGTCCTAAGTTTGTACGGAACCCCAGTACGCGAGTCGGACTCGCTCTTGCCTGTTTTTTTTTATTATTGACCAGCGGCCCGTCCCGGCTTCGTACGGGTGCACTTAGGGCACATTTTTTACACCTTGGGTTACGTAACTTAAGTTTTAGGATTTAGGATCCCTAATCTTTTTTTGCAATAAATATATTATGTTACTCAAGGTGAATGTAGCTTTCCAATAGTGAATTAATTTTTGAAATCAGCACAATAGTTTTTAAGTTTATTCATTACAAACATACACACACAAAAAAATGCAAATTTTTCCTCTATAATATTAGTGTAGATGGGCTCGCGTTTGACCACTATCTCACCTGATGGTAAGCGATGATGTGGCCGACGATGTATATTTCGTGCTCTAGGCTGGAGCAAGAGGGCGTGTCAGACTTTTATTGACTAAAACCACACCTATGTTCCTTCAGTTGTGCTTTGCGTTCCAGAATCATGAGTAGGTTTACCCTTTTCAGAACCAATCTCATGGTCCTAGCAGGTATTGTGCCTACTGTTAATGTTATGGTGCGCAATAAAGTAAACCTACAATAGATAAAAATAATCTAAAAGATAGTGCTGTATTAAGTCATTTATTTATTTATTATCACACAGTCAAGCACTAGTTTAAAAACAAATTGATTTTTAAAAGCTTTCGTGTTGGCTAGCCCAACGGGTGTGAATGTTTGGTGACAAAAAAAATTCAGGCTAAAATAATGTCCTTAAAATGTTAGTAACAAGAGTCCTAAAAACTAGGTTAGTATTGTTAGTAACGATAGTTTTCTCTTGTAAATAACATTGTACCAACATTAAAAGGATAACGATAAGAATTAGAGGCATCAGCCCCCCTAGCCAAGTTACGGTCGTTTCGTTTGCGCCGACCTCAAATAAGATGGGATAAGGGATGATGAAAGAATCTACAGAAGAAGATTTGAACAAAGGTACTGCTTAATTAAAAAAGAAATCATCATGTCACCATGATGATCATCATGTCATATCATATGTGAGTCAACGTTATTCTACCCTTGAATGATCCCCTCTTGCTTATCAATATCATTTCATTCAGTCTCCATTTCAATTAATTTTTTTTTCAACTGTGCCACTATTTCTGCACGGACGCGCACCCGCACATTAGGCGTCATATAACGCAGGCTCGCTGTGTGTTTTGCGGCTCGTTATCCGCTTACTGCTTTACAGCGCTGTTATAACTTAATACTTCGCTAGAATCGCTTGATTTCATTAATTACTAATACGGACTTGTGTTTGTTCAAATAAGCGATTGGATGTTTTAACTCGGGAATTCGATGGATGGGAGACGCACAGAACCGGTCGGCTGGCGACACTTGGGGGAGGCATGTCCAGCAGTGGACGTCTTTCGGCTGAAATGATTACGATGATGTTTTAATTAGCAGGAGATTTGATTTAAATGTGGTCGAATGCAAGCTCCGTTCCGTGATAGTTTCATTATGAGAGAATGGGGTAAACACGGGCAGACGGTAATTAAGGACTGTAAAGTTTTTTGGTTCATTTCTATTACTATTTTTTGTATTAAAAAAAAACTGGGCAATTGCGAGTCGGACTCGCGCACTGAGGGTTCCGTACACCTACCACCACGTTACCTTTGAAAACAGTTCCATTCCCGAATCAATTTACAAAGATTTTTTCGAATCGCAAAAAAGTGTTTTTTTTTGTGACGTAACTACAAATTTACATTTTTCAGATTTTTTTCCTATACTTGTGATATGAGAACTTGCTTCATGCCAAATTTCAGGATTTTAGGTCAATGGAAGTGAATGAATTTTGATTCTCTTGAGTGTCAGAAATACACGTTTTTTGCGACATAAACAACGGTATCTTTGGTTTTCGTTAACTGAGAAGTTTCATTTTTTCACAGCTTCAAGGGACCATAGACTTTAATATATGGTTTTAATTTCAACATAATACCTCTACGCGTTCCTGAGATAAAGGGTTTTGACAGACAGACAGACACAGACGAACGGACAACAAAGTGATCCTATAAGGGTTCCGTTTTTTCCTGTTGAGGTACGGAATCCACCCACTAATTACAATATGACTTTTTGCAATAGTATAAACGTAATTTTCCATAAGTATTCGCAATAACCGCACTCTCGAATTAACTTATGACCGGCCATATCTATTAGTTTAAGACTAAATGACCATTTTGGTAGATGTGGTCTAGTGTAGGCTCTATACAAAATTAGAAATTCTATCAGGAACAACAACTTTAGCAAGTCTAAATTATATAGGATTGATATGTCACGTGGTTTGCTCAATTCCTTACATTTTCAGTTTTGTACGTACAACTCCAAAATAACGACAAAGCCGAAACCTGTTTTTGTGCAATATGTTATCGATCATTAATGAACTTAGTGATCGATGAATATAGTTTAAAACCATTTAATTATTATATTCGAATACATGTGACATCCACCAATCCGCACTGGGCCCGTGTGGTGGATTACGGCCCATTCCCTCTTCTAGAGAGGAGGTTTGAGTCCCAGCAGTGGGAAGATTAAAAAGGCTGATTATGCTTTATGCTAATTATTATTATCAATAAAAAGGTTTTTCTTTCTTTTATTCCTTTAAAAAAAATACTTATATAGTATTTTTAATTACCTCTATTCCTGCTTCTGTGGCCTTCACCGACTTATTGCTTCCTTGAGGTCAAGCTCAGCACTTCCACCTCCATGGCCCCAGAACAACCTGGAACAACCTGACGACTATCATCATCATCATTTCAGCCGAAAGACGTCCAGTGATGGACATAGGCAGACAATGAACGGTCCTGTGCGTCTCGCATCCATCAGACTCCCGCAACCGTTACCAGGTCATCGGTTCACCTTGTAGGAGGCTTTCCAACGCTACGTCTTCCGGTACGTGGTCGCCTGACGACTATATTAGCTATCATTTGATTTTATTTATTCAAGAAACCAGATATTATTTTCATCTATTTTTGCATTAGTTTACAAAGCTCATTGACAGTCATCCACCATAATTTCAATTCATATTCATTTCCAGTATATCTATCTGATCAAAATATTGGCCATTATTTTAATATAAAGTACCTACTTTAAGTACATAATAAGGTATGTATAGCATCTTTATTACTATAAGGACACACCTACGTAATCTGCACTCATTACATTTTTCTTCACTGAATGAGTTATCGGGCAAAGGTAATTACATACCTACAGCCTATAAATATGTATGCACACATGAGACGTTGTAGAACTTAGATAAATCTCCATTGATCTACCATCTTGCACCGAAAAGGTCGTCATTATGTGATTTTCGAAGATTTGAAGAGTTTAGCGATATAGTTTTAGAGGTGGAAAGAGCGAGACGGGAGATAATGATGTTACCCAATGTGAAATACGGTGTAATGTTGCTCGCTCCTTATTAATATTCGAAAATAAAGAATGTTGCCATTTGCCCTCCGGGGTGGGGAGTATATTTTTATACTAGTGATGACCATGTGGAGTATCGATGTTATTTAGAGTGATTTAGTGAAGTGTTTTGTGATTTTGATGACAACTGATTGCTATTTTACTGCCGAGAATATATGACGGTAATCTTCGTGATTTTATGATCAGTACAGAACGCATTTGCGTCATTTATTCATTAAACTTTGGGCAGTTCTAGCTATCTTTTTCTGTAAGCAAATAGGGAATTTTCATCAATCTTATTTTCCTCCTTATCGCTGTTAATTACATAGGTACGTGAATGAGTAGTAAATGATTTGTTTTGTGCTGGCTTTGAATTTAACAAAAGATGAAATATGCATTGCATAGATAAATGACTATTGTTAAGCTTTTTATTTATTGCTGAAATAAGATTTGTACTACTGTAATATTTTATGTGAAATGGCCACATTTACCAACCGCCCAACAATAAGGAAAACATTAAATTCATCGGTATCAGAGATTATAGAAAATCGACAATAAATCTTTGTCACAACACTAGCGGGAGCAGGCTCGATGGTGAGCGATAGTAGTGGTCGAGCCCCAGGCTGCGTGCGCGCCACCCTTTCATTTTCTAATTATATAACTGGCAACACCGGCCCGTGCGCGACCGGCCATCGTAACTTCTTCAGTTTTGAATTTAGAATTATTATTGCGCATTATGCTCTCGCCCGCCGCGATGGACGGACGTGCGTGTCTTTAAGTCGTTATTGTTATTTGTGAGATATGTCCCATAATTTTATGCGCGCATTTTATGTATTATGATTGGGTTTATCGCATAAGTACCATGATTAGGAAAGTATTGCAGTTAAGTTTTATATGAAAGAGCTTGCTAATGATGAAGGATAAAGGTGGTATATTAGATGTAATTTGCATGTGAGTCATCTACGGTTCACTAGTATAATTTCTACTTTTGAAAAAGTATGTAATGATATGATATGCAAGAAATATAATTAGATATTAGCTTGGAATTCAAGCCTTGGATATTAAATTGGTGTCTGAATTCAAATAGTAATTATGGTCATTGCACTTAAAACTCGTTTAGATATCGATTATATATTTTCTATGTTATTTTTATTTGTAAACAAAATAGTGCACTTTAGACGATGTTTTTATTAATTCAAATATCGCTTCAAGAAAAGGACAATTGGTGGTTTTGTACCTATTTATTTATAGTTAGGAAATTATAACCTTTGTCTAAAAAGTACTATTATTAAACAATCATTAACCATGTCACCACCATCACCACCATGTCCACCTAGCATGTTATATATCTGCACCACCCTAAGGTCGACTGGTAGAAAATGTCTAAGGCATTAAGTCCGACTTTGTACAGTGTTTCATATTAGTGCATAAAGTTTTAATAAATAAATAAATTAACGCACCGAGGGCTCCCTCGGGTCACTTGCTGGTATTAATCTATATTATAGGAAATATAGCGTAGCGTAGTGGCCTTATAATGTTGGAACTCAGGCCTCCTCTCTAGGAGAGGGAATGGGCCGTAATCCACCACGCGGGCCCAGTGCGGGTTGATGGATGTCACATGTCTTCGAATTTTTGGTTCTAGGACATGCCGGTTTCCTCACGATGTTTCCCTTCACCGTTTTGAGAGCAGTGGTGATGAAATAAATTACACAAAATAATGCGCCTGGCTGGGTTTGAACCCGCAACCAACAACTCGTAAGTCGGGGCCGTTACCACTCGGCCACCACTGCTCTTAATTCTTCTTGTAAGAAATATAGGTAATCTATAATTATAAAAAGGAAAGATTTGTATTCTTGTTTGTAATATATAAACTCGAAAACTAATGGACAGATTTAAAAAAAAAAACACCATTAGAATGCTACTTTATCACTGGTTGACATAGGCTACATATATTTATTTATTTATTTATATATACTTTATTGTACACCATTTACAAAAGAAACCATATAATAAAAATCTGGGCAAGTGCGAGTCGGACTCGCATTCTGAGGGTTCCGTACAAACTTACCTATGTAAATAGTTCAATTCCGGAATGGAGTCTCGTATGATATTTGCCAATCACAAAAAAAGTGACGTAACAATAAATTTACTGTTTTCAGATTTATTCCTATATTTGTGCTATAAGACCTTGCTTTATGCCAAATTTCAGGATTCTGGGTCATCGGGAAACACCCTATGAATTCTGACTTCCTCGAGAGTGTCGAAATGTACGTTTTTGTCACATAAACCGAAGTATCTTTTTTCTCGTTAACTTACAAGTTTGTTTTTTTTAGCTTCATGAGTCTACATACCTGAGCACATGGTTTTGATTTCAACTCGATACCTCTATGCGTTCTCGAGATAAAAGGTCTTGACAAACAGACTGACAGGCAGACGGACGGACAACAAAGTGATCCTATAAGAGTTTCGTTTTTTCCTTTTGACGTTCGGAACCTTAAAAACATACAATTAGCAGCCTTATCGCACTCGGCGATTTCTTTTAGGCATCCTAGAATGGATAGATATTGCCTGGACACAAAATGGAGTTGCACTTGGTGCAAATATAAAAGTAAACAAAACTTGATACTTGATGTTTTAGTATTAAGTATTAATACTAAAACAGATACACATATATATATACTTACAAAATATTTATTAGCAAGAGAGTAAGTGATGAAATGAAGACATGATCACAGTGTCAAGTAATGATCCTTCACAAGCCTTTTAAATACAGGCAGTGAGTGTTTGCGCACTTTTTATTGCCACAGGCAATGCATTCCATAGACGAGCGGCCTGGATAGTGAAAGACTTCCAGGAAAGTAGTCGAATGCATTAGCATTTTAAGTTTCAAGTTATCTGATGACATAAGAACTTCCATGTGGGAGTCGCAAAGAAATTGGAACCGTTCCTCGAGGTAACGAAGGGTAGAAGGGGAAGAAAGCACATTATACAAAATGGAAAGAATATGGGCATATATTTTCCACTTTCACGAGTGCGAAGTCGCTAGCAGAAGCTAGTACTTCATATAAGTAAAGCAAGGCGTTAAGTTAGGTAAGGTCAGTGTTAGATTCGAGTTTATTTATGCCCATTCTCCTTTATATAATTTTATGTCAGAAAAAGATTGATCAACAAAAACAGACCACAGAATACAGAAAAAAATTGTTATGAACAAATTTATTCCTAATCTGTGATAAAAATAAAAAAGGCTGAATTTACAAGAGTTTATTGCAATAATTTATTCAGTCCATTTTGTCTCTTTGCAGATAAGGCAAGCGCATCCCTATCCCTTGTCCACATCACTCTGTCTTCAACTATCTGTTGATCAAATGATAACATAGCGAAGTCAAGTTCAGTACTAGCCAGCAAGCATTACAGATTGTCGGATACTCATTATAACCCCTTCGTATCGTGTAATAGCTATCCAAGTTATTCAAATGATCGCCCTCCAGCGGCCGGGTGCGGCGTCAAGTGCGCGCGCATTTGACACTGACAGTTCAGACAACATGGCGGATTGGCGGGAAAGAGGGTTTTCTTTTTGTGACAAATGGAAATGAGTATGAAACTGGACGAGTTCTGTGAGCTAAAACTATTCATATTATTCATTTTTCAAAGCTATGTTACGAAGCGATACAATTGATTCAAGACGGCAAACGTTCATTTTGAAGTCATAATTCTTATTTAAAAAAAAAAAATCCTTGCAGAGGTTCAATTGGTAGAAAAAGGGAACAATTTTGTCTCCGATTTCTGAATTATGAGCTTGAAATTGCAGAAGTAGTTATTTTTGTTAAATTATCCTGTCAAATATTGTCATGGTACAAAGAGGGTACAATTTTTTACTCTGTTCCGATTTCAAAATTGGAAGTTCCATAAGTATTTTTCTTAAAATTTACTTTAGTTTGATAATTAACTTATCACACTTTGTCTTAAAGACTGCAGCATGTTTTTAACTCCAAATAGTCAATTCAGAAACCGACTTCTCTAACTGGAATTTTTTTGTGCAATTTTCCTTTTAGAGAAATCAAATGATAAGTCAAGACTGGCAACCAAGCCCTTGATCGCACGGCCTTTAATACTAAGAATGTTATTTGTTGAGAAGCAGCTGTTTGTCCAAGTAACACGTACAATTAACACCTACAGGGTAAACGTAGCCTATATGCTTACTTAATAAGCAGTTTCTCTGACAGTGCAAGTATTGGTACAAAGATATTACCTTATTTGAACGATGCAGCGATGTGGTATTTAGGAATAAATGATCCTACAAACATGATAATGTGCTCATTAGAGCTAGTGATGCAACGGAAACAGATGTCAAAAGTAAATCTTTGCGGATGCGGAAGCGAAAAAAGAAGTCTTATGGCCGCGCGTTTTTCTGGTTCTGGTGTAAATTCGTCATCTTCGGGAGTGATCGGCAATTTTCGGGGACAATCGAGTACTTTGGCAAAGACGAAGCTACGCTAAGGATGGACCCTATTTTTTTATTACAATCTAGCATTGTAGGTATATAGACTATTAATTAATTTTATTATATCCTAAAATAATAAATTGTCTTTACTAAGAATGTGTCCAATAACAGTTTTCTTATGTTTCTATTTAGGCGAATACAATTCGTTCTTGCGTTTATTAGGTAGCACTTGTGCTGCATAAATCTATTCACGATCAATAAACACTTACCCGAACTTGTTATTTTTAGTCCTATCAGTCGCCATCTAGTCCCAAGCTAAGCAGAGCTTGTGTTATGGGTACTAGACAACTGATAAACATACTTATATATTTCTAAATACATACATGTATACATAAATTACACCCAGACACAGAACAAAGGATCGTGCTCATCACAGAAACATTTGTCCCGGATGGGAATCGAACCCACGATCTCTGGCATAGCAGTCAGGGCCACTAACCACTTGACCATCAGGCCAGTCAAAAGTATTGAAAACTTACTGGCAAAAACGTATGTCTTTCAGTTACGGTGCCATTTGTCGACGACGTTGGGCATAACTGTACCAACACCTTTGAATGACCTTAGGAGGATGGCAGCATACTAACCGTTTCCATCTCCGTAAACGTACTTGCGACCAAAAATTCGTTCACGAGCACCACCACCACCACTCGTTAAGTCGAGGCTCCAAAGTCTTGAGCATCGACGCCGAGTTGCTAGCCTGTCGGTTTTCTACCGGTTGCAATTCGGGGAGTGTGCGTCGGAATTGCATAACCTAATTCCGTCTAGCCCGTTCCATCATCGGACCACTAGGCGTACGGCAACGTGCCACCGGTACATGGTGGACATCCCACCTATACGTACTAAACGTTTTGGGAACACATTCATTGAAGAGCTTGTGGCGTATTATGTCGCAACACCGTTTATAATAGTTTTGGGTGGGAACACCAAATGTTTCCGGCGCCAGTCTAGAGTCTGCCGCCATATTGCAAACCAGAGACTGCTCCTACCATTCAACCTAGCGTGAGCTCTGTGTATCATTTTTATCTTAAATGTGTTTAATACAAAAATACCCCATTTTCCGATATCCTTGAGTTTCATTTGCGTGTGTACCTCCAAAAGCTCAAGACAGCCCTACACCCTTACACAAGCACAAAACATTAGTTTGAGTCATTGAGAAGTATCTACAATGGCAGTACTGTAGGTACTTCTGATGTCCAGCGGTGGACTGTGGCTCTATTGTGAAAGACTGCACGAACGAAGCATCTTTATCTTCACATAAGTTTGAGGTAGGCGGAACAGAGAGTAAAGTTCCGCAAACCTCCGTTGAAAAGAGAGGATCCTCAGACCAGACGGGTGTTATGTTTGGTGGGCAATCGCCCGATAGATGATTTCGGGCTGTTCTATATGTTCTCATCGCGCGGAGAACTTTGAGTGCGCGATGCAGGATTAGTTCTTTAGTTCTTATGTGACGCCATAGATGTCGCTACATAAGTATTGGTCTATCAAGTAAGCGACTTTGTTTTAAAAAAGTCGTTTACGGCGTCTGTTTATCAGCAAACTCTCCCTCCTAAACCTCGCAACGGATGTTGATGCGATTTTTACTTATACAAAGAGCAATAAACGAGGAAGGTATATAACTTATACTCGAGTGGAACCGGGCGGGTCACTAGTAATTAATAGAAATGCGTGTACAAAACCTGTAATTCAAACAAAATAAGATTTAATACCTACTGCAACGTATTAAGAGGACTATAGAACCTAAAGCGCGGTTACTCTTGAACTGCATATAAAATAAAGAGATGCGAAAAGACACAATACTTGCAAAATATGAAGCACTAGTTTTTGCCAGCGGCTTCATCCGCGTGAAAATAGAAAATATAGGCCTATAATATTCAGAGATAAAGTAACTTTCTACTAGAGAAAGAATTTAGAAACACGGTCCAGTATTTTTTTTAGTTAAATCGTGACTTACAAATAAACAAAAAATCAATTTTTTCCTCTTTATAATATTAGTATAGATATAGATTTATATTAGAGATTTACTAAAACTAGAGATTCGGTTATATAATTAAAACAATAAAATATTGCTTGTACAATAATGTGACAAATAAATAGAATAGTTGTGTGTAGGTATATTAGTCCGGTTTTTAATCGATAAAAGTAAAGTTGGCAGAGGCATCGTCGTGATTTTTTTTAAATAGAGACTAAATTAGCTGTAGGTATTATATTTTTATATTTTGATCAACCCGCTCTGGGCCCGCGTGGTGGATTACGGCCCATTCCCTCTCCTAGAGAGGAGGCCTGAGTCCCAAGAGTGGGAACATTATAAGGCCGATTATGCTATGGTATTATATTTTGAATACACTATCTACCTAGCATTTATTCTAAAGAATAACGTATATTTTTCTGATTCTGTTTACTGAAGTGGATACTTTGGCGCATTATAAAACTCATGATTAGCTCCTGGGGCCTTACCATGATGTATTAAAATGTCAGTCGCGCGAGCGAAAAAGAGAGGCAAAGCTATACACCCCATATACCTCCAACCCTTGAACAGTTCAGTTTAGGTCTTAAAATGGATCGCGGCCTAATACTAGTTCTTGAAGCTCGTGTTAGGGCCATGTAGTCCTCTTAAACCAGTATTCAACTACAATTATATTTGGCAAGATATATTATTTACTTTCAAATCACTTGACCTTTTTAAATGAAAACTCAATCTATAAAGTGATTAATCGCTAAGAACAACTGTAATTAAACATTTAAAACCATTATGGATTACTATTTTATCACATATGACAAGATGGCGCCTGAAGCAATCCACTAAATGGTGGTTTAAAATCGGTCAAAAGACCAATCATGGTTGTAACATGATAACGAGTATATCTAAATGTTTTATTTGTAATTACTCTCATTATTTTGAACAATTAATTGGTGTAATAAGAGTGTGGTTAGCAGATTTTATGAAGCTTCACATTATTTTTTAATTTCTTTATTTATTTGCTGTCATTGGTTTAAATGGGATTGGTTGTAGCTTCAGGGAAGGTCACATTTATGTTTCGATTTTATTTATTTTAAAGTAACTTTTGCGCGCGACTTCGTTGTCATGAATTTCGGTTTGAAGCCAAATAATAAGTACCTAGGCTATGACTTTTCATAAGGTTCAAGCTTATTCTGTACAAATTTTCATCAAAACGTTCATAGTTTACCCGTTAAAGCGATAGATGGAGTTACTTGCACATTTATAATGATGGATTGTGTTGATTTGCAGATTTTACACTATTATTCTTTTCAGGATTTCAAAAAATATGACTTCTTATAATAACTCTGTTTTCGTAATAGTTTTTCAATCGTTTGCATTGGCTCTGCCGCGTTAATGGGTGATTCTTTGAAACCGAAAGAATGTCTCATTCATCTGGCCTAGTTTTCGTACCTATCTATTTTGTGTCGTTAGCCACTGGGCGCAAATGAGTGCCTTTGATACATTTAGGGATTGGGGAAAACTAATATACAAATAAAAATATCAAAGTGTAAAGAAAAATCTAGGCCAGATGAATGAGACATTCTCTCGGTTTCAAAGAATCACCCTAATCCGGATTTTTAATTTGACTGATTCTATTCTGTGAAATTCAAGAAAATGGAAAAGTCTTTAAATTTCCAGGAAAATTCCACGTAAGCCTGGTTTTGTCAATTTTCTCATAACTGTTACTTATTTTCACGATAGCATTAGACAAAAGAGGTTCATAGGTGTGCACAACATTTATTTTTTTGGAGATTAATTCGACCAATTTTAATAAATATTGATTTCAATATAACATTTTCTACTTAGATAAATTTCATTATTGTAGGGTAAGAACTAGATACATAGTTATGTAAATGTACTGACAACCCCTGCTTATAAATAAGAACTAAATAATTATTTCCATAGGTTTTATTTCGGTAATGCAGTCTTAAAAAATGAATACATAAAACACTTAACTAATTAAAACTATATACTAAATAATTCAATTAATTAAAAGCCTCATAAATTCAGAAAATGACTAGTTCAAATGACTTCATTTCAGTACCTATAACAGTCGGTATATTAGTTGATTCTGTTAAATTCAGCATCAATCTTAACTGTAATAAAGCACAATATACATAAATCCCTAAAACAACCTTTTTAACTTCTGTCTAATGCTGTCGCGAATAAAGTGTAATAATATACCAAAATAATGAAGTAATAGCTTCAACAAAGGACCAAAAAGCATAAAATAAAAGTCCATCAAAAACAGAACTGTCTAATATGACAGAAAAAAGCGCGCGAAACCAGCCACAGATAATATCTGGCGCGAGAGATCTCTATCTAGTCTGTGGTAGTCACGTGATCGCCGGCGGGAGGCCACGTGACCGTGTTTACACAGTAATGCGCCCTTTATTAACCCACACTTGAGGGTACTTGATCAAGATAGGGTGGTAAGCTAATAAGTACTAACCCTAATAAGGTCGGTTCTATATTAAATTTTGACAGTACAGGGGAGGTATTGGGTTGATAGTTGATATCCTTTGTGAGGGCGCGCATGAAAGACCTCACAAAGGTGTTAGGGAAACATGGTTATTGTAGCAGATCTTTGTGTCTTCTACACAATTTCAAGAATTTTTTTTCTTATACCATTTTAGGGTTCCGTACCTTAAGGTTAAAATGGGACTCTATTACTAAAACTCCGCTGTCCGTCCGAATTTTTGAGATGGGCTGCCATACATCAAACGTAATTTTTTTGCGGTTTTTTGCTGCGGAAGATACGGAACCCTTCGTGTGCGAGTCCAACTCGCACTTGCCCAGATTTTCTTTTTGTCACTGTTCAGGTGATCCCAGCTGTTTGTAAGTCACACAGTCAAGCACTAGTTTAAAACCAATTTAAAAAAAAATGATTTTTAAAAGCTTTCATGTTGGCTAGCCCGACTGGTGTGAATGTTTGGTCACAAAAAAAATCTCAGGCTAAAATAATGTCCTTAAAATGTTAGTAACAAGAAAGAATCCTAAAAACTATGTTAGTATTGTTAGTTACAATGGTTTTCTCTTATAAATAACATTGTACCAACATTAAAAGGATAACGATAAGAATTGGAGGCATCAGCCCCCCTAGTCACGTTACGATCGTTTCGTTTGCGTCGAAAGCCTCGAGTAGACCACGCCTCCGATTCCTTTGTTCTGACGTCATCTCAACGCTCAGTCACGTGGTCAGAACAAAGGAATCGGAGGCATGGCCTACTCGAGGTGTTCGACGCAAACGAAACGATCGTAACTTGGCTAGAAGGGCAGAGGTAGGGCCAGGAGCTCTTAACGCTATCCATTTGACGATCTAAACTTAACTGTTAAAGGGATGAAGCTATATAGGTCCATCCCTCTTTCTCGTTCTCATGCCCGACATTTGGATGTTGGGCTGTGAAAAAGACGGATGAAAAAAGATTGCCGGAGACGAGAATTTTAAGATGGATATGTGGTGTGACGAGAATAGATAAAGTGAGAAATTTGTATATCAGGAGAAGTTTGAAAGTAGCGCCAGTGACTGAAAAGTTGAAAGGGAATCGTTTGTATTGGTATGGTCATGTGAAGAGAAGGGATGAAACACATGTTGCTAAAAGAGTTATGAGTTTACATGTGGATGGATGGAGAAGGAGATGGCTGCCAAAGAAAAGATGGATGGATTGTGTGAGAAGTGATATTAAAGAAAAGGGAGTGATAGCGTGACGAGTGACAGGAATGGAAGAAAAAAAAGGTGTTGCGCCGACCTTAAATAAAATGGGACAAGGGCAGGAAGATGATGATGACGCCTGACATTTTAACACGACATGCCACAGCCCCAGGTTTCTGTTTTATTTATCTCTAGCATGTGAATTTTTCACACTCAATTCCACAGTTCCAGTTAATATTGTCGAACAACAAATACAGATATTCATATAGCAGAGTGTTCTGCTCGTAATCCCGTACGTCAACAGCTTGCTATATTGAGTGACGCTTGACATTCGGCCGCTCAGAGGATTAGCGGAGTAAGGGTGGGATGGATGCGGCAGGTTGGTTGAGCACAGTTTGGTGGGACTGTGCTTAAAGAAAATCATATTAAAATTATTTAATTATAATATAATAATAATAATAATATTCCACAACTTTCACACAACGTCGTCTAGTCCCAAGCTAAGCAGAGCTTGTGTTATGAGTACTAGACAACTGATAAACATACTTATATTTTTCTAAATACATACATATTATAGATAAAATAGATAAATTACACCCAGACACAGAACAAATGATCGCGCTCATCACATAAACATTTGTCCTGGGTGGGAATCGAACCCACGACCTCCGGCATAGCAGTCAGGGCCACAGACCACTAGACCAACAGGCCAGTCAATTAGAGTTATTTCTTTCGACTGCGATCATTACATAAAAATATAAGAATTACCGCTTTGGTTTTAAAGGTATAAATATTTAGCAATGTTGTTTCATTGTTACTTTTCATTAATCCATGATTTTCCTTCTCATAATCCTTTTGTTTTAGTCAGTACCACTAAACTGCGTAGAGTTTAAACGTATAAATGCTCCCATCCCATATAATTTAACTCGGTCCTTGACTAGTCTCATCCAGCAGCTTCCCACTATTAGTATATTAGACATAATTCAAAAACATTTTATTTCAAATAAAGATGATGCTAATTGCACATTCTAAAGCGTATATCTCTATGGAGAAGAATGTGCGATAAACTTCATGGACATCTCCGCTAATCGACTAATAGCATGTCACCATGTCTAGAGTCCTAAGACTTTCATACGTGTCTGATATACCACATCCAACTTTACCTACATCGGTGCCACCCAAAAATGAACAACTTTACTCACAAAACCCTTGTTGATTTTTGTTCTCAGCGATGAGCGAGGGCGATCAACCGATCGCGTATTCTGTTCACTTCCCAAGACTGTGCCTCTCTGGGGACTGCGGGACAAATTCTGCTGATATAAGCTTGTTAGCACCCTACGTGGGCCAAATTGTATGCAGTTATTGTGGATGAGAATAGGTGATTATTTTTGGTGTGGGAGCTGTTTTGTACTTACTTGTGTTTGATATGTCGCCTGTAATATAAATTGAATATAAAATGAAATTTTTAATGGTGAGAAATAAACTTATTAAAATCATATTTATATATACAAAAACACTTAACTAATTAAAACTATATATATACATTAAAGGCTACTCCTAACTAAAATATGGCGTCATAAAACTCCTCCGCATCGCTGTCGACTGGAAGTGAGCCCAAAAGGCAGGCGGCATTGCCACGTTGTATGGCAATGCTTAATCTCTGACCAAGGTAAAAGCCAGTCCTTGGGTCACGCGAAGTGTCAACTAAGCGAATTGAATATATAATCAGCTTTATAATGTTCCCACTGCTAGGACTCCGGTTTCCTCTGTCGGAGAGGGAATGGGCCACGTGTAATCTACCACGCGGGCCCAGTGTTGGTTAGTGGATGTTACATGTCTTGGAATTTTGGTTCAATAGGACGTGACGAAACTCGTGAGGAAACTCACGATGTTTTCTGTTTTTGTTTTTTAAAGTATACATCATCATCATCTTCCCCTTGTCCCATCTTATTTGGAGTCGGCGCAACACGTTTTTTTCTTCCATTCTATCCTGTCAAAAGTCATACTATCACTAACTTCCTTTTCTTTCATATCACTGTTCACACAATCCATCCATCTTTTCTTTGGCCTTCCTCTCCCTCTCCACCCATCCACATGTATACTCATAACTCTTTTAGTAACATGTGTTTCATCTCTCCTCTTTACATGACCATACCAAGACAAACGATTCCCCTTCAACTTTTCAGTCACTGGCGCCACTTTCAAACTTCCTCTAATATATTCATTTCTTACTTTATCCATTCTTGTCACACCACACATCCATCTCAACATTCTCATCTCCGCTACATGCAATCTTTTTTCATGCGTCTTTTTCACAGCCCAACATTCTGATCCATACAGTATGACAGTATGACATACAGTATACATAAAATGGTGAAATTCTTAATGATGCATTAAAACTCTCTTGCAACTGTTAGGCATCGTCGTCATTGTAATTCTTAAAACTTCTTATAAAAAAGCATCATTAATGATAACGACGTTGTTTTATGAAGATGTTTAAAACATTATGGGGCTAATGGTAGCCTCATAATGTTTTTACAACTGATTTGACTCAGGCCTCTTCTCTGCCCTGCTTTCAAAAATGAGGTTAGAGTATATAATACTCTTTACTTACAAGACCCCTAAGTTGTGGCACGATGAGGCATATACATACAGTGGTTGTAAATATTTATTTATTTATAATAAGCATATTAACATAGTGTGAGTGGTTGTGAGCAGTGGTGGCCGAGTGTTAGTGGCCCCGACTTACGAGTTGTAAGGTTGCGAATTCAAACCCAGCCAGGCACATTACTTTGTGTAATTTATTTCGTCACCATTGCTCTCAAAACGGTGAAGGAAAACATCGTAAGGAAACCGGCATGTCCTAGAACTAAAAATTCGAAGACATGTGACATCCACCGCAACCCGCAAAGAGCCCGCTTGGTGGATTACGGTCCATTCCCTCTCCTAGAGAGGAGGCCCAAGTCCCAACAGTGGGAACATTATAAGGCCGACTATGCTAAGCACACCAACAGCACAGTCACTTACATTTCAAATAAACTTACATCTAAAATTGGCATTTCAGTAACCATGCAAAAAACAGGTATGCATGACATTGACCAAATGAATATTAGAGAAAAACACAGAATAAAAAAGTGTGTCCAGAATCCCTAAATCTAGAACACTACAAACACAAAACACACAGAAATATAAAGACGTACATTATTCGCACTGTTCGAATATCTTCGAATTTTTTAATATTCTTGTTTCCTAACAATGTTTTCCTTCACCTTTTTGAGAGCAGTGGCGATAAAATAAATTACCACAAAATAAAGCGGCTGTCTCGGTTTGAACCTACGACGAAGAACTCGTAAGTCGGGGCCAGCACTGCTTTTTTCTTATAATAACAGTGATTCGGAAAATCTGAAGAAAAAAAAGGATAACTGCGAAACAAAGACACGATGATGACAGACACTTTTATCGGTTTAGAGTTTACTATTTCATTTTTATCAACACCTCGACTCATCTCTAACACAGTGCCAGTGTGGAGCCGCTGCACCGGACATGCGTCTTTTGCTATGCTGTCCATCCTGCACAACCACCTGCAGTTTATAGGATCTATATGAGACCAATTACAGAGCCGTAGAGGTTGCCAAATATTGGCCAGAAATAATTTATTTAGAGTACATCGACACGAAAAGAAGAAGAAGAACATCATATAAGTATATTATCATTATTGATCTAGAAGGACGATTCTCGGACATCTTGACATTCAATCAGTTATTTTGAAATTTCGATATGTTTGGGATTGTACACGTAAGACTTCGGTAGCGCTTGTCAAACCGATATATTTTAGATTATTAGGCTATAGTTGCCGCTGATAGAACGTTGCTTTGGTCTTTAGTTTCTTGAAATCTTATCAATCAGTAAAATTATGGCGACATCTATGAAGCCAGATATGAACTAAAACTAAAATCTTGTATCACGTGAGTTCTCCGCGCGATTGTAACGTAATATACAATAGTCCGAAATCAATTGGGTACCTATCGGGCAGTTGCCCCGACCAGACCCAACACTCATCTGGTCTGAAGGTCCTCCCTTAGTCAAGGGAGGTTTGCGGGACTTTTTAAACTGCATACCTCTAAAATATTTAATCGTGTTCTCTCCAAAAACCCCGGCTAAAATTCGAGATGAACAGATATGAACATCGCTCGTAGAACACAGGCCTTTTGCCTATAAAAGTAAGCGCATTACCATAACTACGGGCTCCATTCGCCACCCCTCTTATCCCTAAAAAGAGGTCCCATAACTCCATAACTTTATGCATAACTAATATTTATCGGTTTATCAAAGCGCATGCGATCTTGCGCCATCAGTGTGACGTCACATTACAAGATCTGCATAAATGTCCCCGTGCGACTGTGGCTCCCTCGGGAGAGAGTGGTTAGATGGAGAAACTGCATTGTTATTAGAGACCTCATCATGACTATGACTATGTAGACGATGATGGAATATGGACTTTAAGCTATTGTTTTTGGGGTTGAATTTTGACTGTGTATTTGAAATATGAGGCAGATTGAGAACAGTAGTCCAACTGCCTACAATTTCTTGTAATACAGAGTTTTGTAGTAACACTTATTTATATTATTATACGTCGTTGTATTTTTATGTAAAGAATCTGTGTATAAAATTTCATAACTGTACCATGAAAAATCACAAATTTATAAGCTTGTTATTTTACCTGGTAGTCCACACAAATACATGGTCACCAGGCCATCCGGGCGGCTGAGGGATTGTTTTGCTTCCGCACCTACCTGTGCGCTGCCGCCTAATGCTCAGTATGATCTGCCATGACCTGTGTTGTACTTAGTGCTCCGACTTGTGACCTTTTTTAAATATTTTTGGGAGAAAATATAAGACATTGGAGTCAATTCAGTTATTGATTCTGAAAAAACTACTTTCAGGTTTCGCATAAAATAAAAATAATGTTATATAGAAAGAAATGTATTTAATTTTGAAATTCAGGGTATTTTGGACATAGATGGAGCCTGTTAGGGTCGATAGCAGCCAGTGCAGCGGGATTGTTTGAAAGAGTTACCTCGTTATTGGTATGGGCCATAGAAATATAAAAACATATGGGCCTTGCAAAGGACAGTTGAAGAAACACTGAAGATTTTAGTTGGTAAAAGTCTGAAGACACCCTCCTTTGCGCCTATTTATCAGGGACCGTACAACCCCGAATATAAGTTAATTCTTTCAAAAGGGTTACAGATTGTATGCCTACAGTAACGGAAAATGTTACCTCTTCGTAGTGTTAGCCCTTTCATAACACTAACGTTAGGGTAACCCTATCAATAAGTTAACTAGTTCAAGATGTTACCGGTTCCAATTGAAGCAGATAACCCTTTGAAAGGGTTTGTCGGGGTTATCAAAGGGTTTTAAATAAAATCATTTTAAATTACGTTGGAGTGGAAGAATAGATTTTGATCTTCCCTTCGGGCACAAAATGATGAGTGAGACGATCGAATGACATTTATGATTCCGTAAAAAAGACAAGATTATACATGAAACAATCCCAACTATTCCAGAAAAAAAAAATACATTTAACTTTAAAATCACTGCAATAATAACCAGGGACCATTTTGGTTACCCATTGAAAGGGTTTTTGATAGGGTTTTGACAAAGTGTTGTTTTAAAACCCATTTCATATTGGTTACACTTATTTACGAAAACCCTCATCAATGGATAACCTCTTCCAAACCCTTTCGATTTGTTTACCTGTATATTCAAAAACCCATTCTTGGTGGTTTATACTTTTTAACGGTAACACGTTTTGAACGGGTTACCCCTTCAACGACTGTAACAGAGTTACCCATTCGGACTACAAATATTGTAATTTTATCTCTCGTGCCTTACTTTAAAGTACTAAACTGCATGCATTCGGCAGGTACGCGTCAAGTCGCAACACGCAATCTAGGACCTAGCGACTCCACAGTTCATACACATTTGATAATTTTATGGTATTTATCAACGAGGGTATTTTGGACATGCAATTAGGTTTAGCCTACAAAATCCAAACAGGTAGCAGGTAGGTATTCCAATTTATTATTCCGCATAATTAAAAGCACTTCCTTCCAAACTTCAGTGTTCACAATCGGCCAAGTATCGTCCCTGGCAAACTGTTCTTCTGTCTTTCACTTACACATGTACAATAATGTCACCCCACTGTTATAATAATAATATGCAAATAATACGCATAATTTAGGGTCTACCCGTGTTTTATCTATTTATCTATGGAATTGCTCAATTAGCGATACGAAAGCGATGCAAATCGCGACATTATCTACTCTATAGAATATGTTAAATGATTTATTGTCTTTGGATGGTGTATAATTTGGTGATTTATTTTGTCTATGGTCTGTGGTTAAGGAACATCTTTTTTCCTGTCATCGTGTTAGAGGCAGGTTATGGATTAGTTTGCTTTGGCGGTGGAATTCATCTGCGTATTAACTTGATTTTTGAAAAAGAAAACTTAATAAATGTGTTTTAAGCGAACCTTCATTTAATTACAATTAAGACTGAGATAATAGATAAATTTAATTATTTATAGGCCCTAAGTAGTAGGTAGAGGTACCAAGAGTACATACTAAGCTTTGCTGTTTACTGGGATCATCACGGGCAGAGAAAAACTGAACTAAAGAAAAACTGAAATAGGTATGAAGAGTCATAACTCAGTCACCAATCTCAGTTTCTCTTTCTTTAATTAAACTTGAAAAATACAGAAACAAAGTGAGTACCTACCTATCTATAAAAATTAAACGGGTACGTATCAAAATCCCGAAAGTTCATAATACCTATGATTGAAATACCGACGTCCAAAACACCGAAATTCAAAATACCGAAAGTTTTAAATGCCGATAGTCGTTATATCGAAACTCAAAATACCGATGTTCAAATGCCCGAAAGGACGAAATCCCGAATAGACGAAATACCGATGGATGAAATCCCAAAGAGCGGTGACGTAGTCCGAAAAAATTTTGATCTGTTTTATTTTGGGAAGTAGCGCTCGCCGTTCGCTGCCGCGGCACCGCTCGCTGCGCTCGCTCGGCTCGCGCATGATTGATCACAATTCTAACCTAACCTAACCTATTTCACCCAGTTCGGACTTTAAACTTCGGTATTTTAAACTTTCGGGCAAATGAACTTTCGGGATTTTAAACTTTCGACCAAACAACCATTCGGCGTTTCAATTTTCGGGATTTCGTCCATCGGTATTTTAAAATTCGGTCTTTTAAAATTCGGGATTTTGATACGTACCCAATTAAACCTATATTTATTTTGTTTTTACCCCTTTTACTGAGGCGATGGCGCTAGTAGATCGTGAACTCGTGACAATCGAGATCATGACCACACGCGTTTAGGTAAACCTTCGGACATTAGGTCTTCGTCTTTAAATATTGTTTTTATTACGGTCACACATTTATAACCATTAGCGGCACCACAAAAACTGTAACAAACCACTAATTTCACAGAATCTATAAAAATATATAAATCAAAGAAAAAAGCAAACACCACAGACTATTAATATCTCTATCCTTATACTTAAGTTCGGAAACGACGATAATTACAGTCCTCGAACGTCGGGCTTAACGTTCGAAAATTAAAAGTTGTATCCAGCCAGCACGTATCATTATGTTTGCATTATTTTGTTCTTATTTGTCGACCTGAGGTTAAGTTGGGTCACGACACATCCCAATTAAGGGTGATTAGGCTTCGTAATTTATTGAGTGCGTTTCTGAACGGTTGTGGCACCGCGGCATCTTTGACTCGTGAGTGTCATGGCGCCAAATTCCTTTTTTGAATTTTATTTTTTTAATGTGTTGAGTTGCGAACTTGCTTCGAAAGTTTGTCGAATAATGCCAGTCATCGATTTAATCGACGCCACGAGCGAGTAATAATATTTTTATTATTTAATGAGGTTGCTTTCTCTTATGGGCGTTGTAATAGCCATTAGGAGTATGTTATTAAAGTCATAGATTTGACCTCTACTCTACATTTTTTGTGCGTAGTTGCGTAGGTGAGGATTTCACGCTTTTGTTTGGTACGTGTACGTTCTTAAGATAATATAATTTACTCCCTGAATTATAGTGAAACAAATCGGTTTGTAATAATTGTAATATGTCGCAGTAAAGTAGCGAACATCAAATGGCATTAGAAGCATTCCATTTTCAAAGTCAAAGTCAAAAGCTTTTTATTTCACATAGGCCTACATGGGCACTTATAAAACGTCAGAAGCTAGTGCACGGTTCCAAATTGGTCGTTTCCTTTGGAGAAGAACCGGCAAGAAACTCCATGGTTACTCTTTAAAAAAAAAAATGTTGTTACAATATTTCCATATTACAGCTTAGGTAGATATTATGTAAGGACAGTGTAGACTGGTCAATATTGTACTAAAAGTACAATAAAAATAATCATAATAAAAAGTAACGTAGAATTCGCGGAGTCTACAGTGTTTTCGTCTGTATTTTACTGATTATTTCCAAGCTCTAGGATTTATACTACGCACCACGGCCTGTTTCCGATCTCTTAAACCGGTTAAAAATTTGTATTGTTCTTTCCTACGTAGTCAATTAGAATACGCATCTCAGGTTTGAACCCGCAGTATGAGATTTATAAGTAATTGAGGGTGTCCAAAGAAAATTTCTACGATACCTTGACTATAGAGCACAGCAATACTCAGTTGACTACGAGCATCGATGTAAACGGTATCACTTCCTTCCTCTGGAGATGAGGCGTCATATTGGAGACATAGCTCTGCTGATGGGTATCGCAAATGGCCATATTGACTGTCCTGAACTCGTTGAAAATTTAGCATTACGCACAAACCTAATGGGATTACGTCAGCGACCAATATTAAGTGTACCTTTCGCATCGACTAATTATGTGAAAAATGTCTTTTCAATTAGGAGTGCACTTGATTTTAATAGACTTTCTAGGGAACTTGATATCGACTTGTTCTGCACCAGCGTGGCGGCCTTGCGGCGGCAAATAGCACAGACATTTTTTGATAACTAAGTGGCTTCTCTCATTCGTTGCTTCGAGATGCAAAGAAAAAATAAATAAATTGTGATATGTACTTTCCATCACGATATTTATTACTTTAATTTTTTTTTTGTCTACATGTGGAGGCTTGTAATTAGCGATTAGAAAATATCATACTTTTTGTATCACTTATTTTGTTAGTCTGTAAGCCTTCTTTAAAATGGAATAAATAAATAAACAAGTGTAGCATTTTTGTCTGTACATAGTCATTACATATTTCTAAGTGTAAAGTTTTGCTTTAAAAGTAGCTCAACCTTTATCAAGCGCAAATACGATCATGCACGGGATACTGTTCTCATCCCAAAGGATGGATCAGCCAAATACCAGCTTGATGTGCTAGAATTGATTTGAATCGAGCCAATAAGGTCACCGGCAATGATGTACACTTAAAAACTCAAAAGTCTTGAGCATCGATGCTGACTTGCTGGCCTGTAGGTTTTCTATCGTTTACATTTCATGGATTGTGCTTCGGAATAGCACAATTCAAATCCGTTCCATCATCGGACACGTAAGGCGTTGCGCCACCGATATATGGTGGACATCTCACCCATTTGTACAAAACGTTTTGGGAGCACATTCATTGTACGTACATCTAAGGAGTGGAATTTCCTACCGGAGACTGTGACTCTTGGTAGACAACTTAGGGGTCTTTAAGTCAAGAGTGAACAGGTCACTTCTAGTTAAGTATGCTCCAACGTCCATCACATCAACGCTTACCATCAGGTGAGGTAGTGGTCAAACGCGAGCCTGTCAATAATAATAATAAAAATATTTTCTATAATTGTCAGTGGTAGTATAAGCCAAAAGGGCAACAAAGATATCAAGCTATACGTAGTTTTTATTAATCCTGTCTACCAACAAACAATATAGGTACTCAGCATCATCATCATCATCATCTTCTTGCCCTTGTCCCGTGTTATTTGGGGTCGGCGCAACACGTTTTTTTCTTTCACTCTGCCCTGTCACTCGTCATGCTATCACTAACTTCCTTTTCTTTCATATCACTCACAATATAGGTACCTGACAAAAACAGCTAATTCCTAACACTTTAAAAACCATTTTATTTTCAAATAATAGGCAAACCTTATAAATATATAATATACCTTTACCTGATGCATGGCTTGCATAATAATCTATGCAAATTGTATAATCTGTGCGTGTCTATTACACTGTCAGGTAAATTACGCGGGAAGGTAATTTGTCACCGTTTGACCCCTGGGTCCGCCTACGTAATAAAATAATAATAGGGCGTAATCATTGACCTGGGTCACACACTTATGTTACGCCACGAATACCTATGACGTCAGAACTTCCCACTTTAGTTGGAGCATTTTTAGAAGATTCGATTCGTCGGTCAATTGGCGTAGTAGCTATTGGTGCATTAGGAACCATCACTTGGAGACGGCTGACACATTCTGTCATCGATAGACAATCGATTGGTGTGGCCTAAAAAATATTTAATCAATCAATCAATACGAGGTTGTTTGTTGTAATATATAGGTACTTCTTTTTTTCAAATACATTGCTTTTGCAATATTTTTTTATTTATTATTATTTATTTTACTTGTTTTTATTTATATAACCTCTTTTTAAAAAATGTGAATGTGAGAGCACTGTAGACTCCGCGAATTCTTAGGTTCCTTTTTATTATGATTATTTTTATTGTACTTTTTAGTACAATATTGACCAGTCTACACCGTCCTTACATAATATCTTCTTATGCTGTAATATGGAAATATTGTAACAACATTTTTTTTTTTTAAATAGTAACCATTGAGTTTCTTGCCGGTTCTTCTCCATAGGAAACGACCAATTTGCAACCGTGCACTAGCTTCTGACGTTTTATAAGTGCCCATGTAGGCCTATGTGAAATAAAAAACTTTCACTTTGAAGGTAACAAATGATTATTCGAGGAAACAATGCAAAAATCAATTGAATTAACTTCAGGTTCAGTTCTTGATTCATGGTGTTTTCATTGCGACATAAATTCAAGAAGGATCACTATACATTGCACTATATTTCTTCAGCATAAACAAGATTCCATTATGAATATCTAATTATTAAGAACAAGCTTACCGCAGTAACTCGACGCACTTAACGTGATGTAAGTCCATGATGTCCTCCCTATAATAACTCATAATATTCCTGATTATCAGCCAGTAATTTATTGCAAATCAAAGGAAGGCCAGCTATATAATTATCTAATCAGATATTAAATATGCAAAGGAATAAAAGACAATTACCGCAGCCTTTGACGTACAAATCAAAATAATGTGACATTTTACGTGCCGTCTAAGGTCACAAATATCACGCTTTATCATAAAAAGGCCTAAGTCAAAAAAGGATGTTTGAAAATTTAACCATAAATTTTAAGAGTTAAGATTCAATTTTCAAGTACCAGTTTTTGACTTAGGTCTCTTTATGATTAACCGTGCGAACAAAGGTGTAATTTTGGCGCGAAATTAATAGTTCTGTGACTATAGTTATTTTGTCCATTGCGTGAGTAGTTTGCTGGGGAAATCCTTAATAGATTTTATGGTTTTCATTGGTATTTTCCATCCTTTGTGTGATGCACCACACCAATGAAATCCAAGGAGGATCCCAATTTATTAAGGGTCGCTGTAGCTTCGTCATCATCATCATCATTCCAGCCGAAAGACGTCTACTGTTGGAGTTCTAGTAGTAACTAGTTATTACTAGTAAAATGTGTTGATAACTTGCCGTCCGGCAGTCCGGTAACTGTCCGGGCCGAACCCGTCGTCAACGGCGCGTAGTGTACCACGCGCGCCTCAAGGATATGTCAGCAAAACCCTATAGGGGCCCAGCAGGGTCGAAGCTTCTGGGTCCATAGGTTTACTTCTAAAAGGAAAACCCGGGGCCCTGGAATGCAAGGCAACGAAAGAACATTGGAATGGGTTTTAGTCAGTAAAGTCTGACACGCCCTCGCGCTCAACCCTAGTTTGTGAGAAGTCATTTTTTTAGTCTAATTCCAATGTTATTGTGCCGACTTCGTCCAGGTGCTACCATGGATGGGAGCAATAATGCCGTATGCTCAAATAAAAATAAATTTATCAGCATTTCAATACTTACTTACGGTGAGCTCATCGAAGGCAATAAGTGTCATTAAAAACATCTAGATCTTTTTTGTTTTGGTTATGCAAGGTTTGTACAATTGTTTAGAAGGTATTCAGTTTTTACAGTCACTTTGAGTTCCATGAAAATGTGGATGTAACACATTCTAATATTTTGGCAGCAAATGTATCGACTCTACCTTCTCAACATTTTTTTTTTCTTCTTGGCTCTTCTAGTCAATGTTATAATAAAATTCTCAACTCCATGTTACTGAGACACTTAGATACAAAACTAAATTAATTTCACATCACAATATTCTCTATGAATCAATTTGTGAATAATAAAACAGCCAAACACCATCATTTGAAAAAAAACCCGCCAAAAAATATAATCAAGAATTTATGAAAAGTAAAATGTTCCGTCAGTCTATTCCCGATCTTGCATGGAAATAAGATGTCCAACGTATGACATAATGGCATCGGGAATTAAACGATGTCTTCCCGTCGCACGGCTTGGCGGCGTTTAGATAAGCGAGCCCTAATAACACAGGCTCGAGATTTAACGTACGGTTAGTGCTCTTGTTCACGAGTTGCTTCGGAGAAATGCTTCAGTAAGTAGTATAACTAGTGATGCTTCTATAGGCTGTTGGTGGATTTGATTCTTAATGGGCACAGCTTGTACTGTCACATCTGTGTATCGAGATACAGTGTTTATACAGAGGCTGTATACCAATTCTTCGGTGGGGGATGAACTGCTTGAGTCCGTAGTATTTACTGGGTAGTACTAAACGAATAGTAAATGCGGTGGCAGACCATAGCATCAGCTGCCGGCTTACATGCCGCCAAGCGATCTGTCGTTCCCAATAAAGTACTTAAAACTCAGAAGCAACTCGCGTACCCAGTCTTCAAATCAACTACGCTGTTGTACGTGACGATTTTTTCATTTAGTTGTTAAATTATCAGATAACTCGTCTCATGTCAAATTTTTACTAACTAAAACCTACCTGTGTTCACTCAGTTGCCCTTTGCATTCCAGGACCGCGGTAACATCGAGTAAAGCGGGAACTACATTACACCGACGCCTTGCGACGTCGTTCTACGTACAAATCAGGCGTGGTGCACGTGTGCGTCTATCTAATGTAGTTCTAGCTTAGTTGTTGCTTGATTTTTACTGATTTTAAATTAATAGGTGAATATATCAACCGATATAAATTCTTAGCGAGAAACAGAGATTTTAAGGACAAAAAATATTGATTTTAAAAGCTTTTATCTATGAATGGCCTGTTATGGCCAGACGTTAAATTCCCCAAAGTAGTTCATTCAGTAAGAGTATTTTCACCGGAATTGTATATCTCTCTCTACTCTCCTTCTCTTTCTACTATTATTACTTATTCTCTTTTGCCCGCTTCGATTTTCAAAAATTTTAATGGTTCCAAAATTGAAGCAAACTGTGTACAGTGTACCCAGCTCTGACATCACTATGGTAATTGTTGTACTTGGCAGATATCATCGAGTATCTAACGGTGCGTATCTATAGATCATGTCTCGAGACGTATTGATTTGACATATCAAGTTATAATTTGTGGGCAGAATAGCAGAAAGAGAAAATTATTATAAAAGCTTCTATGAATGGTCTGACTACCCCACTGGCTTTCTTTATCCAGTCATTCCGAGAGAGGGCTTTTACAGAAAATCTCCCCTCTTATTTTCCCCACTCTTATTCTCTATACATCTTGTTTTTTTACTAATTTAGTATCCAACTGAGGACAAATCTTACATTTACAGGTAACAATAGTTATATTATGTGTATAAAAATGTATAATAAATTACCAAATTCTATAAAAACGTTACCTTTTTCTAGATTTAAAAGTATTTTGACGAGGTATTTAATTGAAAAGTGTTTCTATAGTGTACATGAGTTCTTAGGTTACAAATTGTAAGTTTTGACATGATTATTGTAATTGACATAGGTATTATCGGTATGGTTATTATTGAAATGATTATTATTGATAGGATTATTATTGACAAGATTATTATTGACATGATTATTATTGACATTTAAGATTATTAGTTTTTATTGTTATACGAAATGGAAATCTGTATAATGAGTGCATGATTTTAATCAATAATTAATTTGATTTCAAATACTATGTTTATATTTACACTCCGAAATTAAAGGCAGAATAAGAGATCAATTTTATTTATATTGTCAACCTTCTGTACCTTATTTACGCAAATAAACGATTTATTATTATTATTCAATTATCGTTTAAAGTTACAAAATATGTTTTGAAGCGAAAGTACATGAAATACAAACCAAATGCTTCGCTTTTTTAGAAGCAGAATTTGTTTCTAAAAAACCGAAGCAGTTCATGCACCGTGTACCCAGCTCTTACACCAACTATGATAATTGTCGTACGTGAAGATAGCATCAACATAACAGTAACGGTGCGTATCGATCGTGTGCTCGTAATCGTCGCTCGGGTATAGTTATTAGAGAGTCGGGCGGCGCGTGCGCAGCGGTGTAGGTGCGCGGGCGCAGCGGGTGACGTAATGATGCTTAGAGCAGAGGTATGAGCTGTTTAAAAACAGTTTGGATTAAGGTATGGAACGGTGATAAGAGGATGTAATGCTTTAGGAGTAGTGACACAAGTTTATAAGGTGGGATATAATCTAACGAGTTCTTCTTTCAGGAAATCATCGCGGCCCTGCTGGACCCCTGCGGTTTGCCGTCTTCTCTTTGAGGAGCACGTGGATCACTACGCGCTGTCGACGACTTGGCCTCGGAGTCGTACCGGACCATTACCTGACGGCCGGACGGCGAGCTCCCATCGCTCGTCGTCCGCAAGTCCACGTCTACGCTGGTAATAATCGGTCTTGGCTGGGGCTTGAGGACGTTTGCTCCCTCAGGCGTGCGGCCGTCTCCTTCGCTAGTATTACTGCTTCGCAGAAGGAGGCGATCGCCTTTTTGGTGTAAAATAAGATACCCTTATTCTAATTTAGGGCGGGTGTTTTGCAGGATCAGGGTCAGGGAAGTTCTGCCCCCCTAACCAAGTTACGATCGTTTCGTTTGCGTCGACCGCCTCTAATAGACCTGTTCTGATGTTCTGAAGTTCTGACTTCGTGACTGAGCGTTGAGATGACGTCAGAACAAAGGAATCGGAGGCGTGGCCTAGTCGAGGCGTTCGACGCAAACGAAACGATCGTAACTTGGCTAGGGGGGCTGGTTCCAAATCGTGGCAAAAGTGTAGAAAATTGGAAAATACTTTATTTCTAAATTGCTTTAAAACAAAATGATAACCTCTTAGGCAATCGCCTTTGAATAAATTAATTCACAAAGTAATTCAGTATAAACCAAGCACTTACTTATAATGCGTTACTACGTTACCGCTTTTAAAACATTGGATCATTCTTGCCATTATTCTTTGATTTTTCTGCCAGCGCCACCTCTATACGACCAGTAATTCTAGCAATAGACAAGAAAATCGTCTATCATACTGTCCTAATTAATAACATCGATCTTTATCGTGGAAATATGGCTCCATGTCTATTTCCTTTCCTTGGCCTAACATCTCACTAGCCCACGCGCTAACTTTTAGTGGCGGGCCGTCGATACATCGACTGTCGATATGTCATAGATAACGGATGATTTATAAGCAGTTATTACACGCCGGCTTTCTCTATGCTTTGTCTCTATTGGCTGAATAAATAGCTGTCTGTGCGTGATGAGTTGCTTCTCTATGGCGTTACTATTAAGTTTTCATGTGGTGACAGGAATTGAATAAATTAAGAGGTCATTCTATCGTCCTATTCGACTTGTACAGTCACATATTGACACGAAACTTATATTGATAATTGATTATAGAACAATTACGTAATAGTACTTACCTTTTTAGTACTATGAGGTATGGAAATCGTCTATTGCATCAAAATGGGTCATTAAAGGAAGCACTATTAGCATTTTACGTATTGGTATGAGGAAGAGTGAAGGCGTTGGGGTGATAACTCACTCTCTTTTTAACCGACTTCAAAAAAGAGGAGGTTATCAATTCGGTTGTATTTTTTTTATGTTCAGTACTCCGTCGTTTATGGACTGATTTGCAATTTTTTTTTCCTTTTAAAGAATTTGCTTCCAGATTGATCCCATTTTTTTCAAAATTCTGTTTTGATGATCGGATCCATGAGGAATCGAGGGAACTCCTCAAATATTACAGGCAACTATATAATTATTTTGATAATTTCATCGAGAACTTAAGCATTTACAGTCAAAAAGTAATATTTGATGAAGTGGAATTGATGAAGAAGACCAGAAATGGCCAACGGAACTTCATACTCACATAGATATCACAATGAAGATAGTTAAGCGACTATGACAATACAATAAATAAATGGTTCTGAATAGTTATGTTGAAAATGGTATCATCGAAGTGATCTGATGATGATGATGGAGCCGGAAAGTAGGCACAGGAACTTCGTAATTAACGTAACGTGTTTGAACTTATTAGAATTTCATGAGATGCTCTTTAGCTTTAAGGTACCTACTATCAAACTAATCTGATGATGGAGCCGGAAGGCAAGCACATGAATCTATACATATAATAAAACAGTAAAATTTTTTTGCGGTGGTATTAATTGGCGCAAAAACTACTGAACCGATCCTGTTCAAATTTTACATACATAATCCTTATAGATCAGGGCAACTTATAGGCTATAAATTATCACGCTATTTGCTATGGGGGGTGAGCAATAATCCAAAATGTGGGTATTGAACGACATTTGCCGCGAGTTCGATTCCCTGCTACAGTTAAAAATTATGTCATTATTTTATCTTATTTTTTTGTATTAAAATAACTTTTACCATTTTTTCAAAATTAAATTGATATTTCTATTCGATATCTTCTAAATATTTTGTAAAAATTAATCAAAACACATAATAAAATCAAAGCGGCGAGTAAAATCACGTACCATAATGTTACATTATTCCATTTAGCTGCAAATTTAACTTCTAAAACGAAAATCTTCACGCTATCATCGTTAGGGAGCCAACCAGTCAATTATGACGTTTATATAAGAACGTCTATTTTATACCTTAGTCATCGAAGACCGTAGCGCAGTGGTTTCGTATCTAGACTTGCATGTAATGTAAAGGTGGTTCGAATCCCATATGGCTCTCTTAGGAGAAATTTTTGTTTTATTTTTCACCGTGAATAAGATTTTTTTATATATTTTTGCATGCTTACAATTTTTTTTTTATAAATCTACGTATGTAATATATCAGTAGAAATTTTAGTGAAGTGCCTATTATTAATTTTAGAGATCGATGTAGATAACTTTTATACATTAAAATTGTGTGTAACTTGATATGTTACTAATGTTTCATCGCAATTAAACAAAGCATATGAAAGACAAACGGTATGAAATCAAAGTTTTCAAGAAGTAAAATATGACACCACACGCAACTCGCAACGCCATCTAAAGACTCAAAGTAGAAATAATGATGACAATGACGGTTGAACTTCATATTAAATTTAATAGATGACATTGCGTATTTTACGTAAATTTTTGAGTGGCAGAAGAATGGCCATCGCCCACGTTTACAGTTATGGTTAAACTGATGTTAGACGGAGGCATTTTTAACAATCCTACTGCTTATTTTTATTATTTTTTCCCATTATTGTAACAAGCTAATTGACCGTGATTATTCAAGGGAAACCAACCAAAGGCGATAAAAGTAAATACCTATATGTATTTAATTATTCACTTTAAAATAACACGGCCACATTTTCGGGAGGGGTTACAGGGTACCTTGCGTCGGATGGCCCCCAGGTGGACCGATGACCTGGTAAGGGTCGTGGGAATCCGATGGATGAGAGACTCACAGGACCAGTCATTATAGCGACACTTGGGGAGGTCTATGTCCAACAGTGGACGTCTTTCGGCTGAAATGGTAATGATGATGATGGCACCTTCTTTTTCTTTTTTTAAGGGTGGAAATCATCCAATGACTTCTCCCGCTCTGGTGGGAGCGGAAGGGCGTGTCAATCTTTTACTGACTAAAACCACACCTGTGTCCTTTGTTTGCCAGTTGCTTTGAGGAGCGCGTGGATCACTACGCGCTGTTGAGGACTGGGCTCGGTCCGGTCAGCTACCAGACGCCTGGACGGCTAGCTACCCATTGCTGGACGTCCGCAAGCCCGCATCTACCGTGCCTGGTAGTCGGGGTCAGAATCTCGGCTCGGCGTGAGGACGTTCGTTCCCTAACGTCTGCGGCCGTTACTCCTCGCTCTGGATCAGAGCCCAGCGCGAGAGGTCACTGACGCCGATTGCCTCCAAGAGGACACGGCGGTGCTCCGCCCTTGCAGGGCACATCTCCACTGTATGCTCCACTGTGTCCTCCGGGATGATGGCACCTTGCGGATTAATAATGGTGTGTTTTATAATTTGCAGTCACTGCTTCATATAAAACGGGATCGAATGTATTTTTCTGATCACAGTTCGACAACGTATGATGTATCTCAGATTCCTTGCAGCCTTACGTCGACATCTGGACGTTACCTCCTTGCAGTGAGTGGTGACCAACATTGGAACAACCCTCTGAGGGAGGCCAGTCTCAGGGATAACACTAATCGGCTGCTACATTTTTTTACCGTAATTTCATTGTTTTATGGATACACAAGCTCAGGACTGTTGTGGGTATTTCGAACGGTTTCTGTTCTGGGTTCGGTTGAAAGTTCCCGATATTACCATTTTGCGAATCGCCTGGAGGACCCGGTGTAGCATGCGGTGGAGGTCTATCCAGCTTGAGTGAACTACTGTGACCTCATAGAGGCAATCGGCGTCAGTAATTTCTCGGTTTGGCCATCAATATGCGAGTTCGATTTAACGGGGATACACACGTACAAGATTTATCCGAAATTAATTCATAAGTTGGAGACTCTTCATAGGGTAGTTTCCGCTGTGGAAAAAACATTGGTCTTATCTACGGGGACGTCAGTTAAATACATACCAAAATATCCTAGGCAAATGAACAAGTAATTCTAACGTCCAATATGATCAAACTGCAACAATCAAAGCTTGCTCTCGCCAATTCTTCATAAGTACTGTTTTGGAAGAAGATAGTTGATGATGATGGTAGTTTCTGGATTCAGTTAAGGTTTTGCACTATCAGTGCACGTTATCTAGCTGAAGGTCAGTGTCCCGATTATGCACCTTCGTTTACCTCTACCAAAGCTGTCTAACTGCTTCAACTCTTCAGCGAAACATTATGGAGGCGAAAATTGTTATGGGAGATAACTCTTTCGATCAATCTTGCAGCCCTAGCAGGCATCGGCCCTAGAGGGCCCTATCCATTTGCTGAAATCTCTTTGAGTCGCGCGTAGTATACTACGCGTCGTCGATTCAGGACTGCTTTGACCAGACGGCCGGACAGGACCACCGCATTCCCGTGTTTGCGATGGCTGGGAATTGCCTTGCGGCTTTCAGTACCCAGAACGTCACTTGCAGCGACAGCTGAGGAATCAGGATGTCCTATCCCTCATAGTTTCAGCCACCTTCTTTGATCGTAGTGCTTCACTGAAGGAGGCTACTGGTTGTCATTTTCTCCACCAATCGCCCCCATGAGGACAAGGCGGCGCCGGCGCTCCGACCAAGCGGGACTGACTTCCACCGCATGCTCCATCGTATTCTCCTGGCGATCCGCACAATGGTGAGACCCGAGTGTTTTTTCCCGCTGAAATCGATACAAATACCTTCCGAAACACCCACACCCGGTGAGTCCTGCACAAAGAGAGGATGCCGTGACGCCTCTGTAGACACTTCTCAACGACAGGTATTACCGCTGCGATTGTGGCGTGCTCACTGTGGCGAGGGGTTAAAATCATACTATGTTGTTTTACCAGAACATAAACCAGAAACGTACATATATCCATGCATACATAAGCCTTTTCTCTTGGGGTAGGCAGAAATGACAACTGCTACGACCCATACATGCTCATTTTATTCATTGACGGTCATACATCTGGATCTGGACGAGTACATAACATGTTTCCTAAAGGTAATTTGCGTTTTTACCTTTAACCGTTTTATGTTAAAGTACAATAAATAATTGCGATGCTTTCTGAATGAATTACAAGCACAGAGTGATTGTACCGTTTTACGAACTTAACGCGGACGAAGTCGCGGGCAACAGCTAGTTCTGTAATAAATCAATGTATCCTAGTCGTGTTTAGGCCCATTAGAATTGTCATGAGATGCACTTTGGCTATAAGGTACTATCGAACTGATCTGATGATGGAGCCGAAAGGTAGACATAGGAACTTCATAATAAAACAATGTAACCTAGCAGTATTTAATTGGATTTTTCATAAGAAATAGGCACTCTGGTTATTAGTAAATCGCAACTAAAAAGTGTGAAATAAAAATCTTTTTCCAAAAAAAAAATAACCGACTTCACTAAAAAAAAAAAACACTAAGAGGATCGAAATAACTTTAATTTCGGAAGTTGGTGTTAAATAAGAAACAAACAATACCGAGAAACACCGACTTCCGAAATTAAAGTTATTTTGTTCCTTTTAGTGTTTTTTTTTTTACTGAAGTTGGTTATTTTTTTTATGTAATTTTTTTTTTATGTAAGCGCGTAATCAAATAACAAATAACAATGACGTTATATTTCAGTATTAGTATTTGCATCCTTTTCCTATTTCTTGACAGTTTCCCTTTCACCAGGTTTTCAATTTGATTTGAAAAATTATTTCTATTTGCAATGTTGGGTTAGTTTTTTTTTATTCTTGATAGGTTCGCGCATGACCGCTATCTCACCTGATGGAAAGCAACGATGCGACGATGGAGCGCGCTTACCTAGAAGTAACCTATTCACTCTTGACTTAAAAATTCCCGGGTTGTAGCCATCAGGGAACACAGATTTCAGCAAGGAATTCCACTCCTTAGCTGTACGCACAATGAATGTGTTCCCAAATCGTTTTGTGCGTAGTTTCCCAATTATTATTTTTTAATATTGATAGGCTTACGATGACCACTATCTCAACTGAAGGTAAGCGTATGATGTGGTTGTGTGTGTCTGTGTTTAAATGTTTTAATGAAAAGACATCAAAGAACAGCCAATCAGAGGACTCTATGACCTTTTTTTAGTTTCAAGATACGTCGTTACAATATTTTGTGGTAATATAGGCGGACTTAATGCCACAAGGCATTCTCTACCAGTCAAACATTGGGTTAAAAAAGACAAGACTGTGGTAGGTGTGCACACTAAATAAATAACAGATATTTTTGAAATATAATGTACTCGTAGTATCGTTAAATTAAATGGCTTATATTAATAAAATACGTATATATGCTAATATAATAAACTAATAAATACTATGATAAATAAGAAATCATTGTAATTAAGCGAACTTAAAATATAACAATTATGACGCAGACCGAACTAAGATTGAGAGGACTTCAAGTAGTAGTTCCGTTTTTTTTTTTTATGATTACTACGAAATAATGAGTTTACATGTGGATGTATGGAGAGGGAGAGGGAGACCAAAGAAAAGATGGATGGATTGTGTGAAGAGTGATATGAAAGAAAAAGAAGTTAGTGATAGCATGACGAATGACAGGGCAGAATGGAAGAAAAAAACGTGTTGCGCCGACCCCAAATAACACGGGATAAGGGCAGGAAGATGATGACTACGAAACAAAAAAGGATCACAAATAAACCTAAATAACAAGTTATGAACCCCTAACAAAACGCATGACAATCGATTGCACCGCAGATATACATAATCAGGTTAAGGCGACCGCTGCGGAGTGCGCCGTTAGATTGGCACAATCATGAGTACCAACGTACTGGGGTGGAGTATGTAGGGGCATGTGGTGCTATTGTCACCAGTGAGGTTTGGGTTAGGCATAAAATTGTGTTTTTCGGAGTTCCGTACCTCAAAAGGAAAGTACGGAACCCTTATAGGATCACTTTGATGTCCGTCCGACTGTCTGTCTGTCTGTCAAGAAATTTTATCTCAAGAACGCGTGAAGGTAGCGAGTTGAAATTAAAATCAGAACTCAGATCTGTGGTCACTTGAAGTGGTGAAAAAATCAAACTTCTAAGTTAACAAATAAAAGATACGGTCGTTTATGTCGCAAAAAACGTATATTTCGATACTTTCAAAGAAATCAAAATTCACCCTATGAATTTTGATTTCTGTAATACTACTTCTCGTTGACTCAGAATCCTGAGGTTTTATAGCACAGGTATAAGAATAAATCTGAAAACAGTTGATTGGTAGTTAACAACGTCAAAAAAAAAATTTTTTTTTATGGTTTTGTACGGAACCCCCAGTGCGCCTAATTTTTTCTTAATTATTGTTTAATGGGTTTGTTCGAAAGTGTCGCCGGTGTCCTGGAACGCAAAGGGTAACTGAAGGAACACAGGTGAGCTTAGTCGGTAAAAGTCAAACATTCCTTCTTACTCTACCCAGAAATTCTGTGATGATAGGTACACTGTTTCAAGAAAAAAAAAAAGACTCAAATATTTCAGACTTCTGAACGTAATTTCGGTTAGAATCAAAAGTCTGCGGAAAAATCTATATTAATGAATAAAAAGAAATAATTACTATATTCCAGAACTTCACACGACGCCATCTACTCCCTAACTAAGCAGAGCTTGTAGCGTGAGTACTAAGACCACTGATAAACATACTTATATATTTCTAAATACATACACCAGACACAGAACAAATGATCGTGCTCATCACACAAACATTTATCCTGGGAGGGAAACGAACCCACGACCTGCGCCTTAGCAGTCAGGGCCACTAACCACTAGACCAACAGGCCAGTCAAAATTAAATCTAATCAGTAAAAATAGAATAGAATAGAATAGAATAGAATAGAATAGAATAGAATAGAATAGAATAGAATAGAATAGAATAGAATAGAATAGAATAGAATAGAATAGAATAGAATAGAATAGAATAGAATATAATAGAATAGAATAGAATAGAATAGAATAGAATAGAATAGAATAGAATAGAATAGAATAAACTTTATTGTACACCATAAAAGTAACACAACTTATACATACTTAAATCTATGGGCACAATGGCGGTCTTATCGATAACAGTGATATCGAAAAATATTCGAAGTATCGAAAAAAAGATAGATTGTGCTCATTTAAAGAGGAACTAGAAAACAAAACCGTTTGGTTTTGAAATTGGCAAAATTTTCGATATCAACGTATTAGGGCGGTACTGGGGACAGTTTCTATTGTCTCCAAACGTGAACCCCATTGTGGCACCCTTGTGCACAAAGAGCTAAGTTTTTGTCATTACTTAGATATTGACTTGTATTTTTTTTTTAATAAACGATGTGTGTGTGGTTGAGGTTAGCGTAGACATGGGTTCTTTTCGGGTTGTAACTGTTAGATAATAATAAAAACTTTTTCAATAAACTTACTCGAAAATCCTCGCAATAGACTGTTTTCCGCACTAGTGCATAAAAGTGCGCGTGCTCTCCCGCACGACAATTTTATTACATTTCGTATCGTATCGTATCAGGCTGGGCGCATGTCGACCCTCACGAGGTGCCGGTCAACCCCCGTTTATTCATTTTTTCGTAAGTGTTTTGAAAAAAGTCGTTTGATACACGTGTAAATTTGTCACTGCAGCCCTCGCCTCCATAACACACTCGCCTACGCTCGTGCGAATTCCGCCTCGGTCGCAATGACAAACTTACTGCACTTGTATCAAAATGTATATGTATATAATGTATATTTACATAGAATATAACTATTATATATTTGTTTTTACATAAATAACTCAACTGGCTATATTATATACCTACAAACACGTAGAACTAAATAATTATCTTAAAATATGTATACATAAGTTTATTTTATCAGGAAAAAAAAATCATGTGTAATAAAAACCGCTGACTATGCTGCCTGAATAATCCATGTTTTTTAGATATCTAATAACTTCTAACGCTTTGGGTGGAGCGAGAGTGAGTGCAGTGAGCAGACAGTGAAAGTCTGAACTTTTACTGTCTAAAACCCATCAGAGTTTCTTCATTTGCCCTTCGTTTTACGGGGTCTGAGACCGCGAAGACTGTTTTGAACTATCTCGCAGCCCTCAATCCGTCGTGTGGAGCATACGGTAGAGGTGTGCCCCGCCTGGGCAGAGCTTCGCCGTGTCCTCGTGGGAGCGATCAGCGATCTCTCGCGTCGGGCCTTGGTACAGGCCATGGTCCAGAGCGTGGAGGAGTGGCAGGCAGTCGCTTCCTTCTGCGAAGCAGTAATGCTAACAAAGAAGCTGCCCTCATGCACCAGCCGCCGGGATCCCGATCCCGATTTCCAGCCAAGGTAGGCGCTGGCTTGCGGACGGCGAGCAATGGGTAGCGCGCCGTCCGGCCGTCCGGCAACCGTCCGGACCGAGCTCAAGTTGTCGACAGCGAGTAGTGTTCCACGCGCGCCTCAAGGAGATGCCAGCAAAACCGTAGGGCCCCAGCAGGGTCGAAGCCTATTGGGGCCATGGGTGATGCGAAAGAGAACCCCAAGGCCTTGAAACGAAGGCAAAGAAGGAACAGAAGTGGATTTTTAGCCAGTAAAAGTCTGAAACTATATCACGCTCCACCCAAGAGCGAGGGATGTCATAAGACGATGTTCCCACCGAAAAAAAAAGGCCTCAATCCGTCGCGGGGGCCCAGCAGGCCAGTATACTACTGGGGACATAGGGTTGACTTCCGAAAGGGAAACCCAGGGTTCTGGAAAGCAAAGATCAAAGAAGGAACATAGGTGCGGTTTTACTCAGTAAAAGCTAATAATCAAAAGCTAGTAGTAAGAACACGCCCCCCTGTCGCTCCGCTCTAGAGCGAGAAAGTCATTGGATGATTTTTCTTTCCTTAAAAAAAGGCCCTCAATCCGTAATAAAGCAGTAGCGTAATAGTTTCTACGAACATGCATTATTTACCCTCTTCCTACGAATGTAAGCCTGAATGACACATGCTAAAGACTAATGGAGTAAAAAAATTTATATTAATTGCCCCCAAATCTGTTATTAGCTCAAGGGCCCCTTATAGGGCTTATTGCCCGATTAGCTGGGGGTCACCGCGCCCCGCCATGCTGTTTTTGCTTTTTAAGTAAGTATGGTAGAGGTGTGATTTTATCGATATACTATTTATTTATTTAAGGACCACCAACGAGTGTTACAAAAAAAAAAATGAATTTAAATTGGTACACGTAACCTATTCCTATAATGTACACTCAATTATAGGCAACCACGAGTGAACATGGTTCCAAATAATTATGAAAATATTAAATAAAAGTATTATTTATTATTAAGGTAAAACCAACAGCTTCTGTTTACAGCATTTTACAGGTAAAGGTAACAATTGGCCAAAGTCTTAAACAGTCGCCAATTACAGGTCAACCAGCATTCACAAAATAAGGAGTAATATAAATAAATTTAAATTGCAATAGAATAAAAACAGATCAAATTATTAACACTAATACATGAACAAGATCAAAATCATACATTGCATTGTATTAAGCATGATATGACACATACTAGAAATAATAGTACTACAATTTTAAATAGAATAAGAAGTCCCAGCTGTCATTTGAACAGTCGTTAATGGTGTTTTCAAGGACTATAGGTTTTTAGCCTTTTTTTTTAAGGCTCATCTAAGAACAGACGCTCAACCCTTTGAAGTAGCTATGAAGCTCATAGTCCTAGAGGCTACATTAACAAGTAACTATGATTAATTTTTTGCTCTTTAGTAATTTTCAAATTAATAAATCTATTATGAGTTTATATTAAAAATGTAAAATAAAGCGTTACGGGTAGTCAGAAGCTATGTTAGATGACAAGGAGTGTTTTGTATCCCAGTTATTGGGTTTGGAAGGATAGATAGACATTTACTACATGTACCTAAAATAATGGTGGTGGCTATTCAGCAGCAACTGTCTAGTCATTAACTCACCACCAGTTTAAACGATAACTACAGAAAAAAGGAAACTTTATGCTATATTTTTTAACTTTATCGATATGACCCCTGTCCCCTCCCTAAGCACAAAGAATTAAACAGTAATATTATTTGGACAGCATTTAATCTTTCTTTGATCTTCAAAGAGGATGTATTCGTCTAAAGTGAATTAGAAAATCATCTCGTATTTTAATTAGCAAAAATGCTTCAAAAAAGGAAAATAATTCTGTTATATTTTTAGATTACTTACTTAGATGAAATATTTATTTACTTATTTTATTATTTATGTACACACAAATATACAGAAGAAGATAGGTATCTTAATACAAAAATTAGTACAAAGGTACAGCTTATTTCAAAAAGATATTTCTTCCAGCAGATCTGCGAAAGGAGAGATTAGAAGAGATGTAGACTATAGTATGTAGAAATAAGCAAATAAGAGTTTGTGAAATCTTAAATTAAACTAATAAATACTTATATAACTATAAATACCTTAAACTAAAAAAAAGAAACTAATATATATATGTCCGAGAAGTCAATAGTACGGAAGCTTGAGAACGAATGAACGAGCTAAGTGAAAAGTGACACATGTCTGTACTTTGACAGAATCCGCGCTAACGTTTGCACGAACCGAGCAGATAAAAGTGCCGACAGCAGAGGTCCGAGGCTCTTTCCTCTGCCGGCAGCCGTGCGAACCACAACGTCTATTCTCGGGGACTGTCTCACGGCTCTTTGTGTGAAGTGATTACCTAAAGCTTGCATCGTAATAAATCAGTTGTGTGATCTGGAATAGTTTGTTTATTGCTCGATACACAGCCATCGTCCATAATATAGAGTCCTTCGACAGAGCTTCAACGATGATCGGCATCCTTGCGCCGACATATACGAGTATGATTATCACACAAGTGAGGAAAGATAGTGCTCTTTTACTTGAGTCTTAAAGAGTGAGATAGGTTTTCAAATCACGAATGCTATTACGTATTACGAATCACGAATATTGTTACATTAGGTATATCATCTCTCTAGTCTTTTCCCAACTAGTTTGGGGCCGGTTTCTGGTCTAATCGGATGCGGTCTCAACCCAGTTACTGGGCAACACGATCTTCCTCGGATAGACTGATGGTCAGACTTTTTGAGTACCTGTGACGACTGTCAAAGATTTACAATTGACTGCCGGGACCAACGGCTTAATATGCTTTCCGAAGTAGGAAGGAATTTCGATGTGTTAAGATGGTTACCGAACCACAGATCGACCTCGGCAAGCATTGCTTAACCTTAACGCTAGTTTCGGTCAAGCCGAAAATTCTGCCACTTTCTGGCCGAAACCGAACCTCAGCCAAGGCAAGTTATTTTGACCGAATCTGAAACCGAATCTTCGGACGATCTCTCTGCTGTGATTCGGTGAAGTTGAAGCAATTTTTAACAAATGATCTTATGGCTTAAATATTAATTTGTGACGGTAGTGACGCATTATTCCTTATTAACCAAGAACTTAGTAAATAATATTTTATTTTCTCAAATAATAAATGTCACTAAGCATAGCATAATCAGCCTTTTATTGTTCCAACTGCTGAGACTGAGACTGAGGAGGCCTGCCTCCTCTTTCTAGGAATGGAGGGAGGGTATGAGCCGTAATCCACCACGCATGCCCAGTGCGGGTTGGTGAATGTCACATGTTTTCGAATTTTTCGCTCTAGGACATGCCGGTTTACTCACGATGTTTTCCTTCACCGTTTTGAGAGCAGTGGTGATGAATTAAATTACACAAAGTAATACGCCTGGTTGGGTTTGAAACCGCGACTTACAATTCGTAAATCGAGGCCGTTACCACTCGGCCACTACAGCTCTCAATGTTACTAAGATACTACTAATTTAATAAGCAACGTAACGTAGAACATTAATAATATTCAACAAGGAATCAAGCTTTCAAAACTAAACCTTGATAATATAATCTAAGAAACCTCTGTTAGTTAGAATTCCATGTAACTGTTATTGTTGGAGAAGGAAACCTCAAACTTCACTTCACTGACTAAAATAAACAGAAACTAAAATAATAACAAAGATACCATAATGTTTACTTTCATAATAATCGGTATTTCAAAGGATGGCAACTTTTGGAGGAGTACAAACTCTTTGGTGCTTGAAAACTTTACAATGTAACCTTTTTGGAAAAAAAAATGTTAGTTTTATTTGTGGTTATCTGTTTAACAATTAATGTACACACAATAAATCTTCTGCCTGCGGCTTCGCCCACGTGAAAGAAGCAAATTTTGTCAATTCCAGGACATGTGAACAGGATACTGGATAGGTGCAGTCGTTTGAGCGGAAGGAGTAACAAACACACAGACACATATGCAAGCTTTCGGCTTTACTGTAAACAGACAAGAAAACCGGTCAAGAGCGTGTCGGGCCACGCTCTGTGTAGGGTTCCGTAGTTTCCCGTCCGTCACAATAAGTATCCCCACTTAAGAGTTAATGAATGACAGACTACGAGCAAGAACAAATACCACCAATGTCAACGAGAGACCAATCGAACAATTTGACAATATAATAGCTCATACACGTCCCGACTCCATCAACTCGGGAAAAATCTTAACAGCGCGAAGTAGCCCAAAGTACAGCGCCATCTCTCGGGAAATTGGGTTTCTAATTTATAAAAACAAAACGTAATTTTGGATTGCGTGAACCGATTTTAATAATAATAATTTTTTTTTATTTGAAAGAAGAAACGTTCAGGATAATAAAATTTGTAAACTAAGTAAAAAAAAACAACAACTTTGTACAACTTTTCTAAAACTGCTCAGTCCATCAAGTTTAAAATAATTTTCCTAGAAAGACTTTATAAAGTTCTACTTTTGTGATTTTTTTCATATTTTCTAAACTTATAGTCAAAAGTTAGAGGGGGGGACACATTTCTTTTTTACTTTTGGTGCGATTATTTCCTTAAATATTATCATTATCAAAAAATGATTTCAGTAAACCCCTATTCATTTTTAAATACCTAATCAACAATATATCACACGTTAGGGTTGAAAAGAAAAAAAAAAACTCCCACTTTGGGTACCCTAATAAAATATTTTTGTCCACTTATAATTTCACCACTTTGTCGGCGTAATTGATATACATATTGGTACTAAATTTCAGCTTTCTATTGCTAACGATGACTGAGATTATCTGCGGACCGACGGACAGACAGACAAAATTGGCAAAACTATAAGGGTTCCTAGTAAATTACGGAACCCTAAACAAGAAACAGAAAAAAACGAACGTGGTTCTTTTTTCTGATGAAATTATCTCTCCCTGCAAACCTACGAAAGGAGAGTTGGGAAAAAAGAGTATCAAAAGCTTTTGGGAAAACAGGTCTATAAATAAAATTAGTAAATACCCCATGTAAATCATTTCGTTAATTTAGTAGTAGTGAAAGAAGACTTTTCTGCTATTGTCTCATATTGCATTGACAGCGCAACACGCCATGTTATCACCGACTCCCATTTCTTTCATATAATGATACGAAGATTGCCTCATCCATCATCTATCCATTTTTTATTTGACCTCTCTCTCTTCCATTCAACCACATTAAGAGATGCTATAATTTCTCAATCAAAAACTCTCGGTTACAAACAATTCTGCATCCACTCCAAAATTCACACGAAACAAAAGCCGATCATAAAGTATTATCCCCAAAACATAAAAAAAAAATTAAGGACGTTTCGACTCTCAAAAAGCCCTTAAACAGAGAACGAGGCAAAGGAACACCCATAACAGCACTGATTACACGCAAAATACCTGAAATATCCGAACACGTCGGGCTGGCTGCATGCGTGGCATACCTTGGACAACCAAAAGCTAAAGAAAAGAATATTTGGAGCGAAAAAGTCGTGATAGTTATTCAAAAAAGGAACGCTGGGCAATTACTGGCACGCGAGCGGGCAGTCGCGCGCCTGAAGCGGGTGAGTGCACACTGGTTTATGCGAGCAATAAAATTTTCAATTTATTGTTTTTCCGTGACAAAAGCATCTTGACGTGCTTATGTTCAGTTGGAAATTAATTATTTGCATATGGGAATAATATTATTATGGTATTGAGGATCGATTTAAAAGGCGTTTGATGGAGAGGTATAAAAAATGTCCAGCATTATACTTCAGTAGATCAATAATGATAGATCAATTTTTTTTATGAATACAAACCAAGCGTCATATTTTGTATGCTTAAAACAAATACGCTTCAGAAATCGTTATGAATATGTAGTCATATACTACATATTCATAACGATTTCTGAAGCATTTTTAAGGGTCATCTGTATCTCATTCTCTTTATACATATTTAGTGCCCTACTCACTATATCTGGTAGAATTTACATTCCTGTAAGAGACCGATTTATAAAAAAATTACTTTCTCGCACAGATCTCTAAAATCGGAGTAGAAAAATTTGCCAAAAAGCGATAGCCCCGTAATCAGTGTGTTCGCCGGCTTAGGTCGTCGGTCGTCGTGACCGCCGCGAGCCGTTGACGGATCGTCTACCGCCCCCCGCCCTCCGCTCACCTCTACTACCTTGTATATCTGAGCGCCTGGTACCCATCGCTTGCTGATTTGCTTCTGGCCTCGCCTATTGTGCGCCTAGCGAGTAATGGGCTATTTATTGCCCCTCTCGCTCAAGACTGGATCATAAGTCTATTATTCCTGTGATAAGTTTATGTTATCCTTGTATTTTCTGTCGGATAGGAGGATTTAAATAAATTCTTAGTCACAATTCTAACAAGTCCAACTCTAGCCTGATGGCAGCTAAAATCGAAATTAGATATTTTACTTGTAAAGTAGACCAATATAGAGGATAGTACGGAAGATGATGATGCATGCTCACATCTACTACTTGGCATATCTGTGCGCCTAGTACTTGCGTCACTTGCTGATTTATTTCTGCCTGGCCTATTGTTCGTCCAGTCTGTTAATAGGCTTCTCTCGCTCAAGACTGGATCGTAGGTTGATAGGTCTATTATTATTCCTGATACGTTTATGTTATCGTTATGAAAGATAGGAAGAATCAAATAAATCCTTAGACCCAATTGTTAAATCCAACTCTCACCTGATGACAGCAGAAAAAACATAATTACAAGAATTTTAAAGAATAATATTTAATTTACTATCCAAGTACTTACAATGAGTTTTGAAAGTTGTCAATGATACGTAGGTACTTACCTTATTAAATAGTCAAATTAAAATGGCACTTCAAGTTTTGATGAAACCAAAAAATAAATTCTGCCACCTGTAGCTGCCTAGCTATTAGTAAGTTTTCTAAAACAATCGAAATTAGAATTTAAAAGGTTCCTTTGTTGACTGAAGGTAAATAATTCCCTAATTGAGGATTGTTTTGCTAAATCAGAGACACCACTCATTGTTTAACTTTCGAAAGGAATATTTCTTTAATGGTTTTGTATTTAATTTTATCACAGAATTTTAGTCCTGTGAAATGTGACTGCTAGATATACTTACTGTCGGTGGACATCAGACTTGGTTTAGTCAATGACTGCAGAAACTTATAAATCTTAGAATATTAGAAAAGAAATGGCGCCTAAAAACTCAATAAAGGTTGGTGGTTTATTCTAAATTCGATGGATAAAAACTGTCCTTTTCAAATGTCATCTAAAACTCACTTTTTGTCACAAAAACTATACGTCATGCATAACTATATGTCAGGTAATTTGACGATATTTCACCAAAAGCCTTTTTTTATTACATTTTTACGGGTAAAAATATACGGCTTATGAAATTTGGTATTCTCTTAAAGTGATTGTCCGTAGTAATAAAGCCGTAAAAATATCATTTATTTTAACGTAAGTATGATCGTGGTGCTCCAGCCCTTACTAAGTATGTATAATCTCCCTGACAACAATAGTTCATAAGGTAACTAGCTCAACCGAACTCCCGCGCTATAGCCAAGTTATTACAGGAGGCAGATTGTCTTATTCCAATGTACGCTTTAAACTAAATAGCTTCAGGCTAATACGCTCCCCTCGACACTTTAAAGAACCCAATGCTGGCTGAAGTACCGATATTCGAATATGTTCCAATTAAAAATAAAACCTATTCTTTTTTCGAATTTGTTGGCGGGAAACGGTTGCTTCGCAGCTGGAGCTTGGTAGAAACAATTGACGAATAGGTATAGGCGCGCGTGCCGTTTTAATTTTTTTTTATTAAGAATTCTTCTATAGGGGTTTGCGATTTTTTTAGACAAAATGCTTTTTCTATTCGTTCGTAGCAGAATCGTTAATAATTAGTTTAAACACTTACAGCAGTGTTATCGATTTTTTTTAATGTTGAAACGATTATTACATAAGTAGGCATATTGTTTCGAAATAGCATAATATTATTTATTTATTGCATACATGTTGTCAATGGATGTTACATGATTGTAGTGTCTCATACTTTTATGTTTGAGTAGACATCCACAAAAGAGCTCCTTCAATAAACCGACGTAACAGACAACTCATTAATCCTTTAGCTACGAGAAAAAAAAACTACATTCGAAATTCAAATCTCCCCAGTTTGGCGAGTGCGTTCGGTTTAGCCCGCGGTTATTTACTCAAACTGAACGCGACTGCATCCTATGGCGGAGGGATTACAGCGATCATTCATTACCTAATGGCAGAATGAGAGGGGACGTTGCACGATAGCTAGTTTTGGCAACTTATTTAAACGATCTAAAGGTGAAAGTTGGGCTAAAGCTGTATATTATTCGCTTATCATAGGGCAAGCTAAGGCCATCGACTTAGATGACTCTTTCATGATACGCTGGGTTCCTATCAATTGGAAACTAGGCTCCAGAGCTAAGTTCACTTCCGATGAATTACTTGTGCATCTGCCTCGTTAGTTTAGTAATCGTAAGCATTACCGTTCAGCATGAGGCCCTGAATCTACAGCCTTTGCTTGCCCGACTTGGGAATCTATCGCGGGTCGCGCAGTGTTATTACATTTTCGTTGTTTTTTTTTTTTGCATTTTGTGCAGTATTTATACCACTAGCATTAGCATTATTGATTATTGGTATACTTATATAATTCTGCCATTTATTCATGGTTTTTTTTTATTCTAAACAATATGGGTCCCGACTGTTACAGTCAATATGTTCGGTACCTTTTAGACTTTTTTTTTTAGTTCTGGACTGAACTTGTTTTTTTTTTATTTTAGTTTTTATTTATTTAAAGTTATTTTTTACGCAGTGGTGCTTTTTTCTTCTAAATCTTAATTTGAGAAAACTGTACATCCTAAAAAAAAAATAAGTACATTTTTTTATTTATTTAAAAATTGTATTTGCATTGCATTGTTTTACGGTCTAAAGCCATTTTCATTATAGGTTTTCACGTCGGTTGGATGGTTTCAAAGTCTGTCAAACGGACACACCTTTTGACAGACACCCTTGTTGTCCGTTACATTCCGAGGCCACAGTTTCCGAATATGAATCCCGCATTGGTTACCTCTGCGTCTAAAATAATACAGGCGCACTTATTTATCACCACACAGCCAGTTACATACTACAGCGGCTGTGTGACAAAAGCTTACATATTTCCTCTCCAACTTCCTAATTAATTAAACAATTCCACGCATACGCAAACGTCTCAATCCGGCAACTTAACAGTGGTGCGCCAGTGGTGCCAACATCCCGACTACAAGCAACATGCTTGTTAAGTGCGCGACGGGGAGTGGACACCCCGCCGAGAGCCGCCGCCGCTACCGACCGATATTTTGAATTTTGAATATTATTCAGACATATTGATGCGGTCGTAACGCTTCTGTTTTAAACATAGGTCGATTATGTTACTTTTTAATGTAATTTGTTGATGCAAATTGAGGAACATTAACGAGAGGTTCTCATTCTTAGTGCCCTTTGTACATTTGCGAGAAATAGGACGTATTTTCGTAAATGAGGCTTGAAAAGACATAAAAATATACAAAAATATTTATTTTATCTAAAAATCTGTCTTTAATCAATTTTTGATATCCTTTAAAAATTTACCGCGATTTTTGATATCTTCTAAAAACTGACCTCAATTTTTGATATCCTCTAAAACTGACCTGAATTTTTGTTGCAAATATTTATTTTCTCTAAAAACTGACCTCACTTGTCTTGGGGCTTAGCTGGTAGTTGAAAAATGGCACACATGAACATTACAAATAAAAAATACGATTAAATGATAATACGATTTTAAAAAGAGAAAAATAATTTATAAAGAAGAAAAAGATCAACTGGTATATCTATTTCAGGAACTTTCTCCCTAACGAGCAGACGAAACATACACGACGAAATAGATAATAGAATCTAACAAACTTTATAATAAAAGCAAATTGAGAAACATAGTATCTATGTTTGTGTCTTGTGTTCTTTTTTTTAATAATATAAACTAGTGCTTGACGGCAATGTAATCGTTGATACTGACGCGCACTAGTTTATAAAGTTCTATGTGTATCTGTTTATAGTTTACTAGCTTTAGGCCACCACTTCGCCCGCGCACATAAAATATAGCCTATGTCAATCAGGAATAAAGCAGCTTTCTATCGGTGAAAAAAATGTAACAATCGGACCAGGGCCTCAAGACTGCTATTACAATAGTGTCAGAATGGTCTATCATTGACTTCATAATTGTTGATTTTGACCAAGTTTGGTAATCTACTAGTATGTATGTACTATAATGGCGTCATTATGACTTTCCAATGGTCAACCACTGGCACGCCATTGAAAGAAATGGCAAAGAATGGTAATCTCGTACGTAATGACAAATGAGTAGCTGACATATACGGTAATTTGCTAAAATTTTGACAGTTTTTTTTTATCAGTGACCTACTATTAGAACGGCACTGTGCAGTTATTGCTTTTAATTCGTTACAAGACAGCTCTTACTAAAATTCTATTACGAGACCACTGATCTGTCAATGATCGACCATTATGAATTAACAGATTACGAACTTTTAGCAAAATGACAATAGTGTTGGAATGACGAATTTATAAAAATAGCAGACTTGGGCCCAAGTACTTTTAAAGATTACCTCCTACAAACACAATACAAAAAATAAAAACGAACGTTACCTCTTTATAATATCAGTGTAGATTCTATTCTATTCTATAACGTTTTTCCCGCTCTGAATCTTGCCTATGATTGACATCAGTAACACATGTTGAAATATTTGGAAAGCTTTACCCTCTACAGCGCAAGTGATTAAGACCTCTTTTGTAGTGTTTTTCTAAAACAATGACCTGTGGGGCGCACCATCGACAATTTGCTATGTCTTGAATAAATAATTGGGAGTGTGGTGATGTGCTATGGAAGCAGTAGATATTAAAATAAATCAATTAAAAAAACAAAACCGAATTATTTTTCTTATGATAACTATTTGTTTAAGCTTTTTTTTCATTAGTAAAAGGTTTTTAAGTCCCTTGTAGTATTTTTTTTATGTGGTAGATTAAAGGACTTCTACCCCTATTGATGGAGCGAGGTGTCAGACTTTTACTGACTAAAACCCATCTAAGTAGGTAGTATATTCCTTCATTTACCCTTTACGTTCTAGGGTCACGGTAATTCTTGCAAACATTGCCTCAGTCCTGGATCCCTTGTAATACTTAAGGTCAAATCAATTACTCCTTTGAAGTTTCTAAAATTAGAAAGTTTCTAAAAAATAATAATTATAAATTGAATATTTTGAATCATAATGGGCTATGGCTACCCAAAAACATTATTTAAGATAAAATATTAATACTTAGTAAACTTTATATAGTTATTTGGGTGGGTATATACATAATATCCTAAACCGTGCGTGTGTTGCATCATTCGGTTCCCTTCAAAATGGTTGAGCTGAGTGGTGCTAATATTCGCGTCATGTCCGTGAACGGGTGCTGTCAGTTGAGACTGGTCATCCCTTAGCTGCCAGTGACTACTTTAATATCTATATTTAGTTTTTTATTTTATTTTCATTATTCTCACATAAGAGTAGCGACAAGAAACATGTAACAGAGATATTTGTAATACATAACATGATTGAAAAGAGTGTCCATAAGTTTCTTGCACATTCTTCTCCATAGAGATCTATGCTTTGGAAATTGTGCAATTAGCATTATTTTTCTCACTGACTGACTTTTTGACATTTCAAAAGTATAAATGGTTTGAATCTTTGAATACGAATACCCATTGAACGTCTACTTAAAATCATCATCTATTTAAAATATATCCTACTGTACTGTTATTTCTTCTTTATCATGGCTTTTACCTTCCTTTTTCCATTCTGTTCTGCAAGCTTTGAATAAATAGGCACTTACGATGGGTACAGGAGGCTTAGACAAATGGCTTTTCTGTCAGCGTTCCCGCCAAATGCCAAGCACATAAAACGTATGGCAATGACATTACCTGTCATGCCACTTGTCACGTGACTTCTCCGCAGGTAATGTCATTGTCCGTGTTTGGCGGGAATGCTAACAGAAAAGTCAATTCTTAGCCTGCTGTGCCCATAGTAGGTGTCTGTTTATTCGAATAATTTTAATATTCTCAGAAAACGTGCGTTATTCATGCATAATGCGTTCTATCGGTACGTGTATAATCACCATGAGCACCCTTCCATTGGGTTGTCACCCTCGAGTAGCGCTTCAGAACAGAGGGTGACGCTATTTGAACGCCACTAGTGGTTACATTTGGAAATTCATTATCTGGCTGGACTTAATTGTTTGGTAATGATTTTGGTTTGATGATGATTGTGACTATTATTGTAGCTATATTAAATTTGTTTGCCAAATTGTTGACTACGTAAAGTTCGTATACGATACAATAATCTACTTATTTGTCTAACTGTCTACTTCTGCAACTTGTATATATTATCATTATCATCATTTCAGTCGAAAGACGTCTTGTTCGTCTTGCAACCATCAGATTCCCGCGACCCTCATCAGGTCATCGGTCTACCTTGTGAGAGGACTACTAACGCAATTTTATAGATACAATCAAGAAAACTTAGATACAATATTAAGCTTGTGATATTATTCATGTTCACATTAGTTTCACTATTATTATTCAGGTGTTTTCTCGTTGGCTTTTTATCATAACTTCAGCTACATAAATCATATGTAGCTGCACTACAGCAACTTTGGCTTTTTCTTTTCCTTTACCTATTTGAGCGTCGAATTAACTTCTGAACATACACATTAATTGACAGGACCTACAAAGGTCAATTATTTATCTCTCTTTCTCGCTCCACAAAGAGAAAGTATAATGATTAGAGTAGACATAATATGATCTAAACTCGCAGATATCCACAGCTTCTTCGATGACGTCACACTGTCACGCAAGCACTGCTCCTACATCCAAATCATCCAAAATCAAAGCCCCTACTATCATCCCCAGTATATGTTTTACCAATCAATCAAACTCTAGTAAAAATTCACCCTTCTTATTCAGAAAATGATCGTTACAGATTTATGAATTAGCGTATGCTGCCTTGGTGTAGTGTGTGTCAAATATATGGATATGATCGCGCGGTCGCGTAGCGCCGCCGGCTTACCATCTGTCAACGTTTGGAGAACTACTAGGAGCAGAGTTGTGCTAGGAGGTGTCGATGGTTTATTTATCTGGCTTTGTGTTTTGTTTTTAGCCTGGATTTGTTGATTGTGATAGTTTTTGTTTGGCTGCTACTCGTTTGTAGTAAGAGTATAATATACAAATATAAAGCTTTAAAGACTTTCTTACATTAAACGTCAGTGATGTAAATTTTGTGGTCAAAGCTAGTTATCAAGAAAAAAAAAATCACCATTTTATACACATAACTGTAGTATACACGTGCATTATCGATGAATCCAGTGATGTACCCTCTTCTACCGATAAATAAAACATGTTGTAGTTTTTAACTCATCATTTACAGTTCGCACACACTTGGCAGATGGCGCTGTTTACAAAAACTTAACCATCAAATGGTGTGTGAAAAAATACACATGGGAACGGCAATTAATGGAAATGCATGAATCATTTGAATGGGAGCTTTCTTGGACGATGTTGGAAATATGCAGTTCATTATTTAGTATATTTAAGATAGTTATATTTTTTTTTTCATTTATCTTGGATATATATCATGGGTTTGCAGCCAATACTGTTTTTGCACCTTGTCAACTATTTTAAAATATTCAAAATAATCACACTGCTGCTCAACACAAAACAAATCCATTTCCATCCGATCACAGACATATTAATCAGCCACTTCTTCCTCACAAATTAATTCTTTATAAAGCCTCCTTGGCAAACACCTGTATATTTCATGGCTCCGGTTAAATTAATACGAACATTATAACTATAATGGCAGGAATTCAATTATTCGCTACACCGAACATGCGCCCAGCGTGGGTCGGTAGCGTGTACCGAGTACATGTGTCTGGACATGGACAAAATGTTAAAAACATATTGATATATAGTTTGATGGGGTACTAAGATATATGGATAGTTGCACAAAAAAAGATGTCACGCTTGGTACTGACAAATTAAATCAAGGTAGAAATTAAATTAAATTGCGAATATTGGTAGAAGAATATTTAATTGCACACTCTATGGAATAGACGATGGACGCATATTAATGGTCCTGTGATACGCAAAATGGTCTTTCTGAATTAATCAAATCTATCACTTCCAGCTAAAACTCTATATCTAAATAGGACGTCAACCAGATTGTATTTTGAGTTACAAATACCTTTGATTTAACAGTCCAAAGGGCTACAATACAATAATGCCAAAAAGCTAAATTCACGACATGAAAGGAATTGTTCCCCTTTTCACTTCAACGCCTTGTCTTGTCATTTCAACGATGGTTCGAAATTTCTTCGAATACTGTCTAATAAGTGAAGTCAGATCTAAGACTTGGAAATGAGCGATCCTTAGTTTTCTGACACGACCAATCCCAGGAAACAAAATGTTACTTTGATGACTTTAGCATCTTAAATTTTTACAGCTAAGGTACGTACATGGAGGTAACCAGGCCATAAATAGTAAAGAATATGTTTTATATAACTTTGGAAAGGATGAGTAGAAATCTCTGAATGCCAAAAATGTTCGTCGTTTTTAGTCTGAAACATCTGCTATATTTAGGTAAGATTAGTTTAACTGCTTCATAATAACAACATAAGTAAATATTTCTAGTCTCATATAAAATCAACCAGTTGTAACTCTCTTCTTCTACTCTAAATAATCCGTATAAAGTGATCAAGGCTTAAGACTGATGTTATACTTCGTGATGAGACACAAAAAGCTACAACTTTACGAGTGTTCCCGCCATGTAATTGAATAACAAGATGGCGGTATAAGGCTCTGTGCAGACTAATACTAATAATAGGGGTTTTTAATAACATAGTTAAACTGTCGTCATTATATCCAATTTCTGAGTGAGGCAGTTTACTTTGAAACAGATATTTTGGTCCAGAAATCTACACTGATTTTATAATGAGATAAAGTTTGTTTTTTTTTGTTTGTAGGAGGTAATATCTGAAAGTACTGGGGCGATTGCAAATTTTTTCTCAGCGATAGAAAGCTGCTTTATTCCTGAGTGACATAGGTTATACTTTGTGTATGCGGGCGAAGCTGCGGGCAAAAGCTAGTACCAAATATTTAAGGGTAAAAGGAAAAGAAGATGTATATACTAAACAATCGTGTTTCGCCAAAATAGCCTGGTTGTAGAACTAAACCTTTAAATTCAATGCCAATCTTTTTGCTGCGTGCATGTATGTCATGGTCGTTCATCAGAGAGTCACTATTCGCCTTGATTAATTATTTTGGTTTCGTAGGACAAGGGGATCTAGACAAAGTGACATTCCATTGGCGATAGAGATTGTTGAGACGCCAAAATGTTTTTGATTAACAAATTGTTTTATTTGTGACAACATAGGAACCACTATTGTTAGTAGAGGTACACCTTATATTATTATGCTAAAACTTATACACTAGGATTAGTAACAAACTTAAGAATAAAGAGATTAACACTAGTGTACTAGCTTTTGACGTTTTATAAGTGCCCATGAAGGCCTATGTGAAATAAAATCTTTTGTCTTTTTTTTATCACATGATATTTCGACAGATATACATCTCATCAGCTCATATTTTTTGATTTTTCAACAATTGAAAGTTATTGACTTTTCGACAGTTGTAAATGTTTCTTTTAGATACCTAACTGAAAATATTTGACTTTGACAGCGCAAACGAATTTGAATTTTGCAGCGGTAAATTTTTGATTTTCGACAGTGAAAATAGACTTTACGACAGTTGAAAAAACGCTCGCTTTTTTGTTAGTTGAACTTTACGACAATTGAAAATGTTTGACTTTTCGATAAGTGAAAAATATTTGACTTTCGACATTGATGACTTTTCGATAATTTAAATTTCTGACTTCGTGTGTCACTCTTTTTAGTCCAAAATTTGTTTCTGCTTTTTTCACAACTTTCAAGTAAACAAATTCTTTATACTTATACCTTTATAGTTGGAAGTGTTGTCGTGTCGCGGACGAATATATCAGTCGCGGGACCCAGCATGCGGCCCGCCAGCGGTATAATGTGGCTACTTTAACATATCGGCGAGGAAATATACCTAGATTTGTCAGGCGATCGCCCTAAAATGGCTGGTAATATCGCATTTTAGAAATAGGTGTACGAGGTTTTGGCGTATTCAATTTAATCTGGTGTAATCTTCGATAAATTTTATTGACTGTCGTGATTTGACGGAAGATTGACGATTCTACGAGTCTTAGATTTTTGTTATGGATAATAAACGCATATTACTTTATGTTTCGAGAATATCAGGCTTCTAGGAAATTAAGGTTACACAGGCAAGGATCCGTAGGCGCAGGCTTGCGGACGGCGAGTTAAGGGTGGCTCGCCGTCCGACCGTCCGGTAAGCGTCCGGACCGAGCCCAAGTCGTTGACGGCGCGTATTGTTCCACGCGCGCCTCAAGGAGATGTCAGCAACTGTAGGGGCCCAGCAGGGTCGAAGCCTACTGGGGCCACGGATAGTGTGAAAGCGAAGCCCGGGGCCCCGGGATAAAGGCAAAGAAGGAACAGGAGTGGGTTTTTAGTCAGTAAAAGTCTGACACTATCTCTCGTTCCGCCCAAGAGCGCGATTTGTCATTAGATGATTTTCTAACCTAAAAAAAAAAACGGGCAAGGATAAAAAAATTAATTATAATAATTGTCATTAGCAAATTCAACACAGACTCTCCACATTCACCTCTACACGTGTTTGGCAAACGGTTTTAACAAAAGCTGTCGTGAAGCGAACATACCGACTAGGGTCATAAGCTCACAAAGTGACGTCACGCGCAGACCAGGGTCTGCCGGCTGTTGCTTTTGATCCGCACAAAGGGCAAATGGGGTATCCCATAATGCTGGATGTAACGAGTTGGTAATTAAATTAAGTGCTCTTTTTAGATTATTGTTTGTTTTGATACTTTGTTACCCACGATATGGTTGTAATGGAAGATTTTAAAATGAGTAAATATTTTTTGATGACTGCTTTCGACGGTAACGAGTTTTTGACACATAAAGTACAGTATAGTAAACTGAAATATGGTTCCTGACGGGGTTTTGAGATGGACGGCGAGCAATGGGTAGCTCGCCGTCCGGCCGTCCTGTAACCGTTCGGACCGAGCCCGAGTCGTTGACGCGTCAAGAAGATGTCAGCAAAACCGTAGGGTCCCAGTAGGGTTGAAGCCTACTGGGGCCATGGGTTCGCTTCTGAAAGGAAAAATGAGTACCTAAATATTTTGTGATGACTGCTTTCGACGGTATCGAGTTTTTGATACATAAGGTAGGTACATATTGCAGTATAGTGAACTGAAATATGGTTTCTGATGGGGTTTTGAGACGGACGGCGAGCAATGGGTAGCTCGCCGTTCGACCGTCCTGTAATGTAACCGTTCGGACCGAGCCCGAGTCGTTGACGCCTCAAGAAGATGTCAGCAAAACCGTAGGGGCCCAGTAGGGTTGAAGCCTACTGGGGTCATGGGTTCGCTTCTGAAAGAAAAACGCGAGGTCTGGAACTCAAGGCAAAGAAGAAACATAGGTGTGGATCTCTGACACGCTCTACCCTAGAGCGGGGGAAGTCAATGGATGATTTCACACCTAAAATAAAAAATGGGGTAGTGAGAAAAGTTAGATAATTATTTTAACCGGCAAATAGATGATAATGAGATGATTCATTGATCAGAGAGAAAATATTTAGTTTATTTACAAAAATGGCATTCTATAAGCGACGATTATCCAAAAAGTACAAAATACAATGGGATTGATATGTGGTCGTAGTGATTGACCATAAATATATTGTGGCATTTCGAAAGTCGCTGGAAGAATTGCTTTTTGTCTTTATTTTTCCTTTCTAAATTTAAACCTGGGTTGTGACCCAGGTTTAAATTTTAAATGACAACATACAAATTTACATTTACAGTACCTACTAAAATAACAAACAGTGAAATTACCACATTTTTATCGTCGTAGCAGATCTATCGCTTCAGCAAACAAGCCTACATATCTGTAATGTTGGCAGCACAGCGTGGCTTCGCGCTCAGCGTGGCGCGAAAATTATAACCTTGCGCGATCAGGCTCGCACAAATCAATTTGTGCCGTTATGTCGATGTTAACGTAGTCGCGACACGGATGCGCGGCTCCTTGCTTGAATTTCTTTGCCTTTTTGTATTTAAATAATATGGTAATGACATTAGATGACTTTATTGTAAGGTTTTTTTATTGTTTATGGTTGTTTGATTTTTTATTAACGTTTTTAGCTTGGATACGAAGTCTTTTAATATCTTCGTATGGAATCGTTATTTTGAGTGAATTCAAATATGTTTTTTGCAGTATTGGCAGCAAATATATTAAGTCGGCCTTCTCGGCAAGCTTCGCTAAGTTAGTCAATTTCACAATAAATTCTCAGTTCAATTTTGCAGACAGTGCATCTATTTCATTCAATTCTATCGATTTCAAATATTTTTCAGTTGTGTAGGCACTTGAGATACAAAACTACATTAATTTTACATCATAAAATCTTGTCGGAATCGATTTACAAATAATTAAAACAACCATTTCACTTTACTCGTTTGAATGTGATGGCTGTAAAAATTGTGATTGATGAACTGATGGAATACCATAAAATAATAAGTTACCTTTAACTTGCCAATTTGATTGAGTCGAGCGAAGGAAATGAATGGCAACAAAGTGGTGTAAGCCAAGATTTTAAAATTACATTGAACTCGTAGATTTTTTCTTTCACAGCTGATAGGTGTAGCCAAAAAAATCTCGATTAGTAGGTAGGTACTATGGACACACTGTCAATCTATCCTAAAATCATAAGCAGTGTATACAACGCCAAAAACATAACATCTGGCTAAGATTTCACTCATCATCCTAACGGTACCACCGCGTTTACTCAATCCAAGTACCAGGGTGCCATACAAGATAGGAGGCCGCCCGAACAATGCTGTGTACGCAGCGCTCAAAGGCACGACTAATGACTGCTGAATAATTTAGCAGCGAAGCGCGACTTGTGATGCCTTCTGTAGTCTGTGGAGAAAACTTAAAACGTAGTTTTTAGTAAGTTTCGCCTTTTAGTAAGCGATATAAGACGTACTTGTTTGTAATTATTTATTATTATGTTAGAAACTCCTTGAGTATGTTAAAGATTTTTTGTATTTACATAACAGAACTGTTTTTTTTTTTCAGTTTTCTAGAAAACGATGCACTGCTTTGCTTACTTGCAACGGATATTACATATTCCGCGCTTTCTTTTTCCTTTTTTTTTCATTTGGAGCAGTTTATCCCAAGTTCGAGTTGTCAACAAAACTTTTTGCAGTAGGTACAGCAAAAAGGTAAAATACTTAAAATGTGTAGAGCCTGTGTTATTTATGATAGAGCAATCCTGAACATTAGTCACGCTTTGCTTCACAAAAGTTAACAATGAACCTTTAAACCTACCACAATGCACAACATTGCAAAACATAACTTCATTTCGCAAAAAATGCAAACGAAAAAGGAACACGTTCCATTCACTTCCATTCTTGAATATTGACAAAATACACACCCACGCACAGACAATAGTTTTTTTTTATTGGCAATGATATTATACGCATTCAGCTTCAATGGAATCGAATCGAATCGATAGATCGAGCATAAAATTAATTATTGTGTGAAGAGTTTAAGAAGCTACCTGACTGATATTTTTATGATAAGTATAATCGTTTTTTAGTGTATTATTTGTTAAAGGCTTATAAGGAGTTAAAAAGGTTACGTTTACGTATGGTTAAGTGCTAGAAAAAAAAATGTATGTAGGTAGGTATTATAGGTACTGTTTATATATAATATTTTGTTATTTCTTAAAGACATCTGATTATCCCATGAAGATTTTAATCTACTGTAGATTTCATTGAATTATCAACGGAAAAACTTCACAATAGTAATTTTCATTGTAAATAGAAATACAGCATTCGCAACATGCAACACGCTAACAATCCGAACTGCCAACTATTTTATGTCAGCCAAACTGACGTATTATTTATCTATTTTAAACTTCATTACCTCTACTGTAATGAATATCTGCAATGAATGTCCGTCTGTATGCAACGAGGCATTCTGTACGTCAATCTGGTATAAAAGACAACCCTGTGGTCGGTGTGCACACTGCAAATAGATATTTCAAATAGAATGAAGCATCATTAAATTAAGTTGCTTATAATAATGAAATACATATACTTACGTACTATAATAAATATCAAATCATTATAATTAAAACAAATTAAAATATAAAAATTATGACGAAGACCGAACTATGAATCAAAATTGGATTAAAGTTTTTTACATAAATCACCTGACATTTTGCTCTAGACATTCAATCTTTTTCTTTAACCATCGGATAATAAAAACGAGCATGTAATCGCAATCCTCGTGGAAAAGTCCGCAGGTTGTCAGTCTAATGCGTTTTGTGGAAAGTAGGCGCGTAGCGAATTTAGGGGTGTGGCGAATCGAGTGGCTAATGCCAATTTTGAAGACGTAAGGTTATTCAACAGCCTTTTTTTTTGGATATTTTATTACAATCTATTTTTTTTTTTGTTTCTCTTATTCATTTTTAACGTAAGTTTAACATATTTTAAATTCATTCATACTTCTGTGACGTCATAAAACAGTAAACCCATGAGTGGTTTTGCAACTTTTATCAAAAACAAATGTTTTTGACAACAAAAATGTCAGTTGTTTAAATAAATAATTCTTCAATATGCATTATTTTTTAATCTAGATAATATATTAATCTCACCAGATGGACAACTAAAAAAAAATACAACCGACTTGATAACCTCCTCCTTTTATTTGAAATCGGTTAAAAATGGCGACTAATACTGAAAGAAGTATGGAAGAATTCATGTTGCGCCAACCCCAAATAAATTGGTTATGGGGCTGCAGGATTGTTCGGAAGAGTTACCGCGGACCCAAACCGTAAAGGCCAACTGAAGGAACACAGATGGGTTTTAGTCAGTAAAAGGCGTTCTCTTTAGCTCAGAGCGAGAAAAGTTACATATTTGATGATATTTTATTTAAGAACAATTTAGGTATATTGGTTGTTGTTAAGAATATGAAGGAATTATTTCTATTTGTGATGTTATGGAGGGCTGGAGCTCTAAAATACAAACCTAGGCTTAGTTTAGACTCCAGATTTCTCACAAATTTTATTTCTTTTTCAAATACTTTATGAATCAGGGAGCAATGCATAGTCAATGCAGCAATTGAGTATACATTGACTTTTAAGTTGAAAACTCCTTGTAGATTCAAATTCACCCTATTTCAGATTTCCCCTCATAAAAATATCGTAAAAAAGACAATACCCAACATATATAAACATAGCTATATCTACTTTATACGTCGGTTTACCTTAGTTCAAAGTATACAGAAGGGAGCGGAATCAAAACGGACTTGTTATTGCAAATTATATTTTTTTCTCAAGGGGAGGATGTTTGTACGAATCCTTAATAGAAACGAAACATTGGTCTAAAAGAAATCTGTATAACTTTAGGGGTTGCAAAGGAAATTTGACCTTATGCTCAAAGAAATAAGAGTGACGTAGCTTGTCATCATAATCTTATTTGAAATCTTCAAGTCTGGCAGCGACAGCTTTATTAATTTCTCTTTTGCTTTCTTTTTGTTTTTCTTCGGTTTTCGTTCACGGAGTTTTCTTATTTTTTAATGTACCCAACTGTCTTTCCTGATTTCCATACTGATTAAACGTCAGCATTTCCGCGAACTGTGATACGCTATTATTGTAAAAAAGTTATTCCTCTTCGGGTTTATTTCACGGAAGGGTCCCTCACATATAAATTAACTAGCTAACTGGATAAATTGTAAAAATATTGTAGATTTATATTACAGCCTTTTTCACATTAATATTTCCACTGTTAGGGCACAGACCTACATTTCCACAGCCTGTGCCCTCATTGACCAATCGCTGTTCCTATGAGAGTGCTTTTTAATAAAAATTGGTGGCAAAGCACCATTAAGAAGCCTATAAATATATCCTAGTAAAGTGTAAAGTTGAATTTGCTAATCTAATATGCAGTGCCCGACTACCTCTACCAATAATAATAATAATATATTTTTATGAAATAAAAATATAACATAAAAAAATATATATAAAAAATATAAAATATATATATATTTGTTATGGAAATAAAGGGCTTTAGCTTTTTATTTCCTTAACAAATATTTGAGTATATTTAATTATTATTCATTTGAATTTAAAATATTGTGTTAAAACATTATATCACAATTCATTATCATTCACATTTGATTTAATAAACATTCATTATCATAAAAGAGAAAGTAATAATAGTAAATAAAGTATTTTCGTAGTCAGATATTGTCTTCGGCCCGTATTAATAAACGTTCCTCAGCCTAAGATCTCGTACATGATACCAAGCTTGAGATCCTGATCGTATTAATAAACGAGATTCACAAGCTCGAGCTCAAGTTTCGGCTTAGGTTTACGTCATCAGCCGAGTGTTGACTGATTACTAAACGAAACTCAACACTTAAGTTTACAACAATCTGTGTACTTGAGATGCCAGATCATGAGTGCAGACCGACCGGGACTTGAGGTCGTGATTAGTGTAGTGCGAAACATGGAGTTTGTAAATTTTTAAGTCAAATGAATGAAAATAGAAAATAGAATGATAATATTTTATATATATGGGATGCCTCAAATCCTTTCGAGTTGCCAAGTGAAAATTAAAAAATAAAGATTTGCCTTTGTTCGCGATTCAGTGTTTTTACATATTAGTCTCATTTGTAGTGCTACGTAAGTGTATGTTACCTAAGTGTACTCTTTCTTTCAGTAACCTAACGTGACGAATTTTGTTTTAAACTTCGGTCAATGTGACGTAATCGTTCACTTAAGCAGAGCTTGATTTCAGCGCATTGAGAAGCTGATCTTGTTAACTGAGATTCTGTACCTATGTGTTTATGAATTAGCGATGATCTTGAGCTTCTGACATCATATAATCGGGGACCAAATGATATCGCACTTGAGAACGGAGTTGAGCACCGTTTATTAATACGGGCCTTAGTCTCATTCTCATCGTAGTCAACCAGCGTAACGTTAAACCTTGATCAATACGAATGGCCAAAGTTCAAGGAGCTATTTATGTAACAATTATAAAGCAGTAAGAACATTTACAAACTTAAGAACGAGGTGTATTTTTGGTGATAATAGATAAGTACCTTCTACATTTGTTTCTGTTACATTATAGCTTTTGGAAAGTGAAAAGCATCTCGTTACGTCCTCACGTCACCTAGTCCAAGTTTTTTTTTTAAATTTTATATCATAAGTCATAACTAACGCAGAGTTATTATTTCTCTAGCTACTGCATATAAATAACACGTAAGTTGAAGTGTTACAAATATACAAACTGTAATAAAAAAAAATATTGAAGAGTTTCTCAATAAAAAAAAAGTTTATATTAAGAAGCTCTTCAAAATTTTTCTTTTTAAGTGAGATGAATCATATAAAGAAATATTACAAGGAACATAAAGAAATGTAATAAAATTAAATTTTACAAATTGCGCAGAAGAAAGGATTAAAAAAAAAGGAACTCCACTAATGATGACGTAAGAAGAAAGGATTGGAAAAGAAGCTAGCGTTATCCTTGCAAATATCATGAAAGAAAGTCTACCACCGCGTCTGTCTGCCTGCCTGTTCACGACAACCTTAAAAACTACTGAACGGAGTGATTCACGAGAAACGTTAAAATTGTGGAATTTTGTGATTAAACGGCGCATAAAAAGCTTCTTTGTACTTAATTATTAAATTATGTTTATATTGTACGAAGCACTTTATATCATATCGACAGTGAAGTGCCAATACCTTCCAACTGACATTTTTCGAGAAAATTATTGTTTAGCGCTTATACTTTAAGTGTGTTTCCGCATGTTTTAATGAAATCTCCGAACCAAACCCGATATTTGGTTGCAACTACTACATCAAAATAAAATTATGGAAACACCTCCTAACTAAACCAATTTGTCAATTTATGTAGGTAGTGGTGTCCCAAAAAAAATAGGAGGTAATTCATTACTTTTTTGAGATGCCACTATACTATCATAAAACATAATAATGCTAATTTAAAACTGAATTAAAACAGAAGTTATTATTATCCGAAATAAAATAGTTAATTTTTTTAAGATTATTTAAGTTTCTGCAAATTTTTGACTTCGACAGTTGGGAGTTTTTGGCACTTCGCCGTCGATATTTTGTATAAAAATTACGTCCGCCTATATTTTTACTTATGCTGATAGGGGTCGCTAGTAAAAAATAAATTATTGTGTCAAAGTGAAACATAATTCAAACCAAAACTATAAGCAAAAACAGAACTTGGAAAATCATTTATCGTAATATTTGTAACACACCATTGTTTATTTTTTATTGTGTGGGAAAATCATCTTATGACAAATCTCGCTCTTGGGCGGAGCGGGAGATAGTGTCAGACTTTTACTGACTAAAAACCCACTTCTGTTCCTTCTTTGCCATTTTTCCAGGGCCCCGGGGATCTCTTTCGCATCACCCATTGCCGTAGTAGGCTTCGACCCTGCTGGGCCCCTACGGTTGCTGACATCTCCTTAAGGCACGCGCGGAACAGTACGCGCCGTCGACGACTTGGGCCCGGTCCGGACGGTTACCGAACGATCTTACGGCGAGCCACCCATTGCTCGCCGTCCACAAGCCACCACACACCATTGTGTGTTTTAAGTGCAAGCATGAGCGCGCGCGCGCAGGTGAGGAGAGTGCTTGTTGTGTGTGCAAGTTTGTTCTATTCTACTCTAATTCAGTAGGTACTAAATATAACGGCTAACAAGGTACTAAATAACTCATATGTATCGCTAAGAATCAATAAATAAACTTCATCATCTTTTCAATTTAATAAACGCTTCTGCATCTTCAGAAGCTAAAACCACTCGCTACTGTTAAAATTAGAGACTTACCTATTTGAAATTGATGACAAACGAAATGCGTATCAATTTTCTCGCATCTGCTAGAACCCGAAACAATCGCCTAGGTAATCAAAATTTCCTTATTCGCTCTTTTTGTATAATAGGTACACGCTCCGTTTGACGTAAGTATGTAGATGCGTAGTACGCCTGAAACCATTTTCTCTGGGAGTAATTCGATTTACCCAAATGGACTTGTGACCACGAAACTCTCAATCAAATCTCCACGTTCAATAAAAAAGTATTATTATTAGCTTTAATAAAAACTATAAAAAAAAATATCTATAAACCTGCACGATTTTTAAACGCAACCAAAACATCGCACGCTCTGCAAAGAGATGTAACTGTAAACGTGTAGGTGTAGTTCGCAAATTTCAACAAAGCTCCCTCTGACAGCAATTCCGTTTTAGAGCCTTAATCCCGACTCTAGTACGAATAAAAGGCATATTTCATTCGCCGACGCTCGCAAAATTGTCATCGCAAATAGCTTTTGCCTTGGGCGTTACACTCACCCAACTCCAGAACTTTGTAACTCCCTAAAACTTACATCCCATTTTGAACTTTGAACTTCTCAAATAAAGTCGAAAATAATTTCCTCTCAAACTCTCACGAGTATTGTAACAATGAAAATGCCAGCATTGCACACGTAAATACAATTCGTGGGATCGTTTCGATCGTCTAGATTTAACCGCCTAAAGAATAAGGTTCACAATCGTTCGAATGGGGAATCTGAACTTGAAAATCGTCGCCTGCCTGACGCTCGATATCAAATAAACATTATTATGGGTGCAAAACGCCTGAAGCGGCGCATTTTGTTTGAACAATTGTGAGCTTTATTGTTTTCACAGTAAAGTTGGTAATTGAGAAAATGTTTCATATTGCTAGGATTTTCGCCGGGGGAAGTAACAAGGATGGCCGGATACGGGTATCAATAAGAGTAAAAGAGAGAGGAATATAGCTCGGAGCACTGTGATTGGTCAGGAAGGCCGCAGGCTGTGAACAGTAGCCCGCCCTATGTCTACTGTAAACGATGACGCAGCTGCCACAAAAAGACGTAACTAGAGCTGAAGTGGTAACTATTATTATTTTGTTTATTATTTTCAAACTGTATGTTAGACTTTTGCACCAACATGTTGACAGGATTTTTTAAACCTATCACTAAAGAATAATTTCGTGTTTGAACAGGTAACATTTTTGCAAATTATATTTTATGCTTTTTGATTGTTTGTTGAGCCCTTGAACACATTTTACTTTTTCAAAAAATAATCACACGGAGCACCTGTTGCTTATGCCTGGGAGCTATTTTATGTAAATAAACAGTTACAAACGCATATGAATACGCGTATATAATACGTGTATTCATATTGACTTTTGTGAACACTTCAAGATTATGCTGAGACCACCTGCATTTTGTATATGTTGAGAACAAAATAATAAAGGTATACTCAATAAGTTTTTGCTTTCAATAGTAACAATACCGTCTTGTATTGAAATTATATTTTTTATTTAGCGTAGATATCTAAGATTTGCAGTAACGCATCTGTTCGCGTAAGCCGTCGCCGCCGGCGACACCGAGGGCGCTCATAGCTCGGGGCGGGGCGCGCACACATACGCAATCACACCCTCCAAACGTCGTAAATACATGGAAAATCTTTTGTATGTTTGCAATTTTCACTCACACAAAAATCTTTACAAAACCAACTTACACTCGTATAAAGGTGTGAAGGTGTGTGTAGACACATCTAGAGTAACAATAGAAACTTTTTGGACCAAAATACACGTTTCTTTTTAGGTATAAGTATTATTCCACGCACACTTTGAAGAGAGTTTTTTCAAGATCCTTATTTCCCTGTATATGAAGATACATACTTTGGTATACATTTTTTTCGTACAAGCAATTTAGTTATGTAACAAAGTTATGTATCTAGAGTTAAATAATTAAGAGGGTTTCTGTTCATGGCCGTTTTTTGGCTGACTTTAGTTACATAATTTGTTTGAAAAGTAGATTGTAAGTTGGATTCAGGATAATCAAGTGAGTTTTTTAGTTATTTAAGAAATGGTTAAGGTTTGAGTAAAGAATTATTTTAAGACGAAAAAATCATTACATTTTTTAGTTACTTATTCCAATATTTCATTCGCATTTTATAGGCTATTTTGCATTCTTCTCAAAAGCTTACGGAAAGGCGTGAAGCTTGAAGCATATAAATCCCTAGGTATGTAAATTCTCTTTGTATTCTAAGAGTCCACACACATAGGTAAATATTAAGAGGCTCATCACATCTACTGGTGGACGTAGGCTACCCAATCATCTCCACATTTACTGGTCCTTTGACCGACTTCTCACCTCCAGCAGATTTCTGTAGCAATTCTATAACTCTATAAATTGTGTTAAAATATTAACCAAATTTACCAGTTAAGTATGTATCGACTTTTACTGCCATTTTTATTCACCCAAATCTTGCTTTAAAACTGAAAAAGCTGTCACAGCGTAAACCTGAACATTAAATAAAATTTAATTACCAAAGTGTAATCGAATTACGTCGAAATTTGAAATAACAGCATTATTACCGATACAATTCAGTGTATGTAGTTATATTGCATTTGTTTCAGCGCGCCGCTCCGTTAGTTTCAGCCGGGCCGCCCTGAAACGCGGCCATTGCGCGTCGGGCGACGGCGCCATCTTTATTTTATAAATAGCATTCTTTATTTGAAATTGTTTTTTTTTTTTGTTCGAATTTTGCAGTTGCATCGATATTCATTTTAAGACATTGACGGTGAGATTGAATTAATTTGATGTTGAAGTTTTTAAATGAAAATCTGTGAACAATTTTGGTTTGTGATAATATATTTTCTTTGGGATGAAATTATACATTTTAAAGCTGAAAGAACTATTTATATGTAGAACGTGGATGTGAGTATTGAAATGAAGTAAGTGACCCGTGGCCTATTTATGTAGTTAATAGTTTAAGTAGGCATGTAATCAGATGTATTACTTATACATGTATTAGTTTTTGCCAACGACTTCGTCCGGGTGAATGTCGGTTATTGCAGACACGAAGTCGAGGCCAGCTAAAAAGTAGCCTATATCCTTTGGGCTTCAAGTATACTCAGTACCAAATTTCATCAAAATCAGTAAAGTGTGAAAGCGTAACAGACAGACGGAGTTTCTGTCACATTTTTAATATCAGCATTCCTCATCATTTCAGCCGAAGGACGTCCACTGTTGGACATAGGCCTCCCCCAAGTGTCGCCACAACGAACGGTCCTATGCGTCTCGCATCAATCGCATTCTTGCGACTCTCACCACGTCATCAGTCCACCTTGTGGAAGGCCTTCCAACGCTGTGTCATCCAGTGTGCGTTTTATAATATTAATATGCATAATAAGCAACAATTCGGACAGGTTGTAAGTCGTACAAAGCCAGATATTAATTAGGAATATCAGACAGATATCGATGCCTTGGAGTGAAAATCTCGGGTATGCAAGTTTAGGTAATTTTATTTTATCATATTTCTAGAAAGAAAAGCTAGAAATACACAATAGTATTCGATTGTTTTTTGATTCAATACTTGTAGCGTCATCTACGATGTTGAATGTATACGTTACTTGAGTAAATGTCAGAATCAACCATGAGGTATGGTGGTAACTATGAGGTAATCGCACCAAACTGACAGACAATTATTTTTCTGATTTTTTTTTTCATAAATGTTTTAAATAAATCAGTATATTTAAATATTAATTTATAAAACGTATAAGCACATTTGAATTAAATGATAATAAAAGTTACGCATTTTGCAGTTACGAGGTATTCACTATCAGCCATTGATATCAATTTCCGAAAACATTGAGCCTACAAGAATTTATTTATTTATTTAACAATTTACGTAAAGAAGAAAGAAACAGAAGAATAGTACAAAGGTGATGCTTATTTCTAAAGAAATCTCTTCCAGCATACCTGCGAAAGAAGAGTTGGAGAAAATAGAGATGTAGACACTGTGTGAAATATAAAATATTTTTCACTCTCGCTTTCGGAAATAGCCATTTATCCTGCACTAAGATAGTTACAGGCTGGTGATTATGCAGTACCTACATATTTACTTTTTTTAATTAGTTTTTGCGTGGTAAATCTTCAAAAGACTTCTCCCGTTCTGGAACGAGATCCGATCCTTCAGCTTCAAAACTGACTGACTGGCCTGTTGTTCTAGTGGTCTTGACTGCTATGCCGGAGGTCGTGGGTTCGATTCCCACCCAGGGCAAATGTTTGTGTGATGAGCACAATCATTTGTTCTGTGTCTGGGTGTAATTTATCTGTAATATGTATGTATTTAGAAATATTTAAGTATGTTTATCAGTTGTCTAGTACTCGTAACACAAGCTCTGTTTAGCTTGGGACTAGACGGCGTTGTGTGAATATTATATTAATCCACAGCCCTAGCAGGTATCGGCCCTAACTATTTCTGTAATCTCTTTGTGGCGTGCTTGGAACACAACGTACCGTCCATCCGGGTTTGGTCCTTCCCGGACGACGAGCAATGGGTATAGCTCGCCCGTGACTCGTGAGCATATCGCATACCTATCTACGGTAGCTCGTCGTCCAATCGTCTGGTAACCGTCCGGACCGAGCCCAAGTCGTCGACGGCGCGTAGTGTTCCACGCGCGCCTCAAAGAGATTTCAGCAACCATAGGGGCCCAACAGGGTTGAAGCATACTGAGACCAAGGGTGATGCGAAAGAGAACCCCGGGGCTATGGAACCAAGGCAAAGGAGGAACAGGAGTGGGTTTTGTCCAGTAAAAGTCTGAAACGCTATTATCGCTAACAGCGATAGCAGAAGATTATTTTATTCAGGAAACGGAAAAAAAGTCGGCCTCTCATGCAAAGTGTCCAATTAAGTGTATAATTTTTCATGGAGAAGCCGATATTTTTTCCGTTTCCTGAAAAAAATAATCTTGTGCTATCGCTGTTAGGGATAAGACCGCCATTGTACCCATAGGTTAACTTAGTTTAAAAGTTTTGTTACTATTTTAGTGTACAATAAAGTTTTATTCTGTCCTATTCTGTCCTATTCTGTCCTATTCTGTCCTATTCTGTCCTATTCTGTCCTATTCTGTCCTATTCTGTCCTATTCTGTCCTATTCTGTCCTATTCTGTCCTATTCTGTCCTATTCTGTCCTATTCTGTCATATTCTGTCCTATTCTGTCCTATTCTGTCCTATTCTGTCCTATTCTGTCCTATTCTGTCCTATTCTGTCCTATTTTGTCCTATTCGGTTCTATTCTGTCCTATTCTGTCCTATTCTATCTCATTCTGTCCTATTCTATTCTATTTTAGTATATTCAGTTCTTGTGGAAGGTTCTTCAGTTTCGTGTATCTGAGCAAGCCCTTAAAGTTTGCGGAAACCTGTCCCTTACACCTTGTAGATTTATGAGCCTGAATAGTTCCAATGTAGGGCGAAAATCCGTGAACTGCGGGATTGGTCGAAACAGTTACGACGGTCCCGGAACGCAAAGGGAAACTGAAGGAACACAGGTGGGTTTTAGTCAGTAAAACTTTCGCAGAGCGGGACGAATGATTTGATGACTAGCTTCTGTCAGCGGCTTCGCCCATGAGAAAATAAGTTTCTCTATACAAACTTAACTTTGGACCCCCGCGTACGTCATAAAAGAAAGCTTTGTACAAAATTTCACGCTCCTAGTTTCGGCTATGCGTTGATATGTCAGTCAGTCAGTTTCTCCATTTAGGTATATATACTTGTAGATGTCTTTAAGGCTAGAGTCAGTAGGCTCCTGAAAAGTACGCCTCACTATCAACGATTGCATCTAGTGATGCTACTAACTATTATATTATAAAAATATATATGTATATAGATATCCAACTTCAAAAATAAAGAAGGAAAAGGCCCTTTCCTCTTTCAATATTTCTATAACCACCAAAATTCTTATACATGTAAAAAACGGAACAACACGAAAATTAACGAAAAATAATAATAATAAATAGAGACAAAAGGTAATCATCGCTGGCTCTAATCTTGTTACACAAATGTTTGAAAAAAATAAAAGAGAAGCGTAATTATTTAAGAAATTCAACGCACAAAGGGTCGCCCTCCCCCCTGTTCTGGTGAAAGGGGGTGGCGGCCATTGTAATTATTTTTCTTAAAAACTTTCCTGTTACGAATTTGTTCTTTGAAGATTTTTTTTTGTGTTGGCAAACAGTGGATGTGGTTTTTTGTAATTTGATTTTCAGACTGTCATATTTTTATATATATCCTTATATATGTACGTATTTTTATGTAAAGAATCTACAAAAAATTATAACTGTATCATGAAAAATCGCAAAGTTATAAGCTTGTTATGTTACCTGGTTGTCCGCACAAATACATGGTCACCGGGCCTTCCGGGCGAGGGGTTGATTTGCTCCCGAAACCAACTTTGTGCTGGTGCCTAATGCCCGCTATGACCTGCCAAGACCTGTATTGTACTTAATGTCGGTGGTGTCCAAATTATGACGTTTTTAAATATTTTTGGGGAGAAATTAACATGGTGTAAAAATTATTAGAATCGATTCAGTTGCTGATTCTGAACAAAGTATATTCAGGTTTTTGTCACCTCTTCAGCTCTTAATAAACAGCTTAACCGATTTGAAAGTAATTTTGTGTGTAATTTAAACGAGTCTTTTGATTGTTTGAAAATACAATTGGACCCGGTAGATGGCGCTGCAATCGGGAAATTAATATTTTTTCTGACAACTTACCTGCTTTCGGGTAACGTCTGCCGGGACCGCTAGTCTAATATATAAATATCTTGTGTCACAGTGTTTACTATCGAACTTCTCCGAAACGGCTTGACCGATTTATATGAAATTTTTGTGTAGATTTGGTAGGTCTTAGAACCTATTCTAAGACCTACCAAATATACACAAAAATTTATTAGTAATTTAGTAGGCTATTTGTTACCATCCTAGCCCCCATTTTTTTTCTTTGATAATTTATATAGTAAAACAACGTTTGCCGGACAGCTAATAATTATATATTAATAACATTTGTTGATGAGAACAAGGCGGGATGAGCTAAAATGACTTTTATTTCGTGAAACCACACATGTACAAAACAACACTGTAACGATAATAACCGCAGAAGTGTAAATTTTCATTTGTATATAATTTTTCTTTCTCTTTTCTCAACTTTATATTTGAAATTGATTAGTAGGCTTGTTAATGGCTTACATGTATTTTATATTATTATAATAATAATAAAATACTTTATTTCGGGTATAGAAAATCCATAATGTAACAGAAATACGTTAGTAACAACAACAACATAATTATGTTAGTAACAAAATAAATTAACTTAAAAATATCGTCCCCTCTTAATTCATATATTTTTCCTCAACACCAGGCTCGCTGGCGTGCCTGCGGTGCCAGTGCATCAGGAAAGGACAGTCTGGTTTCTCAGTAATTACCTTCAGGATGGTATTGGAGCCTCCACGTATCCTAAGCATCAAGGATGTCGTTGTCTTGCACATGATAGCTTCAAAACTGTCCGTGCCTGTCTCAGCAAACATGCCTGATGCGCTACAGAACCGCGGAAGCCTCAACAACACCCGGAAAGCATTGTTATACTGAACTCGTAGAGCGTAGGCCCACTGCATATTGTTTAATTAATATTATTTATGATTTTTGTATACCGACTAGCTCCTATTATTACATAGATTGGTCGACTCCTAGTTAAACTCAATGCAAAAGGATAGTACCAGTTTTTTTTATGGAGCGATTGCCTATCCTGCCTTGACAAGACTGAAGTCAGATTTGTAACCGTTGTTAAAATCGTTGCCTATTCACCAATACAAGTCGAAGTTGCACAAACTACTGGTAAATAAATGTTATTATAATGTCAAGGAGCACTTACAGGATAAAGATATAGATAGGTACCTAAAGTAAGATAAATTAAGTATCATTGTGATGTAATAATAAAATAATGTGACATACAGTATTAATTTTGTTTGATAAGAAACTGTAAATTTGACTTTGTATAATATTTTAATCTATTTAATTTTTTTATTTTTTTTATAACTGACATGAATTATAATTCTTCTGACATTTAATATTTAAATCCTTTGACATTTGTAGTAATTATTCTGAATGTTTTATTATTAGCTTTATTCTGGAATATGATAAATTTGTAAGATTATATCAGAACTATGTAATTTGATTTGAAAAACTAAATTCCCGGCTATCGAACATAAATATTTGCACACCTAATTAGGTAATGATACAGTGCACTTTATAGGTACCTATTTGCAACATCTTTTTTCTACCTGTATTATGCAAATAAATAATTTGATTTGATTTGATTTGATTTGAACCTTCCAGCTATCTATAACGACTGTCAAAGATATACTAATGACATCCAGCACTGGCTTAACTTCCTGAGACACGGAGAAATCTCGGTATCTAAAAATTACCATCTTACCATACAATGCTCGCCAAAATTGGACTTCACCCGCACTGGAGTTCACTAAAGGCCGCATACGGCTAAGATACTGTAATATTTTATCTTAAGATACAATATCGCTCGCCATACAATTCAATGGACTATCACACGACGAAGATAATAAATAAGATTTCATATTTTCGTATCTCAAAAAACCTAATAAACCATTTTCGACGCGGACGAAGTCGCGGGCAAAAGCTAGTTTATAATATTAGTAGGTACTTACTATGGATCTATGTAACTATATATTTTATTTTTCCTCATCCGTGCGCCAATGGCCGGGTGTCTAATACCCAGCAAATGCCGAGGCCAACCCTTTCGATACAGGCACGTGTAACTGGCACAATTTTATTGCGGCAATAGCCGTTACCCGCGATTTCTTTCGTGTGGAGTGGACGTTGCTATCAATCACAAGAAAAGTACTAACCATTTCAAAGATGTCTTCCTCTCTCGGTTCCCGGTTCCCGTAGGAAAATGAAAAGTAGCTTGTAACTCATTCTAACATCAGTAATCCGTCAGTGAAAGTCTCGTTAAAAATCGGTTCAGCCTTTTTGTAGATTAACCGGAACAAATAAACAGACAGACAGACAGATGCCAACTCAGACGGATATATTGACAAATATTGAATCCATTTTTGTTATATGTATCAAATATACTTTCATATGATTTCATTTAAGAAAAAAAAATATTTTGATGTTAAAAACGTACGGCGAGTATCCACCCTTACGTTGTTGAAACTTCAACGGTCCGGACTAAGCGTTTTGCTTCGTCGTTTATACCGCGTACATCGACGGACTGGAACAATTTGCCTGCTGCGGTCTTCCCGTCCAACTATAATTTAGGTGTCTTTAAGGCTAGAGTGAATAGGCTCATAATTAACTAGTGCGCCTTACCATCAATGATTGCATCTCTGCTTACCATCAGGTGGGATCGCAGTCACTGTTTATGTCAATTAAAAAAAAACAAACAGACACGTAAAAAAATATTAATATATGTATAGATGTGTAGACTATATAAGTATTTTCCTTCTCTTTTACTTTGTGTTTATTACTGCCGTGTTGTGCTGTGTCTGTCTCGAACTGTAACGGTTATCTATACTTATAATAAATCTGTAGAAGTGAAAATTCTGTACATTGAAAATATTAAAAAAATTAATAGCAGGGGGTGTTACTAGACCGACACCGAACCCAACCGAAATTTAATTAAAAAAAAAATTTTCTGTCTGTCTGTTTGTTCAGGCATCACGCAAAAACTACCGGTTCGATTACGATGAGACTTGGTATAATTATTCTTTAATATTCTGGGCAAAAGTATATACAATAAAAAACAAACTTAATTTTGCGGTTCGATCCCTAGACCCGCTTACTGTACCAACCGCAAATAATAAGTTTATTGTAGGTTACGTCACCCGCAGTGGAGTTCACTAAGGGGCGCTGCACACCGCTAAGATACTATAATGTTTTATTTTAAGATACAATATCGCTCGCCATACAATTCAATGGACTATCAACACGACGAAGATAATAAATAATATTTCATATTTTCGTATCTCAAGAAACCTAATAAAACCATTTTCGACTTCTACGCGGACGAAGTCGCGGGCAAAAGCTAGCCTATTCTAAAATATTCTCTATAACTTTAGAAAAAAAAAATATCCTTAGATTACCATAATATTTAAATCAGCATCCCATCCCTTAGTTACAAACGTAACATGGGCATTGTTATAAAAGTTTAGTTCAACAAAGAGGTCGGTATTGTGTTATTTTAATGTCGGTGGTACCCCGGAGGAAGGCTGGCTTGTAGGTGGACATGTTTGGACGGTCGTTAAAAATATTGGTCTAAACAAGAAAATATTAAAAAACTTAATTTTCGTATTTGTATAAAGTTTTCCTTTTTTAAACGACTTCAAAAAAAAGGAGGAGGTTATCAATTCGGTTGTATTTTTTTAATCATTTTTTTTTATGTTTGTTATCCTCAGAAATCCGTCGTTTAAGGATCGATTTGCAAAATTTTCGTATGGTCATTTCAGTTTTGTTGTCATAAAATAAAAGGATAAAGACTATGGCCCTTCAATTAACACAGGTTTTAAAATGCTACAAGAATGGGGACGGTGTCAATACATTTTTGAGCATTGTTCTTTGTAGTTCTACCAAATAATTACTTTGCGAAGCAGTAATGCTGGCAAAGGAAGAGGCCGCACGTGCACGCGCGAGGGCGCGGCCCTCACGCCCCAGCCGTCAGGATCCCGATTTCCGGCCACCGTTGGCGCGGGCTTGCGGACGGCGAGTAATGGGTAGCTCGCCGTCCGACCGTCCAGTAACCGTTCGGACCGAGCCCAAGTCGTCGACGGCGCGTACGTACGGTTCCACGCGCGCCTCAAGGCGATGCCAGGAAACCGTAGGGGCCCAGCAAGGTCGAAGCCTACTGGGGCCAAAGGTTTGTTTCTGAAAGGAAAACTCGGCCCTGGGACAAAGGCAATGAAGGAACAGGAGTGGGCTTTTATTCGCCCTTTCGCTCCGCTCAAAAGCGGGGAATGTCACTGGATGATTTTCACACCTACAAAAAAAAAAGTTGCATCCAGTTTCACTGGAAGCCGACCCCAGCTAGTTTGGTAAAAGGCTACGCATATTTTTTTAAATTAAATTTACCAAAAGTCTATTCAAATAAACTTTCACGAAAAGGTCAAATACGCTCAAATTGAAAGTTTCAGTAGAACCACATTAGAACTACCTTAGTACCAACCTACGAGGCTACCAACATCAGCTACATAATTATGACGTCACCATTTAGTAAATAGGCAAAGGACGGAATAGTGTAGTACCTTTGTACTCAAATTATGATCCTTTACTAAAAGTGAAATAACTAAAACTACTCAAATAAGAACTGAGTAGCGGACTATTTAAACAGTTTAAATTATAGATTTGTTAACTATATTCAGGCTCTTTTTAACCCTTCCACGCTAAAAGTACGGCATTATAAGTTGACCGCTGTGTGTTTTTTTGAGCTGGAAAATCGTCTAATGACTTCACCCGTTTTTGGTGGAGTGCGAAGGCGTGTCAGATTTTTACTGACTCAAACCACACCTTTGTCTCTTAGTTGCCCTTTGCGTTCTACGGCCACAGTCACTTTTTCAAAAGTTCCGGGTAAACTTTTCAGAAGACGACCCATGGCCCCAGTAGGCTTCGGCCCCGCTGGGTCCCTACGGTTTTGCTGACAACTCTTTGAAACGCTAGTGGAGCACTACACGCCGTCGACTCTAACTTTATCCTTTTCGGACGGTCAGACGGCGAACTGCCCATCTCTCGTCGTCCGTAAGCCCATGCTTACTGTGACGGATGTCCGTTCTCTCACCATTACGGCCATTTACTTCGCAGTTACCGTAGCCCTGGAACATGAAAGGCAACTAAAGCAAAACAGCCCACCTGTTTGTCACCTGTTAATCAGTAAAAATCTGAAACTCCGTCTCGCTCCACCCGAAGTGGGAGAAGTTATTTAGTATTTAACCACCTGAAAAAAAACCCATACCAGTAAATACTCTGAGCAAATAATAATACTACCAACTATATACTGGTTTATATTTTCCTAGTTGAACCAGCAAACTTTATACTGCCTAACACTTAAGGGGTTAAACAAGAAAAAAGAAGAAATAACTATAATAATAAAAAAAAAAACAAAAAATGAGTCTGAGGTGGACTCGCGTAATTTTTAAGCTTAGTTTTTATGAGGGCACGATATAATACCAATGCAAAAATTTTATTAACAAATAACACTGTAAAAAATGGCGCGGACCATCATGTCTACGGTAGAATAGATAAAAAAAAAAACAGTTAAGGGGATGCAACTCGACATATATTTTCACTGTTTTTCATACAAGCCCTCTTACGCGTTTATGACGTTTACACATTTTTTATTAGATATTTTGGAAACACAGTATCTTGTAGATATTATCTAGGCTTCTATTGAAATTAATTTATAAATTTGTGTAAAACTAATCCAGTAAAGACCTCTAAATCTGTTATTTTGCATGAACTTTGACACTTCATAATTTACTCAAAAACTAAAAAAGTATAACAAAATTTAATCAAGATTCTGAATGACGACAATTTTGTCAAATACTTTTAAGGGTTTTTTTTTTTCATTGTGTGGGAAAATCATGTTATGACATCCCCGCTCTTGGGCGGAACGGGAGATAGTGTCAGACTTTTACTGACTAAAAACCCACTCCTGTTCCTTCGTATAAATACTTTTAAGGGTTTAAAAAAACACGTATTTCCTGGAACAAGTTTTATAATATAGTAAAATATTCGAGTAAATCACGGAATTACCGAATGCTAACAGAGTTTTCAGGCGTTATATCTCTTTTTTCGCGTTGCCTTTTCGTCAAACATCGCGTTGGATTGCGTTAGATGAAGTAACAAGCTTTTAAACCATGCTCGATGTTGACGATAGGATATTTAATTAATGTAGTGATTACCTCTTAGCTGAACTTATTGACCGAATGATTGAATTATTTGACATTTGTTAATTTGATCGATGTATTTGGATATTTTTATATTTTATTAAGGTGATTATTTCTGGTATTTTGATCTGCTATTCGGGGTCAAAGTCAAAGCATTTTATTTCAAATAAACCATTTACAGGCACTTTTGAAATGTCAAGAAGTCAGTCAGTCAGAAAAATAATGCTAATTGGGCATTCCAAAGCGTAGATCTGTATGGAGAAGAATGTGCAAGAAACTCCATGGACACTCTTTTCAATCATGTATTATGATTTCAAATATATCTGTCTGGGCGCAGACGAAGCTAATAAAGCAAAGATCATTAAAATCTTTCCAGACGTTCTTGAGTTATAAATGGTGTACCTAACACGACTTTGTTTTATGTACATAAATAGATTTAAAGATTAACATTGATCTTTTTGTTTCAGCCACTTTCGTAACTAAACAAAGAGGTTCATAAATATAAACGGAACTCTTTCGAGAACATTAAGACAGTGACAATACAAAAGTGATGACTGTGTGGTGATGACCGGTGAACTCAGTGGTAAGAGTGACAAGGCAATAGCTGTGCTCATGTGTGGATTGTGTCATGACATTTCTGGCCCTGGAGCCTAACGGATGGCAGGTGAGTGGACAATTTTATTTGACAAACTTGTTATCATTTAAGATTAACAGAATTTTCTAAATCATCACACCAATCTATATATATATATATAAGCGAAATACACTCACACAATCGTAAACTCAAAATAAAAATACACAAACAATACAAATACATCGAGATGAGCTACCGGAAAAGCTTTTTTTTTTGAGTTGAGTTTTCATCTATTGCTTTCTCTCGCTCTAGGTTGCAACGAGAGGGAATTTAGTCAGAATTTTTCTGACTAAAACCCAGGACCACGGCATTCCTTTTAAAAATTCATGTGGTGCGAGCGGGTATCAGCCCTGCTGAGCCCCTATGTTTTGCTGACATCTCTTTGAGGTGCGTGTCGAACACTACGCGCCGTCGACTACTTGGGTGTGGTTCTGATCGGACGCTACCTATTGCTTGTCGTCGGCAAGCCTGCGAATCCCGACGCACGAGATGTATCCTGTCGCGGCGGCTGGGGCGTGAGGATGTTCGTTTCCCCACAGCTGCGTCCTTAGCTAACATTACTGTTTCGCAGAACGAGGCGACCGTATCCCATCCCGTTTTCCTCGGCCCATGACATGTACTAGGACTTGGTGCGAGAGGTCGCCACCACCAATCATATCAAATCTATGCATTATAAATTATCTATATATATAAAAAGAGAAACTGACTGACTGACATATCAACGCACAGCCGAAACTACTGGGACTAGGAGTGTGAAATTTTGCACAACATTTCCTTTTATGACGAAGGCGAGCACTAAGAGAGGAATTTCCAAAATTCGCCCGTTAAGGGGAACGGAAACGGGGGTTCAAAGTTTGTATGAAGAAACTTACTTTCACACAGTCAAAGCCGCTGGAAGAAGCTAGTCACTAATAGAATGTTGCTTTGTCCAAAATTGTTTTTTTTTTTATCTTGATAGGTTCGCGCTTGACCGCTATCTCACCTAATGTTAAAATGCAACTCTCTCCTCAACAGCATGGTTTCTGCAGCAACAAATCCACCGTCACTAATTTGGTTTCATATGTTGATGAGATCTGCATGAATATTGACTCTGGTCAACAAATCGACTCTCTGTACACCGACTTCAGCAGTGCTTTCGATAAAGTCGACCACAAAATCTTACTGCTAAAACTACGTAATCTTGGTATACACGGACCCCTTCTGCAATGGTTCGGTTCATATTTATGCGAGCGAATACAAAGAGTGGTAGTTAATGGCTTCCAATCTTCAGAGTACATTGCAACTTCCGGTGTGCCTCAAGGATCTCATACCGGACCTATCCTCTTTATTGTGTTCATTAATGACATTGTCAACTGCATTAAACATAGCCAATGTTCCCTGTTTGCCGATGATCTTAAAATCTATCGTCAAATAAAAACTCAAGAAGACGTTGCTCTGCTCCAGTCTGACTTGAACTCATTGCAGAACTGGTGTGTGGTGAATGGGATGGCTTTAAATGCCAGCAAATGTTATCACATAACATTTACGCGGAAAAAGCACCCCATACCATCTACTTACTCCCTCAATAGAACGTTGCTTCAGCAAGTTAAAAACATACGGGATCTAGGGGTAGTGCTTAGTAGCGATGTTTCTTTTGCCACACACATCGATAACATAATTAAAAAAGCCATGAAAATGGTTGGGTTTATTAACAGAGTTGGCAAAGAGTTTGATAGAGTCTCGACTTTAAAAATGTTATTTAACACCTATGTACGCAGTCTTTTAGAATATGCGTCTCCTGTCTGGAACCCCACCTATAATATTTACACAGACCGAATTGAACGCGTTCAAAAGAAATTTACTAGGTGCTTGCGTTTTAAAGACCAAAAATGCCCATACAGAGCAAATTACGAAGAGCGACTGCGATACTTCAAATTGGATACATTGAAGCGGCGAAGGGATTTGAGCGATTTATTGATGCTTCATAAAACTGTTAACGGGACATATTCAACACCAGATCTACTTAATAAAATCAACATAGACGTACCTCGTCATTCACACGTCCGGTCAAAGCGTACTATCAATACGTTTGCTACTAAACCTTGCCGCACAAACCTGGGTCATCATGCTCCCCTAAATAGAATGTTGTCTTCTTACAACAGAGCCTGTGCTATCGACAGCAGCGTCGATGTTTTCTTTGATAGCCTGCCAAAATTTAAAGCTAAAATTACTGAATTAAATAACCTGTGATCAGCCGCCTGGTTCTATGTCTTCTTATTTTTCAATTTTCATTTTCAATTTTCATTTTATATTATGATAATGTATTGTAATAATATTTTAATTTCATAATACAATTGAATAATAATAATGTAATTTAATCTATAATTGAAGATATTAATAATGTTATTTAAATTTAATTTATTTTCAATTCATTCTTAGTATATTAGATTTTAATTTTAGTTTTTATATTGTAATGACAATTTCTAGTTTTAAACCTAATTATAATCATTAATTAATAAGACCTAATGTAAATGCTGTGCATACCTATAAGTGACTTTTTTACACAGGATATCCTCGTAAATGTGTTGTTGTTAAAATTTTTAGTAAATAAGTCGTTGGTATGCCTATATAAATAAATAAATAAATAAATAATGGAAAGCGATGATGCGGTCGACTATGGAGCGCGCTTACCTAGAAGTAACCTATTCACTCTTGACTTAAAGATTCCCGGGTTGTAGCCATCAGGAAACACAGATTCCGGCAGGGAATTCCACTCCTTAGCTGTACGCACAATGATTGTGCTCCCAAAACGTTTTGTGCGTATAGATGGGATGTCCACCATGTACCGGTGGCGCAAATTCTATAAAAATATTATCCACAAATAATCTACCTACTACTGCACTACTTAAATGAAGTCGTGTCTACCAACGGGCCAACTTTGCCAACTAGACGAATCGGTCAAACTGCCATGAAATCACATTTACCGACTGAAAACCTTATTTCTTCAGCGGAAGCGCCGGAACAAACTAAATAGTGCTGCCACCTGGCGGCCCACGCCACCGGAAGTGGGCTTTATTGGCGGAAATGGACCGGCCGACCGGATATAGCAATTTACACGGCCGCCTCTCTGTTGACTTGCGAAGGAAATACAGTTTATTTTGAGTTCGTTACTGTTATTTACGCTAGGTTTATTTATGTTTATATTGCATTGCTGGAGCGGGAATTGTTGGTGGAAAGCTGTTGAGAGCTATTTCAGTTGAAAAATTTAATACGAGTTAGTTTTGTGTATCTGAAAAGAAGATAGCCCTTCGTTGGAGGTTTTCAGGGGAAGAATTAGGGATCATTTTTTGTCAACATGACCCATATACATGTATTTTTATAGGTATTTATTTATTGTATATATAATGTTTATGTATGTAGTCATCATCATTTCAGCCGAAAGACGTCCACTGTTGGACATAGGCCTCCCCCAAGCGACGCCACAACGACCGATCCTGTGCGTCTCGCATCCACCGCACTCCCGCGACTCTCACCAGGTCGTCGGTCCACCTTGTGGGAGGCCATCCAACGCTGCGTTTTCCGGTGCTTTTCCGGTGCCGTACATATATCTGTTTAGTATATTTTTTTAGTTAGATTTAATTTATGTGTTTAATTTTTTGTTGTACATTTAAAGTTCATCAAAATATGTAAAATTTTAACCAATTTTTTCCAACCTTTTTTTTTCCAACTATAATTTAGGTGTCTTCAAGGCTAGAGTGAATAGGCTCTTAATAAACTAGTGCGCCTTACCATCAATTATTGCATCTCCGCTTACCATCAGGTGGGATCGCATCTCCGCTTACCATCAGGTGGGATCGCAGTCAAGCACTGGTTTATATAAATAAAAAAAAATAAAAAATTTTCTTTCTAACTCATATGGTTTGATGTAAGAAAACCCAGTTGTGGGTTAAGCTCGCCTATGTACATCAAAAGTCCTATTTTTTTTTTTAATTATAAAAAAATGTGTGTACAATAAAGAATAAGATAAGATATGATAACCTAGCGTTTGAGCACGCCTTACTTCTATGGGTAATGCAAACCACAGGCGAGCTGCTTGAATTGTGGGAATGCATACGAATATTTAATTTCAGATTTTCCAATGATCTCAAGGACTTGGAATGTGTGTCACAAAGGAACTGAAAGCTTTCTTTATGATAAAAATAATAAAACGGAGTAGAAGGATTAAAGAGCACATTACAAAGCAAAGAATGTGTATGAACTTCCGGAGTTCCGGCGCCAGCGAATAGGAAGCCATTTGCGCTGAGTACGAAATATGGAAGAATCATTTTCATCAACATCAACGTTCCTGTGCGTCTCGCATCCATCGGACTCCCGCAACCGTTACCAAGTCATCGGTCCACCTTGTAGGAGGCCTTCCAACGCTACGTCTTCCGGTATGTGGTCGCCATTCCAGAACCTTTCGGCCCCAACGGCCATCCGTTTTGCGAGCAATGTGCCCATTTTAGTTGAAATAAAAAAAAAATACGAATAGGTACCTATAGCAGCGATTGTCGATGTTTATAATCAGCCTTTTTTAATGTTCCCACTGCTGGGACTCAGGCCTTCTCTCTCTAGGAGAGGGAATGGGCCGTAATTCACCACGCGAGCCCGTGCGGATTGGTGAATGTGACATGTCTTCGAATTTTTGGTTCTAGGACATGCAGTTTCGTCCGCGTGGTAATAGTAAATTATCCCAAGGGAACATTGGGATAATTTACTATTATCACGCGGACGAAACCGCTGGCAACAGCTAATTATATCATGAAATAAAAAAAAAATTGCAGGACTAAGTATTCTTTAAGTCACACAGGAATAAAGCAGCTTTCTATCGGTGAAAAATTTTAGCAATCGGACCAGTACTTTCAGAGATTACCGCCTACAAACAAAAAAACATAAAAACAAAAAAAAAAAACTTTACCTCTTTATAAATAAAAAAGAAAACACTACATTTCTGATAGAATTTTTTTATATCAATGTTATGTTACTTTTCAGTTTAAAATTTTGAAGTTGTACTTTTCGCGTACCATATTGCGCCTCGTGCAGACCACAAGTTGAGAAGGCAACGAAGGAACAGGAGTGGGTTTTTAGTCAGTAAGAGTCTGACACTATCTCCCGCTCCGCCCAAGAGCGGGGATGTCATTAGGATGATTATCCCACCCAATAAAAAAAAAAAAAAAAAAAAAAGTGGAGAATCACCGGCGTATTATTGATTAGGTATGTAGTTTAATTTAAGGAGGCTTGAACATGCTTTGTTTTCTCCCAATGCATTTAAAACTATCGCACGAAAAATGTACTTACCGAAGAACAAAAACCCATTTTTATTGTAACTCCTTCTCTTTTCATGCAGTACGACTATGCAACTCATTTCCAGCTAAGATCCGTGATGTTAAAAATATATCTGTCTTCAAAAAGCTAGTCAAAGAACATTACCTCTCTACCATCTTTTAAGTTATATATATTATAGTTATATGTATTTTTATAATTTAATTTATGTTTGTATCTATTTATGAGTACATTTATTTACTGTTATTTATATATATGTATATATTTGGATCATATAGTCTATTTAATTCTTCTCTATATTTTTTATACACACTGCGTCTACATCTAACGAGTAACAGGGCAGAGTGGAAGAAAAAAACGTGTTGCGCCGACCCCAAATAACACGGGATAAGGGCAGGAAGATGATGATGATGACTTCGTCTACATCTCTCATCCAATTCTCCTGTCGCAGGTCTGCTGGAAGAAATTTCGTCAGAAATAAGCAGGACCTTTGTACTCTTTTATCTGTATTTGATCTTTTCAATTTTAAGTGTTTGTGTGTACATAAATAAATAAATAAAACAAAGTTTTTTTTCTTATTAATAATGGCTGTATAATAATAACCAAACAAAATTTTACAAAATGATCTATTCGACGAAAATAAGACGTCTTCTGACACTTACAATAATAACGTTATCTACACTAATAATGCAGGAATCTATTCAACCGCAAATCGGAAAGCTACCGGTAGTGCGACGGGTTCTCCCCAGACGAATCAATACTTTTGTGACCCGAACCAAGCTCAAGCCGGGTAGAATCGTTGTGGATAAAGAATCATTCCCTTCTGGGTTATAAGGTCTTTAGAAGGTGTTATAAAGAAGATTCTCTAAAATTTATTTACGGATATTCATATAATTTACATTTAAGAAATACTTAACTAAACTAATTAAAAACAAACTATAATATGGCTTCGAAAAATAATCTATACCTACTAATATTATAAAACTTAAATGTTTGTTTCTTAGTTTGTTTGAAGGCGCTTCTTAGAAACTACTGGAATTAATTTAAAATGTTTTAGTGTTAGATAGCTCATTTTATCGAGAAGGGCTAATAATAGGCTACATAACATCTCGCTATGACCAATAGGAGCCGAACAGTAACCAAATACGTAAGTGAAAACGCGGTGGACACTAAGTGGTTTAAAAAAATTGCGATTTTTATAAACAAAATATGATTACTAAAAATAAATTTAAAAAATAAAAAGACCCGACTGCGAAAAAAAATACTTTTAATGAAAACTGAAAAGAAAAAAAAAACAAGTTCAGTCCAGTAGCGTAGAAACCAATTTAATTAAAACAAAACTGCAACATTCGGGACCCATATTATATGGAATGATTTTAGTCTAGATTAGTTTTAATGGGTCCCGACTGTTACAGTTCACCTTCTTGCAGTCGGAAAAAAAAATAGCCAAATATCTTATTACTTAAAACAGAGCCCTTGGAGTTTCCTGCACTATCGTCTCCACAGATCCTAGCCTTTGCCCTATTAACTATCACTCCAAATGTTATCAAACGGTCCAAGTACCACCAGGTAATTTTAGAAAAGGCCCGAAAAAATGATCTCCTTTGGCACAAGGATAGACCATGTCCTAGATATGGCGGAAGAAAGAAAGAAAGAAAACATTTATTAACACAAACATTTTTTTTTTTGAAGCTAGTCAAGTTAAATATATGAGACTTGATACGAAAAAAACCTAGAAGGGAAAACCCTCTACTACATAGATAATATTAATAAATTTTATTTTCTACATAGTACCGTAAATTTTTTGCATAGATTGTAATTTTGACGCAATTTAATTTTAGAATGAATGAATGTTAACGTTCCTCCATTACTCTTTATTACCAGCCAGCTTGCTAATCAATTTAAAACTATAAGTGTGAACTTTTTATAGAAAACATTAACACCGTTGAACGTGTTAACGATGATCGCCTTTTGAGGTCTGTCACATGAGTGTTGTTCAATTTATTAACTGTCATTCCGTAGACAGTGGCGAATAACTGCATATAGAGTTAGTTTTCATATTCTGTTTTAAAATGAGTCTCCATTTTTTTAATTTATCGTCTTTTTCTGCATTTTACTGCTTATAAATAAAATTGAGTTATTGAGAAGAACTCAAGAATAACTGAACCAATTTAGATTAACTTTTTCTAAAACTACTTGTTGGTCTTAGGAAGGTTGTTGGGAAGAAAGGACTAAAAAAATGCATGGAAATCCGTAAAAAACACATTTTTTTTACAAACTTTTAGGTAAAGTAATTTATAGTAAGGATTGACAGTTATGTCAATCCTTACTATAAATTACTTTAATTTATTCGTAGATTAGACACTACTCCTTTTTACAATAGAATGTTTGATTTTTTGACAGAACGAAGGACATCTTAGTCTGCCGCGATGTCACCTAGCATTTAATGGGTCCTTATTTGTGGCTCTTTTACTTCAAAGCGCGTCTGACATGTCCGGTCCAATCCCGTTTAAAAATAGCAGTTTTTCGGGTTAACCTTTCGAATACCGTAATTAGACACTTAATGAATTAATCCTGTAATTTAGTTTTGGCACACAGTATTGTCAGATATCTGTCCATTTTGTGGTATTATGTTCTTTACTCGGTGCGAAATTTGAACTTGTGTGTTTTTTTTTCTTTTCCATCGACAGGAGAATATGACTTAGCACTCTTGTGCATCCGCCAGTCGTCAAGTTGTGTGTGTTCTTCACTTGATTCGAAATTTGAACTTGTGTGTTATTTACTTGATTCGAAATTTGAACTTGTGTACTCTTTACTTGATTCGAAATTTGAACTTGTGTGTTATTTACTTGATTCGAAATTTGAACTTGTGTGTTCTTTACTAGGTTCGAAATTTGAACACGAAAACACAACTACCATAAAAAAAAACTGTCACTAAAATCAATTTACACATCAAAGTGACCCTAAACTGACTCCACAAACACTATCTTCCCCTACAATCACCGATGCTATCGGGTCGTATTAAAATCAAATTGCACGTTAAACTGTCCAATTTGTAGCTGATGATGAGATAGCGCCCCCTGGCGTCGCCTGCGCAACTGTCCGTGACTAAACTGTGTTACAAGTGCGGGTGATTGATTGGGAGGTACCCGTGTGTGGGTGTGGATTGTTGTACTAGATTCTTGGGTAATAGGTAACACTATTATTAAGGTCGGAGGTGATAAGAAAGTTTTATTAAAATACAAAACTTATAAGATGGATGAGCGGGCAGAATTTTGGCTGCCTCTTTTTTATTTTTACGCCCCACTTGGGAATTACTCCAGTATTGTAGTTGCGTTCGCAAACATGTAAACTCACAAAATATTTATAAAAAAAGGAAGGAAGAAAAAAAATAAAGAAAGGCAGGTAGGAGGAGGTAGTAGTAATTAACAAAGTATTTTATTATAAATAAATAAGTAAAATTCAAATTCATTTATTCACATTTAAATAGAGTAATTATATTTGCTGGTTTCTTATGTTACATTATTGAATCTTATGTTCTATTTAGCTTGTGCAGAGCATGCACGCTTGCCTAGTAGTAACCTATTCACTCTTGACTTAAAGACTCCTAGATCAGGAAAAACAGACTCCGGTAGGGAATTCTACTCCTTAGCTGTAGGTAAATATATGTGTTCCCAAAACGTTTGCTTTGTTTTGTGATTCTATAAACATTACTTGATAATTTTCTTTTAAATATGGCGTCGAAAGAATTCCATCGCATCGCTATCGACTGGGCTGCAGGAAGTTAATATAGCGCGGCCCTGAAACGCAAAGGGCAACAGTAACTAAAAGCACACAGGTCTGACACTCCCTCTCGCTCCATTCAGAGCGGGAAGAGGCATTCGATGATTTCTTGATGAAATAAAAAAATATCTATCGACTCGAAAGCTACCAAAATGACCAACTGACCTGGGATCTTACCATGACATGTTAAAATCATTCAATCGGCGATATACACCCTGTATAGGTCCATCCCTTTAGCAGTTCAGTTTAGATCGTCAAATGGATCGCGATGTGCGACCTCGTGATAGGGGTTCTGGCAGCATTGCCGTGTTGTAGAGCTCAAATCGGTTTAACCTTCCGAATACCGTAATTAGAGACACTATAAAAAGTCAATGAGAGACCGAACACCGGCGTTCGCCGAATTAAGAGGATGCAACTCGACATACATTTTCACTATAATAAATATCATTTATTTCTTTCATAAAGGTACATTGTAACAAGTTTGTTTTACAAATTTTGCCTGAAGGCTAAATAAAACCTTCGTGAGAGCTGGAGTCTGAACTAGGTTCGAGACCTGTATGACAGATCTCCAGGCTCACACCCTTATTCGCATTAATCATAATCGCATTTTGCAGCACATAAACATGAATCTTATGTTTGTAAGATTATGAGCAGGAGAGATTTATAAAATGACATGTTTTTCATACAACCGCTCTTACGCGATTATGACGTTGTTACACATTTTTCATTAGATATTTTGGAAACACAGTATCTTGTGGATATTTTCTAGACTTCTATTGAAATCAATGTATAAATTTGTGTAAAACTAGTCTAAGACCTCTGCTCTGAAAATCTGCTATTTTGCATGAATTTTGACAGTTCATAATTTACTCAAAAATTAAGTCCAAAACGTATAACACTAGAAGCCTTGCAAATTTAATCAAGATTCTGAATAACAACAATGATTTTCAAAAAACTTTAAAGGGTTTAAAAATAACACGTATTTCCTGGAACAAGTTTTGTGAAATATACGAGTAAATCACGGAATTTCCGAATGCTAATAGAGTTTTCGGGCGTTATCTCTCTTTTTTCGCGTGTTCGCAAACAGATGTCAAAAGTAGATCTTTGCGGATACGGAAGCGGAATTGGAAGCGGAAGTGTCAATACTATGAAGAAAAACAACAATTTGATTTTTTTAAACAATAAAAGGTTTAAAGGTGAAGCGCAGAATGATCCAAAAAATATAATAATAAAGAAACTCGTTGCGACACTTTTGTGTTGTGTTTCCGATGTGTCCAGTCGTCCACGCGCTCCTCGCTGTATCTTTACAGTGCTGTTATAAATTTTACGGAAGCAGAAGCGGAAACGGAAATGGAAAAGCTTGCAGAAATTCGGCAGAAGCGGAAGCGGAAGCAGAGTTCTGTTGCAACACTAGTATGGAAGGATGGACAAGCGTAGAAATAGGTAAAGGGCCTATTACACTACGCGTTATTCAAACAGATTTAGTCTATTTAGCGTCATACAAGAAAGAGAGCAACTTACGCCAATGTCGTGTAAAGAAATAAAACAGAACGATGAGATACATAGAAATACATTGACTAAGACTGTCTGAATAACGCGTAGTGTAATAGGCCCTTAAATATAGGTAAAAAAAAAAATAACAAGTGTTACAAACTAACTTAGAAAAACTTAAGCATGAATCTAATCTAACAAACTTCTCAGCTTACGTGCACAAAGACGTGGTTAAAATCAATTTGACAACAACTTCGTTACTCTGACATCGAGTTTTCATTTCTGCGTGCAAGAGGCATGCAAAATCGCCTTAGGAAACGACCACTTTAACCTGATCCCTCGCTTATTTAAAAATGAACATTACTAAAGAGGGATACGGTTGTTTTTGTTGGCTTGAAGGGTTGGAGTTGTAGTGGATTGCCTGTAGATCATCAAGGTGTGTTTGTGGCCGTTTGGGCAATGCCACGGTTGGGATGCGAGGCTGAGGGTTAGTAATAGGCGAGGCAATGATGTTTCATGCTTACGACAACGCTACGACAAGAGCGTTGCCATGGTTACGAATAGCGATTAGTTTTTGGTACTGATGTGAGCCATAGACAAATGGGGTTGCTTCATTTTCGGGAGAGGTTTTTGGTTGGACTGTGAATAGATGCTCGTCCTATTTGTTGAGCGCAGGATTTCGGAGTTGGTTGATTTTGAATTATATAAGATATATCATGTTATAGATATATCTGCGTATGTCTTCAAGGCTAGAGTGACAAGGCCGTAACTAGAGCGCCTCACTATCAACTATTGCATCATTGCTTACCATCATGTAGGATCGCAACCAAGTATTGGTTTATATAATTTAAAAAAACATATTTATCATTAAGATATTTAATCTTTTATGTACTATGTATTAACATTGTTCTGATTGTAAGTACAGAAAAGAAAATCTTCAAAAAAAATGACCGTTCCGTACACTGTGGTGCTGAAATGTGTGGTTACAATATAATATCATTATTAATAATCTTTTCATTTGGATTTTCATTATTTTTTTGCCATAGCTTATATATAGCGCTTAGCAGAAGGTTGGCGATCGCAGTTTGGTTGTTGCAATGCATAGAGGATGCTGCTGCCCATTCTCTGGTTGAAAGGCCTCCTACAAGGTGGACCGATGACCTGGTAACGGTTGCGGGAGTCCGATGGATGCGAGACATGATGCGAGACCGTTCATTGTGGTGACACTTGGGGGAGGCCTATGTCCAGCAGTGGACGTCTTTCGGCTGAAATGATGATGATGATGATAGTCTTTTTATTTGTTAAGGTCAATACTTCATTTATTTTCAGAAATAATAAACATGGTACATGTACTTGCATTTCTTGCATTAGATAACATTATCGATGTGAATGAATATTTGATACACTTCCTCCTCCTTGTCATTAATGCAGGAAGAAATTGTTTCTGCTATATTTCTGATAATATCATAAAAAATTCTGCTCTTTAAAATTAATCTCGGGATTTGAGGTATATCCACTTTATTCTTTCGCTGTATGAAATCGGTAGAAATGTATAAGTACATGAATAACTCTACCTAATTCTGACCTCTGCTTATATGTATAATGACGTAAAAAAAGTTATTGCTACCTAAATTACTAGCTTATATACTACTAGCGACCCGCCCCGGCTTCGCACGGGTGCAATGCTGATCACGTCGTAGTATGACCTTTTTAAGGTGTACAATACTGTATCTTATTTTGATCTATCTCTTAGGGTTCAGTCAGCGTTTGCAATGTAAGCGCAAAAAATGTGTTTGTTTACGACATCACATTAGAAACCACTAAAATCATCAGTGTTCCTCTACTACATTGTGCGTGTATTCTTATTCTTTATTGTACACACAATTTTATATAATCAATAAAAATAGGACAGTTGATGTACATAGGCGAGCTTAACCCACAACTGAGTTTTCTTAGAGCAAACCATATGATTTAGAAAGAATATTTACAAATTTTGAGGAACTTTAAATGTACAACAAAAAAAAAACATAAATTAAATCTAACTTAAAACTAAAAATATACTAAACAGATATGTATACAGCACACTATACATAAACATTATATATACAATAAATAATACCTATAAACATACATATATATGGGTCATGTGATAAAAAACATACATGCGTATTATACATGTAAACCTTCCTCTTGAATCACTCTATCTATTAAAAAAAACTGCATCAAAATCCGTTGTGCAGCTTTAAAGATCTAAGCGCAAAGTCGCTTTTCGTGTCTGTCTGTCCCTATGTATATAGGGACAGACAGACACGAAAAGCGACTTTGTTTTATACTATGTAGTGATGCCAGTGGCTTCACCTGCGTGAAAGTAGGTGTCTCCACAACTCCACTTATAATAATAAACTTTGGACCCCCGTTTCAGCCCCTTATGTGGTGAATTTTCTCTCTGAGTGTTCGCCTACATCATGGAGGGACGCCTTGTGCAAAATTTGATGTTCCTTGTCCTTGTAGTTTCTTCGTGTGCTTTGATATGTCAATCAGTCAGTTTCTTCTTTTATATATGTATATAGATTTAAATTTTAACAGAATACGATATTTTCAACTAAAAAAAATCATTATAGTTATGTGTTGTATCTATCTATAAATAATTTATTTTGATTAAAAAAAGGATTTTGAAACTGAATTTCGTTAAGAACAGAACTTACAAGTGATTTAAGTCTCAACGATTTAAAAACCATCAAATCCAATACAATCAGAAGAAATATTTAAAAATCTCATATCTGTATTATATCTACGCATCCGAATACATAACCCATAAAAAATATTCATCCCGTATTAAAATCTTTTCACAGCAAAATTACCATAAGCCCGTAGCATACTGTGTCCGGTGCGATACGGTGGAGGCGCGGGCGCAGAACACTCGCCCCGGGCGACGCGCGCAGCTGCCGCAGTGCAGTAATGAACGCACCCTGTACCAGTGTACGCTGACGGGTTAGATCTTGTACAGGGGGTGAGCTCATTAAGATGGGGTTTAGATTTAGTCAGAATATCGTATGTATGGAATAATTTGAGTATTTATTTTTATTGTTGGAACTGGACGTCTAGAAGTAAGGCCATTTGACGCCAGAAAAAAAAACCCCTGTAGGATTTTTTTAGTGTGATCTGTTTTTGTAAACAGCTGGAAGACATGCCTATAGCGTTAACCCGCCTTTGCACAATTTTTTTTTTGGTGGGTGTAAAGTATATTTCATTTATTTATTTATCGACTTAAGTACCTACAATTTTTAAGTCCAAATGATATTTTAAACTATATTAGTCGACCTTCGATCATACCAACTTTACTTAGAAATTTAAAAGAACTTACTTATTAGAAATTTTTAAATCAACTGGGTGCTTGTAATTTGCATGTGATTATTTAACTTAAACATGAGAGATTCAATATTCATTTCTTATTTTATGCAGTTGAATATCTATAAATCTAACTTTCAATTATTTAAAACTCGAAAAAATGTGTCCTTATTACATAAAATAATATACGCGTGGCAGATGCTTTGTTGCCATAAATAATAATATTATAACTTTTCTAGATCTGGCTAAGATATGACTACAAACCAATTGCTTAAGGCTTGAGTTTAGTGCCACTTGTAATTATTAATTTTATGGTTTATAAAACTCAGACGTTTAATAGAACGAGGAGGAATTAATGCAGCCGTTTGTAAACGATGCTGTAAATCAGAAAGACATGGATTAACGAGTGAACTTAATGAGATAATTGTAGGGTGGACTTGTAGTCTGTTGGTTTACTAACTATAAATTAAAGTGATGTAAGAATTCACATTTCCTGCATTTTTAATTCAAAGATTCTTCTTCTTATAGTATCGATGGCAAAACTAGTTAAATTCCTTGCCTGGCCCGGTATTCCGCCACGGCAATGGCGTCCACTGATGCTGTCATTAGGTCCCTACGTGAACAGGTAACAGGGCACGTGATGCAGGATGTGAGGTAGAACATAGGCTGCAGAGAGACGCCGCACAAACACTGAAGATCGGAATCGTCTGAGAACCCTGATCCTGATCAAAGATCCTGGGGTCTTAACATAGCGTGTTAAAATATCAAGCTTGCGAGTGAGAAAGAGGGATGAAGCTATACACCCTATACTGCTCCCTTTAACAGTTTAGTTTAGGTTGTCACATGGATCGCGTTAAGAGCTCGTGGTAGGGCTTCTGGAGCTTTACCATAACGTGTTAAAATGTCAAGCGTGCGAGCGAGATAGATTGATGGATCTATACACCATATTTAACTCTCTCCTTTTAACAGTTCAGTTTAGGTTGTCAAATGAGCTTGTAGTTGGGCCTCAGATTAAAGTTAATAAATTGTATGTACCTATTTGTTCTGGGGCAAATATTTTTTCCTTTTTTTATTTTAGAACATCTATTATTTTACCTAAAAAAATGTACTTCGCTAGTATACTTTGCATAAAACCCCTTTTACGATTGTGAAGTATTATCGCTTCACAAGTAACAATTTAAGCCAAAAAATGTACTTGCTCCATAACAATTTCCAATTTAAAAACCATTTCCCACAGCAAACACGAAAAACTCTAATAAAAACAAAGTTGTGACCATCAAACACCATGTGTTTCGTGATCTCGGAGCGCATTACATATTCGTGCGGCATAATAAATGTATCCGCTTAATTATTATTTTGAAAATATCCGCGCCCCGGGCCAACCGCGCGCCGGGCCAACCGCGCGCCCGCTACACAATCATATTTCTTATAAAAATAAAAGTGTACACTTGTTCGTGGTCCCACTTATAAACGGGACAAACTTCGCTGAGTTATAGGTTGATCGTTTTAAATTGGAGTATATGGTTTTTGTTTTCATAATTGGTATGAACTGTAGTTTATCGGTTTTTAATAAAGCATATCTCGTCATCCCTTTCCTTAAGTTAGGTAAGTTGCATTAACTGTGCATTGGTAAAATTAAAAAAAAAATAGACACAACTACAACAACAACAATTATAACAATAACAATGACACACAATAACAACAATAATGATGACGATAACAATTATATGCATAAATGTACTGTACATTTAAAGTTTTGTCATAGAATTGTGATCCTGCATAAAGACCCAGTTTTCTCTTACACTAGGCGAGATCTTTCTGACAATCTTGAAGATGTTTGCACATATAACCCGCAATAAAAGCTTTTTGGAACGTTTTGTAGTACAGGGAAGAGTAGAGGGCCAATGTTGATGAAGGAAAGACCTAATTAAATCATTTTCGAAGTGTTCCTTCATTGAATGTACACGCAGTGCCACGAATAGAAAGAGATGGAGACGTCTCGCAAAAGCCGCAACCAACCTACCAGACGATACATGACCACGACCACTCCGTCAGGCGTGTATGACTGACAAGACGGAGACTCGAGATCTAAATAAATGCCTATCTACAAATAACAACAGTGAACAACACAGCACTATCGAATTTTCAAGCATCGGCGCTAAGCAGAGCGTTAAAATGAAAATCCAACTACGCGCTTTCATTTAGCGTCATGCGACATTTAAAAGTTTTGTTGAAAGCGTGCATAACTGTCCAATATGTTTTGTAGTATTTTAGTTTCACCAAAATTGAGCCAGGGCTCGCCTACTCTAAATCAAAACAACCCTTAACTTCGACAAAACATCATTTTACTTTATCGTGATGCTTTTACCGAGCGTGATGTAGCAGATTTGCGCTACGCAACATTTCTTGAGGTTTAGTATTTAGAAGCTACGAAATCGCTACGGCTGCTACGAAATTGCGATAAAAGTACCAGGCGACCAGTTAGGAAAAGAGGTTGAATGTACTCGGAGTGACGAGTATTGTCATGGCTGCCGAAAGGGAAAGGGTTGCTCAACCCTTTGCTGTTGGTGCATAGACTTCGGAAGGGGAATAGAGCTGGTTTTCGTTCCGATGCTGCTATTTTGTAGGACAAGTAATTTTACTTACAAAATCAGATTTATAATTTTACTATAATTAAACTTAAAACAACAAGGAAGAAAATGTTTTTATTTTAAAATCAGCCAGTTAACTGACAGCCCTAAAAATATCTCCTTTCTTTCAGTCCATCCAAAGGTTGTCTGTAAGAAATAGCCCTGTGCGATAAGACCGCCCATTGTACACTTATTTTTAATTATGTTTGTCGTGTATTTTTGTTTATGTGGTGTACAATAAAGAATATAATAAATAAATAATAATAATAATAAATAACTTGAGTCATTAATTTGTTTTCTTGCTGTGTCTGTATTTGTATCTAATTATTCTTACTCAACATTCTCTAAACAATATTCAACTTTAGTTAAAAATAAAAACCCTAAAGAACTAACTTAAGTGTTTTTATTTTATTTTGTAATGTGCTAGTTTAGTGATCACATTAGGCTGACGTTAATTTACTCACAAAATCCTATACAAAGTGAGAAAACTTTGATATTTTTTGCTTCTTCCAGCTTGTTTTTCTTGCTAAACGTGTACTTTTTTCAAAAGTACAAGATGACTTCTAAAGCCAAAGCACCATGGTGTAACCAGGGTATCAATAACAATCTCTACGTCTCTTCTACAACGTCATACGTCTATATAGTACGCAGTCTCTCAGTACGAGGGCATTGTTACCGATCAATAGCGACTCTAGCTTAAATAACAATCACTCATTCATTCACTCACTCACTCAGTTCACTGCAGATCTGTTACATTCAATTTTAAATAAAAATAGCTGCACAATACTTTGTCGTTATTTTAATTTTATTACCTATTTGCTAACAACACTCGCATTTTATAGGGTTACCTTTTGTTTGTATATTTGTAATTATAATAATGTGTTGTTTGTCAATTAATTTATGTGATGAAAGATTGATTAAATATCTTTAAATAATAATACTGACGACATTTTTGATGTACATTCAAGGAATGAAAAGAATTTTTTTTCCAGCCCGTCGGACTAGAGATTATGGCGAGCACTCTTGTGCATTCACCAGCGTCAAGTTGTTAAAAGTTTTGCATATGGAAAATGAAACTCATAACGTTGGCCAATTCATTCTAATCAATCTAGTTCATTCTCGAGACAAGTTTGAGATGTAACATTTTTTTTATTTTTTTATTTTTTATTTATTTACTTCAGATACAAGATCCATATTTTAGTAGGCACTTAAAATCATGCCAACAACAAAATGTACACGAACAAACACAAATTAACAACTGCTAGATACACATTAATTACATATTGTTATACACATATTTGAAAAATACTTAAATTAGTTTAGTACTTAATTATATGTACACTAGAACAAAAAAAAAGCTTTAAAATTTAAAATAAAGACTAAAAAAAATACAATCTAAAATGTGTCATCTAAAAACTCCACCGCATCCGCTGACAAAACCTAGTTTAATATACATAGGTTTTTAGAATATGAATTCATCATCTATAAATACATAAATCTTTAATTCGCGCCCAGCCATAACAGTATCTAATTTGTATAAAACAATATTGGTTTAATAACAACCCCTTAAATAGAAAATTACATACCAAGGGAACACTGCAATAATGCCTTATTCAGTTGCTGTTATTCATTCCTAAAACTAAACAAACCTCTATGGTAATCACCACTGAACTTTTTACCACTAAATCGGAGAATAATGAACCTTAATTTCATGAAAATAGAGATTAATAAAAATGTAAGTTAAATTTGTCGGTTCTAATAATGGGTTATCGACGATATGAAATAATAATATTGTTTGTTATATGACATATCGTAATATTAAAGTCACGAAGTTCCGTTAGACCATTATTTATTATTCAAATTATCGCTATTATGAAATTATCGAGGTTTATGTATCCTCAATCACAGCTAGATTAGATTGACGATAAAATATTGTGATTAGTAGGTACGTTATTATAAGCGAATATAAGGACTACTTAACATGACAAGAAGATGACATAATCTAACTGTCATTGCTGCAAGCACTAAGGACTATATTCCACCGGGACACCATGGCGCGCCTGGTCGCGTCACCATGGTGTCCGTAAGCTACCAAACTAGACACCAGAGTCGCTACACCACACTGAGACAGTATCAAAATGGACCTTAAGTGCACGCGTCCGTGTTAGTCGCGCCGCCAAATTGGTTGCGCAACCAAACGGACACCAGGTTTCTCTACAGAGCTGTATACATTTTGTTGGTAGCGGCGACTGGTCGTGCCGCCATGGTGTCCCGGTGAAATATAGCTCTAAAGGTGTCCTACGTAGGCGACGCAACGCGATCGCGAAGCGAAGCGGCGCAAATTGAAAAAGCAGTTGATACTCTATTCCGCTAGTAAGATTAGTCAAGTACGCAGGAGATATTGCAGTCCACATGTGTGTGCGTAAACATAGGTGCACTCTCTGTTCCATTACTCTCATAGTCCGATGGGTCGACCATCTTACACGACCAGGGAGCGATTAGGCACAGGGTCAACGGCTTTCCGAGGCACGGGGTCACACTGTCAACTGTCCAAACTGCAGCTACCGAGTCTTTCCCAAGGGAAAAACTCTTTATCACATTTTGGCCGATTGTTAAATCAGAACCAAATACCACAATACCAAGTAGCGAGTTCTTTACAGAATAACTTAGTAGTGTCTACGAAATCTTTTCAGCTGAAGTATACGTACAGCCATAGGTCAATAATACCACACTATCCGCTATCTATACAACCTATAAGTCGAGGTAGTTATATCGCCATAAACACTAGCTGTAGTGCCTTGCCGCGAGGAAACCGACCACGCCTTGTGAGACGCACATCTGTCTATGTAGACATGTACGTTTATATAGATATAAGAGAGTGCGCATACCAGCGTCATAATCTGGGCTTATGCTGGGCTGGCGTAAAGGGCTACAGAATTGCTCCAAAGAATAACCGTGGCCCGGGAACGTACAGGGCAACTGAAGGAACACGGTGGTTTTTAGTCAATACTAGTCTGACGGTCCCTCTCACCTCACAGATCAAATGCTCCACCTAGAGTGGGAGAAATGGTTTGATGATTAACTGTGATAGGGGAGACGCAAATGAAAGGCTTCTGGTTGAATTATAATATTATTATATTGAATGAAGCATTTTCTAATACAACGACGACGACGTAATTTTATATATAAAATATAAAATTACGTCTAGTTTTTATTGACATCCCCCTAACTATATTGTTTTTTCATCTATCAATCCTACAGTTTGCAAGTTAGTATTATTAATGAGACCTCCATAGTCGCCACATGATACTGCATGTACGAGTATACGAGTTCTGACGAAAATATGTTTGGACAAGTTCTGAAGAATACGTTGGAACAATCAAATGCTACTTTTGCAATGAGTGTTTACAATAGAAGTGATAAACATGTGAGAGCATGCACGACGTCGCGTCGTCACAACCAGTTGACAGTTCAAGTCAGTTTTACTATGTGTGTATCTGTATTTTTTTTTTATTATTCTACACAAATCTATTGGTGCACTACACCGTTCCGACGCCTTTGTGTCGACACCGTCACCGGCCCACGCTGAAAACCAGTGATGTGGTTTCGTAGCATTATGCTGAGCGTTCGGCCGTTTTGCGCACATTTAACGCATACCTATTTATACTCATTTTCTTCTTAATGGATATGCTACCAGATTGGTCCACTTTAAAAAAAAACAGTTCTGATGATGGGATCCATGAGGAATCGAGGGTACTCCTCAAATATTATAGGCAACCTTATAGTGACTTTCGTATTTTCATCGAGAACTTAAGTTTTTACAGTCAAAACGTAACATTTGATGTGGGAGTGGAATTGATGATGAAGACCAGAAATGGCCAACGGAACTTCTTACCCACATAGATATCACAATGAAGATGGTTAAGCGACTATGACAATACAAATAAATAAATGGTTCTGAATAGTTATGTTGAAAATGGTATCATCGAAGTGACCTGATGATGATGATGATGATGGAGCCGGAAGATAGGCACAGGAACTCTGTAATTAATCAATGTATCCTAGCCGTGTTTAGGCTTATTAGAATTTTCATGAGATGCACTTTGGCTATAAGGTACTATAGAACTGATCTGATGATGGAGCCGGAAGGTGGAAGATGGACAGTGTGTTTGGGTTAATTGGAATTGTCACGAGAAATAGGTATTCTGGCTATAAGTGTATCGCAACTAAAAAGTGTGAAATAAAAAACTATTTGCACAACAAAAATTACCGACTTCACTAAAAAACACTAAAAGGATCAAAATAACTTTAATTTCGGAAGTCGGTGTTAAATAAGAAACAAACAATACCGAGAAACACCGATCTCTGAAATTAAAGTTATTTTGATACTTTTAGTATTTTTTTTTAGTGAAGGCGATTATTATTATTTTTCGTAAGAAACAAAAGTTAATTTCTTATTGAAACTTCCAAAGTTTGGGTTTTACCTTAGACATAGGACAAGCATTGCCCCACAGCGTGCCAATGCCACCAGTCTCTTGGGCACATTGCCAGTCGATAGTGATGCGGAGGAGTTTTACTACTTATGCCATATTTTAAAACTGGTTTTAGCTAGTTTGAATTAGTTACAGTTTTTTTTTTTAAATATATAATTGCAAGTAAGTAATTTACAATTAAACTACTTTAATTTACTTTAAAATTGAACTGAAATATACATATTCTTTAATAATATTATATTATGAAGTCTACTTAAAAAATTTTGAAATACTCTTTTGCACAAAAAGATATATTTGTTTTGCAAAAGCGTACCTATTTTAAAAATCCTTTTCTCGGGAGGTGTATTCATAATGTAACTAAGTAGGTACTAGCCATCTAGATCCGAGATAGGTACATGGGATTCTCACAGTCCCAAACAGGTGCATCTTTCCGGAGACAGTTGTGTCTCGTAGTGAACTGTCCGAAGTTGTGCCATTAACCGAGCCAGTGAACGTACGTAGTACTAAGCGAAAATAAGCACATATATACTTCTATATCGTCATGTCAGTTCTAATGACACGTACGAATTTAAGTCAAAGTCGGGAACTTTTCAGGACATCAAATTCGGTTGTAGATTTAAAAAAAAAAAACTGACTCACGCACTATTGCTATTGGAGTATATAGCATTTCTGTTCCACACTGACTTACATAAGTAATGTTTATTCACCATTGTTTCAAAGCCTCATGCTTGATTCGTCAAAGGCTGCATTGTTTGATTTCCTATCGAATGACATACGTAACGTATTTTGATCAAAATTTGACTTACGTGGTGTTAGAACTTAAGTGATGATATGTAAAGATATATATTATGCTCCATTTACAACGAACTGTTCCAAGTTCTACAGCTAACCGAGATAGTGAACGTACGTCGAAATAAGCACACATACTTCTGTATCTAAGAACATGTTGTGCGTTTACAGTGAACTGTCCAACCGAAGTTGTCCCACCAACCGAGCGTACTTAGCGAATAAGTATAAGCACATATGCTTCTATAACTAAGGATATAATATGCTCCGTTTAGAACGAACTGTCTGAAGTTGTCCCACTAACCGAGCATAAGCAGATATACTCGTACTTCTATTGTATTACATTTGGTTTTTTAACAGGTTTTACATTTGGTTTTTGGCCATTATCAAATGACTTCTCCCGCTGTAGGGAGGGCGTTTCAGACTTTTTAGGACTAAAACCCAAATGTATCTTCCTTAATTTGATCTATGTGTTCTAGGGCCGGTGACTTTTTTAAACGTTCCCGCAGATGTAATACATATATATTGTGTCCTGTTTACAACGAACTGTCTGTAGTTATGCCACTATCCGAGCCAGTGAACGTACTTAACCGAAATAAGGACATAATTATATTTGTACTTCTTTATCTAATGACTTATTGTACTCCGTTTACAGCAAACTGTTCGCTGTTGTGCTACTAACGAAGCATAAGGTCCAGGGTTTCATTTTCAGGTCCACCAAAGTATAATTTGGTCATCTGTCCCAGTAGCAGATTAGAGTCTAGCTTCGTGCCCCGTTGAAGGCAATAGGGTTGCTCTCTATGACATCGCATGGAACTTGAACGCAACGGGCTAAATGTGGGTATACCTACTAAAAAAACATAGACACATCTGAGAATTCATTCGTGATGTTATGTGTTTTATGTCTAAACCCATGAAAAACAGAAGAGTAAAAAGCAAAATTTTATACATTCAAATTGGCTTAAAAACCCATTTCTACTCAATAATAAATTACTTGACAGTAACAATATAAACAACCTGCACGGTACACTTTCAGAAATTACACACAGCAGGCATACAACATTACCGAGATGAGTGGGTGCTGCCAACTGCAGCAACCTAATTGTGCCCCATTGCACTGTCCCCCGGCGGTCATGATCTAGCCACACGACTACCCTAAGGGCCGCGCTAAATACTACCAACTTACAAAAATACCAAATTCCAAATTTTAATTTGACGTTTCGTGAAATTCCCGCCATAAACGGTAAGGATTGTTTCAATCGTGAGATTTTTTCGTCATATTCGTGAGTTTTTTACCGAGTTTAGCCTTAGGGTTTGTAATTAGACGAGGTTGATGTATGCTGCATGTGTTGGTGTTGTGACGTGTGAACTGGGATCACGAGTTCGTGATTGGGCTGCTCATCAGTGGAGGATCGATGTCAATTGTAGGGATCGCATTGTTTCTGTGAGGGCCTAATGATGTGGTGCATTCTCGGTTAAGTGATTGTTACGTGGAAGTTCTTTGGTATTTTAGTTGCTTAACTAAAATCCAAATATTTTTGTGGTAATTTGTTCTCACAACGGTAAAAAAAAAATCGCGATTTTTAATAATAAGATCTGCATGAAATACTTTTCTTAGTACCCTATGGATTTTAAATCATGCTCTTGACTATTATTATGAACGCAATATATCATGTTAAGCATCACAATCTTTGTGCTCGCCACATCGTTTCTTTTCTGAGCTGTGGCGGGGAGGATTTTTTCAACGTGTATAATTTTTTCTTATTGTATTTTTCTATTATTATTAGGTAAAAATTCTAAAAATCATTTTTTTTAAAGTTTAATGTGTACTTAAGGTAGTTTACCGATTCTTCTCCACAGGAAGCGACCAATTGGAACCATGCAATAGCTTCTGACGACATTATATAATCGAAGCTTCTGATGTTTAATAAGAGCCCATGTAGGCAAATTATGTAAATTAAAATATATATTTTGTATTTTACATCACACTTGATGCAAAATGAAACCTTTTTCTTTTATCCCTTTCTGCCTCGATCCGCATTGGGCGCACAAAGTCACAGGATTCATAAAAACCCCAAACTTAAAAAGTCACCACCGTCCACTAATCGTCGGCGTGTTTATCCCCGCCGTGTGTGGACGATGACAGCACTAGTAGGAGATCAAAGGAGCCAGTCCAATATGTGCAGCGATGCGGATACACAGGGGTCTTACTATGATGTCAGTCGTGCGAGCGAGAAAGAGAGATGGAGCTATACACCCTATATAGCTCTATCCCTGTTTAGATGGTTAAATGGATCGCGTTAAAAGCTCGTGGTAGGGGCTCAGGGATGGGACACGTGACACAAGTGTGTTGACATATTGATTTATGACATTGTGTAGTGGTGTATAAAAATCATCGTAGCATTTATGCTATAGACAAGTTTTCTTCATTTTGTTCGTAATGTAGATCTACAATCACACTTATGCAACTGTATTTAACCATCAATTTTGACCTATTTACACTCTGATGGGTTCAGATATCATTTAGATAAATCTGTATATACTATTTTAATGTTATAGAGCTGAAGAGTTTGTTTGTTTTAACGCGTTAATCTCACGAACTGAAAAGTTATTTTAGTGTTGGATAGCTCATTCATGGAAGTAGGCTATATAACATCATGCTACCTCTCATAGGAGTGGAGCAGTAGCAAAAGACGTGGCTGTAACCACGGGAGACAGTTCGTAATGAATACCTTCATGACTTCCTAATCGGGCCTCTATTTTGGATGCCAGAAAACGACATAGCCACATTCGGTAATTAGATGTCGCAATGCATCAGTAAATCGTTAATTATTTCATCCGTCCGGATTTATTCTAATCTAAAGAGTGTCCAGATAATATCCGGGTATGAAATTTTCAAGCCAGGGCCAAACGTAGGTATTCAAGTCCACGCACACACAGTCGCGCGCGCTCTGCGAATGCTGCTATCAACCGACTCACTAGAAATATTTTTATAAAGTAAGTAGGTACTTTTCGTTTTTATAACAGAGTATAATAGTGTTTTATTTAAAAAAGTTAAACGATTTAGGCTTTTAAACTATAAGTAAATTCCCTTTTATTTTTTTACTTAAGGTGGTGAATGAAAGAGGCTATACTCACTTCGTTTAAATTTGGCAATATATAAAAAAGTGCAAATAAAAAAAGTGTTGATATATCCGGATATATCATCAGTTATCCCGGATTTTAGGCTTCTTGTCCTGATTCCCAGATCTTAGAGATAGGAACCCTAAGTGTTACCAACCAACCGGCTATACATGTTGTAGGCTACTAGACTTCGAATCTTGTGCTCCGGTATACATTGCTCAAGGTTGACTACATATTCCAAGCAATATCAGCGATGCCAAAATTAATAACCCAACATAAAAAAAAACTCACCACCGTGCTAGTACCCAGCGTGATTGTCCGTGGCGTGTTTGGACGGTGACAGTTCTAGCGGAGATCAAAGGAGGCGCTCAATATGGTGCACTGACACAAACAAACAAGGGAAGGTATCGGGAATTCGGGACAGCTCTAAATATCGATAAAAATGAGGAATGATAGGAAGCAAAGATTTTTCCCATTCGATATTGAAAAACAGTACAATTAAAAAAAAAACTGAAGTACTTTTCTAAATTTGAAATGAAAGAATAAAAAAGGAAAGAGAAATTTGAATGTTTTGAAAATTAAAAAAGCTTTTTAAAAATATGTTTCTCGGTATTGTTTGTTTCTTATGTAACAACGACTTCCGAAATAAAAGTTATTTTAATCCTTTTAATGTTTTTTTTTTTTTTTGAAAAAAAGTTTCTATTTTACACTTTTTAGCTGCAATACACTACCAGAGTGCCTATATCTCATGACAATTCCAATAAACTCAAACACTGCTAGGTTACATTGTCTTATTATGAAGTTCCTGTGTCTACCTTTCACCTTCTGGCTGCATCATCAGATCAGTTCGATAGTACTTTATAGCCAAAGTGTATCACATGACAATTCTAATAAGCCCAAACACGGCTAGGATACATTGATTAATTACAGAGTTCCGATGCCTATCTTCCGGCTCCATTATATCATTTACATAAATAGAAGGAATTACCTTCTACAAAATAAGTGCACATGTACCTACTTAACTACATATTATTACATACGTTTACGAAAAAATTATTTGAAAAAAAAAAAAGCAATAACCATAATCGCTCTACAATCGACATTAGTCACAGCACTATTTAAAAAGCTGAATGCACTCTGATAGAAATTTGTTTTTAATCGACCTCAAATTGGGCGCGAAATGAGTCCGACCCTCGGGTGGGGTGCGTCAAAGATAGCTTCATTACAAACGCAGAATTAATATTCTAAACATTTATCATGTTCAAATATATTAAATGCCACGCTCTTTTGACTACTTGAGACAATTTTAGATAAAGGTATTTTGTTATTTAAGAAAAAAATTAGTGACCTTTGCTCTTTTACGGCAGTTGCTTGTCAAACTCAAGGTGAAACGATTCATCAGATTCGACATTTATATATTATATTCTTACTTTTTCAAACCTGACTACCTACAAACCTTTATAAGATAAGCCACATATTTGCAAAGAAGTTGTGGTTTGGATTTAACAAAAATTCAACACAAATATAAGATTAATCCCATTTCTAGAAAGAAATTATCGTCACGTTTGATACAAATTAAACACAAGCCAAGACTATTAGTACTTGGCTTTTGAAAATTCATTCAACGAATCCTAAGCAGTTAATCTTCGTTACTTACTTCAGAAACTAAATATTCGCATTATCTCCACGACGGTAGCGAAACGGCGAAGCCATACATTTTTACTGATATGTAGAATTTGTGAAGTTAGGGTCGGTAGAGTAAGGAGTAAGGCTTCTGAATCTACACGATTCAGAAGCGTGGCTCTACATGATATCTGATATCCTTTTCACAGGGCAAACCTTATGTGGTCGTCTTGGCAACATTTTACATGAAATGTTTTTGTTGGGTGCGATATTTCACATTAAGGACCTAGCACCCGAGCAGTGTCATAAAACAGTGACTCTCTGAAGCCTAGTCCTCGATAACAGCTAGATTAATAGGTTTTAAAAATATGTTTATCATAGATTTATGTACAATATTATAAACACATAATTATTTCGTGTTATTAATAGTTTTGCCTAAAAAATAATAATTTAACAACATGATATTTTGTCGCTTATTTTCCCTACTCTTTTTAAACGGCTTTGATCTTTAGAAATATATTTACACAAAAAATAGCTGATTAAGTGTTCTTCAGAATATACATAGCATATGTAAATCAATCAATATTATGCACAAAAAAAAGATTTAAAGGTCAGTGGGGCTCTATCCGGGCGCAGCTGGTCGGAGTTAAAAATGCACAGACACTCATACTGCTGCTTAGGATGTTCAAGGGACTACGCTTAAGGTTACCAAAATTTTCGATGCAGGAACGAAAAATATAACACTGCTATTTTGTTTTATATTTTGCTTTATGCTTTATATTCCAAAACTAATTCGCATCGGAAGCAAACGTGCTACTTGCGTACTGGTGCTGTAGCGAAGAAATGGGGGATGCACAGACGGCCCGTGAACAAATAAAACATTATAATAGGCATTTGCACGTGTCGCCACAGCACAGACCACAGATTCTTATTTACAATTCGAAATACAAAACGATTGTTTCCCTCCAAAATCTGACAGCTCAATTACATACAGCCTCGGACGACATTTGTTCAAATTGCCTATGTTTTATGGATATTACCAGATTAGATTCGCTGTTGAATTATTCAAATAGCGTTCTTATGACAAGTGCAATAAAGGTTGTAATACAGGGACAATACGTTTTGGAGCTGTTAGTTTGAATTTGTAATAATAGGTTCTTTTTACAGTCCATTTCGCGGTTAACTCAGCGTGTAAATGAGTTCTTTATCATGTCGTGTTTTAAGCGGCTGTTGATAAAGTTTTGTTTCGGTTGACTCTGAAGGGTGAATAAATTAAAATGAGAGCGATAATTTAGAGGAAAATGTACGACGAATTGGCATGTGGATGTAACTTAATTTGTTTAAGAATTCTAAGGATATGATAGACGAGTACCTATTTGATCAAATTAACAAAGAATCTTATGAAGAAAACTTTTGAAACCGTAAGGCATTTGTAACCACTATCTACTTGTTTCCTGTCTTGAAAATTGCCATTCCATTTAGTTTATTTCTGTTCCTACCATCTATATTCCTGTTTCTATCTTGCCCATATTTTAAACCTAATCGAGAATTTGTATATAATTATTATGGTTTTTATAAGTAACATAATAACCTAATCCTTATAATTATTAGAGAGTTGCCGGTTCGTTTCCTCATGGTCGTGTTCAATTTCAACCGAAAGACGTCCTCTAATAAACATGGACCTCCCTCAAGCGCCGCCGCACCTATCGGCCTTTAAATGCCTGAGACGAAATTTACTACATTCTATTCAATATTTTCTGTTTAAAGTAAAACAAAGCTTCTATTTCCACTTAAATACCATTTTTAATTCCAGCTTTTTCTTAATCTTCGTACAAATTACTCTAGAATATATTCTCTCCACTACACATAACTTACCTACTTATGTACTGTAATACATAAAGACATTTCGCACTCGATACATACGTGCATCGTGCACCTGCCATTCAAATCACGCCTACAGCACTTAACAGCAATAATACTATCGAGTACACAAACGAATTTGAACTCTGTCCCATTGATATAAGGGTTGTGAAATGTTGATCTCTAGTAAAGTATTTGTCTTAGTGATGCGAGTTATTGGCAAAGATTAAGCATTTAGACTGAAGAAACTGACTTTTGTTTCGTCTTCGAATTTTGAATTCAGATAGGCCAGCTTGGCCTAGCTCATTTCAAAATTTTGGTGGCTACTTTTTATTCGAAGTTCTAAAATCGGATTGGTAAATTTTCTTCGGCCTTTTAGACGTGGTTTGGTAAACATAAGTTTCAGACTATATTAACGTATCAAAAAAAAATTCGTGCTATCTACGTGAAAAGTGTTCTGAAATTTGTAATGTGACATTCTTAAAAAATATTTAGATAAAATACTATGATTATATACAGTCACGAGCAATAACATAATTATTATACATTGTCATATTTTCAATCTATCTTAACTTCTGCCATTCATAATGTATGTGGACGACAATTCGTTCTAAATTATCTATTGAATGTTATCTACAGCTCGCGACTGTACAGGTGTGTAAGTAATCAAGGCAGTTCGATTTCGTATAATTTTTGTTGACCCCTACAGTAGTTATAATTCATTCGCAATTATTTTACCTCTGATAACAACACAAGCAGGAACACGATACCCCATCAACCTTATTACAAAAAAAAAAAAGATCACTATCATTCAAATAAGTTTAAACTATTTTGGCAGCCTTTTCCATTTGCATTTTCCCCTCTGTATAGAGTTACTGAATTTGCAGAACGCAAGCGAGTGCCCGCAGACGTCACGGAATGCCCGCACCGCCACGCCCTTTGAGTACTTCTATACGTATCGCGATACGCTATCATTTGGCTGTTTTTTTAGTCAACGTGAATGTTATTAAAACTTGGCAAGCTAAGGCTACAGTACTTAAAGTTTTTTAATCTCTAATAGCAATACGGACAGACACCTTATTCTAGACAATTTTCAACCTTATATAACTTTTTGGGAACATAATAATTGTGCGTATGGCTATGGAATGGAATATTCTGCCGGACTTTGTGTTTCCTGATAGCTAGAAGTGCTATAACCTCCCGGTCTTTAAGTCAAGAGTGAACGGTTTACTTTTAGACAAGCATGATCTATCCTCGCCCACATCATCATGGCGAGATAGTAGTCAAGGGCCAGCCTATCAAAAACACTTCAGGAGGTACTTATTAGGATATTAGGATCATTATCATTTATAAAGACCAGTTCAAAACACAGACAAAAGTTTCGAAAACGCTTCCCTGATCTCTATAGCATCTCCTTTATGAGCCTTTCCCATCTGCATGCTACTCTATGTCCGCCCGTGGCATACAGTTACCGAAGTGGCAGAACGTAAGCGAGCGCCCGCAGGCGTCACGGAGCGCCCGCACCGCCCGAGCGTACGCAACGCCATACGTTATACTAGCTTGCTTCGAAAGTTGAGGATATGTTGGATTTTTAGTCAAGGTGAACTCGTACAAGGTATAGTCTAGATACATCAACCTTAAAATTTTCCCATTGTTGGGATCAAGGTTACGGACATAGCCCGAAGAATCGCCAAAATTAAGTGGCAGTGGGCAGGGCACATTGCTCGCAGAACAGATGGTCGAAAGGTTCTAGAATGGCGACTACGTACCGGAAGACGCAGCGTTTGAAGGCCTTCCACAAGATAGACCGATGACCTGATGAGGGTCGCGGGAATCTGATGAATGCGAGACGCACAGGACCGGTAATTGTGGCGACATTTGGGGGAGGCCTATGTCCAACAGTGGACTAAAATGATGATGATGATGATGATTGTTGGGACTCCGGCTTCCTCTCTAGAAGAGGGAATGGAACGTAATCTATCAGTCGGGTCCAGTGCGGATTGGTTGATCTTACATGTAGCAGTTTTTTTTTAAATTGATATGTATAAACTAGTGCTTGACTACGATCCCACATGATGGTAAGCAGTGCTGCAATCGTTGATGGTGAGGCGACGAGTTATTAAGAGCCTATTCACTCTAGCCTTGAAGACACCTAAATTATAATTCGGAGGAAAAGACCGTAGCAGGCAAATTGTTCCAGCCCTTCTTAGTTGCTACCCGCGCAGCAAATATTACGCTGATAATGTTGGCAACACTTGCCTGTACTCTGCAATCTAGGTGTTGCCAGCGTTGCCAACATTATCTAATATAGACTCATTCGTTTCTAATGAATTATGTTCTAAGAAAAAGTTATTTGATAGATAAATACATTATTCAAAGAAACTAGAATATGACTACGTATTTATTGTACAGTATGATCTCATATTATTAGATCATAGTCTAGCTAGACCGATTTAATGTGTCGATAATAATCAATTTTAGTAATAATTTAATCAAGTATTGGAAAATAACCCCAAAGAGCGTACACGCTACCTTACAACATTCATAGTGTCTTTTAATTTAAGACATTCTTTCATGAATATGTAGATTATGTGACTAGGATATAAGGCAGTGTCTTTAAGTCGCGAGCGGCATGTTGAATTCCAAAAAAAAAGAAGGTTGTAAGTTTTAATCCCAAACGACATTGAGGGAATTAGTTTTAATAACTCCCGAGCTTTGCGAGGGAATGTAGATTATAGAAACACACTTGTACCCACATGTGTGTCTCGTTTTGTTTTTCAACAATTGTTTTGAAATTTGAAACAAATAAAATTCACTATTCTATCTTAGAATCTACAGTTTTAATTTTCTATAACTGTATTTTTTTTCTATCCCGGTTTTTTATTACTTTTTTTTAGAGACTTGTCATTAGCTATATTATATCTTTATTTTTTGTTAGTGGCCAGTTTGATTTTTAAATAAACATTTTTGAAGCACGTATATTTTAATTCATACTTATAATTTTTTTTTTTCAAAATAATAGTTTTTGACGTTCCAAATTCAAATCTCATTATTCTATATTTGATTTTACTATATTTGCCTAGGGACAGAATTATTTGATTTGCTCTAACTGATGGTTGTATGACATATAAAAGGGCATTATCAAACAGGTGATGTAAAAACAATAATACAAGTATCAAGTCTGAAATGTTTATCTTAGTCTAATTATTTTCAGCACGGTTGGTGCAGTGGTTGAACAATTGGCTGCTGCGCTGCGGGAATATCTCTATCATTCTATCTAGCGTGAATCTGACTTCATGTTTTCAAAATTCGCGTAGTTGAAGATATAAAAAAAACGAATGCGCTTGCTCTCGCGCTGAGTAAAAATACTGCCACATTGGAATGGACCAGCTCGGCGCCATTTCATATTTTATATTTTCTTCTCTTCTTTTCTTTAACTCTATGATAGTTTTACTGGCAATTTCTGAAAGGGAAACCGTGGTTCTAGAACGCAAAAGACAACTGAAGGACGCAGGTGGGCTTTGGTCAGTAAAAGACTGACTCCTGGAGCAGGAGAAGTCATTGGATGATTGCCCAACTCAAAAAAACTCTGTGATAGCGATGTGCATTAAGTTATCATGTAGATAGCCTGTTCCCAACTAGCTTGGGTTCAGCTTCCAGTTTAACCAAATGCGGCTAAAGACCTCTGTTTTACATAGAGCTGCCTATTAGATCTCCTCAATCCAGTTACTAGGCAACACGATACTCTTTGGTCCTGACTGATGGTCAGATTTTTTTCGTCTGACATCTGTATCGATCTGCCAAAGATCTTCGAATGCCAACCGGGACCAACTGCCTTACGTGCTTTTCAAGGCATGTGGTGACAGTAATGTCCTAAATATGCTTAGAAAAGTACATACGAAATGAAAAATTCACACTGGTACTTGGTCGGTTACGGACCCTCGACCTCATGCATGAGAGGTCAGAGGCAAATAAATGATAATGAATGTTTTCTATTTTAGATGTTGCACTCATCGAAAAAAATATAGGTAATAAAAGCAAAAATTGCATGTAGCGGAGATGAGAATGTTGAGATGGATGTGTGGTGTGACGAGAATGGATAAAGTAAGAAATGAATATATTAGAGGAAGTTTGAAAGTGGCGCCAGTGACTGAAAAGTTGAAGGGGAATCGTTTGTCTTGGTATGGTCATGTAATAAGGAGAGATGAAACGCATGTTACTAAAAAGTTATGAATATACATGTGGATGGGTGGAGAAGGAGAGGGAGGACAAAGAAAAGATGGATGGATTGTGTGAACAGTGATATGAAAGAAAAAGAAGTTAGTATGACGGATGTATGACGGTTGACAGGATAGAATGGAAGAAAAAGACGCGTTGCGCCGACCCCAAATAAGATGGGACAAGGGCAGGAAAATGATGATAGGTAATAAAAGTTAAATAAAAAAGCGACCACAACACTAGTGAAGCCACTTCTTTCACAACACTTCCACATCTGATTTATAACCGCAGCTACGTAATAAACACATCACTAGGCCACAATAGGCCAATAATTATGTATTGTACTGCAACGAGCCATTCAATAGGTCTTATTCTTTAACTGGTAGAGACTTAGGAACATTGTTCGTCAGAATAGAGCATATTGTTAATGTGGGCGAACGGAACGGTTGTACCAATTACTGGTGAGTAGTAGGTCGGACCTATTAAATAGGATTATCGGATATTATTATTATTTATTTATTTGTGTACACACAAACACATAAAAATCATAAGAACAAAAGCAGATAGAAGAGCACAAAGGTACTGCTTATTTCAAACGAAATTTCTTTCAGCAGACCTGCGATAGGAGAGTTGGATGAGGGATGTAGACACAGTGTATACAAATATACTATAAAATTAAAAATATACTATATTATCTAAATACATACAGCAGTATAAATACTAGTAATAATAATAATAGTAATTAAAAAAAATAACCGGCTTCACAAAAAAAAAAAAACACTAAAAGGATTAAAATAATTTTAATGTCGGAAGTCGGTGTTTCTCGGCATTGTTTGTGTTTCATAGTTAACACCGAATTCCGAAATTAAAGTTGTTTTGATGCTTTTAGTGTTTTATTTTTGTAAAAAAAATATTATATTTCACATAGTTTAGTTGAGATACACTTATAATCAGAATGCCTATTTCTCATGACAATTCATTTACTTACATTGTTTTATTATGAAGTTCCTGTGTCTACCTTCCACATTCCGGCTCCGTCATCAGATCAGTTCGATAGTACCATATAGCAAAATTGCATCTTATGAGAATTCTAATAAGCCCAAAAACGGCTCGTTTACATTGATTAATTACGGAGTTCCAGTGCCTACCTTCCGGATCCATCATCATCAGATCACTTCGAGGTTAAAATAAAATCCACCAAACCGAATTTCGATCACAGTGGCCCAATGCACAGGAGATATTATAGTACCTAAATATTCACTCTTAACCCGTCTTGCGTGAGATATTATTATTATTACGTAATTGCGCGTTTTACGTAAAGTCACCAAAAAAAACTTTTTCAGATTTTTACCAGGAAAAACGAAGACAGAGACCAAAATTTTCGGCCGAATAAATTTCGCACACCCGTGTGCACAATACGACAATTAAGCGTTTTTCAAGGACATTCCAGTTGTACAACCGTATGTTACAATAGGCGCTCGAGGGGAAGTATTTGAAAATAGAAATGATTCGTGATGGATGAAATATCCCCCGGTTGTAACTAACAGAATACACTGACTACTGAGTTGTACAACTGTATGTACAGCACATGAGTAGATCAACGGAGTACAGTACGAGTACGTACAATGAATGTGTTCCCAAAATGTTTTGTGCGTATGGATGTGTCCACCGTGTAACTATGGTTCATCACCGCAGTGACCGCATGCATGTCTAGTGGTCCGATGATGGAACGGGCTTGGCGGAATTAAATTATGCAATTTCCTAACCATTATGGATCATTTGTTATCTGAAAATAAATAATAATAATATTCTACAACTATCACACAATGCCGTCTAGTCCCAGAGCTTGTTTTATGAGTACTAGACAACTGATAAACATATTTATATATTTCTAAATACATACATATTATAGATAAATTACACCCAGACACAGAACAAACATTTATCCTGGGTGGGAGTCCAACCCACGACATCTGGCATTGCAATCAGGGCCACTAACCACAAGACCAACAGTCAACAAACATCTCGGCTTCTATGCTCAAGACTTTATATTTTAATGTCCTGAAAATACTCCAAGTAAATGAATGATTTCCATAAGGTTTTCCTACCTGTGCATAAGAGCAATAAGAATCTCTTAACAAAAGCCTCTGCTATTATGCATCCCGCTAGGGCCAAGGGGAATTTCTGTAAGGGAAGCAGTTGTCCTGGAATGCAAAGGGCAACTGAAGGACACAGTTATGGTTTCAGTCACACACGTAATCCACGCCTTCTAGCTTGACCCTAGAGTGCGAGAAGTCATTGGATGACTTTGAGTACTTAAATAGTTTTATAGGCCTAGCTGATTTATTCTTACCAGAAATCCTATTACAATTGCAATAAATGGGTTACACCCATTTAGATTATTTTCCATTTCGATACACTTTTTTTTTAGTTTTGGTACATGCTGGTCTACACTATTTTTTCATACTTGTTAATATTGTAATGTGGAAATATTGTCAAACTCTATTATTTTTTTAAAGAGTTTTTTTACAGATTCTTCTTCATAAACAACCAGTTGGAACCGTAAGCTTGTGAAGTTTTATAAATGCCCATGTAGGCCCTATGTAAAATAAGATAATTTGGATTTGAACCAATCGTTAAACCTGATAGCTTAGATTAAAGGAAAGTCCCGTGCAGACAAGAAGTTTTCAAGGAAATTCAAGAATTTAGATGTCATAATTTGTAGCATGCGTACCTCAAGTGGGCTCAGTTTATCTTTAGCTTCATCATTTCGAAGTGTCGATAACACTGAGCTGCTCAAAGCGGCATCGCTTACAAACCACGACAAATTATGTCAACTTTTTTTTTAATTGTGTGTAATTTAGTGCTTGACTGCGATTTCACCTTTTTTTTTTTTTTAAATTGATATAAACCAGTGCTTGACTGCGATCCCACCTGATGGTAAGCGGAGATGCAATAATTGATGGTCAGGCGCACTAGTTTATTAAGAGCCTATTCACTGTAGCCTTGAAGACACCCAATATATAATCGGACGGGAAAACCTCAGCAGGCAAATTGTTCCAGTCCAGTTCCAATAAACGACTTATTTATTTATTTAAACTTCATGCAACATAAAGTACAAAGGCGGACTTAATGCCTTAGGCATTCTCTACCAGTCAACCTAGGATGGTGTAGAGACAATATGGTAGGTGCATAAAAATGAAATTTAATACGAAAAACAAGATAAAAAAATATATATATACATATAATTAAAATGCACATACATATATATTTAATATAATATATATACATATATATTAATATAAAGTAAAGAAAGAAGTTTGCGACTTGACTGCATACGATTTTAGTACACAATTTTACCGCTCAAAGTTAACTTGTAACGACCATTTGATCTCTTTATATCCCCTTCTGTCGATGTCATTAGTCAGACATGCCGGTGGTCTATTTATTAGTACATAATGTACTGCAGGTAATTTCACAATAGTCCACCGATTATATATTTAAGTAAATAGCACAGTTACAGTTTATATTCTGCTTGTACTGAGAAAGGTAATAGCTGACTTTGGGGTGACCAGAAGTTGAGTGTTTTGCGGATATTTTGGTCTAGTTTTTATGGCTGATGACATGAAAGCGAAGTCAAATCGAGCTGGAAATGCTTATATGAAGTCATCAAGTACCCAGTACACCTTCTGTGTGACTATTTTTGTTCTGTTCAATGCAAATATGTAGTAGAAAATAGGATCTATTTCGGGAGAAGGCTAAAATATGATGGCAATGGAAAAAACCATAATTATAAGTCAGAGCGACCTAGGAAATTGCATCAGGATACATATATAATGAATTTAAGAGAAATCTCTTTGAGTGAGGTAATGCACCTGTGGTACTTACCCCTTCTTTTGGTGATGGAATCATCAAATTACTTCTCCCAATCTGTGTAAAGCGAGAGGTAGTATCAGACTTTTACTAAGTAAAACCCACGTGTTCCTCCAGTTGCCTCGGTCACTCTTTCGAACAATTTCGCAACCTTTGGTAGGCATCGAAACTTAGAGATAAAGTCAAACGACGTTCCATATTATGAAAGGAAACTTCAGTCCTGTATCACTCCGTTTTTATGGTCCCCCTATCCGTGCAATAGTGTAGGTACGGCCACTACGGCCAGTAGGTACGCTCGCCCGGGGCCGTCACGATGAATGACCCGCCACGCCGCCCATACACCATTTCACTGGACTGCGCAGACTGCGCTCATGAAAAGACTTTTTTTTCTTTTTAACTTTTTTTTTTGATGAGATGAGCTTCTTTTTTTAAACTCGAATATTGTTTGATGGGTCTGTTTTGTCTTTGTTCTCGTATGTAGGTGAAATGTGTAGTGTGGTTGATTGTAACTTCTTTTGTGTGTTCCTTCTTTTGGGTTGTGGATAAGATTTAATTGTCAGTGGTGTATAGTTACTTATTTAAGTTCTATAATTTATAGGTGACAAATGACAGGTGACATTCTGAAAACTTTGAAAGTTTCTTTCATATATTTTCTTTTTTACTGAGCAGTTACTGTCGCAAAACGAATTTAATTGAGAAATGTGTGGGAATTATCAGATTTATTTAAAAATCTTTTGATATTTCAGCATTAAAATTGATATTTGAGCGACAAATGTAGATTATTAAGTACCATTTTATCAGAAATATAACTTTATTATAGATTCTTTCTTCACTTTGGTTTACATTTATGAAAACCACTTACAGTTACAGGAAAATAAATGTTTGGTATGTAAAAACTTCAAAAGAAAGTTACACACGAAAATCAATCACGCCTGCGCCACAAAGTCTAAACAACAACAACACAAAACGACCCATTCTTTTAATAAACTAGCAAAAAATAACACAAGGGGATCACCGTCACAAACCCCAAAATTATACCATGGCCCGACTATAATCACCGATCACCCTATCTGGGTTTTTTATCGGGGACCCACAAATCTAATATGAGTAATGACGGGATCGCAGAGTGGGCACTATAAAGCGCCTATTTGTGCCCCTTGTGTCAAATCGAACGATTTATTTGAAATGTAATAATAATGTTTTAAGTGTAGATGAAAATGTAAGATTTGGTGAAGTTGGTTTATGAGAAAACAATGGTTGTTACGTGTGCGTAGGTTTGTATATACATAATACTATTGTTTCTGGTAGTTTAAATTGAAAGGTTTTATTCTGGGGGTTTAGTTTGTCTTGCTTTTGCCGGTTTACCAAAGTTATATGTGGAATTTGAATTTTTGACTACATCACCCTATACTAGGTATGACTTCTGTATCCTGGGTGCGTTCACAAACATGTAAACTCACATACAAAAGACATCCAGACCCGGAACACCTATCTGTAGACCATACAAACTTCATTTCCGTGTAGGAATCGTCCCGCGACACACATTTTAGCAGCCAATCCCTCACACATGGTGCCAAACTTGGCGTCAAAAAAATCATTAAGATTTAGGAGGCTGACAAATTAGCTAAATTGGCAATTACAGAAGGTATAAAAAATAACAATATCACCTGATTACAAAGCTGCCAAATATTAAAACAATTGGTTTAAGCATTTTAAAATTCTACCATTGTGATCTTTCCACGCAGCGGCGGCTGAGACGCGAGAGTCTGAGAGGCAGATTTTTGTGAGGCCCTTTTCCTTTTTATAATGTTTCGTAATTCAAAAGTGCGTATTGCTGAAGATTGAAAAGTAATTGCAAAATATAAATTATAATTTTGTAAATGATATAATAAATTTATTAGAAGATTTAGGTAGGTATACAACTTAGCAAAAATAATGACGATAAACTAAGGTGTACATAAATGTCAAAATGGTCTATCATTGACTTCATAATTGTTAACATGTTTGGTAATCTACTAATATAATGGCGTTATTATGAATTTCCGATGGTCAACCACTGACACTCCATTGAAAGAAATGCCATAGAATGGTAATCTCATACATAATGACCAATTAATGTCTGACGTATGCGGTAATCTGCTAAAATTTTGACAGTTCCTTTGATCAGTGACCTACCATTAGAATGTCTTTGTGCAGTCATTGCTTTTAATTTGTTACGAGACAGCTCGATATTGTCATTCTATCACAAGACCATTGACCGACCAATGATCGACCATTATGAATTAGCAGATTACGAACTTTTAGCAAAATGACAATGCGACGCAAAAAAACGAATTTATAAAAATAGCAGACCTGGGGCCCAACCCCAGCCGAAAGACGTCCACTGATGGACATAGGCCTCCTCCGAGTGTCACCACAATTACTGCTCTTGTGCATCTCACATCTATCGGATTCTCGCTACCCTCACTAGGTCGTCCACCTTGTAGGAGGCCTTCTAACACTGCGTCTTCTAGTACGTGGTCTCCACTCCAAAACCTTTCGGCTCCATCAACCATCTGTTCCGCGAGCAATGTGCCCTGTCCATTTAATAACCGATCAACCCCGCATCTATATAACCCCGCTATCCACACCACAGCACTACTTCCATAGTTCCTTCCAACCAATCCAATGTGCCAGCTCCGAAACCACGCCATTCCTCAAACACAGTTTCTTTTTAACCCATCATCAATCAATTAGTCCATCTCTTTTCTTTTTCACCGATTCTTACCTACTTATAGACGAGGATTGACGTTGTATCACTTCTAAAGTCCCGAATCCCGACCAATCAAATCAATCCTATTGACAAATGACGTCATTCCTTTTTCAAACAGTTCATTCAATTAGTCGCGTACTCGCTGGGGCGCGGGCGGCGCGCGTCGTGCGCGGGAGCGTGCGCGCAGCGGGCGCGCCGCGGGGAGCGAGCGGGCGCGACGTGCAGCCTTTGTCTTTGAGCACCTACATGTTAGCTTTTGTTTTAAAGAGGCTGGCTGATTAGGGAAATATGTTTTTTTTACATTGATAAATACGGTTCGCGATATGCTGTTTCTTTCATTGTGGAGTTTTTTTTTATATGGGAATTATAAGACGTCGGGATATACGGTATATAGTATATACGGTTCGCCACATGCAGCTTCTTTCTTTGCGGTTTTTGAAAATAGAATGGTTTTCTAAGCAGGATGTTTTAAAAAAAATATATTGTTAGAAATTTTAAGACGTCATGTTAGCCAGCACGGGTAAATATAAAATGTATTTAAAAAAAAAAAAAAAAGAAAGGCTAGCTGATGAGAAAAATAGTATGATATGTATTTTTTTTCATTAAGGGAGTAATGACGACTCGCAGAACCTTTGCCGTTGGTTCGAGGCGACGAGGGTAGAAATTTTTTTTTTTTTAGATGATCATTACAAACATGAGGTTTTCTTTTTAATTGATTACAAGATAGCTCGCTACGTGCAGCCTTTGTCTGTGCACAGCTCCGTGTTAGCGCGGACTTAAAAAATAGAGTAAGGTTGCCTGACGAGGGCAGCACGTATGTTTTTAATTATTGATTGGGGAATGTCATTATAGGCGCCTCATGGCTCGCAGCCTGTCTTTGCGTTCCTATGTAAAACCTAAATAAAATTTGAAGGATGATGACGGAAATAATGTTTCCTTTTAATTTGATTCAGTGAATCGGCTTCGTGAAGCGTATCCACTTACACTTCTGTGTTAGAAGTAGGTTTTGTAAATAAATTGCTATTTATCTGGTATATGATTGAAAGATTTTGAGAAACGAAATTTACATAGCGGTTAAGGTGTATAGTCCCTTGAACATTTGGCCGGAGTTAAATGCACAGAAACTCGTACTGCTGCCTGCGCCCGCAAAGAGCCCCCTATTGATTGATTTACATATGCTATGTACTGTTTATATTCTGAAGAAGACTTAACCATATTTTTTTTGTGTAAAAATATTTCTGAAGATCAAAGCTGTTTGAAAGGAGTAGAGAAAACAAGCGATAAAATATCGTGTGGTTAAAAAAAGTTTTAGGTAAAAATATTAGTCATATACGTTGAAAAAATCATATGTTGATAATTTTGTACATGAATCTATAATAAACATTTTTTTTTTTCAAATCTATTAAACCAGCCGTTACCGAGTAGGCTTCAGAAAGTCACTGTGTGACTTATGGCACTGCTCGGGAGCTAGTGCCTTAAGTTTAAAGAGTAAATAACAGATTTATTTTAATTTTGTCTCAACAACCTTTGTATTTTTGTTATAAAATCTAAGGGAATACCTTTCCTCAGCGTCACAGATCAGAGGGCTTAACCAAGTAGCGTTAACGATTGTAGTTGATAATCTACAATCGTTAACGCTACTAAAAAACTTCAAATGAATGGGAATGACATCATCTCAACGTTAAGTCAGGACAAAGGAATCGAAGGCGTTACCGACTGCAGAAAGAGATTTGAAACGAAACGTTCGTAACGTGGCTAGGCCTGCAGAAGAGAGTCATTATTTATTATGTACCCTAGGTATAAAGGTACTTACCCAATTTGCAGACGACTTTAGGTCTTGGAGCGATTTCAATTTACTTATCAACACTTGTATCTAGAATATTTACCGCAAAATTATAGGTATTATATTATTCCGATCAAGACCAGTTTAACACACATTAAAAACATCTGCATGTAATAATTACATTATGAGAACTTTATAAAATTATTAAGGCAATTTTTTTATTATACCTCGTGTAACAAACTGGTAACGTTAATAATATAATATTCACACAATTATCACACAACGCCGTCTATTCCCAAGCTAAGCAGAGCTTGTGTTATGAGTCTAGTACTCATAACACAAGCTCTGCTTAGCTACACAACAACTGATGAACATACTTAAATATTTCTAAATACATACATATTATAGATAAATTACACCCAGACATAGAACAAATGATCGTGCTCATCACACAAACATCCATTTTTAAATGAGACACGATAATTTGATTTAACTCTCGAAAAAATGTAGAGAGAAATTCAAAATTCGGGTATTTCTACTTTTAAATAAGCAAAGTTTTCAAAATAATTACAAGTCGACACTCTTGCGCCATCCCATCTTCCTAGCTCATCGTGCTGTGCTGGTGCTGCCGCTGCGGCTGCGGAGAACCTCAAGCGTCGAAAATATAACAACCTCGTCGGTAGTTATATTTTTGAGCCGTTTGGGGTTGAAACTCTTGGGCCGTGGGGTCCGAGTGCTCATACCCTTTTTAAAGAAATATCCAAACGCTTAGTTGACACTTCGCGTGACCCAAGGGCTGGCTTTTACCTTGGTCAGAGATTAAGCATTGCCATACAACGTGGCAATGCTGCCAGCCTTTTGGGCTCACTTCCAGTCGACAGCGATGCGGAGGAGTTTTATGACGCCATATTTTAGTTAGGAGTAGCCGTTAATGTATATATATAGTTTTAATTAGTTAAGTGTTTTTGTATATTATATTGTATATATATATGTACTGAATGAAATAAAGAATAAGAATTACAAGTGGCCAGTACCCTAAACATAATATTTTTTTTCGCATAACTTTCTGAGTGGCCTGGTATAAATAAAATTATAACAAAAAAAAAAAAGAAAATTCTAATGGATGACATTTAATTTCATATTTTCCTGGAGATTTATCATCCTCTTTAGATTATGCCTATTCTGGTACCATAATAACTACGATCCAGATAATAGCCTCCATAAAATTACGATTAGGATTAACGTGCACAGTCAAAATGTCAATTACATATAATCTGGACGTTTATACTTTTTTTTTGGCTTCGCACGTTTTGTGCATGTAGCCAGTCTCAAGCTTAGAAAGATTCAGTCATTTTAAGTTATTTTGAGTTCCGATGTAGAACATTCTCTGATCTCATTCATTGATTGATTTTCATTCTCTTTCTCTGCACTACCCTAAGGTCGACTGGTAGAAAATGCCTAAGGCATTAAGTCCGCCTTTGTACAATGTTTCATTAGTGCATAAAGTTTTAAATAAATAAATAAACATTCATTCGTTTTTGCAGTATTTGGCAGCAAATGTATCGAGTCAGCCTTCTCAGCAAGCTTCGCTGTGGTAGTCAATACTACAATAATTCTCAGCTCCATTTTACCGAAATCACGCCTGTTTCAATGATTTCACATATCATCCAGTCGCACAGACACTTGAGAAACAAAACTACATCAATTTTAATTCACAATGTCTACTATGAATCAATTTGCGAATAATTAAAACAGCCACTGAACTTCACTCGAAGAAGTCCCGCCAAAAAATTCTTATTTTACTACCATAATACTACGATCCAGAGATAAGCTTCTTGCATAAAATTACACTTGGGTTTGGGATTAACGTGCACTGCCGAAATGTCAAAACCAAAAGCAGTTGTAAGAGAGATTATAGAAAATTATTTAAAATCTGCAAAATTCTACCGATCACTTTCAAACATAAATATCTTTTAATAGTTAACCACCACAGTACCCAAGAGCATAGCTTAACTCACGTATACAATAATCATAATACACGATCTATGGCTGCTAGTAGATTCAATATTCCCAGAGTTACCAGATATTGTAAATTAAAATTGGTGTAGTTTTGTACCTCAAGTGTCTGCGCGACTGGACAATATCTGGAATCAAAAAATATATAAAGCTGAAGATTGTAATGTTGGTTGACTTCCTCAACGAAGTTTGTTGATATGGTTGACTTGATACATTTGCTGCCAAACACTATAAAAACATTAGAATATGTAAGTACTTCCATATTCTAATGGTAAACACATTAACTCTTCATACGAAGACATGACTTAAAGGATTTAGAGTAACTAAGCCCAAAAAAATGCAAAAAAAAAATCTCTTTAAAACTATCTTTTTTTTCCAGCTATGAGTTACCCACGATAATTACAGCCAGCACTAACAAGCTAATGCGTAGTGCTGCCAGAATTAATAAAGTAGAGGTATCGAGTGTCGACGCGTGGCCAACAATGAACCAATGGTTTTTTATTCGTGGCCGGTAATGGGTGCCGCGTGGCGATACGAGGGTGTATTGCGGCACGGCCATCCTGAGTGGTACGTTATGATATCGTAACTAAGTACAGTCAAACGGGGTGAATAGGACCGCAGGGGTGAATAGGAACAAAAGTTTGAAGGGGATTTTCGCGTTAATTAACAATTTTTCCCAGCATTTAAGTACTCCTATTTGTTCATTAATTGTAATAAAAACGGATACTTTGATAGAAATCAATTATATAAATACATACCAATGTAAAAAACTTAGCCAAAGTTTTGTTCCTATTCACCCCTGCAGTCCTATTCACCCCGTTTGACGGTACTTGATATGTTCCATTTTTGTTTAGTTTTTATGCACGTGTGTTTTTGTACAAAAAGTTAGTAACTGTGTTTGTGAGGATTAGGGTGAGGTTCTTAACCAGTCATTTGTTTTTTGTATTGTGTTTATGCCATAGAAAATAAAATGTTATTGTCTATAGGTTGGGATATAGACATAGAAAAAAATGTTTTATTTTTAACGGCAAAAAAAAACTATTAGGGTTATCACTGTGCTATATTTATTAACTCACTTGTATAATTATATTTTATTTTATACTATGATGATAAATATGAACATAAAAGAAACCTTAAACTAAAAATTTTAAAAATAAAAACCTGACTGCGTAAAAAATTACTTTAAATAAAAACTGAAAAGAATAAAACAAATTCAATCCAGTAGTGTAGGGACCAATTCAATTGCAATAATTAACACACATAAAATAAGACAAATTATAAATTCTAATATGGAACACATTGACTGCAACAGTCGGGACCCAAAATAATCTTGAATAAAATCTTTCCATCATAGGATATGATGGAAATATTTTATTCAAGATTAATTACCTACATAAATCCGTCCAGTGGTAGATATGAGGTAATAAAGAATATAACATATATACATACTAGTGATGTAAATAATGTTAGATTTCTCACATTCACGAATGCGAATGCAAATGCGAATATTCAAATTCAATATTCGCGAATGCGAATCTTGACTTTCAAACAAAGATGCGCAAAATGTCGTACAGTTTCACATTTCGTGTCAGCCCAGCTTAAACAAAACATAGAAGAGCCAGCCCTGTGCGTCTTTCGGTGCGTGATCACCACTCTAGAACCTTACTTCCCATCGAATGCTTTAATACCTTTTTGTTTGTCAAAAACATTCGCCAAATATTCGCATGTTTCTTGCGAAAGCGAATGTGCGAATAATCGTTACATGACTAATACATACTGACAAGATACGCGCGAAAACGTAACCCTTCTTTCAATCGTTTAAAAAAGCTACAACTGGCCAAGGGAGGAAAGTAAAACAAAGCGAAGGCCAATGAGATAGCCAAGGGCCTCAATTTTTTTTTTTGTTATATTTACAGAATACTACGTGTGTTAAATTTTTATATTACACATTTTTTTTTCATAACTTACATATTTCTTTTCTGGCGTTTAATGTGTGGATGTTGCCTAGGTATTTATTATAATTTACCATTATCAAATAGCTATGATTTTCTAAAAAACATTGCATAGAGGAAAAAAAATACTTTAAATTAAGAATGAAAAATCATCATTTAAGAGCCCGTTTTTTAAACTTAAATACATATTATAAAAACCAATAATTTTCAGATTTTCGTTAAACGAGTTGACAATTCAAAAAAGATAACATTGTAATTGTTCAGCCATGTAACAGCCTAAAATAAAAACAATTTGCCTTTTGCTGGTTCAGAAATTTATTTATCATTCAGAAATCCTTCGCATTGTACATTTTTCGCGGCAATATGCAAAATAAATACCATAAAGTACGCGCCACCTGCCATTTCGATTTGAATTTTGAATTTCGAACGCTTACAAAACTTATCTGCGTGATGCGATTTGCGGCACTCTAGCAATGAAACGATGTAGCGATGCAAGAGGGCGCGAATCGGAGGGAATCGATGCTTGAAATCACATTCGATTGACGATTTAAATGATTTTTGATCCTTTGATGTGTTGTTATTCGATTTTTTTTTGTATACCAGTTTAACTGACTAGTTTCGACTATAAGATAACCACATTCATATTAAAATCTTAATTTGTTGAATAGGTTTACTGTTTAGCTACATTTATTTTAATCGAGTAGTTACTTACTAATTTGACCCAATTAAAAGTAGATAAATAAATTAAAATTCAAGGTATTTCCAGCTCTCAGAAACTTTTATTTCTAACAATTCATTCCATATTCAGAAAGAATAGTAAAGGGATAAAAGTAATCATAGTGTAATTCCACAAGGTATTGTGAACTAATTTTTTTTTTTCAAAATAAGTTACATTCTCCGTCTCGTCATCCTCGAGCACAGATAAAATTTATAATTATCATCTTTTACAAAATACTCCACATTATAATTTGAACATGAATTCATTATTCGACCCGTTCCACCAATCTCCGGGTTGCTTGACGCATCAACGCACCTGTTACGAATCGAATAATATGATTACCATAATCGATTTGGGGGTGAGCCACGCGATGTGCGCTATGATGATACACAACACTACTCCTTTTTGGAGAGTTAGCAAATCATTATCAAACCTTTCCATGAAAACCAAGTGTGTCAGTAAATATCACCTTTTAATGCTTTTGTTAGCATTGCGCAGTGATTGAGGGATTGGCTGCTGCATTGCGAGTCCCGGGTTCGATTCCCGCACGGCACCAATATTTATTTGACCTACAGATAGTTGTTTCGGATCTGTTTTATGTACCTATGTGAGTTTACATGTTTGTGAACGCACTTTACTTTTAATATATCCTTTTTAAACTACGACTATGTGCAGTTATAAACCTCTAAAATATAGTTTTTTTTTTTTTTTAAAGTAGGTATTAGAATGGACGAGTCATTAGATGATTTTGCACCTCAAAGAAAAAAAAGGTGCGGGAAGCCCTTAGACATTTGAACGAATTTTCTAAGAGATTTATTTATACACTTCTGTTTTTTTGAAACCAAAGATCTCTCTCCATATTTTTGACGTTTTCTCCTTTATTTTTATCCTCACAATACGAATTATTTAGCAAAAATTTGAAAATGTAATTTTATGGGAACACAGTTTTGGCTCAATTATTCTATTAAAAGAATAAAGAAAAATTTTGTAAGTAGTAAATTTGTTGTAATATAGGCCTAATAAATCAACAGTTAATATAACCACAATATATGAGATGTTCGTGAAACAGCAATAAATCACTTTTTGGGGATGAATGCGGTCAAATTGCGGCCATATTTCAAGATTACGAATTCTCTATAAAGAGATTTTGATTCTAAATTTTTAAGAATTAAACAAATTTCTCTTTGGTTTTATAAGAAATGCGTAATGAATTGAAAATTGTGTTATTTTATGGATGTGACATTGAGATTACAAATTAGAAAAATGCACGTACAATCTACAGTATCTATCTGTCTATCTTTCCTATAGTATTTAGATAGATGATCCTATTAAGGTACAAAACATTTGGCACTTGACAAAGTGTTATTAGCAGAGGTCGGAATTAGGTAGAGTTAAACATGGTACTTGCTTCGAAATGTTGATATTAATATGGATCATCCTCGGATTTCTAATGAAAAATCCGGTGTGGCTAACAATATTACAAATAAATAATAATAAAAACCTCCGAGATATTTAAGACAAATAAAACAAAGATAATTAACATACAATTTTTATTAGTATTTTTCATTGAAAAAGATCTCTTTACGTCAACTGTGGTGAGGTTAACAATATTATACAATTCCTCCTCCTCGTCATTAATGCAGGAAAAAAATTTTTCTGCTATATTTCTGAGTGTCATAAAAATAAACCTGCTCCTTAAAATTAATCTCGGAATTTGAGGCATATCCACTTTATTCTTTCGCTGTATGAAATCGGAATAAGTATGGATGGAGAGGGAGACCAAAGAAAATATGGATGGATTGTGTGAAGAGTGATATGAAAGAAAAGGAAGGTAGTGATAGCATGACGAGTGAAAAGGCAGAGTGGAAGGAAAAAACGTGTTGCGCCGACCCCAAATAACACGGGACAAGGGCAGGAAGATGATGATCTTTAATTGGTAATTATCTCAAAATTACTGATTTCGAAATATTATCTGAATCACAACTGTTTCCGACCAAAGATGCACACGGAAAATAAAAAAAAAAACAAAAATCGGTAAAAAATTGTACCTCTTTCATTACAACCATTTAACCCCACTTCTCTCGCATTAAACAATAATCACTTTAAAATTTTCGAAATTCTAAATTCTGGGGACTTGCGTGCGTCCAAGCATCCAAGATAGCCGTGCAATCAATCAGTCAAATTATATTGTCTTAGAGATCGAGCCAAATCGTCCCGATCCGGGCCCGAAACTTTACCACGACGGATTAAATTGTTCTAAATGGTACGTAATTGTAAATATATTATAGTATTTTATAGATTGAACACTTATTGCGTTGTTTTTTGTGGGTTCAAGTTGTGGTCGTGACTTATGGCGGAGAGATGGAATGTCGTACACACGTAGCTGTTAGATGTGAAGTGTCGGTATGACTTGGCTTAGGCCTACTGTACACGGACGCGTAGCTTCGTACAAGCGTATTCATCATTATATAATAAAATAATAAGTAATATTTCACAAAAACATATATGCTTGCGAAGTGTCAACGACACGAAGTTGCCACATCGTCGACAGATTTTCACAGAATTGTACCTATGTAAGCTGTGAGCAGGCGTACACCAAGCGTGTAATGATGAATATACGAATATGAAGCTACGCGTCCGTGGACAGTAAGCCTTATCAATCACAGTCTGATCTCCATTTTCCTTGTGTTTCTATTGTCATTATTAACAATCGTAAGTAGGGACAGCGTCATCAACTGTTTACCAGCTAAAGTATTTAATGTGCGAGAAATATTTATCTAATTGATGCAGAGGTCTCTACCTATAGAAATAAATACCTTCTGGAAATATGTGAAACCGAAAATAAACTTTTTTTAAATTTGACTAAGTACTCATAATTTGTCATTTAGGAAATCCTATGAATACAAAAATATTCTTACCAACTTTTTTACTTGGCATAAACCAGGACACGAGTTTTTTTACACACATTATGAGTTTTACAGAATGAGTCAAATAAAAGAAAGAAAATTAATTTATTTTGCACAACACGGCACACACACAATAGTAAGGCAAACACGAAACAAAAGAAAAGAAACGAAAATACAATTGTGTGTCTCACGGCTGCGCCAAAATAGGTCCAGTTCAGCATGAATGCCAGGCAACTAGTGCCTGACGCAGGTTTGCAACTGAACCTGAGGTCGTAATAGGTACAGTTTTGTGAAAATTAGCGTCTTATTGTAGCACTCATACTATCTACGCCAAGAATCGACTTTAGAAACATATCGAAGTAGTCACTACATAAGTACGTTACTAAAATACATTACGAAATTAGTAGGTACTTATAAATTAAACAAAACACGATAATTTACAGCATAATAATCTTATCACCAAATAAATCAACCTATTATCACTAAAAAACTAATACCAAATGCAGTCGTGCATCAAATTTTTTGTACAATCAAAATATGTAAGGTTACAGCCAATCAGCTTATTATCAGATTAGTCGGATGATCCTTTAGTGGAATTATTGTAATTTAGCTTCGTGTTAGGCGATTGTTTTGTTGTTAGGTTGGTACTCGACTAAAATGCTTGGATCGTTTTAAAAAGTAAATTTTGATTGATTGATGTAATTTTATAAATACAATAAGGTGATGTTGGTTTCGTGTGTTTGATTATAGAGAGAGTTGGTTGTTATGGTGGTAATATACACACATTTAAGTTACTTCCTTCTACGTCGAGACCATAGATGAAATTCGAATTCCAATGTTTCAAATTCAAATACATCACAGATATCGACATGTCCAAAACAAACAATTTAAAAACTATTGTGAATGAAATGTTCCCAGGCTATTACTACGATATCGCAAAACTTCATGAAGTCCATAAAAATAAAATTTAACAAATCAATGATACTTATTCAAGAGAGTGCTTTCTCGTGACTTTCAATAAAGCTTAAAAAAAACATTAAGAAATTAAAATACATATAAGAAAAAAGCCGAACTATACAGTCACTATTTTTAAAATATTATACGAATAAAAAAAAATATTTTACATCTTTCTTATTGAACTAGTAAGACAAAATAATTTCAATATTACAAAAGAATATAAGGAAAAAAAATTCAATCCGTCAAATTAAATTTTTTTTTTACAGAAGAACTACAACGAGTTCTTAATGCGATCCATTTGATCTACACTGAACTGTTATAAGGATGGAGCTATATAGGGTTAGCTCCATACCTCTTTCTCGCTCGCTCGACTAACATTTTAACATACAGCAACATCTTGCCATGACTTGCAAGATCCCAGATCATTGTGGATTGCAAAAAAGATTTGAAGTGATCAAATCATAAAACAAACGCGATAATACATAATAATAATACGAAACACACAAACACCCAAGATGACAACAAAACCTCATTATAATAATTCTTCACAAATTCGGTATTTTAATGTTCCTCTAAGTATAGGGTCCTCTCCCACTGATGTCGCGAGCCACGTGTTCCCTGATTACCATAAACACGATGACCCGACATAGTTCAACGCAACCTTTAATTTGATACATAAAATTTTAATAACATAAAAATTATAATTTTCCAACATAATTATGGACCGTTCCGACAAAATGTTAGTGGATTTATATGTTAATAATGTTCGAGAGCAGTGTTATATGATGATTCTTATCAGTTATATTATCAGGCTTGTATCAGGCAGTTTTTTCCGATGTTCGTATTAAAACCTTCTAAGAAATTTCTTGCTGGATCTGTGGTAAAAGAAAAAAAAAGTTGACGTATTAACTGTTTTGATTCCCGCCCAAGTCGTACTTATGAGTTGAATGAGGGAATGGTTCCCGTTGCAAAGCTAAAATAGACTGAGGATTCTTCTGGGTTTTGCTTCTACGATATTTATTCCTGCTGCGGTCTTCCCGTCCGATTATAATATAGGTGTCATAAAGACTAGAGTGAATAGGCTCTTAATAAACCAGTGCGCCTCACCATCAACGATTGCATCACTATTTACCATCAGGTGGGATCGCAGTCAAGCACTAGTTTATAACAATTTAAAAAAATAAAAATTATTATGTACTTCGGTATCTTCTATTTCTGTCAATCGACGAATTTAGGATTTGTATTCCGGTATTTGTATTTCGGTCTGGAGTCCACAACTCTACGTCTAAAGCGCGTAAATTGCGTACGAGTGAGATAAATGTATTAAATAATAATAAATTTATTTCACACAAAAAAAACATCATTTACCTACATCATAAAACTATGAACATATAGGCTTATACAAAGCTTATACAAGGTCACAAGTATATAGGTAGGTAACTCTGACTCCTGAACTAGGTGTGGGCCTGTAATTTAGGAGTCATTGATTCTCCGTAACAAACAAAGCCATAACTATATTACTAAGAGGGCAATTCAAACAGTAAGCAAGTGGTGGCTAAGAAAGCAGAAACTAATTTACTTAAGAAACAAATATAATAAAAAAACAAAACTATATGGTGAGTGTGTATAGGTGTAAGTGTAGAGTGTGTGTAGGTGTAAGTGTAGAGTGTGTGTGAGTTTTTAGTAGTATGTGTCATTCGGTCCACCCCAGCTTCTCAACGAAGGCCAGCAGCGTCTTCGTGTTGCTGACTATTTCGCGGAGAGTACCTGGGTTCATAAAGTACTTTGCCCTACATCCAGCGACCACTCGGCAGCTTAGAAGTGAGCTGCTGTCTCGTCCTCCTCCATGCAGGCTCTGCAGAATGGGCTGTCTGTGACTCCTATGACAGAGAGGTGGTTACTAAAGGTCCCGTGGTCAGTTGTAACGGCCGTCATTTTGACGAATTTAGGATACTTTTACACAGTGACGACTTATTTAGTAATAGTTTTAATTTAGTAAAAAAAGCACAATATTTTGGTGTTATTTTAAAGCGCAGTTGATGTTTCATGAACTGTTGCCAAATAAATTTGATTCTGCCTTCTTTGTCTGTTTCGCCATAAAGGTGGGATGACGGTAGCATCTTCTTCTTTCAGGTGACGTTTCGTTCTAACTCTTATCCCTAGATTAGAACTGCGAGATTTGTTTAAATATTTGGAAAGAATAAAACGAAAGGCCAACTAAATAATCACAGGTGGGTTTTAGTCAGTAAAAGTCTGACACTCCCTCTCATTCCATTCAGAGCGAAATAAGTTATTCGATAATTTCTCACCTCAAAAAAAACCCCTGTTGATCGTATTTAATTGTATATTCAGGAACCTTATTAAAACATTAATACATATTCAAATTAAAAACGTAATTTTAACTACTTGAAATGACTGAAAGTTATTTCTTTTTGACGCAGAATTTTAGCCATATTGACACCCGAGTCCTGTAATGATATTATCAATGCGAGTAAAATAATACGATCAGGTATTGATTGATATTCAACCAATCATAGCATTTACGCGTGATTGGACAATTTGACATACAAATTTTTCGATAATATTCATTCTAAAAAATATTAAGTTATTGGTCGGTGAAGGTGCAATCCCGTTCACAGTACAAAAACTCATAGTTTCCACAAACAATATTTTTATTATTTTGGCCACATAATATGCGGCCAATGACTATGTTTAGCTCAATTACAGGTGTGGGCCAATGGGCCCAATTATAAAACGTTTTGTGACTTACCCGACCTCAATTATGAGAGGTTCCTATTGTTTTTGTGAGATTTTATTGATTTTCTGACCTTTGAGAACTTTTGTCTGGTTGTAAGATAGATTTAATTACAAATTTTGGGATTTTATAACCAAGGTTGTAATTAGTGTGAACCAAGATTTTTAAGAACTTAAAAAAAAAAAACTGTTCTCCATTGTGATCACGATCATGTAGACAATAGAACTAATAAAAACGATTAAGAATAGGATAAACTCGTCACACAATCTTCCAAACCAGTACAACTTCTGAAAGCCACGAGAGACGAGTTCCGGTGGTATATTTTATCAGTTCCTTGGGGCACATTCTTTCAGCTGATGCTCGACTTTCATAAATAATGAATCAGGGTAGTTGATGAAAATAATGTCATTACTTTATTGTTTAACATCAACGGCACCTGATTTAGTTAGGTAACCTATTCGCAATGTAACAATTAAAACAAAATCATCATCAAATCACAGATGAGGGAATATATTTTCTTCTACCGGATCTTAGATCAGCTGAAAATTTATCAATGAACAACAGAGGAGCAGGAAACAATGAGTTGTTAATATTACCATAAATTATAATAGCTATAGAAGTTTATCCAAAAGACTTCTCGATGTCGGGAGTCCGTGTCTACTCAGTGAGACAGTGGTTTGGGGTGGAACTGTGCTAAGTCCATCCCTACTTGAAGTGATATGATGTGGCATTGCTATTGGGATTATGGGAGTACAGTGAACCTGTTTCTATAATTATGTGAAGTTCCCTTGTGGGCAATTTGATGAAGCGCTGTTTCTGACTTCTCGATAAAATCACACCACCTTTTGCCGGTGAGAGATTGATAAAAATCATTAAGGAATAAAAATAAGCTCAAGGATAGAATGAAGAAAAACTAAATAAATGACCGAACTAAAGCCCTGGATTTTGAAGAACTAATAGACAAAGACGGCAGACCATGAAGGAGATGGCGGGCCAGAACTGGAAAGAGGAAGCTCGAGCCCGAGAACGATAGAAGGAGCCGAACAGGCTAATAAAAACAACAACTTATGTTCTAGAAGTGAGCCCTGCGTAAATAGGAGACTGTGCAAAGCCATGATACAAAATAGATTGAGAACATGAAGTAAATTTTGATACAAGTGGAAAAAGTTATTCATTGTGAGACCGAGGCGGCATTTACCCGAACCTTGGCGAGGGTGTTATTGACACGAGGGCTGTAGTGACAAATTTTCACGTGTATCAAACGATATTTTTCAATACACTTACGGATACTTAAATATACGGGAGTTGACGCGCGACTTAAATTGTGGAGGTTGACACGCGCCCTGCCTGATACGATAAATGTAATAAAATTATGGCGAGGCGAGCACGAGCACTTTTCTGAACTTGTGCGAAAAACAGTCAATTGCGTGCCTAAATGTGGTGGGATAAGAGCGAGTTTTCGAGTAAGTGTATTGAAAAATAATTTCAAGAAGAGACAAACAAGTGACAAACAGACTAAAATATAACCGTCGGGTTGAGCAACAAACGAAGTCTTCCGACATTGTTCAATGGAAAACATTATACAGGTAAATCAATCATTAATAATGATAGATTATAAACGTGTGTAATTTTCTGAGAATTTATGCAGATGCGTCACCTTGGCCCTGAACTGCCAACGCCATTCACACCAGAAGACGAGCTAATGTCACAAGAATTTGTAATAAATAACCAGAGGTCGGAATTAGGTATAGTTAAACATGTACTTACACCGATTTCATGCAGCTAAAGAATAAAGTGGATATGCCTTAAATGCCGAGATTAATTTTAGAGAGCAGATTTTTTTTTATAGCACTATCAGAAATATAGCAGAAAAAAATTCTTCTTGCATTAATGACGAGGAGGAGGAAGTGTAAAAATTTGGTTGACGTAGAGTCTTTTCAATGAAAAATACTAATAAAAATTATAGGTAATAATTATTTTTGTTTTATTAGTCATATCTATCTCTGTGGTTTTTATTATTATTAATTTGTAATATTCTTGGCCACACAGGATTGACTGCCTTAGACAGACTTGTCTTAGTCAGACTTCGCAGACTTGTCTGCGACAAGACTGTTGTACCGCCAAAGTCGGATATATCTGACAAACACCCTCGTGTTTATTCCGCCAGGGTCACACATCCACGACCAAATTCTCCATTTCGTTAGCTCTTCTGTCAGCTATGGGATTGAAGAGCTAAACGAGATAGAGTAACCAGTACCGTATGGAACCCTAAAAAAAGTCTTCTGCCAGATACGAACGAAAAATATTTCCCGCAACGAAATTAATCAGAAAAGAACCCGGGATAGAAGGTTTCTGGGTACTTATACATGACAATTACATGACATTATCATCAGTATCGAGGCCTAATAGTGAGTATCACATTATAGTCGAGTAATAGAGGTGTATCGCGTGCCTCGACTCGTCCCCGATCCCCGAATACCCATGTAATTGCAGACGCAGTGAACACGAGTCTCCGAATATTTCGAATTTTTACCAAATTATACACTAGTTTCAAGGAATTCTTAAAAATTATTGCTGAGAGGTGATCTAGTGTTGATTTTGTTTTGTTTTTTAAATAACTGCACGTATTAGCTTCGTCTACATTCCGAACGAAATGAAATCGATGATTAATCAGAAAAGGATTTGAAGTTCTGAATTGAGTTTGTAAAAAATGTGATTTATTGTTAACGATATAAGATTTATTTGGTATAGCTTAGTATTATCTACATGTTTTGTAAACGGCAATTCGATGACCATGACGTTCAAAGTATTATTAGAAGCTGCATCATATTAATTTTAGCTTAAAAACTACCAAAAAAATTACCTATTAATATTTTAGACTCCATAAATCCAGAAATGCGTTACGAAACGCTAATGATAAAAAATGGCGACCTATAAAAAATTACAAACGACAATCCAATTCTTAATTTAATTTTTTCAACTTTCCGAATAAAAAATACCGTTACAGAATTACTCTAAATTCAAAAATTTCTAACGGGATGCCGCGAGACTAATAGGTCGGCTAAAACAAAACGACATAAGTAAGAAAATGTGAATTTATCAAATCGAACTGACAGTTTTGTAATTTTTAATTGATGACCCATGGGTCGGGTCGCCGCGGTGAATTAGACATTAATGAGCTGATAATGTGTGAGGCCATTTTTTTGTCAGAAGTTTTTAGTTTTTTTTTTTTTTATTATAATCTTTTGTGAGGTACAGTGTGTGTTTGTAGACTTCTGTAATGCCTAAAGGCGTATTATGTATAATGACTTCTATTATGGAGACTTTTGTTTAATTTTTGCTTATACTGATTTTAGTTTTTATTTTATGCGTGCTAACAGTAATGCTAGACTATGCTGCTAAAATAATAGGTTTTTGCAGCAACTAAGCGTGAACATTTCTAGCAGCACTTGTACTTACCTACCTACTTACTTCTTACGCTCATAATTTGAAATTATTGACACTGTTAAATTTATGTAAGTACGTACAATAAATGTTTAGAATTACAAATTTAAATACGTAATCAGCTTCATCAATAAAATAATTTACGTTTTACCGTGTTCAACAACAGAAAAAGATGATTCTAGAAATACAACATATCTTTTATCCCTTCATGAACATATTTTAGCCATGTTAAAATTAATTTCTTTTCATAACAGCTCCATATTATTATAACAACACACCCAATTAAATAAATTAGCTATTCACATCAAATAAATGCGTTATTATCCTTTTGTAACTCAAAAGGGGCTTATTTCGCCAACTTTCGATATAATGAGAGTTTCCGAAAACATTTCCGCGCCAACCAAATGTCCAACACCTCGGGGTAGTTATTAAACACACATGGGCCAGGCGTGCGTTTCCACAAGAAATTAATTATCACGAATTATTCGCGATGGCAAACCCGAAAAATTGTCAATGTCGCCACCGCAACGCAAGAGTTGGACCACACAATGGTTTGACAGCTGTCATTTGACATTTTTTTGTTTTCTTTAATTAGTTTGCTCAAGGGAGTTAGCGTTTTTTGGTTTATTATTGTTTTTGGCACTTGTCACTTCCTTATTTCAAAGTTAAGTGCAATCTGTATGCCCTACGTGGCTTGTAGTAAACAAAAATGAAATACTGTTTCTCTAAGAACACCTTAGAAATATTAACTCCGAACGAATACTTACTCAAATTAGATCAAATTAAATATTTTGCCACAGGTACACAGAAAGACATAGAAAGTGTATAAAAATATATACAAATTTATATTTCAGAGCAAGTTACAGCGATTGAGAAAAGTTTTCTTTGATAAAATATGTACGGGAACAAATAGTATTCAACAATATAATAAGAAAAAATCTATTTCAGATTTCTAAGTTAGTGTAACTATTCTAACATACTTATGTATGCCTAGCTAGGTATATACGCTATATAAGTTAAAACAAAATATAAAATGTTTTATTCCTCTAACAACTAAGTCCCTTTCTAATTTTATTCTTCCTTACATTGTTAGGTAACAATGTATTCGTAGGAAGAGGATCTTCTCCCCTTTGGGGTTCAACCCTCAACAGGAAAACCCGAAATCCGTTCCCCACACTTTTCCAAGATAAACATAGTAAGATGCGTCCAATGTATGAAGGGAGGTGCTCGGAATATATTAATAACGACCTCCTTCCTATATGTTTTCACTGTTCTGTACTTCTGAGACCTTGTAGTGTACGCATACCGATAGATACCTATTTTATGTTGTGGTATGTTTTGAAACGGTCGGTACTTGAAAAACAGTTTTGTTTTATAGTGTCTTTTTATAAAGGGCTTCTTTTTATACCTATTGAAATTGAAAGTTTCTTTTGAAAGTATTTTAATGCCAAGCCTGCCAAGTTGGCGTTCAAATAAAAAGGATACTGTTGAATAGTTTTTATATCGAAATAAGTAAACTTTACACTAAAAAAGCCTTTTCAATGAACACATAAAGTAAACAGGTGGTATTAACAATACCAACAAAAATTTAAAAAAAAACTTAGCGCAACGAATCCAAACACGCTGACACCGAACCTACACAAATAGCAGCAAAAAGCGAACAAAACGATGCGCCCGCGCAAATCTGACACAACGGAGGTATCCACTACAAACGAGCTATTCAAACATGGAACACAAACGTCACGTATAACTGCTCACTTAACCCTACAATAGCCATAAAGAATTACAATTAATCGCCGCGACGAGAAATGCCACCGCGCCGGTAAAAAAACGTCAAAATATTGTCGGTAGATGCGACACGGTACCCCCACCGGCGGCTACCGGGTAGCCAATAGGGAGGCGCGGTCGAGGCCCGCTACCGCTTTTTAGCCAATGGAGTTCCCTGGGGCGGAGCCTCGAGCTACGCACGGTGTTTCGCCCCCAGCTAAAACCTTTTCGCCTGCAGTCGTTTACAGATAAGCCCGCGGGATGGTCGATTATTATTACATTTCATACGCGTGATTCTGTGATCTGCTTGCGTCGCCTCGGGCGCTTACCGAATCGATAGCGATGTACAAAGCGAAGTGCGATACTAGAATTAGTTTCGGAGATATGATAGACCTTGCGTTGTTGTGATATGGTAGAGACATATTGTGCGTTCTGTGATATGTTTGCCTTAGTATAGATATAGCGTGCGGTATGAACCTATATATGCAGTGCCATCGTGAGGTATGGATGTATCTATCTTATATGCTTGAGTATCTACAGCGAGATGAAGTCAGCATCTAGTTAAGGCTTGTGATGGATTACAGCGATGTTTGCTGATTGGTCTAATAAGTCGGTGCATTTAGATTCTAAGTTTGTACAGCTAAATGATAAACTATATGAGTAAATACTCATACCTATGTGTAATGATGGTGGATTGATTACTATCGTCTGTACATGAATAATTGTTGGATTTAATTGAATACAATTGTGACATGTTTTATCAATATTTGTCGCTAAATCTCCAAAATTATAAAAAGACATGTTTGTGTTTTGTGGTAATTCATTTAATTTTATGAACAATAATACATTTGCTTGCTTCCTCGTTACCATTATTAGATACTTTTTTTGCTTCCGGTACTAAATACGGAATAAATTCTGCAGCGGCGGCGTAGCAGTCGAAGGGTTAAACTAATTTAAATTATATTCTGTAAAAGTATTAGGTAATCTAATGAAATTAAAAAAAAATCCTTGGAAATTATTTATATTTTTATTAAAACTTTATGCACTAGTAAACACTGTACAATAAATTACAATAATGAAATTCAATTATCGGTTAGTACCCTATTTATAAATGGTATTAACACATGTATTTTAACTTGCATAAACAAATTAAATAAACATTCGAGCCAAACAAGCAAATACACAACGCAAACATATTTTGGTATAATAAAAGAGAAACATTTAAAATAGAGTAATATTATAATTTATATTCAACGACAAAACCACAATTAAATATATTTTTAAAATAAAACCGAACTTAGTGAGAGCGAAGCGGCCGTTGCTACATTTAAAGCATTCCATCAAAGGATATAATTAAATAGTCCGTATTCTTCTCTAAGTTATACTTTAAACTTATAATTGGCGGTCCTCAACAAAAATTACACGCGAGACATCCTTTTGTAGCTCGGCTACACAAACTGGTTTGCTTTTTATAGAAAAAAATTAAAAGGTCGTTTAGAAAATTTAACAGAAACTATCTTTAAATAGTTTTTTTTGTTACCTAATAATTATGTGAAATAAATAACTTATACGAAACAATAATAAATAAATCTGGGTTGTTGCTTTTTAGCATTTATGCCACTTTCGTTGTTAGCTTCTAAAATGTCAATTTTTACGAAAAATACATTTCAAATGCCAATTTTTACCTAATGTTATATTCCTCTTTTTTAATAATTTTGTTTTTAGAAGCTTAGTTTCTTACCGGCCAAACACCAGATAATTTTAAAATAAGTAGGTACCTTACCTTACATATATTTCATAATTAAATTTTATCATAATCTAGTTGACCCCGTGATACCGAAAGAGATCGGATTCTGCTATTGTCCATAAAGTTTATTTACAAGGCAACATAATTTAAGGCTCATATGTATCATTTATTATCTTGGTGTACAATAAAGTATATATAAATAAATATTTTTTAATTATTCACAAATTGATTCCTAGTGGATATTGTAATGTAGTTTTGTTGTATCTCAAGTGTCTGCGCAACTGGACAATATGTGAAATGATTTAAACTGCATGTTGTAATGAACTCGGTAAAATGGAGCTAGCAATTCTACTGTAGTGTTGACTATCTCAGCAAAGTTTGCCGGAAAGGTTGACTGCCAAGTACCTACTACAAAAACATTAGAATGTGACTATTTAGAAACGTGTAATCTCTATTATTCCGACTGAAGAACTTTGTATCTATGGCCAAGGAATAAATTAATAATAAAAAAGTTTTCTAATGTCAGGGGAGTTGGGACTGTTGTCAAGTGATTTAATATTTAATTAGCCACTGCTAGCGGCTTCGCTCGCGTGAAAGCCGGTTTTTTCATACAATCCCCGTTTCAGTTTGGGGGTGAATTTTGGAAAATCCGTCTTAGTGCTCGCCTACGTCATAAAAGGAAACCTTTTGCAAAATTTCATGCTCAAAGGCTGCAGTTTCGACTGTGCATTGATATTTTAGTCAGTCAGTTTCTTCTTTTATATTTTATATAATATAACAGATAATCAAAGTAAAGTACTTCCAAAGAATAAATCAAAAATGTAACGCACAAAATTATTTAATTATATTATTATTTTCGCCTTCTACAATGCCTTAAATTATGCAGTGATAAATTGTCGTCATTTTCTAAGTAATAACCAATTTCCTCTACACGGATTCTCACAAGCGGAAATTCTGCTTATAAACCTCGTATGTCCATGCCAGGCTGCGATTAATATTTCTACACAAATTATTATAATTCACGGGCAAGTAATTTTCTGAAATAGCCATTTAAGTTCGGATTTAATCAGTACTACGCTTAACACCCTCGAGTGGCGTGTGGCGGCGTTTTGTATCGGCGTTTAGTGGCCAGTGCTGGCCACAAGAAGCGAGCAGCGGCAATTTGTAGCGTGTGGCGGCCACCGGCGTCAACCGTGTGCGGCGAATCCATATAAAATGTATGAAACCTACAGAAAATATGCCAGTGGTAGAGTTTTTAGATGTGGCCTGTGGCCCGTGTGCGGCGACCCTTATTCATAAAAATCTCAGAAGAAACTAATTTGTAAATTCTAAATTCAAAGTCTCTAAAAAATTACTTGTAAATTCTAAATTCAAAACCTTTAAAAAAAGAATTCAGATTAAACGGAGCAGAGATTTTTTTTTTAAATAAATAATAAGTACTTATTTATCATTTATGTAATTAATTTTTTCGACCTGTATCAAATACAGCGAACCAACCATAACGTAAAGCTAGACTGTGATCGGCTTCCTTCTACATTCGGAAATCCGGAATTGAGATCGGATAGGTACTATCCGTGCCTGGCCCGACGACCCGTGTCGACCCGCCCGCGCCGCCGCGCACCGTCGCGGCGCGTTCCGCAGTAGAGGGAAGGATGAATCACGGAGCAAGTACTGCTCCGTGGGATAAATGTTTTTACTAGTTTTAAAACCAAAATACAATAAGATAAAGCGTTTTTTTTTCATTGAATAGAAATAGAATAAAAATCTTTTACAAAAAAAAATAACCGACTTCACAAAAAAAAAAAATACTAAAAGGATCAAAATAACTTTAATTTCCGAAGTCGGTGTTACTCGGTATTGTTTGTTTCTTATTTGACACCGACTTCCGAAATTAAAGTTATTTTGATCCTTTTAGTGTTTTTTGTTAGTGAAGCCGGTTATCATTATTTTTTAATTTTTTTTTATTTCACATTTTTCAATTGTTTTTCACTTATAAACAGAGTGCCTATTTCTCATGAAAATTCCAATTAACCCAAACACTGCTAGGTTACATTGTTTTATTATGAAGTTCCTGTGTCTATCTTCCACCTTCCGGTTCCATCATCAGATCAGTTCGATAGTACCTTATAGCCAAAGTGTATCACAGGACCGTTCATTGTGATGACATTTAGGGGAGGCCTATGTCCAACAATGGACGTCTTTCGGCTAAAACGATGATGATGAATAACATATTACTCTCTATCTGGCTCGAAAGGAGAAAGGGGACACCTTTACATAACAGTAGAACACAAAATAGGCTACTAGATAAAAAAAATACTTTGTATATCTCAACTTACTTTATCTCTGAGTGACGTAGAATCGAAAACTTGTGCCTATTATATTTTCGATTTTTTGAATCAAATGTAAGTTTACATTTAAAAAATCAAAAACATTTTGGGAACACATTCATTGTGCGTATAGCTAAGCAGTGGAATTCCCTACCCGAGTTTATGTTTCCTGATAGCTACAACTTGGAGATCTTTAAGAAAAGAGTGAATAGATTACTTCTAGGCAAGCGTGCTCCATCGTCGACTTTATTGATTACAATATTAATTGTATAAATAATTATGTACAAAATAAATGTAACGTAATAAACGCACATTCTGAAAGTAATAAGTATGCGCAGAATCGGCTATTGAATCGATTTCAGCTATTTGGAAAAAAAATGTAGGTAGAATTTTTTTTACCTTAAAATCAACAATAATGTTGATCTAAAATAATCAAGAATTATCTATACTAATAATATAAAGAAGTAAAGTTTTTTTTTGTTTTTATGTTTTTTTGTTTATAGGAAGTAATCTCTACAAGTACTGGTCTGATTGCTAAAATTTTTTTACCTCCAGCAAACTGCTTTATTACTGAGCAACATAGTCAAAAGCTAGTTTTTATATTTAAAAAAATCTGAGATAAGTCTGGATTGTGTCACTAGCGTGTTTGTATTGCGTGCGTAGTATACCAATACCGATGAACTAGGAATGTATTACGTCAATGCCCTTATTAATTGCATAGGTAGGTACTATTATGATATTATTTTTTTTAAGACACTCCTTAAGTGCATTTAAGTAAAATTTCACTGAATAAAGTGTGGTTATAATTTAATTTTCTAATTAGGATGTATATAGGTGCGCATTATTCCGGTTACATATTGTAGGTATATAGAATTGATTAGTATAGATTGCACCACGAACAACCTGGCCAGACCAAGCCGGGGCCTCAAGTCTGCTATTACAAAAGTGTCAGAATGGTCTATCATTGATTTTATAATTGTTGATTTTGTCAAGTTTGGTAATCTATTAATATAATGGCGTCAATATGACTTTCCAATGGTCAACCACTGACACTCTATTGAAAGAAATGGCATAGAATGGTAATCTAGTACTTAATGAAAAACAAAATATGTCTGACGTAATCTGCTAAAATTGTGAAAATTCCATTAGAACGTCATTGTGCGTTCATTGTTTTTAATTTGTTACGAGACAGCTCGATATTGTCATTCTAACACAACTCTATTACGAGCCCATTAACCGATGAGTGATCGATCATTATGAATTAGCAGATTACGAACTTATAGCAAAATGACAATGGGATCGTGTTGGAATGACGAATTTAGTAAAAATAACAGACTTGAACCCCTGATCTTATGACGTCACTTCATATTGTGTTCCAAGCAAGCTCTAATAAAAAGTAACACAAGAAACACAATTTTTTTTCTTCACTGTAATCTGCTCCAGTAATTTTCGAATTTCACATAATTGAAATTACCTCTACCATAATTACCAGTATTAAAATAATTTCTTCATGCCTATTGTTTGTTTTTGGCGCATTAAAAAGATTAAACTTTTACTTAAAATCGTAGAAAATTTTTGTTTGCAAGTTGCCACAATTTTCTTTAGCACTTATTGATTCCATGATCAATTTTAAATCCTACAATAGTGGATTTTTCATTTTTCACAAGTGTGTACCGAATGTGTCATGGCGGCAGCGTGCTCTCGCGTCCAGCTCTGGATCAGGCCATACTCCGGCGCGAGAGAATATGGGATGCAGACGCCTCGTTCCGCGAAATAGTAATGCTAGTGAAGAAGATGGCCGTTACCGTGAGGAAACGGACCTTCTCACACCCCAACCGCCGCTACAGAAGACGCCCCGGGAGTCGCAGGGTGATGTTCGGCCACCGTAGGTGCAGGCTTGCGGATGATGAGCAATGGGTAACTCGCCGTCCGGCCGTCCTGTAAAAACCGAGGCTGAGTCGTCGATGGCGCGTAGTTGTTTCATGCATGTGTGTGTATCTTAAAAAACTGGGCAAGTGCGAGTCGGACTCGAGCACTGAGGGTGCCGTACAAACTTACCTATGTAAATAGTTCAATTCCCGAATGGAGTCTCGAAAATCACAAAAAAAATAGTTGTGACGTAACAACAAAATACAGTTTTCAGATTTATTTCTATACCTGTGCTTTAAGACCTTGCTTTATGCAAAATTTCGGGATTCTGGGTCAACGGGAAGTACCCTATGAATGCTTTCCTCGAGAGTGTTGAAATGTACATTTTTTGAGACTTAAAAATTTTGATTTTTTTTACAGCTTCAAGAGACCGCAAACTTGAGTATGTAGTTTTAATATCAACTCAATACCTCCACACGTTCCCGAGATAAAGGTTCTTGACAGACAGACAGACAGACGGACGGCCAACAAAGTTATCCTATAAGGGTTCCGTTTTTTGCTTTTGAGGTACGGAACCCTACAAGTATACACACGAAAGAGATGCCGTAATGCAAAGGGCAACTGAAAGACACAGGAAAGTGTTACTGAGTAAAAGTCTGACACGCCCTTTCGCTCCACCCTATTTTGTCCCACCTCAAAAAAGAGCCAGACGCTTTACTTTTTGTAATTTATTTCATCCCCACTCTCAAAACGGTGAAACAAAACATCGTGTGGAAACCTGGCATGTCCTAGGACTAAAAATTCGAAGATGACGACGTGACTTTCTTCAACCCGCACTAGACCCGCGTGGTGGATTACGGTCCATTCCCTCTCCTAGAGAGGAGACCTAAGACCCAGCACAGGAGAGCTAGCTATTTCCACATTCTTTCCTATCTGACGTTAAGGTAACAGGCAAAAAAGCCGACATACCGTGACTCCATAAATTCGCATCGCTATTGTCTACGGCCGTCGGACTTCCAGGCAGGTCTGGGTAAGCATCTGGTATGACTTAAGACGAGTTTCTAGATTGAGTAAAAACAATGCAGTAATGTTAGCAAGGCGGCCGCATGCGCGAGAGATCCCGATCCCGATTTGCGGCCACTGTACTTACTGTGCGAACAATGAGTAGCTCGCCGTCCGACCGTCCGGTAACCGTCCGGACCGAGCCCAAGTCGTCGACGGATAAGAAAACTGTAGGGGCCCAGCAGGGTCGAAGAACCTACTGGGGCCATGGGTTCGCTTCTGAAAAGAAAACACGGCCCTGGAATGCAAGGCAACGAAGGAATATAGGAGTGGGTTTTAGTCAGTAAAAGTCTGATACGCCCTCTCGCTCCGCCCAATGGCGGGAGATGATATTGGATGATTTCCCACCTAAAAACAAAACTGGTTGCATTGGCCCGTCGCATTGACTAACCTATTTCACGTACTAGTGAACCTAAGTATTTAATTTGTGTTTTTTGTTTTATAACTTGTTTTTTTTTTTAACTGTATCCTTTCCCGTGTTAAAATAATTAGGTATCTATTTCTGTTACTTTATGTAAGTACTTAAGTGATTTTTCGTTTAGTGGATTTTTTTTATTGCCGTATACAAATAAATTTCAAGGGTTTGAGTCAAATGTTCTTTCTCAACAATAATTACTTTTTGTTCCGCCTCATTCTTAATTTTTTTTAATTTATTTAATGCATGTTGGTTGTTTTTGAAACTTAAAGGGGATTTTGGCGCGATTTCTTCGAGTGAATTTCAGTGGCTGTTTTAATTTGCAAATTAAATCCTAGTGGATATTGTAATGTAAAATCGGTGTGGTTTTGTATCTCAAGTGTCTGCGCAACTGGACAATATGTGGAATCATTGAAATAGGCGCGTCTCGGTATAATAGAACTAAGAATTTTACTGTAGTTTTGGCTACCTCAGCGAAGTTTACTGAGAAGGCTGAATCGAAACATTTGCTGCCAAATACTACAAAAACATTAGAATGTGTTACACCCGCATTCTAATGTAAAACAAAAGAATAATCTATGTTATTCGAATACGGAAGACTTATTACGCAAGAAAACATTGACGAAAGACTAGGCGATATCGTCGAACGACTATAGCCTTCCCTAATGGGTAAACAAAAAAAAGGAACCTAAAATTTGTCATGTCTGTTTTCAGCAAGTAGTTCCAGATACTGCCAACGCTCTCACCAGAATTATATTTAAACAAATTATCTTAAACCTTCCAAGAACCCCAAAGTCTCAGTACTCAAAAAAATCTAATAAATCCATTATCTTATTCAGATTGAAGTAATAACTAAATTAATTTCCACATAAACAAAAGAGAATTAAAATCCAAAAAGGAAATAATCTCGAAACGAAATGAAAGGCATTATATTTTTTATGGCGGTGTTCGCGATCCCATTAAGTCGCTGTCATCGCTCGTTGATAAGATTTAAATTAGCCGCACAATAAAGCTCCTGTCAAATCCGCCATTAATTTCGAATTTTGAATTTGGAACAGAAGCGGTGTTTGATCGCAACACACTGGCTGGTAAAGTGGCCTCTATGGTTCGAATAAAACGGCGCGGCGGCGGTTGATTTAAATGGTTATGGATTAAAGCTTGTGCTTGATTAACGTACAAATGATGAATATTTAAAACTGAAAATACGAATAACGATACGCATAAACAAAAATAAAACATCTTGTATTTGGTGTTGACCTATCAATCAGAGTTTAACTTGAACCACATACGGAAAATAAGTAGTCAATCGCCAGTTAATAGACAAAGCACAAACTCGAATTCATTTATTTCAATTATAGAAAATTTGAGTCATCTCTCGGATATCTATGGTCATTGAGTGTTGCCAGCACCTGATCTTCCTCTAACTAAGCCACACTGCGTCACATTCCGGGTTCGCGCCATAAAAGGTGTCCGAGAGTAATTTTAAACTAATTAATTTTGCTTCGCCTGTCAACTTTTGAATAACACTATTTGGACTTCAATTGTCTCCATACCAAATATAAAATAATGGCGATGTTGATGAAACGCCACACACGAATCCGTGCTGCTTTTTATAAAATCTGAATGCACAACCATAAAGTTTTTTAGATTTTTTTGCCGCTGAAATGGCTGCAATAAATCAGTTTTTTTTTGCTTTGTGAGCAGTTTTTACTTAGGTATTAATATTAGGTTCATTGTCAAATGTTTATGCTGTATCGAATAGCTAAATCGCAAAAATAAGAAACATAAATGCGGCAAGCTTCTTAGATTATTTAATGAGTAGGTAATACTGAGGGCAACTATCATGGGTATATTATAATAAAGTTGTGTCAGGAATTACTAGTTAGAATTGAATGGCTAAAATTCTGTTAGTGTTTGATAGCCCATTTATCGAAGAAGGTTAATAACGTCAAACGGATTAGTTACCAAAGAAATAGGTGAAACCGCGTGGAACAGTGAGATAAAAAAAAAGATTTTATTTGTAGATATCTGTTACTTGTATCTGTAACATTAACTACTGCAAATAAAAGACTGACCTGGCAGGCCTGTTGGTCTAGTGGTTAATGGCCCAGACTGTTACGCCAAAGGTTGTGGGTTCCATTCTTACCCAGGAAAAATTTTTGTGTGTATGTTCTATAGCTGGGTGTAATTCATCTATAATAAATGTATTTAGAAATATACAAGTATGTTTATCAGTTGTCTGTATGGTGTCGGACGTAAAGAATAGCACCATCCCATATCTTCCCGTGGGTGTCGTAAGAGGCGACTAAGGGATATTTAGATTCTGTGCATACTACAGCACCTTAGGTCACCCCGTGGTGTCGGGTAAACTACCAACAAAAGCATTCCCAAGGAGGGTTGGTGTCAGGCTGGCGGCCGACTTTAAAATAAAACTTGCCAAATCCCATAGCAACATGTTCGGTCATAATAGAATGCGCGATAGGGCTAGGGCGTACCCCACAGGCGACGCGCAGGGGCAGCACCCGGCTCCTGTGGGAAATGGACTAGGGTTGTTGCACCACCTCGGGCGGGTGCAACGTAAGAAGCTAGCTCGGGAAATGAGATTGAGGTATGCAAGTTGGAATGTTGGGACTATGACTGGAAGGGCCAGAGAGTTAGCGGATGTATTGAAAAGAAGACGGATAAATATAGCATGCTTGCAGGAAACTAAATGGAGAGGAACAAAAGCGAGAGAAATTGGTGAGGGATATAAGTTCTACTACTGTGGAAGTGATGGAAAAAGAAATGGTGTAAGAATAGTGTTAAACAGTAAATTGAAAGAAAGCATGATGGAAGTACAAAGGATTAGTGATAGATTTATAGTTGTGAAAGTTATGTTAGAGAATGTGATGTTGAATGTAGTTAGTGTGTATGCACCACAAGTAGGATGTGATGAAACGGTGAAAGAGAAGTTTTGGGAGGATTTTGATACAGCGTTAATGAACATCCCTGTTCATGAAGAATTAATAGTTGGAGGTGATTTTAATGGACATGTGGGAAGAATGAAAGGTGTTTATGAAAGAGTACATGGGGGATGGGGTTTCGGTAGTCCGAACAGTGAAGGAGAGACATTGCTGCAATCCGCTACTGCATTTGACCTAGCAGTAGCCAATACGTGGTTCCAGAAAAGAGACGAACACATGATCACGTACAAAAGTGGTAATCATAAGACCCAAATAGACTACTTTTTAGTTCGGCGCAACCACTTAAAGCACGTCAAAGACTGCAAAGTACTGCCAGGAGAAGACCTAGTCTCACAACACAGACTCCTGGTTATGACATCAGTGGTCAAAGTACTGTCTACCAAATACAAAGAGCGTCCTCCCCCTAAAATAAAATGGCATATGTTAGAGAAGAATGATTGTGCGAAGAAGTTCAGGGAGCGAGTGGTGGACAAAATGATAGAGATGGGAGACATGAATGATCGAAGTATAAATGAAAGCTGGAATGAGATGGCTGAGTGTATCAGGCATGCAGCGAAAGATATTTTGGGAGAGACGAGAGGAAAGGGCATAATAGATAGGGATACATGGTGGTGGTCGACAGAAATTCAGAGTGTGTTGAAAGAAAAGAAGAAAAAATTCAAAGAATGGCAGTGCGTAGAGCCAGGAAAGGCTAGTTTAAAAGGTGAAAAAAAGAATGAGTATGACCTTTTAAAGAAGAAAGCTAAGAAAGCCGTGGCAATAGCAAAATCGAAGGCCCAGGACAAACTATATGACACACTGGACAGTCCTGCAGGCCAAAAAGAGCTATACCGGCTTACTAGAATAAGAGAGAGAAAGGCGAGGGATGTTTGTCAGGTAAGATGTATGAGAGATGAAACTGGAATGGTTCTATCGGATGATGAAAAAATCAAAAAGAGGTGGAAGGAATATTTTGAAAGACTGATGAATGAGGAAAATAATTGGAGTGGGGCGTTAGAGAATAAACCAGTGAATGTGGGATTAGTGCGAATTGTTAATATGGATGAAGTCAGAATAGCAGTAAATGGAATGAAGAATGGTAAAGCCATTGGTCCAGATGGAATACCAGTAGAAGTGTGGAAGTTATTGCGAGTGGATGGATGGACGTGGTTAGCTTTGTTCTTCAATAAGTTGTTGCTGGAAGAAGCCATACCTGATGAGTGGTGCAATAGCTCTTTGGTGCCAATTTTTAAAAACAAAGGTGATGTGCTTGAGTGCAACAATTATAGAGGAATAAAGCTAATGTCACATACTATGAAAGCCTGGGAGAAAGTAATTGAAAGGAGGCTGAGAGAAGAGAGTGAAATTTCACAAACCCAATTCGGTTTTATGCCTGGTCGGGGTACAACGGATGCCATTTTTGCTATACGCCAGCTGTGCGAGAAATATAGAGGTGCGCATAAAAACTTGCACATGGTATTCATTGACCTCGAAAAGGCATACGACCGGGTACCTCGTGAGGTTCTGTGGTGGGCCCTTAAAGAGAAAGGTGTGCCTGGGAAGTATGTGCAGTTGATCCGAGCGATGTACAGTCGATGCAGTACCCAAGTCCGGTCTACAGTGGGCACCACTGGCAGCTTCAATGTGGCAGTTGGCTTACATCAAGGGTCGGCTCTCAGCCCTTACCTCTTCCTGATGATAATGGACGCTCTGACGTCGGACATTCAGGAAGAGGCTCCCTGGTGTATGTTGTTTGCCGATGATATTGTGTTGGTTGCCGAGAGTGGCCTAGAGGTCCAGAACAGATTGGAGGTGTGGTGGCACAGACTGGAGAGTGTTGGCCTGAAATTGAGTAGAACCAAAACGGAATACTTGTTCTGCGATTTCGGCGGTCTCTCCAATCCAGTGCCTTTAGCTCTAGCTGGAACGCCCATACCGATCTGCTCTGACTTTCGGTACCTCGGGTCACTCATCCAAGGGAATGGTGAGGTAGACCGGGACGTAACACATCGGATCAACGCAGGATGGATGAAATGGAGACAGGTCACGGGAACAACTTGTGACCCACGGATGCCCCTCAAGTTGAAGGGTAAAATCTACAAGTCCGTGATAAGGCCTGTCATACTGTATGGATCAGAATGTTGGGCTGTGAAAAAGACGGATGAAAAAAGATTGCATGTAGCGGAGATGAGAATGTTAAGATGGATGTGTGGTGTGACGAGAATGGATAAAGTGAGAAATGAATATATTAGGGGAAGTTTGAAAGTGGCGCCAGTGACTGAAAAGTTGAAAGGGAATCGTTTGTCTTGGTATGGTCATGTGAAGAGGAGGGATGAAACACATGTTACTAAAAGAGTTATGAGTTTACATGTGGATGGATGGAGAGGAAGAGGGAGACCAAAGAAAAGATGGATGGATTGTGTGAAGAGTGATATGAAAGAAAAGGAAGTTAGTGATAGCATGACGAGTAACAGGGCAGAGTGGAAGAAAAAAACGTGTTGCGCCGACCCCAAATGATACGGGATAAGGGCAGGAAGATGATGATGTTTATCAGTTGTCTAGTACTCATAACACAAGCTCTGCTTAGTTTGGGAATAGATGGCGTTGTGTGATAGTGTAGAATATTATATTATATTATTAGAAAGCTGTAAAAGTTATTTTACAATCAAATCTATTTCTATCTCCAAAAAAAGAAAACGACGAAAATAAAAAAGCCGCGGTAAAGATTAAACAATGTATCATGTTGTACAGCTTACGTCACACTCTGTAATAGATATTGTCAAAAAGATTTAAACGACATGTCACTTTGGGCCCCGCCCAACAACCGGCCATTCTACATCAGACGCATTCAATATCCAACTAATTGGCTATTTCGAAATTCGTTTTTCAATAATCATTGCCGATATTATATTTTAATAGGCAATAAGAGCAAGGATAAAATAAAATCTTTGATTCTTTTTTTTTTTTAAATAGTGTACCGCAAGGGACCAAATGAACGTGTCGTTGTTTTTCATATTTTTTTGATTTACTACCTTTGAATTGTGAACGGCAATTAATGAAGTATCGAGTAGTGTCGCTAGAATAAGGACGCTCTTATTTTAATTTTTAATGGGTATCGATAAACATAACTCTTTTTATTTAAGCTCCTTTATAATTTGAATCAATTTGAATTGTGAAATTCAAGACGTTTGATTTCAAGTGTTCTATTTTTAATTTAGCTATTCAAACAGTAATAACATTCAAACTGGCAGTACAGAATATCAACAAACCATTCTATAAAGTGCCAGTAATTTTTCACTGTCCACTTTTTGTAATAGCACATTTATAACAGCAAATACGAACCTATTGTGTGGTTAATACAGAGGTCAGGACGCTCGGCAATCGCTTTTCTAAGCCATAACCGGAATTTATACCCAACATTACTCATTCGATGCTGTTCGGTTGTTTTCCTCTAATTAGAATCCATTCAAGCGTACCCCATTAAAACTCGTCTAAATTAAAATTCGAATAACTTACTAACTAGACGTATAAATCACCAACGTACATAAAGACAATAAAATATATTGTCCAGCGCAGCTGGGACGAGAATAATTAATACAACAATACACTCACCGGGTAATTAAAATAAACTAATTTCTAAACCTGAATGGCTCGGGTTTTATGAATGAATATTCTATAGCTTTTTTTTAAACTGGCAACATTTCTCATTCTTCGTCTCGCGTACTGACAGTTCGGTTGACGGCGTTCTTTTTTTGAAGCGCGACCTCGCACCGCGGGGAGCAAGCGCATCCGTTGCGCGCTCGAATTATCTCATTTTAATTTAGGAATCGGCACTTTTTAATGGCGTTATTGAGCTAATAATTCTTTTAAAATCGGAATCAATTATGGAGATGGTTTTGGTATAATTTTGTGGCATTATTTTGTTTCTACTTTCCAGTAATCCATTTGTTTCTTTCTCACGCTAAGCAAGGGTTGACTCCCACGAATTAGTCTGCTAAGGATTTTTATTTGCGGCAACATCGGATCGGGATGAGCAAATCGGTGTTCATAATTACAACGTTGGGATATTTGGGCGATGGCGGCCGCGTGCACAGTAGCAATAACGTGCAATTTAAATGTTTCACATTTCGAACCGATTCTTTTTCGAATGCGAATCCGTTGCGTGTGAGCACGCAGGAGAAATATTTGGTTATTGCTGGCTGGAAATAACCTTTATTCTGATGTTATGTGTATTTTAAAAGCAGGAAAGAAGTGATAAATTCATGTTTGTGTCAAGTGCTTCAAAAACCGCTTTCTTTGATTATAATTTTATTATGTACTTAGACGTCAAAGATTAAGCAGATTAAATCCGCCTCTGTACTTTTGGTACATAAATTAATAAATGTAACGAAAATCTCCAAATAAATTTAGTTAGACTAAAACATTGAATTTTAAAGGCTGGATAATTGAATATAACTAGCAACATAATAATATACTTATAATAAAGAGTTATACAATGTGAGTCTTGCGTATTAAATTTGTTTATGTTGCTTAAAAGAATATACAGAAATCAGAAACTTTTATTTCAAATAGGCCATTTACACGTACTATTATTTGTCAAAATGTCGGTCAGTCAAAAAAGTGAAGCTAAATTGCACGTTCCAAAGCTTAGACCTTTACGGAGAAAAACGTGCAAGGATCGCCATCCATGGACACTCTTTTAAATTATATTATAAGTTACATATAGTCGTAGTCTTAGTTATATACTCGTATTTCTTATCCCTTCTCTTCTTTCTACAATGATAAGAATTAGTATACTATTGAGACAAATAAATTAATATTGGCTTTCTAAACATTCCGGGGGCGTATGCCACTCTCCAAAAGTTATGCCATCATAAAATAGTTAGAAATTTAGCATACTAACGAGGCAGGTTGAGAATCTAGTCAATTATGAATATAATGAACTAAACAGCACTAAATCGATTTGATTTATGTTAAATTTCTATTAGTGTTGAAGTTATGGATAAAACAAGTGAACAATTCGATGGAGACACCAATTTAAATGATTTTAAAGTTTATAACGACCCGCCGCGGTTTCGCACGAATACAATTTAAATCACGGTGGCTTGAAAAAAAAATCTCCCTTAACAGAGACAAGGGACTCCCCACCTTAAGATCCGAAAACTAAAAACAATACAAAATAGTAAAGGATTATTACGAAAGTGAACATAATTGCAGTGCTCTAAAGTCCGGAGTCCCGAGCCCACTGTGCTGGCCATCACGTACCCACAAATAACACCTTTCCTTTATTGTTCAAAAAAAGAACACCGTCTTCGAAATAGCAGATGTGCTTCGCATTTGATACGGGCTGAATAAAATGTCGTTTTTTTTATGTTTATTTTTGCACTGGCTACTAACGGAAAGTCTAGCAACAACTCTAACGAAGCTATATTGTGATGCCCAGTAACTAATTGTTGTAGATCAGAAAAACAGTCGGTTCATGTTAGGTACTAGTAATTACTCCAGCTGCCTCCGATTAAAGTAGTGGCCGACCCTTTTTTGAGATGGAAAATCATTATCAATCAGATCAGAGTAAATATCATAATTTTACCAACTGAAACCCATCGGTGCTGCTTTAGTTCCCCTTTGTGTTCTAGGGCCACGGTAATTCTTTTGAACAAGCGCGCAGTCCTAGCAGGGAAGAAATCAAACCCAGTTGGAAAAAGACTGGACAAATGATAAAATAAATAGGAAAAAAACTAATAAATTGACCGGAGTTTCTAAATATAGCAAATGCAATGTGCAAACCAAAGTGATGATAGTTGCAAATCTAAACCTTCTGCTGAAGAGATGAAATGGGATGTGATAGACTTGGAATGCTTTCAGCCAATTTGTGAATGAATTCAAATTAAATCCCTGCTGTGTTTGTCGTTTATTTATTAAATCAATTAATTTAAATAAACATTTATAAATAAAGGGCTTAAAGTAACTGTAAAGTACAGTACTCGTCCAGGTAAGAAGTGGAATTCTCTGCTGAAGGCTGTTTTTCCTGGTAGTTACAACCTATGGTCCTTAATTCAAGAGGATATAGGTTACTTCTAGGCTATGCTTTATCGTTAACCACATTATCGCTTACCATCAGATGAGCTAATGGTCAAGTGCAAGCATATCAATAAATTAATTTAAAACCCATCCATTTTGTTTTCATATCGACCTGTCAGTTTGACATTGACAGGTCCTCATTACATCACAACTGTCAAATCGTTTGCACTTGACATTTGCCTACATACCAGACACGTTACACACTTAATATATTATCTAAAAATCATCGGTCATTACAGTGTAGTAATTAAAATAAATAATGAGTAAGCCTTGAAGCAATCAGTCTAAAGCTTAGGGCTACATGCTATTACAAGCGATGATGGGCAGTAAATATTATACTTTTATAGCTTCGTATATTACAGAAATTAGAATTATAGTAATATTTATTGATGATTTTGATTATATGCACGTGTTCTGTTTAGTCAACCAACTAAACTCAGTTAATTCAAAACGATAATAATACATAAATTATTATTATTTATTTATAAATTAAATTATTTAAGAACATCGTAGGTGCTATTCCTTTACATAAAACCATCCTACATAGTTCAATTATTTATTTTTAAAGCGATTTTCATTTTAAAGTCACACACATGCGCGATTTTAATAATATTTTACACTGCTTTTGGTGTCCACAATCCTATTTTACACAAATCATTTAAGGTCGCAATCGACATAAATTTTTAATATTCGAAGTTTCGAACACCGGAAGACATGACGCCTTCGGATTTACAACCATTAATTATAATAATAGACTATATGCATCTCTGTCGACCATAAAGAATACTCCTTCGTTAAAAAAAAAGACTAAAACAAAACCTTCATAGTTATTCTAGGGTCAATAAACTGGCAACATTAATATTCAAACGTCACAATTTTATGCAAACAGTGACAGGTTGCTACGGAAACGCCCACGTATCCGTCGAAATACTTAACCTTTTTTTCAAGGCCATCAAAAGGTTACTTATTTTTTTACAAACCACTTCTATGCTAATTAAATCTTCTAATAGAGCTGCCAACATTCTAATAATTTACCTTACTGTAGAAAACACGCCTTCTCTCTAAAATCATTACCAGATCGTGAGCGGTGCTGCCAGTTAAAAAAATATTCATTCCCGGTATTACGCAGCGCGGGATGCTGCAACCGGTCGATGGTCATTGGTCACGACCTGGGGTCGAGCTATTAATTTTATTACCGTAGTTATTATTGCTACCGTCATGTAGAGTTTTCAATAAAACCTGTATAACATTACCTTTACTATAGTGGTCTTTTTTTGGATAGATAGGTAGTCAAAAGCGTTTTAAATTGATTAAATAATTATATCTTTCAATAGAAAAAGTTGTCATTTGTTTTTTAATATTTTACTTACCGCAGCAAAGCATCGCGACAATACCTTTGTGATTCGCATCGTAACGAGATAAGTAGGTATTCAAAGAATTTCAGAGACTAAACTATTCCAGATGACATTCAATCGGTAATGTAACAATGATAACTGGAATGCCAAAATGTTTGATCATTTAATATTTCGCTAGCACGCATTAATTCCATACATTTTTTTTTGCAATGGCCATTGCTTACAGAATAGTGACATTCTTTTTTTTATATAGAATCTATGAAGTTCTCCAATGTTCACGAACAGTCCATCTACCGCGAAGACTCGTGTCTTCGCGAAAAATATTTACTCACGTTGGTTTATAAGCCTGGCTGGTTACACTCGATGTGAAAGGTGAAGAACCAAGTCTAACCCAATGTTATGGCGCCATAGACAAGGCTGTAAAACTTTAATAAAAATAAACATTCACCGAGTACCAATGAGTAATTGAATTTCAAACGACTGACGTAAAATGCCCAGTCGTTTTAAATCATTACCCAATTTAAAAGCCATAACTGAGATGGTGTTTGCTCATAAGTCGTAACCCAGTGTTGTAGATTTCCCTTTTTAGCAAAAACACTGCTTAACCCAAGAAAATAATACGTTTTTAGATGAGTAATAAACTTTGGGACGACGCACTATGAACCATTTTTAAATAGGCAGATTATAGATTGGTTTTACCCTTCTAATGGTTACAAACTTAAAATCATTTCAACCCTTCAAAAAAGAACATTAATCAAGAAAACTACTTCAGTGTTACCCGCCTAAAAACAACAATTAACCGCTCCAATATTCCACGGTACAGGAAACGCCTACCCATAAATGTTGCCAGTACAAAAAAGTCAGTACCGTGTTACGCGGCTGAAGCAAGCGCGTGCCCGAGTCACGACCTCAACGATACGGTTTTATTACTTTACACCGTGGTTCCCAAACAGAGGTCCGCAGACCATCAGTAAACATCTATCTATACTTCTGTACATTAACCTTTCAAATAACGTAATTAGAGACAGATAGATAATAGAAAGACAATAAGAGAGCGAACGCCGGCGTGAATTAATAAATCTGTAAAAAAGTCTTAGCGCATCACGTAAATTGTGCAAAATCGTTGTAAATAACTTTTATACTTTAAAATTGTGTGTAACTTGATATATTATAAAGACTTAAATTCATCGAAATCGGTTGACTATATAGAAAGATTCTTAATTAAAGTGTTCAAGAAGTAAAATATCACATCACACATAATGACTGTGAGGCGGTACATAGTTCGCCGGGTCAGATATTTCATACAATAAATATGTGAAAAAATGTTCAAATTGTTATTTTTTGCTTAATAAGTTAGTAGAGTCGGTAATTAAATCATTTGTTTCAATGATACCAATAAAATGCACTTTTGAACGTCGAGATTTACAATTAAGAAAAGTCTTAAAGTGACTAGTTGTCCAATCGCAGATTTTTATTTAAGAAAAATGAGCAAGAAATCCGCCCGTACAATATGTCAACGAATACTATTTTTAAACTAAACGAATATACTAAAAGTTCTGACTGAACTAAATAGTTGGCTTATTTTAATTACCTTAGGTAAGTTCCCACTACTGTCAGTGGTTGAAGTCTGTCATCCACCAGCGGGTTAGTAGATTTCTAGATTAAACTTCATAGTTTTCGCAAAAAAAAACAAAAAAGAAATACACAAAACAATAAAGAAATCAATATCTGTCAGCCAGGAACAAAAAAGGTTGAGAACCAATGCTATACACGAACCGCGAGTAACGCGTAATTGAAGGTTAACGAACAAGTTTTGAATTACGAACGAAGTTTCGAACACTTGCAATGTACGAGTTTTGAATTTTTGAATTCGGATTTGGAATTCTTGATGTTAATTTCTTTTCGCAATTTTTGGTCCACGGATAAGTGATGGGTTATAGCCTTTTGGAGTTGACCATAATCTAGTTGTTAATGCCCAAGTACAGAATTTCCTACCTAGGTGATAAAAAAGGTGTATTAGGTAAGTACTTAAATTACTAAAGGGCCTATTACACTACTCGTTATTCAGTCAATGTCGCGTAGTGTAATAAGGGTTAGACCGGTCTTACTCGGAACAAAAAATAAGACAGTCTGAATATCGTGTGCTGAATACCGCGTAGTGTAATAGGCCCTTTACGCTAGTGGCTAAGATATAACCGCCACGCAACATTTACTGAGGTCGGTCGATGGATGGATGGTCTTCCCATACCGAAATATCTCTAATATATAAAAATCTCTTGTCCAGAGTTTGTTATCGAATTCCTTCGAAACGGCTTGATTGATTTTTTGAAAATTAAAAGTCTTGCTAGCTTATCATTTCAACGAATATTAATGTCAAAAACTTTTCAAAATGAAAAATTCGGGGGGTTTTTACAATGACAAAAAAACCTTCTTTTAAATTACGGAAATTGCTGCTCTGGTTTAATCAAATTTGAAATTGAATAGCGAGTATAGAATTTTAGGTACTAAATAAATATAATAAAAGAAGGTCGTATCCATGGAGATCCTATCTACTGTTTTACTGTAACAGGATAACGCACCATGTTTTAAACAAAAGATACTGACACCAAACATAATTGTTTGAGGCTCATAACTCAACGTCAGAGAAACTAAAACCAACGCGAGAGCAGCTTCCTTCATTAGAAACTTGTTACAAACCTCTGGACTAAATCAATGGACTGACAGAAAAAACAGTGAAAAGTAGGAATGGGAAAAAGTATGGCACACTGTCACATTTTAAAAGAAAGAAAAGAAAAAATAGTCTTGTACTAGAATCATGCTCGGAATCGCAAAACTTAAGTGGCAGTGGGCAGAGTACATTGCTCGCAGAACAGATTGTCAATGGGGCCGAAAGGTTCTGGAGTAGCGACTGCGTACCGGAAAACGCAGCGTCGGAAGGCCTCCCGCAAGGTGGACCGATGACCTGGTGAAAGTTGCGGGAATCCGACGTATGCGAAACGCACAGGACATTTCGTTGTGGCGTGGCGAGGCCTATGTCCAAAAGTGGATGTCTTTCGGCTGAAATGATGATGATGGTGATTATGATAAAGCTAGCAGGTACCAGCATACCCGCCCAGAATGTTCACCTTGAACTCGAGTTTTTATCAAAATTACCGTAGCGTACTTTCTGTAATTGACATGGGCAATTGCCAGCGAAAATAACATAACAGGGTTCAATGACATTTTGACAAAATTATTAGTGCTGATAGAATGTTAATATTTCTAGAGCCTACTATAAAAGAATTGATTATTTTTAATCCTTTTCTTACCTTTAACAGTACCTACAACCAGAAATCGGTTTCCTCCTAACTCAACAAGCCCAACAAGCTGTCAGTCAGTTCTATTTTCAAATCAATCTCTTGTACTGGCAGGCAGGACAGTTAAGTGCAGGCAAAGGCATCGATCATAGAGCCACGCCCCGAGCCTCTGCGCGACAACGAGAGTATAAACTTTTTGAATCATCCTCTTTCGACTTTTGAACGTGGAATTTGTTAATCTGTTTTGGTATTTTATGTGGTTATGACTGGCTGTGTGTTGGGATGCATTCAATTAATGATTCTAAAAGGAAGCTGGGTTTTGTGTTGTACCCAAAAAGACAACTTCAAATGAAGGCTCTACATTTGCGGCTGCCAGTTTTTTCCTTGTGGTCCACCAACTATTACTTGAGACATATAAAAAAAGTCGAAATTTTTTTTTCGGATGCAGTGGGAAATGACAACACTTAGAAGAAGTTTTTGCAACAATCATGAAATAAGGAGTTCGAAATGAAGAGAGTCAATACGAACTTCAATCAAAGTTTGTGTATAATCCTTTCTAGTCCTTTATAATGCAAACGGCCGGTTGAGTTCAAAATAAGGAAATAAGATCATTCATTAATACAATTAACTAATCATATTTTTCTTACCTTTATCTTACATTTTATGTCAAACACATCTATACAGAAGGTACAAATTCGGTTCTTATCAGTCTGTAAAAAATGTGGTTAATTTATTAATTCCAACGATTTTTCGAAGCAAAGCATCTACTGACACGACTTGATTAATAAAAACAAAACGCTGGCAATTTAAAAACAGCAGAATTTAAAAAGAGAACAGATGGAATGTTGAAATGAACCGCGCTACTACCATTCCCAAATACGCTTCAAAAAGCCAAAACAATTTTGAACACTATCTTAATCAAAATAGAATGTAATTTCCACAAAATTATTTCAGCGATATAAGACCTTTTAATCTCAGTTATATTATAATTTGGACTTCCGTTTTACGTAATTCTAAGGAATGTAATTTAAACTGTAAGGGAAAGCAATTAAGTCTAAATTCATTTGTGAAAGTATAAATTGAAAAATTAATTTGTTTTTTTTTTCCTTTATCGACTACCTGTATTGAAAGTATCGAAAGTAAAAATGTTAATATTTTAATAGCCAATACGAGTACCTACAATAATTTTCTTTTGAAAGGAAATGCGTCATTATAGAAATAATTTCTATTAATATTTAAACCAACCTACTCAATGTTTCACTTCCTGTTTTGCACCTTAGAAGGCCTAGACAAAATGAGATTTCATCAGCAATAACGATTGTCATAATGTCTGCAATGTATGGAATTATCATGTACTCACTACCCAAACGTTGTATTATAGTCAATTCCATACATTTTGGCACCTCGACAATTGCTGTCGCTTCGAATGTTACTTCGACGAGCCTTTTTTTTTAATTAGGAAAAAGTCTAATGATTTAGAGCCTGCTTTAGAGTGAAACAAGAGGGCGTGTCAGACTTTTACTGACTAAAATCCACGTGTTTTCTTCAGTTGCCCTTTGCGTTCCAGGGCGAAAACTCTTTAAAACAATCCCGCAGCACTACCAAGCATCGCCCCTGTTGGGCCCCTTCACTTTTGCTGTCATTTCTTTCTATCAGATACCGGATAATCCTCGCATTTTTAAAGAAAGTCTATAAATTTTGTTTTAGGTACTTATAGGCAAGCGGGCTCCATCTTCGTCCACATCATCACTTACTAGTAACTAGCAATATCTAGTTATAGTTGTAGCAGTGCTTAGTAGTGTCGCTTAGCATTAGTAATTACAGTCATCATCATTTCAGCCGAAAGGTGTCGCCACAATGAACGATCCCTTACGAGAGGCCCAATTCTGTTATTTTTATAAATTCGTCATTCCAACACGATCTTATTGTCATTTTGCAAAAGTTCGTATTCTGGTAAATTCGTAATGGTCGATCATTGGTCAGTCATTGGTCTTGTAACAGAATTGTGATAGAATGACAATATTGAGCTGTCTTGTAACAAAATAAAAGCAATGACTGCAAAACGACGTTCTAATGGTTTAGAAAAAAAAAGAAAACCATTAGAACGTCGTTGTGCAGAAATTTGATTTTATTTTGTTACAGGAATTAAACAAGCTGTCAAAATTTTAGCAGATTGCCTCATAAGTACGTCAGACATTAATTTATCATTAATTATGTCCGACATTACTATTCTAAGTATGCCATCTCTTTCAGTGGAGTGTCAGTGGTTGACCATTCCCATTTCCATTCTCGAACGCTGCACAGCCAAGTCGGATTCGACGATTGATCTCTTTCTCGAAGTTAGACCTTCCCAACTGGACCGTCTGTTCTAGGTAAACGTAGTCGTCCACAACTTCGAGTGTAGAGTCCCCGATCTTGATAGGAGTGGGTGCTATATGGCACCCACCATGGCTATTTACCATGACTTTGGTTTTGCCCATATTCATTTTAATTCCCACTCTTTCGGAAGCTCTACTGAGGTCATCAAACATTAATAATTAATTATTTTAGTAATTATAGCAGTAGTAATAGATTACTATACAGTGATCAAGCACTAGTCGCTAGTCAAATAGTAATAAATTTATTTATTTGGAACAAGAACACATGCAGATTTAATCAAATTGAAACGATGATAACAGTAGTAGTATAAAACTGTGTCGCGGTTATCAGCGCCCCTCTTCAGGTAGGGAAGTAAATTGTTCCACTTAATAACCAGAATTGCGGACGTGATTTTGCGGATTAGTTAATTATACAATTAAAAAAATAATTTATGGTAAGTAAAGTAAAATATATGTGTGTGGATGGAAGAGTGGTTGCATGTATGTGTGCTTGTGTAATTTGTGTATACGTATGTGTGTGTGTGCGGATGTGTGTTTGTGTATGAAGGATTGTGTGAGTTACACTTACACAAGTTCTTCTGTTTCATTATTATTATTTTTTTTTTCTAGTATCTAACTATGGGCGGTCTTAATGCACAGTCTTGCAAACAACCTTTGAATGAACTAAACAACAGAAGACAGAATAGTGGTTGTTAGTGTACCTACATAAATCATAAACCAGTGTTATGTAACCTGTCCAACCAATGACCTAATATCTTACACGTTAATTGTATTTATCTCACAATAATCCAGCAACTCCTTAAGTTTATTTTAAAGACGAATAATTTTCAAGATACAACCAAAAGCGAACGCAAATTAGATACAAAGAAGAGCAGGATACAAAATAAATGATACTCCATTGAGATCCGAAACTTTCGAGGAACACAAATAAAAGTAAATTGAACATTTTACGAGTTTTAGGTATATGCTATTGTTCTTTATTTACAAGCTTATGAGGTTTAAAGTTAAAACAATTATTTAAAATAGGGTAGTATTTAACTGTTCCTCAAAAAATTGAGGAACAATTAGATACTACCCTATTTTAAATAAAAATGTAGGTAACTGTTTTTGAAAAGGAATTAATTGATTCCTGTTTTCTACTGCAAAATATGCTTTTTATAGTTTGATAGAATACAATTAGTATTTTTGATAAAAAAATACTATTTATAAAATAAAATAATGAAATATACTCATATGGGCGGTAAAAATATGAATTATTGAAAAAAAATAACCCCTGCTTACCTAACCTGTCCAAGTTAGGATGACTCAAGTCCCTTATTACATAATTATAAAAATTCCATTAATATTCGGTGTTCTAATTAGTATTTTTAGTGAAGAATAAGATTTTTGATGCACAGTTAAAAATATGTCTAAAATATAATAAAATATCATTTAAAAAATACCTACTGGGGGTACGCATTCTATTGAGAAAAAAAAATGATAAAACTATTTTACTTACTGTTTGTAATTTTTTGTAATTTAATTTAACTATGTGCTAAAATTTATCGATTGTGTAATTTATGAATTTTTAATTTCAAGAAAAAAAAGTGTCTAACTAAGACACTTTTTTTTAAATTGATTTTTAGGTACTAGTGCTTCACTGCGATCCTACCTGATGGAAAGCAGAAATGCAAACTAACAAAATTAGCCCGTTCGAATCCAAAGCGGGTTACTAGTGATGACACACATTGCACAAAGTAGAACAGCAGCCAGGGTTCGAATTCACAATCCTAAAACTCGTAAGTTGGGGCTGTTACCACTGGACCACGATTCCTCTTTGTACATACACAATAACTGCCATCGAAACTCCACATCACTGATCCTATTAGGTAAATATTTTTAATCTAGTGTTCCTACAGCTGGGTTTAAGACAGGGCCTACAATTGGCCACGTAGCAAGGGCCCGAAGGCCTCACGCATTGTGGTGGGCCCATGTTGGGACGTACAAAAACAAGTCAAGACGCCATATGAAAAATCCCAGATTTTCCATAGAGACAAAGTAGTCAACCTTAGCAAAGGGCCAATGGACTCTGCGCTATATTTCGAAAATAAATTAAAGAAGTCTTAATTCGAAAATTTATAAACAAATAGTCCTTGGTAGAATTTGCAAACGGCCCTGGTTTTTCCATTTACTTCTTGTAAGATGGGTCGGTAAGCTGACATGAGGGCCTGGTAGATGTCGCTAAACGTAATTAAGTTCTCTTAATGATTTGATATTTTTCATAGTATTATAAGTAACTTATTTTTTATTTAATTTTTTTCTGTTTGAATTATTTGTTTATTGTGCAAGCCTACCACAGTGTTGTCTTTTTAACCCAAAGGTTGACTGGTAAAGAATGCCTTGTTGCATTAAGTCCGCCTATGTACCACTACTGTACATGAAGTTTAAATAAATAAACGTCACACTCATGTCCACAGTTTTAATTCTTGGACATGTCTTCTTCATTGTTATTGGAGCAGTCTTAATTTCCGTATCACCGTAGCCCTGCTTACTGGCATATTATTAAATCACGGTGAACCTGAGCGTTCTAGATTCTACAAGACCTGTATTCATCAATCATCTTACTAGAGTTGCACAAATACCTGACTCAGATGAAGTTCACAAAAGCTCTCAAAGGGAACTCTCTCCAAACCACATTTTGAAGTTTGAACTACTTTAGTTAATATGATAACAAGTTTGCGTTTATGTTGCTTACTAACAAACACAGCCATTGTTAATACCTAATTGTTTCACCTCAACAAGAAATTCGGAGCGCAAGTCCGTTACCCAGGAGAAACTTTAAACAATACTTAGCAACCTGCATAGACTCAATTATTATATTTAATATCGCATTACATGGCACAAATAAATCTATTGAACAAAACGCTGCGCTACATTCCGCAAATACACTAATTAATCTTTCCGAAACACGCAAAAAATACCAACATAATGATAACTTAGTGCGCGCTACAATGAGGCATAAAATTCTTGATGTCTGGTACTCACAAAAAAGGTTACTTGAAAAAAGCGACATCTGTTATCGAATTGTGGACCTAAACGCTTGGTTATAGAGTAGGATTTTGTGTCTGGCAATTTTTGGTGTTGTTTTTTTGGCGGTTTAAAAAATGCTGGAGCTGCCCGCACCGCCTCGGGCTTGGCACGGGCCGGCCGCACTCTGCCTAGAAATCTTCACTTCAAATCTGTGCTTAATGATTGCGTACAACTTAAAATTACCTGTCAATATTAACCGTGGGCTATTATTTTTATGATGTCGACTATTTAATTTTAGGTGTAAAGGTTTAAAATGAAATTTTGTTCAATTGTTTATGAGGCCGGATGTGTTTTAAAGTTTAATTTAAAAAGGATAGATAACTCAAATGCCTCAACATAAACCCTGTTTTAATCTTTAGCATTTATTTTTTATTTTGAATCGTACGTTTAGTTGGTGTCCATTGCATTCCAAATATTTGTCTTCTTCAACCCGTATCCACTCATTGCTGTCTGCAGTCCATTCCAGTCTAAAAAATACCTACAAAAAATGTTCGAAATTCAAATACGGACCAGTTTTATAATGTCTCGCCTCTAACCCGCTAGAACACGTAACATCTTTTGTACCCCTACGCCTAAATCGCTATAAAATTATACCCACCAATCATATACCAATCTAAATTATGATTGCTCCAGTAACGTTGATCGACGCGCCATGATGATTGGCTGCAATTATCCCGTCATAAGTCAGTTATCTATAAATCAATAGAGCCTTTTAAAACGTTTACCTTATGGGGATGGATTGTCTAGATATTGCAGACTTTGTTTTTATATTGAACTGGTCGCGTTTAAACAATGAGTTGTTAGAATATTGTTTTAAAACAAATTAAACAATTATCAGGAACTTTTGGCTTGAATAACTTGTTGTATACGATCATCTTTGGGCCCACATGTGAGTTGTTCTTACTTCTAGAAGCTAAGGAGTTCTTCTCAAATATAGCTGCTTATAACATTATAACTAGAGAATCCAATTCCGCAAATGTGAGATCTCGCAAATGCGGGATGTTGCACCTTTTTTGCTTGTTCAGAAGTGCAGGATTACTCATGCACCCAACACGTCCCGCACGTCTGCGGGATTGAATTTTTTTGTTGAATTCAGACGACGCGCTGTTTGACTGTGGTTCTGACTGTGTATTTATTAAAGTCAGCACAGCGATATAACAACTTTAAATTGAATTCGTAACTTTTCTATAGAATTCGTATGGAGAATATTTGGTTTTCAATTTTTGAGTCTTTTGTCGTTCATCAGTTTAGGTAGGTAGGTACTCTTACTCTATGGCCTTTTTTTTTTGAGGTGGGGTGGGAAATCGTCCAATGACTTCTCTCGCTCTAGGTTGGAGCGGGAGCCCGCGTGTTAGACTTTTACTGACTAAAACCACACATGTGTCCTTGCACCTCAGGCTTCCTTTTCAGAAATTCCCTGCGATCCGACCGCAGCGGGCATCAGCCCTGCTGAGCCCCAACGATTTTGCTGACATCTCTTTGATACGCGCGTGTTACACTACGCGCCGTTGACAATTCGGGCTCAGTCCGGACGGTTACTAGACGGTGGGACGGCGAGCTAACCATTGCTCATCGTCAGCAAACTCGCGCCTGCCATGGCTGGTAGTCAAGGGTCACGGTCGTGGTGACTAAGGTGTAAGAATGTCCATCCCCTCACGCTTGCACCCGTCTCCTTCGCTAGCATTAGTGCTTCGTAGAAAGAGGCCGCCACTTAATCTCGCTCCGGTCCATGGTCTGGACCAGAACCCGGATACTGTTGTTATTGTTTTTCTATGTCAGTTACTACTTAAACTAAGAAATATTAAAAAAAATCCCAATCTCGCAAAACTCGCGGGACCTACGGGATTGATAACTTCAATCCCGCGGATTTTGATGCGGGATTGGATTCCCTAATTATAACACCTACTATGTAATCTGTATCACTAAGTAAGTGTTTTGTTTTGTTCTAGGTAAGCTGTGAGAAGAAGTTTGTTTGTAAAAGAACTGACCAATTTTGTGATATTTAGCGAAAAATGACTTTTCGGTGTGTTCCTACTTTTCAAACTGTGTCCAACGATAGCAACGCCACCTGGGTAAGTGTTCTGTAACTAAAACTTTTGATTAACGCTATTCGATACTAGATGGCGCTACAAGTGCACTTTAATACGATTGTTTTATTATTTTATTTTATATGTGTTTGTATCCGTGTATCATTTATCTGTAAATTATATAAGTAAAAGGTATAGCAATATAATTTATTTAATTAATTATCAACTGTTTTATCATTTTCGTTTTTGGATAATAATAGCAGCGCCATCTATTACTACATACTCCAATTTCCTACGTGCGCAGTTGGCAAGCCGACTACTCAGTTACGTTACTCACCACTAGATGTCTAAAGAAAGTCTATTTCGTGCAGTTGTAATAATGTTAGATATTTGATATTTCTGGGAACATTATCAATAAACAGAATGTTATTTAAATATTTTAATTAAATAATATTTAATTTAGACTTAGGTCTGCTATTACGCCTTGTAGTATTTTTTTTCGATCAGTTTAAATCCTGCATAATCATCTCGCAGTAATCATAAAAAGCAATTAACAAGTTTCAAATCAACGCTTCATTGTCCGTGTCCAACCGCGCTCGGACCATTGACACATGAAGTGTTGTCTTGTTGACATGTCGACGAACTAGTGATGTGACCTCAGCGATCGCCCACTCGATGCTTAACCCAGAATTTACAAGTTAACATTGACAGTTCTCGATAGCGCTGCTCGCTGAGTCAAACGTCAAATAAAATGTCAAATTCAGTACAAAAAAAGGTAGTTCCGTTTTTGACCGCGTATCAAATTAAAGTGGTTTTCTTTGGTGAAGAGTCTTGGCTACTTGAAACTGACCCTGTTATTTCCCTGGGAACAAAAATGAAGTAAGGATGGCGACGATACGTGGGCAGTAGATGGTGTTATAAACTCTTGTTATGGTTCCGTTATTTTGGTGTTTATGATTTATTTCGTTTTTAAATATTATGTTGTTACTATTATAAAGTGTTGTCTCGTATGAATTAGCGATAAGTCATGTTTGTGTGTGGGTTTTAATCGTGTGATAAATTTTATAATAATTACCCATCCACATAATAGGTATCATTTTAACCAATACTTATGTATTATCCACCTATTTGCTACAGACATAATGGCTAAGCATACAGGTTGTTCATGACAATGAACTTCATCTTTATCCATACTAATAACAATAAAGTAACTCTGTTTATCTGTCTATCTACCTGTTACCTCTTCATGTCTGAACAGTTGAACTGATTTGGATGAAATTTGGTACAAGGGTAGACCGCGTCTTGAAATAGAACATATGATACTTTTTATCCCGCGAGTATGTTCCCTTGGGATAGTTATAGCCCTTCACACAGAAATTAGTTTCATAATTTTTTTTTTTTTTATTTACATTCAATTCAATTAAAAAATATACATTACTAAAACCTACATGAGCGCACAGAAAGCGTCAGAAGCTACAGTGCGTAATTTCAATTAGTCGTTTCCTATGGAGAAGAACCAATTAGGTAGATACAATTACGAAACCTTAACTTAGAAACCTCATCGGTCTAGTGATCGCAATCACTAATAGAAAGGGGTCCTGAGTTTGATTCCCGGGACGGTATAAATTGCTGATGAGTTTTCCCATCTACCTATCAATCAACCGACGACATATAGTTGTAGTAAACGTACCTATACTCGTTGGTACACAGCTGCCTAGCCCCTCGGTTAATACAGGCGTGATTCTCCGAGTATTTGGTAAAGCCAAGGACTAATAATGTAACGACAAAAAATATAAAAATACAAAATACAACAAAAGAAAAATACAGACAAGTGACACTAGTGACAGCGGCTAAACTCGATTATGCGAGCCAAACGTTAAAACGCGATTAGTTTTATTGGTGAATTCCGCCCCAGATATTATAAAGGCGAAAAATAGTAGGTACATATAGACGTCTCTTGGTCTAGGGGTTAGCGGCCCTGACTGCTATACCGAAGGTCGTCCGACCGTCCGGTAACCGTCCGGACCGAGCCCAAGTCGTCGACGGCGCGTATTGTTCCACGCGCGCCTCAAGGAGATGTCAGCAACTGTAGGGGCCCAGCAGGGTCGAAGCTTACTGGGGCCAAGTGTCTGATTCTGAAAGGAAGACTCGGCCCTGGTACGATAGGCAACGAAGGAACAGGAGTGGGTTTTTAGTCAGTAAAAGTCTGACACTATCTCCCACCCCGCCCAAGAGCGGGGGATGTCATAAGATGATTTTCCCACCGGGAAAAAAAAAATTCCGAAGGTCGTGGGTTCGATTCCCACCCAAGACAAGTCTTTGTGTAATGACACCAATCATTTGTTCTGTGTCTGGGTGTAATTTATTTATAAAACGTATGTATTAAGAGAGCCATGGAGCAGATGCCTCTCTGTCTAGCGTTTGTGGTCTGCGAGAAATCCTTTAATTCGATCGAGACTTGGGCCGCGCTGAGTCTCTTCAATGGTGCCAGATTGGCTATCGGTAAATTGAAGTGCTGAAGTGTTTGTACGAAAACGCCACTTTGTCAGTCCCGCTTCTGGACCAGCCCTCGAAACCTATCCTCCTGCAGCGGGGTGTGAGGCAGGGAGACGTCATTTCTCTGCAACTGTTCACGGCCACATTGGACGTTGTTTTCAAGGTTCTGGACTGGAGTGGACTAGGTATTAATGTCAATAGCGAGTACATAACTCACCTTCGGTTTGCCGACGACATAGTATTCATGGCTGAGACTACGAAGGAACTCAGCACAATGCTCAATGACCTCAGAAGAGCTTTCGAAATAGTGGTACTTAAAATGAACGTAGACAAAACCAAAGTCATAATAAATAACCATGTAGCACCCACTCCTGTCAAGATCGGAGACTACACTCGAAGTTGTGGACGATTACGTTTACCTCGGTCAGGCAGTCCAGGGCCTCAAGTCTGCTATTACAATAGTGTCAGAATGGTCTATCGTTGATTTCATAATTCTTGATTTTGACAAGTTTGGTAATCTACTAATATAATGGCGTCATTATGACTTTCCAATGATCAACCACTGGCACTCCATTGAAAGAAATGGCACAGAATGGTAATCTCGTACGTAATGTAAAATAAATATATGACGTATGCGGTAATCTGCTAAAATTTTGACAGTTCCTGTGATCAGTGACCTACCATTAGAACGTCACTGTGCAGTCATTGCTTTTAATTCGTTACAAGACAGCTCGTACCACAATTCTATTACGAGAATACTGATCCATCAATGATCGGCCATTATGAATTAACAGATGAACCACAGAGTTTCAAGACGAAAGTCTATGACCAGTGTGTCTTGCCAGTGATGACATATAGCTCCGAAACGTGGTCGCTCAAAATCGCGCCTTATCAGAAGGCTTAAAGTCACCCAGGCAAGGGAAACGGCTATGCTCGGAGTTTCCTTTCGTGATCGAATCAGGAATGAAGATATCCGCAGGAGAACGAAGGTTGCCGAAATAGCACAAAGAATCGCCAAACTTAACTAGCAATGGCCAGGGCACATTGCTCGTAGAACAGATGGCCGTCGGGGCCGAAAGTTTCTAGAGTGGCGATCGCGTACCGGAAGACGCAGAGTTGGAAGACCTCCTTCAAGGAGGACCGATGACCTGGTAAAGGCTGCGGCAATCCGATGGATGCGAGACGCACAGGACCGTTCATTGTGGCGACACTTGGGGAGGCCTATATCCAACAGTGGACGTCTTTCGGCTGAAATGATGATGATGATGTATTTAGAAATATATAAGCATGTTTATCAGTTGTCTAGTACTCATAACACAAGTTCTGCTTAGTTTGGGACTAGATGGCATTGAATGAAAGTTGTAGAATATTATTGTTATTATATTTACATAATTATCCTTTTTAAATAACATCATATCTAAACGACAGTTTGCATTTTTGCAGAAAGGAGTTTTTTCAGTGGTTTGAGATGTGTGTTGATAGATCAGTCAGTAATGGTTGCCTTTTATATAGGTAGGTACTTATATAGATTAATACTTAATCATATCTATACATTTGGGCTCAAAAGGCCGCACAATGCCCAAACTGTTCGTACATTTGAACTGTGTTTCTCAAGTAAACAACTCTACGAAAATTTTCACATGGTTTCTACCATATGAAAATTTGTGTTCATGTACGTAGGACGTAGGTTCGTTTTATCTCGGGAGTATTTCCCCCTGGAACATCTTTCTACCTCACACAGACAAAACCACAGGTAGAAGCTAGTAGCATTATAAAAGAAAAGTAATTACGATATATGTTCAGTCAAATTGCACTGTTCGGCGAACTATTAGTATAAGATAATTAGTTCTCGTCTGAGATAATTACTACCTTCGTGAACATCAGATGCTTGTCATCGGCTCAATGCTATGCGTTTGTTGTACAGTTTTAAACGATCGACAGTTCAACAGTGATTGCATATTAGTCTATGGGTAGACTTTATCAGTACGTGTTCGTTGTGCCGAATCAATTGTGAAGAATGATTCTTTTCTTTCGAATCGTTATTTGAAATGGTTCAAATATTATTTTGTTTACCCCACAACGCAAGAAGGAATGTGTGTATGTCCACCGTAGGCGCGGGCTTGCGGACGGCGAGCAATGGGTAACTCGCCGTCGGACCATCCGGTAACCGTTCGGATCGAGCCCAAGTCGTCGACGGCGCGTACTGTTCCACGCGCGCCCCTACAACTGTAGGGGCCCAGCAGGATCGAAGCCTACTGGGGTCAAGGGTCTGTTCTGAAAGGAAGACTCGGCCCTGGTACGAAAGGCAACGAAGGAACAGGAGTGGGTTTTTAGTCAGTAAAAGTCTACCACCATCTCTCACTTCCCCAAGAGCGATCCATGTTATAATATGATTTTCCCAACGAAAAAAAAAATATCCTGATTATATATTTATTTCACAGCTATGAAATTGCTTCGAAACGCCAAGTCAACGCTTCAGAGAACCCTAAAAATTAATTTCTATTTACTTCACAATAAAAATAAACTTAAAAAAAATATATGAATAGGTATTTGTAAAACCATCTGACACTTCGTACCAAAGCTTTCTAAGCTCCCAACGACATGTCATCAAAAATGCGTGAGCAGTTTCGTAGACGCAAATCATTTCACGCACACACACATACAAATATACAGATACGCGTTACACACAGGCTCGTGGTCACCTCACAATCAAACCTGATATGAGAGGAACAATGATACACATTTGCCGAAGAAAGAGAAGGAGCTTTTAGCGCAGTATATGTTATGAAATCAGATGCGAAATGTGCGAAGACGATGAATGTTACCAAAATGATGACTGTTACCAAAATGTTCTGTGCGTAGGGGTGGGGGATGTTCACCATATACTGGTGGTGAATCGCTGTACATTTTATTGTTTACTTATTTTTAACAATATAATATTCTGTCAGTGATAATGATTGTTGAAATGTCAAAAATGTATGCGGTATTGACATGTGCAATAATTTTCAAAAGTACCTTTTTTTTTAAAGTCCGACATTTTATTTATTTATTTAAACTTCATGCAACACAAAGTGGACTTAATGCCTTAGGCATTCCCAACCAGTCAACCAAGGGTGGTGAAGACAATTATTGCTGTTACCATTTGAATTCTCTATACTCTATCTAAAAATGAAAAAAAAATGAGTGATTGATTATGTGTGTGCATTATAGAACCAAACTTTCTGCCAACTCCCAACCTTCATGACATTTAAACTGATTTCGTCAATTGAATGTGATGATCAGGTAAGTAGATCAAGCATTTTTTTAGGTAGGAAACCATCACATCTTGTGCCGCCCTAGATGGAGTTGTGTCCGTCTTTTACCACTAAAACCCACCCGTGTTCTTGCAGTGTGAACAACATCGAACAATCTCGAAGCCCTGGAAGTGAATCTATCTGCCAATAGCTCTTACTAGTTCCGACGTTCTATAAAAATTAAATTATCTATGCACGTTAGATAGGGCTTTATATCATCGTCATATATGACAATTACCTCTGCCTAGGCGTAGATAATGGTTATGCAAAATTATTTAAATGACTGAACTAAAAATAATATAGTAACTAAACTATTGACGCAATTCAATTATGCACTCAATTAATCAACGCCCGCTCGTCGCCTACCAATTCATCAGCAGTTATTAAATGTTAATGTATTTCTTGATCTGCATATTTACGGTGGTCTGTGGCACTCGGCACTCCCCGTCTTTATCGTGGTCGCGGTACGTCAGGCGCGCGCGAGGCACTCCATGTGATCGCCGCGGGCCGCGAGTGACTGCTCACGTGGGTCCCAACACGCGCCAACATACGAAATTAAACTTTTCGAATTCGAACTTTTTAAATTTTTTGACAGTGATTGTGTTTTCTTTTTTTTTCTCTTTATTGGGTGTCTGTGTGTTGGTAGCCCTGAGTGTGCGAACTTTTTAGTGTTTGACTTTTTTTAAATGTGCGACAGTGTTAAATTAGAGACCAGATTACAATTGATAAAGTTATTAACCGCAGCAGAATCGAGTATACTTACCAATCCGGAGGTAATCACATATTGGTCAGGCAATTTCCTATACCATCAATAATAACGGGGCAAGTAAACAATAACATTATTTGATGTAAGATAGAGACGAACACATACTAAGGAACGAAACAAAAGAAAATCATCGATCTAAGAAAATAGAATTCTCATACGAAATGTAATGGCGGTACAATAATCGTGTAAAAGTTCACGATAGTTGCCCAACGTGAGGCGGTAACAATACAATAACGCCAGCGTATATAGATCTTGAACCAATCGATTTTTGTGTACTTTGTGTACTGAAATTAGAGGTCGTTACAAACTGGCCGGTTATAGCGGTCATCTCGGCCGATAGATAATGATCTGTCGATGATTTACGCCGCGTTAAACCGACAATGGCTCGAGATAACCCCCGGCCGTGCACAATGTGACCAATTAGAAACGCGGAACATTCGCCACGATGACTAAAATGAACGGCGTCAACCTGCCCGACATGACCGACCGAGATCTAACCGTCGAAGACATATTCAACGAGAACTTCAACTTAAAAAGGAAGAAAATACAAATCGATTACGAAGACAACAAGAAAAACACTGATTCTGATATCCTTAAATTCGGTAACAACAACAATGTAATCGATAAACTAGAATCGCCTCAGAATTTGAAGAGGAAAACGAAAACTTTCGCAGACAACTATGATATCGATAAGATTGTTCAATCAAACATGATAATCGAGAAGGAATCGAGTAAAATAAGATTGGAGATGAGGCAGTGTGCTAATGATGACTTAGAATACAAAACAAATGGACATGTCGATAATGACATGACCAACGTTGGATCTGTTACCACAGACGGCAATGATTATACCATGAAGGATGGTAATGATATAAGAATGGATGGTGCCGACGATAAGATTATGAACAACAATGAAGCTGATTACAGCATCAACGGGAATGATGAGCAAGGAAACGACGTAAGTAGACTTGAAGATAGCTTTAAAATCAACAGTACATACGAAAATGACACTAAATAACGATTTCATTGGATATCTATTCAGAAATATTCTGCTTACAGTTCTTTTTTTTTTAAACGTAGCCGCATACTAGAATCCTTGTCAATCGTAGATCAATGACAGATGTTATAAGAAGTCAAATGCCGGATAGTCTGACCGTCGTCGGTCTATCCAAGGAGTGTCATGTTGCCCAGCAACTTGGTCGTGAAGGTCTGATAGGCAGTCGTACCAAATAACACACGGGTATTCAGCCGCATCCGCTTGTACTAGAAGGTGACCCCTAGCTAGTATGAAAAAGGTTAGGGAGATGATGTTGCCCCACACTAGGATTTACTCCTGTTTCGTGAGTGCGTTCACAAACATGTAAGCTTAGGGACACTCAACAACTACTCAGAACAGCTATCTGTAGACCATACAATGCAAGAATCTAACCTGTATCAAGCAGCGCAGCAGCCAATACCCGAACCGTGCCATCAGCAATTTAACAAGCACCTATCAATTAGAGGCTATCGGATGTCTATTGTCAAAGTTGGAGAGCTTCGAAAAAGCTGTTTTTGTAAACAGCTGTTCCTACTTAGTTGTTTTATGAAGAGTATATTTTGAGAGTTGCCATCTTTTTTTTAAAATTTGATATAAACTAGTGTTTGACTGCAAACCTGATGGTAAGCAGTGATGCAATCATTGATGGTGAGGCGCATTAGTTTATTAAGAGCCAATTCGCTCTAGCCTTGAAGACACCTAAATTATAATCAGACGGGAAGACCGCAGTAGGCAAATTGTTATAGTCCTTCGATGTACGTGGTATAAATGACGAGGCAAAACGCTGCTAAAGAAGCTTTTTCTTCATAATACAAAGAACACGTGAAAGGTATACAAGTGACCTTTCTGCTACCGGCCACAATGATGTTTTCGACGGTATTGGTTACATTATATTAAAAAAAGCTTATCATAAGGACAATGGCGTTAGCGTAGTACCTCAAATACGCTTCCTAATAATAACCTTATATTTTTGTTTAAATCTACATATTATTCGCACGCTCCACGTAGTAGAATGTGATGATACCATTGATTAATTGAAGACCATATAATGTACCATATTCTAGATATTACTTTTTTTTTAATTGTCCTTTGTGCTTTTGTTTGATAATGAAACTTTTATGATAGATATACTAGCTTCTGCCAGTGGCTTCGCCCGCACGAAAGTAGGTTTACTTATAGAAGGTCCCCCGTTTCATGCCCTTGGAAGTGAATTTTGGAAAATCCCCTCTAAGTGCTCGCCTACGTCATAAGATGAAACCTTGTGCAAAGGAAATGAAAAATTGTGCAAAATTTCACGCTCCTAGTCCCAGTAGTTTTGGCGGTGGGTTGATATGTCAGTCAGTCAGTTTCTCCTTTTTTATATATAGATGTCTAGCTTTTATGACAAACCTAACAATCAGATATTTATATCTAAATCAGATTTATATCTGACTTCAGTTACATTATTAGAACGAGACTTTTAACTTCATCAAAGAGTTCACAGGTCATACACCTGAACAATGCCCGGAAAAAACTCTCAAATCACCAATGCATAAGCATTTTTCTTAAAACAGCAAAAGACTATCTAATTCTTAAACGAAGCAGAAATAATTCACAAACGCCGTCTCGTTTACGTTTAAGCGTATAAAATTGTCATGATCCGATACTGAGCGCGATAAGATGAAGAAATTCCGACAATACTCGGCTAATTTCGACAATAGTCGACTAATTCCGACAATAGTCACCTAAATGCCGTTAGTGGACCACAATGGGCTCACTGAGTGGAAATAATCGCAATCTGTATGCGGTCGATGCGGAAAAAATTGTAGATATTCATATCCTTTAGTATCATCTTGATTTAACTAGATTTTTTCTGCAGTTTATTTTACTTCTTATAAAATCTTTATTTTTTATATTCAAATTATACACTTTTGGTGTCAAAATTTACAAAAGACAGTCCCCTCCATAACACGCCCGCCAATCACCACTTGCAAGCTTAATTATAACCGGACAGAAGTGGTATAACAGAACCATTCGTTTTGGACACTACGGCTTTCAAATAAAAATACACTAAAAATGAAAAGAAACAATTACAGCGTACAATACATATTATATAGAATACATTGAATAACAATCATTGTGGGAGAGTTAAGAAGACCAACCAGGCAAGAAAATATTTAAGTAATTAAAGGGAAAAGTTGT